>OY751111.1:11963660-14363660 GCA_963564075.1 Eupithecia subfuscata
CCTCAATCGTTGCAGCACGATTTTCAAAATCGTGCGAGAGCCTCTTTTGTTCAAGTGTGCAGATACAATTGTGTTAGCACACGTGCTGAGGACTCACCTTTAGTAAGCTTCTGATTTGGAAATTCCAGAATAAAATGCTTTGGTATGTTAGTGTAGGGTTAGACCGGATCCATTAGGAAACAATTTCGGTACGAAAATTCAGCCCGATCAGCGGGCCTACTCGGAAAAGGAAAATTGAAATTCCGTCTTCGTTGTCGTGCGTGCAACAGTCTGCAGTTAGCTCAATTGTTTCAATTGTAAATACTAGTTATAATTTATTTCTACTAAATTTAATTTGAATTTTCTTTGTGAATAATGTATTCATTTTATTGCTTAACCAACTCATAGGTCGTTTGGATAAGATAAGCGTTTACGCGAAAAAGAATCCCGAAATCTAACCTACAAAGCCTCGATCACAGACGGCGCTTCGTCAGACTGTCAGTGTTATACAAGTACCACTTTTGTGATTGTGCACATCTTCTTATCCCATCTTCTTCCTTCCACCATAGGGCCAGCAGACGCACAGACAAAACCAACAGTACCTGGTGGACATTTATCACAGTGTCGAACCAAAAATTCTGCTCTACTTTCATAATACTATGCACGGAAAAAGAGCGTCTGTTTTCCCGTTAGAGTACAATCTTGGAGTCTTCAATGCAGGGTAAATAAGTTCCTTCTGGGAAAGCGTGCTCCATCTTAAGCCACATCTTCACTTACTTAAAAGAGTTGGTATCCAAACGCTTAATTAACCATCATCAATAAAAAATACTTGATTATAATTTTTTTTGTTCATCAAGGTTGTATTTATCAGGAAAGGTTTGGTAAGACAGATATTTTACACACTTGGGCATTCAAGCCAAACATCGATTGGTTTCTGTACCTCGTTAAAATTGCTGTGCCATGTTACAAGCCGGTTCGCGTTATCTTTTATACTTAAATATATACTTAAAATAATTAATATTTTAAGTTAAAAAGTCGTCACTTTATTATTACTACAAATACTTGAAGCCCATAAATTCATATTTTGAACAGAGTTTCAAAATGGAACATGTTTATTTTTTAACGCATTCAATGCCCAGACTCGGCGGGACGACCCGCAGGTTGCCGCCGCCCCGCCGCTACACGGCGGCGGAGAAGGGAATCTGCGTCTTGGGCCATAGATGTGTTAACCTAAAACTTTTTCAACCATCCAAAAACTATGCGCTATTGTACTCGGATGTTTTTCTAACTATTATTATAAATGCGCAAGTTTGTGCCGTTGTGAACATGTTTGGCCAAAAGAAAATTTTTACACATAAAGATCTGGCTTTTTATTCCAGAAAACGCGTACGCAGTTGAGGGAAAGAAGTTAGTCTACCATACATCTTATTGGTACATCGTATTCTTCATACAAAAAACATCAACGCGCACACTTCAGCGGTACCGGCACATTTCAACAGCTCTCAAGAACCTTCAAGTTTGTTTTATTTCGTAACAGTGACGTAGGTACATACGTAATACTTATGTATTGTGTGCTTATTGTGTGGCTCATCAATCAAGTATTTTGTTCTGGGAACCCACGCTCTACTTGCGTTAGGATGGATGACTAACATTCCAACCCAGTAATTAACTCTACATAATTGATTCTAGTTAGCTATCCTATAATTTTAGTACTTGTCTATTCTTAGTTTAAATAATACGTCAAGTGCGAGTTGGACTCGCGTACCAAGGGTTCCGTATTGCAAGGCCTTGCTTTTTGTCAAATTTTATGATTCTAGGTCAACGGGAAGTATCGTTTCGATTTTGGTCCATTGCGAGAATCACAATGTTTTTTTGTAAATAAACTTAAAATATACGGTTTTGGATTTTACCCTTTATTTGTGCTATAAGACCTTGCTTCCTGCCAAATTTTATACCCAATAGGTTTTGTGTTCATGTGATTCCCTTGGAAATTTCAAAATATTGATTGCGTTGACTTAGAAGTTTGATTTATATCAGGGCTTCAAGAAGTTACGGACTTGAGTTTTGGATGTAAATTTCAATTCGATACCTCCATGCGTTTCTGAGAAAAGAGGGTTGACAGACGGACCAAACAGACAGACAGACGGACGGACAACAAAGTGATCCTATAAGGGTTCCTTTATTCTTTTTGAGGTACGGAACCCTAAAAAGGTTTGGTTTGGCGTTGACTAATCGAACTCCTTTGAAAAAATTCAATTTTATAATAATTAACCCAGCGGATGTCACAGTTAGGCAGAAGCCTCTTTATATCCTTCAGTCCATGATCTAGGCGAAGTATATTATACCATGCTTTATGGTATATTATACCATGTTTCATGTCTAGGACGTTAGTGGTCTAAAACTGGTCCGCCTGTGACGCAGAAGGTTACGGGTTCGATTTCCGCCTTGGGACAAATATTTGTTCGATCTGATAGTATTAGTTACGGGTGTTCTCTGAGTATTTATATTTTATTTACTATGTATAGTAAAATCTATGTATGTTATGTATGTATTGTATTAAAGTAGGTATATCAGTCATCTTAGATGACATTGATACTAATTACAATGATGACTCATCTAGCACCCATAACACAAGCTTGGGGCTAGATGAGGCTGTGTGGGTTGTCTTGTCCAGCATTATTTATTTTTATTATTTATTTTTCTTTACCTAATCAATTGTAGGTATTCTATACATTAGTAAACAATGTGTCCGGTCACCGGTGTCGGAGACTTTGGGGGGGTGAAATACGGTAAATTTTATCGACAAATCACTATCCCTATTTTTTTTTCTCTCTCCATGATAAAATGGCAGCCATTTTGTTCTCTGTTGCCTCGAAGCACGGGTGCTTGTATTGATTAAGGTATAGCTACCCATGTAGAGGTCTTAGGAAAACGATAGAGGACTCATTTGATAGCCAATAATGTAGACAATAAAGCAATGTTAACATTGTCGCAATTTCTATTTTATAATAAAAGAAAAGAGAATTTATAAAACAAAAAAAGTTTTTCTTTAATTTTTTTTTTTAATTATTAGCTTTTTCATAAAATCGAAACTGCTAAGCTACATGTTTTTTGATTTTGAACGATAGTACAGAATGTGTGCTTCAAAATAAGTCTTGCATCTTAGCCCTAAGTAAGATAGTTTAGAAGTTATGACGAAGCAACAGAAAACAAAATGGCTGCCATTTTATCATGGCGAGAGAAAAAAAATAGGGATAGTGATTTGTCGATAAAATTTATCGTATTTCACCCCCCCAAAGTCTCCGACACCGGTGACCAGACACATTGTATATACTCTGTCTATACCTACCATGTGGCAGTAGCATAATCGCGCAGAGAAGCGCCGTTCGCACCGTAAAACTCCCCATGGCTGCATTACAAGCTCGACCACTTCTGTAACAAGGGAAATAAACAACCCTTAACATACTGCACAGGTGTAGGTATCATAAAATAGGTAAGTATATTAAAGTAGGTAGTAAATATATATTACTATAGTAAAGTAATTCGAGGCCTAACTCCTCAAAGTAACTCCTAAAGTAACTCCAGGTGCATCAAGTCTACCGGGCCTAATTTTCGACCAGGGCGGCGCAAGCGGTCAGTCTCAACATAAACAAGCAGTATGCGTGGGACATTAATATAGTGAACAAGTATGCGCTAACACAAATGCACTCTCTATTCTCTCATTCTCATAAATCCGATGGAATAGATGAACACGGCCGGGGAGTGTTCAGGCGCAGGACCAACGGCTCATCTTGCTTTCTGTGTTTCCGAGGCACGGGGGTGTAAAACCTCTAGCTTATTGACGCCCGGAGTCGAGACGTCGCTCGGGACTTTTCATGTAAGAAAAGTCCTAATAACAATTTTGGTGTTCATAAATGGTTTATCATATTATGGTGTTTTGATGAGTTGTACTTGTTAGGCCTGGGTGGGGTCAAATATGAAGCTGTAAAAAAAGTTACTTCACCAGTAATCAGTCGATTGGCAACCGACACGACTGACTCATACAAATGATTTCTTCACCAAATATGGCCACCACTCAGCCTTGTGGCAAAACAAATCGGTAGAACTTATAGTGTTCAGCAGACGCTAAGAAAATATTAATTAGTTGGTGCTGACCTGAAGCAAATGTGTGGCAATGTTATTGTTCACTGCTTCAAAGAACACGCGTTTCGAATACGAAATATTTATTTATTTTTTTAACTAAGTAATTTACGTACACGTTATCACGCAAAACAATAAATAACGAAATTGAAAAATCTGCGATCTATAACGCCTGAAGGGCGCCCAAATACTCTGAATTTAAAAATTATTTGTGGCCAGTACCTTAGTCTTTCTTCCTTACTGAACCAAGACCAAAAAGTTTCTACTTCGCTTCGCTTCCAAAGAGGTTTTAGCTACCTACCTACTTTTATAAGTTTTAGATTTTTAGATCGACCAATTACTGGGTTAGGGTATGGTTAGGGTACATCTGGACCGAATCTCAAACTGATCCGCGGACGAGATGTCCACTTCACTTTTGAGTAGGGGTACATCTCGTCCGAATCTAAAATCTCTAGCCTTGATATGCTCCAAGACATTTTATGAATCTGCTGCCTATTTTAAGCTACGTTTTTTGTTTGATTTTGCGTAAGAAACGTAGCATAACATAGATATTTTATGACTCTCTCTCAATGCGGTTAACAACGACGACAGTGCGTAGGTAATGCACACATGTCCTTGCGCCACTTCGCGGTTACGGCGTGCGGGCATTCCCGCGAACTCATAGCAAACATTCTGAATAGGTAACATTTTTTTTTATTTTTACCTACCTACGTCTTGTTCTTTATTACTTTGAATTTTTATTTCAAAACTAGCTGCGCCCTGCGCCTTCTAAATTTTTTTCTAAATCTCAGATATTTATTGCAAACGCCCTAGGGGTAAAAGCCCTAGTTTTGTAAAAATAAAAAATATGTAAGTAATTCATTATTTACTTTATAGTTTATTTATACCGAGTTTTGAGTGAATCAAACAAAGAAATAATAATTTTCTTTAGAAACTTTACCACCCATTTTAACCCCCTCAGATGTTAATTTTTAAAAGTAAGACTAGCTTACATGTTTTTCTAGAATCTAAACTATCTACACACCACATTTCATCTATATCGGTTAAGTAGTTACGGAGGTTTGTATAATCAAAGAGGAAAAACTCGTTACTACTCCTCCCACATTCAGATTGCGTTTAGTTTATTCTAGAACAAACAGCAATAAATTAACATCAAAATATTTATTGTTACTTATGATAATGTACATATGAAATAAATTTATTCACAAAGAAAATTATACTAGTATTTACAATTGAAACAATTGAGCTAACTGCCGACTGTTGCAAACAGTCTACAGATAGCTCAACTGATCCATATCAACACCAGTCGGAAGCGTCACCAAGACGCTGGCTGCATTGCCACGCTGTATGGCAATGCTGATACGCTGTGCCAGATATTCACCAGCTCTCAGGTCATGCGTCGCTTCGACCAGACGCTCAGATAGTTTTTTGAAAACCCGAAGAGCTTATGATAATTGGTTATATAACACTATTTATAGTTTGGTATGTAGTTACTCAAAATTCTCCTCGTCTTCCACATGTTAATTTCATTACTTTCACTGATTGTTTAGGCTCCAGCAAGCTTGACGGTCAGTAACCCTTTGCGATTTAAATATGGTTATGATGGTTATGTTTACATCATCTAGTTCATTCTGGTTTACCAGAAGCAAGGAAAAGTGAAACTAGGTTATACAATACTCAATTACAACAAGACAAATTTTAAAAACCCGCCGACGTTTATTGGCTGAACAGATTTTCATGAAACATGGCTAAGAACACTCGGGATAAAATAATCTATGTCACAAAAAAAACTAAACGAAAATCGGTTCATCCGTTTGGGAGCTACGATAGATACAGAGATACACAGACAGACACGTCAAACTTATAACACCCCTCTTTTTGCGTCGCGGGTTAAAAAAGAAGATTAGTGTCGACTTTCGCACTTTTGCGACTGCTATTATTTTATTATCTTCTTGACTTTACATAATATGTTCGACAGCCCGCGAAAATATACTAGACTTAATTTAATAGTCGTCAAAACGCTAATGATCAAAAAAGTCGACAGTATGCGAAAGTCATCGAAAAGCGATTAATAAGCCACCAATGTATTATCAACACCGAAATAACAGTTACAAAAAAGGTATCAGTAGTCCGGTTGCTTAATCGAACCGGACTACTGATACCATCGAGCGACTCAGTAGTCCGGTTGACGTTAACGTAACCGGCCTACTGAGACTACACCATTAATTTCATAGAAATTTGCTAAAGTCGGGAAAGTGCGAGAGTCGGCGCTAAGCTCCAAAATCACAAAAACTACATGATCAAAACTAAGAGATTTTAGATTCGGACGAGATGTACCCCTACTCAAAAGTGAAGTGGACATCTCGTCCGTAGATCAGTTTGAGATTCGGCCCAGATGTACCCTAACCCATCATAACATGTCATCAACATCATTCATAATCTAGCTAAGTTAGGGGCTTTTTATGGAGAGGAGAGGTATATTAAGAAAGCTTTCTCAGTCGTAGGTCTGTCCTTGATAAACGTTTATTCCAGTCCATAGAAAAGCGTAACTCAAGCATAGCATGTGTTCTTTGAAACGATAATCGGACTATCAGAACAAATTTTATATTTATTTAGAACATACAACATTAACAGAATAAAACATTAACAATTAGTTTATACAAGTAAGTATATCTATTTCTTAATAAATATACTTACTTGTAAAATCTAAGCCGTCACCAGAAGGCAGAGTGCCCAGAATGCTAGCAGCATTGCCACGTTGAATGGCAATGCTAATTCGTTGACCGAAATAAAAGCCGGCATTCCGATCACCGGTGGACTCTATAAGAAGTTTGGTAAGATCTTTATAAATTGCGTGTGCCCCAGGACCCCAAGGACCAAGGGTTTCAACCCCAAACGGCTCAAATAGGTAACCTCGGTCAAGGTTAGCGTATTTTCGCCGTTTAAGAGACTCCGCTGATGTTGCTGCAACAGAACAATACATAATATATCCTAACATCGGGCTATTAGGTACAGACAGCGTCAGAAATATGTAACCCCTGCATAGCACAATGCAGGTTAGGCGATCAACACACTGCCACGCACCACGCTGCATGTTGCATGAATGCGTGTTCTACCGTTGCTTGTAAGTATCTCCGTTTGTATAGAAAACACGCAAAAATGCATCAATCTACATAATCTTTCAAAAAACAACACCTTCTACATCTTATGAAACTAAAGATTATGCGTCAAATTCTGTAGATATAGTACGTTCTCCCAACGCTAACTCAACAAAATTAAATGGTCTGTCTGTGTTGTGTTACAACTAAACGCAAGGACACGCTATTGCCAATATTTTGCAATATACCTACCTAATGAACAACAAAAGTAGAAAGACGTACGTAGACCGAAGTGCGACCGAGACAACAATACGTACGCGAAACACGAACGCCGGCGGCGCCGCGCCGGCCGCCGGTCCGACTATGACTGAGGTGGGAGGACCTAATTGCACCTAATTTGAGTCTTCCCCTTTCGAGAAACTAGTACCCGATTTCCCAAATTGTACTTACGATCTATGAAACTAAAAACTTTTTCAAAATTTATGTCCGTGAAAGCTTCAAGTCTCACCTGGCGGAACTTCGATGAAACTTTGATGCTTTTGATAGCTCTTGCTTCGAGATGCATACTACGAGCTGGTTGAAGTTTTCCAACTTCTCGTATTGTTTGTTGCTGTCGTTCTTTGTTAGCGTGTCCAACTTTTATTAATAACAGGTTTGCACCTGACAACAATGCTTGTCGAATCCAGTTGAAACGTCAGGAATAGGTAGCTAAGCTACCTAAATTATGGAAAACAAGCTGTACCTACTAGGTTGTCAGCGGGGTGCAATTCACAATTTAATTGAATTATAAAGCCTTTGTTCACAAAGAAAATTATACTAGTATTTACAATTGAAACAATTGAGCTAACTGCAGACTGTTGCAAACAGTTTACAGGTAGCTCAACTGATCTATATCAATACCAGTTGGAAGCGTCCCCAAGACGCGCTGGCTGCATTGCCACGCTATATAGCAAAGCTGATGCGCTGTATTGAATTATTATTTTTTTAAGCGGAACTGTAATTATTTTTCTAAAATAGGAGCTTATGTTACCCGCTACATCATCAGTTATCTGCCAGTGAAAAACCTTCAAAGTTGGTCCAGGCGTTTCGGAGATTACCTACCCAAAACAAACAGACGGACCGACGACAGACAGACAACGTTTTTAAAAATTGGTGTTTTTTTCTAACTACGAAGGTATACTTACGCACTTTCGTATTCATTACATAGTAATTTAATGTTTTGAAAAAACTAAAAACCAATCGAGATCGGTTTCGAAACCCTTGTGGCCTCGCTTTGTCTGTCCTTTTTTCCCTCTTCAATAACTCAACAACTACTGCAGCTATCAACTCGAAATTTATAATAATAATACATTTCGTACGCCTGTACATTAAAAAAAATAAGAAAAGAAATGAAAAATGAAAATGAAAAATTTTCCATACAAATTGTGATGTTGAAATTTTAAAAGAGACCGACAAGGTCAAGTGGGGTATCAAATGAAAGCTATTGCTTTTTACATTTCAAACGTTTTTAAAATTTCTGTGTTACATACTTTTTGAAATATATTGAAAGAAGTCGAAAAATTTACCATTACCCCGTAAGCACCGAAGTATGCAGAGCGATCCATCTGAAATGTGGGTTGGTAGGTACCTACTATTTTTAGGTATTCAATAAATAGTGAAGTCTCTAACCGGTACCCATAGTAGATATTTTTTATAATTGACAAACGTTCGAAACCCTCGGCGCGCGAGTTTCACTCGCACTTGACGGACAAATCAGATATTAAGTTTGTTACCCTAATGGCAAATAAATTATTTTGTATTTTGTATTTGTATTAAATACAAATCTCTCAGGAATACAATTTTATGGGACCATCTCGGGACTATTGCTAAGCTGTTATTTTAACATTACACCTAAATTTTATTTATTTGTAATACTTATAGATTTTTAAAGATAAATTGTCATTCTCAGATAAATATGACAAGGCTCCGTCTTGCTAGACCCAAAAACGTAAGTACTAATTATTTTTATTTTATTTTATATTTATTAAGGTAAACCACAGCGTTACAATTTCCATACAGATACTTAAAATATACATAACACTAAGGCCAAACAGGATTACACTGATATTAAATAAACTCTACAAGTACGTAGTAAACTCTATATAAATTCAAGCCCGAATCTTCGAGTCACCAAAGCCCATGCTCGAGTGCAATACTCAAGGAGTGAGTGAACTCGTGACGTGAACGCACTATGATGCAACAGCCACCAGCAGCCGGTGTGACGAGTGAAAGGCATAGGCTACAAGGTTCATCTTTAATACTATCGCGTAAAGGTGTTAAAATACATTACCCTCCTCGCACAGTCAGGAGTAATACTCCTTTAATTGAATCATAGTCTTTCATTTAAATAAAAAAAAGTTTTATTATCCTAATACACAATACAGTAGAGAAATATGATATACATATACCGATGCATTTAAGAAAGGAATCATAAACACACATCACAGGAACAGATGGTAGGTACAGTTAGCAAGTCGACAACGCAATAATTACGCAATTTTATATTTTAAGGTTCATCTTTAATACTATCGCGTAAAGGTGTTAAAATACATTACCCTCCTCGCGCAGTTCGGAAAAATACACTTTTAATTGAATCATAGTCTTTCATTTAAAAATAAAAAAAAGTTTTATTATCCTAATACACAATTACAGTAGTGAAAAATGATATAAGTCGATGCATTTAAGAAAGGAATCATAAACACACAACACAGGAACAGATAGTACAGTTAGCAATCGACAACGCAATTATTACGCGATTAATTATTAATTAATACGTAATAGAAACGTAGATTAATTAACAACGCAATAATTACGCAATTTTATATTCATTTCTTTAATGAACTGAGTTATATATACTAGCTAAAAGTTCTGACTTATAACTATATAATATCTAAATATAATATAAAATAATATATAAAATATCTAAATAAAATTAACTTGTTCTAATTCGTAATATCTACTTCTGTGTACGGACCGCCTCGACCGGTAAAAGCCTCCAAGTTTTTCCACGTCGTTCTGTCCTTTGCAGTTCTTTGCCAAAGATTTCCAGCTACTTTTCTTAGGTCTTCGTTCCATCGTCTGAGTGGTCTACCCCTCGTTTCTCTCCTCGAGGTGACCAGTTTGTTATAGTTTGAGACTCTCAATAATATGACAATGTATTTGGTTGGCAACTGTACATAATTCCAGTTGAGTTTTGAATTTTTATTTGGGCTCGTGCGATATTTGAGCCGTACACTTTCGAGAAGCTGGTAATGGTACCTCATTCCCCTTTTTTACTTAGATCGATGGTTTAAGTACAAAATTCAGCTGATGTTTCGATAGGAACTAATACGTAATTAGGTACTATACGGTCGTTGATATTCAATAGGTATCAATAATTGTTTTCTATTGTTTCATTATTATTACTACAATAAACGGTAAACAACAAAGAGAACAATGATTGTTTACATTACATTTCCGATCAATTGTCAGTTGTAATTGTAACCAAACTCGTTTCAACAGGGTTTTCTAAATATCCGCGTAGTTCTTATGACATAATATCCCTTCACGCATTCTTTTGTTTACACTGTGTTTACACCAGTCGTAACATTTATTTATTTATTTATTGAGGAATAACTAACGACTACATTAAACTTATTACACATTTGTGTTAGTACTTTATATGCAACTAGAGGGCCTAACTTATACATGGAAACAGTAAGTAGGTAGCTAGGTGAGAGCTGGACTCCTCTTAAAGAACTAAGAACTGTTAGTAATTAAATTATGTTTAACTGAAAATATTCCATTATTTCTAGTAGCAGTAATAATGACAGATAATCATGAAAAAACAGTACTAAATTATGTTGGGTTATTACTAAAATTTACTTGACAAAGTAGATTGTATAACCACTTTTTAAATTTATATAAATCTATAATATAAAAATGAATCGCAAAATGTGTTGGTAAGCGCATAACTCAACAACGCCTGGACCGATTTCGCTAATTCTTTCTTTGTTGTGTTTGTTATTATCAGGAGAAGGTTCTTATGAAAGAAAAAATTAAGAAAGTTGGAAACATAAATTCCCACGGGGGCGAAGCCGCGGGGCGCAACTAGTTGTAAATAAATATACACTTGGTTGATTACTAGTATTGGTATTGTTGATCCAGTCAAAAGTTGCGAGAATTGTGTACAAACATGATTTCTTGAAAATGGCTTGAGTAGTATAATTATTTTTAACCGACGAAAAACAGAGGAGGTTCTCAAGTCGATGCGTATATTTTTTTATGTGTTACAACGCATTACTTTTGACAGAGTGGTCCGATTTTGAGGGTTATTCCAGTTTTCCCCCTTGACAAATCCCCCTTAAGGGGGAAAACTGGAATTCATTTTTTTGCAGTCCAGTTTTCCCCCTTGAGAAAATTTTTTCAAGGGGGAAAATTGGAATATTTTTTTCAAATTCCAGTTTTCCCCCTCGGTGATTTTTCGCGTTCCAGTTTTCCCCCTTGAGAGAAGGAAACCAAAGAGAACAATAAAAAATACAGTACTCAACAGTAAACTTAATTTCCATTTTGTACTTTGACAGCAATGTCAAAAATGACAGACTTTATAAAAAATGACACCAAATGTCAAAAATGACGTAATTTATCAAAAAAACACTATGTCAAAAATAAATAAAAATAAATAAATAAGAATAAAATAGATTTATTTGTGCAATCAGACTTACAACCTTTCTACGGTTTTAAAAAGCAAGCTAGCAACCAACGCTGGTCTTCCGTCAGAGCCATTTTGCTTGCGTTACGGATAATCTTTTCACAAACAAAAACTAAATACAACGTTAAAAAAAAGTTTTATTTAAAAATGATTTTAAAAAAATATTGGAAAGGATGTACTTACCCCGAAGTTGGTCCTATATAAATTTGAAGTCGATTCATATTTTTTTTAAAACACGCCAAATTATATACCAATCGAATCGGCACTATTGTCAGTAAAAGTTTTACCAATTAAAATTCTTGGAGATTTCTTTTGAGTTTCAAAACAATCTCCAAGAATTTTAATTTGTCCGTTCTATTTCGTTTAGTTTTCTAACATTATTTTAGTAACTCTGTTTACATAATGTTGTAGTCAAAACGTGTTGTAGATAAAAGAAAGTGAACGTTGTCGGAATAAAGGTGACAAATCTGTCGTGATTTTCACTTTCCTTAAAAATTCATGCTTCATCTTGGACAGTACAGTATAATATAAATGACCATTTACCTACCTTAATATTTATTAAAGCATTTAAGTGAATAAAAACAAACGATGACGCAATTTGACCAATTCAATTTCAATTTTATTTATTTATTTATAGTACCTATATCTTTATAGTTTTAATTAAATACTAGTATTATTTTCTTTGTGAATAAAGGCTTAATTAAATCTTTATTTATTCATACTATAGATTCACTTAATCATGTCAAATGAACAGTAAGTCAAGTCAAATGAAGTTCTATTAAATTTATGAAAAGGCGCATAAAGAGCTCCGTGAACGTTTCGATTTTTTTTACCCTCGTGATAGACCATGTAGATCAACTTTGTCCCTCATCCTTAAATTTCCGGTTCACTTATCTAGCCGCTACGGTGGCTCTTTCACCGTCGACTCGGTTAGGTTATGGAATTCTCTCCCACACGATATTCGTGCTAGCCCCTCACTCTTAATTTTCAAGCGTAAAGTCAAAGAGCATACCTATCTTTATGACTCTGTTGTATTATTAAGTATTTATTCAGTTTGAATGCATATGTAGTTAATGAAATTATTATTGTTAGGTTATAGTATTTTATGTATTGCGTATTATATTATGCAGTAGTCTATTTATTAGGTTAAAATTAAATCTCATATCCTCCGTTTTAGCACGTATACCCACTTTTCCAAATTTGGCTCTCTCTCTCAATAAGGTTTGCTGGAAGAGATTTCTTTCTAGGGTTAAGCTCGCCTTTGCCATTTTTTCCTGCGAAATGTTTTACTGGTACTACCTATGTTGCGCAATAAAGAATTACGTGTAAAATCAGTTGTAAAACAAGTAAGTAAGTATTTCAAAGGTGGTAAATATCGGCTACTTCCCATTTGGACAATTTCCTGTTTCATAACGCCCATCTATAGTAGGTAGGTATGTATGTCAAAGGTGGTAAATATCTGCTACTACCCAGAACCTTGAAAAAATTTCTGTTTCGTAACGCCCATAAATTATAAAGTGTTTGTCATTACAATAGAGGCTATAGGTTTGGACCAAATTATTGTAGGGATAAAAAAGAATTAAGCTTACGTAGGTACTTACGAATATACCTACTAACAACTCGTCAAATAATGTTTTGCTTTGATTTTATAAAACCTGATTCGGTAATAAATAACTAAAAAGTTATAAAATTACATGAAACTTCTGAAACGCGAACAACTTCGTTATTCTATTTTGCTTGAAAACTTTAGGGAACATTTATAAAACCGTGACAATTTATTTATACTTAGCTTTATTGGAAAAGTTTGTAAGAAATTGCCTATAAAGTTTTTAGAGTAGGTAATTACAGAAATCGGTTCCCAAGACATTAAAAAGTTGGTGACCTCTAAATATACATATTTTTTAGTAAGTACCTATACCTAGGTTTGTTTTCAGTAGATACCTATTAGCAAGTTTGTAAAAAAGTGTACCTTTTTTAGGCGTCCACTTTAGTGAACGCTCATAGAACAAGTTAAACTATATAGTTAAACTATATATGAGCTAACGGCGCTAGAGTCCGTAGGAAATCCCAGAGATTTTCGACTCATAGCTCCTACGTCACTTGACCTCGTGGTGCAGTTGGTTAGCACATTCCCGTGCTGAAGGAAGGATGCGGGATCAAGTCCCGTCGAGTGTTTATTGGCAGACAAAACGATCTACCCTCATTTTTGTTTTGCTACGAACTTTACCACTACCAAAGGTATCATTATCGAACGCAACTCAACTGTGCTCAAAACTCCATTCATGGTAAATATCCCGTTGTAAATGACTTTAGTAACGGAGGTGTATTCACGATAAAAAAGGAAATTCAACAATAAATGAAATAGGTACAGATTCAACCTGAAAACGATGTCTTGGACTCGCACTTAAAAGTCCATCCACTCATTACTCCTTACTCGGACGTGCTAACCACGGACTGCGATACAATCTGCGGCGTCGTCGGTCGGTTTCACTCGTGAGTCGTGAGTCAACGAGGGAAAGTGCTCGGATCATGTCATTTGACAAGTTAATTAGCTATCGCCAGCACTTGTGAGGGAGCCGATGTGTTTGATGGATCGATAATTAACCGATAGAAATATAAATTGGCTGGTATTGCGTGTACTATAGATAACTAAAGTACACGCAATACCAGCCAATTTATATTAACGCTAGCATTTGTGGGTTTTGTAGCGACTGGTCACCTAAAACAGCTGGGGCCTTAGTCAAAGTCTGGTTTAGCTTTTTTTGCTCCTCTGTACATTTTTGGAAGATTAAACATTGACATAGCGTTCTTTCGATTTCGTGATCTTTCGGTATAGCGTGCATTCGAGATTGTGATTGTGGTCTACAGTTTTTCGGTGTTGTGTGCTTTCGGTATTTCATTCTTCTGCGGTTTCATTTTCTTTCGGTATACCGAATTCCGGTATTTCAACATCTTGTATTCCGTAGGTCTTCAATAATGCTAAGCTTGGGGCTAGACGATGCTGTGTAGATTGTCCGGAATTATTCATATATTACAAACTCCACGCACGGCCTTTAAAATTAGTCTAGAAGCTTCTGGTGGGTACTTATACTTACCTATTCTCTATAGATGTTTTTTTTTAATATACAATAAAATACAATAAATACATTCAACTTTATTGCACGAAAATACAAAAATAAAAATACGGGAAAAGAGAGATACAGAGTTGTACAATGGACATAGGCCGCCCCTAATGAGTGCCAAGCGTCAATCAAATCAAAAAATATTTATCTCGATAGATAAGTAATACTTAGATATAAGAAATTTGTAACTAGCCCTCAGTGGCGTATCATGCATGTTTTAAGCAAAGACGTTATTACAAAATCATAGCTGTTAGTTTTCATAAAATTCGTAAATTAAAATAAAATAACTAGATACAATTCTGTAGACTTAGAAAAGGTTAAATTCTTAAAATTAATTCAGCTTGCCGCATACAGCTGCTGTATGCGGCAAGCTGAATTAATAAAGCTCATTATACGAATATGATCATGATGTCATGCAAAATTAAGAAATCAACAAAATAACCCAAGGCTCCAAACCAAACCAATAAGTTACTGTGAAAGTTTCTAAAGAAGATGGATGCTATATCCGGAATGGAAATGTTCCGTACAATTACATACATTTTCTGAGAATCGTAATGCTTTGTGGGTGAGCGGATAAAGGCCAAATAATCTTGTTTGTTCTCTTCAAAGGAATATAATTTGAGGTTGGTATTTGGATAAAAATAAGAAATTAGATTTCATAAGTCCATTTTCAGATGTGAAATGATACAATAAAGAAAACTTTATCCGGATGTAGCGTTAGTTCTAGTAGGTACTAACTACTTGTACTAAATCCGGATATAGTTAGTAGTAGTATTGTGGGTGTAAAAAGAAAGCCTGTCTGTCTGACTGTCCCTCAGACTGTCTGTGTGTTACTTTTTCTTGTCTACATAAACGGCAGAATGCAGAACGAATCGAAGTGAAATTTGGCAAGGGGATAGATGGTATTTCGGGGAAAGAATTGCTACTTATTATCACTTTATTTGATTGATTGATTGATTGAGCTCTGCTTAGCTTGGGGCTAGATGATGCTGTGTGAATTTTCCAGTATTATTTATTACTTAGGTGTTTATCAAGGAAAAGTGCGTGTCAAGCCGTCGGCGGCAGCTAGTGAATTAGCTAAAAGCCAGTCCAATTTTAGATGTGAAAGATACAAGAGAACCGTATTTACGTATAAAATGTTTACAAAATACGTAGTTGTTTGTAGAAATGCGATATCTAGTCTAGCTCGCAGACGTGACTCCGTGGGGACAGGGGCGGGGCTAGGATGACGAAATGTTCGGCAAAAAACCGCAAGAGAACGCAAGAAAACAAATTAGTGGGCTCACACAGTAGAAAAACCTTAAACAATAATAGAAAAACCTTTTATACTTTATCCACCATGTGAACCTAAAGGCCTCAGCTTAATGTTGCTCAACAGAAAGTAGAGCAACACTGGTTTTCTGGCAGACCTTTGGTGCATGCGTGTCTACACGGCTGACAGAAATACACAAAAAAATATTACACATTTATACACATAATTATTTACAATTTTAAATTTATAAGTAGTGATTTTAATATATGTAAATAAAAAAAGGAAGTACCTAGTGGATAAAAGCCGGCTGTGGATGATGATGAAATTAATTTTTTTATTTATAGTGCCTATTTAAGATAAACCTAAGTAAATTCTATAAGACTATCTAAATAGGTACTCTTCAACACGGAACCCTCCCACTCAGACAATTATATACCTATTATCGGGTTATCGAAGACGGCGACTGAATAACCGATCTTAAACATCCCAGAACATTTCTTACAGCTTGAGTTACAACAACAATGCATGGGAATTCGCTAATAAAATTATTCTTTCAAAAATCGGACAAAGCTGCAGATAGAAGCTAGTGATATGATAATCACCGAGAGAGCCCCCACCGCTACGTAACCTGATTACATCCCTGGCGAATAGCAGTACAAACCCCCCTGAGAGAGCAAGGAGTAACTTCCTCAATCCATATAGTTAGCTGTTACGAACTTAGAAATTGCCTGCCTGCTATCTATTTACATGAATATAAGCCCTAACGGCTATGAGGTATTTGAATGCCAAGCTATCAACAGCTATAGAATATTTAACGATCACTTTTCTAGCATTTTAGAGGCAATCTCATGATTTTAGTGTCTTCTATCTAAATATATACCTAACTTTTGCTGTACGCGGTGATTATGAAACAAGACCCGTCAAGTGCGAGTGTAACTCGCGCGCCGAGGGTTTCGAACGTTTGTGAACAAGTAGGTATGTACTAAAGGTACCGGTTAGAAACTCCGAAATTTAATGAAGACCTAACACTAGTAGGTACCAACCTACATTTCAGATGGATCTCTCTCCATGCTTCGGTGATAGGGTGTAGCGGTAATTTTTTCGACTTTTTTCAAAATTTTTCAAAAAGTATGAAACCTACAGAAATTTTAAAAACTGTTTTGAAATGTACAAACCGATACCTTTCATATGACACCCCATTTAGTGGGGTAGCCCCCCCTTTTGAAAATTATCCCCCCTCTTTTTGACCATTTTTCAAAAAGTGTTCATTTTACAGACTTCTCTATATTTTTCCTGTAAAATATAGATCTATATCTACAAACGCTTCACACATTTTGAATGGATCGCTCTGCAAACTTCGGAGATAGGGGGGGGGGAACGGGTAAAATTTCGACTTTTTTCAAAATATTTCAAAAAGTATGAAACCTACAGAAATTTTAAAAACTGCTTTGAAATGTACAAACCGATACCTTTCATATGATACCCCATTTAGTGGGGTAGCCCCCCCTTTTGAAAATTATCCCCCCTCTTTTTGACCATTTTTCAAAAACTGTTCATTTTACAGACTTCTCTATATTTTTCCTGTAAAATATAGATCTATGTCTACAAGCGTTTGATACATTTTGAATGGATCACTCTGCAAACTTCGGAGATAGGGGGGGGGGAAAGGGTAAAATTTCGACTTTTTTCAAAAATTTTCAAAAAGTATGAAACCTACAGAAATTTCAAAAACTGTTTTGAAATGCACATACCAATACCTTTCATATGATACCCCACTTGGTGGGGTAGCCTCCCCTTTTGAAAATTATTCCCCCCTTTTTTGACCATTTTTCAAAAAGTGTTCGTTTTTCAGACTTCTCTATATTTTTCCTGTAAAATATAGATCTATATCTACAAACGCTCCATACATTTTGAATGGATCGCTCTGCAAACTTCGGAGATAGGGGGGGGGGAACGGGTAAAATTTCGACTTTTTTCAAAATATTTCAAAAAGTATGAAACCTACAGAAATTTTAAAAACTGTTTTGAAATGTACAAACCGATACCTTTCACATGATACCCCACTTAGTGGAGTAGCCCCCCCTTTTGAAAATTATCCCCCCTCTTTTTGACCATTTTTCAAAAACTGTTCATTTTACAGACTTCTCTATATTTTTCCTGTAAAATATAGATCTATATCTACAAACGATTCATACATTTTGAACGGATCGCTCTGCAAGCTTCAGAGATAGAGGGGGGGGAGCGGGTAAAATTTCGACTTTTTTCAAAATATTTCAAAAAGTATGAAACCTACAGAAATTTCAAAAACTGTTTTGAAATGTACAAACCGATACCTTTCATATGATACCCCACTCAGTGGGGTAACCCCCCTTTTTGAAAATTATCCCCCCTCTTTTTGACCATTTTTCGAAAAGGGTTCAGTTTACCGACTTCTTTATATTTTTCCTGTAAAATATAGATCTATATCTACAAACGCTCAATACATTTTGAATGGATCGCTCTGCAAACTTCGGAGATAGGGGGGGGGGAATGGGTATTTTTTCGACTATTTTCAAAATATTTCAAAAAGTATGAAACCTACTGAAATTTCAAAAACTATTTTGAAATGTACAAACAAATACCTTTTATTTGATACCCCACTTGACTCTGTAGGTCTCTTTTAAAATTTTGACATTTCAATTTGTATGGAAAATGTTCATTTTCATTTTTCATTTATTTTCATTTTTTTTTCTTAAAATCTGTACAGGCACACGAAATGTATTATTATTTTAAATTTCAAGTTGATAGCTGCTGTAGTTGCTGAGTTATTAAGGAGGGAAAAAAGGACAGACAAAGCGAGACCATAAGGGTTTCGAAACCGATCTTCGAAACCCTAAAAAAAAACTAAATAGTGACCGATGTTTTTTTTTTATCTAACCTATTTTGTCCCACTGCTGGGCAAAGGTCTCCCCCAAACTCTTCCAGGAATCGCGTTCGTTGGCCAGGTCCCACCAATCTCCCGGAATGCGTCGAAATCGTCACGCCAGCATCTCCTTGGCCTGCCTCGGCGTCGTCGCCCGTTCTCAGGCACCCACTGTGTGACGATGCTAGCCCACCTTTCTGGGTGCATGCGGCTCACATGCCCCGCCCAGTCCCATTTGAGTCTGGCCGTCTTGTACCCAACGTCGGCAATTCCCAAAGTCGACCGATGTTATGAAAGCCAAAATCTTCAAACCCCAGAAACGTTACTCAGGCACGATCTTGGCCACCAGAACATAATAAACTGTTTAACAATAACAAACACTCGGTTGATGAGATGGCTCACGACATGGAGGTACCAGTACCACAATCAATACAAATTACACGTAAAGCAAGCCCGACGTTAATGTGAGAACCGCTTATTTTTTTTATTCCATCCGCCTGAATAAATATTTTGATTTCTGGCAGGTACTGTTTATTCAGCCTGCTCTAGTGGCCATCAAATGCTATTGAAGGGGCACTTGTAACGTAATAAAAATATCACTCAACCAAATAATGAGATCATTGTCACGATGGTAAAATAGTTTTTCATACGCAAAGGCGTATAAATCCAATGTAGAAGAAGTACTTAATTCTACTTGAATAAATAAGGCATTTATGTTGAGTTTTACAGTTGACAGGACTCACATTCTTTGCCCACTTGGCGAGATGGATGAGGGCAACCAGCTGCAGAGAATTATTTATTTGTTTGTAGATTGTTTGCAACTGTCTGCAGTTAGCTCAGTGGTTTCAATTGTAAATACTAGTGTTATTTTCTTTGTGAATAAAGGTTTATGGACCCCAGCAGAAAAATCACATCACAAACAGAATAACAAAAATAAAGTAGTCTTTAGTGAATGTGATAACTACGCACTAAAATCAAATTCGAAGGTACAAGTGAAAATAACGCTGCTAATTCAGTTTCTTTTTTCCCTTCCCTTGTCTTAGAATCAAAATCAAAATATTTCGAAGCATCCATAACAATTATAGACAAATAAAAAATCTCCTCTAGTAGGTGTCGGATTGGAAGCCATGAATAAATTATGGTTCCTGTCCCAAACATCTCAAGTATCCCACTTGTTCAGACATAGGCAAATGTCTACCTCTGACCCCACCTTGCATCACGATCGCATTGGATCCAAGCTTGACTTCTGGGCTTTAGATAAAGTTTATTAAGAGTCTCCTAAAAGGTCTCTCATACACTTCCGAGAGAGTGTGCTAGCCAGCACGCTCTCTCGGAAGAAGAAGCGGAATTGAGCTGCGTGCGGCGAGCGGCAGTTGTTTGTTGAGATGAATGAAAGCTCTAGCGGCGCCGCTTACTACACGTCGCTCACATCTCTTCTCGTATCCGCTGCGTGAAGTCGCCAGCTTGAGAGGCACAACTCACATCTCTATAATATAATGATGTTATTTTCTATGATTTTATTTTAATCTTGACTGTTCTGAAGCGTGCTTGATTATTAGCTCATTTGACGAACCAAGTATAATTAAGAACTTGACAGATCATGTATTTGACAAATTTAGGTTTGGATCAGTCTCTAGTTTGACAAATCAAGGGTTTGACGAATTGCGAAATTGACAAATTAAGCTTATGACTTCTTAATGTTAAGCACATGGACAAACAAGTATTTGAGGACTGTCTGCGAAATCTCCGCTTGGATCTTTCTTTGTTTTCTTCGCATACAAATATGATAGGTACATCTCAATAATGACATTCTATTGGTTATATATAAATATAACACATCTCTTCACCGCTCATCTCGTCTCCGCTTTGGTGGAGTTCGGCCTAGACGAGAGCTTGGATATTTATTGACCTGACAGATTACGTGTATTATGTCAGAGGAAATAAACGCGTGGACGGAATATAGATATCAATTTCCGTGCCTATAACTGTACAATGTACGTACATACCTGATTCAATAGCGATGCAAGTCGGCAGAGATTCTCAGACCCGTTAGTGCAACTGCGTCAGTGACCTACACACGGATGTCTCTCGGTCGGTGGGAAATTCTCTCGTTACGGCTTGCCAGTGAAAAACGTATTATACTCAAAGAAAATCTCGCGCGCTATATTATACTAGGTATACGAGTATACAACACGCGGTTTTGCCTTGGTTTTGCACATGTTGATCTGAGAAATAGCCTAGTATCCCATGGCTGTGTTTTCGGTGGACAGCGGGACAGAGCAAGGGCGGATATTTTTACATAGGTATTTCAAAGAAAATCTCTCGCGCGGCGGGAAAACATCCAATTGATAAATTTGATGTCATTTGCAAAAACTAAAGACTGTCTTCGAATCTTTTTATATTTACACCGATTTTTTTTTAGTTTTGAAGGAGTAATCCCACGGGATTAAAAATATTTGCAGGACTACCCCGTGATCATTTTCTATATACCTACTTAAAACCAAAAGAATCAACAAAATCGTTACACAAATTGACGATTTGTCACATTCGCCGATTTCTCGGCGAACATGACACAAAACATACAGCTACAGTACGACCAAAGATAGAACGTCCTCCTATTTTCAAAGTCCGTTAAAGACTGACAAAAATCCGGTTGAGCTGCTGTCCATTATAAACGCACTCGGTGGGTTATGTTATTTCAGATCCAGAACTAAATCAATACAAAAACTCAGCTCTAAAATAGGTGTATGCTTCCTCATATTGGGCTGCATTCTATGGCATAATGTTGTATGAAGCTTTATGCAATTCTGACCATAGATAGGCAAAGACTACTATAACATTAACGTACCATAGGTCTGTGGTGGTTACCGGTAGGTAGGTACTCTGGAGTGGAAAAGTTCAGCCCTGAATTACCTGAAAAGAAAATAACAGTAGGTAAGTTAAAATCAATTGTTTTAAAAAACACAAAGGTGAACTATTTTTACTAGCTTTTATTCAACTTGCTCAATTTAAGACCAGTTATCCTGAACCAGTTGAGCTAAAATTTGGCATAAATAATGTTGATGTGGTGACAATGAATAGTTTGATGATATGTTACCATCGAACTGGTCTGATGATGAATGAATTTGATTTCTTAGAAAGAGTCAGGTAGAGATGGTGATGTGATGATCCATTTCCTGCCTGTTCTTCAAATAATATTTCTTGGACGGTACTTTGTGCGTTTCAAAAATTTGTACTTGGTCTAGTAGTAAAGTGTAGGTACTACCAGACTTAAGTAGAATACAATAAGTTGGTTTTGCTGAATAAACTCCTTACAATTTTATTTATTTATTTCCAAGTTGTTTAGCGGCTACCACATAACCATTATTAATGGTTTGCATTTCTCCGAGAATATTTTTAAGTCAATGCTCATTTCATGCTCAATTGTAAGGTACAGTTATTGGCATTCTGTTTTATTGGATTGCACTGGTACCGAGTCACCTACCGAGTTTGTGAGGACTGTTAGGAGTAGCCGGAAAACCCGTTAGCCATCAGTGATTTCAAGCAATGCAGTTTCTAGCTCTTGCCGCTATTTGGGTCGGTTTCAAAGCGCAGCGAAGGTGTGTAAAAATATTGTTAATTTTATCGGGTATTTATCGCGTACCTTTTGTTTTATTTCCCCTACGTACCCCTACCCTCATCATCACACGTATGTCCACTGCTGGACACGACTCCCCAAACAAAGTCAAACGGGATTTGTCATAATAATGGTGCGTGGTGTGCGCTTGGAGGCAAATGAGCAGAAAGCTGATTTACTGCTGATCCCTCTTTTCCATCTATACTATATAATATTATAAAGAGAAAAGATTTGATTGTTTGTTTGTTTGTATTGAATAGGCTCCGAAACTACTGAACCGATTTTAAAAATTGTTTTACCATTTGAAACCAAAATTATTCCTGATGAACATAAGCTACTTTTTACCGCGGGAAAATGCTTCATTCCTACGGGGAAACGGGTAATAGGACCACGGGTAGTAAGGATGCAGCTAGTTTAAGATATTTTGAAAGCCAGTTTTCCAAAATATAATAAACGGAAAAGAGGGAGACAGTTTAAAAGGTGGGAGGACGAGTTAAACCACATAGCAGGTAAAACTTGGATAAGGTTGGCGAGAGATAGAGTCAAGCGGAAGGTGACTTTTTTTATTGGATAGTGTATACCCCGAAGTTGGTCCCATATAAATTTGAGGTCGGTTCATAGTTTTTTAAAACACGCTAAATTATACAGTGACAAAATGACTTAAGGGTCCGGCGGAGGATGAATTTCCCATACAAACGTAGTACCAAAATGATTTGTAATTTAAGAATATTTTCACCATGGTCTGCTATTATTTCTATTAAAATAGTATTTATCTAGGTTACTGACACAATTTTTTGACACAAACACAAATTATTTATTTAGGAAACTAAATCCACAGCTCTTAAAATCTAAGTCATACAAAACTTGTTACGTAACCGACATTTTACAAAATGTAAATCCTTTTTTGGTAAATACCGTAGTTAAAAATAAAGCTCCAACATGTATCGTTACCACATTTTTTCTCTTCATTTCCAAATAATTTCATTCCCGGAATATTATGTTCAGAGAAACAGATCCCCTGAAATCCCGGTTCGCTCCAGGGTTTCTCATAAAAAATGTTAAAATTAATAGGTCGCTCGCCTCTGGCAATAAACCATGATATTGATGTCAGTTTATTTTGTTTACGGAAGCGTCTGCTTGCGTTTTCACTTTGTGACGACGAGAAAAAAGAAAAGGAGGTTCTTAAGTCGCCTTAATTTTTTTTATTGTTCAATCAAACACTGTCATTTGTTTTATTTATTTATCATCAGCAGATACACAAATTAAAATGAAGGAAATAGAAAAGAAGGCTATTAAAAGAAAAATAAAATAAAATACTTAATTCAAAAATTAAAATTTATAGAATTCAAACTTAAAACAACCTTTTATTATGTAGCCCTGATAATTGCTCTATTGGCTTTTATCTCATGGGGGGCAATGCCCATAATCCCCACGCTGGGCATGCGAGTTGGGGATCGCAGTTCGGTGAGAGAATTGTTCTACAGGAGGCGATGTAATTTAAAAAAAAAAATTCACAAATTAATGCCTTCGGGATACAAAATCACCCCCTTTCGTCATATGGTACACCCTTTCCGTGGCACCCTGTACAAACGTTTTTTATGCTTAGCTGTACTGAGGAGGTCTACAAATATTACAGGTATTACAAATAAACTGTAAACTGTAAACAACCTATTACAAAATTGGTTTGCTTCAAAGAAGCAAACCAATTTTGTAAACTAGTAGGTACAGAAGACATTAAAATTAAATTAAATTAAAAATTGTTTAATTTACTCTCATTACCAATATAAGCTATTCTGAAAATAGCTTGTGGTTTGGTAGACAATAACATTGCTGTGGATTAAAACTTTGAGTAAACCGTTTCGAGAGAACTATTTAAAATAAAACTGCTAGCGCGTTGTTCTGTAAAATTACTTTTCTCCGTTCGTTTGTGGAACTCTATACAAAGTTTGTTTAAAGTAAAAATAATCACGAAGAGACAGCATCTGTGCTCTCAAAGAATCGCGAAACACCTATCTTATCTGTATTCATCTGTAATTCAATGCTTTCGAAAAATAACAACTAACATGCTAAAGGTTTCTTCGTCGCTTCTTTACTTTAGTAGGGGGGGGGAGCTCACAGATAATTCGGTGCATTCATTTTAGAAGGCCTCCGATGTCGGACAAGTCTTTAAAATGGTCAAAAATTCGAAAGTGATTACCAAAATTGAATTTGAATACTCAAGAATACTTTTCATATGCAAATTTCACGCAAATCGGATCAACGATTAGACAGTTATGCTCGAAATGACTATTTTACCCAAAGATCTACGTTCTACGTTCCGTACTATCTTTGATTTTAACATACAGCTAAATGACAAAAGCTGCAACTGAGAACTTCGTTCAATAAACCTTATAAATAAAACGCAATCTATGAGAATACGACGTGAAATTTCAAATAATAGGTCGATTATTGCCTTTAATAGCACAGTTACGTAGATGGAATAAAAATTCTATCCAGGTAAACAGTTGTGTAGGGGCTAAATAAATTTCCGTCCAGGTAACTGATTGTACCCGCGGAAATTTCTTTCCACGTAGACAACCAGTTGTCTAGGCGGAACAAACCGGTCTACCTGCATCTACAAGCATAAGACTACCTACATCTGCATCATCTACATCCTGGTCCTCCGCTGCCTACAGGACTACCTTATGGAGTGCACTTGTGGATCTTCTCAATAGCTTTTTCCATTGTCAAAACTATCTCAGGATCCTATTCCATAAATTTGCCCCTATTTACTGACTTAACTAATGTCTTAATCCTTCTTATGGTGGTGTTCACCAAAAGATAATTAGGCAGCTTCGTCGGTTAACTTTGACGTTTAATGTATAAAATTTTGGGTCAAAATTATCAAAACAACTGCTTAAAATTTAATCATCTGTTGGTGAGCTCGCGTCTAAAGTCATATTGCCCAGCAAATATGAACTTTAGGTACATTATCATCGGTTTTGAATATCGATTTAGATGACAAGGCATGGTCGCAGGCCTCCCTGCCTGTCAAATTGGGAGGCTTAGGTATACGCAAAATTTCAAGTGTAGCCCTACCAGCGTTCTTGTCTTCTGTCTACAGCACTAGTTCTTTAGTTGAAAAAAATTTAAATCCTTCTCTTTTGGTCCCACCTGGAATGTCATTGAAAATTTCATTTTTAGACGAAGCTCGAACGGCTTGGCATAGTGCTTGCCCCGATGCTGCTCCCCCCTCCTGCCGTTGGGACAAAATCACTTTTGTCCCAACGGCAATGGGACGGGCCTCTGTGTGAGTTGACACGGAACTGTTTGTTACAAACGTGCTCCAGCTCTGCAGATCGTGCCCGCCTCCTGGCCGTTTCTAAATGGGAGTCAGGACATTGGTTGCAAGCATTTCCTTCATATAACACTGGTACTTTATTGGATCCCGTAACTTTCCGTATCGCAACATGTCTCCGGTTGGGTGCAAGGTGTTGCGCGCCTCATCAATGCCAGTGCGGTACTGCTGTCGAACAGCTTGGTCATCACGGATTATCGTGCACTAGGGCCGCTGGTCGGATATCTCGCCACGCTAGCCTTAACGACATCATCCGGCGGGCCTTTGTCACCGTTAACGTACCAGCTATTCTCGAACCGAATGGTCTGTTGCGTGACGATGGTAAGAGGCCCGACGGTATGACACTAGTCCCATGGGAGTTGGGGAGGCCCATTGTGTGGGACGCTACATGCGTCGACACACTTGCGCCTTCCCATCTTCCGAGGACATCCGTGAGGGCGGGTGCGGCGGCAGATTTGGCCGAAGATCTCAAGAGGCGCAAATATGCAGGTCTCGACAGAGCCTACACATTTGCTCCCCTTGGAGTCGAGACCCTAGGTCCGTGGGGTACCGAGGCTCTTCGGGTTTTCAAAAAACTATCTGAGCGTCTGGTCGAAGCGACGCGTGACCCGAGAGCTGGTGAATATCTGGCACAGCGTATCAGCATTGCCATACAGCGTGGCAATGCAGCCAGCGTCTTGGGGACGCTTCCGACTGGTGTTGATATGGATCAGTTGAGCTATCTGTAGACTGTTTGCAACAGTCGGCAGTTAGCTCAATTGTTTCAATTGTAAATACTAGTATAATTTTCTTTGTGAATAAATGTTTACTTTAGGTTCATATTTGCTGGGCATTATTATCTTTAGCATGTTAGTTGTTATTTTTCGAAAGCATTGAATTACAGATGAATACAAATAAGATAGGTGTTTCGCGATTCTTTGAGAGCAGATGCTGTCTCTTCGTGATTATTTTTACTTTAAACAAACTTTGTATAGAGTTCCACAAACGAACGGAGAAAAGTAATTTTAAAAACTCACTAAAAACAGAAAATTTAAAACTCTTCAGATGCAGCGTCTCGTGTACCTATTTATGGTCAAACTTCACTTAAGGTTAGCTTACAAAATTACCTTATGGAACATTTGTGCAGAGTAATTACTACCCTGCACAAATGTTCCATTACCGTAACACCTTTGATAAACTCTATCTGAAATAAATAATTATTATTTTTATTTGAGCTATCTCCTTGCTGCTGAACATTCGGCTATAAAAGTTGAACACTGGAACATACGAGCAATGTCACAAACTTTTTACGAGCAAGTCAGCACCATTTTGGCGTCGAATTTTAAAAATGCATTGTCCACGAGGGACCGCCTTATAAAAATTTATACGTTGACCCAAATATTTTAAATGTCCTGCGCGAGTTCACACATATTGCAAGGGAGGTTCTTGTTTTAAGTCTGTAAATCTCGAGGCTGTGTTTCCGTACTCAGAATATTATTAGTTACGAACAAGGTTTAACTCATTGTTTAATCCTAAGGCCCTTTTCACATTCTCACGGTCACGGCACGGTCGCTGCCGCGCCACCGCCGCCGTGCCATGTAAAGTTGTAATGTATGAGCTAAATAGACAGCTTTCACGTGGCACGGCGACCGTGCCGTGGCCGTGTGTCGCCCGTCCCATACATTTCTACTTTCCACGGCACGGCGGCGGCGACCGTGCCTCCGTGACCGCATGCATGTGTAAAGGACCTTAGTCTGTAGGCAGGCTCCACTAGCTGTAGGTAACGAGTTGAAAATCACATAACGGTTTCAAATGTTGATATTACGAAATCGACAGCATAAAAAAATCAAAAAATCAAAATCAAAAACTCTTTATTTCCATAAATACAATAAATGTACACTTAGAAAAGGTCAAAATATAAAGCTAAACACTGACACGGAAATAAAGTGATATTTTTGATTTCTGTCGCTTCGGTATGTAGACTAAAGTAAAGAAGCGACGAAGAAACCTTTAGCCTGTTAGTTGTTATTTTTCGAGTTGGAGCAAAACCCGTCCCAAGCATTTTTGTCCTCTAGATAATCTGATATTTTATAGTAAGCCTTTTTGCACAGCCAGGTTTTAACAATTTGTTTGAATTTATTTACTGATAATTTTTGCAACTCACTAGGAGTTTTGTTGTAGAAGCGTATACATTGCCCTTTAAAAGATATTTTAATTTTGTGCAGCCTAGTTGTGGGCACAGCGAGCTTATGTTTGTTTCTGGTATTCAAATTATGTTTATCGCTATTTTTAGGGAACTGACTTATATTTTTATGTGTGTACAACAAGTTTTCATAAATATATTGACATGGTACTGTCATTATGTTTATTTCTTTGAATTTATCACGCAGGGATTCTCTGGGACCCATATTATAGATTGCACGAACAGCCCTCTTCTGCAGCACAAATACGGTGTTAATATCTGCAGCGTTCCCCCACAGCAGTATACCATAAGACATGATACTATGGAAGTAGCTGAAATAAACAAGTCTAGATGTATCCACGTCTGTAAGATGACGGATTTTTTTGACTGCATATGCTGCAGAACTAAGTCTCTTCGATAGCTTATCTATGTGTGGGCCCCATTGAAGTTTATTATCTAAGGTGATTCCTAAGAATACGGTACTTTCTACTATTTCTAAAGTTTCTCCTTTAACGTTTACATCAGCCTTCACTTGTTTAACATTAGGTAGAATAAATCTAATACATTTTGTTTTGGTTTCGTTTAACAAAAGATTATTGACACTAAACCAATGAACTACTTTTGAGATTGCATTATTCACATCGTCGAAATTTGTGTTTTGTCGTTTCATTTTAAAAATTAATGAAGTATCATCAGCAAACAATACAATCTCGTGATTATTCTTGACAAGATGAGGCAGGTCGTTAATATAAACTAAGAATAGGAAAGGACCGAGGATAGAACCCTGTGGTACACCCATTGTAACTACAGACCCCGAAGACCGTTTCCCATTAATGTCAACTCTTTGTATCCTATCACTCAAATAAGATGTAAGAAGATCCAAAGAGGTGTTCGTTATTCCATAGTGATGTAGTTTCCTGATTAATGTTTCATGGTGTACGCAATCGAACGCTTTTGATAAGTCGCAAAAAACGCCCAAAGCGTCTTGCGACTTCTCCCAAGCATCGAAAATATGCGATACTAACTCTACACCGGCATCAGTAGTTGACCTGCCGCGAGTAAACCCAAATTGCTTACAATGCAGCAGGTCATTGCCATGAAAATGCCTAAGCAATTGATGTAAAATAAGTTTTTCAAAAACTTTGCTGAATGTTGGCAGTACTGATATTGGTCTAAAGTTAGTGGGGTCAGACCTACTACCCGATTTAAATAGTGGGATTATTTTACTACATTTCATTAGATCAGGAAATACGCCACAATCAATGGATTCATTAAATATAAAAGCCAGATCTGTTGCAATGGTATCAATCAATGGTTTAATAATCGTAACGGAAATGCCCCAGAGATCTGCAGTTTTCTTTGTATTTAAAAGTTTGAAGGCTTTTTTAATATCTTTTTCATCAACATGGGTGAAATTAAATTTATTTTTACATTTAGTTACATTTTCTATTAGCAATGACTCAGCAATTACTTGAGAAGAGTTTAAACATTTTGTAGTAGAGATTGGAATTTCAGTAAAAAAGTTTTCAAATGCCTGGGCCACTTCGACATCATTTTTAACTGAGCAATCATTAATCTTTAAATTGTAATCATTAACGTATGTACTGACCTTTCCAGTCTCACTTTTTATTATATTCCAAGTTGATTTTATTACATTATCACTGTTTCTAATTTTCGAGCTAATATAATTTGATTTTGCTATTTGACAAACTTTTCTAAATATTTTTGAGTAATTTTTTACTTTTTCTTTGAACTCCTGGCTAAAATTGTATTGTTTTTCACTATACAGTTCATATAACTTTTGTCTACTTTTATGTATACCCACTGTTGCCCACTCACTAAAGGTAAGTTTTTCTGAGACCATAATCGATTTGGGTGTGAATATTGAATGGAATGCATTGGTGAACTTGTTAAAAAAATTGCAGTACGACTCATTTGGGTTGTTAAGTGAGTGATAAGGTGATGGTTTACAATCCCAATCCAATTTCAACCGTTCAAATCGATTTGTGGTTACAGGTATGTATGTTATTTTCTTTTTACAATTATTATTTTTTACTTGAATTTCTAGTTTTATTAGTTGACCTAAGTGGTCTGATTTTAAATTTGCTATTATTTTTTTAGTTACAATTTTTCCGCTTTGGCAAACAAATACATTATCTATACATTTTGCTGAGGTTTCAGTTATTCTAGTAGGTTCCATAAATAATGGCCTTAGATCATAAGAATTAAATAAATTAGTCAGTCTAGTACTGAGGGAGTAAACTTCTAAAAGGTCAACATTAAAATCTCCACATACCATTATAGTTTTATTTGATTTTGATAATTTAAATAAAATATCCTCCATAACATTTTCAAAAATTTCAAAAGAAGCTGATGGTGGGCTGTACACGCTTACTACAATAATTTGCTCCAACTCTACACATGCTACTTCAATGTGGCTTTCAACGGATAAGCATATTATGTCCTTACGGTCTTTGAATTTCATTAATTTGTTTATTAATATTAATGAGCCTCCACGAATAGCATGTGATCTGCAAAAAGAGCTACCAACCTGGTGGTTACTGAAATTGAACATGAGCTCATAGCTTTTCAGCCAGTGTTCTGTTAAGCAGATGATATCAATATGAAAAGCGTTCATGTACAATTCCAACTCTAGTAATTTACTTTTTAATCCTTGAATATTTTGATGCACCAAGTTAGTAAACTTTGCATTTATTTTACAGGTTTGGTTTCTTTGACTTTTTATGTAACCAATATTATTTGACTGTTTATGGCTAGAGACTTCCTCTATTGTCGTTAAATCTAATTTAAATGGCTTGGAAGAAGTTCCAAGGTCTTGGTTGTAAATTTATTACAATGCTCAAAAGAAGCATCTTGTTTAGCCAAATTTTTGGCTGTAATAATAAAGTAGTAGGATAGCGACACAGCTATTTGTTTTTTGCAATAATTTGAAAGGTAGTAATTACCTTTTTTAGTCAAGCAATATTTTTTACTAACAGTACTGTTAGTGTCAATCACATGTATATTATTATTGCATGAAATAGTATGCAATGTCATATTTAGCTTATATCTAATGTTATTTTCTGTATTTGGCAAGCTGTCACTGTAGGGGAATGTGAACATTACAATTTTATTTAACTGTAGGGAACATAGTTTCTCCATATATTTAATTAAGTCTAATTTGTTCACATTACCCCTATTTCCAAGAAATATTATCAAGTTTGAGTTATTTTGAAATCTTTCATTTTCAATTCTATGCATTATATCATGAAGATTGCAGTTAGGTAAGCAATTATTTATAGAGTGCTCCATATTCATGTTTAAATACTGGCCCATATTTTTTCCTATTTCATCGCAGTACATTATGGTTTTATCACCTGAGCATGAAGTGCTGAGGTCCAGGTGGGATGCGGCTGAGACAGTACTGTCCGGACTTGAGTTGGGACCGACCAAATTGGGTCCACAGCACCAGCAGCCCTCCAGAATCCTGCCCTCCAGACTCACCTGGCTACTGAGAAGCGCATCCATGGCCAGGTTGAGTTCCCTTGTCTGTTCTGTAGTATGCTCATAAAGGCTGATGTAGTGCCCTAGGGAGTGCTCGGCCTGGCCAAGTTTGCATCTCAGCTCTTGCAATTCAGCCTCATATTGCAGCTGATTTTGATTGAGCTGTATTGTACAAAGCTCTAATTCATTAACAAGTTTCCTATTACATTTGATTTTAGATACTTCCTGTTTTTGATTTTTTAATAAATTTTGTGTTTTTTGTATGAAGTTACTTAATTTAACATTTTTTTTAAACTTATTTTTGCTTAGTTTGTGTTTGTGTTTGTTGTTTTTGCTGCTAGCCTCCACACTACACACTGAGTCATCTTTTGTTAAGTCAATATTATTATGCAATGTGTGCATGCTGCAGCCAGCAACAGAAACATGGCCCGATGATAAGTTAGCCGATACTAGCTCATCAAATAAAGTTTGTGTTTTCGCGGTGGCAGAGTTCTGGGCCGCTTCTTCTAGCTGGGTGATGTGGTGGTGTGCATCACACAATTCCTTCTGCAGGATTGAAGTTCTGTGCAGGGCCGTTTCAAACTCTATGCCACATCGTTCATCGAACCTATCTATTATGGTCTGAAGCCTATCCCGTTCCTCAACAATAGAATTGTTCTCGCAAAATAACGCGGCCATCTCAGTTTTTAATTTTTTATTATTGTCTAGCGCTTCTAAGAGAATGTTTTCGTTTTCATCTCGTTCTAATTCTAATTGTGCAATCTGTCTCTTTGCTGACTTCAGTTCTAATAAAGCCTGGTTTAAATTGGTTTCTGCTTGGCGCAACAAGGCGCTTCTTGTATTCAAACACATGCAGAAAACATGCAGAAGTCGTAGTTTAGTTGTAAAGTTATAGTTTCTTTCAAAGATAATTTGTAAACTCTTAAGAGAAAATGAACATCTCAAACCTCAACTTTAGCCATCATCCTGTTCGTTTGAAGGGAACGCTGCAATTTACTACAAAAAAAAACTCAAAAATCTCTATATTTCCATACGTACAATAAATATACACAGACACAGACACGGAAAAAAAGTGATTCGGTATGTAGACTAAAGTAAAGAAGCGACGAAGAAACCTCTAGCTTTTTGTTATTTTTCGAGTTGAAATAAAAAAAATTGGTTGTCTGTAAAGTCGGTTTACTGACGATAGTTGAACGTGGCAACGCAGACGCATCGCTCACTCAAGTAGGAGAGAGACGGATGTCGAGCGCTCTCGCTTGCACTTCAAGCCTTACATGGAACGCCTCAGAGCGAGGTAACGCCGCATGACGAGGTAAAGCCGCATGACGTCATGTTTTTTCGTGCGTGCAGCCGGCTCTATCGAATTATAAGACGTTGTCACGTCAAAAATGTCATCCGAAGAAAAAAACTATTAAAGGGAAAATTCTCAGAAACTAGATACTGAGTAGGTACAACTATATTCCCAATACGTCTGTCAGTATGCCATATGTATTCTGAACGTCTGGTCTGGTCTGGACAATAGCAGCCTTGGACCGCAGCCAGTGAATACATTACCTATCTTGAATACGTTATCAGGACCAATATTCAGATGAAATGATTGTGACTGAACGTTCCAATCTATGGATATTGGATAGTAGTCAGTTTGACGATGGTTTGACTTGATTTCTATGCATGAAATGTTAATTTTTGACTGACTTCGAAAACAGGAACAGAACAACTTCGACTGAAAGTGTTTTTTTATGTATGTTCACCGATTTCTCCATCAATAATGGAACGATTTCGAAAATGATTTAGCTATTGTGTAGGAAATGATCTATGATGTGACTTGTTATTTAGATTTCTATGTCTATGATCAATAATTTCCGAGGGTAAGTCCTCGGAATAGTAATAAAATAAGGGAAGTCGGACAAGAGAGTATTTCTTTGTGGTTTAGGTATATATTTCTCTTTTGTTCCATTTTTGTATGTCCGTTTGCCAGGTGGCAAAGGCCTCCTCTAATCTTCTCCCTTCTCGCCTTTCTATGGCCACTCTACCCCATGTAATTCCCGCGACTTGTCTAAATGTCGTCATCCCACCTTCTCTGTGGTCTGCCTCTCTTTCTTTATCCATCCCTTGGGTACCATGTGTGGTTATTTTACTCCATTTGTCTTTTCCTCTGATCATGGCCTGTCCATTTCCTCGGAATAGTATTAAATATAAAGTATTTATTTGTCCCGCAAAACCTATAAACATGGGATTGGAAGTCAACTATTACTTTGTTAACACAATCAAATTTGACTACCCACATACTTGTAGTTTTAAGTTGATATAAATAGCAACATTAGCCACTGAAGTGAAATGGAATCGAGATTCGAAGGGTTTCAAGTGTCAAGTTAAAAATGACCCATGGCAGCCACTGAAAATAAGGGTTAGGATACATCTGATCCGAATCTCAAACTGATCCACGGACGAGATGTCCACTTCACTTTTGAGTAGGGGTACATCTCGTCCGAATCTAAAATCTCTTGGTTTTAGATTCGGATCAGTTGTACCCTCAACCAAAAGTGAAGGGGACATCTCGTCCGAATAATTAGGAGTTTGCTGCCATTTTGTGTTCTCCAAAATTATGCTAAGGATAAAACACACATGCCAATTTACTTTTTTATCCCATCACTGCAGAGATAAACCTACCCACAAAAAAGAATGTTTTTATGCCCTCGCTTTTGCGTTGCTGTTGGCTTTTTCGCCAGAAAAGCGAGAAAAATGCTACAACGACACACGATTTGCATAAAATAAAATCATACAAAAGCCTTGTTTGTTTTCGTAAGTCAGCTCTCATGGAATCTACCTACATAACATGATAACGAAATTGTGAATACAGACAGCAACAAAAGTTCCTACTCGGTTCTAGAAATCAATAAAAAAAATAATCAATAAAATCGTTTATGTTAGTTTTGTATGTAGGTTTCTATAATATCATTATCTGTAGGTATAATATTTTTCTGTCTTGTATGTAAACTTATCTATCCACACTCGTTTCATAAATTTTCTTTATATCCATAGGTTTGCTGTAAGAAAACTCTTTTAGGGTTAAGCTCGCCTTTGTACGTGTCCAGTATTTGTTAACTTTTATGTATGAAGTAACTTGTGTGTGCAATAAATAATTTAAGAAAATCGGTCCGAAGTTGTCGTAAAATCGCCGAACATTGATAAAGAAACATACGGATTTCAGATTTCCATAACTTTATTTCTCTGGGCTTACAAAATAAGCACTTAGACGCTTCTCTTCTCGTCTTCTAAACTACAAATTATTATAAAATAAGAAATGAAATAAGAAGTTATTGATTTTCACTTCACTTAAATTTTTTGTCCACTAGTGGAAGAAGTGAAAAAGATACAGCCGAACTTAGAATCTTGTCCTTTTTTCGACCGGTTACTCACAAAAGAGATGTTTAAAGAAGAGCGTAATAGAGAAAGCGCTATCTGACAAATCTTTTCTTATCATAATAGCCATTATTTTCTCTTTCAATTGAAAATCCCACAAGCTACTTAAGATGCCGACTGTACCTTTGTATGTATCCAGTTTGGTACATTGAATAGCCGGTCAGTAGGCCAGACGGGGCCCAGGAAGTCGCCAGACCGGTTTGCGAATGTGAAGAAAGGACCAACTTTTTAATAGCAAGTTTGTACATTATTGAAGCTATTGGCAGTTCCTTGGCTTCTATTATTGAATGCTGATATGTTTTTTTATACCACCAAGTTAAAAACAGGTATACGGCCTGCGTGGTGAAAAGTGGTTTCCGGTTTTTAACATCAGGGATGTCACACGCGCTATATACAGGGTTATTGGTTATTGACTAACACTACATGGACTGCTGGTTCTGCCCATCATCACGAACACGTTAGTGAAGACGCCAGGTGTTAATTCTTTTTTTTTGTAAATAGCCTCACATACAAAATAATGTCCGAAACCGAATTAATTACTAAATACCGATCTCGCACTCCTATTTAAATCCACATCATCATCATCATTGGCTTATTTTACAACTACGCAAGATGATTTAAGTGGCAGTAGCCTGGCTGGGAGACAACCGAACACACACACACCCACTGATAATTCCCTTTATTTTCACAAGGTCAGACTTTCAATGGTCAGATTTTGAAAAAGTCGCTCTTTCTAATTGTCACCCTTTCAAATCGTCTGCTTTGGTACAGTCATATCCAATTCACACACATCGTCTACTTGGTAAGAGGTAGGGCCGTATTTAGGTTTAGTTTCAAAGAAAACCCCTTTAATGAACCATTTTTTAATGAAGGGGGGTACATACTAATATCATTCCCTTTTCTCCAATTTTAAGAATTGAGACCTAGCGTCTTCACGGACGTGTTCATGATGGTGGGCAGAACCTGCAGTTAACATAGTGTCAGTGAATTACCAAAAACCCTGTATATATAGCCCTACACATAGTACACAGTACACAATCCTTTAGGTATCAAAAAATTCTATGCCGAAGGAGCTATGGAATTTTGATGGAATATTTCAAAATTAAAACTGCCGGATTAAATCTTTAAATTTTTTATTCATGTTAAATCTCTAAATGTTTTGGTAAAAAGCTATAGTGATCCGAACTTAAGTTTGATTATCAGTCCAATCGCCATTTTCGCAAAATTACCAAGAATATGAAAGCTGTTGGGAAATTCTCTGCATAAATCACATAGCATCGTAAAATAGATTATATGCATCTGCAGCAGTACTAAAACTTCCTAAGATAAAATTTACCTATTCACTCTCATTTTAAAGCTGCAGAATAGCAAAAATGGCTCTAAAAACATGATTTCAGCAGTAAGCATTTTTATTTACGCTGAAAGGCACACACATAAAAATTTTCACTGAACTTGCCTTTAGATGTTTTTATAAATTGAGGTCCTAATACGTAGGTTGTAGAATCAACAAAGGGCCCTCTCGCTCCTACGTAATCAGAGCTTATAATATGTAGGTCACCCTATGCAAAGTTCATTTCCATTGCTTTACATTTCTATTTATTCAATTTCGAAATCAGGATTATAGGTACCTATAGGCCCTTGCGAGTTTTTAATCGAAAACCTCAATCTAACTAAAATGTCTTTCCTTTTTAGTTCGTGAAAAAAACTAAAAGGATTTTTTTTAACTAATTTTATAATAAAATTAGGAATCTATTTAATCATATCTAAAAGCAATTTTCCTCTTAGTATTTTTTTAGATTTGATAGAACTGATAGCTTGCTCATTATTGACGTTACTAATAAAACTGCGACAGATCTTCTTATGCATCGATTGAAGAATCGTAGTAAATCCACCACATTTCCGTACATTCTACCCTCCCTAGGCACACTAAAGGTACCGAAGAAAATAATAAAACACTGCCGACAGATCTACTGAAACGTCGATTGAAGAATGAAGGCTACGAACCTCTCCCAAATCTCAGCGGCCGGCCCATGCGGATTGGTTGTTGTTTCATGTCGAATGAAATGGGGCGCGTTATGAGTGAGAAAGCGCGTCTAACCATCAAATGCCCGTCTCATCGTCTCATCGCCCCCCGCGTGTGAGCAAGCGGTTGCAGAAATTAGAAGGAATTTCACCATTTTTGATATTTTTTCGTACTTTCCGATTCATTTTGAATAAACGACTGATTTCAGAAATATTTTTGACTATTTCTAATGTTGAATATATTTAGGATGTTTGTAGCGCGACAGATTTTCGAATAAAGGTGTCTATCATGCATAAAAAATAGCTTGAAAATGCCTCGATTTGTTGCTCAAAATATGGCAAATTAGCTTCGCTCTCATTTAAAGATTATAATGTTTTTTGAAAAACTAAAACGCTACAAACATAGCTATTTCTTATCCGGTTATGTATACAAAATTTCATTTAAGCCGGGCATGTAGTTTCAAAATAAATCGAAAAGTACGTATGTATGGGGGCTAAGGTATCCGCACCGTTCTTAAATACGTCACATTCCAAAGCTTTTTGTCACCATCTGTACCCTACCCTAGATAATATTACCGTGCCTAGGTGCTCTAGGTAAAGATAGTGACAAAAGCTGTTTGTCACTATCTGTACTATTGAATAATCGTATTAAATACGTCACTTTCACTTTCAAGCTCTTTGTCACATAAATACCCTACCCTAGGTACAGGTACCTACTCTAGGTAAAGATATCTACGAAAAGCTTTTTGTCACCGTCTGTACCCTACCAGGTAATCTAGGTAAAAATGGCTATAAAAACCTTTTTGTCTCTATCTGTACAGTTGAAAAATCGTATTAAGTACGTCACATTCCGAAGTTCTTTGTCACCGTCTGTACCCTACCAAGGTACTCTAGGTAAAGATAGCGACGAAAAGCTTTTTTTCACCATCTGTACCCTACCCTAGGTATCCTAGGTAAAGATAGCGACTAAAAGCTTCTTATCACTATCTTTACCCTGCCTTAAGTACTCTAGGTAAAGATTTCGACGAAAAACTTTTTGTCACCATCTGTACCCTACCCTGGGTACCCTAGGTAAAGATAATCTGTACTGTTAAAGAATCGTATTAAATACGTCACAATCCAGAGCTCTTTGTCGCTACCTGTACCCTACCCTGTGCACTCTAGGTAAAGATAGCGACGAAAAGCGTTTTGTCATCATCTGTACCGTACCCTAGGTGCCCTAGGTAAAGATATCGACAAAAAGCTTCGACAAGGTCGTGATGTATCATGCGCCTGTCCACCGGAATGGAAACGGGTCAGCTTCCGGCCCAGTGCTCGCCTGAATGGACTGGAAGAGATACTGCTCTATTTTACTTCGGGAACATAAATAACGGGTGAAGCGTTGACAACATGGCAGCAGCTTTAGTCGAAAAGTAACAAAAAAACGGATTGGTTAGTTGACTGGTATGTCAATAATTTAAATGAAAATTAATGAAAATAATACCTACGAAGTAGCAATTTTCCTTTTAGTATTTTTTTAGTTTTGATAAACCTGATATAGTTTTTTCATTATTGACGTTACTAATAAAATAGCCACAGATCTTCTTATGCATCGATCATCGATCAAGTATGCGGCTTTGCGGCCTCCCCGTAGATACCTAGAACCTTACAAGAATGACACTCAAAAGTGTCCACGTTTTGTTTTGACGCAAACAGTTTGCGCAGAGCCTGTCAAGTTTTTTGCATGCGGAACAAGAGATTAGTGGAGTCGAATTTATTTTATTTTATTTTGTAAGTAGGTAGGAAGGTACCTAAAAATAATTTATACACTGTTTATTTTTATAAGGATTATAAAATCAACAGAATTCTGGTAAAGATAACGAATCATTTATTGATACAACTATAAATTAGCGACGCGAAGTAAAATTGAGGGCGGGTCAGCTAGTTATTTTATAAACCTCAACCAGTTATTATAAATGTCTTTTCATGAAAAAAAATTTATCACCTTACAACTTACCACAAATAAATATAAAAAATTAGAAACAATAGCCACTCCATGCATCAACTTAGAACAAAATAAATATTTTTACATAGGCAAACCCAACAACAATATTTAATGCTGATTTCTCAAGTATATAAGGCTCAATTGGCTCATATCACAATACACAGGTAAAAATACTTACTGAAAATAAGAAATTCCATCCTTTTTCTGTTGCTTGGTCGGTCGATTATTGCATTTTTTATACGAGCACTTGACCATGCTTTCGGTCCGAGAGCTAAAATGACACTAGTTGAAAAGGTATCCCAAAATGCCAAATGGGATACCTTTTGATACTGACGTTTTCAGGGCGCGCATTGTGCATCTAAGGGGGGCCGGCCGGAAATTTTTGATCGATGGCATCGATTGAAGAATCGTATTAAGATATAGCTACCCATAGAGGTCTTAGGAAGACGGTAGAGGACTCATTTGATAGCCAATAATGTAGACAATAAAGCAACGACGGTTAGTTGACTGGTATGTCAATAATTTAAATAAAAATTAATGAAAATAATACGAAGTACCTGCGATAATCGAGATAAAAGTAGGTTTCAATTTCAATGTTAACTGTAGCACTAAAGAAAATAATTTGTTTGTAAAACTAAAAATCGAGTATCGATCAAAATCAAAAACTCTTTATTTTCATAACTACATACATACAATAAATGTACCTACCTACACTTAGAAATTAGAAAAGGTCAAATTATAAAAACAAACAATGACATAGATATTAGCGAAAATCAAAGCAAATGTCAAAGTAACAACAAAAATCAAAATTATAGAAAATTCAGTAGATCCATCATGGAACTGTTAATGGTAGTACTAGTGGCAACGAACCAAAACGGTTACCTACTCACAGACACCCTGTTTATTTACGTAGAATAAAAGTTGGGACAATGATCCTATTCAATTAACAGTAGTACCTGATCCAAGGGCGTTCATCCGATTAATAACTCACACTGACTTGTAAAGGAGCCGTGTTTAAGTATAGTGCCTATACATATGGGCATAGAGACCATTGTTCCGAATCTTTGAGGGAACGTTAAAATGATTGAAATTCTGATACGGTATTACGCTGACTGGCTTTCGTATTGGAATTGGCGAATATGAATAAAGTAAGTGCAAAGGTATTGGTTCTTTCTTTTATCTTTATTGACGTGACAACGTCTTATAATTCGATAGAGCCGGCTGCACACACGAAAAAACATGACGTCATGCGGCGTTACCTCGCTCTGAGGCGTTCCATGTAAGGCTTGAAGTGCAAGCGAGAGCGCTTGACATCCGTCTCTCTCCTCTTTAGTGAGCGATGCGTCTGCGTTGTCACGTTCAACTATCGTCAGTAAACCGACTTTACAGACAACCAATTTTTTTTTTTTGAGATTGTCAATACGAAAGAGGACTTCGAGTCCTATTTTAAATCTCCAAAGTACGTAATCGTTTCGTTTAATTTTAAGTTCAAATTAGTTCTCTATAAAATCGTCTAGAAGAATTAATAAATTTTAATATTTAAATACCTTTTTTAAAAAACAAGCTTTTAATGCATTGTCATCCAAACTAAACGTGTATACAAAATTTTAGCTCAATCGGTTGAAGAGCTTCAAAATTGAGTTGCAAAATTCCACCCCTACAAACATAGTTACATACATTGCAAAGACAAATAAAAGTTTGTAAAATAAGCCCCTGGTCCTTTACTCAGGAGTGGGACAATTAATTTATAATGAAAGCTATAAAATCTTGTGGGTGACCAAAAACATATTTTTCGAGTAAGTATGTGATCGAGAATCCAAAAGTAGTTTCAACATCTATTTAGGTAGTACCTAACTCTAGACTGAAAAAAATTCTTAATAAGTATAATATGGTAAATATTAATTTTATAATATTTATCATAATAAATTTATGTCAAATGTATCTAGTTCCCTATTTATATATCTTTTTTCACAAGGAAAATAACAATCAAACAAGAGAAATAAATTACTACTTGTATTTACAATTTAAACAATTGAGCGTACTGCAGACTGTTGCAATCTACAGGTAGCTCAACTGATCCATCATTCTAGTCCCTACATGTTTATGCTACCCTAGTAGCAAGTAAATTTTGTGCTATTAAATGGTTCTATACTAGAACAGCACTATTTTGGTGGTAGGGTTTCGTCCGGCCTACCACCACCCGGGACCACCAGGGATAGGGTTGGTGGCAGGCCGGGTCCGTAGTGTCTTAAACCTAGTGTACCTACCTACTCAGTTTAAGACACTACTCAGTTGTCCTGTACCAGTCTACTTAGGCAGTAGGTACTACCTAAGTAGACAGCCCGCCAGACATGGCAATTCAAAGGATTTATGGCGGTATAAATAATATAAATTTATTCGTCGAGTCAAAGGCATTCCATAACTCAGCGAACTGCAATAATCACAACACAAAATGGATCTAAGTTCACGACGAAGTGGGAACGAGAAAGTTTTAGCTCGAACGCTATCGCGGATCGTAGAGCAAGGAAAGCGCATGTAGACGCGAGCTTTCGCTTATAGGAAAATATTAAACACTAGACGATCGCCTCACGGTTTCGCCCGCGTAGTTCCTGTTCCCGTGGGAATTCCGGGATAAAATATAGCCTATTTCACTCCCTGAAAAGTAAACTTCCGAACGGTGAAAGAATTTTTCAAATCGGTCCAGTAGTTTCGGAGCCTATTCAATACAAACAAACAATCAAATCTTTCCTCTTTATAGTATTAGTATAGAGTATAGACTACCGGGCATAACCCGCGGCTTCGCACGCATTTTTTCGGTATAATTAATACCTTTCTATAATTATTATCTCCCATACTTGTTAGGTCTCGATGAAGTCTCGATACCTATTATCGAGAGACCAAAGTCAGAGAGAGTACTGCAGGGGTATTTTTCGATACATTTGATTTCGCCTCGGGTTGATGATCGAAAATCCGAAGCGAATCTGTTGACTAATGGCCATGTCAATGAGGAGGAGCTCCTTATTTCGATCATCAACCCAAGGCGAAATCAGAATAGCGTTTTATATATCGAATTCGAATCAGACATTTTCGATTCGGTTACGAGTCGAATGAATTAAAATACCCCTGTTGGTGGAGGTTGCGGCTCGCATCCGCATCATGCGGGTAGCCCAGGACCGGTCACAGTGGTGATGTTTGGGAGGCGGAAAGGCTACGCCGAAAGAGTAAACGTCTTTTGGCGGAAATTATGATAATGATCAACCGTGATAAAGGACTAGATCTTACATTTTAGGTACAAAGTAGTAAGATGGTGTCTATAACTATCTCTAACTTACCTGATAGTCTCGTGAACACATCAGTTTATCCTTAGAAACAGTTAAGGTGCATTATCATTTTTTTTTTAATAATTGCTTTACCTACCTACTTACAAAGAATAACAAGCTACCATCTTATAATTTATTTGTCATTTTGTTCCTAAAAACATATCTGCCTGATCAAGTAAACCACTTTTTTATTGAGAATCATTTTATTTTATTACATCATAATAATTCTCTTTTTCCTTCGAGTTTCTTTCTATAAGGCAAAACGAATTTCTCCGCGCTCTATTGTTCGATTCAGATTACGATAGACCTTCGCACACGATGCTTAGTCACGCGACACCAGCGACCTCTGTCGAGCTTTAATTGTGATCAGTTTCAACCTTTGTTCGGCTTGCGGAAGTAACGTCTATCAGGCTTTTACATCTTATAAAATATAAATTCAAACAAATTGTCAAAACCTTGCTGTGCAAAAAGGCTTACTATAAAATATCAGATTATCTAGAGGACAAAAAAGCTTGGGACGGGTTTTGCTCCAACTCGAAAAATAACAACTAACAGGCTAAAGGTTTCTTCGTCGCTTCTTTACTTTAGTCTACATACCGAAGCGACAGAAATCAAAAAATATCACTTTATTTCCGTGTCAGTGTTTAGTTTTTTATTTTGACCTTTTCTAAGTGTACATTTATTGTATTTATGGAAATAAAGAGTTTTTGATTTTGATTTTGATTTTATCTTACGATTTATTGAGCTTTACTTTATGGAGCACATTCGAGCCGGCATGGCATGGCGTGACGCACTTGTAACAGAGTAGGATTTAGTTTTAGTTTTTGACGAAACGTTGTTTTCTTGTTGTGTAACACTTTCATTACCCATGACGTCCATGCCCATCTGCGCGTCCTTGATGCGGAGGCTGGAGGCTGGGCAGTGAATAATAAATAATAAATAAAATAAATAATGCTGGACAATTCACACAGCATTATCTAGCCCCAAGCTAAGCAGAGCTTGTGTTATGGGTATTAGATAACTGATATACTTAATACAGTACACTACATAGATAGATATTTTTATTATACATAGAAAACATCCAGAACGCCCTGGACAAATGTCTGCAGATTGTACAAACATTTATCCCGAGGCGGGAATCGAACCCGCAACCTCCTGCGTCGCAGGCAGACCTTCGCCGGCTGCGCCACAGAGGTCGTCGAATGTATAAGGGTTACCCGTTATGTGGTCTTATGGGAGCTAGGCGCTATTTTAAGGTACGAGTTGGCAGCGGGCGACATGAGGCAGCAGCAGACGACGTGTCGCAGCGACACTAAACGTGTGCGCCGCGCCGACCCGCCGCCGCCGCCAGCAAATTTTCCACGCCGCCGCCGCCGATCGGCCAATCGGCGTGAAATCGGCGTGGAACGTATTCCTTTAGACGCTTTGAAAACTCCCTTATTTTATTAATTATTACATTGTCCGACTTGGAGGGGATACCGTAGGAAAATAAACTTTATCAAATATCAAGACAATGCCACTAAAAAGATTCAGACTAAATTTATATTGCATAAAATGCATTTATTTATTTTCAAAACCTTACGAAGTTACCACAAACGCACAAACACTGTAAGGGTTACGAAACGTCAGGGTTTTAAATATTTTTCAATTTCAAAACTGGCTTTCTAAATTCGGAAGCTCAATTTCGAAAGTTCGCGTTAAGACAGAAAATGTAGCTTTCATTCTCCTGTCCCTTTACACATGGAGTTAGAATCGGAAAAGTGATTTACCTAATCCAAAACATACGAAAATACTTTGATTCTCACACACACACATTAAGTGTCACCGACGCGCTTGCACTGCACGTATGCAACGAGCGCCCGTCCGAGTCGTATCGCTGAAGCCTGGCAAAGAATTGGTTAACCTACTTCTATAATTTTACGTTGTTGTAATTATCACAGATCATGGTAATCACAATTGAAACAAACGAGCTGACTACAGACTGTTGCAAACAATCTACAGCAGGGCACGGGATTGATGTCTAGGGTAGAATAGATAAAAATTACGTCACTTTGTCAACGAATGCGTAAATGGTTTGAAAGTCAATCATTTTACTTCTATAATGTACGCAATGTATGACGATGCGATGTCGATAATGTCTATTCCACCCTAGATAGTAATCTCCGTGCTTGGCCTAAAGGTAGCTAAAATGATCCATATCAATACCAGTCGGAAGCGTCCCCAAGAGGCTGGCTGCATTGCCCCGCTGTATGCCTATGCTGATGCGCTGCGCCAGATACTCACTAGCTCTCGGGTCACGTTTCGCTTCGACTCAACGCTCAGATAATTGTTAAGAAAACCGAAGAACCAGAGGTCTCGACTCCAAGAGGAGCAAATGTGTAGGCTCTGTCGAGACCTGCATGTTTGCGCCTCTTGGGATCCTCGGCTAAATCTTCCCCCCGCACCTGCCCTCACGGATGTCCTCGGAACATGGGAAGGCGCTAGTGTATCGACGCATGTAGCGTCCCACACGATGGGCTTCCCCAACTCCCATGGGATTAGTGTCATAGTCATACCGTCGGGCCCCTTACCATCGGCACGCAACAGACCATTCGGTTTGAGAATAGCTGGTACGTTAGCGATGACAAAGACTCACCGGATGATGTCGCCGGCTGGCATGGCGAGATATCCGAACGGCGGCCCTAGTACACGATAATCCGTGATGATCAAGCTGTTCGACAGCAATACCGCACTGGCATTGGCATTGATGAGGCGCGCAACATTTTGCACCCAACCGAAGACTTGTTGCGATACGGAAAGTTACGGGATCTAATAAAGTACTAGTGTTATATGAATCAAATGCTTGCAACCGCGTGCGTTCCGCTACTGCGTAAGGTGCCTTATTTGCGTGGGTAAATAATCGAAACAAAAAAATTAGAAAGTTCGAATTTGTGGCCTGGCCACCAAATACGAACTTAAAAAAATTCCAAAAAAGGCTATGAACTTCGAATTTACGAAACTTCGAAATTTCGAAATGAACCTCCTAATGTACTCGCATATTACAATGTAGGTATATCAGTTATCTAGTATAGTACCCATAACATAACACAAGCTCTGCTTAGCTTGGGGCTAGATAATGCTGTGTGAATTGTCCAGCATTATTTATTTATTACTTATACCTACGCGCCGATTTCATGCCGAAATCACGCCGCCGCCGCCGATTTCAGGCCAGCGCCCGCCGCCGATCATTACGTCTAAGCGACACTACTGGTTTCTATGTATTTCTATGAAATTCCCTCCGTAGCGGCAAGCTAGCGACGCGTCGTCGAGCGGCAGACGCCATGTCGCCCGACCGTGGATCAGTAGTGCCGCTGACGGGTCACGGGACGGGACAGTCGGGTTCGAAATCATGACTGCAGGACGTGCAATCACGACAGGACGTAACGACGTGTCGTGGCGACATGGAGCGACGACCCGTCGTCTGCTGCTGCCTCATGTCGCCCGCTGCCAACTTGTACCTAAGACTTTTTTAGATTGTCTTAGAGCGAGCTCGATTGTTCGTTTGCGACTTAAGACTCTTAAGTCAAGTTTACCAGTTTACCAGCAAACGGGAAGCTCCATTGCTCAACTATTCGCAGCTGAGCAAACTCAGTTGCGCAAAAGGGAACTCACGGTAATCTCAAGATGGCATGCGAACATGTTTTTCTCAACCATGAAAAAGCTAAAAATGAGTAAAAAGCTCGTTTTCGTAGAATTATTTATTGCGTGTGCTCAAAGCTATAATATTCGAAACAAGCATGAACTCCGGCCAAAATATTAAATTTTCATTTCGACTGTTTTCATTCCATTTGGCAAAATTTCAATGAAAAATACCAGCAGATATAAACCGTGTCTCGTAAATCAATTTACAAAAGCTGCTATAGTGTGCTTTAGTGTGCTATAGTTATAGCGTGTGAGTGCAAACTATAGCCGAATGCAGTTTGTATTGATGTTGGTGAGTCACGTCATTTGACGATTTTGTCTCGCCAATTCTCGCTTTCATTTACCCAAACTATTAAGTACGATAAATTGATAAGGCAAGTACTTACACCTAAGCGCATGGTAGTCCTTGAGTCCAATAATTAATTAATAGATAAAAAAACAAATAAGAAAATAAACTACAATAATTAAAGTTGGTGACAATTTACGGGTGTTACGGGTGAGGAGGTGAGGTTGAGGAGGTTCTCCTGATGGTTTCTTCTTCTTCTTTTATCTTTGGCTCCTGCTGATGGTTTATTAATTTGATTGGCTTAAAACATCTATAATGATGTCGATTCTGTTGTTTTAGGATTCATAACTTAAATTTTATGATCACTTCATTTTCTGAGATAGGTTGACCTAAAATTATGGTTTTCTCTGTACAGATCCTAAAAATACCACAAAATCCATTTTTCACTTTTTTCAACAGAATTTGCCCGTTTTCAGAAGAATAAATTTTAATCATGACCAAATTACATGCCTTCTAAAATTAAGTAGACGTTTCTAATCATAGCTAAATGCAATGCAAAGAATAGGATTTTTACTATATTAAATAAGTTGAGTTGTTTTAGATCTGTCAATTTAATTTTAAATCTGACAGTCTAATTTTTGGAACATAGAATAGCTTTCGTCTATTTGACATTCCTAAAAAAAATAGTTAGTTTTAGCTATTTCTAAAACAACAGAATCGACACCAATCTCTCGTTGGTTTACTTTGACGTAGTACCTACCTAGATAAAAATAATAATGTCTATTATATTATAAGCTAAGATGCCCCAGAAATAACACCAGGGTGTTTTTCTTCTGACTGATAATCATGCTGTTGCTGACTTGTGAACCTAAATTAAATTATAGGAATTAACCGAAACGAAAAGCTTGTTTTCGTGGTCGCAGATAAGAAATAGATTTAATTTCTGCATAATCTGCTTGCGTCTACGTGCATGTTTATGCTAAGCTCTTTGCTAAGCTATAGCTAATGAACTTTGCACTAATAGCTTGCATGCAGCGTAATTATAATAGCAACACACTAACTACAAGGCTACATATTCATGGCCGCGCTTGATAGAAACTAATGAAGTTATGTAAAGTAGACAATTTGCTACTATCGAACTTAGATGGATTTTCACAGTTAAAATAGCCAAGTAACAGATTCCTCAGTATGACCATGGTAAGGTATCCAGAAGTAATAAGATTAGGTTCCCCCGGTTGTTCGAACGCCCCGGTCATCTCTATAATTGTCTAAACAATGAATAAATCACTTGTCAACAATTGGGCTAGAGAAATAACTTAATGAATTTGTCAAGAGATATTATCATTGACTAAGTAATACGACACAGGCTCTGCCAACTTTTTTGACGTGACAACGTCTTATAATTCGATAGAGCCGGCTGCACGCACGAAAAAACATGACGTCATGCGGCGTTACCTCATGCGGCGTTACCTCGCTCTTTTCTTAAGACGTTGTCACGTTCAACTGTCGTCAGTAAACCGACTTTACAGACAACCAATTTTTTTTCCGTTTTATAGCTCATAATTATTATGTATCTTAAAATGGTCATATAATGTTAAATGTACTTATCTATTATGTGCCCAATTTGCTGTAATATGATTGGTTTGCTGTAAATAAATATGGGAAGGGACATAGGCTAAAAATGCGAAGTTGACCGCTTAGCGGTATAGCTGTAGTACTTATGTTTAAAAGCGAATATCCCTTGATATTTACCTACTACGTAAAATTCTCCTGGCAACCTTTAGGTAAGAAACTGAGAAACCTATTAAATAGCTAAAACGGATACGTCTGTCTCATGAGGCTGAAAGTTTCTGTATTTTCCTTGACATTTCCACAAGCCGTCCTGTTCCAACAAACTCCCCTGGCTCTCGTGTCTGTTTAGGCACGATTTAGACAAGGCCTTTGCTTTGCCAAGGACGGTGCTTTTGGACTGGTAGGTATAGTAATAATATTTTTCTGGCGGAATTCTTCCTACATGGTCCTTATAATTCCCTATTTTAAAGGAAAGAGATCAAGCAAACATTTATCTAAAAATTAAAAGCGCCCCAACATAGTGAGACAGTTGGAAAACAATACGATACCACGCCAAATTATTTAACTTGCCAAAGATACGTCATATAAATAAAATTGATCAGATTTTATATTAATCAAAAATGCGGTTTTTATATTTCATAGGCGATATTAAGTTCATTGCGAGAGTACATTACATTGTAACATTGGTAAGGAATTGCTTGCAATTTCCTTCATATAATATTGGTCCTTTATTGGAACATGTATTCGGTTGGTTGAGGTACAAGGTGTTGCGCGCCTCATCAATGCCAGTGCGGGCGAGTTCGGCGCAAATTTGGCCGAGGATCTCAAGAGGCGCTAATATGCAGGTCTCGACAGAGCCGACACATTTTCTCCCCTAGGTCCGTGGGGTAACGAGAGCTTCGTCAGGCTATTAGGTTTTTAAAAAATTATCTGAGCGTCTGGTCGAAGCAATGCGCGACCCGTGAGCTGGTGAGTATCTGGCATAGCGCATCAGTATTGCCATACAGCAGCGGGGCAATGTAGCCAGGCTTCCGACTGGTATTGATATGGATCAGATTTTAGATTTTTCAGAATAAGTTGAGCTACCTGTAGATTGCTTGCAACAGTCTGGAGTTAGCACAATTGTTTCCATTGTAAATACTTGTTCAAATTTATTTCTATTATTTGATTGTAATTTTCTTTCCAATGAAGATAAGTTCATTTAAAGGTTAAGTAGATACTGAAATGTGCATTGGAAAGCAAAACACCTCTGTATTGCGTTTATGGCTCCTATTTAGCCAGGAGCGAACATAATGAGTCTCCGTAGACCGGTGATTTGGCGCGAAGACTCCAGTCAACTTATTATGACCCATCCATGGCCCATCCTAAAAGGTACTTGACATTTTACTGTACCTGTTGTTTTAGTACACGGTTCTAAGGTACGGTGTCTTTAATTACGCTATAAGCTATAATACCTTAGAAGGGAAATATGTATGTGCCTTATGTACCTATATCACTGCATTTTTGTAACTGTGATCTCTGCTGTTACAAAAATGCAGTGCTATGTACCTAATGTACTATATCACTGCATTTTTGTAACAGCAGAGATCGCAGTTTGTTAGAACATGCGCGCCAACTTCCAATGGCTTTTCCCTTCTAAGGTATTATAGCTTAGAGCGTAATTAAAGACATCGTACCTTAGAACAGGTATCTCCGATTTATGTATTTAACCATCACCAGCCCGTATACCTACGTCCACTGCTGAACATAGGCCTCCCCCAAACGACACCACGAATAGCGGTCCAACTTTCACATGTCACAGAATCACCCCCTTTCGACTTAGTACCCTTTCCATGGCACCCTTTATAATTATTATGCATGTAGTCAAATCCTTTTGACAGCTAATACAATCAAAGTGACTTTGCTAAGCAAAGACGGATTTTCTCTAGAGATCCGAAGCCCTAAAAATAGAGCACAATGCAGCATTGTTTCCTTCCCTCTGATGAAAGAACAACAAGACACTAGGAACTCGGGCCTTTGTTTGGTTCATGTCATTGTCACACACTACCTCTGCCTCGGTTGGACGGCATTTTTTTAAGAAATACATTGTTCTGGCCTATCTTTCTCTGCCTGGAAAAATACATTTTAGATTGTAATGCAATGCAAAAAAGTTCAGATCAATATCTGTCTTTCTGCGTTGAAATAGAAGGCATCTCTTTCTACACTATATATCTACCTAAGAACTCAAAAATCAATCAAAATGAAATCAAAATCTCTTTATTTCCATAAGGATATATCATATTCCATATGATTATATGGATCATTTGTGCTACCTGTAGATTATTTGCAACAGTCTGCAGTTAACTGAGTTGTTTTAATTGTAAATACAAGTGTAATTTTCTTTGTGAATAAAGGCTTCTGCCATTTTATTTCGATAAATACAATAAATGTACACTTAGAAATGGTCAAATTATAAAACTACAGACTGACAATAAAGTGATACTTTCTGTCGCTTCGTTACGTAGACTAAAATAAAGCAGCGACGAAGAAACCTTTAGCCTGTTAGTTGTTATTTTGCGATTTGGAGCAAAACCTGTCCCAAGCTTTTTATCGTCTAGCTAGATAATCTGATATTTAATGTAAGCCTTTTTGCACAGCAAGGTTTTCACTATTTGTTTGAACTGAGTGAGACCTCAAACCCAGACAGAGATAGCTAATGCACTACAAGTGTAAACCCAACTACAAGTGTACAACCAACTACAAGTGTAAAACCAACTACAAGTGAAAAACCAACTACAAAAGTAAAACCATTACTACTCGACACGACAATAATTTCGAGATTTATATTGTCCGAGAGTTGAACTGATAGACAAAATACCAAAAATCACAAAAACTGGAGAAAAGCTAGAACGCTGGCCTCTGACACCTTTCTCAGTAGTAGGGTTTTCCTGTATTAGCACATTGTTTATGACATTTTTCTGCAATTTTTAGTGTTCCGTAGCTCAAAAGGAAAAAAGGAACCATCACTTTGTTGTCCGTCTGGCAACCTCGTTTTCTCAGAAACGCGTGGAGGTATCGAGTTGATATTACCTTACATAAAATACTCAAGCCTGTAACTTCTTGGAGCCGTGCTATAAATCAAACTTATAAGTCAACGCAATGAGCAAGATTCTCGATATGGGGCAAAACCTATATAGGGTAGGTACTTCTCGTTGACCTAGAATCATAAAATTTGGCAAGAAGAAAGGTCTTATAGCACAAAAACCGTAAATTCGTAGATAATTAACAAAAAAAATATATTTTTCACGCCGTGGACCAAAACCTATAAGGTTTAGGGTATCCGTTGACCCAGAACCATAAAATTTGGCTAGAAGTGGTTTTATGATTATACGGAACCCTCGGTGCGCGAGCCTGACTCGCACTTGACGTATTATTTATCTAAATGCGAAACCCATGTAGGTACCTATCTATTTGTGACAACTGTGACGTCGTTCCGGCTTTATTTCTAAAAGTTCCTGAAACTCAGCCTGAGTTATCGCATAAATCATGAAATTACTCAACAGTAACTCCATTAGGTAAATTATCTGAGGAGAAAACCGATATACTTACAACATAAAATTAAGCCGTAGCATAAAACATCTGAGCCCAAATGAGTCCAAAGTTGGCCCAAGAGCCCACTTTATTGCAGCAAATAATAGGTAGTACAAGTAAAATAATATGACAGGAAAAATAATGGCAAAAGGTGGCAAAAGCAAGGTTAACCCTAAAAAGAGTTCTATTCCAACAAACCTTATTGGGAGAGAGAGACAAATGTGTAAAAGCCCAATGACCAATAAACTGTTGGCTAATGGCTAATGGGCAGCATGTAAACACCGCTCGGCTAATTGCTTCGTAATTCAAGCTCTCAGAACTACACGAAACTCTATCAACAGATACTTGCTGTACTAGTTATAATAATTATAACCCATTGGTTCGACACCGTGAGAATTTCCACTTGAGAGTTTTCAATACTTTACTATTATATGTATGTGGGTAGTAAAGTTCGAACCCGGAATACATTGGTGTCAATTCTGATGTCACCGAAACTAAACTAAACTAATTTGACTGCACTAAAAATGTTGCCATCTCTTTCATAACGGTAGAAATAAAAAGGATGACATCATTTTTAGTGCCATGACACCAGTGTCTTATTACCTAATTAACCCTCTAATTTGTTAATCAACTTCAAAAAAGGAGGAGGTCCTATGTCCGACTGCATTTATGTTTTTTTATGCATGTTCGTCGGTCCGTCAATTGTGGACTGATTTTAAAAATTCTTTCGCAATTGTATTGAGATTGGTCCCGAGGTGATTTTTTTTTCCGGGGGACTAGTATTTGTCCCACAAAACTTAACATCAAACTTGAGTAATTTTATCAGCAAGGTCATCCACTGGTTGACTTTGCCCACTGCTTTTGTGTTGCATCTTGATAGCCTGTTCTTGTGCCTGAACTATAAACAACACGGTCCTGTGCAAAGATCGAAAAAAATAATACTTGCAATCAGGTACTTTAGTAACAGCGAGACTCAAACCCGCACCACCACCAATCATCAGAAGGGTGGTTTGTGTTTTAGGTGTTGACCACAAATATTTGTATTACCTACCTAATATAAAAAAAATCGTTATTTTAATATAATTATACAATACTGTGTCTTACTTAATATTGTGCCCTAATTGCAAAGCTAAGTTTGTTGCCTATTATCAAAGTTAGGCTTCGCTCTTACGCCAAATTTCATCTTGATCTGTTCAGTAGTTTTGGAGATCCTAATTCCTAGGTAACAAAAATTCAAATTTCACAAACGTTCGGCTTTATAATATTACTAGTTTATGCCGGCGGCTTCGCATGCGTTGTTTCTACGGAAACGTGTAAAGGTGATTTCTATCTCATGGTAACTGATTTATGGGATAAAAAGTAGCCTATGTTTGATTCTAGGATTAGAATTACCTGTATGCAAAATTTCAGCCCGATCCGTTAAGTAGTTTTGGCGTGAAGAGGTAACAAACATCCGTCCATCCACCCATCTATACATCCATCCAAACTTTCGCATTTATAATATTAGTGTGACAGTAGGATAGGATGTTGTAGATGTAGAGTAATTTACCTGCTGCAATTAGCATTTAAACTTTGTCAAAGGCCTTTGAAGTGGCACATCACAAACGTGGAAACGTTTAAGCTTGTCGCACACCTGAAGAGCACGACTGCTGCACGTCACAAAAAATTTCATTCCAAAATGGGGGTCCGGCGACGTGTGAATTTTCCATACAAACGTAGTAGGTACCAAAATGATTTGAAATTTGAGAATACTTTCACCATGGTTTGCTATTATTTGTAATAGAATAGTATTTATTTAGGTTTCTGCCACGAGCTTTTTTCAAAATACTTATCTACACAAATACTAGTTTAATTTCATTTCAGAAAGGTATTTAAAAAAAAATTGTGGCTGGAACCTAGATAAATACTATTCTAATAGGTACAAATAATAGCAGACCACGGTGAAAATATTCTCATATTACAAATCATTTTGGTACTACCTACGTTTGTAAGGGAAATTCATCCGTCGCCGGACCCATAACTCGTTACATTAAGATTTTATATTTTTACATCGACGGCATCAGATGACAGACAGCTCGCGGGCCACTCGTTTGACGCTGGTGGGAAGCCACTTTGTCATGTCACTGCAAAATGTATCTAACTAAATGTAACGAGTTTGCCCATATTTTACCATGCACATTTTTGTGCTATGTGGTACCGGTATTGTATTAATGAGCGTAGAGCTTTAAACGTCTAAAGCCCCCTCTACAGATGGCAAAGAGAATCCGTGTCGTGGGTGGTGAGAGAGAACGTAAAGGGGGACCTCTTTTTAGGAACAATGGCTAGGAATTATAGGAAAGGAATTATTTTGACTTTTCGTGCTTAAATATCTTTTGACTTCAGTTATGGGGTGGATGGGAATTTTTATTCCCAAGCACCCCATTGATACCACCCCGGCTGGGAATATATCCTATTTTCATTTCCCACAGCTGGACAGAGGGTTTAAAAGGCTAAGTGTAGGTGTGTCTTTCAGTAGGTACCAAAGGAAATAAAGCTTTTGATTTTTTTACTATTGTAAATACTAGTACCTACCTAAGTATAATTTTCTTTGTGAATTAGGCATTGTTGATTATGATTAGGTACACTCTTCTTACATAGGTATATGTTGATTTTGCAAAATAACCACCTTTAATTACCATTAAAGATGTAATTATGTATATGCAATGAGTATTAGAAAGTTTTTACCATGTACATCTTTAAGTTTTCTCATTAAATTCCGTTCTGTAGACACCGCCCATTCATAAGTTAAAATACAATACAATAATACAATACAATAATACAATACAATATATTTATTAATAACACCAAGTTATAAGTCGAGTAGGTACTAAAAGTACAATAGTATAATCATTATTTCTATAAATAACGATACTTAAAAATCATAAACTTAAATTATGAACATGTAAGTTATTATTGTTATAAATTTATAATTATTTATTATTTATTTTATTATACATTTCAAAAATATTATTAACAGATTGGCAGTTCGTAGAACTCGTTAATCGAGTAGAACGAGTATGTCATAAGCCATTTGCGTAGTCTCGACTTAAAGGCCGTCGTGGAGGTTGCATCCCCTCGGATTGTGTCCGGCAGCCTGTTATATACAGAAGGACCCATGACGTACACGGACCTCTCCGATTTGCACAGTTTATGTGTTGGCGCGACTAAAATATGGGCTAGCTTATTGCTGCGGAGAGCCCGGGTGGTGTTCACGCCTCTACGTTTAAATACATCGATGTTTTTGTGGGTGAACATCGCCACCTGGTAGATAAGTTCGCAGGCGAGCGTCATAATACCCAATTCATTAAAATATTCACGGCACGACACGTCGTCTGGCACACCGAGGATGGCGCGCACTGCGCGCTTCTGCATGACGAAGACTCTGTCTACGTCGGCTGCGCGCGCCCAAAGCTCCACGCCGTACGTGATGGTGCTGTGCACCGTCGCGTGGTAGCACGCCAGCACCACGCCGCGGGTGGCGGTCGCGGCGAGGCGGCGCAGTGCGAAGCATGTGCGGCCTAGTCTGGAGCAGAGCTCCTCTATGTGATTTTCCCACGTGAGACCACTATCGATTTGAAAACCTAGAAGCTTTGTGGATTCCACCATCTGTAGGGTGGTGTTTCCAGCAGTCACTGCAAACAGTGGTCTGGGTGTGCCGTTCAGACGGAAAGTCATGTAGCAGGTTTTATCCCTGTTCAGCGCTAGGCCATTCGATCGGAACCACCGCTCGAGGCTCTGCACTACGTTGTTCAGCCTTGTGAAAACAGTGAAAACAGCTAGCTTTCTTAGAAGTATTCCGCTTTAGGCACCAAATATTACCCTACTTAGCCGATAACTAGAATAAGTACTTACCTATCTTAACTTAAGTACTTTATTAGGCTAAGTAACACAATTATAAAGTCTGTAAACATAAAACTAAATGAAAACTTTACGACACAGGAATTATCCTAGTGTAAAGTTTTTAGCCCTAACTGTGAACTAACATAAAGTAAGTACATTATTATTAAGTAACCTACCTACTTTTATCCTTTATATGTCTTAGCTGTCTGTGCCTTAAATAAATATATTATTATTATTATTAAATTATTATTAATATTCAGCACTAACAAATTCAGTACCGACAGCGTTCCACTTTTGGCTCTAAAACGAATGGACTGGATTGGTGCTGTGTAGACTATGAAATGTATACTGTAATACTGAAATGTAACTCAATTGTTACACACATTTTTGAAAAAATGTTTTCTGTTTTTGTATTTGTATCTCAAAGTCGGTTGCCAGGTTCACGCAGCTGACGCGAAGCCGTGAAGAATATGCGAATGGAATTCACACTCATGGCTCACGGCTTCACGCGCGATTATTTAAAGAGGCTTTAATGAGAGCCAAAGCTCACTATGCCCGCTTACCGCAAGCAACATCTGTCAGCAGTTTTTAGGAGATCGTTGAATATCCCACCTGCCCGAATAGCACCCTACACTAAGTACGTTTACTGATTGTGAAAGTGTACGAGCTGATATCTCGCAGCTGTACTGGTATGTAATATAGGGCTGTTACTCACGGCGTTTTACTGTACCTACAAACAAATCCGGCTGGCGTGCTTTGGAGCCCTAAATTGCTTTCCTCCGATCGGCTTTCCTTCCTCCCTCGCAATTTAAGGGTTTAGGGTATCACGCCTCACCAAAAGGGTTACTTTGTTATTCAGGAAGTGAGTGTTTGGTGGGCCTAACTGATAAAAATCTCCTATAAACCTACTTGAAGAATTACAAAATTTATATTTTCATCTATGCAGGTACCTACTTATTACCCGGGCGAAACTAAGAGATTTTAGATTCGGACGAGATGTACCCCTACTCAAAAGTGAAGTGGACATCTCGTCCGTGGATCAGTTTGAGATTCGGCCCAGATGTACCCTAACCCGAATTAACATGGCACCTGGATCGAACAAAAACCAATAATAATTACTTACAATTGTTTGCCTACTGGGGGTTCGCCTACTGGGGACACAGCCAACTCGAAAATTTTACAGGTGCCAGGTAACTCGCCCGAGATATACCTATATTTTTCATTATTTTTCTCATAGTAACTTATTATATATACGGTTACGGTTGTATACGGTTCATATTTGGCCTTCGCAAATTCCGAATATCGCGCTAAACTCAAGTGATTGCCCATCCGACTTCGTAGAAATACTAACACACTATCTCTCTTGTACAGTATATTGTTCTGTCCTCCCAGCACAATAATTCTTAGCCAACTCTCACTGTCTCTCTTTGCGTTCCTCTGAAACCCTCTTTATAAAAGTTCCTGCTGACTCTACCACTTTTTATGAAAAATCCTTCACTGTACAACCTATCTCTGGAATGCTCTTACCCTGGACATCAGACGTGCAAAATCCCGTCTTATCTTCAAAAAACTGCTTCATCAACATTATTTATCCGTGTAACGTTTAAACAACTTTATTTTTACGTGTAAGTATGATAACTTATCGTAATATGTACCTATATTTTTCATAATTTTTCTCATAATAACTTAATATATAATTATACGGTTACGGTTGTATACGGTTCATATTTGGCCTTCGCAAATTCCGAATATCGCGCTAAACTCAAGTGATTGCCCATCCGACTTCGCAGAAATACTAACATACTATCTCTCTTGTACAGTATATTGTTCTGTCCTCCCAGCACATTAATTCTTAGCCAACTCTCACTGTCTCTCTTTACGTTCCTCTGAAACCCTCTTTATAAAAGTTCCTGCTGACTCTACCACTTTTTATGAAAAATCTTTCACTGTACAACCTATCTCTGGAATGCTCTATGTAACGTTTAAACAACTTTATTTTTACGTGTAAGTATGTTAGCTTATCGTAATATGTAGGTGGTTTATGTCATGTTAGGTATATAGGAATTATAGTACCTATGCAGTGTAGGTATAATTATTTTGTTTTCATTTTCGTAAGTTTTTCAAACGCCACCGTCTATATTTTTCTCTTATGTCCAGCCATGCCAAGGTTGCCTGGAAGAGATCGCTCAAAGCGGCCCCTTGTACTTCCTTAATTCTCAGCTCATTCTCATTTCCTTCTGCATTGTTTTTTTATGTTTGTGTGGTACATTATGGAGTTATCTATCTTATGTAACTTATGTAAGCAGGTAATCTTACCTACTAATACGAGATGGAAAAGATGTAAGTACTTATACAAAAAATGTAGTTAGTAGACGATAAAATAGATTCAAATATTTCAGCTTGTGTCGTAGCTTTTACAAGTCTGTTTGACAAATCCCTAGAGTTTCTTTACGAGGATAACATCATTAGGCATCCTTTGTAATGTCTCCAGGGACATGTGAATCTAATTGGGAATAAAGGAAAGATTTATTTGTCTGCAAGATAGTATTCATCACACTAATAATAATATATATTTCTAGGCTTGCATTTTCATAATACCTATAGGCTACTTTTGCGTTTGGTTTTTGCGAAGCCGCGGAAAAAAGCTAGTGATAGCTAGTTTCATTTTATACCCTGATATCTAAACAGTAGCGATTCCTGGTTCATTAAATGGTACCTAAAAACCATTGAAATTTGTAATTACGTCCTTAATAGGGAAAACTAGTGACTAAATCCGGGAATTTTCATAATATGGAAGAATTCCTTTATAACTGCATGAAAAACTATTGCGTTGATTAGATGCCTTTATTCACAAAGAAAATTACAATAGCATTTACAATTGAAACAACTGAGATAACTGCAGACTGTTGCAAACAATCTAGTTGTTTAGATTGTACATATATTTTTATACTTTGTCATAGTTGAATAACTTGCGTTGCGGCGCATAGCAAAGGTTTCCGTCCACAGAGGTAGACTAAGGAATGCTTACGGGAGGTCAAAGGGATTTGAGACGCATCACAGAGAGACTAGTCTGTACTCGACTACTATTACTATAGTCTGTAGGTACTCTAGACATTCTCTAGAAATCATCATCATCATCATCATCATCAGCCTATATTAGTCCACAGCTGGACATAGGCCTCCCCTAATGAGCGCCATAGCGCCCTGTATTCAGCTTGCCGCATCCAGATCTCTAGAAATAATGTTTGTAAACACAAAAATTCAAATTCTTGTTTAGGCGTCGCGTTTGAAATATAATTGTTAACACTTTATGGATGAGCAAAAACTACAAGAATGCAGCAACAAGAAAGTGATTTTCAAGTTTAGTAAAGCTGCGATTTTGAAGCGCGTCTTGTGTCGCGCGATTTATTGCGATATTTGTCTGCAGTACATTTGGTACAAAGACGCATACGATCTAACACACTGCTGCGATTTCGCATTTGGCGCGCGGCGTCTAGAAATCGCGCTTACAATAACACAGCGGAATCGCGCTACAAAATCGCAACAAATCGCGCGAAACCAGACGCGCTTCAAAATCCTGGCTGTGGGGTGGAGGCTTTATGGAGGCCATGTTCCCTACCTCTCTCGACTATGCAATATATGCGTTTAATAATAATAATAATAATTCGTTTATTTCAGACTATAGAAAAGTTATAGAACTTATTTTACTTATTATACCGTGCATAGTAATATAAATAATAAATATACCTTAAAACTAACATACATAAAATATAAAAAACTTAATTAATAACACATTGTGATTACGGGGCGTCGACGTGTAGATGACGCAATCAGGGTTTAGGGGGGTTTAGGCACGACGGCGGCGGCGGCGGCGGCGGCGGCGAATCCGCCGTATGCGCCGTGTCTGCTCCTGCGCCGCGAATACGGTGTGGTAAGTGTAGTTACCTATTGGCATTACGGCCCAAGCGTTAACAGTTCAAACTTTAGGGTGCGCGTTCACAGGCCGGCATTGGATAAACCGCACAGGGCCCATCAATGTTTTGCCATATAAGATCTGCACCGCACGAAACGGACTGTCGGCAATGCCGGCGAGGAATCTTGAAGCCAACTTTTCCGTTTAGTGTGAATTCACTAAATTCCGTTTAGTGTGACGTCATTCGGAATAATTCGGATTGCCACTCAGTGGACGCACTTTTCAGCGAATTGTCCGATGCCGGCCTGTGAACGCACCCTAACATTCCATGGCGGCAATTCGGCATTTTCCAAAAAAGAAAAAAATGCCGTTGACTCGACCGGTGGTTTTACCGTGTCGTATACAACCTCGCACGGTTTCTTAACCGTACGGCGGCGGCGGTATGCTAGTCTGGACCTTAATTTGAGCTCTAATTGAGCGCGATCGGATCAAACCCAGAGATTTTTTTTGGCTTATTGTAAATAACTTTATTTACTAACTTGGTTAAAACAAAAATATTAAATAGCCTTAATTTGAGCTCTAATTTAGCGCGATCGGATCAAAACCCAGATATTTTTTTGGCCTTGTAAATTCTGATTTTTATTTACTAACTTGGTTAAAACAAAAATATTAAAGCTCATCCATCAGCTTGAAAACAATAAAATTAATTATTAATTGAATGATTTAATGTACAGTTTGATTGTTAAAGTTTCACCTATTACAGTAGCGTGCTAAAAGTCATTGTTGGTAATAAAAATTAGTACCTAGGTACCTAAGTATAATGTTAAATTAATGTTAAACCGCAACCCGTTTCATTAACGATCAAATTCCAGTGCCAAAATCTAGTAATTCTAGTGCCTGTACGTACTTGCTGAATGATGTTATACAGGGTTATTGGTAATTCACTGACACTATGTGAAATGCAGGTTCTGCTGCTCACCATCATGACGACCGATGTGGCGCGGCGGACGAAGGTCCGCCTGCGGCGCAGGAGGTTGCGGGTTCGAATTCCCGCCTTGGGACAAATGTTTGTACGACCTACAAATATTTGTTTCGGGTGTTCTGGTCGTTTCTATGTATAATAAAAATATCTATCTATGTAATGTATTATATTATGTATATTAGTCATCTAGTACCCATAACACAAGCTCTGCTTAGCTTGGGGCTAGATGATGCTGTGTGGATTGTCCAGCATTATTTATTAATATTATTATTATCATGAACACGTCCGTGAAGACGCTAGGTCTCAATTCTTAAAATTGGTGGAAAGGGAATGATATCAGTATGTACCCCCCTTCATTCAAAAATCGTTAATTATAGGTGTTTTCTTTGAAACTAAACCTAAAAACGGCTCTGCCCAACACGGTGTGTGTGTGTATTCGGCTGATTCCCAGCCTCGCTGATGCCACTTAAATCATCTTTCGTGGATGTAAAATAAGCCAGTGATAATGATGTGGATTTAAATAGGAGTGGGAGATTGGTATTTAGTAATTAATTGGGTTTAGGACAATATTTTGTATGGGAGGCAATTTACAATAAAAAATAAGAAGACCTCGCGTCTTCGCTATCGTGTTCGTGATGATGGGCAGAACCTGCAGTTTACGCAGTGTCAGTGAATTACCAATAACCCTGTATATAATACTTGCTTACTTAATGGTAATTACAAATATTTTATCCAAATTTCTATCGCTTGGTTTACTTAGTATAAAGCTTTACTCAACTAATGTTAGCTATCTGTAGACTGTTTGCAACAGTCGGCAGTTAGCTCAATTGTTTCAATTGTAAATACTAGTATAATTTTCTTTGGGAATAAATGTTGTTATTATGTTAGCGTGACCTAAGTCAAAACATTATAGAAGTGTTTATAGCTGAGGGAAATCTTGATTATGATCGTCCAAATTAATTTAAAAAAATTTCCGTCTTCCAAAAAAGAGGTCAATGTTTGGCTGTTTGTAGGTATGTTTTTTATGTATTACCAATTTCTCCGCCAATTTTGGGCCGGTTTTGATGATTCTTTTGGTTTTGAATAGAAAATAATCCCGTGATGGTCTAATGTTAATGCCCGAGGGAGTATTTGTCTCCCACAACTTAAAAAAACAGTGAAAATTAAAAAATTCGATGTCGATTTTTTAGTAAAAATAACATATTGTTAAGACTAAGGCTACAAAAAGAAAACTCTTATACCATTGGTATTTTACTGTAAAGGTAGGAATTCGATGGTCCGAAAGTTAATAATGAAATGTTTCGAGAATTCGATAATGCCGTGATATCATGGGGTATCGGAGGCGGACGATTAATGCGGTTTTCCCTTTATGGCGGTTATTGTCGAGGTGTCGGATGTAATCGCATATAATAATGTGCTTCTTCTTTGGCAAATACATTTTTGGTTTTCAGTAAAATATAATGGTGTTTTTTTTTTCTCAGCGTCATCTAACCCCGAATCAATGGGTAACTTTTTATCTAGTCTAATAATATAAATAACTAATAATATAAATGCGAATGTTTGGATGTGTAGATGGATGGATGTTTGTTACTTCTTCATGCCAAAACTACTGAACGGTATGTAGTTCTAGGCCGGGAATAAAACATACGTTTGTTTCCCATAAATCGGTTCCCATGGGATAGAAATACCTAACTTTTAAACTTTTTCTTAGAAACAACGCGTGGGAAGCCGCGAGCAGAAACTAGTAATAAATAGTTACTCTAGCAAAGTCAAAATGTATTTTACATACAATGGTAAATAAAATACTGATCGACCGAAAGTCCGAAGTCGAAAGTAAACCAAAATTACCATGGTAGTGGCTCTCACACTCACATGAATCTGAGTTCTTACAATTTGCGGTCTAGGGCTCGTGAACTTCGATGCGGCTATATTGCATCCGTCTTCGTCAAATTAATACAAACAGAAACTAGCTTGAAGTAAATTATATTGCCTAATCAAAATTAATATTTCCCTGCCAAGTAAAACAGTACCTAATTAATAGTAGATGCCGTGTCCATCGCGATAACCACTACATCTCAACATGACTCGTCCGAACACACGTAAAATACTTTCACATTTTTGCGCGCGCCGCATCAGCAAGCAGCAAATGCAACAGCATTCCGCGAAAGAAAAAACTTTTCCAACACTCATCCGTGAAACAAACAAAACCGGAAAAATCCTAAAAAAAGGATAGATTCACAAACCTCAAAAAAATCCTTTGCAGCTCCAGATTTGCGTTTATAAATCCACGGTAAATCACAACACTGCACTCGCGCTCGCGGACCGCTGCTTGCGACGCGTGGGTCTCTCTCGGACGGGTAGCGAACACTGGCTCGAGACTCGCTCCGCCCGAATCAAGGCCATGCAAAACACTGCTCCCATTTCCCTCCATAGAAAGTGTTCATATCCGTGATACGTGCCCCTTTCGACCACAGCCAGGTGCAGAGAAAGCACCAAAAAAATTAATTCTGTCTCTGACTCATCAAGATGATCTGAAATAAGTTTGGTCAATGGTGCGATGAAAGTGAAACAACCGGTTCTGGCGCTAAAGGAAAAGTTCAGAGCTGTTCAATTTCCTTCATCCGCTGATGTTATAATGGAAACCAAACAAAAAGCTTAATAAATCGTTGCCGGCTCTACCACGCTATGATTTATTGGGTAACGAACGAACGCGCTCTGAAAATAATGCCTTATTTTACAGAGTAAACTGATATTCCTAATGGAATACAGCTGGAGAAAATCGCTCAATTATCTCATGCCCTGGGAACTGATTTATGGGATAAAAAGTAGCCTATGTTTTTTTTCAGTTCTACCTGTATCCTTTATCTCAAATTCAAACAAAACTACGTCAAAACTACTGAACTGTAGATGGATGGATGTAGTAATAAATCCATCCATCGACACAAATTTTCATCACTCTAACATTATACATTCGAAAATGTTGAAGTTTAGATCGATGGATGTTACTTCTTCACGCCAAAACTACAAAACGGATCGGGCTGAAATTTTGCATAGATGTAGTTCTAGGTCTTAGCCATAGGCTAATAATAAAACCCGCATGCCCAGCGTGGGGATTAAGGGCATTACCGCTTACCGCCATGAGATAAAATCCAAAGGCGCTTATCAGAGGGAGGCATGAATCTAGAAGTAGACCAATATGAGTGATGTTGAGGTGAGGAGGTCATAATAAAACTTTTCATCTCATAAAAAAGTTCCCATGGGATAGAAATACTTTTAAAGGTTTCCATAGAAACAAAGCGTGCAAAACCGCGGGCAGAAACTTGTTTATAATATTAATTTGATGTACTACCCAGTATGTACATATAAAACCCGTAGTTGCATCATTATTATGCAGGCTGACTTGTTTGCTCATCATCAAGCAAGCCGTGCCATCTTTACGTTGCGCGTCTCAAAGTTATGGCTAAGTAGCGGAACATCCGAATTAAAAATCTGCATCAGATTCTTGGCTGAGTGCACAGTAAATTATGCAAACTTGAATAAGACGTCGACAGCAGCTCGTAAACTAGAAGCGCATCCAGCTTCTGAACAGCTTATTTATGAGAACCCATTAGGATGAGGCGAAGTTTTATTTTTGCGACCTAAGTTAGCACGTTCCTGTGCAGCCACGATTATGAAGTCGACCCCCTACGTGCAAACGCACTTTTGATGGTGGGATACTGGCTACCTTAAATGAAAAGTCCTTAACATCAATTGTATTTAGGTAAACCTTGTTTTTATAGGTAGTACCGGTTTTTTCCCTTCAATTGTTTTTGTGTAAACGTTTTTAATTTTAGATTAAGTACTTGTTTGTAAGTCTCTACGTTTCTATATCTCTCCTCGGGTAAGCGATCAAAATTTAGACTTCTAAAATTTCTGGTTGACTGGCAAGCGACCAAGTTTTGGACTTTCCCAAAGGTTTATTTTTGGCGTTAATGTGGGTAAGTAGGGTCAAAATACATATACATATTTTTCTTCTTCCTATTAAAAGAGGTAAAACTTAAATATAATAAAAATCTCTTCGGATGCAGCGACTCGTGTAATTTTGGTCAAACTTTTAAAGTAAGTTTGTTTTACCTTCAATTAAACTTAAAAAACACTGAGTAAGGGAAGCCTCTTTTAACCCTTCCATCTTGGGACCAAAATGTCAGAAATGAATGACAGGCCGTGCGCCTTAGACACAATGGCGTCGAATATCTCAATTCGACTGCCAAAAAGAAATTTACGTCCACAGATAATAAATTATTTTTCGTTCAGTATGTAGAAAATATATCAAAGAACCTAACTCATTAAACTTCTTTATAGGAAAGTAGCCTCTAAACATGTAAAATAAGGTCCGTAATCAAATGCAGGAGAGCGGTAGCCGGCTACCGCTTGGGGTTTGAGTGAACGGTGCAGTGACGTAAGGCGCGGCGGCCGGCTACCGCTTGGGGCCTGAGGGGTTAAATTAAAAATTGATGATTCGTTGTTTTTTAAATTGTTAATGCATTTAAACGTGTCTACGGATTGATACTGATTGAAACTTGATATTGATACTCGTAGTCACTCCGGTAATGTTCAGCGTAGGTTTGTGGTGAATTTACACGATATGATATTAATAAATTATTCATAAAGAAAATTATACTAGTATTTACTATTGAAACAATTGAGCTAACTGCTGACTGTTGCAAACGGTATACAGGTAGCTCAACTGATCCATATCAACACCAGTCGGAAGCGTCCCCAAGACGCTGGCTGCATTGCCACGCTGTACGGCAATGCTGATGCGCTGTGCCAGATATTCACCAGCTCTCGGGAACACGATATTGAGTTCTTGAGAAATTGACAAAATGATTACGACCTTTATTAGAAAATTTTAGTACCTACCAAAAATATTCTTCCGTCTTTCCAATTATTTTGACGACCTCTGTGGCGCGGTGGGCGAAGGTCCGCCTGCGACGCAGGAGGTTGCGGGTTCGATTCCCGCCTCGGGACAAATATTTGTACGATCTGCAGATATTTGTTCAGGGTGTTCTGGTCGTTTTCTATGTATAGTAAAAAAAAATCTATCGATGTACTCATATATTATTATGTATATCAGTTATCTAGTATACATAACCATAACACAAGCTCTGCTTACCTTGGGGCTAGATAATGCTGTGTGAATTATCCAGCATTATTTATTAATTTATTTCATTTATTTATTTTAGATTTTTTGTGTGGGATTTGCGTAGTCCCCTATCCGCACTATAGAGAACAAACATCCATCGTAATACCTAAACATGCAAACTTTCGCATTTATAATCCAGTGTAATGTAAAAGCACCAATTTCAGTTTTAATTAAAATTATAAACCCTTTGTGGCTCTAAATCTGAATTGTTCGATTATACTTACTTCAAGATATTCACAGCCTGTAAATTCCTGAATTCCCAAAAACTTCGCAAGTTCAGTAAATTTCGGCATTTCTTGGTGAAATTATATGTTAAGGTTTCAACAGACTGGCTCAAATTTATAATAGTATTTTTACTGCGATTTTTAAGTCGTAGTAATGTGATTGTTAAAAAAAACTTGAAACCGACATAAATTCATTAATATTTACACTGTGTTTTATGCTTGGGTACGAATACATTCGTCAGAGAACCAAAGTTATCGACATAGCTCAAAGAATTAGCTAGCTGAAGTGGCAGTGGGCCGGCCATATCTCGCGAAGAACCGACAACCGCTGGAGTAAACGAGTTCTTGAGTGGAGACCACGACTCGGCAAACGTAGTGTAGGACGCCCTCCGGCCAGGTGGGATGACGAACTGCGAAAGACTGCAGGCAGATGCTAGATGCGGCAAGCTGAAGACAGGGCGCTATGGCGCTCATTAGGGGAGGCCTATGTCCAGCAGTGGACTAATATAGGCTGATGATGATGATGATTATGCTTGGGACATATACCAATCCCTCACATATACCCTCGGGAATAATTTAAGAGACCATCTCGGGATTATCTTCTATACACTACCAAAGAACCATCAAAATCGGTCCACTATTGACGGAATACTCGACAAACATAATAAACATACTTACATACAGCCGAACATCCTCCTCCCTTTTTGAAGTCGGTTAAACAAGAAAAACTAAGAAATGCTCAATCTTTGTCATCTTAAAGAAGAGATTACTTTTTGGCCGCTGGTTACATTAGATAGATCTGGTAGATTGATGGCTGGCCTATGTATTAATGATAATTCACAAAGGAAATTATACTAGTATTTACAACTGAAACAACTGAGCTAACTGCAGACTGTTGCAAACAATCTACAGGAAGCTCAACTGATCCATATCAATACCTGTTGGAAGCGTCCCCAAGACGCTGGCTGCATTGCCACGTTGTATGGCAATGCTGATAATAAATAAATAAATAATGCTGGACAATTCACACAGCATTATCTAGGCCCCAAGTTAAACAGAGTTTGTGTTATGGGTACTAGATAACTGATAGACATAATACAATACACTACATAGATATATATTTTTATTATACATAGAAAACATCCAGAACGCCCTGGACAAATGTCTGTAGATCGTACAAAGATTTGTCCCGAGGCGGGAATCGAACCCGCAACCTCCTGCGTCGCAGGCAGACCTTCGCCCGCTGCGCCACAGAGGTCGTGATGCGCACAAATGATGGTTATTAATATTGTAATCTGTTAATCCGCTTCATCTTAGCTGATCCAGATAGCAAATACTTCTTGTAGATTAAATGGGCTTATTGCGCAGGGAGTGCTACGTGCGATTGATTATCCACTTAAAGCGCAGTAGGTACCTGACCTTGTACCTAACCTATTACCTATCTGTTAATCGACGAGTGGCCGTGTTGTGCCGGCTTAGAATCTGCACCACCCCAACTCATCCCGAGGGTGTCGCAAGATCGACTAAGGGATATCCATGCAGAACAATTCTACCACCAGACTGCGATTCTCAACCCGCATGCCCAGCGTGAGGATTATGGGCATTATCCTCCAGGAGATAAAAGCCAATAAGGCGCTTATTAGGGGCAGGCCTGAGTCGAGCTGTGGACCTGTACAGGCTGTTGAGGTTGAGGTTGAGGTATATAGGTAACCGATGAGTAAGTATATTTGCCTAATCTATTCCCTTATCAGCCGAGGTGTGATCAGTACCTATTTACTCGTAATTACGAGTTTACATAATTAGTAAATCGAATACACTGTTTAAAATTGTATATTTAATTCAATCCAATTCTTCATTAACAAAGAAAATTACAAGCAAATACTTCCTCAACCTCCTTAACAGCCTATATAAGTCCACCGCTGGACGCCGGCCTCCTCCCGATAAGCGCCTTATTGACTTTTATCTGATGGGGGGTAATGCCCATAATCCCCACGCTAGGCATGTGGGTTGGCGATCGATCAAATTCTTAATAGAAACAAATTGGAACTAGTATTTACAATTGAAACAATTGAGCTATCTGCAAACAATCTACATGTAGCTCAACTGATCCATATCAATACCACTTTACCATTACCACGTACTTCCCTTGTATAAATTTCAAGCATAAATAAATAATAAATAATAAAGCTTTATTGCAGGAAAGATTTGTCTAAGGTACAAGAAGTTCTTATAGACTAACAATCATATCCTGCAATTGGCGGTCTTATTTGCAGAGATTTCTTCCAGACGACCATAATTGAAGGAATTGCTTGACGCCTGCTAATTATGAAAGCTTGTTCAGCCATAAATCCCATGCTTGACAAAAGCTTTACTCAAGTATAAATCGATCACTAAGCAAGTTTTCAAAACGGGCCTAGACTCGTAGTAAGTATTAAATTATCTGCAAGTACTAAACTCTTCCGATAACCCAATGTAAACACGCTGTAACATCAAATTCCATTCCCAGAGCCGAATAATTTCTTCTTTATTAGAATTCCCTTTTATTATATTTATTGCTGCCTTCCTTTCTCTCATGGCTGGCTGTAGTATAGCTATAAAGATTAATTTTATTGCGTCTTAATACCTATGCCTTTTTACATCCAATTTCAACAGGAAAAGGTGCTAATTTGACACCAAGCCTCATTCTTATAGAAGTTTATGGTGTAACTCGCAGAACAAGGAATTTTAATACAATTTATGATAAACTAGTTTTTGCCCGCGGCTTCGCACGCGTGTTGCTATGGAAACGTTTAAAGATTATTTTTATCCCATGGAAAGTGATTTATTGGATCTATGTCCAGGTCTAGGACAACTATGAAAATTTTTGTTCTGATCCGTTTGGTAGGATTAGGGTCTGTTTCACAATGTTCGGATAAGTTCTGCATAAGTTCCAAATAAGCTATTTGTTACTTATCCGTTGGATAAACATCATTGTTACGTTTCACGACTGCCGAATAGCGCTAACTGTCGTATAAAGTCGTCCATAACTCATTCACTTTTATCCTCCAAATAATTTATGTGATAGATAGTTAATCAATACTTTATCAGGACATTGTGAAACAGACCCTTAACATGAAGAAGTTACAAACATAGTGTAAGTACATCCATCCATCCATCCAAACTGTGTGGATTGTTCAGCATTTTATTTATTAAACTTTCGCATTTCTTAAACTAGTGCGATTTTAATAATAGTGTGACTACGGTGAAACAGCATTAAACATAAAAAAAAAAAATAAGTACATAATCCACACAGGAGTTAATTATTTTAGAAACCCAGCGAAATACGTAAGTACTTAGTATCTCCAAAGAAAATCATTCAAAAAGATATAATATATCGAATATAATATCCGCTCCGTCTCTAAAGTTTCGTTTAATTTCTCAAGTTGCAGACAGAATAGATAGCTCGAATGAACTCTGAAAGAATCTATTCAGCTAAGAAAGTGTCTCCGACGGGTCGACGACCACTCGTGACGTCACGTAGATGAACTATTGTGACGTGGGCGAATCGGCACGAGCGAAGTATCAAGGATTAGCTAAGGTTTCAGCTTTCACTCGTGTTATTGTCAAATCATGTTCGAAACTCCAGTCTCAAGTAATACAGCTACTAGTAGGTACTTTAATGATAACCCGTTTACCTCTATCCATGTGTTTTATATTAACAAGAACAAAATTAAATTTTTTTAAAACCCCCCGACAGATTTTCGTGAAACCTGAGTAAGTAACTCGGGATAAAATTATCTATGACAAAAAAACTAAACGAAAATCGGTTCATCCGTTTGGGAGCTACGATACCACAGACAGATACACATACAGACACGTTAAACTTATAACACCCCTCTCATTTTGCGTCGGGGGCTAAAAAAAAGTCTGTTCAGTAAAATTCTAAAATAAAATCCCAATATTTTTCAATCAAAAAAATTACAGAATTTTTGATCCTTACACAAAAGCTCCAAACTTTTCAAAGTTTTTGGCATAACTCAATTGGGAAGAGGTTGGAACTAATTAGATTTTCAATCAATCAATAGTTACCAACTTACCAAATGTTGAAATTATTTTCCCATTTCTATTAAAATCACCGCTGACTGTACCTATTGGAAACTAATGTTAATATTTCCTTTGCTTTAATAGCCTTGGGCCTCAATTTTCGACTGCTCAATGAGAATACGGATACGGCGCCCTATTAATTTACGTTAGCCGGTATAGATTACGGAAATGACTTGTACCTTCTAGTTGTTTACTATACCTACTAAAGAGCCACAAATTTGAATTAATTTTGTAAAACCACAAAATATTGTCTTTACTATAGAAAATATTGTATAGTATATATAACGTAGTAAAACCTTCGTTCTAGCTATTGACCGCTACCAGAGAATCCATACTTGTCTGTAACTCTGTCTGTCTGTCATCTGTCTGGATGTTACCTATGCCTAAACGGCTGAACGGAATTCTATGAAATTTGACAGGGAGGTATATGGTATCCCGGGGACGAACACAGGCTACTTGATAAGCGCGTGCAAAGCCACGGGCATGGCAGCTAGAGAGCTATAAGAATTTTGGATGATATTGCCAGCCGAATGAGTACCTATTGTGGGAAATTGGGTACCTATGTTTACGAAGAACAGTTCAATTGTATTATAGAAATAGTAGGTACATAAATAGATATGCAGCTGGGAGTACAAGAAATTAGAGACATGTTGGTATTTGTTCAGCTAGATGATACCCAGCAGTGGGTGACGTCAGGAAGTATGATGATGGCGATGAAGATAAACCCTTTAAAACGATGGAAACTTACTGAAGGTATTTTTTTATAGGTATTATAAGATAGCCTAAAGAAAAAAAAAAAAAATATTGGTGTCCTCCTAGTCGAATTTTCTTCCACGAAATATTTTATAGTACATCGTAGTAAACCTATGTTCTACCTATTGAACGCTACCAGAGAATCCATATGATACCTGTCTTAATTCTAATGTAACTGTCTGTCTGTCTGTCTGTCATCTAGCTGGATGTTAGCTTTTCATGCCTAAGCAGCTGAACAGCTGAATGAAATTTGCTACACCGCGGGCAGCAGCCAGTGTGCTATAAGTATTTTTGTCAAGTTAAAGTTATTCTTAAGGCTGCACAAGTTGTCCGATCCAACTCATCAATGGGCGTGGCTTAAATGTATGCCATCTCACCTGACATATTAATAGACATTCCCGCGCGCTTGATGAAATGCACATACATTTATTGGTAAAACGTCCGCGTAAAAAATGGGAATAGACTTGTAGCACAAGGGTTATTATAGAAAAACTATTAAGAGTATCTTTTCAATATAAATTTATTTCAGCTTTTGAATAACTAAACTATGTCAGTACGGGTTTTATTTTAGAGTTTTCTTTCTCCGTATGTTATTTATTTTCGCCCAAAGTTGGGCTAAAATTGGTTTGAAATACGAAAGTATAGAAGCTTGTATTTTTTTTTATTAATACCATTCTACGGTTTCGGGTGTGTACAGACATAGATAATGACGAGATAAATTGATACTATCCTTAGTTTTGGACGGTCAACATCAAACAGCGTAGTAGTTACCCTTCCACGTTTGTATGGAAAGATGAGCGACTCGTTTAGCCTTAAATGGACAACCTTCTGCAAGTGATAGTGATCGATTATGTCTCGATAGATCGGATTGATGTCGGAACTCTCGATGGGTACTTGTGAGTGGGGCAGGACGAGATGCGAGAGGATCTGTCACTGTCATGTCAGATGAAACCACTCTGTGGCCAAGTGAGAGATTAACACAGGGTCCAGAAAAACAGTTTTATTTTTTAACTAGTATCTGCCCGAGTATCGCACGTGTTAAAATTTGGAGGGTTCCCTAGACAGATCGTCATCTATCTGTAAACTATACTTCGAACTGATTTTACTAGGCGGCAGTTTATTTCAATGTTATGATAGATAAAATTTATCATAAAAATTATTTAGGAATAACCTAACGTTTCCATAGACATAACGCGTGTAACGGATTTCAATAAATAAATTTAATATTAATATTAGTTTTAATTTAATTAATTAATCAGCGTCTTGGGGACGCTTCCGACTGGGATTGATATGGATCAGTTGAGCTACCTGTAGATTGTTTGCAACAGTCTGCAGTTAGCTCAATTGTTGCAATTGTAAATACTAGTGTAATTTTATCTAGGTACCATTTTTATATTATTATCTAACTGTCCTGCGTAAACATACCCAATTTCACGCAGTAGGTACCCATTCGGCTGGCAAAATCATCCATTAAATCAAATGAATAGAACCCGAGGCCTACGAACCCGCGAAGCGTGAACCAGCTCACAATTGACCGGGTTTATTCGCGGATATCAAACCGTAGTACCTAGTGTATCTACTCGTATAATACGAGTAAGTATTCGACAAATTACTGACGTTCACGTTCTGATAAACGATTGTTGCAATTTCCTTGTGCCAGTGAACCAGAGCCTGTACGCACTGGCGGCTGTGCTGCCGCGGTCATCGCTGTCTAACTAACTCTTGCACGAGACCTAGCTACCTAGATGATGATGATGATGATGTCCTCCTAGCCGAATTAAAGCTAGTACCTACGCACTGACGGTTGTGCTGCCGCGGTCATCGCTGTCTAACTAACTCTTGCATGCGACTAAGCTACCCGGATGATGATGGTGATGTCGTCCTAGCCAAATTAGAGCTAGTACGCACTGGCGGTTGTGCCGCTGCGGTCATCGCTTTCTAACTAACTCTTGCACGTGACTTAGCTACCCGGATGATAATGATGATGTCCTGCTAGCCGAATTAGAGACAGTACGCACTGGCGGTTGTGTTGCCGCGGTCATCGCTGTCTAACTAACTCTTGCATGCGACTAAGCTACCCGGATGATGATGGTGATGTCGTCCTAGCCAAATTAGAGCTAGTACGCACTGGCGGTTGTGCCGCTGCGGTCATCGCTTTCTAACTAACTCTTGCACGTGACTTAGCTACCCGGATGATAATGATGATGTCCTGCTAGCCGAATTAGAGACAGTACGCACTGGCGGTTGTGTTGCCGCGGTCATCGCTGTCTAACTAACTCTTGCATGCGACTAAGCTACTCGGATGATGATGGTGATGTCGTCCTAGCCGAATTAGAGCTAGTACGCACTGGCGGTTGTGCCGCTGCGGTCATCGCTTTCTAACTAACTCTTGCACGTGACTTAGCTACCCGGATGATAATGATGATGTCCTGCTAGCCGAATTAGAGACAGTACGCACTGGCGGTTGTGTTGCCGCGGTCATCGCTGTCTAACTAACTCTTGCATGCGACTAAGCTACCTGGATGATGATGGTGATATCGTCCTAGCCGAATTAGAGCTAGTACGCACTGGCGGTTGTGCCGCTGCGGTCATCGCTTTCTAACTAACTCTTGCACGTGACTTAGCTACCCGGATGATAATGATGATGTCCTGCTAGCCGAATTAGAGACAGTACGCACTGGCGGTTGTGTTGCCGCGGTCATCGCTGTCTAACTAACTCTTGCACGCGACTAAGCTACCTGGATGATGATGATGATGTCCTGCTAGCCGAATTAGAGCCAGTACGCACTGGCGGTTGTGCCGCCGCGGTCATCGCTTTCTAACTAACTCATTCACGCGACTTAGCTACGTAGATGATGATGATGATGTCCTGCTAGCCGAATTAGAGCTAGTACGCACAGGCGGTTGTGCCGCCGCGGTCATCGCTTTCTAACTAATTCTTGCACGCGACTCAGCTACCTGATGATGATGGTGATGTCCTCCTAGCCGAATTTCGTTTATACTTACCGGTGAACCAGAGCTAGTACGCACTGGCGGTTGTGCGGCCGCGGTCATTGCTTTCTTGTTGTTACTAACTTCTGCAACTAACTTCGCTACAGAGGGCTGGGTACTTGTATACAAAACATAGCTATTTGCACTTGGGCATAACGCAAAACTACCTACTTCTGATTTATTTTTAATCTGTCAAGTAGTGGGTGCGCTGGCAGTTTTTTTTTTGTGATGCTTATTTGTCGCAAAAGCCTATGCTCGGTTTTAGAATCCAAGATATTTTATGTAAATACAGACATTTTTGCATAAAAAATCGTAACTCAAACTGATAACAATAACAGAAAACTAAAGAGCAAACTGCAAGGTACCACTAAAAGGAAAAATTACATAGGTATAAAATACTACTAAATGACGCATACTTGCACAACCGCAGTGATAAAGGTGCAAATTCGAGTTATAAGACTTAAGTGCAGGCGCGGTCGCAGCCCAAGACTTTGGGGGGGGTCACACTTGGTGCGGGCCGTAGCACCAAATGTATTTGTAGGCGGTTGCAGGCCCCACTGAAAATCACGAAACTTTATCGGCGAGCGGAGCGAGCCGCTGAAAATTTATACTCAACTCCCCACAATAGTAGGTATAAGTTATAGCGAGCGAAGCGAGCCTCGAAATTTTTGAGATGTTTTCTGAATTTTGGGCAAAAGTAAGCAAGAGTAGGTATACTTGCTTACTCTCGCCGACATCATTTATTTTGTTGTTGATACAAATGTAACGGACCCTGGCCTGAGTGTCTGTGTGAACTCCAGATTATATTATGTACTTATAGCATCCTTAGCCTAACTATTTGTTTGTGGCTTATGAATCACTAGCCTAATCGAATAACACAGTTCATGGATCGATAAACAAAATAAATGACTTTAAATAAGACTTTGTGGTAGTAGATATAAAGCTATGAATATAAATAGGGGCGAGCGGACCAAGAGCATTGAGAAAAAAGACATGGAAAAAAAGTATCGGCGAGCGGAGCGAGCCGCCGAAATTTTTGTTACTTTTTCGGGTAACTACCCAAGCAAATTGATGTAAAACTAGTGTCAAGCACTTGACCAAACACAGAGAATGATAAAATACTATCGGCGAGCGGAGCGAGCAGAAATCGGGGCGAGCGGAACAAGGGAGATTAACAGAAATTAGAAATACAAAAAAGGCACCGAAAAAGATGTAACGGCGAGCGGAGCGAGCCGCCGAAATTTTTGTTCCCTTTTCGGGTGGTCACAAACTGGTTCAGAAAATAAATAACAGCGAGTGGAGCGAAATATGAACATTTGAGAAGTTTGCGGCGGCTTGTTAAAAACATGTTTAAAAACAAATAAAAAATAAATATCAGCGAGTGGAATGAGCCCCAGCCTTTCTTGAAATTGGTGAGGCATGCGTCCATGCAAGACAAGGAAGCTAAATTATGAGCTAAGAACTATTTTAAAGTTTGTCGAATAACAACCAAATATGCGGACAACAGACCAGACACCATATGAAATCAACGGCGAGCGAAGCGAGCCGCGAAAATTTTTATGATCTGGCTGTGCGTGTGAGTTGTGTTAGATATTTTGCAGTTGCAAACTCACCTGAAACGGAGAAGGAGTCCTGGACTAGCAAGCCAGAAGCTTATCAAAACAGCAGAATGTTATCAGAGGCAAACAGAGCGTGCTGCGATAATTTAGTGGTTTCATTAGATTTTTGGAGTGTTTAGAAAACAGACCTCAAACGAGGGGTGAGCCCATGACCAGAGGCAGACAGTATGAAGTTGCCGGCAAGCTGAGCGAGCTGCGACAATTTTTGGTTTTTGTTAGATTTTTGGCAAAGTGACCTAAAGCGCTGGGGTCGAGCTTTGGACCATAGTCAGAAGGAACAAATGTTATCAGCGACTGGACCAAAACGCGAAAATTTATTGTCTACTAATTTTTTGTTATGGTTGATAAAGTGAGCACGCATATTATTTGATATATTTTTGTGCATTTTATTATGACGGTTGGATTGATACAAACTGACTATAGCGGACCAGCCAGACCAATAAAATTGGGAACGTTGCCTCTGTGCTAATGAAAACACAGAGCACAAATAACAGTAATATCGGCGAGCGGAGCGAGCCGCGATTTTTTTTTTGCTGCAGTTGGAATTCATAATCAATGTAACGAAAGTAAACAGGAAAAAATAATGATCAAGCTCTTTTTTAATTACCTAAACTAAGATTTTGGGGGGGGGTCATAACCCCCGTGACCCCCCCCCCCTGGGATCGCGCCTGCTTAAGTGAAAGACCGATGCATAAAAGCTGTCAAATTCATGAATGTAATGTAAGCAAATAAAACTTAAAAATGTTTCGAGCTTTTGTGAATTACTCCGATGATAGCAGTGTCGTTATATTTTCCACCAATTTACGAGTATCTCCTATATTTACAAAAAAAATTGGTTGTCTGTAAAGTCGGTTTACTGACGATAGTTGAACGTGACAACGTCTTAAGAAAATACTGATGGAATGATAGCATTTGATACTCGATCAAAACATGTAAATGTTCTATAGTATAGCAGCTGTCCACGCAGACGCATCGCTCACTCAAGTAGGAGAGAGACGGATGTCGAGCGCTCTCGCTTGCACTTCAAGCCTTACATGGAACGCCTCAGAGCGAGGTAACGCCGCATGACGTCATGTTTTTTCGTGCGTGCAGCCGACTCTATCGAATTATAAGACGTTGTCACGTCAAAATCTCGGATTCTGAACCTAAGATTACCTTAGTTTTTTTTTATCAAGGCAGGTTAAGTTGGTTCGTGCCCTTCGTTCGTTCAAGGTTAATTGATAATTAATATTTTTTTTATTATTTAAGCAAAACATGCTCTACCTCTGCTTTGTTGTCGACTCGAAGCTCGTGTTTAATAAAAATGACGGTGCGATTTCACATAAAGATTTTACAGCAAAGTCGTTGCCCATTAAAATTAAGTATTAACATTTATTTTACTTAATATTAGAACGGATTTGAACAAAACGTTCTTTCGTTTAATAAAATAAAAAGCAATTCTCACCATTTTAGCCATAAAAAGCCCGTAAACAGTTTAATCGGCTCGACTAAAGTGACAATCGGAACAGAGACTTGAAGAGAAATGAACACGCATGTTCGCTATTTAGCGATTACGATATAATTATTACAAGTAAGTAGCCTAGGTTATTAGTATAAACAGACTGGGGAGTATACAGGGTGCCTCGGAAAGGGTGTACTAAGCCGGGCGTGATTCTGGACCCCGAGGAGATCCACTGAGACTGATAAATGTGCATAACGATTTCTTGAATTTTGGTTTTTCTTTTGTAATAATAGTGTTTTTTTTTCTTCCTATTCGTGTTCTTTTAGACGCACTCTTGCATTATTTAACATAAGCGCCTTGTTGGCTTTTATCTCATGGGGGTAATGCCCATAACCCCCACGCTGGGCATGCGGGTTGGGGATCGCATATGCTGCCCGCCCCCGGTGGATATCTCTGAGTCGCCTCTTACGACACACGGCTTCGGTATAATAAGTAGCCTATTATCTACTTAAGTTCTAGGCTATGCTCAAAGCGTACGCTAAAATTCATCTTGATCTGTTCAGTAGGTTTGGAGATCTTATTGTCTAACAAAAATTCACGTTTCACAAACTTTCGGCTTTATAATATTAGTAGAATAGGATAGGATAGGTAGGTAGTACCAACCTAACGTTTTTAAGCGATTTAGCGTTATGAAACTTTTGCATATAGCAATTTTTAGAAAATCGCCGCAGTAATAAAAACTCAATAAAAATCCCGTCGTCCACCTCATAAAACCGACGGTCTGTATCGCCTGACTTCGATCCAGTCTGAATAGGATTCAAGTAGCTCCCTAACGACTCTAGGTACCTATCTATACCTAGGTAGAGATAAACCATTCTGCTTCATTTGACGACCTCTGGGGTGCCAAAACCTTTCTAGTACCTATAGACCGACAAAACAGATTAAAAAAAACTTCATTTATCATTCTAAAATGAAAAGGGACCTCAATTTAGTACGAAATTTCAGTTTTCGTTCGATTAAAGTACTGACGACTGAGTACCGAACGAAACGAAACAAAATTTTAAAAAATCAGAGTCATTAAATTTGTCCGAAAACGGTCCTTTCGTAAGTTGGCGAGGGTAGCTAGGTAGCGTTGAGTTTGGGTGTGGTACTACGCTGTGGATAAAAAGAACTGTACGCTTCCAGTGTCGACAGATTTGTGACGTCAGCGTGGTTTAATCGTATAAAAACAAATGACAATAGCGCCAGCTTTAAAAAATCAAACTATACAATTATGTGCGGTGCTTTGGTTCTTTCTTCCGTAGTTCTTTTGTTTTGCACTCAACCATTCAGCGACATAAATCTATACTTCTATACTAATATTATAAAGAGGAAAGATTTATTTGTTTGTTTGTTTGTTTGTATTGAATAGGCTCCGAAACTACTGGACCGATTTGAAAAATTCTTTCACCGTTAGGAAGCTTACTTTTCAGGGAGTGACATAGGCTATATTTTATACCGGAATTCCCACGGGAACGGGAACTACGCGGGTGAAACCGCGAGGCGATCGTCTAGTAAAAGATAAACTAAATTTTACGTTAAGGACCTATCGTAAAATTCAGTTTTTCTATTGTTTTTGTTTGTTAGTATTAATTCTAAATCCTGAAATCTTCGTAAAAACCCACGCACACATCCGTTGGTATCCACATGAAGGTTAGGCGTAGAAAAACCCCGAATCACCTCACTCGGATCATTTTGCAATATTTCCAACAGCACTAAACGGCGTTCCGGCGGCCGAGGTCGCGGGTTCGTTCCCGGAGGTGCCGACTCATCGGGGCCGATTATTGACGCATAGCACCTTATTTAGGGAAATGTCGCTTACATGCGTGCAAATAAATAATGTTAATCCGGAACAGCGAGAGGATGACGACAGAGAATCTATACTTCCGTAATTTTATGTCATAAAAACGAAAGTAGGTCACTGTCCTCTGTACCTTATTAACACCTAAACCGCTGAACGGATTTAAATGAATTTTAACAAGGAGATAGATGGGAAAGGAAGGACATAGGTTACTTTTTACCACAAAAAAGCGTTTGAAGTCGCAGGCTGTAGGCAGGTCGTATATTAGATACGAGCTTGTATCTAATATACGACGTTGGCACTGTAAACAAACACAGAAATATATCGAGATATATTTCTATGGTAGAAAACTATGGTATTAATTGTTAAGTACAGTTATGTAAGTATACCTATTTTATTTTTGTATTAGTGCACGTATGTAGATACACTGTTTTTCCAAGTTTCTTTGAAAGAAACAAAAGAAAGAAAATAGAAAACAAAAGAAATAACTTGATTTAACAAATAAACCTTAAATATAATTTAACTTTGCATAAATTTATTTATATAATGGTTTAATTTAAAGTAACTGAAAAAAACATACCCACATGAAATAGCAGGGTAGTAGGAGTAGTCTGAGTACCTAATTGGGTATTATTATATAATTAGAAGCTGACTTTGTATTTAAGTAAGGTTTAGTATTATTTGATAAGAAGCCCACATTTCGTACGGTCGTGTCTCATCACTAATTTAACGTTTAGTATTTAGTTCTCATTACCAACGGCTTATCGCTTTATTAATAACGCGTGGGTGAGCGTATTCAACCCCTCTAATTTGAATTTCGTTCGAAAGGGTAGGATTAACCTATCTTACGAACATCTAAGAGGACTGCCTTGGGTATTAATAAACACGGAGGTGTACAAGGAATTATCGATTACGAAACGCGAAGGTGCGTCATAGCTAGGCAGGGGGGCTACACGGAATAGGAAAATCGAAGTTTCGTTTTCGTTGTTGTGCAAAACCAACTCTTATAGATAGATAGATAGAAAATTATTTATTGCACACTTAAAGATAGAAACAATACAACAAAACAGCTTAAAAACTAAGTGACAAGTTGCGGTCTTATCGCTCAAGAGCGATCTCTACCAGACAACCGTGGATGGATAGGATCATTGGATAGTAGTAGGGGATCCGTGTGCTCATGATGGTTATATAAATAAATACATTTAATATTATACTACGCTTAAAATATACTACACACATAACATTCTATATATATATGTATAACTAAGTACATATACTTACATAAACTACTTATATACATAGGGACTCAGGTATACGTTCAGTGACAACATAAAAATATGTCGCTTGCATAAGATTAGCGTTTGTACTAAACCAGAGTCTTCGATTTCGTTTAAGAGTACGGCCTTGCAGGGTCTCAACTACGGGGAACGATCCATAATCGATAAAATAATTTTGGTGCTAAAGCCAAAATTTTACTAAAGCTACTTAGCAAAAACTTTTACTGTTCTCCATTCTAAGACCTCTTGGTTTTTTCCTCAAGACTTGTATCAACAATCATGTCAAAAATCCAATATGGCGGTTGTAAAAAGCAATTTCCATAGATAATAAAATAAACAAAATAAAAAACAGCTTTATTATCCTAATACACAATACAGTAGAGAAAAATGATACTAAACTAAAACTTCTGACTTATAACTAAACTAGACGATCGCCTCGCGGTTTCACCCGCGTAGTTCCCGTTCCCGTGGGAATTCCGGGATAAAATATAGCCTATGTCACTCCCTGAAAAAGAAGCTTCCTAACGGTGAAAGAATTTTTCAAATCGGCCCAGTAGTTTCGGAGCTTATTCAATACAAACAAACAAACAATCAAATCTTTCCTCTATATTATATTAAGTATAGATAAAATTAACTTTGAATAGCTTCTTTAAAACAAGCTATTCAAAGACATACAGATTAATATGTACTAGGTATCTATTTCTGTGTACGGACCGCCTAGGGCGGTAAAAGCATCCTCCAAGTTAATTCACGTCGTTTGGTCTTTTGCAGTTCTTGCCAAAGATTTCCAGCTACTTTTCTTAGGTCTTCGTTCCATCGTCTGAGTGGTCTACTCCTCGTTTCTCTCCTCGAGGTGACCAATTTGTGATAGTTTGACTCCAGCGGTTGTCTTTAACTCTCTGTACCTACTACTATGTGGCCCATCCATTTCCACTTGAGACCTAAAATTCGCTGCAAGACGTCTTTCGCTTTGATTTTCTTCCTGATGTCGCTGTTGTTTTTCCGGTCTTTCCTTTTATTACCGGTGAAGCTGCGCTCAGTTCCCCGTTTGCATATTTTAAGCTTTTCAATCGAGTTTTTCGTTAGAGGCCATGTTTGACAAACATAGGTAAAACACGGCATAAGACAAATATTAATTTCCCTACATATTCAAGTGAATTCTACGGGTTTATCTTTTGTGAAACATTGACTTGTTGAGAAAAAAACCTACCTACCAGGTCACAGATTTACTATCAATATTATACTTTTAAGGCAGTTTAGAAGTCTTTACTATTATCCTAATAAATAAGAAGTCAAATAATAAAAGCCTTGATAATAGAAATTGTTCTGTTCGTAGTTCGTGGGATAGGCTAACTAGCAGATACCGGATTTGAAATGGTGCCATAACAACTTCTTGAGGCGCTGGGCCCACCAGCTCATTCAGACATTGACGCCAGCATTATTATGCGAGTGACACGATCTTACAAAACAAGCGTTGAACAAAAATAGGTAGTTAAGGCGAAGTGTGGTCGGTTTTGCGAGACAAGGACAAGCGAACACAGCGCGGAGAAGGCGAGAAAGAAGGCGAGAGCCGCGGAAAGGCCGGATAGCGCGCAATATCACTGGTCTTTATTTATACATTTGTTTTTTGCTCTAAAGTACCTAATACTCTTCTCATTAAAATAAAACCATAATTACCTACAGTATTTATTAAGGAACACGTAGACGAAATTGAATTGAAATATGTTAAATAACTAGCAAATGAAAATGCTTTTTCCATAGAAGTTTCTCTGTAAAATTAAGATTTAGAGGAAACTTTGCGTTTTTTTTTTATATTATATTATTATTATTTTAGTATCAAGTCAAGTTTAGTCAATCGTGTTTGGACTCCCTTAACCTGACTAGCGAAGCGAGCAGCAACAAACACGCTTAGCTTTTGGGGCGCCTAAAGAGTCACAATATTAGGTATGAGTACCTATTGTGAGATGATGAACCAAGAGATATAGTGCTCTTGTTCAGTGACACAAGTTTTTATTCAAACAAGGACTTTGGCGCCCCCTCGAAGCCGGTGCCCAAGGCAAGCGCCCTACCGACGCCTGGACCCGACACTGTTTGGTGAGGTCGGGTCTGGTCAAAAAAAGAAAAACGTTTACCCAAGTAAACAAGTTGACAAGACCCGTAAAATGTTACTGGACGTGTGAATGTTACTGGACGTGGCTCGGGCCACGTCCAGTAACATTTACAACAGGTAGTAAGTTAGCAAAATCTTTATAGATTAGCGAAATGAACTAGCAATCATGGGGCCTTGGAGGGCATAGTCTCTGTAAGGAAGAAAGATGGAGGTGTGGGGATGGAGCCCCCATACCTCCGTCTAATTTTATAATTTAATTTGACTTGACTAAGTGTTCCTTGTGATCCTATGGTACTAAAAAAAAAGAGCCCATCCATTGAAAATGAAGAACGTTTACTTGGGCCAAGTCAAGTAACTTCACAATAGGTAAGTAAATGAAAACAGATTACAGACTAATGACTAGTGATTACGCGTGTAAAGTGAGTCAAGGTAAGTTTTGAAAAAAAGAAAGAGAGTTTTGAGTAAAAGAAAGATATCTTGCAAATTGAAAATGTCGTGGAACTAACAATTGGGGGGCTTGGGAGGGCATAGTCCCTGTAAGGAAGAAAGAGGGGAGTTTGGGGGATAGAGCCCACCCGTTGAAAATGAAAATCGTTTACTTGGGCCACGTCCACTCACATTTACAACAGGCAGTTTAAGTAAATAAAATAGTTGTTGAGATTTGCGTAATCAACTAGCTATCGAGATCAATGGATAAAAGTTATGCATTATTGCCAATAGGTTAGGCACCCTACCTAGCACGCTAACGAAGTTCCGAGTAACAGCTATTATCAAATAAAACTAGGTGAAAGAAAACCACGACTATGCAAAAATATTTATTATAACAAATGAACAATTCATCGAAACCTTCAATGCAGGCTGTGTAATGATTCTGTAACATTGATTTATAATTTCAAGGCCGCTGTGCCCTACATACAACTAGATACCGACTGTCTACTGGTACACAGGTGTTTTACATTAAGCATCTACCTACCTAGTCATTGAAAACTAAAAGATTGAAGTGAACCAAAATCAATGTGACCACTTTATTTCTTAGGTTATGTTTTTAACAATCTCAAGAAGGAGGCCAACAAAACGATCCAGCTAGGCTTGCCAGCGTTTGGGAAACTAAGTAGGTACCTACGTCAAGAAAACTTGTCATCCACATCGCAATGCTTGAAAACTAAAGTTTTCAATCAGTGCGTCCTACCCGTCATGACCTACGGAGCTGAGACGTGGACACTCACGGTAGGGCTGGTTCACCAGTTCAAGGTGGAAAGGAAAGAGCTATGCTCGGATTTTCTCTGAAGGATAGGATTCCTAACTATACATTCGACAGAGAACCAAAGTTATTGACAACGACATAATTCACAGAATTAGCAAGTTGAAGTGGCTGTGCGCCGGTCATATTTCGCGAAGAACCGATCACCGCGGGGGTAAACGTGTTCTTGAGTGGAGACCGCGACTCGGCAAACGTAGTGTAAGACGCCTTCCGGCCAGGTGGGATGACAATTTGCAAAAGACTGCAGGCAGATGCTGGATGCGGCAAGCCTAATGGCGCTCATTAGGGGCGGCATAGGCCTACGCCATTATCACCAAGCCAAAAATCATGTAACAACGTAGCTCTACGATGCTACGACTACAAGGTTGCTACACCACTGTCGTAGCCTACTATACCTACGGCGGCGTAGAAGTAGAATAAATTGCTACACTGCGCTGCCGTACCATGTCTACGGCGTAGCAGCTTGCTACACTGACATCGCAGCATTCTACGACGTAGCCGTGCTACGCAGTAGCGTATCTACGGCGTAGCAGAGACAAGTCGGTTGGCCTACACAAGGGATTACTTCTTATATTTATTTGCTTAAAATATTTATGTGACATGTATGTAGTCTACACACCAAAGTCGGTCGATCGCCGACAAGTCGACAGAACACTGTCGGCTACAATATTCATAAACTGAAATGTCGCCGCTGGGCTGTGTCGCCGACTTTGGTATGTAGAATTCTACACCTACTACTTACTACACCGTCGTCATCCATCCTAAGTTTAACAAAAGACTACTTCTCAAAATAACTAGATAGTGGATTGTACCTATGATTTGTAGTTCTTGGCAGCGAATATATTTTTTTTCTTCATAATAATAAAACGTCTAGATTGCAATGCAGAGAATTGTGGAGTCGGGCCGGCTGCCAAGAAAACGAATTGTTAAGTTAAATCGCCTGCGAGGCGCCTGCTCATATACTCCTACAACCACTGGTATATGCTCAGACACTTTACTCAGGCACTTAACGCTTTTGTTTTTTGCTATGATCACTTATGTACATAAGTAAACAGCAATAGCAAATTATGTAAAGTCGCCGCATTTATGTTTGTAACTCGATAGCAACGTTTCTATAATTTACCTGCTAGTTACCTTGGCCGTGCCGGTCACGGCGTTGGAAACGACCACAGAAGACGATAATTCTGTCATCTGTGCAACGACCACTACAACTCTACCCGTGGATATCACAAGGGCCGATTAAAGGAACCTATTAGAGAAAGGGTTGCAGCTTCCGTGTGTGTTTTTTAACACCTCCTCTGCGATCAACAATCCCCCTGCCAAGCGTGGTTATTATGGCTACACCCTGACGGGACGTATGTGCTGTTCAGCAGTGGACCTTTTTATTTATAACTAGCTTCTGCCCACGGCTTCGCACACGTATTTTCGGTATAATAAGTAAACCTATTATCTAAGTTAGGCTTTGATCTAAGCGTACGACAAATTTCACAAACTTTCGGCTTTATAATATTAGTAGGATAGGATAGTAGGATTTGTCAAATTATACGTCACAATTGTTTTAAAATAATAAAATAATAATAAGATCAAACCATTTATTCACAAAGAAAATTATACTAGTATTTACAATTGAAACAATTGAGCTAACTGCCGACTGTTACAAACAGTCTACAGATAGCTCAACTGATCCATATCAACACCAGTCGGAAGCGTCCCCAAGACGCTGGCTGCATTGCCACGCTGTATGGCAATGCTGATACGCTGTGCCAGATATTCACCAGCTCTCGATTCACGCGTCGCTTCGACCAGACGCTCAGATAGTTTTAATAAGATTAATTAGTAAATTATTCAGATTTTAAAAATTCGTCATAGGTATAAACATCTTCTCTACGAGCCAGTTTTTTAGTTTATGTTTAAAATTTTCGAGACTCCGTCTGGGTCCGACCTTGTCTGGGAGTTGTTACTAGTTTCTATAGAATCAGCACTTATTTAAAGACCAAAATCAACCAATCACGTCCAAAAACGTTTTGAATTGATGAATGACTGTTTAAATGCTATTGGTATTATATTATTATTATTAATTTAGGGTAAACGTGTTCTTGAGTGGAGACCACGACTCGGCAAACGTAGTGTATGACGCCCTCCGGCCAGGTGGGATGACGATCTGTGAAAGACTGCAGGCAGATGCTGGATGCGGCAAGCTGAAGACAGGGCCCTATGGCGCTCATTAGGGGATGCCTATGTCCAGCAGTGGACTAATATAGGCTGATGATGATGATGATGTTTGAATGCGAAAGTCATCCTATTAATCATCCTTATATTGTAAAGGCGAAAGTTAGTGCCGTTGTGCCCTTTTGTGAAGATGTTTTGCCGAATACAACGCCTAAACTACTGAATGGATCGGGCTGAAATTTTGCAAACATAGAGATCTGGACTTGGATTAACATAAATAAAATAAAATTAGCCTTTATTTCCTAGTTCTTATGTAACTACTTATATGTATTTTTTACTTTACTTTAACTTTACTTTACTTCTACTAAAGGTATGTATTAGGTTTATTTAGTCATTATTATTTTTATATAGGTATGTTAAATATAAGTATGTATATGTATTTTAGATTCATTATTTGTACACTTCCTCTACCTATTCCATCGCCTCTCGTATAACTCTAAGGTTTGCTGGAAGAAAACTCTTTTGCAGGGTTAAGCTCGCCTATGTACATTGTACATATCCTACTTTATATGTTCTTGCTTTGTAATAATTGTATACTTACAATAAATAATCACAGAATTACAGAACACTATTTATAGTTTTTGTTGGTTACCTACCTACTAGTCTATACTTCTATGCTCTATACTAATATTATAAAGAGGAAAGATTTGATTTTTTGTTTGTATTGAATAGGCTCCGAACCTACTGGACCGATTTGAAATTCTTTTACCATTAGAAGCCCACATTATTCCTGAAGAACATAGGCTACTTTCTACCGCGGGAAAATTCTTCATTCCTACGGGAAAACGGGTAATAGGACAACGGGTAGTAAGAATGCAGCTAGTATTTACATAAATTACTACTAACTCACTTCTAATGATTGCCCTAATGTGTTATTGTGTAATTTTTACTTAATAACAATCATCAATAAATTAACCATGCCTGGCATGGTTAATTTATCTTCGCACGCCTTTTTCTGGATATTCTGAAATACCTATTATACTCATATTATACTTCAATATATTTTTAACAGCAAGAACAATCATAAGCAAATTAGGCACTGAATTGTTAGGTACAGGTTAACATTAGTATGGCCAAAGAAATTGATAAAAAGTTATTGCTGAGTTTAAGATTTTACCGATGGATCTCACACTATTTTGATGCTACTCCTATGCTGTGAGGTCCAAGCTGATGATTCTTACAGAAACGAGAAGGTACTTTGTCTCGGTGTGGTGGTCGATAGAAATTCCAAGTTCAGATTTATGTGCAAAATTTCAGCCCGATCACGCTTAGTACCAGTAGTGTGTAGAGTTTTATTACGAAAAAAGTTTTCGAGAGCAATAGACTTAAATTTCTATCTGGCTTACACGTACAAAGAAAATAATGAGACAATACGATATTCCGTGAAAATAGCCTCTGTCAAATCTCTCAAAATCATTCGATAACTAAAATCGAGATCGTATGAAACAAGGAACCTACGAGCGTGAAACTATTCAACCGCGCTGTCAAACTACGCAAAATTAGTTCCTTTCTATTCGGTACAGGCGCTACAAAGGCCAAAATGTATGGAAAGAGAGGAAAACTTTTTTTGTCATCGTAAACTAATGCACAACCAGTAGGGCAAGCACGGGGATTGTTGTCTAGGGTAGAATAGGGAAAAATTACGTAGTAAATTAATTATTTGAAACTAGTATCTGCCCGCAGCTTCGCACGCGTTGTTTCTATGAAAACGTTTAAAGGTCCCACGTTTATCTGTCCCACGAAAACTGATTTATGGGATAAAAAATAAATTAATAAAAAGTTTTATTCCAGGCCTAAAACTACCTGTATGCAAAATTTCAGCTCGATCCGTTCAGTAGTTTTGTCGTGAAGAGGTAACAAAAATCCATCTATCCATCCATACATCTAAACATCCAAACTTTCGCATTTATATTATTAGTGTGTGTGATGTGATTCATTCCTTTATCTTCAACAATATGATTGATGATGCGATGTCATTATTGTCTATTCTACCCTAGAGAACAATTCCCGTGCTTGGTCTACTGGTGGTAGGTGTACCTACTCGTTCCGTAGTTTTGGCATGCTACTGAAGTAACAACAATCCATCCAAACTTTCAACTTTAAAGTACTAGTTCATGCCCGCGGCTTCGCTCGCGTTATTTCTATAAACGTAGGTGATTTCTATCCCACGGGAACTGATTTATGGGATAAAATCTAGACATCCAAACTTTCGGATTTATATTATTAGTGTGATGTGATTCATTTCTTCATCTTCAACAATATGTATGACAATGCGAGATCATTATTCCACCCTAGAAAACATTCCGGTGCTTGATAGATATATAGATGGAAAATACTTTATTGCACACTAAAAACTAAGAAACAATTTAAAATGAAATAATTATAATCTAAGTGACAATTGGCGTTCTTATCGCTCAAGAGCGATCTCTGCCAGACAACCTGGTATGGATAGGATCGTCGGATATGTATGTACATGGAGTAAGATCTGTGTAGTGTGTAGGATTTCTTAAAGAAAGTTAGTTCAACAACTTACCTAGAATAAACAGCGTCAACATGTGAACTGGCTGCTTTGGGGTTCGCTACCAAATCCAGCACATGGTTCAAAAACGTGGTGACATTTCTCTGCATCTGTTATGGTAAAAAAAAATGGTTACTAGGTACTTACTCAAAAATAAATAATAATAATAGGTACTTCAACAAAATTACAAAAATACATACATACATACCTACACCTATTCCTATAAATTTATAAATATTAATATGAATATATAAATACTAATATAAATAATAATAATAAATATAATAAATAATAAACATATTTCATACTATATGTGAGTATTATTATGGAAACAAGAGCGTATTCAGTGACAGCAGGACAAATAATGTTCCTTTACCTTATTCTTGAAAATTGGTACCTAGTGATTTTGCACACCATACAGTGACCGGCCTGCTGGCCGGTGCTTGGCCTACTGGTAGGTACTAAGGACTCATTCCGTAGTTTTTCCATGCTAACAATGCCAAAACTACGGAACGTGCTAACAGTAAAAACAATCCTTCCAAACTTTCGTCTCTATAGTATTAATGGGATGTTTGTTTGTATTGTAGGTACACGTAGGTTCGTCCACAATGCAGTGGATTAAATTACCAGCATGAAACTTTGAAGAATGTTAAGTACCTGTTGTTTTATTGATCGGAGTAAGCGAAGCGAACGAAATCTCAGTGGCTGCTTGGGTGATTTGGCTGTATGGTTAAACAGTCACTTCGAGTAGGTATATCCTGTCCAAGGCGAATAGTAGGGGTGATAGTGGCGCCACTACATATTTGATTAAATCATTAAGTTATACAAAGGAATTATCAAAAAATCGGACCGCTGGTAGACGATACCTATCACAAGCTTTTATTTAATGTATCTGTAATAGTTTTGTTTTGTGTTATTCAATCAAAAACCTTGTTTGGAGAGCTTGGTGGCCACCAATAGGAACTAAACTCTTGAAACAAGTACCTATCTGCCTAAATAATACAGTACAAAACTATTAGATACATTTTAAAAAAGCTTATGATAGATATCGTCTACGCGCGGTCCGATTTTTTGATAATACCTTTGTATAACGTAATTATAAAATTAAATATGTAGGTGCGCCACTATCACCCCTACTATTCGCCTGTGAAATTTGATAGATGTAGGTACAGATAAGACTTGTGAAATGTGCTTTTTAGACTTGTAAACATTATTTTACCAATAAAATGACTATCTGACTATCTGCTGTTAATTTAGTAAGGCCAAACCCGTCGAGGGGTTTTTGAGTTATTGGGGTTACGTTCAATCAATTAAATCAAATGGGGGAAATTAGGAAAAGAGGAAGGCCTATTCAAATGGTTTTTTTTATTTTCTGGCATGTATAGTTTTTTAAAGCACATTAACCACCTCAAAAGAGCTCTCATTTGGCAGAGATTCTATGACTTCGTAGTTCATTTTTCAATAACTCCTAATGAATGACATTGCATTGTCATACATTGCGTAAATTATTGAAGTCGAAGGAATGAGTTTTATACATATTACGCATTCGATGACGATGTGACGTAATTTTTCTCTATTGTACTCTTGACAACAATCCATCAAGAAACGTTTGTAAACAAAATAGCTTTTGAAATTTCTGTAGATTTCATACTTTTCGAAATATTTTTAAAGAAGCCTAGAATAGTTTACGGTATTCATCAAATAGCGATACTAGGTACGTATTTGTACATATTTGTATATGTAATTGACAAACCGTTGAAACCCCCGGCGCGCGAGTTCACTTGACGGATCTCGTTTTTGAGTAACATTGCCTACTACCTGCTCTCATTTATTTTGTTCTGAATTGTTCCGAAATCGTGTAAGTGCCTAATAAATTTCATCTTATTTTTCTTTGACATTTTTGCGTCATTTCCTACGTTTAGTAAAATTGTAATGGTTCCTTGCACCAAAAAAGTTTTTATCTTGCTTACTCTCTGACGAAATTTTGACTTTTCGTCGAAAATCGTAACTTTTCTTCTAAAATCTATAATGTTTTTTTGTCTTAATTTTACTTACCTTGAACATTGTCATTGATTTTCTTAGCTATTTAAACATAACTTTTTACCAGTGACCCGATAGCTGGTGAGATCTACCTATCTGGCGTAGCGCATCAGCATTGCCATACAGCGGGGCAATGCAGCCAGCGTCTTGAGGACGCTTCCGACTGGTATTGATATGGATCAGTTGAGCTACCTGTAAGTAGATTGTTTGCAACAGTCTGCAGTTAGCTCAATTTTTCCAATTGTAAATGCTAGTTCTAATTTGTTTCTATTACTTGATTGTAATTTTCTTTGTTGATGTTACTTAAACTATGTGGATAATATCTGCCAATAAGTATCATACAAGCTAGACAATGCTTCCGTTTCAATAATAAAGGGTGGAACAATAGAGCCCATTCGGCATTAGAGTACATGTTATGCGCTGGCCCTACCTCGTTGGGAACATTCCTGTCTGCTCCGACTTGTTAGCCCAAATGTTTTATTAGCTGATTTTTTCCAGAAATTGTTTTTTTTTGCTGCTTTTGGTGCGCGGCTGCAATTTTGTGTGACGCGGAAGCATAGCAGATGCAATGATTTCTCATAATGTTTGTATAGCGCATAGCCCCAGGGCCATTAATATAATTTCACTAAGTTAATCGTCTCAGAATGACCCATTTTGGCATTTTACCCTTGATGAAAGAAACAAAGGATGGAGGGACGCGTGTCAAGTGACAAGATTTTTAATTTCAGTAATTAATATATTTTATAAGCTTAGAATTAATTTTTTGTCTAGTTTCGTGAACTAAAATTGCTATGAATTAATAATAAAAGCATTATTTGGCACTCTTTGTTTGATTAACATTAATGCTACGGCTCCATCTGTGCGTCCTAACGCGTCAACAAACGCGTTAATTAGGTTTTTTGTTCCAGTAGTTTTGTAGCTTTAGTTAATTTAATTTTTAGATGAGTTAGATATACCTAACAGGTTTGGTTTTTGTTGCGTGTTTAGGTATGTATTTTTTTTCTGCGGGAGTGATATAGTCATGTTGACAAACTCATGACTTACAAGACTTACAATAACTTAGGAAAAAAAATTGGGCGTACGCAGATGTGGCCAAGGTTTTAATTTTAACGTGTTTATTTATTAACGGCATTACTAGTAGCCAAGGTGCATTTTTAGCACCTTGATTAACGCGTTAATGGACATTAACATTAACGTCAACGCTAACGCAGGTGGAGCCGTAGCATAAAAAAACACTATTTCTTAATAATCGAGCAAAAAACAAGACTTCTTCATGGCATGTAAGGCATGCTTAAAAACTGTTTACCAAGATTTAAAAATAATTACTACTAGACGATTGCTTCGCGGTTTCACCCGCGTAGTTCCCGTTCCCGTGGGAATTCCGGGATAAAATATAGCCTATGTCACTCCCTGAAAAGTAACCTTCCTAACGGTGAAAGAATTTTTCAAATCGGTCCAGTAGTTTCGGAGCCTATTCAATACAAACAAACAAACAATTAAATCTTTCCTCTTTATCATATTAGTATAGACAAGAACTAAGTAAGTACAAAGTTTTAACCGATCTGTTAGGTTTTCTACACAGATCGTTCAAAACTTTTCAACAAACATCGAAATTGAAACTTCCTTGTGATTGTGACCGACGTTATTTATCATTCAATTTATCCTTGTAGATTAACAAAGAGTGGAGCCAACAAGCATGACCCTCCACGCGTGACATAAACATAAAGGACCAGTTTCTATATGCTCGGTAGTCAGTGGGTAGACGGCCAGTGAGATAGTCTCCAGTCTTTCCATCTACGAAATAAATAAAAAAACTGAGAAGATGCTGCGGGTGATGTTGTGCTTAGTTTCGGCTGCTGCCGTCAGTGGTATGTAGCCTTCTATTTAAATCCTCTTTCGTGTCCTAATAAAAAGAAACTCTCGTTAGGAAGAGGCACTGTGGCTAGCCTCTAAAGCCGAAGAGTTCTTATTCTGTTTTGTAATGCGATGTTTTGTTTACTTAAACTAGGTAAGCGTTCTGTAGATTTTTGTATTTAGCTGAAGGCTCAAGGAGCATGAAGTGCGAAAACTCACTTTACAAAAACCATAAAATTCGTAATGACCAATCAATTGCCCGTCGTAAACTACAGTTTAGTCCATAACATTTTACTGTCTTTTCTTCAGTTTGCTGAAAGATCGTTAACGGTTTTATGAAAAACAGTGTAGTTAGACAAAACATATACCTACCTCTCAAACTCAGGTAGCTATTTGCTTGCTTCAATCTAATTTAATCATAATCTAGTTACTTAAATTAAAAAACATTAGGTACCCATATAGGTATTAATTATAAAAGTAGGTAACCTGAACTCAAAAATAATTTATAGGGGTTTGAAGATTTTTGTATGTAGGGTCTACGATTTTCTTTTAACATATGAATTTTCACATACTGAAAAATACCTATATATTATATTTATTTCAACAAATAAAAAATGTTCCATAAGATAAGGTAAGTATATTAAGGACATTTTTTATTTAAGGTTTTTGATAATATACTGCGTAACACTGGGTAATTTCTAAGAAATCAAGTCCCATCGAAGTCGAAGTGTGCGTTACCCCAGCAGGATTTTTTCTTCTAGAATGAAGTTTGTTTTACAAATAATTAGAGCGTTCTACACTGTAAATGTGCGTCAGGAAAAAAAATTTGTGCGTGTCCCCGTTTCGGAATAAAACGCAAAATACGTTTCCTGCTGGGGTAACGTTCTTCCAGCAGGAAGATTCTAAACGAATGGCCCTAGACAAATTTAACTTATATGGGCAGATAGCTTATATTTGTGCATAAATGTGCGACTAAAAATAAAATTTGTGCGTCTTAAGGTTTTTGAGATATTAGATTTCCTGCTGGGGTAACGTTTTGCAAAATCTTATTTCTCGGAAACCATTGAATGTGCATCTACAAAATATACATACACTAGTAGCCCTTGATTAGTGCTTACATATAACATAGAAAAAATTACGTAAATACATACAGTTTTCATGTAATCAGGCTTCTTTTTATAACCTAAAAAAAATTCTAGCTCTTCAATGGACAGATATACAGGTTCATAATAAACGGTATTCGGTTTTTGTTGTCATTCTTCGTATCTATAAAAAGTTTCAAGAAGCTACTTAGACGCGTTTTTGAATAATATCGATTAAGACACATCGGGTGATGTCATAATTTTGACGTCAAAATGCAAGAAACCTTTTCAACTCAAGATCGTCGGTATAAACTAAAAAACTAGAGTGTTTAATGATTATTATATCCTGAAAATTTCAGCTCTCTACGTCTCGTATTAAGCTAGTTATAAACGATTGACTGAATTAAGACCCACACTTCATAATCAGTCTTAGCCTACCTGGTAGTCCGACAAAATTCGAACGACCACTAAAAAGCGACTGTTTCATACATACTGATGACCATCTTAATTTGGCTAACGAGACGCATTGGGCCTGGGTACACTCGAGTACAAAAGTTATGGATTACTTTTGCCAACTATTTCAGGTTATTAAGAAATCAAGTCAGTTGGTATCCTACCTACCTATCTTTTTAAACGACTCCCTCGGAAGGTGGGTTATGTTTTTCGAGAATTGTATACCTACTTACCTTAATGATTTTTTACGTAGGTAGGTAGGTAGGTAGTTTGCTACACCTAGCTAGACAGATATTTTCTCGAGTAAGGCTAGTCAAAATTTACCTACCAGTGACCCTGGTTCGAAAAATCCGTAGGTAGTTAAATACCTAGTAATAATAATAGATGGCACAACTACGTTTGTTAATATTTTGTATTCGGGTAACTATTACTGTTTTTCAACATAAACTTATCTAGTTTCACTTAGTAAATAAGTAGGTAGTAGTCAGGTAGGACCTATGTCTAGTACTAACTACCTATGTAGTTTACTAGGGCAGATCTCACGCCGGAAAATACTTACCTACCTATCTTGCGTGCCTCCAACAACCGTCGTTTTATTATACCTAGGTAGGTGCGTCTAAAATGGGTGGTCAAATTGCGAGATACCTACTAGGTAGGTAGGTACTAGATACTGAGCTATAAAAAAACTCAAGCAAGTAGGTAATGTTGTCCGACAGAAAAATATATAACTCCTTAGGTAGGTACCTACTCAATTAGGTACCTGGGTGACCTGGGTACCTACCTACTACCTACCACGGCTACTACCTATTGAATTGAATGAGAATTTAATTTAGGCAATTGAATAGGTAGGTAAGCTTATTCAGTTTAGGTGAGGTTTGTCTGTGTCGAATGCTAATACCTAGTTACCTACCTAGGTACCTACAATAACACCTTCGTTCGTCTGTTGCTTTTCTTATAAATTTTATCTTCCTAAAGGATCCCAAGGCTACTAAAAAATGGATTGATTGATGCGACGACTTTGAGGAAAGCAACCTACTTTAGAAATAATAAGGACTACCTACCTACCTAGGTAGGTACTTACCAAAACTTTACAAAGCTTATCCGACTATTGCTAGACCATTTCAATCAGCTTTAATTTCACTTTGATTTAATACCTACCTACCTACCTACCTATGCTTGATATATTTATGAACTTGTGCGAAGCCGGGGCGGGTTTCCTTGTTGGTAAATAATTTACATAGAGGTACTTACCTAACCTACCTAGGTAGTAGGTACGTACAGTAGGTACCTACCTACATACCTACTTAGATGCCCAAGTACTTACATGTACTTACCTACCTACTCGAAAAATAATAGCCTCCTCTCTCGGGCTATCGGGTAAATCGATTATGATTAATAATCGTCTGTCAGTATAAAATCGATTTGGTTGCTAACTGGTTTTCGTATGGAATGTAAATATTTTGGTAAATAGTTAAAACATTTGTAAGGAAGGTCTTTATAATTAAAGTTTCAAGTAAATTGGAACAAAAGTACCTATCAAGTATCAGTAGTAATATTTTTACTACTATAGGAAGAAAACAGTTGTGTACAACACGCAGAAATCAACTTGGCACCTGGTGCCAAGTAAACTTCAAGGCACGAGGTGCCTAATTAACTTCTGCGTGTTATACCTACGTAATGTTTGGTAAGGAATTAAGGAATGAATACCTAAGTACCATACTGCGACAACAGACTCTATTACGTTACCTTAAGGTATCTACTTTTAATCAGGCTGTGAGTAGATGAGACAGGCCACAGAATGTGTCCTATCCTACTCGCACGCACCACTTACGGCCTCGCGAGAGCAAGACGCAGCGGATCTTTGCGTTATGTCGCGGCGCGCGTCTCAGTCATTCACAATGAACCGAACGTAGAAATGAACGGGTCTTTTCGTCGAGACTGTTCGGAACAATCACGCGCGGCCCGTGATGCGAATCATATGAGCCGTTCGTTCATGAACGACACAATCCTACTCCGCGACAATACTGATCATAATTACCGGGGCTCCGCGGAGCACACTTTGAGAATGGCTGCTCTAAGGGGATAGAAAATGGTTTCTAGTTTAGTTTACAAAGAGATTCGCCAATTTTTGGCTTTACTTCTCGATTTAACTTCCAGTTAAATGCATAATTTAAAAATTTGCTGAATGAACTAATGAAATATAAAAATTTGCATTTTTAAGGATTTATGTTCATTTCAAAGTCTCAAGTGGAGAGGGGCATAGCCCCCATGCCCCCCCCCCCCCTGTATCCGCCAATGGTAAACAGCATATTATTATTATTTAGTCTATTGTCATGTCATGAATCAATCGTGTATCGTAAGGGTCACCTCATTGCAGATGGCCATGACACCGTAACCGGACTTTTGCCTTAGTTGAACCTTTATGTACCTACTTACTTATAATATTGTTCCTTTTACTTCAATATTTTAACCGTACAATATCGGAAACTTCTGTACGTGCAACACAGACAATGTACGCTGGGATTCCCCACACGATTTACAATCCAGATCGGACAAAATATATTTTATAAATGAGTGCAAGAAAAATTACTGACAACATGAACGTCGTGTCAATGCGGTTGACCTTGATATAATTATATTTTTAGATTCTAACAACAACAAAATTTAAAAGGTAATTTCTGCTTGTACATAGTTACTTCTATAGATCAGCGTTGAAATAGCGGGCACAGTAGCGGGCATCTCTTTCTACACTAAACAAACTGAGCAAGACTTCAGACTTCTTAGTGTGTTGTAGCTAGGTAGGTAGGTAGAGTGAAGTGTGCGAAGGGCTGTACTGTGCAGTGTTGTTTTTGTTGTCTGATTCCGGTGTGAGATCTGCCCTAGTAAACTACATAGGTAGTTAGTACTAGACATAGGTCCTACCTGACTACTACCTACTTATTTACTAAGTGAAACTAGATAAGTTTATGTTGAAAAACAGTAATAGTTACCCGAATACAAAATATTAACAAACGTAGTTGTGCCATCTATTATTATTACTAGGTATTTAACTACCTACGGATTTTTCGAACCAGGGTCACTGGTAGGTAAATTTTGACTAGCCTTACTCGAGAAAATATCTGTCTAGCTAGGTGTAGCAAACTACCTACCTACCTACCTACGTAAAAAATCATTAAGGTAAGTAGGTATACAATTCTCGAAAAACATAACCCACCTTCCGAGGGAGTCGTTTAAAAAGATAGGTAGGTAGGATACCAACTGACTTGATTTCTTAATAACCTGAAATAGTTGGCAAAAGTAATCCATAACTTTTGTACTCGAGTGTACCCAGGCCCAATGCGTCTCGTTAGCCAAATTAAGATGGTCATCAGTATGTATGAAACAGTCGCTTTTTAGTGGTCGTTCGAATTTTGTCGGACTACCAGGTAGGCTAAGACTGATTATGAAGTGTGGGTCTTAATTCAGTCAATCGTTTATAACTAGCTTAATACGAGACGTAGAGAGCTGAAATTTTCAGGATATAATAATCATTAAACACTCTAGTTTTTTAGTTTATACCGACGATCTTGAGTTGAAAAGGTTTCTTGCATTTTGACGTCAAAATTATGACATCACCCGATGTGTCTTAATCGATATTATTCAAAAACGCGTCTAAGTAGCTTCTTGAAACTTTTTATAGATACGAAGAATGACAACAAAAACCGAATACCGTTTATTATGAACCTGTATATCTGTCCATTGAAGAGCTAGAATTTTTTTTAGGTTATAAAAAGAAGCCTGATTACATGAAAACTGTATGTATTTACGTAATTTTTTCTATGTTATATGTAAGCACTAATCAAGGGCTACTAGTGTATGTATATTTTGTAGATGCACATTCAATGGTTTCCGAGAAATAAGATTTTGCAAAACGTTACCCCAGCAGGAAATCTAATATCTCAAAAACCTTAAGACGCACAAATTTTATTTTTAGTCGCACATTTATGCACAAATATAAGCTATCTGCCCATATAAGTTAAATTTGTCTAGGGCCATTCGTTTAGAATCTTCCTGCTGGAAGAACGTTACCCCAGCAGGAAACGTATTTTGCGTTTTATTCCGAAACGGGGACACGCACAAATTTTTTTTCCTGATGCACATTTACAGTGTAGAACGCTCTAATTATTTGTAAAACAAACTTCATTCTAGAAGAAAAAATCCTGCTGGGGTAACGCACACAAGTCGAAAATGTTTGCGATATTTTTTAATTTTTATATGTTTTTGTGTCTTCTATCCAATTACATAACTTTTATTTTGCGCGGTCATTTTGAAAAGAGGAAACAAAATAGTGACCGATGTTAGGGCCAAAATCTTCAAACCCTTAAAATTTTGAAGGGTAAAAATACCCAATTATAAAAAAAAAATACCAATAATAATCTATCAATCATAAATAGAAAGGTATAGTTTGCTACAGTTTCCCGTTCCCACAAACTGGTAAACATTATAGTGACTCAAAAAAACTAAATCGTTTATTTGAGTTGGTGTTAGTGCGATGTTTCGCGTAACTCCTTTACGCTATGCGCTCCTGGTAGCTCGGTGAATTTACCTAATTTGCTTTCTTTCTAAATCAACCTACGCTTTAAAATAATCTGTTGTTTACTAATGTTGTTATCTGACTGTACAAGATCTCTTGATCTCTTCGTGGTGAGAAACAGAAACGAATTTTGGGTAGAAACGCCGACAAAGTATTTTTTTTATGTGGGTTGAAACGCAGACATTTTGTGGTAGGTATGAAACGGCATAAAATGAATTTGGGGTGAAAACCTGTGGTGCGAGACAGCGCTACACCTTTTCTACGCCCATCGGTTCATTAACCTACAGTTATAGTTTTTATTCGTTATGAAAATGCAGCCCTCAACCTCAACCTCAACAGCCTGTATTAGTCCCCGGCTGGATGCAGGCCTCCCCCTGATAAGCGCCTTATTGGCTTTTATCATTATCACATGGGGGTAATGCCCATAATCGCCCAAATGCAGCCCATGAATGGCGAAAATAGTAATGTATCTGAATCGACGCTGTCCTATAAAACTTAAAACCAGGGTCCAAGAATTTTAGGTCAGGTTTTTAATATTTTTACTACACATACAGGAAATGAAAAAAAAACGACTGAATATTTTTCTTTTCTAATTAGTTTAGTACGAAAATGAAATGAAAATTGTTTATTTGTTTAACAAAATGTGGTAAACAGTTTGGTAGGTCATCCTTTTAAGTATGTAAATATACTTGTGTCAGGATGCCCTGCTCTTCCATTCAAATACAAGAATTTAACAAAAAAAACTAAATTAATTTATTACCTACTGATAGATAGGGTCCGGCGGAGGATGAATTTCCCGTAGAAACGTAGTACCAAAATGATTTGTAATTTAAGAATATTTTCACCATGGTCTGCAATTATTAGTATTAGAATAGTATTTATTTAGGTTCCTGCCGCGAGCTTTTTTCAAAATACTTATCTAGAAAAATACTAAGAAAACATTCATTCTTTGATGTAAAAATGCTATTCGGTTTAATTTCATTTCAGAAAGGTATTTTGAAAAAAAAAATTGTGTAAGGAACCTAGATAAATACTATTTTAATACATATAATAGCAGACCATGGTGAAAATATGCTCAAATTACAAATCATTTTGGTACTACGTTTGTATGGGAAATTCATCCTCTGCCGGATCCGTAAGTACTTACCTATGCAAATAACAAATAGACTAAATTAATTATGAATGATCATATTGATCATATTGTTCATTTAAATGCAAATTTAAAGAATATTTTAGTATATTGAGGAGGTGCCTAAATTCTGTTTTAAAAATAATAGAAATAAAAAATTTACAAAGCGGTAAAATTTTATGGTGTTAGTAATTAATTAATCACCTACCAGCATGAAACTCGTTTACCGTTATCACAGGATTCTAAAACCGTTTGAAAACTTGTTTACAAAAACTATAAATTAAACGTGATAGGTGAATAGCAGCACACATTGTGAATCATCTATAGAAAACAAGTAATTTTTTTAAAAATGTTCTAAACTCTATCCAATGACAGACAGACAGAAAAAGCTTAATGCCCTTTAGATTATTTTTGCAAAAAGAGATGGAAAGGCCTATAAAATATTGCTAAGAACACGAAGGGACTGATGAATATATTAATACTAGCTTCTGTCAGCACCTTCGCACGCATCTGTTCAGCCAATAAACGTCGGCGGGATTTTAAAATTTTTAATTTTGTTTTGTTAAGGCTCTACCTCCCCGAACACTAGCGCCGCCACATATTTTATCTTATTATTACGTCGAAGAAAGGAAATTCCAAAAATTACGTTGGGCAATTTGTGATACCTATCATAAGCATTTTTTTAACGCCTCTGTAATAGTTTTATTTTGTATAGTGTAAACAGAGATGCGAAAATAGAGTTTGGTGGCCACCATGGGCAACATCGTATCTCTACCTATATGGGGCTATAGCCCCGAGGCTCCTGTAGGAGGGAGACTATAGACTTCGGAAAAAAAATCACTCAAATACCGACTAGTAAATCTAGTATTTACTAGTCGGTATTTAAAAGATTTTTTAAACAACTTTTAACTTCTATAATTCTTTATTTAGATTTTATTTATATACTTATGTTTGTTAAATGCTAAAAGAACCTGGTTTCATAATGAATTACTTGTTTTTAAACTCGACTGAAAAAATTGTTAATTTTATTCAGAACTTAATTTGCTCCTTTGTTCGCCCGAGGCCTCCAAACCTCTAAATCCGGCCCTGAATCAAGGAAATAAAGAACTGAGTTTTGAGTTTTTAAGAGTTAGGTTACCTACCCAATTAATAAGACTACCAACGTGGGAAAAAAATTAAATTCACGAGTTACCCTTTTTTAAACGTAGGTATACTATATTTTAAGAATCAAATGACGTCACTAACTCTGATGAATTTTATTATTATGCAGCTCTTAAAACAAACATAAATATAAATCTTAATTTTATTTGACAGTTTCACAGCCATTTATGTTTGTTTCAGGTATTAAATATGATGGACTCCGAGGTAAGCATAAATTACATGAATACCTAAGTTATTTAAGTCAATAACATCATCATCAATTTACATAATTTTAATGTTTGACATGTACTAAATATAATATTATAGGTAATCTTATTTCTCTGACAAAAGATTATTTTGGACTGTTATAATTTTAAGCACGATGTACCAACGTACGAAATATTTTTTAAATATTGTTAAAGCAATCCTTAAATTATGTACCTTCAACTCCGAGAATGCCTATTGTCTAGTCTAAACTATAGTGTATCTATTTACTACAGAAAATTTGCACGACTATCAAGTCGCCGGAAGTTCAGCGGTACTTCACACCGGGACAGCTTCTCAGTCTATGTAAAGCACAGGTCCGAAATTGCATGGAGTACTGCTGCCACCTTTGGGACAGCTCGGCTAAATACCAGCTAAATACCGGCTCTCGACTCGATTGAAAGACGCGCTGTTAGACTTATCGAAAACGACTCGCTTGCAGAAGCTAACCTACAAAGCCTCGATCACAGACGGCGCGTCGCCAGACTGTCAGTGTTCTACAAGTACCACATTGGTGAATGTGCGCAGGCATTGCACGACCTTATCCCACCTTCTCCCTTCCACCATAGAACCAGCAGACGCACAGAAAAATACCACCCGTACCTGGTCAAAATACCACAGTGTCGAACCAAAAAATTCTGCTCTACTTTTATAATAAGCACGGCCAAAGAGTGGAATGTTTTCCCGCTAGAGTACAGTCTTGGAGTCTTCAATCCAGGGTAAATAAGTTCCTTCTGGAAGTGTGCTCCATCTTAGGCCACATCTTCACTTACTTTAAGTGAGTTGGAGACCAAACGCTTAAATATTATCTATAAAAAAATTAAAAAAAGTTCCTTCCATAATAATAAATAAATTTCCAGTAACATTCGGCTGGTCAAACGCTTTAGCAGACCGGAAGTACTTCTTCATCATCCCGATGACCATCCAAGCAGTGGAAGTGGAGGGTTGGCAGCGCACGGAGCGGCCCAAGGGTCCCATGAAGGAGCTGAGGATGTACTGTCCCCCAGGCCGCATCGTCTGCCCGTTGTATGATACAGCTGGGTTTATTGCTGGGCTGCAGATAGCGGTAGTTATGGCTACTTTAGTTACTAGTATAGTAAATGTAGCGGACCCTGGCTTGAGAGTCTGTATGAACACCAGATTATATGTACTAACTAGCTTCCGCCCGCGGCTTCGCACGCGTTGTTTCTATGGACATTCTTTGAGGTTATTTGTATCCCATGGGAACTGATTTATGCTATAAAAGTAGCCTATTTTGTTATTCTAGATACCTACATCTACTCTATACAAAAGTCAGCCCGATCCGTTCAGTTGTTTTAGCGTAGAGAAGTTACAATCATCCATCCATCCATCCAAACTTGCACATTTATATTATTAGTGTGACGTTTTAACAATATCAGAGGATTAGGTAGGTACCTCCATAGAGCAAATAAAACAAGATACAAGCTGATGATGCCCAAGTAGCTGCTTTTTCTTTGCCCAGTAGTGTGGGACCATTTCGTTGATTTATTAAGCACTAGTTTATTTTATAGCGGCTTCGCTCGCAGTCTTTGTCTCTATGGAAACGTTTAAGGCGGGGTAACTTGAGTGCGGACGAAACTTTTAGGTGTTTTAAACAACTGTATCTCTACTGAAATGTAAAAGTTCGACGAATTTTTTTTTAAATTAAAATTGAACTTACAACACTAGCGCTCTGTGAAGATTGTTGCTAAGTATCCCATGGGAACTGATTTATGCTATAAAAAGTAGCCTTTGTTCAGCCCGATCGGATCTGTCGTTTTGGTGTGAAGAGGTAACAAACATTCATCCATTCATACATCTATTCTAAACATCCAAACTTTTGCATTTATTATATTAGTCCGAAGATATGTGTAGGTTACCTTCTAGAAAATAAATAGATAGATAGATAGATTATATCTTTATTGCACCATCAATACACAGAACAATTTAATAAGAACTTAATACTAACTATATAGAATATGGCACAATCGGCGGCCTTATCGCTAACAGCGATCTCTTCCAGGCAACCTTTGGATGGATAGGATCGGTACGTATTGAAGCTGACGGTGGCGTTATTGACGATATATATATTGATTTACCTATATTGATATTTTTCATATATGAGACATTTATTCACAAAGAAAATTATACTAGTATTTACAATTGAAACAATTGAGCTAACTGCCGACTGTTGCAAACAGTCTACAGATAGCTCAACTGATCCATATCAACACCAGTCGGAAGCGTCCCCAAGACGCTGGCTGCATTGCCACGCTGTATGGCAATGCTGATACGCTGTGCCAGATATTCACCAGCTCTCGGGTCACGCGTCGCTTCGACCAGACGCTCAGATAGTTTTTTGAAAACCCGAAGAGCCTCGGTACCCCACGGACCTAGGGTCTCGACTCCAAGGGGGGCAAATGTGTGGGCTCTGTCGAGACCTGCATATTTGCGCCTCTTGAGATCTTCGGCCAAATCTGCCGCCGCACCCGCCCTCACGGATGTCCTCGGAAGATGGGAAGGCATTTATTTCATATATTGATATTATAATAGATACTGTACAAAATCAATAAACCTTGCTGGTAATCCCGAGAGCACAACAAGCCGCAAGTTCTGCAAATAAAACTTCCTCGTAGACCATTGTACCGGTGATTGGAGCTCGTTTATCTAATTTAACAGAATGGGCTGCGTCTGCGCCGGGTCGACTTTGTGCCCGTGGGGACATTTCTAGAAAGTATTCAATCCAATTGAGACCTATTCCTAAGTATACCTACTCTATGTATACGGGGTGCCACGAAAAGGGTGTACTAAGCCGAAAGGGTGATTCTGGACATCGAGCGGGTAAACGATTGTGCTACGATTTTTTTAATTTCGAATTCTCTTTTCCATTTTTTGAAAAAAATTAGAAACGTTTTTCTTCATATTCTTGTTTTTTACCTGTTTCCTGACATCATTATTATTGTTTTGAAATTTCAAAGCATCCTTTTTTTGGAACAATTTCGTGATAAAATACTGGTTTTGTTAAAAAACAACAGCTAAAACATTTGTGTAATATTGTGTAAAGTTAAATAATGCAAGAACACGAATAGGAAGAAAAATAGGTAAACTTTATTTTCTGCAAACAAAATTAAAAGTAGGTAATCTTTCGAAATTCGAATAATTATCATTCACAAGTTGATCCCCGGGTCCAGAATCACCTCCTTTCGGCTTTTTTTTATTTCCTCTACACATAGGTTTTACTTAAAATTTAGTTACTTATTATAAGTACAGTGCGTACCTAGTAGTCCGGTTACAGTTAAGTCAATCGGACTACTGAGACTACACCAAATATATATGTGTTATAGCCCTTATGACCAAATCAGTGGGACCACGAGCGACTGCATTACGTTGACTGATGGTCCCACCAAACAGTGGGACCACGAGCCCATAAAAGCGACACACTGTCCCACCAGTGGGTCAAATTAGTGGGACCACGAGTCGCGACCCAATAAAACCTGTATAGTGAGAGACTGGAGCTCGCTATAGGTTTTAGAAAAAACCTGTAACTGCAAGTCTCCAGGGCCTCCACTCCACAGACTACATATTAAAGAGTACAGCTTGACTTTGAAACTAAACTACAATCTATTTAAGTAACATGGTAGAAAAAAAAACGATAATCTATTCTAGGTAATTTTGTGAAATCGAACATAATTAAAGCAACAGAAGTTTAATAAAAAGAGTAAGTACCTACAGACAGACCTTCGGCTTAGTACACCCTTTCCGTTTATAAATCCGTATAAAAAAAGCCGAAACGAACATAATTAAAGCAACAGAAGTTAAATAAAAAGAGTAAGTACCTACAGACAGACCTTCGGCTTAGTACACCCTTTCCGTGAAAATTTCTTGAGAATAGCTTAGGTACAGGTAGGTAAAACAGAAAGACCTTAAAACTATAAATATATAGGTACTTATATACTCTTTTCAAAGAAGCCTCACTACTACAAACGAAAAGAATTTCACTACGATCAACAAACGGTTAATTACATATTTGACGACCGATGTGCCGAAGGTCCGCCTGCGACGCAGAAGGTTGCGGGTTCGATTCCCGCCTTGGGACAAATGTTTGTACGATTTGCAAATATTTGTTCCGGGTGTTCTGGGTATTTTCTATGTATAAGTAATAAAAAATATCTATCTAAGTAATGTATTATATTACCTATGTATATTAGTGATCCTTCCTAGTACTCATAACATAACACAAGCATTGCTTAGCTTGGGGCTAGATGAAGTGTGGATTGTCCGGCATTATTTATTTATTATATACTAGCTTCTGCCCGCGGCTTCGCACGCGTTCTTTCTATGGTAACGTTTTGAGGTTATTTCTATCGCATGGGAACTGATTTATGGGATAAAAAGTTGCCTAATGTTTGATTAAAGGGTTAGACTTACCTGCATGCAAAAATTTCAGCCTGATCCGTTCAGTAGTTTTAGCGTGAAGAGGTAACAAACATCCATCCATCCATCCAAACTTTCGCATTTATATAGTGTACTAGTGTATGTACTAGTGTACTAGTGTATGTACTAGTGTACTAGTGTATGTACTAGTGTACTAGTGTATGTACTAGTGTACTAGTGTATGTACTAGTGTACTAGTGTATGCCCGCGGCTTCGCACGCGTTGTTTCTATAGAAACTTTTAAAGGTGATTTCTATCGTATGGGAACTGATTTATGGGAATCCTATGTTTGATTACAGGATTAAAATTACGTGTATGCAAAATTTCAGCCCAATCCGTTCAGTAGTTTTGGCGTGAAGAGGTAACAAACATCCATCCATCCATACATCCATCCAAACTTTCGCATTTATAATATTAGTGTGATGTGAAGTGTGATAGTGTGATGTGATTATATTATAGTAAGCTTTGGCCAGGTGGTACAAATAGATCATTCTTTTCCAGGTTCCAGAGGAGGCCATAGATGCCAGCCTGAAACCGGAGAAGCAGTTCGTGCAGTGGTCAGCCGCGGCCACGGACGGCGAGCCAGCGAGGGTCTTCTGGACTGCTACACAGTTCTTCGTGTCCCCGGGTACGTTTGTGCTGGTCAGCAGCGCTAATCAAACCAAAACTGCGGAATAGTTTTTTTTTATTTTACAATTTAAGGGTAACTATAAAACAGAAATGCTGGGTAAATAACGGCTACTTAAAAGTTTCTACAAAAATAACTGAACTAAATGTCAAATAACTAAATTAAAATCAATATAATATACCTATATATAATAACTAAAAAAACATGACAAAATTTAAATTTTAAAAAACCCGCCGACGTTTATTGGCTGAACAGATTTTCATGAAACATGCCTAAGAACACTCGGGATAAAGTTATCTATGGCACAAAAAAAACGTGCGTAATAAAACTAAATAAAATGAAGTTACAAATTTATTTATCAAAATATAAATTACTGTCAAGCGTTGACAACTCTCAGGCGCTTGGTTGAGTGAGGTATTAAAGAGATCTATGTCTACTTCATTGCTCCTATTATTTCTTATAATACACACAGCGTTTGCCATTAAATCATTAAAGGAGTTGCATGCCCTAAGATGTACGAGTTCTGCCTGTAGTTCGTCCTCACCAGTGCCAAATCCAATAACATCCCAAAAAAACTACTCTTACGTCACTTGACCTCATGGCGCTATTGTGTAGAGCATGGTACAAATAAACAAGGTATGCTACTCCGAGATCTTCCCGAGTCTACATCACTGTCCAATTGCCACAAAAATGGGAGGTTACGTTCATTTGGCGGTGACTATCAAACTTTTATTGACGCCGGTGAATCACTCATGTTTTTGATCGGATAAATCTTTAAAATGGGCGGTTACTCTATCCGTAACTGTAAGTGTGAAGGGCGGTAAAATATGGTTCATTAAATTCCCGAAACGAGAATCTGTGGCTGAAAAATGTTCCTGCGATTAGATAAATTTCATTTTAATGGAAAAATTGATTTATCCATGTGCAGAGCTCATTTTAGCGTTGCTCAAATTATGGAAACTAAGTTTGAAAAATTTCATGGAAAACCTGAAACCTAGATCTAGATCTCGAACCTCCCAAAACTAAAAAGTTTGAGAACCACCGTAGCGGATATGACGTAGGTACGCTTGAGAAAACCCACGTGACCACTGTTTCTCGTAGTAGCATACCTTGTTTATTTGTACCATCATGGTGTATGTAGAGGATGTCCCGTATGTATAAAAAGGAAGGAAAGGAAAGGTTGCGGATTCATGTCCCACAAAAGTTTAAAAAAATTTGAGATACTTATTATTTGATTTCAAAAAATTTACCCCGAGTTTGTTTTGTTTTTTAAACGACTTCGCACGCGTATTTTCGGTATAGTAGGTAGCCTATTACATTTTAAGTTAGGCCGTTCTAAGTGTATGCCAAATTTCATTATGATCTGTTCAGTAGTTCAAAGTCATGCCACTAGCGCCTGCAGATTAAAAGATGAATGACTTCCCGCAGACTCCCTCAAGATCGGTGCAGGTCCAACCAAGGAGAACGGCGCAACATTACAAGACGGCGGCGTGTGGGTCAACATCAAAGGCAACAAGTCGGTGCTCACGAAGATTCCTCTGCGGGAGACTGACCTCAAGGGTGCACTCTTCGTCAAACAGAACTGCATTCCTAACATGGGTAAGAATTTTTACTTTTAGGTAAGTACCTACCTATCTAAGCTCAGTAGGCCTAGCACGCGGATTGTTGTCGAGGGTAGAATAGAGAAAAAAATTACATCACATCGTTATCGAATGCGTAATATGTTTGAAACTCATTCCTTCAACTTCAATAATTTACGCAATGTATGACAATGCAATGTCATTCTTTTCTATTCTACCCTAGACACTAATCCCCGTGCTAGGTCTACAGGTGACATGGTGTCGCAAAAAGTGTCATAGAAAATGTCATTTTTTCAAATCACAGGCTCCACTTTCAAGTACTTTCAATTTCTGTTTTTAAGTCTTTTCTAGCAAGAAATATTCACAGTAGCACCCCGGAGTGAGGAAGTTGGCGGTGTTAGACGGCTTAACGTGCTTTTCGAGGCACGTGCCTCGGAAAGCACGTTAAGCCGTTCGTCCTGCGCTTGACCTCTCCCCGGTCGTGTCGGCCGTCTGCCGTCCTATCGGATTATGAGAGTGTCGGAATAGAAAGTGCACCTGTGTTTGCGCACACACTTCTGCACTATAATATGTCCTGCGCATCTGGCTAGTCTCCGATGAGACTGACCGCCGTGTGATCAAAATTCGATTGTATTTTTTTTTCTTTTAATTAATTGTAATTTATTTGTTTATAAAGATTTATTTTATCATTAGTACAGAATAAATACTTGAATTTATCTTATCTCCAGGTACCCACTACTACTATAACTTCACAAAGCTGAACGACTGCGAGACCGTATCGCCGTGGTTTGTGTTGACGAACAAAGGGGAAGTGCTGGGCGTCGGTTTCCAGACCTTCGGGCGCCGGCCGCAGAGCAGCCCCAACGAGCGGCAGTGGTTCGAGGATGTCCCGAAGGGTCGGCAGGTGGCTTTGGTAAGGACGTAACCGGAGATCTACGGACTTAACTATGACTAAGGGGGCGCGTGGTGATAGCTTTGCTTACTTTGGGCCTAGATAATGCTGTGAAATTGCTGTGGAGGTTAGCGTTATCACGAATTTACTAAGGCGAGGGATCGGCGTCCAACCTTCGGGCGCCGGCCGCAGAGCAGCTCCAGTGAGAGACAGCGGTTCGATGTCCCGAGGGGACAGCAGGTGGCTTTGGTAAGGAGTAAGACGTAACCCGGAAATTTAAAGTTTTTACTGACTTTACTTTCTGTTACGAATTGAGTCTAGATGATGCTCTGTCTGAGAGGTGAGTGTTATCTGTCTCTGTGGTTCATGATGACGAACAAAGCCGAGGTGCTGGGAGTGGGCTTCCAGACCTTCAGACGCCGGCCGCACCGAGCGGTAGTGATTCGAGGGTGGCTTCGGTAAGGACGTAACCGAAGATCAATGGAGTTAACTATGACTAAAGAAGGAGGCGCTTGGTGATAACATTAGCTTTACTTATTTTGGGCCTAGATAATGCTGTGAAGTTGCTGTGGAGGTTAGCGTTATCACGAATCTACTAAGGGGTCAGCGTCCAACCTTCGGGCGCCGGCCGCAGAGCAGCCCCAGTGAGAGGCAGTGGTTCGAGGATGTCCCGAGGGGACAGCAGGTGGCTTTGGTAAGGAGTAAGAGCGAGAAAACGAAAGAAACTGGTTCACGTGATGAAGCCAGCTGTCTACAACCGAAAATTATTACCGCAGCCCGAACAGCGCAAGCCTTTAAGAACATGCTAAAAAACTGGCTTATCGAGCAAGCCTTCTATAGGATTGACGATTTCTTTAGTGAATATGAGTGTACAATATAAGATCTACCTAAACCTAATTTATTATGTGTATTTTTTAATTAAATAATTTCAAATGTATTATGTACAATGTAATGTAAACGAATTTATGTTTTATGTGAGTTATTGATTGAATTTGATTTCTTTATTAGTGTATGAATTTTATGAATTATGAATTTTGTGACATGTAGTAACAGTTATGAATAAAGAAACTGAATCTGGGGACGGCAGGTAGCTTTAGTAAGGAGTAAGACGTAACCCGAAGAATTAAAGTTTTACTTTCTGTGACTATTGGCAAACGATGCTCTGTCTGAGAGGTAAGTGTTATCTCTCTCTCTGGTTCATGATGACGAACAAAGGCGAGGTGCTGGGCGTGGGCTTCCAGACCTTCGAGCGCCGGCCGCAGAGCAGCCCCAGCGAGAGGCAGTGGTTCGAGGATGTGCCGAGGAGACAGCAGGTTGCTTTGATAAGGAAGGACGTTACCCGGAGATCTATGGACTTAGATATGTTTAAGAGAGCGAGTGGCGATAACACAACGACATTTATAACATTAGCTTTGCTTACTTTGGGGCTAGATGGTGCTGTGAAAATGCTGTGGATGTTTAGTATTATCTTACCCCGTGATACGTTATGACGAACATTACTTCCCTACCAAATTTTATTAATAATCTTATTATTTAGTCACAAATTCACAATCTCTAAGACAAAAGATGGAATTCATCTCTAAACATTTGGTTTTTTCAGTTGGCCGCGCCGTCGGCTCCCGATTGCTACTTGGAGAGGGCCGAGAACTTCGACCTCCTCTCCATTCACATCTACTACATCAATGATCCATGGAACATCATGTGCAGGTAAGACAAGCATTTTACTGCTGAAAAGAATACCTACGACATGTCAGTTACTCTATCCGCGGCGCCGTGGTCAGCCGCGTGTGGCTTTTATTTATGTGATGGTAGATAAAGTTTAAAATTATCTATACTATTAAAGAGGAAAGATTTGATTGTTTGTTTGTTTGTTTATATTGAATAGGCTCCGAAACTACTGGACCGATTTGAAAAATTCTTTCACCGTTAGCTTACGAGTGGTAGGAGTGACATAGACTATATTTTATCTCGGAATTCTCACGGGAACGGGAACTACGCGGGTGAAACCGCGAGGCGATCGTCTAGTTGTAGATAAAGTTCAAAATTATTTGATCCTAACACTGAAAGTGCTCAGCGCGTCACTGCTGTGTAAATTGAGCGTTCTCCCAGTGAACGGAAAAAAACTATGGGCGCCACTTAACACAAAATTTAAAACAAACTTACAAGTTACATGTCAAATATCCTTCGCTGATTAGCCAACAATAGGTATGTAATAAAGCTTTTATTCACAAAGAAAATTATACTAGTATTTACAATTGAAACAATTGAGCTAACTGCAGACTGTTGCAAACAGTCTACAGGTAGCTCAACTGATCCATATCAATACCAGTCGAAAGCGTCGCCATGACGCTGGTTGCATTGCCACGCTGTATGGCAATGCTGATGCGCTGTGCCAAATACTCACCAGTTCTCGGGTCACGCGTCGCTTCGACCAGACGCTCAGATAATTTTTTAAAAACCCGAAGAGCAATAAGTTAACACTCGGAGCGCATAGTTCAAAGTCGACTCTATTCCCCAGACAATTGAGGATACATTTTTGTTTCACGTGTACCTGATTCGCCAACGTCATTTTCTACAACGCCCTCCAGTGGCCACCGCCATGCGCCGGTCGCCTTGCGAACTAAACCCGAACTCTCAGCTTTGTTTACAACCGCCGCGTACTGCAGCACACTTTTCTTTTGGGTCATTTTCTAGCAGAAAGAATGCTTCCATGTTTTTCTCGTTCACTGGCCTACTCAACTCTAGCTCTACCTACATTTTCATTACTGAAAACGTAGCTTTGAACAAAGATCTACTTTGGTTTTAGCGGTCTACAGTAAAATAGTGCATTTTACACCAAGGCGAGAAGGTAATCAATTCCTACCGAGTGTGTCGTTTTGGCCTTAAAACACACGAGGTAGGAATCGTACATTCTGCCGAGTGATAAATAGTGCTTTATACTACACCTTTGAGGAAAATAAAAAGCAGAATTAATTATTAATTGAAATTTATATTAAAATTATTACCTTACTGCGCCCAATGATGTTGGTAAAACCTCATTGACCGCGCCAGCCTTTGGGTTCTTTTTTCAAAATATTGTTCGGAAATCGGAGGAGGCCTAATGGACTTGGAGTAAAAACTTTTTGTCGTTTGACCGAACGAAAATAACCATAGCTACCGGCCGATCTTTTAGCAAATTAAAAAAAAATAACACGTTAGAAATGGATTTCCATACACTTTTTCCTCCCGCTAAAACACGTGAGAAATGAAATTCCATAGAGTTTTTCCTCCCGGTTTCCTATAGGCCTGCAAATACTTACTTTCTATTCTATAAATGGAAAAGGAATAGGCAACTTTCCGAGCAGGTGTAGTATAAAGAATATTCCTTTCCAGGACTGGTGACTCCGTGGACCCAGCCCCAATTCTGGACAGACTCGCGCTCAGTGGACACCGCTACGCGAACCAGATCGGAGACCAGATAGAGAAACTTATCTCAGGGTAGTTAATAAAGATTTACAAGTTAGACTTTGTTTTATTTTTAGACGAGCTTCTGCTGGCGGCTTCACAAACTCTATTTCAGGATAAAAATTGTTTATTCTAAGATGGCAACTCGTTAACCCCGTATCTCCATCAACGTTTTTACAGTAGGTGAAAAAAACTAAATTACTTGAAATAATTATATGATAACCCCATTATGGCCTAGAAATAATATTATAAGCTCTAATTGCCTGATATTTCAATTTAAGAGTAAAAAAAGGAGTAGCGGGTGTTACTTGATCCGTCGTCTGGAGATACGTGTTTTTCTTGGAGATAAGAGTTCTACAAGTTAAATATGATTTAGTCGTTTTGGATTTACAAGTTAAATAAAACATGTTTAATATATGTAGCTACAGAAGCCTTGGGAGAGTTTTTTTGTCCCTATTCTTCTGACTTTTTCTTTACTCCAACCTCAATCGGTCCGATAGAAGTTTTTGAAGAGTATTCTTATACTGATCAAAAACTTCTCTATGGATCGATTCGAATTAAAATTCCCGTTTAAAATTGTCGTTTGGCATTCGGCACAGTTTCATGCGCCTTGATCACGGAACAACTGAAGTCACTGCGAGGTCGTTTCATACAATTAGCCTGAAAGTTGGGCTTAGATGTACCTACAGATAAACCTTTGCGAAACAAACTGAAATCAAAGGGTTTTCAGTATTTTACTCTATTGATTTATATCCTTACCGACGATTTGATAAAAGCCATAAGGCGCTTATCAGGGGGAGATCAAATTAAAAGAAATTTATATGAAGATGTTCCAGCTCATAAAAGAAAATTTATAAGTAAGTACCTACCCGAATTTCAACCTAAAAAATAGAAAATCAGTTTTGAAGTTGGAGCTTTCAACGCAATTATAGAAGTCTCCGCAATCTGACATCAACGAATGCTTTTTCCATTTTAGCAAAGCCAGAAGAAGAAGAAGGGAAGAAGAAGGGGAGAGATATAAACTGATTGATGTTCCTAACGGAAAGCAACACATTGTGATGTGTGCGGCTATGGCACATTTACCCGAGAACCATATCCTAGAAGCATGACTTAATTGTTAGCTCTCCCAGAGGAGGAGAATCTATTAATTAGTAGTAGTTCTACGAACAGTAGACGTCGCGAACACTAACTTTTTTCAACAATTAATTTACATACCTAATACTTAATGTACTAAAGTAATTTTATTTAAAACGGGATATTTTGATACCTAGGTAGGTACCTATATAATGAGAACTTCTGTGGGGTTCATACTTTACCCCCCCCCCCCATTTCCGAAGATTGCAAACGGGATATTTAGGTACTTAGGTATATGTACTACCATATCCAGATACATCCTACGTACTACCATATCCAGATACACCCTCTGTGGAGCAGATGTGGCTGCGTCTTTGTCTGTTAGGAAAAACTATAATGATTGGAACTGGCTACAGGCCCCCATGGCAAGACGCAGCCTTCTTCCTGGATTCTATTACCGACTCCTTAACTTCCTTCCACAAATGCGATAATGTAGTACTAGTCGGGGATTTTAACATTGATATGAAAGATCCCAACAATAGGAAGCGCCCACTGCTACAACAATTCCTGCACTGTCTCAAGCTAGATCAAATTGTCACTGACCCCACTCATTTAAATATCCATAATGAACTTACACTTATTGACATTATTTGTACAGATGCTAAAGTTCGCAGTATGACCAAGATACATACACCTGATCTAGGCAGACACGCAATGTTAGCTGTGGAACTGCATATAAAAAAAGATAAGCCCTTAGTCCGTTTTGTCACATATAGACCATTCAAAAATATAGTACCTGAACTATTTGAGACCGACCTTAACTTAATACAATGGCCAACATTGTCATCTGCCACCACTGTAAACAACTTAGTAACCTCATTCACTTCCCTTGTTAATTGCATATTTGATTTACATGCCCCCTCAAAAACCAAAAAATTTAAAGGTCCCCCTCACCCCTGGATAACTGACACAATAAAAACAATGATATTGATTAGGGACAAGTACCACAATGAGTACAAAGTACACGGTCAGGACACAATAAAAGCATGCTACAAGAGCATGAAACACTTAGTAGTTGAAGCGATTGAAAGTGAGAAACGGGCTTTCTTTACACAAAGTATTAACAACAGCATTAGTAACCCAAAACAGCTATGGAAGAATTTAAAAAATAATATTGTTCCTAATAAGAAGCAGTTTCACGAGATACCCATGCAATTCAACGACCCTGACATGATCAACACTCATTTTCTTAACGTGCCCGGTGCGCATAATGTTGAACTGTCTCAACTTACATATTTCGAATTTAATCGACACGGGTCATCTACATTTTCTCTGACAACTGTCACTGAGTTTACAGTGCTCAAGGTTATACAAAGCATAAAATCAAAGGCGCGAGGCATTGATGGGATTTCCATCGATATGGTGCTTCTCACTTTACCTCAGTCAATTTCCACTATAACTGAAATAATAAATGAGTCTATTACTGGCAGTGTATTCCCTGATGCATGGAAGGTTGCAGTAATCAAGCCTATTCCTAAGATTAACCAACCCTCGTCTCTTAGTGACCTACGGCCAATAAGTCTTCTCCCCTGTCTATCTAAAGTCTTAGAAAGGATTGTTTGCATGCAGATGACAAAATACCTTGAGGATCATCAACTACTTCCCCAATACCAGTCAGGCTTTCGGAAAGGGCATGGCACTGCTACTGCTCTTATAGATGTTGTTGATAACCTCTTGGCTGCTCAAGATGAAGGTATGTGTAGCATCCTTGTGCTTTTAGACTTTTCCAGGGCATTTGACTCGATCAATATCCCCCTTCTTCTCGCCAAACTAGCATATTATGGCTTTGATCCGAAAACTGTTAAGTGGTTCTCAAGTTACCTCGAATCAAGAACTCAATCTGTCGAGCTTCAAATGCCAAATGGTCAATCTGTTAGGTCTCCTCCACGTGTAGTGCCCTGCGGGGTTCCACAAGGTTCTATTCTGGGACCAATATTATTCATTCTCTACACTGCTGACATAATCAATAAGGTGAACTCTTGTCATTATCATCTCTATGCTGATGACCTCCAGCTATATTACTCTTTCCTTCCCCAAGATTGTCCGGACGCTGTAAGAAAAATTAATAACGATTTAGCACAGGTTCTACATTGGTCAACTTCAAACTCCCTGATCCTTAACCCTAAAAAAACAAAATATATGCTATTCGGAACTAAAAAAAGTCTATGTAAGCTCGCAAACTGCAATATAGACATAAGAGTGGATGGTGAGCTAGTTGAGCAGGTTGAACAGGCGAAAAATTTAGGACTTATCATGGATAGTCGTCTTCGCTTTGAAGCCCATGCTGCTGAAACTGTTCGACAATCTCTGTATCGCCTGAAACTACTTTATAAGATTCGTCCATATTTAAGTGAAACCGTTCGCATCACTCTGTGTGAGACTTTAGTCCTCTCACGACTCAACTACTGTGATACGGTTTATGGCCCTTGCCTTTTAGGACGTACCGAAAAGCTTATTCAGCGTGTGCAGAATGCCTGCGCACGTTTTTGTTTTTTTATTCCCCCTCGCACTCATGTAACACCTTACCTCAATTCTTCCAACCTCTTGAAAATGAAAGCACGAAGACAACTACACCTTGCAACCTTACTTTTTGGCCTTATGATAACTAAGACTCCATCCTACCTCTACGCTAAACTTAAGTGGGCTAGTGATACCTCTCGGTATCCTAAAAGAGTATGTACTCGCCTGATTTTGACTACGCCGAGGCATAAATCGGTTGCTTTTAGAGGTTCATTCCGGTTCGCTGCGACGCATTGTTGGAATGTTCTTCTTCCGCCCCTCCGCTTGCTGAAAACAGTCGCAACATTTAGAGCCGCTCTCAAACGGGAACTCTTACGCACTCAAAAAACTTCTTCATAAACACAAGCTTACCAAATACTCTCATAACCTCTGCCTTTTAATATAACACTGGATAATCGCTATCCGCATTAGTTCCTTTGCGCAACTGTGTTCTTCTCTGATTTCTTCGTTTCTATTTTTGCTTTTTATGTCCTCCAAACCTTGTATTTTTTTAACCATTGAAACAAACACGTTCTATCTTCTAAAATGTAACCTGTTGCCGCGTGTCATGTGATGACGTGTCAACTTCAACTTCTTGTTTGATGGCTTCTGCGTCGTGCCGGGCGCGAACTTAGTTGACAGATGACAACACAATCCATTTATTTTACATAATAAAGAACCTATTTATTATTTTATAACCTGTAGACTGTTTGCAACATTCTGCAGTTAGCTCAATTGTTACAATTTGTAAATACTAGTTCTAATTTATCACTATCAATTGATTGTAATTTTTATTTTTAGTTTTTAGTAAACTTATATTTGTTTTGAGGTTGTTCTCTTCTCCGTGTTGTGATGGCACTTACAGGTTCAAACTGAAAATCAGCGTTGATCCGCGCGCACGCGCGGGTCAGCACAGAGCTGAGTTTGACCCTTTTTGGCCAACGGGGGCAGCACAGTCGCCACTTGTACACTGTATCTTTTGCCTGTAACTACCTGTTTTTTTTGGCCAAATAAATGTATCTTTATCTTTATCTTTATCTTTACCATGTTTTTAGGCGGTGACTCCTTGCAAATCGCCATGCCAGTGTGAAAGCATCTTATCACGGAGCAAAAGTGCCCTCTTATCAGAATAAGCACCAGCATAGGTAGGCGCCAGCCTTCCTTTAATGGCGCTAAACTTGTCATAAGTATTATAGGTACCTAATATCTATGTAATTATCGGTGCCTCTTACTTTTGGACGCGTTGTAAGAAAAATCCTATGGGTAGGTAGGTACCTACCTAAATATTGGTTTACGCTAGTGCGGTGTGCATTGGCAACTTACCAACCTTAGGTGGTAGGTAAGTAGGTATAATTATATACCTAGCTCAAAACTAATGAAATGATTTCCTTAGGTACCTACCTTTGAAATAATGCCCACCGTGCAAGAATAGGCGTCTGTTTCTCCTGAACGGATTCAATCTTGTTTGTGGGTAGGGTAGGTGAGGTAGGTAAGGTGCAATTGGAAAGGTAGGTAGGTATTACAGATCACTTCACTTGCGATACGATTGTTGTCGGAATTTTTGAACGAAATGTTGCACAAACACATCAACCATTAGACCAATTGTCCATACAAAGTACCTAAGTTACGTTTCTCAGCAAAGCTCGAAATTCTGTACCTAGTATCAATAGATGGCGATCCATCAGCCCAAAGTTTTTGTTATTTTATTATTTAACCGACGACGACGGTGTAGGTATGCGGCCGCGCTATTTCATATAATTCTCGAAGTGTTACAAAGATGTTCTAATAGGTGGCGCTGTACTGTAAATGCTCTCTTGCATATTACTGCATTTTGCGAAGCTATTCTGCTCGTCATGCCGAAAATCCTCATCAGATCTTTACCAAATTTTTATAAGAACAGTATAAAGTTATTACCTTTCAATTAAAAGTACAATCATCAAAATCAGATCTCCTAAAGCGGAGATATTCCAAATCCGCCTTTTTGCCTTATTGTGGAAGAAGTACGCCTTTAATCAAAAAATCCCGACGACAATAAAATTCTATAAAATCATAGAATCTGTACACAAAGTTTCATACCGATCGGTTGTAAAATACGACCTGTAGAGGAGTACGGACATACTGACAAAAACGCCATTTTGGCCAGACCTGAAACGAAGACTTTCGTTCACTAACGTTCACTTCGTCAATAATGCAATATGACCTCACAGTGGATGAATAAACACATTGATTTATTTTGTTACTACAAAGAGCGCCACCGAACTACTATGGCATTCGAAGGGTGGTTTATCAGATGGAACAGAAAACTAAAAAAACGACCAGCACTGTATTTGCTGTTAACCACGAGACGGAAGCACAAGAAAGTAGGTTTAAATAAAGAAAACATTCACATATTGCGAAGATCAGAAAAATAAGCTAGCTTGGCAATTGACAGTACAACCCTAGGGACGTTGTACCTACAAATTTCAAAAGTAATGCTATAGTAAAATAAGTCCAACGTCCGAGTTTGGCTTTGGTGGGCGCGCTAAAGCGCGTATCAGACAAGATTTCAATTTCACGTTGCCTGTACTTCAGCGGTTCGCTACTAAACGGGAATAATTATCATGAAAATTTGCATCGCAGAACTATAAATTGGAATTCACTACGTAACTTCTCGCTGCGTGATGGGGACCATTCTTTACTACGTAGCCGTTTTACGACAGGCAAAAGTCCAATTTGTAAACTTAGATCATATTATTTTTTTTTTTATTCAGAACAACTGTACTTGTATTATTAATGAGGCAACAGATACAGTACCTATCTAAACTTACACAGACAATAAGGCGGTTAACACACCGCCACGCACCACGCTGCATCTTGCGTGTCAACGCACCTACGCGCGTACTCGCGGGAGTGCAGATCTGCATCATCATGCGGGTTTTTTACGCGCTCACACGCGTACTTGCGTTTTGTGGATTCACTGCGGTGAATCCACAAAATGACTCATTTCATTCAAAGCCTTGCACTGCGGGACTCGGTGTGCCATACCTTGCGTCTCGCCCCGCACCTACACGCGTGGGTGCATGTTTCTCCGCGCCTGAGCGCATGATGTGATCTGCATTACGCGCGTGAATGCATTTTCTATGTTTTGGAGTGTGCGTGTTTTCTATACAAACGGAGATACTTACAAGCAACGTTAGAATATGCATTCACGCAAGATGCAGCGTGGTGCGTGGCAGTGGTATGATCGCTTAACACCTGAAGCAACAGCAAAACCCTCCTTCTTGAACAAGCGGGTATACTATGAAATGTCTGGTTAACTTTTGGCGTGTACTGCATTGACTGCAATCTAGACTGTTGACTAGCAGGTGACCAGCAATGGAGTGCTGGTGTAGTAGATATGCATTGTGATGAGGCCAGAGCTTTCAACCAGATCGTAAAGGCATTCAGGGCCGTACGGCACGATTTCTTCCTGAAAAGAACAAGAATCTGGTCAACTTTGATAAATCTTGACACTGAGAGTTATGTGTCATTGTGATGGTATGTTATTTCCTCAAATCGCTTTGAGCCTCCTCTACTAGGTACATCATCAGCCGTTACCAGTACTCTGCTGGTCATGGGCCTCTCTTGAGAAGCGCCCTCTCCCCCACGCTAGGCATGCGGGTTGGGGATCGCAGTTCTTTGGTGGATCTGTTCTGCAGGGGTCACTGCTGCCTGCCCCGAGGAGGATATTGGGCGTGAAGAGTTTGGGTGGTGGAAATTCTAAGCCGTCTCAATCAGTAACATAAAGGACCACCTCAACTTTTTATTTGGGCGTCCTGCCTGAGTGACATGAAGTGTAGGATGATCTGACTGAAAAACTGGAAGACTCGATTCCAGGAGAAAATATATGTCTGTCATCCGGTGCCAGCATTTCTTATGCAGCAGCTAGGGTATGCTGTGTGATTAGATTTTTTAATTACCTTCACAGTGTGAAGTCTTATAGTAAACGAGCTGACCCACCGCGATTTCATTCGCGTGGACTTCAGTAGCAGTACCTACTAATGTACATCCGAGTAATATAACCCCAAGTACCACGCGTTTGAAGCCGCAGATAGAAGTTTAGGTAGGAAGGAACATAATAACCCAAGAATGTGAATTTCTAAAAAAACTGTTTTTAGTAGGTAGGTGCTTACTTCCTAAACTAAATTTTAATGCAAAATTTCAGCCTCGTAGATTTTTAGATAAGTCTTTTCTAGATTTTCTCGATAAGTCAGTGAGTGGCCGAACTTTAAATCCACACCATTGACCTTTAGGGTGTGAATTTCAAAAAACCATGAAACACGTGTCTGTTTATTTTAAGTCATCTTTCTACGCTACAAACTTTGAAGAGCCAGCAGTCAAAATCAAAATCAAAAACTCTTTATTTCCTTGAAATACAATAAATGTACACTTAAAAAAGGTCAAAATATAAGTACGGCTCTAAAGTTATTATAAAAATGATCTTTGACCACCTTAGACTACGAATTTCCAAAAATCCGTTCTTAGCGGGTGCCTACGTCCTGAAAGGAACCTTCATGCAAAATTTCAGCTTCGTAGCTTTTGTAGTTTCAAAGATCTCTTGATGAGTCCAGTTTTCTCTTCTCTTTTATATTTATAGATTCAAAAATCTAATAACAAAATTTCGGCTACTTTAATTTAGGAACTTTTTATTTGGTAACCCTCATTTAGCAAACCTAGCTTCTTATACAAAAGAGTAACGGTCTAGCCGCGTCCAGGTCAATTCCTGGATACGCTTCCCGTAGGTCGTGTTAGCTGGCACTTACCTTAACAAAGGCTCGGTCAGGTCTCTCGAAGAAGTCCGGTTTGCCTATCGGCAGGCTACCGAAGTTGTTAAATGCGCTCGTCACCAACTTCCCCTTCATGGTCATTACGAACCAGGGCAGAATGTTTTCATCCACGCAGGCGGTTTTCGGGGTCATATTGTACACATAGTGTTGACCTGGGGCATAGTGATAATAAGGATTTTATATTATTTTTAAGTGTGATGGTGGTCAAATGCTTGCCATCCGCATTTGACCACCATCACACTTAAAAAAGAGACGATGTGTCATGTAAATCCTGGGCGCAATCACCAAAGTGGCACCTACTTGTAGAACACTGACTGCAATCTAGCAACGCGTCGTCTGTGTTCAATTTTGTCATCAGACACTCTTTTGGCGGCTAGTTTAGCCTAGTTATTGCATAATAACTTTAGAAATTGAAAAAGTCATAAATTTGTAAGACTCTTTATACACAAAGAAAATTACAATCAAATAATACAAATAAATTAGAAGTAGTATTTTCAATTGAAACAATAAAGCTAACTGCAGACTGTTGCAAATAATCTGCAGGTAGCTCAACTGATCCATATCAATACCAGTCGTCGCGTTCCCAAGAAGCTGGCTGCATTGCCCCGCTGTATGGCCATACTGATGCGCTGCGCCAGATACTCACCAGCTCTCGGGTCACGCGTTGCTTCGTTCAGATAATTTATTTTAAAACCCGAAGAGCCTCGGTACCCCAAGGACCTAGGGTCTCAACTCTAAGGGGAGTCATTAACACTTAATAAATTTTGGTGCTAAATAATAACATCTAAGTATTTCATTAGAAAATAGAACAGCAAAAATAAATATCATAAATAATTTTAACACCAATGAAAATTAAATATTAAACAATTTAACATAAACTCATAAGTATTTTATAATATTTCACTTATCCATACTGAGTAGCATACAGTAATAAATAATGTTGGGCTGAAATTTAGAATTTGATGATAGTTTACTATTTTATAACCTTGATAACTTCTATAATTCTTCTATAACCTTCAAGCGAGTATGATCTTCAAGGCATGTCTCCAATTATGACCGCAGCTGTACCTTCTCAAAACGATGATGGAAAAATTGCATAGGTATGTATTGAAAATGGTCCTTAAAGCATCAGTCCCCGTAAATGACGCAACCAAATAGTTGAGTTCATTCGTTCACTGACACAACCAACCGTTGAGATACCTATAACATCGTTTTGAGATTGGCGTGGCATGGCATCCTTAGGATACGGAATTTTTTTTGTACAAAAATGTGATCATAGTAACAAAATTGAGGAGCAGAAAACTTACAGATAAAATACTTAATTGGCAAACTGTAAAACTTACCCATGGAAGGGTAGCAGGCCTGTTTGGTGAAGCCCTGGCTGACGATATCTTTCTCATTGGAGAGCTTTATCAGCTCTCTGTTGAAACTGGTGATCCAGATCGCGTGCTGTTGCAGCAGACGGCTCGGGTCGCGGAGTGCAAGACGCTCTTCCTTGCTCTTCTTCAACCATTCTGGAATATAAAGAATAGGTACCTACCTACTTTCTACAAGTATTGATCTAATTAGACAACCTCTGTGGCGCAGCGAGCGAAGGTCCACCTGCGATACGACGCAGGAGGTTGCGGGTACGATTCCCGCCTGGAGACAAATATTTGTACGATTTGTGCATTTCTGTTTCGGAGATCTTGGTGTTTTCAATGCATAATAAAATAAGACGTCAAGTGCGAGTTGACTCGCGCACCGAGAGTTCCGTAATTATATTTAATATATTATAACTTGCGAGCTTTAAACTGAAATCGCTTCAAGGGTTGTTCAAGACTAATTTTTACAATTTCTTTGCATTGAACTATGTTTTCCCTTACGCAGGATTTATTGGTGACGATAAATTTTGATTTAATGCACGATAATGTCCGCTGCCACACCGCAGCAGTGACTAGACAGTACCGACAGACGTCTTCCATGTCGGCATTCCCAAACTAGACTGGCCAGCCCTTATTCCTGACTTAAACCCAATCTGGCATATGTGGGACGAGCTAAAACAGCGGATACGAGGGAGAAATCCAGCTAATCCAGTTCCGGTGCCGATAGAAGCCGATAGATGCAACTTCGACCTATTGCCATAATTCCCAAAATTTAGGTAGTCAATTTAATTAATTTTAAATCTTCTTGATATCACTTGAAAGGTAACAAAATTACCTTTCAAATGATATACCACAATCTATAGTTCATTGTACATAAATTGTAAAAAAATTGTTTTGATCAACTCGCGCGATGAAGCGATTCCATTTTAAAGCTCGCAAGTGTATTATATGATAGACAGACGGAAATCAATCCTATATGGGTTCCGTTTTTCCTTTTGAGGTACGGAACCCTAAAAAAATATTACCCATAACACAAGCCTCCTTAGCTTGGGGCTAGATGATACTGTGTGAATTAGCCAGCATTATTTACCTATTTATTATTTATCAGGCAGTGAAGTTCTGAAGTCCAAAGCGCTTCAGAATTATGTTAAATCAGATATTGCTTTAGGATTCCTCGCGTTAAATATGGCGCTCGCCAGATGATACATTTTCGTCCCTACCACCACCGTCTGCTCATTGGACAAAGTTTATAATATAAAACAATGTAACAATAACAAGTAATGTCGCATATCGTGCCTGTAACGGTCTTTCGTACCCTACCTTCAGAAAGAAAGTACTGCTGCGTAGCGTACATGTCCACGCACTCATTATCCACTCTGGTTCTCCACAACTGGAACCCGCGCTTTTCCCAGCTGAATGTGCTGTTCTTGAACTTGGCCTTCGGAATCTGGAAAAACAGCCCTTTAACAGAACATCTGGGGCCAAATTCTGAAAACCAACCGCTTCACTATGACGACAATGAATGGCATCGACACAGAATCGCCACGTGGACTCATTAGATGAAAGAAACTCCAGATAGTGACTTGAACGGAGAGTTTGATTGAATGGTTGCGTGCATCCCTCCATTTGAAGTTTCGTTCATCTAAGGTTATTCTACAAAACGTGTCTATGAATACGTGACGACGATACAGTGAAATTAACATGTGTCTGGCTGTTAAAATAATGATGAATTTAATTCGTCTACAATTATAGAAATGAACAACACTCTTAGTTCAGTCAGGCGTCTTCTGTCTAAAGACTTAGTTCCAAGATTTGTAAAGCGTCACCACTCATGAACTCACTGTTAAGTGTAGACCTCCTTGAATACAAGTGTATAATAGTCTACTGTAATCTACGCCTTCTCCCATAATTATGTATGCAATCCTGGCGTATAAATTCTTCAATTTTATTTCTCTTAAATATCGAAAGAAATAGTAGACACTGAAAGCACTTACAGCAATCTGGAGGCCAGCAACATGACCGTTATCATCGTAGAGAGCGCAGAGGCACTTGCCAGGGGTACAGTACATCGTCAACTGAGGCAGGTGAGGGGCGGGGTTGCAAGGGCGGCGGGTGATAATCCAGCCTGCTGCTTTAGCCTCGGAGACAGTCAGGGATACGTTGTAGAAGGTTCCGTACCTAACTGGCGAAAGTAAATAGAGTTCAAAATTGAAAGCTAATGCTGGTGTAGGTAAGCTCGATAACCACCTTAACCTCAGATTTACTCTACGTGATTCTACTCACCTCTTAAGCCAGGCTCCAGAGTTCCTGGAAATTATTCAAATAGATTAGTGTTTTATAGCTGTTGACTCTAAATTTTTTATTGCAAGGCATGTGTACTACTGTTTTACTTTGGTATTTAAATAACGGTAAAAAAAACAATCATAATATATGTACATGGTATCAATTCAAGAGGTGGCAGTGCATATGCCACCTTTTGCTAAGAATTTATAAGAATGTTTATGCGTGAGTAAGCACTTTTATGTATAATAAAAACCTTGAGCTAAAATTTCTGCGATAAAAAAAAATTACCTTCGGCCAGAGCCGCAAATGCTGATATCGCCAAAATTGCCAGTAGCATCTTCAAGCTGGACGAACGCAAACTGATCCGAGAAGAGCAAACTATTTCTACGAAAAACATTTTAAGTAAGTTTTTAAAATGCATTTAAATGTAAATGAGTTTCACGGTTGAATGAAGTTTGAAAACCAGTTTTACTATATTTTAGTATACCTACGGGTGTTATTACTAAAAATTAGAGTCTTTTCTTTACGTGCTGAATTTCTGAAAATTGTTATGTTTTTGGCTTGTAGATTAGTAAATTTATGGTATCAGTTGCTTTCACCTAAACTGGTTTAGTGTATTTTAAGAAGCGTGATAATGTGATAGATATAGTACTTAGGTACCTACCTAAAATGGTGCCGTTGATTAATTTGTGTCTTTTGCCCAAACATGATGATCACAGCCTGGACTCCCAAGTCCCAACCAAAGTGCGCTGTGATTACCTACCTACGGATCAGGCTACAATTTTGCATACAGGTAGTTTTAGGCCAGGAATAAAACATTTGATTAATTTACTTTTTATCCCACAAATCAGTTCCCACAGGATAGAAATAACCGTTAGACGTTTTCATAGGAACAAAGCGTGCGAATCCGCGGGTAAAAACTAGTAAGACATGTAAAAATCTAGTGCAATAATTCTATCTACTTAGAAAAAATAAAGCTGGAAAATCCACACAGCATCATCTAGCCCCACACTAAGCAGAGCTAGATGATAACTGATGTACAATACATTACAATAGTAGATAGATATTTTTTTATGATTTACTTGAACAAAATATCCAGAACACCCGGATCAAAGATTTGCAGATTCTACAAACATTTGTGCCAAGGCGGGAATCGTACCCGCAATCTGCTGCGTTGCAGGCGGACCTTCGCCCGCCGCGCCACATCGGTCGTTAAAATTAATGGTTCACTTAGTGAATTCCAATTTATATTCTGCGATGCAAATTTTCATGCTAATTATTCCCGTTTCGTAGCGAACCGAAGCACATTATGTTCCACCAAGCATGTGACCAAAATCCTAGACAATGTAGATACCTGCCATACATGTGAGGCTTGGTTCTCGTATTTCAAAAAACCACCTTAGTCTTATCCGATTACGGATCTTTTTTGCGAGGTTATAGAACCGACCTTTAAGACCATTTTGGTATATCTAACCTCTATACCGGCACGAGCTCACCGGTGCAGCGGTGGGCTCGCTAAGAAAGTAACGGAACGTGGCTTGACAGGCACGAGCCCGCCGGCGGGCCGGCTCGGCCGGACGATTGTAAACCGATTTTTCATCGTGTTAGTTAAACCGAAAGGATTATAGGAGCTCGTTTGTAAAACTTATTACGCAAATCAGATGAATACAGGCAGGTCTTTTAAAGAGCGGTATTTTTCTGCAATAGTTATATATATTAGCGCTTGCTATACTCGTAGCACCTAATTACAACAGTTGTGTAAAATGGTGTAGCAAACGATTACATTGTCACGTCATTTTTGCTCTATGCGCTGAAAGAGCAAAAGTCTGTTGTCAAACGCTTCTATACAACCCGATGTCACCGCTAACACCTTAATAACTCGTGTACACGTCTTTTAGTGATATAAGCTTAGATTATTGGACTTCTTTGTTAGTTGGGTGATGCTGTGTGGATCGTCCAGCATTATTTATTTATTTACCATTTATTTTTTATTTTGAAGGCAAACCAAATATATCAACCGGCAAATATATCATACACAAGACATGATATAATGTTGTTTGATGATTTTTTACCGCAGCCGCGGCGGAATGCGAGGGTGTCGCGTGCGTGGAGCAGATCGGCTGTGCAATTACGCAAAAATTATCCATCCTAAAATTGACATTTGAAAGCCCTTCGAATGGCCTTGAAAGCCATTTCAATGGTCATTTCTATACAATAGTAAATTACAAAGGCCATTCAAAGGGCTTTCAAATGTCAATTTAAGATGGGTGGTTTTGCGTAATCGCACAGGGGGTCAGTGTTGGCGGTGGAGGACCGCCGCGGGCACCACAACCACTTGTACGGAAGGACTTGACTGAAATTATAATCGATATAAAATCATAGAGAATTACAATCAGTATAATACTTTATATCAATCTAAAGCATATAATAGCAATCTTTGTAGGGTAAAGCTCGCCTTTGCCATTCCTTCTCTAGTTTTATGTTTTATATGTATGTTTAATTTAGTGCAATAAAGAATTAAGAATTAAGCAGAGCAACTAATATGTATCATAATTTCCACATTAAGACACAATAGGCCGCCTGTGGAGGGGTCAACTGGTGACTTATGCACATGTCCATTTTAGGTCGCTGAGACTTGAATTACCTCAAACCGGCATAAATATGTGGTGAAAATAGGCCGCATATCAGCGGCTTGGCGACCGAGTTGAGCGACGCGAAGCTCTGGATTAGCGTGGCCACCGCAGACATGGTCTGCGTCATCGGGAAGGAGTGGAACACCAGGAGCATGTTGAAGACTGCATAAGGCAACCAGCAGTAGATGTACACTGAAATGGTAAAACATTGATTGTAGCCATCGATTAAAAATTTCCGGCCCGCCCCCCTTACTTGATCGATGATTGTAGCACATATTCGTCAGAAATCAAAAAATAGGCGCAAGGCAGAATATTATTACAAGTACTTGACTCCTTTGGCACAGTGGAAGTATGTCTGCCTGAGACGCAGACGTTTCTAGTGTGATTCCCACCAGGAGACATGTCAGTAGGCACGAGTATAATTTGATAAAATTTTGGTTTTGGGTCTGCATATTTTCTTCTTATGTCATAAATAGTCATAATGCTGCTGACGCTGTGTGACTTCGTCACCTATTGTGTGTGAGTGATCATGATCACAGTGTGATTTTCATCATTTTTATTTTGTTTTAGTTTATTAGGTACACAAAACACATGACAAGGAATAATAAAATAACACAAAAAATTATTAAATACTAGCTCGTGCCCGCGGCTTTGCACGCGTATTTTCGGTATCATAAGTAGCCTATTGTTTATGTTAGGCATGGTTTCATCTTCAAATTTCATCTTCTCTAAAAATTCAGATTTCACAAACTTTCGGCTTTATAATACTGCCCTCCTAATTTAGACAACCGTAAGTAGGCTTTTTATCAAAAATGAGTTATTCATAGATTCGGAATCAGCGTGATGAGATCTATAATGTTCTCTTTGACGTATTTTTGATAAAACCTACATTTACGAAGTTATTTTAGTCATAAGCACCGTAACTGCGACTTTTTCATGGCTTTCCTTGTAATAAAAACCGTATGATCCCTTACGGTTCTTTTCCTTATCGAGATTATATGAATTTGGCCATGAATCCATATTCGTAACCTTATGAATAGCACCGTATAGTATATATTATAAGAGGATCTTTTATATACGAGGATCTTTTCCTCTGAAATATAAAACAAGTCACAGTGCGGATTTTGAATCATCTTTGGATTTTCTTCAAACAAAAATTTTCAATACACACTGTTTTCCAAAAACCATGCAAAAAGTTATAACAAGAGGTAAAACTGCAGAAAGAAAAGCATTTATCATAAACAAACTAGTGCCACTCATTCCAGAAAACAGGCGGAGTTTCTGGGACAATAATTATCCTAGCTTGTAGCTCCGGTATAGATGATTTAACAAGGGAATACCGAGTCCTTAAAAGTCTGATTTTAGATTAATTAGGTGTAAAATGCATGAAGGAGTTACAGTCCCTATTTATTATCCTATTTTGTAATATTTTATCGCCTATTTTCATTTTCATATTTGAAGTCATTTTGAAAGTGCCATCGAAAACTTCATAAATAAGTGAATTACTTTAAAAAAGTAAGATTTTATTAGTACTTAGATTTTGAATTGTATAATATAAGTTTTTGTTTGCATGTTGGTCTCATTAGAATATTTTATTATTAGATAACTTATTGTTTTCCTTACAAATTTTTCTATTTTCTTCCATATACGTTTATATGTAAAAATAGTAAGTGCTGTTTGATAAGCAAAGTAAAACCAATTCCTAGGCATAAGAACCGTAACTACTTGACATACGGTTGTCATGCTCAGGATATGCACATTTAATATTTGTATTGAGCTAAACATGTTTATTACTTGCTAAATTAATTTAAAAGTAAAAACGCTATCACGACATTATACCAATCATTCTGTAGGGAATCATTGCAGCTACACACTAAAATATTCAAAATCAAATATTTCTTAAAACTGCGACACTGATCACTTTTTACGAAAAAAAACTTTAGGTGCGAATATCTCGAAACTGAACTTTTAGTAGTTACGGTTGTCTAAATTAGGAGGGCAGAATATTAGTAGGATGATCTGACTTGAAACGTAAACTATGTGCACTCAACAAAAGTTATCTTATCTATACTTATAATATTATAAAGAGAAAAGATTTGATTGTATGTTTGTTTGTTTGTATTGAATAGGCTCCAAAACTACTGGACCAATTTGAAAAATTTATCACTGCTAGGAAGCTTACTTTTTAGGGAGTGACATAGGCTATATTTTATTCCGGAATTCCCACGGGAACGGGAACTACGCGAGTGAAACCGCGAGGCAATCGTGTCGTACATAGTAAAATTTTTAAGTTTAAATTTAGTTAAAATTATAATTTTCTTTAAAATTTTATTTTAATTTAGTTTAAATTATAAGATTCTTTAAAATTTTATTATGTTATACTAAAGTAAATTTTAGTATTTTATTAACATGTATTTCTATTATACTACATATAAAAACGGCAAATAAAAAACATGTGACAACCGACAAGCAGCGGTCAGCATTTGGAGACCTTGTTAATGGAACCAGATACTGGTCCCTTGCCCGCTAAGGGGTCAAAAACCTTTGTGGTCTACAAAGGTTTTTGACCCCTTAGCGGTCAAAAACCTTTAGTAGCTTGGTTCAAGAGAAAACCAAGAAGTTGATTAGCCTTAGATGTGATCTGTTGGTAGTGAGCTCTAAAAGAGAGTTGACTATCAAATAATATACAAAGATCATTAACAGTGTCTGAACGATCGAGAGCATGGCTTTCTATTGTATAGGTATTAATGATCTTGTTATGCTTATTCGTGAATGAGATAGTGAAACATTTGTCCATATTCAAATACATCTTAGTACTCGCACCACGCAGACACAGTGTTCAAATCATTCTGCAAAATCATACAAGCGGCTTGGAAATAACATTGTAAATTTTCAAATCATTATTTAAGTATTTATTTTCTTACCAATCACAATGACAAAAGTCATAATGAGACTTTTAATCATTGCTCTGGGTATATGTCCCATCGAACTTGCACGACTCGAGTCGTTGTGACCTGGAAAAAAGCAGAATAATGTACCTATAAGAATTCAATATAGTTAGGTATTACTAAAATGTACCCACTCAGTTGTTTTCGGTGAAAACTACATAATTATAATCTCTGGGTTGTAAGTTTGCAAACTACAGTGGTGCTAGACTCAATTTCCCTCCACTGCAACAAAATATACCAACTTTTTCTTATTTCGCCATTCTCAATTTTAAAGAAAATTAATTTTATCCCCAAAACAGCTGTAATCTGCTGACTGTTTGGTAAATTTTGAGTGTCTAGCAACGTTTATTTTGAAACACAGTAAAATTCTTCACGGAATATTATAGAACTCTGTGATGAAATGAATGAAAAATCATGATATAAGTAAAGAGCTTATTAGACCATCCTAAATATCGGATATCCTAATTAGTCAATCCTGAATTCAGGAAAGTTTAATCGCATTTAGGAATACCTTCCTAAATGCGATTAAACTTTCCAGAATTCAGGAAAGTTTAATCGCATTTAGGAAGGTAGCATCCTAATTAGGATCCGATTTAGGACAAGAATGGCTTCCGACGTCCTAAATCTATTTTTAGCATCTGCTTCAGTGTTGCCGGCAGTCAAAATAAAAAAGCTCCGATCCGAACGCTAAAATGGTCCGAAATATGACAAAAAGATCCGTTTTAAAAAGTGTAAAAAAAATTACTTGTCGTAATGGAGATATTAAGTTTTCCATATGAATTGTACTTTATGTTGCTTCATCTTGATGAACTTCAGAAAACTTCGCTTATTTTTTACAAAGGTTGAAAGACTGAGATAAAATAAAACGTCAAGTGGGAGTCAGACTCGCACACTAAGGGTTCCGTTTAATTGTAAGACCTTGTTTCTTGACAAATATCACGATTCTATGTCAACATGATGTAGGTACCCGGTATTATTATATATTTATTATTTTGGTCGAGGGAGAGAATCAAAATTTATGATTTTTTTGTTAATAAACTACAAATTTACGGTTTTCAAATTTTTCTCGTTATTTGTGCTATATGATCTTGCTTCTTACCAAATTTTATGATTCTAGGTAAACGGGAAGTGCCCTTTAAGGTTTTGGTCTATAGCAAGATATTTTTTTTTTAAAGAAAAAACAACAAATTATGTACTGTTTTCGGATTGTTCCCTTTATTTGTGCAATAGGGCCTTGTTTCTTGCCAAATTTCATAATTCTAGCAGGGTTCTGATTGCGCTAGGTCTACGGGAAGTACGTACCGTATAAGTTTTGGTCCATGGCGTGCATTAAAAGTATTTTTTTTTGTGAATAAATTACAAATTTATGGTTTTTGGATTTTTCCCTTTACTTGTGGTATAAGAACTTGCTGCTCACCAAGTTTCATGATTCTAGGTCTACGGGAAGTACCCAATAGGTTTTGTGTGCATGTGATTCCCTTGGAAATTTCCGCAAAGAGTCATGGTCCGCAAAAGATCCGCAGAGGCAGAAAAAAGTCCGAAACGGACCAAAAAGGTCCGCACCGGCAACACTGGTCTGCTTAGAGTCCTGAATCAGTGAACGTGTAATTAGGAGCTCCGGCGACTAAATTTCGTGTCCTAAATCGGACACTGAATTTAGGACGCGATATTTAGGATGGTCTAATAAGCTCTTAAAGATTGATATCCAAATAATGTATATACCGGACATCTGAGCCATTTTCAAAAAATATGTACATTTCGTGAAAATTCTTGTCCGGCATATTAAATATTAAATAAAAAAAAAAGTAATGTTGCTTTTTTAATTTTATCAAGGTTTTTTACAAATTTGAACTTTTCTCTTATGTTCCCACTAAAAATATATGGATCTGTTAAATCGATTGTATATTAAAAACTCTTTTTAATTATTTCCACCCTCCATGACCCATACAAAAATAAATGTCCTTTTTGCACCTTAAAAGCTTCAAATCATATTATTGGCTCCAACATGTTCTCTAACAAACCTAATCCATTTATATAATGTTAATAAATATATTTCCTGTTATTTATTGAGAACCAATAATAATTTAGACAATATTTCTAAGATAAAAAAATACTTTAATGTTTGTCTCAGGTTTTAAACATGTGAGTCACTCAGAGGATGTCACGGAGGATTTCCATAGTTTTCGTTGTAATTCTACCACTTAAAGTTATTTTTTCATTACTGGCAACACTATGCGGCCTACTAGTTCTCAACAATAACTCGGCCATTTGGTTTTAGTTCCATTTTTTGTGTTGACAAAAAAGACCGGCCAAAATTCCCAAAAAAAATCATGTGAATCACGGTGGATTTACAAACGAAGTAAGGTGTATTATTTTCAATTATTTATAAAGCATAGACCTAACAAATGCTAGTTAGATTGTGTGTTCCATTCATCTGTAATGCTAATTATTTTTACAGAATATTTTTGTAGGTTAGGTTTTGCACAGAATGTTTACCAACATGTTAGTCACATTTCGTGAATTTTCGTAACTCATATGACGTGACTCACATCAACTTGCAAAGTAAAGGTTTGCTTACACAAGCAAAAAAATTATACATAATGTAATATTTAACTTTCCTGAACGGATTTTCTGTAAAACCAGATGCTTTTGTTTTATTAAATGAAACAGATTCAATTTACTTCTAAAATTATATTGTAACCTTGCATCTTACTAAACGTTTTTCTGTTAAAACATGTCATGTTAGTTAATTTTTGATTGCAATAATAGTAAGTAATAATAGTAGTAATAGTCAAATAAAACATTTTATTTTAACCCCAAACTAATTTGTAGTTTTGTTGCACATAAAGTTTTTTAAACTTTATGTGCACACTACCTTACAAAAAATGTGACTCACATTTACTATAAAAGTACAGGTATATCACGAAACAGTTTAGTCACAATTTCAATCATGTTAGTCACAATGTACATATTTTTTGATAATGACCCATCTGTGTCTATTGTTTAAACTAAACTGTCAATGTCAAGCTCACTAAAACATAAAATAAAGCCAGTCGATATCCTGCAACTAACGCGTTTTAATAACCACTGATTCGATCAAGTCGAAATTACTTGATATGGAAGTGGCAAATACAAGTGAATCGGAACGTAACTCAGGACTAGCAGCGAAATGGCATAGACAAACGAACGAGCAAAGGGGGCAGCACAAGTAAACATGGAGGACAGACTCCGAATACGTCAAAATCGAATGTAAACAACACGAATCTCTATGTGAATGTGGTTTGGATGATGGAGATGTTGAACATCTTCTTTTTACCTGTCCAAAACTTAAAATATCCCTTCATGGTATTATGCCTCCTGAAATCCCCCGTCCTCTCTCTTCAAAGACTCTTCTTCCCTTAGTGTTTTCACCTTTTGTATCTAAACTTTGTAGATTTATTTCTGTAAATAATATAAAATTGTAGCTTTGTAGATTATGTAAATATTATGTTTTTTCATACTCAGAATGATAGTTTATTTTAGTGCTTTTAGAATAGCTTCTTACTATTTATTTTGGTTGTTAATGTTTGCTTTTGTACGTAATGAACTTAATTGAGATTAAATTTTACTCTTTTTATTTGATTATTAGAAACTCAACCTCCATAAATTTTAATCTTATTCGTTCTAAAACTGACATTGGCAGAATTGTGTCAAACTATGACGCAGAGCCAAAAATAAAAGAAGAAGAAGAAGAAAACTATAACGTCTTGTTTGATAATAAATAACGTTCTGGAAAATCTGGAAATTGGTCATTATCGGAACCAGTGTCCACTTTTGAAGGAGAAAACAGAAAGTAAAAAACATTTGCTTTCAGCGTTGTTTTTCTCAGTGGCGGATTCAGTAAAAGTGAATTTTATATCGACTCGGGTGCAAGCATGCATATGACGCCGAACGAATGTTGGTTGAAAAATCCTAAATACTCATCAATTTTACCAGAAATAGCTGTCGCTAATAAGACGAAAGTTCCCGTTTTATGTTCTGGTGACATGGAAATAACGACAAGCTACAATTACGATATTACTGTGCAGAATGTGTTATGTGTACCAAATCTTACGACTAACCTATTGTCGGTGAGCGAGTTAATTAAAAATGGAAACAGCGTCGTATTTGAGCTCAATAAGTGTCTCATTAGAAACAAATTGGGCGAATTAGTTGCAGAAGCAGATCTGATTGGTGGAGTATATAAATTGAAAGTACAAACTCTACAAACACAGAATTGTTTATTGACAGCAGTCAGTGGAGATACGATATATATATAATTATATATGATATAAAGGAGGTCCACGTTGTGTAAATCTTTTGGTAATTATCATGAACAATACTTATCTAGATAGACCTTTTGGGGTTATTATCATGAATAGAATACTTAAAATACATGGAATTTTATTGTGTACCTATGTATTAGGTAAAAAGGGTAGGTTAGGTTAGGTTAGATAATACAGATTTCAAGAAGACAATACAGATTTCATGAAATTATACACATAACAAGAACTCAGGAAGAGACGCTGAACTAAACTTAAGTACCTACCTAATTTCTGTAGACACCGACAATTGGATTTCAGCAAGCGTCCTAGCCATGCTATATCGGTCGGAAAAATCGTGAAACAGAATAGGTAATTCTAAACTTATATTCATAAGCTCTTTTAGTCGTTCATTTGTTAATTTTATCGCGTGTGTTTTAAACCATTATTTTGTTTTGACGTAGGTACGCGTAAGCACCTCTGTCTTTTGTTTTATAAAAAAATCATGGCCTAACAATCATTCTTAATAGAGCGTAATTTTGTTTTACGACTCTGTAGGTCTATTACTATCAGCACCACATCAGATTATAAATCTCGGGTAAAGAGGAATGTGTGAGAAAATAAAACGTACCTACTAAGGCAACAAATCGTTATTCTTGTGTTTGTGTTTTATTATTTTACTGTCTTTGTAATAGTTTCAGCGCGAAGAAACCGTTTGATTACATCCTACCAGTGATGCAACAATTACGAATACGAATACTCGTATTCGCCGAATAGTAGACATTTACCGAATATTCGTGTTCGGCGAATAAATAAATACGAATACTATTAAAAAAATCTTTTGTACGCATCTCCGTTTGATTTTGCGGTGTTTCTCGCACGTGTGTATCCGAACGCTATAGCCGCAGCGACACGAGGCGAAGGGGAATTCAGGGAAATTCCCTATGACTATGAACCACGAATCCTTTCATTCAATACGCATTCTTTCTCTTAGTAGTTCCGGAATTCGAGTCGAAAGCACAGGTCAAGTGTGCAAGTATATTGTTTTAAGTGAGTTAGCTGCGAAGTGAAAGCAGCTAAATTAAAAATAAAATGTCCTTTCGTAAACGTGATCAAAGTGACTTATAAATTTGATAGTTGTAAATTATAATTACTAGTATGTACTTACAATAAAACGAATAAAAATATCTATATATATATAAAAGAAAGTCGTGTTAGTTACACTATTTATAACTCAAGAACGGCTTTACCGATATGGCTGAAAGTTGGTGAGGAGGTAGCTTAGAGCCAGGAGACGGACGTACCTAGGATACTATTTATTCCGTTCGATAGCATTCAAGTGTGACTTGACATAACCTCAAAAATAGAATAGGATAGAAATAACCTCAAAACGTTTCCATAGAAACAACGCGTGCGAAGCCGCGGGCAGAAGCTAGTGTTAAATAAATGAGTGTTTTATTATCTGCCGAGTTATTCGTATTCGCCAGATAGTAGGATTAATATTCGTATTCCTATTCGTAAAAGTAGTATTCGTTGCATCACTACATCCTACACTTACAGTATAATCCAGGCGCTACACCTTTCTTACATTAAAATGTTCGAAATTTCAAAATGACAGTCCTTTAGCAAAGTTACGGGAGCATACCTAGTTCTAAATAAAAGATTATGAACCAACGCGGTAGGTAGGTATACGCTACCCAAAGCGGGAGTGAAAGGAAGCTGAGTATGCGGTACATGCAAAATGTCCGACGGGATGACATGCGAACCCTGCCGAATTTTATCGCTACCGCTCTGGTTAGCGAATATCGCGTAAGTTTGAATAGGTCTTAATAAATAACGCATCAAAAAACGTCATACCATTCTTGTCCATTCAGTCATCTCGCAAGCATCGACTCAGCACGAAACAGAATCTAAAAGAAAAAAAACATTTGATTTAATGTTTTACACTAAACAATTCACAGTTTGTAAACGTGAATTGGGCAAATACCAATCGAATATTCACCACAAATGGGATCTTCGCAAATGTGGCTGTTTTTCACTGACATTTGCTTTTTTTTAAAGAAACACACACCGCAACTCTTCCTTTTCTTTGTCGAGGCATTTTCAGGTAGGGGACGATCTCCGGAACCTGATGGCAAAGGAATTTGACCTTGACCTTCGGAACTCCCTTCCGGTTTCAAGTCCAACACTTCACTTATCTTTCCTCTACTTTCTTCTTTACTTTTTAGGGTCTATTATGTTTCTCACAGAACGAGCTGGTCCTCTAGCGGTTCCTTTGAGAAGTATTCCATTGACAAGTGGCCCAGACGTGACGATTTTTGCCTCAAATATTCGCCTGAGGCAAAGTGATAAAACTGGTGGAAGCTGACGATGAGTTTATTGGTGTCTCACCTAGCGAAGGATTTTCTGGTGGTGACATAGGTATCTCTCTCCTCTTCAACGTTTTCAGGTGGAATAAGCTGTGTTTCTTCACCATCCGAGGGTTCGTCGTGAAAATCACTTTCAACCTATTCAAGGAGCAATCCAACTTCGTTCTCACTGTCAGAATATACGTGATTGGAGTTAACAGCATCTTTTTCATCTAGCGCACGAAGAATATCGTCATCAGTGATGTTCGACCTCCCAGCCATCCCTCACCATAAACGGAGAAACTAAAAAAGCAAACCTAAATGTTTACTAAGTACCATAAAAGTTACACATAAGCTAACCATTCGTAAAAATTACGAACACAAATTAGGTATCTCCAAAACTAAGCAACTTAGGTACCTGCTAGACGCGACCACCACTAAACGCAGTCTAACGGTCACTAAGTTGGCTCGAAACCGCAATACCATAGTTATAACTGTTAACACGTTCTCTGCCAGTAGTACAAACAAAGAAAATTATAGAAAAACTTTTTGGTTGAAATTGATGCATTAGGTCAAAACTTAAACTATGATATCAGTTAGGGTTCGATGGGGTGCAGGGTTCCTGAGATATTTCAAAAAAACCTCGTGAGGTTACATGTGACCTACGCGGCGCTGTAATACAGTAAAATAGGTTCGCTTTACCACAGCGCCGCGTAGGCCACAACCACAACACAACTCCGGTCACCCGCACACCTCATTCGCCTGCCAGCGTTTTCACGGAGCGGTTGTGTCGTTGCAGAATTTTCTCGTTTGGTGTTAGTGCGGTTTCGTAACGATGATATGAACCATGGATTTGCTCAATTTAGATCTTGACATGGAAGAAAGTCATTAAACTGTTCTTTTATTTTCACCCCTTTGAATTTTTGTTCATATTTTTTACAAATACGTGAATAGGTGAAAACCACGTTGAAGGATTGCTCCACAGCACCGCGCCGGTCACTTACTATAGAGAAATGTACGATAAACGTGTCCTACGGCTCACAAATTCGTTTCTAAAACAGGTCTGCTCTGAGGTCACCGGTGCCCTACGCGGCGGTATGATACAGGACAGGGTTCGGTCACCGGTGACCTACATGGCAGAGAACGTGTTAAAAAGGGATGAGACGATATTCATTCGATGTGTGCAAATTTTACGAACGTTAGCTTTATAGGGTTAAAAATATCAGGAAATTCTAAACAACTTGAAGTTGTAGAAGTAGAAGAAGGCTTCTTTTGTTAAGTCAGAATGTGAAAAAAACTCAGTTTCTCAAAGTTGACAGAGGTAACTTACAAGTAACATGATAATATAAATAAATTATTTACAATTGCAACTAACTGCAGACTGTTGCAAAGAATCTACAGGTAGCTCAACTGATCCATGGTAACTTGTTTAATTTCGCATATGTGCAAGAATGGCTGGTTCAAATTTTTGATTGTTTCTTTTCCTTTCAGGCAGCGGTTCTGTACGGGTCATCATATGTGTTGGTGGCACTAAGCGTGGATAGATGTGACGCCATAACAAACCCTATGAACTTCTCGGGAAGCTGTGAGTAATATTGGTGCTAATTACATATCCCTTAGCTTAGCTACTTAGACCATAGCCCTATAATTAGTTTTTTTCTGGTCAGGATTAAACCAACTCCTGACTCAAAACATCGATGCTCAAAAAGAAATAAAAAAGTTTCGTTTGAACCCTTCGGGAACGAAACCCTAAGAACTATCGAGACTTGATGTGACTTGATAAATGTGTAACCTGTAGAAATTTTACACATTTACAGATCACAGCGCCAGACAGCTGGATGATGTGTAACTTCTGTAAAACATCCGGCACGCTCAGCAGTCCCACGCATAAGTCTGTGTATGAATAAGTAATCAGAGTTGCATAAACAAGAACAAGATAATTCGATGTTTGTGATCTTATGAAATGGATGAGTTATTATGATATTTGATCCGGAAGCTGCAGTATGTACATAATGTTGATTGGACTTTTTATTTAATACAAAAAATGCCGTATAATGTATGTATACACTGCCCAACCAGCAAAATTGTCCTATACAAATATAAGATATTTATATAGGACAATTTAGCTTTTTACAAAGAATAAAGAATTTATTCACAAAGAAAATTATACTAGTATTTACAATTGAAACAATTGAGCTAACTGCCGACTGTTGCAAACAGTCTACAGATAGCTCAACTGATCCATATCAACACCAGTCGGAAGCGTCCCCAAGACGCTGGCTGCATTGCCACGCTGTATGGCAATGCTGATACGCTGTGCCAGATATTCACCAGCTCTCGGGTCACGCAATTTAGCTGTATCTCAAAAACATCCTGTAATTTTTTTTATTCATTTTGTACAACGTTTGAACAACATGTTCATGACAGTTGGCTAGGTATAATACATATTATAAAGGCAAAAAAACTAAACAAGAGAAAATTTCTGGTACCTACCTAATTACAAAATAAAAGAAAATAACATTTATGAGAAATAACGTAAAAAAACCGCTAATTATTATCACTAACTAACCTAATAATTATATCATAAGAGATTAAGTTGCCATTTACCTAAGCGCGTCTCGTCGTCGCTAACCTAAATAGCAACTTAGCCTCACTACTATTTGGGTATGTAAGGATCTGATGGTAAGCATCATTAATTGGCGTATTGATATTGAGCTCACCTAGAACCTGCTGGCGCTCAGCCTGGTTCCGGGCATATTCCATCAGCACGTGGTGCACGTCCTCTGGCTTGTCACACGCCTCAATTCGATGATGGCACTTTGCCCATTAAGGGCGTATACAACCTCAAATTGCTTATTTTCAACTCCGTCGGACCTCCATATCTTCCAAACTACTGAATATTTAACTTTGAAATTTATATATGGTAAAGTTCAGGACTTATTCTATCGATCATATGTTTCGAAAACACGATTCCATAAAATTTTCTCGATAGAAAAAAATCGCAAAGTTACCTCTAATTTTTTACTAAAACCCTAATTTCTCAATAAACACAAATGATACGATCTTGAGATTAAGCATAGTAATTGAACTAAGTATAAAGAACGCTTACGCCGCTTTGCTCTGTCCCGCTCCTGTGAACGCGAAATCCTATGCCTATCCTCTTCACACAATAACGAGGTAGGGTACCGCCTTAAATAGGCGAACTTTTTGAGTGGCATGTGTCCGGAACGAAGTCTGTGTGCCGTAACAACATCTCTCAGGAACACGGTAAACGAGTAGGCTGGCTCTGTATTATTTTATACCATACCTATCTCTTTTTCCCTCGATGGTACATCAAAATGTTCACGCCAATAAGCATAACAAATGCTTCTAAATCTTGGCAGAAGGTCGGTATAATTAGGTACCTAGATCGCCGATTTCGCTAAACGGTCAGTCTCCTCGTTCCCGGAAAGGCCATTGTATGACGGGATCCATTGTAAAATTACATCGATATTGTTGTCATTCAAATACTTAAGTTTACGCAGTATGCTACGAGTATAAGCTAGTGATATGCATCCAGTTTCAGTAGTATATCTTTGTAAATGTTTTAATGCACTTTCGCAATCGCTTAATACAATAACTTTTAGGATAGATAATTCATTGTATTGAATGTAATTTAAAGCTTCTAAGATTCCGAATAACTCCATCGTCATAATTGAAATTGAAAAATGAGGTGTTTCTATAGTATTCTCCGTGTTTACGCATGGGGTCATAAAACGCAGCACCGGTCACGCTGTCGGCGCTCATTGACCCATCTGTAAATACTTTGTGCCACTTATGGTATTTATTATGTAATTCACATAGAATGTCACCTTTTAACTCATTTTTGACCAAAGTGTGGATTGAGTCCTTTCAGCGTAACTACGTCCAATTCACACAGCATCATCTAGCTAGGAGAGCTTGTGTTATGGGTACCTAATATTTTTTTAGGGTTCCATACATCAAAAGGAAAGGGCCAATATTTTTACAAGTAAGAGTCCTGAAGAAAATGTTTAATACTTTTTGTTTACAATGTAGTTAAAAATATGTGAGAAGTCTGTTTCTATATCATTGAGAAATAATTTTTTTTTTCTCAAAGTTGGACTATAGTTGTTATGAGGAGGCCCCAACTATGGTCCAAGAACAAAATGACATGTTTATTGGTCGATTACTCGGAAATAGCTTATAGTTAGCTACCTAGTCTGGACTAAAATCGTTCCTTATTTTATAATTCAATTAAAATTAGTGATAATTCTATGAAAAAGTACATAAAACCATTTTTTTTATTCTTACATAAATAGTCAAGAAAAACAGAAGATTTTTTTTTCTTCAAAAATAACAAATATACGAAACAGTCTCACTAATGGCACGTTTATTAGTATAATACTAGTAGTTCTACGAACAGTAGACGTCGCGAACACTAACTTTTTCAACAATTAATTTACTTAATACTTAATGTACTAAAGTAATTTTATTTAAAACGGGATATTTTGGTACCTAGGTAGGTACCTATATAATGAGAACTTCTGTGGGGTTCATACTTTATTGAAATAATGCCCACCGTGCAAGAATAGGCGTCTGTTTCTCCTGAACGGATTCAATCTTGTTTGTGGGTAGGGTAGGTGAGGTAGGTAAGGTGCACTTGGAAAGGTAGGTAGGTATTACAGATCACTTCACTTGCGATACGATTGTTGTCGGAATTTTTGAACGAAATGTTGCACAAACACATCAACTAAAATTTAAAAATAATCTTCCAAATCAAATCTCATATTATATCAAAAAAGTTCAGTAGCTTTAGCGACATCTATAAGATTTCTTACTTGCACAAACTGGCAAGTGGCCGTGCCACGTAGAAGGTAAGTACAACGTGTTACAAAGATGTTCTAATAGGTGGCGCTGTACTGTGTATTCTCTTGCATTATACTGCATCTTGCGGAGCTATTCTGCTCATCATGCCAAAAATCCTGATCAGATCTTTACCATTTTTTTATGAGAAGAATTATAAACAACAACCTTTCAATTAAAAATATAATCATCGAAATCAAATGTCTTAAAGCCGAGATATTCTAAAGCCACCTTTTTGCCTTTTTTGAAGGAAGTACACCTTTAATCAAAAAATCCCGACGACAATAAAATTCTATAAAATCATAGAATCTGTACACAAAGTTTCGTACCGATCGGTTGTAAAATACGACCTGTAGAGGAGTACGGACATACTGACAAAAATGCCATTTTGGCCAGACCTGAAACGGAGACTTGTTCACTGACGTTCACGACGTCAAAGATAAAAAATGGCCTTTAAAGTAGCAGGAACAATAAAATACCTACTATTTTTATTTCTTTGGGATCCCCATATTCACTCTTCAATTCTGGAACATTGTACAGTTCGCGCTTCGTATCAATTTTCTCTTGGATTTTATTAGTAGGTAAGTAGTAAGTTTTTCCATGTGTGAAATATACAATCTTCCTTTTCATGTCATTTCTAGGCCATTCCACACCTGGTCATGCACTTAATGTAGGTAGGCTCCTTCTTCATCACTTCTCTGTATGTGGCCTGGCCAGCAAGCACCATCCTTAGTTGACAACTACATAATAATATTAATAATTTTCGACAGAGCTTTCATTTTCTTTGTTTGTTCCTGCCTCTATATCTCTGCTGAACCCTGTAGCATCATCCAAACTTGTTGAATCTAACTATGGTCCACAAATAACGTTGGTCTATAGTTAGGCACTAAGTATCATTTTTTTATATTTTTCATTTCTTATAAACTTAAAACATTTAAAAAGTTTGATTGATTCTAGGTTCTTTTATTAGAAAGATATTTACCTTTAAAACTAAATTACTCATCAGTAGGTACATAACTACATTTCAATGTGAGGGTAGGTAGGAAAGTTTGCAGCTCTTCACCGTGTGTCATAATTTTGTCGCAACTACAAATTTATTATTTCGTCTAAGAGGGACGCCACAGTGGCGGCTATCACATGAGGGGGCCGAGTAGGTATATCTCTGTTTAGCAGCGTGGTTAAGCGATTTGCGGCTGGAATCACCGCTTAGCCGATATCATTGATTTAGTGATGCAATGTCATAATAATAATAAGATCCAGTAGGGCATCTCTAATAATAAGATCCGGTAGTGCATCTCTAATAATAAGATCCAGTAGGGCGCTTATCAAGAGAGGCCTATGACCAGCAGAGTTCTGGTAAAGGCTGATGATGTACTGATGTAATGGAGACCTAAAACTCTATTCCATTTTTGTAGAAATAACATACCATCACAATAATACATAAATCTCAGTGTCAAGATTATCAGAGTTAAGTTGACAAGATTCTCGTTCTTTTCAGGAAAAAATCGTGCCGTACGGCCCTGAATGCCTTTACGATCTGGTTGAAAGCTCTGGCCTCATCACAATGCACATCTACTACACCAGCACTCCATTGCTGGTCACCTGCTAGTCAACAGTCCAGATTGCAGTCACCCAAAAACGCCAAAAATTAAGCACACATTTCATTGTATTTATACCCGCCTGCTCAAGAAGGAGGGTTTTGTTTGTTTTTTTTTACGGTGTTTTTGTTTGTGTATAATAATAATAAAAATATTTATTTACAGAAAGGTTTACAATATTCGTACTAGTCTAATTATTAATATTATTATACATTTCGACTGGATCACACATCTAGCACAAATAATTAATATAAACCTATTAGGGTCAAAGAAAATGACTCTAACTAAGTTAAAATAACTTGTATTGAGACACGAGGGCTCTCCCCTCCGGCTACAAACAGGCTCAACTAACACCAAGTGCGACTAAGATATAATTCCCAGAGAAATACTTATGGGTTAGGAATCCGTATAAATACTTACCTACAATAGAGATTACATAAGGACCACCAAAAAACAATAAAATCAATATTTTCGTAACGCGTCGCGCGTTGTTTGCGCGCTGACGCCATCAGTGTTGACAAAACGCTCAGATCGGTCAACTCCAGTGAGCGACTTAGGCGCGGGAAAGAATGATTGACGTGAATAGACCTACTGTACGGTTTTACCCCTGTATACGGTTTTGTACGGGTCTCCCCAACTGGTACGACTTATTACCTATTATTTTCTCTGCGGTGGATGGTCTAACTAAACTTGACAAAATGGGGGAGCAACAGAATAAAATGTTCCATCTACGAAGTTTATTCAAGTTTCTCAGAGCATCTTTGCAGTCATCTAGTATAAAGATTTAAAAAATCTCTCTTGCTCCGTCAACCACTAAAAAGTATTTTCCAATTTCTTCTGGGATAACAACATCTTCCAAATTGGCAAAAGTATTTATTTTTACTTATAAAATGTTATTTCGTGATCTGTATAATTTGTTTTTCTTTGTTTGCGGCCACGGTGGCGACAGCCAGTCTTACTTAACGGACACTATTTATCCATGTGGGCTATGGAGATAATATCGTTTCGTTTGTCCCATCGCGTTATGAGAGTGAAGAAAAAAAAAATTTTGATCGACTTCAAATTCCTGTTTCAATTCTGCGGGACAAATACTTATCCCTCGTCAATAAAAATTCCATCAACATCTCGGGATTATCATCTATAGGTATATACAATAGCGAAAGAACCATCAAAATCGGCCCATAATTGACGGATAAATAGGTTTTCACCTATTTCTCCGTCAATTATGGGTCGATATATATTATGAAAACATAAATTCAGTCGAACATAGAACCTCCTTCTATTTTCGACGTCGGTTAAAAAAATTTCCACCTGTTACGCTGTACCTTTGTCCTTAACTCGTCAGACCCCGTTGACCTCGTAGGGTAGACCGTAGACTACTAGATAAACAGTCATCAGATCATTCGTAGTACCTACCTCTACAGGGTGTGTCAAGACCACTTCCGAAAACCAAGGGGGGTGGTGCAGAACCCCCAAAAAAAAACAATCAAAAAAACCGAAAAAAAATTGAGGTATCATTTTTTAAGCTTTTTATTTTGCCAGCCAGCAATGTACACGTAAGTTTGCAAATGCCAAATAACGTAGGTTGCAGGCAACGTAATAGGTATGTAGGTAGGCGCCTGTACCTAATACCTACAAATTGTCAGTAAAACTCAAAGGCCGCCCCGCCGCCGCCCGGTCAAAGAAACGCCGAATTACTCTCTAGCCAGGCAGGACAATGGATGCTTCAGGATGCGAAAATTAACCGCGGGTGTCTCAGCTGTTCTTAACAAACGTAGGTACTCATCACAGAAATCTGATTATTCAGATTTCTGTGGTACTCATTTTAGACAGAATTCAATGTGTTTTAAATTTAATGTTTGTAATCAATTCTTGTAATCACCCAACGCTAGGAGGCGACACGTGGAAGACCCAGGATGAGATGGCGAGACGAGCTTGACGCACACCATCCATCATGGCCTGTGCGTTAAATCGCGAGGAGTGGAAGGAGAAAAGAGAGGCTTTTGCCCAGCAGTGGGACAGTAATGGCTGAAAAAAAAAAAAAAAAAAACAATTCTTGGTATGCCTTCAAGTCTTGGCCGCGATTTAAATTTTAAATCGTACTAATTATTTATGGAACAGATAAGTTCGTAGTCGCGAGAGGGTCACGGCGGGTAGCGCTTTGCTGTTTTTTATATTTTTTTGTTTTTTGCTTATTTATCTATACTAATATACTAATAATATTATAAAGAGGAAAGGTTTGATTTTTTGTTTGTTTGTTTGTTTGTATGAATTGAATAGGCTCCGAAACTACTGGACCGATTTGAAAAATTCTTTCACCGTTAGGAAGCAGGGCCGTCTTAGGCCATGCCGGGGCCCCGGGCCACACAACAATTTGGGGCCCTGTTTGAACGTATAATAAAACCAGCCAAGTGCGAGCCGACGCGCACACGGGGGGTTAAATAGGAGCACAACATACCTACTAATAGAAAGAACGGTGAGCGAAGCGAGCCACGAATTTTTTGTGACAATAGGTGCAGCGGGGGTGGCGAGCTATCTCAAGAGTAGATCGGTAAATTTTATTTAGCGCCCCTTGCCACCTGGGATTCACACACACGAGTGACCGCTCCACACGCTCTACTCTAGGGTTTCACATAAAGGCCACAAAACTCAAATACTAATTGTCTGATAAAGTGGAGGTATGTTTTTGTGGAGTGATTCTTCTTTAAGTACTCTCTGGCTGTGTGAGCGAGTAGCCGTTTTCACCCCCTGGTGCTTGGTGGAATAGCGGCGAAACACAGAACTATATACATATTTCCTGCCTGGGAAGTGGCAATGCCACGTTTTCTGTGAAACTCTACAATATCACTATTAATAGTAATGCTGTGGTAATGCTAAAGAATTCACATAATATCATAAGCTAGCCCTAAGCTAAGCAGAGCTTGTGTGTGGTGTGTGTAGCTTGTGTGCATTAGATTCTCACTGCTCAGGGTTGCCAGAAAATCGCTCAGTTGTCGGTCTTTTGGGGGCCCCCTGACGATGGGGGCCCTGGGCCCGTGCCCCGTGTGCCCTTATGGTAAAGACGGCATTGTTAGGAAGCTTACTTTTCAGGGAGTGACATAGGCTATATTTTATCCCGGAATTCCCACGGGAACGGGAACTACGCGGGTGAAACCGCGAGGCGATCGTCTAGTATTAGATAATTTGGTAGATATGTTCATTTAGTGTTGTACTATAGGCATGACTTAAAAAAAAATAAAAAGGACGTTGATGGGTCAACATATTTTTCGCGGTTTTTTTTTCGCTAAATATATCAAAATCGTTGTATGATTGCACAAAAATTGAGACTCTTTTTCTTCTCGACTCTTATTCATATTCGTTTTTTAAAGTGTATTCTTAGGTACCTACATTATTATTTCGTATAATTTCTGAGCATTCCGTAATTTTTCGTAATAATTTCAAGGCAAACTTGTGAAATATTTTTAATGCTAAATAATGCAAGATTGCACGTAAAAGAACACAAATAAGATAAGAAGTTTTTTTTCTTTCCGTTTAGGAATAAGAATAAGAAATCTGTATTTAGTAGCATTACAATTTAAACTTATTTAAACTATAGGTTAGGTAACCTACGGACAACATAAAATTAGATTAAATTAAGGCTAAGACTTAAGTAAATGCTACAAAATGGCGTTCGACTCAGCATTTGTTGTGACAACTAGCCGGTGGGCACAGTTATCTCAACGCTGATCTTCCGTCGAAACCAAATGACGGACGCGTCACGTACACTGACACAAATTCATTAATAAAGGTCGTAATGCCATGAATCCAGTAGAGTCCAGAAAATAGTAAAATAGTCCAGAAAATAGTAAAAATAGTTTAGTACATAGGTACACATGTTACGTGGCACCGTGTATAAAAACAAAGTGTCTGTTGACTGTTCATCTAGGTACCTAGTATATTGACACAGTAGTTTCTAGAATAACAGTCTGCAAATAGCCCAACTGTTGATTTTGTAAATATTTAGATACTTATATTGTATCTGTTTAACTTTGTTTTATTTTAAGATCAACTTTTGTACGTGCCGGTGCAACTCAGAATAAAAAACTTTTTTCAAGCTTTTATTTAACTTCCAATAAAAATGTAAGTAAGTACTTAACTATGTTTGTACGGGTGGAATCTTGCAACTCAATTTTGAAGCAGATATCTTCAACCGACTGAGGTGAAATTTTGTATAAGTACACATTTAGTTTGGATGCCAATGCATTAAAAGCTTGTTTTAAAAAAAGGTTTTTTGAAACATCAACTCCGTGCGATCTTGCGCGATTTCCCACCACTCATTTAGGAAGGCGTTGAGGTCGTCCCGCCTACGATAGCTCATGCGCGCGATGCGGCCATATGTATGTGAGCGTTAATTTTATCCGCCTATACCTAAGTCGACCCCGATACATTTTTGCACCAATTTCCACTGCCGGAATACTTTTATGCAGCAAATAAACGCACGTGCTAACTACACGCGTGTAAGTGTTATCTACTCGCGCTACGTTATTATTAGCACCATTTTGACAGTATTTTAACGCGATTTGACATATAAGAGAGTATTATAATTAGGGTTCATTCAGTTGATTAGCCAATCGGCTCAAAGTAGTAAACGCGGTGAAATGGCCGCTAACCTGCGTGTAAATGCAACGTTGCATAATCAATCAGGCTCCAGTTTAGATGGGCCGAAAAGCAACTGCTACCATATCACCAATCTCCAAACCAAAAACACATTAGGTAGGTAAGAATTTTCAGAAATTCAGCAGGTAGGTAAAGACTGTAATTTTTAAGTACATAGTTCCCGTATAATAAATACGGAAATACTGATTTTCAAACTTCCTTACAACCGTAAAACTCATCAACATTAACATGCATTTTAAAAACTTACTTTAATGTTTTTGGTAGAAATCGTTTGCTCTTCTCGGATCAGTTTGCGTTCGTCCAGCATGAAGATGCTACTGACAATTTTGGCGATATCAGCATTTGCGGCGCTGGCGGAAGGTAAGATTTTTATCACAGCAACTTTAGACATTTTTTGTTAACTAGCTAATGGTTTTTTATTTTTATAGCGCTAATCCACACTTTTATACATTGTTATAAATGCTTAGCAAAGGGTGGCACTGGCACCTCTTAAATTCATACCAGACGACCGATGTGGCGCGGCGGGCGAAGGTCGGCCTGCGGCGCTGGAGGTTGCGGGTTCGATTTCCTCCTTGGGACAAATGTTTGTACGATCAACAAATATTTGTTCCGGGTGTTCTGGTCGTTTCTATGTCTAATAAAAAATATCTATGTAATGTATTATATTATTATATCAGTCGTCTAGTAGGTACCCATAACACAAGCTCTGCTTAGCTTGGGGCTAGATGATTCTGTGTGGATTGTCCAGCATTATTTATTTATTATTTACTTAGGTATTGAATGATTGCTTGTTTTAATTGTTATTAAAATACCAAAGAACAGCACATGGTAGGCCTTGCAATCATTAATGGAGAATCAACAGCTATAAGACAATAATCTGTTTTTAATAATTTCTAGGATCTCTGGAGCCTGGCTTAAGAGGTGAGTAGATCCACGTAGATCTGAGGTTAAGGTGGTTATCGAACTTACCTACACTACACCAGCATTTGCTCTCAATTTTGAACTCTATTTACTTTCACTAGTTAGGTACGGAACCTTCCACAACATATCCCTGACTGTCTCCGAGGCTAAAGCAGCAGGCTGGATTATCACCCTACGCCCTTGCAACCCCGCCCCTCACCTGCCTCAGTTGACGATGTACTGTACCCTTTGCAAGTGCCTCTGCGCTCTCTACGATGATAACGGTCATGTTGCTGGCCTCCAGATTGCTGTAAGTGCCATCAGGGTCTACTACTTCGTTCGATACTTAAGTGAAATAAAATTAAAAAAGTTATACGCCAGGATTGTATACAAGTCTCTCATATTATGGGAGAAAGCGTAGATTAGAGGAGACGATGTAGGCACTTGTATTTAAGGAGGTCTACACTTAACAGTGAATGCATGAGTGGTGATGTGATGAATGTGATGATAGGAAAATGCAAGGCTTTGCAAATCTTGGAACTAAGTCTTTAGACAGAAGACGCTTGAACAAAGAGTGTTGATCATTTCTAAAATTTGTAGACGCGTCAAATTCATCATTATTGTAAGAGCCAGGCACAAGTTACCTTAACTCTATCGTCATCGTTTTTGTTATTATAGTGCGTAAGCCTCGCACTCTGGATAATTTCTAATTTCTAGTTAAAATTTTGCGATATTATTTGATTTCTTAGAAATTAGAAATTATCCAGAGTGCGAGGCTTACGCACTATAATAACAAAAACGTTAGATTTAGAGCAACGCGACACCTCTCGTCAAACGAACTAAACGTAACTTTAGTCTTTGAACAGGATTGGATAAACTTCAATGTTTCCCCTGTAGGTGGAGCTAACGGCGCTTGAGTCCGTAGAAAGTCGCATAGATTTTCGACTCCCACGTCACTTGACTTCGTGGTGTAGTTGGTTATCACATTCCCGTACTGAGGGGAGGACGCGGGTTCAAGTCCCGTCGAAGTCGAAAAGTTTTGCGATATTATTTGATTTCTTAGAAATTATCTATCGTCACCATTGAGACGTTTTGGTAGAATAACCTTCGATGAACGAAACTAGTATTCAGTATTCAGTATTTTTATGGCGAAACAAAAATATTACCTACATATAGTAAGTATTCATGTACCCTGACAGATGGAGGAACGCACGCAACTACAGATGGAGGAACGCACGCAACCATTCTATCAAACTCTCTGTTCGAATCCATCGATGTAAGTAAAATTCGGTAGATTGGGCTCTAGCTTCTCGAAAGTGGAACGCTCAAATTGAGTCCAATTGTGTCCACCCAGCTCACCCTCAGTCACAGTCGGACCGGCGCGGCCGGCGTACGTGTTTCGCGTGTATTGTTGTCTCGATCGCACTTCGGTCTAGATACGTCTTTCCATCTTTGACGTTATATTGCAAAAGATTGGAAGTAGGAAGTGTCTTTGCATTTAGTTGTATTGTAACACAATATAGGCCATTTGTTGAGTTAGCGCTGGGTGAACGTATACCATATCTACAGAATTTTACTTATATCTATGTTCGAATCGCACCTCACGCACCATCTGGAATTTCTTTCATCTTAAGGAGTCCACGTGGCGGTTCTGCGTCGATACCATTATTGTCGTTATAGTAAAGCGTTGGGTTGCAGAATTTGACCCCAGATATTCTGTTAAAGGGCTGATTTTCCAGATTCCTAAGGCCAAGTTCAAGAACAGCACATTCAGCTGGGAAAAGCGCGGGTTCCAGTTGTGGAGGACCAGAGTGGACAATGAGTGCGTCGACATGTACGCCACGCAGCAGTATTTCCTTTCTGAAGGTAGGGTACGAACGACCGTTATCGGCACGACATGAGACATTGGGCGTTTTTCGACTCACCGGCCCGGCACCGGCACGGCACCGGCATGGCCGTGCACAGGCACCGGTGCCGGGGCTTCGTTTTTCCACTGTGCCGGTGTCGATGCCCGCTTACGCTCGGTGAGTGGTACAGTGCTGACACGGACTTCAACACGACGACACGTAAAGTACAACGCGTAGATAGATATAACAATGGTATCGTCAAGCCGTCGACTATACTTGTTATATCATTTACACCTACGACGCCGATACCGAAGCAGAGACGTCAAATTTTGGATTCATCCATTACTAAAAGTTAGATACCTAGAAGGAACATATTATACCCTATTTGAAAATTCGAAATACGAGTCTCTTACCCTCCGCTCCGCTCTCCTACCCGCCCCGCGCACTCACACACGCACATTGCTACAATTCATATACAGTACACATGCAGTTTTGCCGGGCCGGCACCGAGTGGGAAGCTTGCTACCCCGGCGACGGCGCCGGCACCGGCGGAACTCTACGCCGGGCCGGTGCCGGCGCCGGTAAGTGAAAAAGCGAGCCATACATTTTCATACATTTTTGTTACCCCGGCCACGGTAATATTATCCTATCAGTATTTGAACTCGGCCGTATCTTTGAAATAAATGCCTACAGCCGCGCGGTAGGTAAACATGCGATAGGGCTGCCCGCCTCTAGCATTTTAATTACATTTGCCTACTTTGTGTTTCCATTTAGTTTTGTGATTGTAAATATAGGTAGGTACTTTTTTTATATAAACAAATAAAATACTTTGTGAATTGAATGGGAAGTGTTCAATAAAGATGCGTGTTGTTTTTTGATTGGTAGATTTAATTAAAAAACCTGTATATGTTTGAATAACGAATCGGGCTTATAAATTTGCGACCGAAAAATATTTGCGCCTCGACTGAGACGTACAAAATGCTTTATTATTAAATTTTAGGAGATTTTTTTGGAGAAAAAGGAATATCTTTTACTTGGTTATAGATACCTGCAGCTACTTTATTAAATATGTACCTGAACTTATTTTTAGAGAAAAAATCGCGCGGTTATTGAAACATTAACGGTTATAAAAACATCACACCATCCGTTCGTCACTGCGGCACAGCCGCGACTGTCTGCATGCTGAGCGCATGCCGAGATCGAGGCGCGTAGGTATAGCTCGCGTTTCGCCCGTTTGTATGAAGTCGGATTACTTATAGGATAATATTACCTTGCCCCGGCACCGACACGGCACCGGCGCCGGCGTCGGTGCCGGTGCCGGGCCGGTGAGTCGAAAAACGCCCATTATTGTTACATTGTTTTATTATTGAAAACTTTGTCCAATGAACAGACGGTGGTGGTAGAGACGAAAACGTTTACTCCCTGTTCTGTTGAGTAGTTCTGTTGACAGACCTACTGGGATTTTTTCCCATTAGTTCTGTGATTTAAAAAACTTTACCAACCTATGTACATATTAGCAATAAATAAATAAAATTAAATGAAACAATCCTATTTATTTATTTTGTATCTAAAATCAAAATCAAAAACTCTATTTCCATAAATACAATAAATGTACACTTAGAAAAGGTCAAAATATAAAACTAAGCACTGACACGGAAATAAAGTGATATTTTTTTATTTCTGTCGCTTCGGTATGTAGGTAGACTAAAGTAAAGAAGCGACAAAGACACCTTTAGCCTATTAGTTGTTATTTTTCGAGTTGGAGCAAAAACCGTCCCAAGCTTTTTTATCCTCTAGATAATCTGATATTTTATAGTAAGCCTTTTTGCACAGCAAGGTTTTGACAATTTGTTTGAATTTATTTACTGATAATTTTTGCAACTCACTAGGAGTTTTGTTGTAGAAGCGTATACATTGCCCTTTAAAAGATACATTAATTTTGTGTAGCCTAGTTGTGGGAACAGCGATCTTATGTTTTTCTGGTATTCAAATTATGTTTATCGCTATTTTTAGGGAACCGTGTAGGGTTCGCTTCGAGAAAAGGTTTCATTCTTAATTATCGAACCTATTTTCTTGTTTTTATGACATTATTTTAAAAGCTGGTAGTCTTTTTCAAATATGACAGCTAATGGAATGAAAGGAAGAGAAATGATGGCAGTTTTTGAAAGGTCGAGGGTCCGAATCAGTCAGAGAGTGAAAAGTTTTATTTTCCACCAAAAGTTTTATCATTTTCTGTGTTTATCATCTTCTTCAATTAGTGAAAGTCTGAAGTAATGGCTGTACCATATCTTCCGTGTATTTCTCAGCTGTAAATCAGTTGGTGGGCAAAGAGCCAACAACAGCAGTATGTGACCGTGGGCCGTGGGCCGGCCGAAGGTTCTTCCAATCTTCTTCTACACACGAGCGGACCTCCCCATCTGCGTCCCGTGTGCGTCCCGAGACCTGAGGTGGATACCGGGACCCCTTCTCCTTCTGGTGCGAGCTGGTGCGAGCGGGCGTTTCGTGATCCGCGGCCCTCCCCCGGCGACGACGACCTGTTTAACCTATTATGTTTTGTGTTTATGATTCCGTACAGTGGCTGGTTGTGTTGTGTTCCTCCTTTGTTTCTCCTTCTACAATAAATTACAAGATTCCCCGTGTTCTCTCTTCCCCTGTTAGGTAGGAAGGACTTGATTTGTAGATTAGTTAGTTTAAGGCCATTATTAGGGCGCCTCACGCCGAGAATATAAGGCCCTAGCTGTAATAAGGGTCATAGACCTCTAGCCTAGAGGCATTTCAATAATCGGGAGCGCTTCTCACGCGTCCCATTTAAGGTCGGTGCTTCACATCGACCGCCCATTTTTTAGGGTTCTTTAGTATTTATTAAGGCCCTAGCTGTAATAAGGGTCATAGACCTCTAGCCTAGAGGCATTTCAATAATCGGGAGCGCTTCTCACGCGTCCCATTTAAGGTCGGTGCTTCACATCGACCGCCCATTTTTTAGGGTTCTTTAGTATTTATTAAGGCCCTAGCTGTAATAAGGGTCATAGACCTCTAGCCTTAATTCTACCTCTAGGTATAGATATTTAATTTACTTTAACTTGACACTTGTATATATAAACGTGGTTGACAATAAACTTCCTGTCAACATCTCATCAACTTCTTTTATTTTGTAACATGACATTTGGCGCCCAACGTAAAAAACGCTCAACCACGTTTTTGTATGTAAGTGTCGGTCTCCTTTTTTTTTTTTTTTTTTTTCCTCGACAACTTTTTGGCCCTTGCTATATATTTATATTTTTTACAAGAGATTATTTATTATTCTTTTGTTTACATTTAAATTTACATTTACATTTAAATTTACATTTACATTTAAATTTACATTTACATTTAAATTTACATTTACATTTAAATTTACATTTACATTTAAATTTACATTTACATTCATTTACAATTACATCATTTACATTTACATTTTCAGTCTGTTATTATGGATAATGGTGTACAATTTCAAAGTCACGAATTCCATAATTTGTTGGATAAATATAGCATTCCATTTAAGTTTTTCACTCCATTTTATACTCCGCAAGCAAATCCGACAAAGGAATAATAAAACTCTTGGTTTTGGTGCGCATTAGGGTTCAATTAATACCTGCTATCCTCTAACTCGAGTAACTGTCTTAGATTTTCATACGGTTTCGGTAATCCGTCCGTTGCTATTAAATGTAATTTTAATATCTTAATTAATAATATAATTGTAATAGTATGGAGTAGCCTATCTTGGTTTTGGTGCGCATTAGGGCTCACTTAACGCCTGCTATCCTCTAACTCGAGCAACTACTCCAACTGTAATTTCAATCTTATAGACCTTTGTTGTATTCCTTCGTCACTATATTTCTGGGTTGGTTTTTCTGGGTTATAGTTCATAACACTTGGTTCTGTTTATACATTAGGTTAGAATGTCTGTGGATGAATGGAAGTTTTATAAAAAAATATATATTCTTATCCTTATTATTGTATTGTATGTGTGACGTTTGTAAGTTGGACCTGTGTATTCTCTAACTCGTGGAACTACTGTTGTCTCTTCATTTTCTCCCTTCCCAATATTTTTCTCTCACTTTATGAGGATTACACTTAGTTACTACTCCATTCTCTACACTATCCGTACTTTCTATTGTGCTTTCGATTGATGACATGTTGTAGTCGGTAACGACTATTATAAGTTATCGTTGTCTTACAGGACTTCATGTCTGTCTTTTATATTTTGTTATAATTATTAATCTTTCACCGTTTGTTTCATGCACTTTTACACTATGTGTCGGTGGCACTTGTTAAACGGTGGATTTACACTTGTTATTATTGTTTTTCACTTTCAATGAACTACAATCTTGTTATTATTAATAAAAAAAAAATAATAATAATAATAATTTAGTTATTATTATTTTTTTTGCCCTAATTGAGGTGATAATGTAGGGTTCGCTTCGAGAAAAGGTTTCATTCTTAATTATCGAACCTATTTTCTTGTTTTTATGACATTATTTTAAAAGCTGGTAGTCTTTTTCAAATATGACAGCTAATGGAATGAAAGGAAGAGAAATGATGGCAGTTTTTGAAAGGTCGAGGGTCCGAATCAGTCAGAGAGTGAAAAGTTTTATTTTCCACCAAAAGTTTTATCATTTTCTGTGTTTATCATCTTCTTCAATTAGTGAAAGTCTGAAGTAATGGCTGTACCATATCTTCCGTGTATTTCTCAGCTGTAAATCAGTTGGTGGGCAAAGAGCCAACAACAGCAGTATGTGACCGTGGGCCGTGGGCCGGCCGAAGGTTCTTCCAATCTTCTTCTACACACGAGCGGACCTCCCCATCTGCGTCCCGTGTGCGTCCCGAGACCTGAGGTGGATACCGGGACCCCTTCTCCTTCTGGTGCGAGCTGGTGCGAGCGGGCGTTTCGTGATCCGCGGCCCTCCCCCGGCGACGACGACCTGTTTAACCTATTATGTTTTGTGTTTATGATTCCGTACAGTGGCTGGTTGTGTTGTGTTCCTCCTTTGTTTCTCCTTCTACAATAAATTACAAGATTCCCCGTGTTCTCTCTTCCCCTGTTAGGTAGGAAGGACTTGATTTGTAGATTAGTTAGTTTAAGGCCATTATTAGGGCGCCTCACGCCGAGAATATAAGGCCCTAGCTGTAATAAGGGTCATAGACCTCTAGCCTAGAGGCATTTCAATAATCGGGAGCGCTTCTCACGCGTCCCATTTAAGGTCGGTGCTTCACATCGACCGCCCATTTTTTAGGGTTCTTTAGTATTTATTAAGGCCCTAGCTGTAATAAGGGTCATAGACCTCTAGCCTAGAGGCATTTCAATAATCGGGAGCGCTTCTCACGCGTCCCATTTAAGGTCGGTGCTTCACATCGACCGCCCATTTTTTAGGGTTCTTTAGTATTTATTAAGGCCCTAGCTGTAATAAGGGTCATAGACCTCTAGCCTTAATTCTACCTCTAGGTATAGATATTTAATTTACTTTAACTTGACACTTGTATATATAAACGTGGTTGACAATAAACTTCCTGTCAACATCTCATCAACTTCTTTTATTTTGTAACATGACATTTGGCGCCCCACGTTGGGCGCCAAATGTCAAGTTACGAAATAAAAGAAGTTGATGAGATGTTGACAGGAAGTTTATTGTCAACCACGTTTATATATACAAGTGTCAAGTTAGAGTAAATTAAATATCTATGTCTAGAGGTAGATTTAAGGCTAGAGGTCTATGACCCTTATTACAGCTAGGGCCTTAATAAATACTAAAGAACCCTAAAAAATGGGCGGTCGATGTGAAGCACCGACCTTAAATGGGACGCGTGAGAAGCGTCCTAGATTATTGAAATGCCTCTATGGTAAATACATCCTTTACAAAAAAAACTAATGTGTATAGTGAGAAGCACCCTAACTTAAAATCTAAAGAATCGGGCATTATATTCTCGGCGTGAGGCGCCCTAATAATGGCCTTAAACTAACTAATCTACAAATCAAGTCCTTCCTACCTAACAGGGGAAGAGAGAACACAGGGAATCTTGTAATTTATTGTAGAAGGAGAAACAAAGGAGGAACACAACACAACCAGCCACTATACGGAATCATAAACACAAAACATAATAGGTTAAACAGGTCGTCGTCGCCGGGGGAGGGCCGCGGATCACGAAACGCCCGCTCGCACCAGCTCGCACCAGAAGGAGAAGGGGTCCCGGTATCCACCTCAGGTCTCGGGACGCACACGGGACGCAGATGGGGAGGTCCGCTCGTGTGTAGAAGAAGATTGGAAGAACCTTCGGCCGGCCCACGGCCCACGGTCACATACTGCTGTTGTTGGCTCTTTGCCCACCAACTGATTTACAGCTGAGAAATACACGGAAGATATGGTACAGCCATTACTTCAGACTTTCACTAATTGAAGAAGATGATAAACACAGAAAATGATAAAACTTTTGGTGGAAAATAAAACTTTTCACTCTCTGACTGATTCGGACCCTCGACCTTTCAAAAACTGCCATCATTTCTCTTCCTTTCATTCCATTAGCTGTCATATTTGAAAAAGACTACCAGCTTTTAAAATAATGTCATAAAAACAAGAAAATAGGTTCGATAATTAAGAATGAAACCTTTTCTCGAAGCGAACCCTACAACCGTTTTATATTTTTATGAGTGTACAATAAGTTTTCATAAATATATTCACATGGTACTGTCATTATGTTTATTTCTTTGAATTTATCACGCAGGGATTCTCTGGAACCCATATTATAGATTGCACGAACAGCCCTCTTCTGCAGCACAAATACGGTGTTAATATCTGCAGCGTTCCCTCACAGCAGTATACCATAAGACATAATACTATGGAAGTAGCTGAAATAAACAAGTCTAGATGTATCCACGTCTGTAAGATAACGGATTTTTTTGACTGCATATGCTGCAGAACTAAGTCTCTTCGATAGCTTATCTATGTGTGGGCCCCATTGAAGTTTATTATCTAAGGTGATTCCTAAGAATACGGTACTTTCTACATTTCTAAAGTTTCTCCTTTAACGTTTACATCAGCCTTCACTTGTTAAACATTAGGTAGAATAAATCTAATACATTTTGTTTTGGTTTCGTTTAACAAAAGATTATTGACACAAAACCAATGAACTACTTTTGAGATTGCATTATTCACATCGTCGAAATTTGTGTTTTGTCGTTTCATTTTAAAAATTAATGAAGTATCATCAGCAAACAATACAATCTCGTGATTATTCTTGACAAAATGAGGCAGGTCGTTAATATGAACTAAGAATAGGAAAGGACCGAGGATAGAACCCTGTGGTACACCCATCTTGACAGCAATGTCAAAAAGACAGATAAAAAATTACACCAAATGTCAAAATTCTGATACAACAAAAAAGACGAGTAGGTATTTCTAAAAACGACACCAAATGTCACCAAATGACACTAAATGTCAAAAATGACATATGCATCATCTGGCGAGTGCCATATGTAACGGAAGGAATCCTAAAGCAATATCTGATTTAACATTTCTGAAGCGCTTTGGACTTCAGAACTTCACTGCCTGATAATAAATAAGTAAATAATGCTGGATAATTCACACAGCATCATCTAGCCCCAAGCTAAGGAGAGCTTGTGTTATTTATGGGTAATATTTTTTTAGGGTTCCATACCTCAAAAGGAAAAACGGAACCCATATAGGTTCACTTTGATTTCCGTCCGTCTGTATATGATACGACGGACGTATCATATTTTATAATATACTACATTTAATTATACGGAACCCTCGGTGCGCGAGTCAACTCGCACTTGACGTTTTATTTTATTATGCATTGAAAACACCAAGATCTCCGAAACAGAAATGCACAAATCGTACAAATATTTGTCTCCAGGCGGGAATCGTACCCGCAACCTCCTGCGTCGCATCGCAGGTGGACCTTCGCCACAGAGGTTGTCTAATTAGATCAATACTTGTAGAAAGTAGGTAGGTACCTATTCTTTATATTCCAGAATGGTTGAAGAAGTGCAAGGAAGAGCGTCTTGCACTCCGCGACCCGAGCCGTCTGCTGCAAGAGCACGCGATCTGGATCACCGGTTTCAACAGAGAGCTGATAAAGCTCTCCAATGGGGAAGATATCGTCAGCCAGGGCTTCACCAAACAGGCCTGCCTTCCTTCCATGGGTGGGTTTTACAGTTTGCCAATTAGGTATCTAAGCTTTTTTTTTTCTGTTACTTCATTTGTTACCATGATCACTTCTTTGGTAGGGTACCTATTTTTTCCGTGTCCAAAGGATGCCATGCCACGCCAATCTTAAAACGATATTACGTATCTCACGCCCGTAGCACACCTCCGCTGCGAAACCTTAACAGCGGAACCGCAGTAATTTCGCAGTGTCTTGTCCGTATGTAGAAGAAGCGGAACACTAGCGAAACTGCCTGTTCTAACGCATAGATTTGACTATAATTCTATCTCTTTCTCCGCGCGGTTCCGCCGATCTGCTCTGACGTCAGCCACACCTCCGTTCCGCAACTCAAACTACACTTGATCGCAGCGGAATTCATCCAGCCGTTCCGCTACTCGTATTCCGCAGCGGAGGTGTGCTACGGGCGTCAATGAGGGTTAGGGTACATCTGGGCCGAATCTCAAACTGATCCACGGACGAGATGTCCACTTCACTTTTGAGTAGGGGTACATCTCGTCCGAATGATTGATGTAGGTACCTAACCTACTCAAATATTTGGTTACTTACGTCATTCACGCGGACAGATGTTTTAGGACCATTTTCAATATCTATCAATCTATGTTGACACCTTTGATCCAAGGTCAACTAATGCAATAACTAGGCTTAACTAGCCGCCAAAAGAGTGTCTGATGACAAAGCACACACACAAGCAGACGGTCTAGCTAGTAAATACCAACCATACCTGGTCGACATCCCACAATGCCGAACTATACGTTTCCGGTCTACTTTCGTTATAAGTACCGGTGAAGAGTTGAACGAATTTCCTGCGCCCGTTTTTCCGTTACTCCAAATCCCGAATGAATTATGTTCCTGCTGGGAAAGCGTGCAGCATCTTAGGCCACATGGTCACAATAAAAAAAAACTGCAGCTGATATCTAATCCTTATTACCACTATTCTCCAGGTCAACACTTCATGTACAATATGACCCCGAAAACCGCCTGCGTGGATGAAAACTTCCTGCCCTGGTTCGTAATGACCATGAAGGGGAAGTTGGTGACGAGCGCATTTAACAACTTCGGTAGCCTGCCTCTAAGCAAACCGCAGGACTGGATGGAGAGGCCTGACCGAGCCTATGTTAAAGTAAGTGCCAACTAACACGACCTATGTAAGTCTGTGTAGCGTAACCAGGAATTGACCTGGACGCGGCTGGTCCGTTACCATAGAAATCTAAATTAGATTTCTGTCCGTAAAGGCTTGGCCAAACCAACGCGTTCAATTCGCGTCCGCGGTGGAGTGCACGGTGGCGATACTGCGCGTGCAAAAGTTGTATACACCGTCGCGTTTGTTCTTGCGTTCACCAGGCTGGAGTCACGTCATTGACTACTACTAAAACTAAACAACATAGTTCTTCGAACAAATAAATAGCTGCGTGCAGCGTCCTAACGTAACAAGCCCGATCTGATCGCCACCGCCGCGTGCAGACGCTGCACCGGACGCCGCGACCAACGCTGCACGCAGCTATTTATTTGTTCGAAGAACTATGTTGTTTAGTTTTAGTAGTAGTCAATGACGTGACTCCAGCCTGGTGAACGCAAGAACAAACGCGACGGTGTATACAACTTTTGCACGCGCAGTATCGCCACCGTGCACGCCACCGCGGACGCGAATTGAACGCGTTGGTTTGGCCAAGCCTTTACTCTTTTGTTTAAGAAGCTAGGTTTGCTAAATGAGGGTTACCTAATAAAAAGTTCCTAAATGGAAAGTAGTCGACAATGTCGACATTTTGATTTTAGACTTTTGAATTAACTATAAGATTTTACACAGCATACCCTAGCCGCTGTATAAGAAATGCTGGCACCGGCTGACAGACACACATTTTCTCCTGGAATCGAGTCCTCCGGTTTTTCAGTCAACTCATCCTACATTAGTCAAACCTACACCTACACATACACTAGCCTACTCAGGACGCGCAAATAAAAAGTTGAGGTGGACCTTTATGTCCTATTACCTGATCGAGACGACTAAGAATTTGCACCACCCAAAGTCTTCCCACCCAATCCTCCCGCGGGCAGGCAGCAGCGCCCCCTGCAGAACAGATCCACCAAAGCACTGCGATCCCAACCCACATGCCTAGCGTGGGGACTAACGCACCCCTCTAATAATAAGATTCAGTACAGTGGACTGGCAAGGTCGCCATGAAATGTTGTTGTGGTGGAGACTAATTAACACGACTGTAGTAGGTTCTGTACTGAATATTTATTGATGAAAAACCACGCTTTTTATACAATAAAATTACCTCTAATTTGGATTTATTAATTGCTTATCTTTGTAGTTCGATATGCTTATTGTTTTAACATAAAATGGTTTATCAATTTTCTTATCTAAACATTCTCCGTAAGTAATCCGATATGTTTGACATTTATTCTATACTAATATTATAAAGAGGAAAGATTTGTATTTTTGTATGTTTGTTACGAATAAACTCAAAAACTACTGGACCGATTTCAAAAATTCTTTCACCATTAGAATGCTACATTATTCCTGAGTAACATAGGCTATATTTATTTCTTGAAAAAATTAGGGATCCGTACTGAAACTTCAATAATGTAACCCAAGGTGTAAAAAAATTAGCCATAAATTGTCTATCATCGCATGCGCTGCGGAAACTATTGATGATAGAACAAAAAAATGTTCTACAATATTAAAGATTATATCTACAAAAAACTCAGCAATACCATATGTCCAACCATTGTAGTTATCTCAGTATAACTATTATTTTACTTTTTAAAAGTTGATAGAAATATTGACCAAAGTTGACCATGTTATCCATACATTTGTATTAATCCTTATCCAAATAAATAATTTCATAATTAAGACTGTTTCAATACCTGTAGATTACTTTTTGAATTATTCAAATCGGACATTCCATTCTACAGATATTACGAATTTAAAAATCTCAATCTAAACAATTATTAGAATTAATACTATTAGAAAAATAAATGACGCCGCACCCGGGCAACGCAGCGAGGGAGGTAGGTAAAAATAATAATAAATAATGTCCTCCTAGCCGAATTTCGACCACGGCGGTCAATCTCATCGGAGACTAGCCAGACGCGCAGGACATATTATAGTGCACAAGTGTGTGCGCTGCTGTGTGGTGCCGGCTTAGAATTTGCACAACCCCAACTCTTCCCGCGGGTGTCGTAAGAGGCGACTAAGGGATATCCACCGGGGGCGGGCACGACCGCGGAGAGGTAAAACGCAAGACCAACGGCTTAATGTGCTTTCTGAGGCACGCGCCCGTGCCTCGGAAAGCACGTTAAGCCATAATTTCCTTACTCCGGGCTGCTACAGTGAATATTTCTTGCTAGAAAATACCCAATAACACAAAACTTGGGCCGACCCAGGATTTGAACCCACACTATCCGCGGTTGAACACGCGACCGCTATACCAACGGGGCAGTCGGATAAAAGTATAAAATGTCCTGCTACAGAAATATTAGAAACCTACGTATATCCCAATTTTTTTAAAAATTAATGTTCACCCGTGCGAAGCCGGGACAGGCCGCTAGTAAAATATAATTCTATTTTTCCTTATCTCTAAGTAGGTCATTGAGTGACGTCGTACATTAGGTATGTACCTACACTACAGGGCGCTTATCAAGAGAGGCCTATGACCAGCAGAGTACTGGCACAATACATAATATACATTTATCTACTGTGGTACTGGTAAAGGCTGATGATGTACAGTCGGCTGCAAAAATATGTATACACTCCCAAAGTTTTTAATTTTACTAAATAGTAAGTGTATAGTAATTGTGATAATTTATGTACCGCATTCTGACGAAGTACGATGACTACTTTGTACGAAAAACGTGTGCATGTCCTTTTATTTGAAAAGTTCCGAATAAAACAAAAGTTAAACCTTGGAAGTGTATACATGTCTGTGCAGCCGACTGTACCTAGTAATGGAGACCTAAAACTCTATTCCATTTTTGTAGAAATAACATACCATCACAATAATACATAAATCTCAGTGTCAAGTTTATCAGAGTTAAGTTGACAAGATTCTGGTTCTTTTCAGGAAAAAATCGTGCCGTACGGCCCTGAATGCCTTTACGATCTGGTTGAAAGCTCTGGCCTCATCACAATGCACATCTACTACACCAGTACTCCATTGCTGGTCACCTGCTAGTCAACAGTCTAGATTGCAGTCAATGCGGTACACGCCAAAAATTAAGCACACATTTCATTGTATATATACCCGCCTGCTCAAGAAGAGGTTTTGTTTGTTTTTTAACGGTGTTTTTGTTTGTGTGTAATAATAATAAAAATATTTATTTACAGACAGGTTTACAATATTCGTACCTACTAGTCTAATTATTAATATTATTATACATTTCGACTGGATCACACATCTAGCACAAATATGCTTAATATAAACCTATTAGGGTCAAAGAAAATGACTCCTCGCTCTAACTAAGTTAATATAACTTGTATTGAGACACGAGGGCTCTCCCCTCCCCGGCTACAAACAGGCTCAACTAACACCAACTGCGACTAAGATATAATTCCCAGAGAAATATTGGTTACGAATCCGTATAAATACTTTATACAATACAACTAAAATAGAAGGAATTTAAAATACTAAGAAATACTTACATTAAACATCGCATAAAAAAATAAGAAAATGAAAATAAGAGTGTATGTTGAGATACTGAATGTTTTGCCTTAAATAAGGGCTCATCTATAATATAAAAATGAATCGCAAAATGTGTTGGTAAGCGCATAACTCAACAACGCCTGGACCGATTTCGCTAATTCTTTCTTTGTTGTGTTTGTTATTGTCAGGAGAAGGTTTTTATGAAAGAAAAAATTAAGAAAGTTGGGAACATAAATTTCCACGGGGCGAAGCCGCGGGGCGCAGCTAGTATCATATACAAATTAGTAGTACAATTTGGAAATCCAGTTTTCTGAATAAAAATAAATGATAAGATCTGAATTTATAAATTGGACTTTTGTTGCCTTTGATAAAACGGCTATGTAGTAAATGATATAAACATAGTGAAAACCCATCACCAGATCCATCAAACGTAGGTACAAAACAAGGATCACAATTAAAGTATGTAACTAACAGGTTTTAAGGCGAATAGTAGGGGTGATAGTGGCGCCACTATATATTTAATTTAATCATTAAGTTACTCGTATACAAAGGAATTATCAAAAAATCGGACCGCTGGTAGACGATACCTATCACAAGCTTTTATTTAATGTATCTGTCATAGTTTTGTTTTGTGTTATTCAATCAAAAAGCTTGGTGGCCACCAATAGGAACTAAACTCTTGAAACAAGTATCTGCCTAAATAATAGATACAGTACAAAACTAATAAAGATACATTTAAAAAAAGCTTATGATAGATATCGTCTACGCGCGGTCCGATTTTTTGATAATTCCTTTGTATAACGTAATTATAAAATTAAATATGTAGTGGCGCCACTATCACCCCTACCACAGATATTATAATATAATACTATACTAGTACCCCTACTATTAGCCTTAATTAAGAACCTACCTACTGAAATGTTGTTAATCGTTGATAAGATTACTGGGTGCCGTTTTTAGGGGCCCGTAACGAATCGAAGGAACCTACGCTGCTGTCCATATTTTGAAAAACATTGAACAAATTGGACACTCACGGTAGGGTTGGTCCACCAGTTCAAAGTGGCTCAGCGAGCAATGGAAAGAGCTATGCTCGGAGTTTCTCTGAAGGATAGGATTCGTAACGAATACATCCGACAGTGAACTAAAGTTATCGATATAGCCTAAAGCTGAAGTGGCATTGAGCCGGCCATGTCTTGCGAAGAACCGACAACGGATTGGGTAAAGGTAAACGTGTTCTTGAGTGGAGACTGCGACTAGGCAAACGTAGTGTAGGACACCCTCCAGCCAGGTGGGATGACGACCTGCGAAAGACTGCAGGCAGATGCTAGATGCGGCAAGTTGAAGACGGAGCGCTATGGCACCCATCAGGGGAGGCCTGTGTCCAACTGTGGACTAATATAGGTGGATGAATATGAGAGCTAATTACAACAACGTGTCGTCGTTGAAAACGAAGGCGTCCGTGGACTTTTAGTCAAGGTTCAGGACATGTCTTACCGACCTTTATGGACAGTGTTGGATAGTATTTGAATCCAGGTAGGTAGGCACTTTCCATTTAGAAGCCTTTGCATTTGTTCCGGAAGCTATCTATTGACAGAAAATAGATCAATGATAATAGTTATAAGTAGGAAATAATGTGCTATTTGATACTTTTCATAGAAACAATAGTGAAGAAACCTCTAGCCAACTATTTAGAACCAAATATTCACATTTACTGACAGCACCCGCTGAAAAACCAACGCCAGCCAGCTTTACAACATAAATACACTCGTATCATTGCAATTGCAGGATAAACATAAAGAGTCAAGTGCGGTTTTACGCATGGAGGTCTGTCTTGTGTTTCCATTGTTAATTTTATTTGTATCGTAAGAATTTGATTGTGTTGTACTTATTATTGTGTGAAACGTACATCTGCGAAAAATTTCTTAGATATTATCGGTATCAATCAAGTGTAAGTATCAAAATGTATCTATACCTGCGGTTGCCTGCGGAGTGGAATAAATGAATAGGTACCTCAGTAGGTAAGTACCTATTCATTTAATTCTGAGAAAATCCCAGTGGATCTCCGCGTAGTACTAGTAAGTATAAATATAGTAATAAAATAGTATGAAGATCTGTTTTGTGGTCTTTTTTATTTATTTTATTTTTATGTAAGTACTTATCGGACTAGATTGTGCTTTGATTTTGTGTAAGACAAAAAACCTTTTCTATTTTTAATCCGAGATTTTCTCAAATTCAATACAGGTGTTCGCGTATAACGTATTAAATAATATACATAAACTACACTTGCGAGCTTTAAACTGGAATCGCTTCAAGGGTTGTTCAAGACTAATTTTTACAATTTCTTTGCAGTGAACTATGAGTTAAGTTATGTTTTCCCTTACGCAGGATTTATTGGCGACGATAAATTTTGATTTAATGCACGATAATGTCCGCTGCCACACCTCAGCAGTGACTAGACAGTACCGACAGACGTCTTCCATGTCGGCATTCCCACACTAGACTGGCCAGCCCTTATTCCTGACTTGAACCCAATCTGGCATATGTGAGACGAGCTAAAACAGCGGATACGAGGGGAAATCCAGCTCATCCAGCTCCGGCGCCGATAGAAGCCGATAGATGCAACTTCGACCTATTGCAATAATTCCCAAAATTTAGGTAGCCAATTTAATTAATTTTAAATCTTCTTGATATCACTTGAAAGGTAACAAAATTACCTTTCAAATGATATACCACAATCTATAGTTCATTGTACATAAATTGTAAAAAAATTGTTTTGATCAACTCGCGATGAAAGCGATTCCATTTTAAAGCTCGCAAGTGTAGATACGAAACTCTATCAAGGCTTGGCCGACACGATCTTGGCCCGTTAATTATAACGTGGAAGAAGATATAGATTAGCACTTATTAACGATTATGATTTATACAAAATTATAAATTGGAATTATTTCCTGTGTATCTTTCTCAGTTTAGTTTGTGATCGTCCATCATGAAGATGCTACTAACAGTTTTGGCGATCGCAGCGTTTGCAGCGCTGGCCGCAGGTAAATCTTCATTCACTCAATCGTACATAGAAAAATCTGTCAACTTTGGGAAGCAGCTGAGCCTCGAGTCATTTGTTTTCTTCCGTTGACATTAGTCAGAGAGCGAGAAAACACTGCTTCACTTTATAGCCGAACTCGCACGCGTATTTAAGTAGCCTATTGCTTAAGTTAGGCTACGTTCTAAGTGTATGCTAAATTTCACCTTGATTTCTTCAGTAGTTTTGGAGATCCTAGGTAACAAAAAATTCACATTTCACAAACTTTCGCATTTATAATATCAGTAGGATTATTGACTATTGCGTTCTGTAGCTTCTTTCTGTTCTGGTAGCTTTTGTCACCATCATTCGAGCTTTAATGCAGCTAATTATGACATACCTACTACGAGTACATAAACAGTACAAGAGCCCAAATAATATTTAACGAACTTCGAAGTATTGTTCACTTATTTCTTAAAAAACTAAAATAAATAATAAGGCATCTTACCCCAAAGTAATCCAGAGCTTGTTAGTTGTTATAAGTTTAATTGTTAAACGTTTTAGATTTTCTTCTCGTTTAATTGACACGTTAGTAGTGTTTAAGTAAACCGCTACTGATAGGTACTACCCTCGTAGGTACATACTATACTAAGCTGCAATTATTCGATATCAAACTGAACGCAGTCGTTATCCTCAGGTTTGAAAGAGTGTGCGCCCCTTTTACATCATAGGGGCGGCACAGCATCCTTAATCCGCCCCCATCTCAGCACTCACTCCTTTCATGACCACACAATCACACAATCCATCCATCTTTTCTTTGGCCTATCTACCTACATAACTTAGATAGGTACATGCATATTCATAACATTCAGTTTTACGTAGGTACCTATGTTATTTAACATTTCTGACATGTCCAAGAGTCCTACGCAGGTAAGGTCTACAGATTATTTATTCGTAGGTCTAAAGGAAATAAAGTACTTTGAGTTTGACTTTCAATCCCGTGTAAGTATCGTGCCATTCTTTCCTCCTGATTAATAAAAACAATAGCCAGCAACTACATGCAATTCAATTACTGTAAGACTACCGAATAGAATATGCAAATCCAATATTTATTGTGCCCCTTGAGAAAATATATTTAGGAGTAGCTGCACAATCATCAATTGAAGAACTGTCAAAAGAAATCCCTGAACCGAAAACCGAAATCACAGACTTCAAAAGAACTTGTCTAGTGTTTTACGAAGCTTACTTTTCAGGGAGTGACATAGGCTATATTTTATCCCGGAATTCCCACGGGAACGGAAACTACGCGGGTGAAACCGCGAGGCGATCGTCTAGTATAAATAAAGAGCCTAGCTCTTTTCGTGTAATGTAAAAGACATTGCATTAAAGAGATAATAGTGGAGGAAATTGCATCATTACTAATGATGCAATTTCCTCCACTATTATCTCTTTAATGCAATGTCTTTTACTTTTTACAAGCTTTTATTTAGCTTGCAATGTATGTAACTATGTTTGTACGGGTGGAATCATGCAACTCAATTTTGAAGCAGACATCTTCAACCGATTGAGAAGTTGAAGCTGAAGTTTTGTATACACGTTTAGTTTGGATGACAATGCAAAAAAAGGATTTTTTTTTAATATTAAATCTTATTTATACGACATGACAGCGACTTTCTTCTTGATCTGTTTCATATAGCGAATTCTTGGTCTTCCTCTTCCTCGTCTTTCTTCTACTTTTCCTTCTATGATGTGACATACTTACATATGAAGTTATAGCTATACTTTTCATATAGAAACTAAAAAACCTGACCCTTAGGTACCATACCAGCTTGTGCCCAATCACATGTCCCGCGCTCATAGTTTGTCTCCTTGGAGATGGTCGAAAATTCGGCTAAAATTTTCTTTTACATTACTTTAAATACCGTTTTACAATAAATTTTGATAATCAACATAAGCATTTATCTGTTTGTATAATTTCAGGATCCCTGGCACCTGGTTTAAGAGGTGAGTACTTATTTGGATAAGGCGATTAGTAGATAATTTAGTTGATAATAAGATCTATAGTGAGAATGTGTCATACAAGCGACTAATAATATCGTACGATACCTATAGTAGGTATTGATAATTATGTTATTGTGATAACAGTGACTATGGAAACAGTGATTACCTTTTGAAACTAATGTTTTTAAGTTGTGACTTTCATGAGGAAATGAAAAAATATTTCGTTACAATTACAACACCGTTACAGTTAAATAAAATATTAAAACTAGTTTCGGTTCGTGGCTTCACGCACGTAGTACCTGTATCAAACACAGCTTATATATATAACTCAGGGGGAATGTGTTTCTTCCATAATTTTCTACACCTTTGACCTCACAATCTCACCTGCAGAACCTCTATTCCCCAGTTAAGTTCGACATGGGCACCTCACCAGACGAGGGGATCGACTACTTCTTCCGCGTACCCCTGACTGTGAACGAGGCTAAAGCGGCTGGCTGGACCAAGACCCGCCGCCCCCGAAACCCCACCCCCCACCTGCCGCAGTTGACATTGATCTGCGCCCCTGGCAGGAATATCGGCGGACTGTATGACGATAATGGTCATGTTGCTGGCCTGCAGATCGCTGTAAGTATCTCTAGCTTGTACTTGTGATATTAACAGGCATACGATTTCGCGTTCATAGAAGCGGGAGAGAGCATAGCTTATGGAACGGCGGCGCGGCGGCGCGTGCGTCAGCGCAAAAATCAAGTTTTTGTTTACTTACAGGAAAACTACACTACTTATGAAGAAACTGATTCATGGAACCAAATTATTAGTAATAAATAACCTACGTATCAAAACATAAGTCATTTCAATAGACTGCAGGGTTCCGGAGATCTCGACCAAATTATGTGCGAAACAGTGCACTTTCATGACGTTTTTATATCGTGTTTTTTTCCCCTTTCGTGGTTTCACATTCGAGGAACCAAAGACATAAAATAAAACGTCAAGTGCGAGTTGGACTCGCGCACTAAGGATTCCGTACAATTGTAAGATCTTGTTTCTTACCAAATGTCATGATTCTAGGTCAACGGGAAGTAGCCCCTGTATATTTTGGTCCAGGAAGAGAATCAATATTTCTTTGTTAATAAACAACAAATTTACTGTTTTCGGATAGTCCCTTTATTTGTGCTATAAGACCTTGCTTCTTGCCAAATTTTATGATTTTAGGTCAACGGGAAGTACCCAATAGCTTTTGTTCCATGGCGAGAATCAAAAGTAAAGGTTTAGGGGGAATGGGTATTTTTTCTACTTTTTTCAAAATATTTCGATAAGTATGAAACCTACAGAAATTTCAAGAACTACATATTTTGAAATGTACAAACTGATACCTTTCATTTGATACCACACATGACCCTGTAGGTATCTATAAAATTTCGACATCTCAATTTGTATGGAAAATGTTCATTCTCATTTTTCTTTTTTTTACTTAAAATCTGTACAGGCGCACGAAATGTATTATTATTTTAAATTTCAAGTTGATAGCTGCGGTAGTTGCCTAGTTATTAAGTAGGGAAACAATGACAGACAAAGCGAGACCATAAGGGTTTCGAAACCGATCTTCGATCTCGAAACCCTAAAAATACTTGTCCTAAATTTATATTTTTTCAATATAATATGATAAGCACAAGGGGTATCCCTTGTGCTAAATATCTGTTTACATTTTTTACGCAGCCGTTTTACGAATAAATCGTTGTGCATTTCATCCTAGCGCGCGGGTATGTCTATTACGGGTATGTCAACTTTTAAAAAAATACTTAAACATTACATTAAGTCAAAGGTCGTGTAATTTTTTTATTTTATATTGTTTGCATGCCACTTCCAGTTGTGCTCTCTCCGCGTCATAGCCGAGCGGCCATTGTTTTGTGACGCGTAGAGACATTTCATTATGATAACTCCTATCTACCCACTATTTTTCTGTAAAAAATTTAGCATTTTATTTTTTCTTAAGTTAGTTTTAGTACGAGCCCTACATTGCAAAAAATGTGTTTTCTCATGTAGGTAAGTGAATTTATTCTTAGTGAGAAATAAATATTCTTAAACCTAAAAAAAATTATGTCAGGTGAGATAGCAAAGATTTAGGCCGCGCCCACTGATGTGTTCGCCCCGACGACTTGTGTAGCCTTAACGCATTCACTGCCCGCTTGCGGGACCTGCAGATGGACATGTGCTGTGCGTCTAGGGCTTTGAAAGCGTTAGTTTAGCTTGTAACCTCGCGTAAGCAACCGACAAATGGCGGTTCCAGTGATAAAATACTGGTAGCGCTGTTTTACAAGCAATTTCTTCTTTATTCCAGTTGCGTAAAGACGAGATTACCAACAACGTGTTGGACTGGGAGGCGCGAGGATTCCAATCCTGGAACACTAGTTTGGACGGACAGTGCGTTAGCATGTACGCGATACAACAGTTCTTCCTTTCAGAAGGTATGAACTACATTGAGCAATTTTGGCATAACTTATTCAATGTTTTCGCTTCTTTCTGGGTATTTTCTATGTAGGTATAGTAATAAATACAGTGTTTCCCTGGATAACGTGCAACCCCTAAAGGGGGTGAAAATAGATCAAAAATTATCCACAAAAAATAGAAAAACTAATTTTAAAAAAATCTTTTATAGGTACTTTATTGATCAATTAAAATTTTTATTACTCACTAATAGACGAGTAGGTAATCATTGCGCACAAAAAGAATGTTGCACAATTGCTTCCCTGGATTCGTACCTAAACCTCAGCCTTTGGTCCATTTTCATAACTGTTTTTCATAGCTAGCTACGAAAAAGGCAATTTCCTTCACTTTTTCATAACTAGTTATTAAAATGGACCCTTTGTTCCCTTTTAATAACGTTTTCATAACTAGCTACGAAAAAGACAATTTCCTTCACTGTTTCATAACTAGTTATTAAAATGGACCCTTTAGTTGTTCCCTTTTAATAACTGTTTTTATAACTAGCTACGAAAAAGGCAATTTCGTTCACTTATTCATAAATAGTTATTAAAATGGACCCTTTGTTCCCTTTTAATAACGTTTTCATAACTAGCTACGAAAAAGACCATTTCCTTCACTGTTTCATAACTAGTTATTAAAATGGACCCTTTAGTTGTTCCCTTTTAATAACTGTTTTTATAACTAGCTACGAAAAAGGCAATTTCGTTCACTTATTCATAAATAGTTATTAAAATGGACCCTTTGTTCCCTTTTAATAACGTTTTCATAACTAGCTACGAAAAGGCAATTTTCTTCACTGTTTCATAACTAGTTATGAAAATGGACCCGTTGTTCACTTTTAATAACTGTTTTTCTTAAATTTGGTAGGTAAAAGAAATGAGTGCAAATACTTAATGTTTGTTGTAAAATAAAATAAAATATATAGTAAAATAAAAGGGCCGACAAAATAAATAAATACCTACCTAAATATTGCTGGACAATTCATAATGAATATGAAAATAGGTATTCGGAGGCCTTCATCCAACAGTGCTACGTCTTTAGCTTGCCGCATCCAGCATCCCAGCTGGCCGGAGGGCGTCCTACACTATGTTTTCCGAGTCGCAAACTCCTTTTGTGAACACGTTTACCCGTTCGCCGCCGGGAGATACTGCCGGCCCACCGTCGCTTTAGCTTCAGAAATAATTTGAGCTATTTCAATAACTTTGGTTCTCTGCCGGAAAGATTCGTTACGGATCCTTCAGAGAACTTCCGACCATAGCTAAGTAATAGACGTTAATATTGCATGAACTAATTCCAGAATACCTAGCGAAGAGCAAGGCGGAGCGACTCGCACGCCACGACCCGAGCCGTGTGCTGCAACAGGACGCGGTCTGGTTCATCGGTCCAGGTAGAAAACTGATGAAGGTTTCCAATGATGAAGATATCCTTAGCCAGGGCTTCACCAAGCAGAGCTGTCTGCCATGGATGGGTCAGTTACTTTCATACTTTCACATTCCATTGATTCTTTATCAGATTTTAATTGACTCTCGATTAAAGAGCTTATTAGACTATCCTAAATATCGGATATCTTAATTAGTCAATCCTGAATTCAGAGAAGTTTAATAGCATGTAGGAAGGTAGCATCCTAATTAGGATCCGATTTAGGACTAACAGATCAATGAGAATTATAATTTATTTTTTCTCCACGTGCTTACCAGATCGGCTGAATTCTCTATGATCATCTATCAACCTTTCTTTTGATCAGACGAAAACGTTATTTTGCTGTCCACTACTGGACGCAGGCCTCCCCCTGATAAGCGCCTTATTGGCCTTTATCACATGAGGGCTATAGCCCATAATCCCCACGCTGGGCATGCGGGTTGGTGATCGCAGTTCGGTGGTAGAATTGTTCTGCAGGGAGCGCTGCTGCCCGCCCCCGGTGGATATCCGTTAGTCGCCTCTTACGACACCCGCGGGAAGAGTTGGGGTGGTGCAAATTCTAAGCCGGCACCACACAGCTGGGTCAGATAGCTAGCTACCTGACCCAGCTGTGTTTAAAATACTAAGATGGAATCATAAAGCGAACACTCGAAGACTAGTGTCAAACCAGACGCAGAGCCAGACGTGGCCAGACCTTCTAGCATCTCCCTAATCAAGGAATCGAGTTCTTTCTCGGCACTAAAAATTGGCAAACTATACACTAGCCAAGTAGTCCGGTTCAATTAAATGTATCCGGACTACTGAGACTACACCCCAAACTCGATGTCGATGTTTGTAAACAAACCTCCCATACTTATTCTTTAATTTAATACACTCTCTTGCCGCGTCCTTTTCATACGCAATTTAGATTACACGTCGATTTGAGATCCTTCCTTCAATAAATATTGCTTACAGTTATATCATTATAATCTGAAACTCGAGGCCAAACAAGTAAGTTTTACATATTTGTGTTGTGGTTTGTTTACAAACATTCTTCATCGAGTTAAGCTAATGTCACAAATAGCCGACAACAAAGACGTAAAACCAAGTTATTTATCTATCCAGGTCAACACTTTTACTACAATATGACAGAGACCCTCACTTGCGACGCTGAGAACATCTACCCCTGGTTCCCTATGACCTTGGACGGTCAGCTGGTCTCCAGCGGTTTCATAACATTCAGTAACCTGCCTGTGGGTAAAATGGACGTCTTCGAGAGACCTGACCGCAGTGTAGTCGAGGTATGTACATTATGAACAGACGTGCAACGATGGTTACCCGCCTGTTAAAATTTTAAAAAAAGTTTAAATAATAAAAACATTTGTTTTTAGATAACTGTGATCCTTAATTTGTTAGTAGCAGAAAGATCTCTTAAATTAAATGTTAGTATTCTTAGCCTACCTACTACATTTAATTTAATTGAAATTCGATCATATTTGATATTAAAAAAAATTAAAATTACGTAGATACGTGGTAACAAGCATTCACACAAACTATCGCATTTATAATATTAGTAGAACAACAAATTCGACTTTAATTACGACACTTAGAAGTCAGGGGGTCACGGATATGAACGCCCCTGTACCAATGTCAATGCACAATCAAAGCGATTGTCTTTTCAATAAACCTATCAGCATAGGCTATGTACAGCTTTTCTGGTAGGTCCGCTGTATAATGCCTAGGTCCTAGGACTAAGCCCTATAGGACTCGGGGCATTGATGTTCTATGGTTGTACCCCCGACATAAATCTGCAGATAGTACAAACATTTGTCCCGAGAATGGAACCCGCAACCACCTGCGTTACAGGCGGGCCTTCTCCAGCTCCGCCACGGAGGTCGTCTGTGATCCGTAACTACGGACCTTCAGTGGATCTCCGGATTCCAGATTCTATCCAGCAAGGACAGATAGATAGTCCTTGCTAGATAGAATCCGGAATGAAGAGATCATCAGAGAAAACGCCTCGGTAAATGACTTTAGTGTTAACCAAGATGGATTTAAAAGTTTTATCATGAGAGAGTCATCAAAATGAATTTAAATAAGTCAAATTCATTTTTGATTTCAGGCGATCGTACCCTACGGACCGGAATGTTTGTTCGAGCTTGCTGACGCCCCTGGCGCCCTCACAATGCACATCTACTACACAAGCACTCCTTGGCTGATTACTTGCTAGACGAGCGCAAGAGGCTAGATTATTTGATCGATTGTTATTCTTGTTATTCTTCATTAAATGTATTTGAGAGTAATTTTAATTTTCTTTGAGTAAGCCTTAAAAAAACCGCAGCTGTGTGTAAGGAATCGCGCTACAAAATCGCAACAAATCGCGCCACACACGACGCGCTTCAAAATCGCGGTGGTGGGGTAGAGGCATTATCAATATTAGCTACTTAGCTACGCTACTACAACACGCGTAATTTAGGCTTAGTTTCGATTAAGACAAAAACAATTCATTTGATGCAAGTTTAATAAAAAAACAAATTCATATAACAGCTTACTTGCTATTCAGGGCCCGTAGGTGCCTTGAAGGATTTCTTCTTGATCTTCTGCTGTCTCCGTTTGAGGTGCCTCTGGACGCGGCCTGCTCCTTCCTTCTTTAGATCCTCGTACTGCTTTACAAGTGCTTCTACTTTCATCTCAGCTGGAACGAAGAAATAATTTAAAACAATGCCAAATATTTTTATAATAATACAAGACTGGTAAAAGCTTTGCGCTCTTTTAGTCATCTTACAAAATGCGATTGATCCTTTTTATTTTGATCGCAAGAAAGGGGAACATTTTAGTGCAGTCAAAGTAGTTTCGTTAGCTTCCGTTTTAGAGCCGTCTGATTTAACGCCAACAGATCGAAATTAGGAAAATTATCATTTGTGTCTCATTACATTACACAATATTCTGGGGTACTAACTATATTCTGGGCTATTAAGGCCTATTCAGCCGCGACGAGTATGCGAATGGGATCCATACTCACGGTACACGGGTGGGTCGCGGCTTCGCGCGAGAGTGCAGGGGCTTATTCGTTACCCACAGCGTTAGCGAAAGCCGATAGTCACTATCTGCCTGTTATGCGGTAATCTTACTGTTCACCAAAATACTCGGCGGGATACTGCGGCTCCGCGAAACACGCGCGAAATTCAAGCTAAACTTGCCGAGAGCACTCTGCGTAGCCAATACTGCGTTGGTCTGAACAGGTCTTTACATTGTCGAACTAACAAATAAGTTTTAGATTATACACACAAATAAGTAGGACTTACATTTATTCCTAAAGTGTGGCTGCCGCCCTTCCTTATACTCCTGCACAATCTGTTTCTTTTGTATCTGCCTCTGTTCTTTTTCCACCTTGCTTTTTCTAGCTTCCTTGTGCTGGTCGTTCAAACGCTGCAATAGCCGGCGTAGTTTGACTTGCTTGTCAGGATCTGTAGTCTCTTTGAGTTCAGAGCGAATAGCCTTGATGTCGTTCATACGTACTTCGGAAAGGAAATTGTAGTTATCTGTGAACTCTTTCTTGTCAAACTCCCCGCAGAGTGGGTCAAATCTGAAAGTGGATTTTTATAATTATAATTTATAATAATGCTGGACAATCCACACATATTCATCTAACCCCAAGCTAAGCAGATCAAATATAACATAAAAGGCTGGCTTGTTGTTCGAATCAAGGTTAAGTCTGGCTAGATAACGTACTGCTGTATGTATAGTGATGCTAGATACAGCATGTTATGTCCAATAAAACACCATATTTTGGTAAATTTGTATTAAGCTTTGTAGCAATTCACAACTAGTTGGACACATGAAAATATACAACTACCCTAACTTATTCGATCTTGTTATTTGACGTCGTGAACGAAAGTCTTCGTTTCAAGTCTGGCCAAAATAGCTTTTCTGTCAGTATGTCCGTACTAGATATGAGCGCCGCGCCGGCGCGCCGTCGTCGCCGCGAGTGCAAGGCAGCGCGTCGTCGCCGAATGGAACAAACGACGCGCCGTCGTGGCTCGCCGCGATTTTATCTCTCGCTCGCGCGCGCGATCCATGATTACGCGTTTCATTCTTTCACTCTGTCAGTAGAGCCCAGTGTTTCTTGAAGTGAACGTGTGTCGTTGCATTTATATTGTGTCGAAGTGTGTGCGTAAAATGGGCACATTCGACTACTATTGATGTTTATAAAACCAAAATAAAGGATATTTACATAACACCGTTGAAAAAACTCTCCACTAAACATACCCATAGTTTTTGCTGGAATGAATTTGGTCATTTGGCGATAGAAATAGACGGAAAACGGAGAACTGTTTTGGGTGAACAAGTCTTTTGTGCTGTTTGCCTACGAAATGCAAAGAATGAAAATGAAAATTACTATTATTATGTTCCTAATCTTAATTGTACTTAATTGTATCTTGTTGTTATGTAGTAAACATAGTTATACAACTCAGATTAGTAAGTAGATTAGTTTTGTTGTGTCTTTCATATTGCTATTTTTGTTAAAAAGTTTATCAAATGTTGTGGTTTTTTTTTTAATTTGTATTTGGAACACATATAATATTATTAACGTCATAAAAATAAATAAAAACGTTGATTCTTCCAATTACATAATTTCTCCCTGACAAAATTCTCATTTCTCCCAGGACGCGCCGCGGCGCGCCGCCGCCGCCGTCCAAATTTTCAAGTCACGCCGCCGCCGTGAGATTGGCTATCGGCGCTCATATCTAGTCCGTACTCCTCTACAGGTCGTATTTTACAACCGATCGGTACGAAACTTGGTGTACAGATTCAACGATTTTATAGAATTTCTTCTTCTTCTTCTTCTTCTTCTTCTTCTTCTTCTTCTTCTTCTTCTTCTTCTTCTTCTTCTTCTTCTTCTTCTTCTTCTTCTTCTTCTTCTTCTTCTTCTTCTTCTTCTTCTTCTTCTTCTTCTTCTTCTTCTTCTTCTTCTTCTTCTTCTTCTTCTTCTTCTTCTTCTTCTTCTTCTTCTTCTTCTTCTTCTTCTTCTTCTTCTTCTTCTTCTTCTTCTTCTTCTTCTTCTTCTTCTTCTTCTTCTTCTTCTTCTTCTTCTTCTTCTTCTTCTTCTTCTTCTTCTTCTTCTTCTTCTTCTTCTTCTTCTTCTTCTTCTTCTTCTTCTTCTTCTTCTTCTTCTTCTTCTAAGATGGTCTAAGATAGACAAGTAAGGTACCTGCATGTTTAAACTAGAAAATACTAAAAAGATCTTAAAGGCCAGTTCACATTTTATTATTTCAATGCCAATTTCAATATTTACATTATTCCAGTGGCATTCCAGCGCTGGACTGGGATAATGTGAACGGGCCAATAATCTAAGTAATGATTCAGAATCGTCAGACTATATTATGGCCATGTGGTAGGGTATATCAGGTACCACTTCTGTGTTATAACTATGATGGACATTCAAGCAACAAGCAGAGCTTGTGTTAACCCCTAAACACTGCTTATCATTGTGGAAACCTATTCTAAAACTGCAACTAAATAGCGCAAGACCAGGTACCTTGGATCTCTTGTTTCTTTGCTCTTGGTTGACGGTAACCTAAGAACCATCGGAACTGGTTTCTTAGCACTCATTTCTCTTGGTCTATTCTTATTTTCTCTTTTGAAGACTTTCTTCTCATTTTTCTTTTCTTTGGTCCCAAACAATGCCTCTTTGTACACTTTTGCTCCAACCCTCTCTTTAAGCTTTTGTAATTCTTCAAATGAGAGGGTCGACAGTTGGGAACGGATAGCTAGCTGAAATACACAAAATGTCTTTTTTAAGTTTTAAATTATTTGTAATATATTCATTTGAACCACCTACAGGTCGCTCAAAAATAACAATATGACTTGACTTATTTATTAGGTACTGGTAAAATCGGTCTTGTTTTCCAGTTTTCTGCCAGTGTAAAGTTAAATTATGTTGTAATAAATACCTTTAAACCGTACGTACAGCTTTACCAAGCCTAGTTTCAACCACATTTCTCATTAGAATAAAGGCAAGGGTGCTTGTACAAGAAAGGAAAGGGACAGAGTGAAACTTACAACTTACACGAGAACCTATCTCGTGTAAGTTCTGTTCGTTGTTTGAATGGAACAAAACTCAGATAAATTGATATTACTCTTTCATGATCGTGCTCCTCCTCGGCGGCAACGCTGTCATTATCTTCACTGCTGCTCATTTTATAGATTTGAAGAAACGGGAACGATACGATATTGTTTCGCGGAGAAAAATTGTAATGCGTGAATATCAGGTTGGTTGTGTATGTGTTGGGGCAGGGCTGTTTATAATTTACAGATGTTTTTAACATGAACCTAAAGTAAAGCAGATTAGAATTAGATTCATAATTTTTTTTACCATGGGTTTTCTAAAAAGAAAGTACTCTATTCTCTTCTTCTTCTTCTTTTGCTTTTGGCTCTGCAATCTGCAATTCTGCATTCTACATCATGGTTTGACACAATTCTGCCAATGTCAGTTTTCGAACGAATAAGACTAAAATTTATGGAGGTTGAGTTTGTAATGGTTTGTAATAATCAAAATAAAAAGAGGATAATAATTTAGTCTCAATCAAGTTCATTATTTACAAAAGCTAACATAAACAACCAAAATAAATAATAAAAACCCATACTCTTTGTTATGAGATAGATAAGATATCAGTGCTGCCGGCGGCAGTCAAAGTAAAAAAGGTTCGATCCGAACTCCAAAATGGTCCGAAATACAGTGTGAGTCCATAAAAAGTGCACATACTAAAGTGGGTGTAAATATACTCAATTGTATCGACAGAAAACAAGTTAAAAAATTCTAATAAATATTATGCTTATTTTTTTATGGAATTTTTAATATTTTTTATAATTACTGTCTACCCAATGTAAACAAACTGTTATTACTTTTGAACTAAGAGTCGTATCTCTATGAATCAAAATTAAACCAAAAATGCTTCAAAAAGTACATACCATAAATTAATAAATAAATGATATTGGAAGAAAAACTTACTATTTTTTGATCATTTTTATAAGAAATAACAAATTTCTAAATAAAACGTCCTACAAACCCTATGTTAATGTCATTTCACGTTATTTTACATGGTACTTATTAGCTTTATAATAGTAAAAAAAACAAGCCGATAACTGCTTCTGCGGAGGCAAAAAAAGTCCAAAACGGACCAAAAGGTCCGCACCGGCCGGCAACGCTTTCAGATATGCCGGCGATTTACCCTCAGTACTTACCGCGCGAACGCTTGTCGAGAGTTGACCTATGTCAGTTCAATCGCGAGACTATAGAAAGTTACGCTTGAGTAGCTCGCCGCCCGCTCGGTGGGTTAAATAAAAAAAAAAGCGGCGCCGAGATGTAAAAGTGCTCTTAAGCGCCAGCCAATGTTGGTAAACAATGCATAAAAAACTAAATACTTACCTATACAGGACTATAAAGAACCACCTTTTTTACGAGATCCTGGACATACAACAATAAGCAATCACTGTATAAAATCATGGTAAAATAATACAAGGTACCTATTGCACTCCGAGAAACAACGGTCACGTGGGTTCTCCCAAGTCTACGTTAATGTCTACGTTACATTAACGTAGACTTGGGAGAACCCACGTGACCGTTGTTTCTCGGAGTGCAATATACATTATGCGCAACGGTGGTTCTCAAACTTAGTTTGGGGAAATTGGAGATCTAGATCTAGGTTTTAGGTTTTCCATGAAATCTTCAAACTTAATTTCCGTAATTTGAGCAACGCTTATGAACCCTGCAAATGGATAAATCAATTTTCACCTTGAAATGAAATTTATCCAAGCGCAGGAACATTCTTCAGCCACAGATTCTTTTTTCGGGAATGAAAAGAACCTTATTTTTCCGCCTTTCACACTTACAGTTAAAGAGCAACGGCACATTCACTTACTTAAAGAGCAACCGCCCATTCTATTTTAAAAATTTATCCGACCAGCACGCGCGCCGCCGCCGCGCCGCCGCCGCGCCGCCGCCGCGCCGCCGCCGATGACGCGACAATAAGTTTGGTAGTCACCGGCAAATGAACGTAACCTCCCCTTTTTTGTGACAATTGGGCAGTGACGTAGGCTTGGGAAGATCTAGGAATGTTTGACCTTTTTTCCTTATAGCCTCTCCACACTCGCACGCGGAGCCGCGAACAACCCGCGAACCATGAGTGTGGATCCTATTTGCATATTCGTCTCGGCGTCGCATCGCGTTCGCGCCTCGTTCCTGCTTGTTGTCGGTTTTTTGGTCCCGCGAAAAAGGATTCACGGTACGCGAACACGACAAGGCTCCTCATTCGCGGGCGGCTCAGTTACCTTTTAGCAAGCTACACGGATGGTTAAGTATGTTTTTATTTCGGATTTCACGCGCTAACTCGGTGCGAAATAAAAAAATTGGTTGTCTGTAAAGTCGGTTTACTGACGATAGTTGAACGTGACAACGCAGACGCATCGCTCACTCAAGTAGGAGAGAGACGGATGTCGAGCGCTCTCGCTTGCACTTCAAGCCTTACATGGAACGCCTCAGAGCGAGGTAACGCCGCATGACGAGGTAACGCCGCATGACGTCATGTTTTTTCGTGCGTGCAGCCGGCTCTATCGAATTATAAGACGTTGTCACGTCAAAAAAATCGTTTTGATTGCTTATAAATTTATTTTATACTAGCTTCTGCCCGCGGCTTCGCACGCGTTGTTTCTATGGAAAAGTTCAAAGTTAATTTCTATCCCATGGGAGCTGATTTATGGGATAAAAATAGCCTATGTTTGATTCCAGGCTTAGAGCTACACCCATGCAAAATTTCAGCTCAATCTGTTCAGTAGTTTTGGCGTGAAGACGTAACAAACATCCATCCATCTATCCATCCAAACTCTCGCATTTATAATATTAGTTTGATGCTTTTGTATTTTTTTATATAAGCGTAAATATTATACAAAAATAAAGAAAAAAAGAACACATAATTATTCTTTCATGGGGCTAACAAGGCGGGCTGACATAGGTAGCTTCTTAGAGGGTAGCTTATTCATAGCTTGGCAAAGGTTTAATTCACCGTTACATGTTTGGTTGGAGAGAAAGTGGCCTTTCTAAGTAGGTATAGTTGTGAAAATAATCTTTAGGCGCGACTAGTATTATGTCTGTGGTAAGCAAGTAAGTACTCTTTGGTAGTAGTCCTGAAAAAATAATTTGTGACAGAGAGTTTTTCAATTAAGTAATTTTTTTTACAACTTTGAGAGCATTATTTTCTATGTCTGAATTATCCATACATTATGAAAGTGCGTTTTTCCATTACGTTAAAATGAAGTAAGAACTCTGCAACAGAACCAAGCCACTTTCAACCCTCAATAGAGACACCTAACATGTCCAGATAGTCAAAAAACGGCTTCCCTGTAGTCTCAAGTCACTCTACCGACAGATTTGTTGACAATACGGTACAGGTACTAAAATATCCACATCTGAGGTACCTACCTACACCATACAATTGCGGTTGGCAGAGCGGTCCAAAGACCATCAATTTTTGTACCTACACCTCAAATGAAAAGTTATATGGAATTAAATATGGATTTAGAGGAAGGTATCACCGTAACCAAAATAGAACTTCTTGGCGAAATATGTTATATGCTGATAGGATGGCATAAACATTCTTTTGACTTTTTTTTGTATGGAAAAGACAAGCTATGGAAAGGAATGTTTACACAAAGTCGTATGTCAAGCTTCAGCAAGAATCTGCTTATGAACGAAGAAGAGTATTACAAAAGTATACGCAACTGTCTGTCTGAAAAAAGAGATGACTATTGCTATGAGTTGAAAAGTGGCTTCTTCTATTGGAGCCGTAAGCTAAATGACTCTGTAATTATTGAAGGATTCCTACCACTTGAAGTGGTTTCATCTCCAAAAACAGCACAAATTAACCTAATTGACATACTTATGACAGTTAACAATCGAATAAATCAAAGGGCAAATGCAACAATAAAAAAGTTCAGATCCTTAAGAGATGACTACCAGAAGTGTTTAAAAGATACAGAAGATTTTCTAAAATTGAAAATGGAAATGGAGAAAGCACTTTGTTCAAAGTTTTTGACCTTAATAAACATGCAGAGGGTTAAAATTGAATCTTATCAAACAGTAACTAAGTACTAGACATAAACTTTGATTTTTTTAAACTCCCTTTAGGGCGCGGCGAGCGCTGCTTTCATAGAATATGGTGGAGGAGCTCGGGACCATTTCAAATAAATTAGTGGGTTGTTGTCACCGTTGCCGAGCCGCTCCCGTCTTGTCGTGCAGTGCATGCATCTGAATGGTTCATAGGTAAAGACCCTAGCTTTAAATAAATCAACAATAAACCCTTACAACTGATTACCACCCTCTTTATCTTTTTTTACCTATCTAGTATCTGTCTGTGGCAACCAAAAAAGAAAACGTCACGTGCAAGACTCGCGCACTAAGCCGTTTGATTGTAAGATCTTGTTTCTTACCAAATATCATGATTCTTGGTCAACGAGAAGTACCTACCCTATAGGTTTTGGTAAGATGAGGAGATTCAAAAGCATTTTTTTTAGATTAAATACAATTTTACAGTTTTTAGATTTTTTGACGTGACAACGTCTTATAATTCGATAGAGCCGGCTGCACGCACGAAAAAACATGACGTCATGCGGCATTACCTCGCTATGACGTCATGCGGCGTTACGTCGCTCTGAGGCGTTCCATGTAAGGTTTGAAGTGCAAGCGAGAGCGCTCGACATCCGTCTCTCTCCTACTTGAGTGGGCGATGCGTCTGCGTGGACAGCTGCTATACCTACTATAGTACATTTACATGTTTTGATCGAGTATCAAATGCTACCATTCCATCAGTATTTTCTTAAGACGTTGTCACGTTCAACTATCGTCAGTAAACCGACTTTACAGACAACCAATTTTTTCCTTTCATGTGCTTTAAGACCTTGCACTTGCTAAATTTCATGACTATAGGTTTACGGGAAGTGCCCTATAGGTTTTGTGTGCATGTGATTCCCTTGAAAAGTTCAAAATATTCGTACACAAACGGCTGTAACTTTTGATTGCGTTGACTTAGAAGTTTTACAGACGGACAACAAAGTGATAAATAAATAAAATAAATAATGCTGGACAATTCACACAGCGTTATCTAGCCCCAAGCTAAGCAGAGCTTGTGTTATGGGTACTAGATAACTGATATACTTAATACAATACACTACATAGATCACTCAGATAATATATTCTACTCAGATATATTTAATATACATAGAAAACACCCGGAACAAATACCTGCAGTTCGTACAAATATTTGTCCTGGGGCGGGAATCGAACCCGCAACCTCCTGCGTCGCAGGCGGACCTTCGCCCGCTGCGCCATTAGGTCGTCAAATCAAACGTGATCCTATAATTTGTTCCATTTTTCCTTTTGAGGTACGGAACCATAAAAATCATCGTCGTCGTTGCTTTAAAGGTCTACGGATATAACCCGTTTTAACAAATTTTGACTTAGTGCTACTTTTGTAGCAATTAATAGTTTAGGAGCTATATTAGTAAAAATCAACATATTTATTACCAAAAGCTACATTAGGTAAGTATTATCGTACTTTATTGTAACATGGATTCTAAAAAAATGCTCTGCCGTTTGTCGATTTTGATCGCCATGTGATCAAAACTATGCCATGCCATGCGATCGCTATCTATGTCGAGACTGTTTCCCGGGTGTCAATCGTAAGCAAAATCGTACGTCTATTCCCAGTCCAATTGTTTTACCTCTATGGATATTAGCCTCCACCCCACAGCCTAGCCGCCGCGATTATGAAGCGCGTCTTGTGTCGCACCAATCCTTACACACAGCTGCGTTTTTGTAACCGCGATTTCTAGACGCTGCGCACCGCCACCCCACGCTGCCGCGCCCCCCAAAACGCAAAATGCAAGATGCAGCAGTGTGTGAGATGGCATGCGTCCTAATACAAAATGTTCCGTGAACAATTAAAGCCGTCACAGACAGAAGCCGGAGGCGGACGGTAGCCGAGCCAGGCGTGGCGTTCGCGGTGCGGATGTCTTCACATTGCAGGCGTGCGAGAGCCGTGGCGTCGCGGAGGCGTTTTGGAGCCTTGTGTGTGTAGTCATGGCGTCGCATTATTGTAAAGATGTCCTTTTTTAAATCATTCTTATATCTTTTATACGGCAATCGTATGAACAACGATGTGGTTGGAACTTAGAGCATTCTAAGGGTTGGAATAGTAAAATCAATTTTCCGGTATACTCCATTTTATTTAGCGCCTTATTCGGGTCATAAGCTTAAAATTTTGTAAGTAAATACAACTCGTAACTCCGCTAGTATAGTAGCACGCCTCCGCACCGCGACGCGTGGCGTGCGCTTTGTGTGAAGACACCATAAACTTGCTGAAATAAAACGCTTACACGCCACGCCTCCGCCTCGCCACCACGCCGCCCCGCCACGGCTCCGCACAGCGTCGCACACGCCGACGCGGTGTTGGAATAGTAAAATCAATTTTTCGGTAAGTATAGCCGATTTGTGTCGCCGAGCCGGCCCGCCACGGCCGTGTACCGCTTCGCCACCGCTTGCGGTGTGTTCTTTCATATAAATTCATGTGATACAACTCGCACGGCTTCGCCTCCGGCCCGGACACGGCTTCCGTGTGTGACGGCTTTTATCTCAACATCGCAGGACGCTGAAACGCATCGTCCATATTTTATTGCATCGATAAAATCGCAGCAGGCAGTGTGTACGATCTTATCGTATGCGTCTTAGTGCAAAAAGTACTGCAAACAAATATCGCAACAAATCGCGCGACACAAGACGCGCTTCAAAATCGTGGCTGAGGGGTAGTAGAGGGTAGAGGCTCTAAGTAGAATGCTCTGATAGGGATTTATGAAAAGGCTGTGATTCCGTTCGTCCATGGTTGAAACGAAATTAATATTCTTGCTGTCACGCCGTCAGAATTTCACCTTTTGTCAATGTCAAAAATATTTTTGAAATGAGAATGAAAAAAAATGTGTCAAACCCTGTCAAACCCACCCACACCACAGATTAGATAACGTTACTTCGTAACCCACACCCTCAAACACGCAGAACTCCGCCCGCCCGCAGAAAGAAGCCATCTAACAAGAAGTTGAAGTTAAAAAAAGATTTTTTTTTTAAAGCTGAAAAAGAAAAGGAACAATTTATATAAAAATACCTATCGCTCAGGCTTTGCAGACAAAGCCAAATGCATGTTAAATCTCTAGGATGATGGAGTGCTAAGACGCGAGACAGCTTTTTTGTAAATTACATTCACACTTTTTTTAACAGTCGAAAGTCGAGAAATTGAAGGATTTTGTGTTGATGGTTGAAGAAATCAAATCGCTAATTAATTACAGTTAAAGGTAGGTGCATATCTCATCAACCAATTACTGCAGATCATGTCATGCATCATGCATGATAGATAAAGGCACCTTTTTTGTAATAATATCAAAAAGACATTTATTCATCTACTCTGCTTAGCTGGGGGCTACTTATTGGTGTGTGCCCAGCATTATTTATTTATTTAGTACATAGAAAATTACAACTAGTAGGCATTTACACATTCTTCTCCTAAAAATCTCGGCCATCACCGGAAGGCAGAATGCTAGCAGCATTAAACCATTACTTATATTGTTTTCGACGTAGTCAGGTAGGTACCTAATTTAAAACTTGATTATCTACTTACTTCTCATTTTGCAGTGTTTACCAGGCCAGAGCATTCCGCAGCATCTTCGTCTCACTTTCAATTTACAATGCACCAAATGGAGTAATAACCTTCAGAAAAGCAAAAGCTAATTTTGAAAAATCAAAATGTCTAGTGACACATTCGTTTCCAAAGTTCAAATTAATGAGCAAACCTATTATATAAAATTGGATATGATCGCAAATAATACGGACCTATTCAAGATAATACTAATGAGTAAGGAAGATGAAAATGATGGCTGGACCGGAACATATTCTTATGAAACAGCGAAAGAAACTTTACAGTCACTGTATCAGACTGAAAATGGGTACATTGCAAACATAAAAAACTGCTTTCTTGGAAAAGACTGTAAGCAATATCAAATTGACCTTAAAGACAATCCAAATGATGGAACTGCCACTTTAAGTTGGAAGAAAGGATTCGAGGACTTTTTTCAAGAGCAAGGGAGCCTAAAATTGCATCGAGACTGCAATGGGTATAAAAATGCAATAGTTGATTTTCTTATAGATGATAATAATAGCCTAAGAATCATTAATGAAAAAATGGAACTACAGGCAGAAGAAATTAAAAATGAGCTGGAGTTGTGTAAAAAGGAACTGGCTCAGTTTGTTACCACAAAAGTATATGTTGAAGGTAATCTCTATGGAAAGTTTACGGACTTGCTTAATACCAAGAAGCAAAGGATTCAATTACTAGAAGATCAATTATCAAAATACATTAAATGATATAGTTAAGAGAATTTAATGTTTTACGATGTCAAAATTTCAAATATGTTAAACTTTTCAATAACACTATCCAAATACATCAATAACTTATTTATTTTTAGTGAAAAATATTACACTGACTCCCTAGAAGAACAATTTGACATCAATATTGAATTACGAAACATTTTGGCTTATGTAAATAGACTAAATGCACTTATCAGTTTAATACTTTCTAGAACATTTTTGTTTAATTAATCAGTTATATAGGAAATATTTGATTGAGATATGGTCTGAAACTTATACAATCTAAAATGCCTAGACATTACTTTTAAGGATGTTCGATTCTTGGAGCATTAAATGAATGGGTGATCGGAGCTTTCAATGTTCATTAAATGGACTTGCGACATTATGTCTTTCTTCGATTTTTTTTAGATTTATGTTAAACCTTACTTCATTTTAACCTCTAAGAATGAAACAACCTGTTTATCAAACATACAACAGAGTTTAAAATGAATTATTGAACAAGGACCCAATGTCTTTCTTTACCACGTTATTGCGCATTTTGTCATATCGGCTTTCAAGTCTGAATTAAAAGAATAGCAACCTTAGTAGCTACGTCCGAAGAGTGCTATGAACTTGGGTTTGTTTTTGCACGCTGGATGTATGCAGCGGTCCTCAGCGGTCAATTCACGGGGTTGCTTGAAGGGTATGCAAAGTGACTTGGCGCCCATGGCTGGTGCTTTTGCATCCACGTTGGGATCATCATCAGTCCTGCCAAAATACGAATTGTTAATACGATACGTCCAGTCATAACTCCGAACTGTGTAGAAAAATAGTGAAAACTACTTTTTATGATATTTTCTTTTAGTACCTACCTACTTTTTATTTTAGTGATTGATTGGCTTTGACTGTAAAGCTAAAGCCACGTTGAACGGATAGTTTACAGTTTAGTTTATTCATCATATATGTAAAATTACTGTTTCATTACCAACTAATGCGTAACAATAAATAATAGGATAATCCGTCGTCGCGATGTTGTTGACCTATGTTGATGACAATAAGCATTAGGCTTTGGCAACAGAATTCACTTTGTGAAGTCAGAGGGTGAAATTAAAATAAAAGATAAAGGGAAGGGTGGAAGCTCTAAATAAACAACGAAATCTCCAAAAGAACTGGCCAGAAATTCATGCTGCCCTACATCATATAATGATACAGGATCAGTTCAGTCTATACCTTGCACTGTCATTCTTGATCTGGTCCTCGCAAGGTATGTCGTTGCAGAAAGGCGCCATAATCATGTGCTTGTTTTCGAGCGCAGCCGTAAAGTCTGCCCATTTAGTCACGTGTGAGAGGCGAGCGTCACGCTCCTTTGTCGCCCTGTTGACAAAATTTAATAAATGCAGGGGTGGAAAATGTACAGTAAAAGTCAGTTTTTTTGAAAAATGGTCAGTAAAGACACTATTTTGAGGATCAGGGTCTACGTTCCCACAAAAATGGTCTGATTTTTATAGATTGAGATGAAAAGAATGCTGTTTTGGAGTGGGTGTCCCTTAAAAATCTCATAACATCTTTCTCTTTTCGGTAGGTAGTAGTTCCATAAACATACATATAATTATGAATTTATTTTCTAAATCCTTCTTTTTTTGGATATACTAGTGTATATCCAAAAAAAAGAGTGATAGTTCACTTTAGAACAAAAGCACACATCATAAATTATTACTTAACTAACTGTACAGGGGTGGAAAATGGACAACGAACATTCGTATTTTGATGTCCAATTGACCGACCGGGCGTCAGTATTCTAGATATTTGGTCAGTAAATGGCTGTAAATGGTCAGTATTTTAAACGGATATTGTCAATAAAATCAGTATTTTTGGCCATGGAATCACTTTACAACCCTGTAAATGTCATAGGTAGATACTTATAAGTCTAAGTTACTTATAGGAATTTCGAAAATTGTGGACTAGAATTAGTTGTATACAGGTTAGAACAGTATCTATACGAATGGAACACCATGTATGTGGGAAAATATTTAAATTTCCCGCCACTCTCGTGACGATCCACCTTGTAGCAATAGTACCTAGTGATTGTTTGCACCAGTCTGCTGATAGCTCAACGGTTTCAAAGTTAATTAGTATCTATTTCTAGAAGACTTACTTCGCCAACATTTCGTTGTGCGTTTCCTCGAGCAGCGTTACTAACGCGGCGGGAGCGCCAGCGCGGGTCAACGTCCGCTTATCGCCCGTCAACCGGCGGACCGCCACCACTTCGCCTTTCGCCATGTCCTTGGGACCGAGCTCCACTCGGATTGGGACACCCTGTAACAATCAGAATTAAGGTTTATTTTCTAATATTATAAATTATAGAGCCTAGTAGCATGTGTGTCGGTGCAATGATTCAATTTCTTCCACTTTTCTCCTTACAATGCGGTCTCTTTTACTTCTTTATACGACGCTAGCTGCATTCTTACTACCCGTTGTCTTATTACCCGTTTGCCCGTAGGAATGAAGCATTTTCCCGCGGTAAAAAGTAGCCTATGTCACAGATATTATACTATACTAGTACCTATGTTCATCAGGAATAATGTGTGCTTCTAATGGTGGTCAAATCGGTCCAGTAGTTTCGGAGCCTATTCAATACAAACAAACAATAAAATCTTTCCTCTTTATAATATTAGTATTATAAATTATAGAGCCTAGTAGCAGGTGTGTCGGTGCAGTGATGCAATTTCCTCCACTTTTCTCCTTACAATCCGGTCTCTTTTACTTCTTTATACGACATGACAGCGGCTTTCTCCTTAATCCAACGCATATAGTTAATTCTTGGTCTTCCCCTTCCTCATCTTCCTTCTATGGTGTTTCCTATGAAGCTGTCGTGTTGTATAAGATGTCCAATCATTCTCCCTCTCTTATTTTCTATAGATAACTAAAATATTTTCTACTAAATCTCTAACTAAATGGCAATACGAAGCAAGTAAAGTGCTACTCATCAAAATTCAAGAGGCCTAAACCCAGCACGGTGGGTGAAGTCTTGACTACGGATGATAATTATTTATTTATATTTTTATATTTAAGGTAGTGTTGTATCTATCCTTGGAGGTTCATTTTCACTTCTTTTCTGGCTTAAATGTATTAACTATACCTACCTAAGCCGGCGTTAACAGTTAGCATAGACCAATACATACCAATCAAGTCAACTGCTGAACAGGTTTTGCCATAACAACCACGCTCGAATCACAGATTGAAACTGCTGCCCTTCTGGTAGGTTAGTCGGCTCTTATGACATCTGGCTGAGTTGGAGGACTCTATTCTCACGCCACTACCACTACCTTATGTACAACCATACCTTGAGTTCCCAATGGTTGAACTTCCAGCCCAGCGAGGAGTTGTCCCTATAATCGCCCGCCGACACTAACTCGCCAAGCGCCTTGCAGGAGTCGATGAGATGCTTGCGCTCGTCGGCGGTACTGTTGACTGTGATGCCGCGCGGTACGACTATGGTTTACCAGCATCGAGTTAGAATCCTAGCTCGATGTTTACCACACATTCTTATCACTTGCCCATACTTACTAGTTCACTGTTGGGCATTGACCTCTGCATCGCGCCCTGTCGGTAGCTTACAACATCCAGCAGTCTTTGCCAATGCGTAACCTCTAATGGTCGAAACTAGAGTAAGATGTTGCTATGTACAATTATACCTTGAGCTCCCAGTGGAACTTCCAACCAGGTGAGTAGTTGTTCCTATAATCGCCCACCGCGCGTATTCCCGCCGTCACTAACTCGTCGACAAGCGCCTTGCAGGAGTCGATGAGTTCCTTGCACTCCTCAGCGCTGCTCAAGAGCAGCGCCGTACCTGCATCACTGCGTTGGCCGGCATGACTATGGTTCACAATACATTATCCTCATTCGTTGGGCATTGGCATCTCCATCGCGCTCTGTTTTTAGCGTGCAACATCCAGCATTTTCCTGCAGTCTTTGCCAATGTGTAACCTAACTAATAATCTTTACAGTGACATATTGTCATGTACAATCGCACCTTGAGCTCCCAATGGTTGAACTTCCAACCAGGCGAGTAGTTGTCCCTATAATCGCCCTCCGCGCGTATTCCCGCCGACATCAACTCGTCGACAAGCGCCTTGCAGGAGTCGATGAGTTGCTTGCGCTCCTCGGCGCTGCTGTTGACTGTGATGCCGCACGGTACGACGATGGTTTGTATGTCGGCAATGTGCGGAGGGAGGACTAGGCCGCGGTCGTCGCCGTGGACTAGGACCATGACGCCTGGAAATTATATAAGTTATTTAAATACACACCTTAAAACATAAATGTACTATATTCGTACAGTGGCGTTTATCGTTAGCTGACCGGAGGGTTCCAAGTCTCGTAATTTCATCAATTTTGGTTGTATATTATTATGTTTATTGTTTTAAATAAAACAGCTTGCTATTTTCATCTGAACAAAATATTCTAGTTTAAAAATAGTTAATATAAGTTGAGTAATACAGTTCTCTAGATAAAACCATCAAGTTACATCATAAATAAATAAAATTATTTATTTTAGATAACATACAAAAACATTTAATTTAAGACTATAGTGTATTAGTTAAAATTTAGGCTGCTGCGCCACAGAGGTCCACTTTAAATTACTATTGTAAAACATAATAACTTACCAATAGTCCTAGTAGTGAGACCCCAAGAATTCTGGTAAACGTAGGCTTTCTCGTGCGTATCGGGATCGTCATAGACCACTTCGAACATCTTCGAGAAGTTTTGTCCTAGGTGGTGACTAGTTGCTCCCTAAGGAAGAAAAAAAATTATTTACTGGTCAAGCCTGTACATTGACAGCGGGTCTATATTAATCTTGGGACGCGGCAAGCTGAAGGCAAGGCGCAATGGCGTTCATTAGGCGAGGCTTATGTTTCCCATTGTATATTCCCATGCTGTGTGGCTTAGAATGTGCACCACCCCAACTCTTCCCGCGGGTGTCGTAAGAGGCCACTAAGGGATATCCACCGGGGGCGGGCAGCAGCGCCCCCTGCAGAACAATTCTACCACCGAACTGCGATCCCCAACCCGCATGCTCAGCGTGGGGATTATGGCCCCCATGAGATAAAAGCTGATAAGGCGCTTATCAGGGCAGGCCTACGTCTAGCAGTGGACCAATATAGGCTGTTGAGGTGTGGATATCTCCATAGCACCATAATGAGGCTGATGATGAAACTATTGTATACCTGGATGCCCCTTCCGCTAGCTGGTACGTAAGCCTCCACTGTGGTGGTCCAATCCCCACCAGCGAACTTCTCTTTCTCGGTCTTGCGGCCTTTGATCACCGGCACTGCTAGCAGGTCTTCGTAAACCGCAGCGTATAGATCTGTTGGAGAGATAACTTGTTAGAACAGACTATTTAAAAGTGAAACAACTTAAACTTAACCTATTTAAACCAATGTAAGCCCTAGCATTTAGGTATATCATATATTTTCTTGTGTGTAGGCTCTCCCCCACTCCTAAACTTTGAGGTGCTTTATTTTTGTCTTTTTTTGTTTGATTGACTAAAGAAAAAATATGTGTCCAATATCTTTTGATAATAATTTAACTGATGGACTTAATGTAATAAATTTCTTTTACCCAGGACACTAGCCTATTCGCCGCCGACTACCCGGCACCGGCTTAACGATGACCGGGACGTGTGAAAAGGCACTTAGGGTACATTTTATACCAGAAAAACGCAAATTCTATGCTAGAACCGTCGCGTACCTAATATCTGCAGGACCTCCGCGGCCGCCTCCTCCTGGAAGCGGAACGCGGTGTGCCCTTCTTGCCAAAGGAACTCGCGGGTTCGCAGGAACGGCTGCGGCTGCTTGAACTCCCACCTCTGGAAAACACACGCGTGTTAGAAATAATCCGCCTACCTACATGTACACAAGAAAATCCACCTATCTAAATATACACAAAATAATCCGCCTATCTAAATGTACACAAAATAATCCACCTATCTAAAATGTACACAAAATAATCCACCTATCTAAAATGTACACAAAATAATCCGCCTACCTACATGTACACAAAACAATCCCCCTATCGATTTACACAAAATAATCGGTATAGCTTTATCAAGGACACAGTCGCAATGAAGTAGGTACGTGAAACGTCTTGTGCGGAGAACTGCTAGAGAGCAGCACAGCACACAGCACGGCTCGCTTCGCACGGCACGCTGGGATGGCATGTCGGTGCATATTGCACAGTAAACTGCGAAGCGAGCCGCGTTATTTAATGACAAAGCGCGGCTTACTTGGCACGCTGTACAAGCCTAGAGTTTTAGTTAGACAGTTTGAATTAAACCACTAGTCAATCAATCGTAGATAAAAAAGTATACAAGTTTAAGAAAGATACCTACTTATTGTCCGCGGTAAAGGCATGGTAGGTCGCGGCTGATCGCGGTGTCGTCAGCCAAAATAGTTTTATATAAAATTTGTGTTGTACGTGAACCGTACACACGGTGTATAAGTGTGTGCGGCTCGCTTCGCTCGCCGCGTCGCACTGTCAAACGCGACACACTGTTTGTTTAATAAGTTAGTTACAATACTATGAAACACATACGACGATGTTGGTACACGCTTGTCTCAAAGGTGGATCGCTTTATGCTCTGCTATATGTAATGTTACACTTACAACGACGTTGTTCCACTGGTTCAGTTTGTACGGCAGGTCGCGGTGGCTCTGTATCCAGCGCGCGTACGCCGGGTACATGACTGTCTCAGAGGTGGGTCGGATGGCTATATGCTCTGCTAGTTCTGATGATCCTGAATGAGTGACCCATGCCACTTCTGGGGCGAAATCTGCTATGTGCGTCTTCTCGCGTTCAAGCACCGCCTGGGGATTTAAAAAGAATGATATATTACAGGTTGTTCTATTAAACTAAAGTTTAAAGACCCTAGGTCCCAGGCATTGCTTTTGTTTCACAAAAAGTAACGTCAGTGAGTGTGAGTACCCATCCATCCCACGACTGGTGTGGTCTGGTGGTGCCGCCATGTGGTACCGGCTTACAATTTGCACCACCCCAACTCTTTCCGCAGGTATCGTAGGAGGCGACTAAGGGTTATCCACCGGAGGACGGGCAGCAGGGACCCCAATGAACAATTCTACCACCGAACTGCGATCCCCAACCCGCATGCCCAGCGTGGGGATTACGGGCATTACCCATGAGATAAAAACCAATAAGATGCTTATCAAGGCGAGGCCTTCGTCTAGCAGTGTACCAATATTGGCTGTTGAGGTGAGGAGTAGGGTCATTGACGCTTTCGATTGGTTTCGATTGGATTTGAATAGTTCACCTATCCCTAGATAGTTTGCAACAGTCTGCAGATGGATCAACTGTTTTTGTTTTGTACACTTTATAAATTCTTGTACGCTACGTACCAAAATGTTAGTTGTTCTTTTCTTTGTGAATAAATATAGAAATTTTCAGAAACCGAGTTCAGTTTGACGATAGGTGTCGAGACGTCGCGTCAGGTCGTTATCGTGCGTGACGTCTAATTTTTGTATGGGATTTGGTTAGTTCCATATCCGCACGATAGAGGCGCTGTACCGAATCCCATACAGAAACGAAACGTCACGATGACGAGACATCTTGATTCTATCAAACGGAACACAGGGCACAGTTACTCTTTAATGAATACCTTAGAGACGAATATGGGGAAGTATCCATCTTTGACTCCAAGTTTCTTGAACTCCGTGGAGAGGAAAGTGCGTATCTTCTCCCAGATGCTGTACGACCACGGCCGGAGGATGTAGCAGCCGGAGATGTCGTAGTAATCTATCATCTCAGCTGGAATACACGAAAAAAATATTATGCTTCACCAACGATAGGAGGCGACGTGGAAGACCCAGGATGAGATGGAGAGACGAGCTTGAAGCACATCATGCATCATGTGGATCGACCAGGCCATGGCCTGACAGAGTCAAACCGCGAGGAGTGAATGGAGAAAAGAGAAGCCTTGAACTATCTATTTTTGTAATGTATCTACTTATTGTGTTTCGGGGTCAAATATATTTATTTTATTTTTTTCTAAGGTCTTCGCCCAACAGTTTCTTATTTTTTACTAGCTGCTGCCCGCCACTTCGCACGCGTTGTTTCTATGGAAACGCTTAAAGGTGATTGCTATCCCATGGGAACTGATTTGTGGGATAAAAAGTAGCCTATTTTATTCCAGGCCTAGAATTATTATCTGTATGCAAATTTCAGCCCGATCCGTTTAGTAGTTTTGGAGTGAAGAAGTAACAAACATCCATCCAAACTTTCGCATTTATAATATTAGTGTGATTACTGATTATGGTCTAGTACACACATTTTAAATTAATGTTAAATATCATCATCATTCTCAATCAGTCCACGGCTGGACATAGGACTTTCAACGTTTGAAGAACGCGTGGTAGAAACTAGTATTAAAAAAAATTACTTTGTATTAATTAAAACGTAAAAAGAGAGCGAGTATTGATAAGTCAATTTTTGTTTGTTACAATGTTATTCATAAAACTTACATTTGGTGATAACTTGCGAGTACCACTCAGAGAGGTCTGTTTCTTTGCTTGCCTCTAGCCCTAACCTGGTGACTTTCTTCACACCGCTGGCTGATTCCTCCTTCACCGGTTTCGGAGACTGAAATACAATAATGTGATTATCATTGCCATACAGCGTGGCAATGCAGCCAGCGTCTTGGGGACGCTTCCGACTAGTATTGATATAAGTTGAGCTACCTGTAGATTTTATCACTCCGAAACCGTGGTCCCACTGCGATGTCCTACGTGGGACCACGGTTCCGTCACTGATTTTATTATAAAAACTTCCGTAGTTTGACGAATGTTAAGGGATGAAACGTTGGTGTTCTTCCAACACAAAATAGGTTCGTAGTTAACCCGCTTACATTCATAATGTACCTGTAGATTGTTTGCAGTTAGCTTAGTTGTTTCAATCGTAAATACTAGTGTAATTTTCTGTGAATAAAGGCCATAATAATGTGATAAAATAAATAAGCTATTTATTCTTCTACTAGACGATCGCCTCGCGGTTTCACCCGCGTAGTTCCCGTTCCCGTGGGAATTCCGGGATAAATATAGCCTATGTCACTCCTTAAAAAGTAAGCTTCCTAACGGTGAAAGAATTTTTCAAATCGGTCCAGTAGTTTCGGAGCCTATTCAATACAAACAAACAATCAAATCTTTCCTCTTTATAATATTATTAGTACTTATAGATTAATATTACAATCATATCAAAAAGTGCGATTAATTTATAGGTAGTTTTTACTGTAAAAAAGTTATCAAGTCACTTAAGTTGAAATCGCCTGTTCGTAGGCCTCCCCCATCATTTCATGCTCTCCTATCTCTGGCTCGTCGAATCCAGTCTGGTTCGCTTTCTTTTCTAAATAAGTCTTCCCATCTTTCCTGGGTTAACCATGATAACGACAACTCACATACACAGTCATATTATAAAAAATTTCGCGGCTCGCTTAGCTTGCCGTTGATTCCTTGGCTTGTTGTCTGTTTGCCCTCCTATTTCGTTTTTAATCGCCAAAAAACTTATAATTATTCTGTAATCTTAGCTTCTTTGTCTTGATACGCATGCCCCGCCAAAAATTATCTACCACCGCAAATAATAATAAAACATTTTCATCATTAAACTAATTGCGATTGTTACGACCTGACAGGGTTTATAAGCTGTGTGGATTGACCTGCATTATTTATTTATTTATATGCACTGTGTATGTGTGTGTACCTATTTTAATAACTGTAGATACATTTTTAAAGCTGGTGCGATTGTCTGTTGTTTTTTCATACGATTATCCACGCTGACGTCAGAAATCCAGGCGTCAGGTGTCAGTGTTAGATTCCGTGTCGATGACTCGGTAGCGGAGAGTCTGAATAGCTCTGTATGCAAAGCACGGGGTCTGTTTTATAGGGTAGAATAGACAATAATGACATCGTACCGTCATACATTGCGTATATATATTGAAGTTGAAGGAATGAATTCCAAATAATTTACGCAGTCGATGACAAAGCGACGTAATTTTTCTCTATTCTACTCTAGACTACAATCGTCGTGCTTGGCCTACTGCTGTATACGAAAAACAAAAGGGGATCGCACCAGCTATTAAAATGTATCTATGCACCTAACGACCTGTATGCGTATAAGTACAATAAATGATATGAATAATGTTAACAATGCTTACCGGTTCCTTAGCCTTAGCTTCTTTCTTCTCCTTAGGCTTGGCCTCCTTAGGTTTGGCCTCCTTAGGTTTGACCTCCTTAGGTTTGGCCTCTTTCTTGGCCTCTTTGGCCTTGTTGTCACGAGGGGGCGCGGGCGGAGCGTAGGCTGTGCCAGTACTCTCGAAGTACTGAAGTTTGAGTTTGAGAAGATTCTTGACTGCTTCGTCTATGGCCGCCTAGAAGGAAAAATGGTCTCCTTAGGATCGTCCAGAGAAAGCATTAAAGTGTGACAGCACTAAAAATGGTGCCGTCCCCCTCATACCGATCGAAATAAAAAGGATGGCATCATTTTCAGTCCAGTCAAAAAGGTTTAGTTTATTTTAGTCGACACAATTCAGATGTCGCCAAAAATAAACTAAACTTATTTGACACATCATAGAGTTGTTGCTTTATCATCAGCCTTCTTGATCTTTAGCTGGCGGACCAGATCGCTTTGATCGCGGACCTCGAGACCTGGAATTATTACTAAGAAATGAACTCTTACCTTATCAGCCTTCTTTCGACCAGGTCACTTTGCCTCGACACGTGGTCTCTGGCACCGTTGATAACTGAAGCTGGTCCCCAGAATTGTTATTAACAAATGAAGAACACATTTCTTAGTAATAATTCCGAAGACCACCTTATCAGCTTTCTTAGTCTTGAGCTCGCAGACCAGATCGCCTTGCCTCGAGACCCGGTTTCCGGCGCCGTTCTTAACTGAAGGTGGTCTCCTGAATTATTACTAAGAAATGACTTCTTAACATATCAGCCTTCTTAGTCTTGAGCTCGCAGACCAGATCGCCTTGCCTCGAGACCTGGTTTCCGGCGCCGTTCTTAACTGAAGCTGGTCTTCTGAATTATTACTAAGAAATGACTTCTTAACATATCCGCCTTCTTAGTCTTGAGCTCGCAGACCAGATCGCCTTGCCTCGAGACCTGGTTTCCGGCGCCGTTCTTAACTGAAGCTGGTCTTCTGAATTATTACTAAGAAATGACTTCTTAACATATCCGCCTTCTTAGTCTTGAGCTCGCAGACCAGATCGCCTTGCCTCGAGACCTGGTTTCCGGCGCCGTTCTTAACAGAAGCTGGTCTCCTGAATTATTACTAAGAAATGACTTCTTAACATATCCGCCTTCTTAGTCTTGATCTCGCAGACCAGATCGCCTTGCCTCGAGACCTGGTTTCCGGCGCCGTTCTTAACTGAAGCTGGTCTTCTGAATAAAAAAAAAAATAGTTCTTACCTTATCAGCCTTCTTGGTCTTGAGCTCGCGGACCAGGTCGCCTTGCTTTGAAACCTGTTCGCCGAGCGCCGCTGCCTCATCTCTGGCGCCGTTCATGACGGAACCTGATGTCTTCTGAATTCATAGTAAGAATATTATTATACTAGTCTAGTTATAGTTACAAAGATAGTGGTAGCTGGCGCAGAGTAATCAAGAAAAAGTTTAATCCATGTTCAGTGGATCACGACCCTCAGCAAGGAGGGAAACGAAAAATGGACGGTAAGGTATACAATTTAACAATTTTTAAAGATGTTACCAAATTTTTAATAGTCTCTCTATGTCTTTCACTCTCGCAGGTTATCGGAATATTGGATTTAATTTCGGTCAACGAAATAGAATTGCGTGCGCTGAGTTGAGAGAATTGTGAAAAGGATAACCATAGCATTTCGCATTCATAGGAGCGAGATGGAACATACGTTTTTTGAACGGCGTAAGCGCAAAAATGATGTTTTTGTTTATTTACAAAAATACTACACAACTTATAAAGAAACTGCTTAAGGAACCAAACAATTAGTAGATAATAGAATAACCTATGAATCAAAACAAGAATCTTTTCTCTATACGGCAGGGTTCCTGAGATCTCGACCAAATTAGGTGCAAAACAGTGCACTTTCATGAGCTTTTTTGTCTTGTTTTTTTCTCGCAATAGTTTTTTCCCATTAAGAAACCGAAGAAAAAAATGTTGAATTTTATGTAATTCTAGTTTTTTACCACGGGGATCCCGTGAGTACTGAGATCTGGGCCTAGTTTGACAAGAACAAGACACAGTCCGATATTTTCGTCTTTGGCAATAGGTAAGAGGCTTACCGCAGTTTGTATGGATGTCAGGTTAGACGCTAAGGTTGGCGTCCAATCAGTCCCAGTAATGGCCTTGTACTGGTCTTTTAAGTTCAGCAGGTTCTTCACCTAAGTGAAAATAAAACAAATAGAAATAGTGCAATGAAACACTGATAATATCCATATAAGGAGGTTGCGGGTTCGATTCCCGCCTCGGGACAAATATTTGTACGATCTGCAGATATTTGTTCAGGGTTTTCTGGTCGTTTTCTATGTATAATAAAAAATATCTATCTATGTACTTGTATATTATTATGTATATCAGTTATCTAGTACCCATAACACAAGCTCTGCATAAATTGGGGCTAGATAATGCTGTGTGAATTGTCCAGCATTATTATTATTATTACTATATATCTCTTTCATATATAAAAATGAATCATATATAAAAATGAATTGCTGTTTGTTTGTCTCGCTAAAACTCGAGAATGGCTAGACCTATTTCGCTAATTTTGGTCTTGAAATATTTGTGGAAGTTCAAGGAAGGTTTAAAAGGTGAGAGCGGTACTAAGTTCGCCGGATCAGCTAGTATATATTAAGTGAATTGACGTTTGTTAGTCTTCCAAAACCTCGAGAACGGCTGGACCGATTTGGCTAGTTTTGATTTTGAAATATTTGTAGAAGCTCAAGGAAGGTTTAAAAGGTGAGAGCGGTACGAAGTTCGCCGGGTCAGCTAGTTTATATAGTTTATAAAATTTTGTATTCCAACTCTTTTTATGGATCTTACTAGACATGCAAAATTGCAAGCCTGTAGGTTTGATAATGTCTGAGATACAGGTGGTACAAAAGCGTGCCCAATGGTTAGAATAGAAAAGAAGATCATTTATTGCCTTAATGCAGAAAATACACAACATAAAACTATACTTAAACTACTTACTTAATTAAAACAAATAGACTAAGGCAAAAGGAGTAAATTCAGCATTTTGCTGTAATGCATTAATATGCCAGCAGCGCTGTTTTTCAATTTACTCCTCTCGGATAGCTGGTCACCGAGAGGTTAAAGTGATAGCGGGATGGTTCGGGTAAGGATACTCACTGCAACGCAATAACGTTGCCCGTTTCTCCGAACTTGGCTGGACGCTCTAGCGTGCGCCTCAATTCCTTTAGAATAACCTACTCCACATTTCTACCAATATTTAATTAAAGGAGTTCGATTTCTTGCCCTTACTTATCATCTTCCGGACCTTATCTCACGTTAGGTGGGGTCGGCACAACATGTATTGTTCGTCTCTCGTCTATCATCCATCTTCTCCGTACTTACCTTTTTAACCATGTCCTCTTTTACACAATCCATCCATATTTTCTTCGGTCTAGATCTCTCCTTATATCCCTTGACATTCAAACCTAACACTCTTTTCGACACATGTAATTTTTTCCTCCATAACATGCCCATAAAAAACTAACGTGTTACTCCTCATCTTTGCCCTGACTATGCATTTAAATTGACAGATAAAATTAACTTGCACATTCGTTAAATGTTTTATTTTTGCTGACGGAAGGATCAAAATATTCGAGAGCCATACACAGGGTTATTGATAATTCACTGACACTAAGTGAACTGCAGGTTCTACACAATATCACGAACACGTTCGTAAAGACGCCAGGTCCCAAAAAATATAAAAAAATGTTTGTCCAGACCCCAATGAATTACTAAAGATCGATCTTCCCACACCCACAGTTACCTAATTCAGGGCAAAGCCGTTTTTAAGTTAAGTTTCAAAAAAAGCTCTAAAGAACGATAATCGAATGGAAGATAACACAATTTTAGGAAATAAGACCTGGCGTCTTCACAAACGTCTTCGTGATAATGGTCAGAATCTGCAGTTCACGCAATGAATAAGGTAATGCACAGAGCATTACCAAAAACCCTGTAGATACCCAAGACAGTCATGACAATTATAAACTTTCACAAGACTAACCTCAACGTCAACGACAGATTTCTCAGCCTTCTCTGCTTTGACCTTCCTGACTTTTTCCCCCTGAGCTGCTATTTGCACAAGAAGTTGGGAGGTTTGCTTTTCGTCCAACATACGCTGCTCATCGACCTGAAAAAAATAACATGATTTAGTATCCTTTATCTTAGATATCCTTTCAAACAATTTCCTCATGGGATGCAAGAAAAAAAAAAAAAAATTTACGCAAATAAAAAAGCTCTCGCCTTCAAGGCGAAAAAACGTAAGCAAATACCTAGAATATAAAACGAATAAATGAATAAAACTGCAACCAAACCTCTACATATTATATAATTGTGACGACAATGCAAATCAAGAAATAGAAAAACGATCCAAATAAATAACAACGAAAATATCTCTTCTACAAACACAATAAAATACCTAAAACAATAGCATGCCAACAAAAAACGCCGAACAAAAAATGTATACCCGAAGAACTCTGTGGAACTCAAATAAGTTCATCATTCTGCAAATATTTCTAACACAACCGGACAACTGTTTCAAATTACTTCTAACGAATAACTATTCAAAAGTAAGGCATGCACAATGCGAAACAGCAAGTCTGAAACTGATCAAAGCAAAGAGACCTAGAACTTTACAGCTAACAGTATTGATCACAAAATCAATCGCCCGCTGAAAGATTTATTAGGTCAAGTTCCAAGGAACATTTTCACCCCACCCCACCTGCCAATGGCCTTGCATTGCATGTACTAATATCAGCTACGTGAAAGCTTATAAGGGTGGGTTTTCATCATAGCCGAGTGTGTACCTAATTAATGTGTTATATAACAAGTAATTAAATAAAATGAAAACTATAAAAAGCCTGACTCGCTCCGCGTTTTATCATTTTCTTGTTTGTCTGTGCTTTAGATTCCAAATGTCTCTAAAATGTAACTTAGAACCCGGAATACGGACGGAGTGTTTTGATACCTTATTCATCTGAATCGTTTTGATGCTTTGAGGTAATAATTAAAGACATAGGTACAAACATGGAACAACAAAAAAAATACCCTCATGGTTGCTTAACTAATAACCGAAAAAAAATAGCGTGGCAATTTTGTAGATCAAAATCGTTATTTATCTCAGAATCTGTGAAAGTAACCACCTTCATATTTAAGGAAATGATACTTCGAACTTTTATCTTGGATTACGTGTTTGAAAAATACGATTGGTTAACATTTTCTATATTTTTTTTTATTACCTTTACCATTAAAAAAACTACTTTTTCTATGTAATTTTAATAAAAAAATATCCATGTAATGTATTGTATATAAGTCATCCAGTACCCACCCATACATAACACAAGCAGGGCTTAGCTTGGGGCTAGACGATGCTGTGTGGATTGTCCATCATTATTTATTTAATACTAGCTGCGCCCCGCGGCTTCGCCCCCGTGGAAATTTATGTTTCCAACTTTCTTAATTTTTTCTTTCATAAGAACCTTCTCCTGACAATAACAAACACAACAAAGAAAGAATTAGCGAAATCGGTCCAGCCGTTCAGGCGTGATGCCGTGACAACGCGAAACGGGTTTCATTTTTATATATAAGATTTATAAATCCCACAATGTTTAGTAAATTTTGCAATGAATTTCAACACCGAATCAATTATTTTAACCTTGCCAATCAATCTACGAAACATCAAAAAAATATAGCCTACTCGTGCATCAAAGCTTCTACACCCATTCACAAAACATTAGACCGTGAATAGAAAAACCTTAGCCATCCTTTGCTGCCTGCGCCTCTGATCCATGGACATGATATGTGGAGATGATCGCGTCATCTCATGTATATCGTTCTCGGCAATGTAAGGGGAGCCCACCTATACAGAAAATTGTATCACTTACAGCTCTTCACGAGGGTGTCGCGTCATTTAGTCATGAAACACAAAACTAACATAAAATTGAATTGAAAATGATAAAGTTTGAATAAAAATGACAAAGTTAAATCATACATTGTTAATTATTATTTCTTTTTATTTTTTACTATAGTCTTGCATGCATATTTAAAATACACTAGACTAGCATTACAGTCTAACCATATATTTGGCTAATGGGTAATTTTGTTTTAACTTAATTTTATAAAATCATTTCATTAAGAACGTGTCCATCGGCACTTTTCTTATTGTCTCTATTTAAGGGGAAAACACTTCACTTGGTTCATGTGTTCTGTGTATTATTTGAATATAAGAAATCGGTCATTCATCCCTCTCAAAATAGAGCAGACAAACTGACTGTCCATTCGTCCGCAAATATCTCATGGATGTAGTGTAAGTAAGAGGCGACTAAGGTATATCCACAAGAAGGCGGACTACAGCGCCTTCTGCGGAGCAATTCTACCAACAAACTGCGATCCCAACCCGCATGCCCAGCGTGGGCATTATTTGCACTACCCCCACATTATAAAAGCCAATAAGGCGCTTATCACGGAGGCCTGCAGTGGACCATTATAGGTTGTAGATGTAACCACTCACAAGTAGATTGTAATTTAAAATGCCGTTTAGCGAAAATTTATAAAGCAAATTCTACAAACATCCTGTCCTGTGGTCCTGGATCTTTTCATTTTAGGATTGCGAACCAAAACCGAATCTTTGTAAGTTTTTGTATGTCCGTCTGCCAACAACTATATCAGCAACATCGCATCCGTTTCTGCAATATCTACATCGATCAAGGTGCGAATATCTTGATTATAATAAAGCTCCAAACTAATATGATAGTTAGATATGACCAGTCTTAGTTTCAACACCTCGCTTTAACTGTATTTTAATGTGTATAAGTGTTTATAAGATTTGGACGGGAAAAAAACCAACATCTGACCTTGATCGATGATTATACCTCTATTATAGCTCCAAACTAATATTATAGTCAACCAGTCTTAGTTTCAACACCTCGCTTTAACTGTATTTTAATGTGTATAAGTGTTTATAAGATTTGGACGGAAATAAAACCAACATCTGACCTTGATCGATGATTATACCTCTATTATAGCTCCAAACTAATATGATAGTCAACCAGTCTTAGTTTCAACACCTCGCTTTAACTGTATTTTAATGTGAATAAGTGTTTATAAGATTTGAACGGGAATAAAACCAACATCTGACCTTGATCGATGATTATACCTCTATTATAGCTCCAAACTAATATTATAGTCAACCAGTCTTAGTTTCAACACCTCGCTTTAACTGTATTTTAATGTGTATAAGTGTTTATAAGATTTGGACGGAAATAAAACCAACATCTGACCTTGATCGATAATTATACCTCTACAGCTCCAAACTAATATGATAGTCAACCAGTCTTAGTTTCAACACCTCGCTTTAACTGTATTTTTATAGCTTCAAACTAATATGATAGACAACCAGTCTTACTTTCGACACCTTGCTTTAATTGTATTTTAATGGGTATAAGTGTTTATAAGATTTGAACGGGAATAAAACCAACATCTGACCTTGTTCGATGATTATACCTCTATTATAACTTCAAAATCATATGATAGCCAACCAGCCTTAGTTTCAACACCTCGCTTTAACTGTATTTTAATGTGTATAAGTGTTTATAAGATTTGGACGGGAATAAAATACAAACATCTAAAGGAGCATGCATCTATTACCCTTACAGTACCTTTAGCAGCTGTGCGTGCGCCGCACGCCGGCGCGACGCGTCCAGTTTACGCATCATTTCCAGAGTATGTCTCATACTGGCCACACCTTGTTGCTAGTCAAATTCTCTTGTGTTAGAAACAATGGTTAGGTATTTACATAAAATATGCACAGAAATCCGGGTTATATGCATTTAAATTCGGGTTTTATGCGAAGAAAGTCGGGTTATATGCATAGAAATTCTGTTAATATGCCAAAAGGTCGAGTTATATACACATAATAATGTACTTATAAGTGGGAACTGTAAGCTTATTAAATAAAAAAATAGAAATAAAAACAATGCTGGACAATTCACAAAGCTTTATCTAGGCCCCAAGCTAAGCAGAGGTTGTGTTATGAGTACTAGATAGCTGATACACTTAATACAATACACTACATAGATAGATATTTTTTATTATACATAGAAAACATCCAGAACGCCCTGGACAATGGCCTGGACAAATGTCATCCAACAAGTTTAACATTTAAGGTGTTAGTTTTCCTAAAATATAAAAATAAACTATATGCACCAAAATTCGGGTTTCATGCAAGTAATTTACCCACCCTTTTTATCCCAATGTTGGATGCCCATTTCAAATACAGAATAAGACATTGGACAATATATACTATTGGCCACAACTTCAAGTGGTCTCGTATACAATAATAAATAAATAATAATACGATACGGAAATAGGTATTTAAAAAGAACCAAAATTGTAGATAATTTTATCAGTTTTCATTATAACGAATTTTCCTTTAACGCATCGTTTACGAGATGTAATCAAAAAACTAAAAAACAGCATCATCTTTGTGCCTCCACTCCTAGGGTTCACCTCACATCCGCGGATGTATAAATGTTCCCGTGGTTCGGCGAAAGTGGCGAGAGAGGGACGCCACATAATTCTGCCCCAACCCCGACCAGTTTATTCGGGAATAAATTTATGGGAAAAAAATAAAAAGGGTTCTCCTCACAGGAGTGGTGAATTTAGTATAGACTTTGTCTACTAACTAGTCCAAACAAAGTTCCGAAGTCAAACATTCTGTTTACGACCTTTTCTTCCACAATCCTTCGTTGACTGGACTATTGGGGCTAGATGATGCTGTGTGGATTGTCCAGCATTATTTATTTATATTCTTATGTGTTGTAATCAAATACGTACCACGCCTGCAGCATTCGTTTCTGATTTGATCCCTTCAGGTGTCCACTCCTGGAAACAAAAATAAATTCAATTATCTACTAAAATGTTGATTTCTATAATTCTTCAACTTCTGGCGATCGACGAGAGAAGCGTGAACAAAACTACTGGCAGCTTACGAGAAACAAAATGTAACGTCTTCGAGCGTATCTACATTTAGTGTTCAGCCCCTCTCGCTGATGGCATAGATTTTACGCTTATTACTAAACTATTATTATACTAGCTTCTGCCCGCGGCTTCGCACGCGTTGTTTCTATGGAAAGGTTTTGAGATTATTTCTATCCCATGGGAACTGATTTATGGGATAAAAAGTCGCCTATGTTTAATTCCAGGGTTAGACTTACCTGTATGCAAAATTTCAGCCCGATCCGTTCAGTAGTTTTGGCGTGAAGGAGTAACAAACATCCATCCATTCCATCTATACATCCAAACTTTCGCATTTATAATATTAGTGTGACGTGATTAAGCTCTTGTCTAATATAGCTTTAACGTCTAATATCTTGTTTCTATTAACACATTCAGGGCCCAAGACGCAGATGCCAGTCTTCTCTCACGTATCGCAGCGGCGCGGCGCGCCCCGGTGAGTCGCACTGCCAAGGCTGGGCAGTGAATGCGTTAAGTGTAACTGTGCAATAAAGTAATAATCTATCTTTCTAGACCTGGTATTTACAATTGAAACAATTGAGCTAACTGCCGACTGTTGCAAACAGTCTACAGATAGCTCAACTGATCCTTATCAACACCAGTAGGAAGCGTCCCCAAGACGCTGGCTGCATTGCCACGCTGTATGGCAATGCTGATACGCTGTGCCAGATATTCACCAGCTCTCGGGTCACGCGTCGCTAGACCTTATGCACATTTGCACTAAAGTTTATTTTACAATAATCGAAACGCGTACGTTTGTCTGTCTTAACTAGGTCTGAACGATATCTATATATGTAAGTATTGTATTATGTATATCAGTCATCTAGTACTCATAACACAAGCTCTGCTTAGCTTGGGGCTAGATGATGCTGTGTAGATTGTCCAGCATTATATATAATGGAAAAATAAATGAATTGAATATCACTAACCCGTCCAGTAATCTTCCTGTAGCTATCCTTGAGGTCCAACAACAGTTTAACCGCCTCGTTGACTTTATCCTTGTCGCCTTTCGCTGCTTTGAGCGCTCGCACTTTGCCGCCCTGCTTCGTGATCTTTAAGTTAAGTATTGTGAGTTCTTTGTATTCTTCTGGCTGCACGGGTTTGGCCGCGGTGTTCGGGTGGGTTAGGGGAGACCAGTCCTGGAAGATAGATTTATTGTTGGCTATGAAATTTTTAAATCCAACATGGTTATTAACACTAAAATCTAAGAAATCAAATAATATCGCAAAAAATTTCGACTTCGACGGGACTTGAACCCGCATCCTTCCCTCAGTACGGGAATGAGCTAACCAACTACACCACGAGGTCAAGTGACGTAGGAGTCGGAAAATTTTTGCGACTTTCTACGGACTCAAGCGCCGTTAGCTCCGATTAGGATTGGATAAACTTCAATGTTTCCACTGTAGGTACAGGGGAAACATTGAAGTTTATCCAATCCTGATCAAAGACTAAAGTTACGTTTAGTTCGTTTGACGAGAGGTGTCGCGTTGCTCGGTTTATCCAATCCTGATCAAAGACTAAAGTTACGTTTAGTTCGTTTGACGAGAGGTGTCGCGTTGCTCGGTTTATCCAATCCTGATCAAAGACTAAAGTTACGTTTAGTTCGTTTGACGAGAGGTGTCGCGTTGCTCGGTTTATCCAATCCTGATCAAAGACTAAAGTTACGTTTAGTTCGTTTGACGAGAGGTGTCGCGTTGCTCGGTTTATCCAATCCTGATCAAAGACTAAAGTTACGTTTAGTTCGTTTGACGAGAGGTGTCGCGTTGCTCGGTTTATCCAATCCTGATCAAAGACTAAAGTTACGTTTAGTTCGTTTGACGAGAGGTGTCGCGTTGCTCGGTTTATCCAATCCTGATCAAAGACTAAAGTTACGTTTAGTTCGTTTGACGAGAGGTGTCGCGTTGCTCGGTTTATCCAATCCTGATCAAAGACTAAAGTTACGTTTAGTTCGTTTGACGAGAGGTGTCGCGTTGCTCGGTTTATCCAATCCTGATCAAAGACTAAAGTTACGTTTAGTTCGTTTGACGAGAGGTGTCGCGTTGCTCGGTTTATCCAATCCTGATCAAAGACTAAAGTTACGTTTAGTTCGTTTGACGAGAGGTGTCGCGTTGCTCGGTTTATCCAATCCTGATCAAAGACTAAAGTTACGTTTAGTTCGTTTGACGAGAGGTGTCGCGTTGCTCGAAATCTAAGGTTTTTGTTATTATAGTGCGTAAGCCTCACACCCTGGCTAATTTCTAAGAAATCAAATAATATCGCGAAAATTTTCGACTTCGACGGGACTTGAACCCGCATCCTTCCCGCTGGTGTAAGAGGCGACTAAGGGTTATCCACCGGGGGCGGGCAGCAGTACCCCCCATGAGATAAAAGCCAATAAGGCACTTATCAGGGGGAGGCCAGAGTCCAGCATTGGACCAATATAGGCTGCTGAGGTTAGGTGAGTGAATACTAACCTGTCCCGTAGCCGACTTGTACTGAGTCTTCAGTTCCAGTAACCTCTTCACTGCCTCGTCCACCTTCGGCTTGGCTGCCTTAGCCGCCTTCAGATTCCGCACCGCTTCGCCTTGCGCTGCTACTTGCTCGTATAGCTTGTTGTTGCCTTGATGTGCTTCCACTTTTACGTTAGGTGTCCACTCCTGAGATATGTAATAGTTTGGCCATTTATTCATCACACTAATATTTATTATAAATGTGAAAGTTTGGATGTTTAGATGTATGGATGGATAGATAATAATAATAATAATAATAATAATGCTGGACAATTAACACACAACATTATCTAGCCCCAAAGTAAGCAGAGCTTGTGTTATGAGTACTAGATAACTGATATACTTAATACAATACACTACAATATATGGATAGATCACACTATTTAATATTATAAATGCGAAAGTTTGGATGGATAGATGGTTGGATGTTTGTAACCTCTTCACGCTAAAACTACTGAACGGATCGGGCTGAAATTTTGCTTATAGGTAACTCTAATCTTGGAATCAAACATATGCTACTTTTTATCCTATAAATCAGTTACCATGGGATAGAATGCACCTTCAAACGTTTCCATAGAAACAACGCGTGCGAAGCCGCGGGAACAAACTAGTAAATAATAAATAAATAATGCTGGACAATCCACACGGCATCATCTAGCCCCAAGCTAAGCAGAGCTTGGATGTTTGTATCCGCTTTACGCCAAACGACAAAACCGATCGGGTTGAAATTTTGCATAGATGTAGGTTTAAGCCTGGAAACACCCAAACCGTCGTGCCCGGGATCGATGGAAGCGATGTGTGGGGAGATGAGCGAGGACCTGGTGCTGGCCTCGGACGAGGATGACGCAGAGGAGAAGAAGAAGGGGATGGGCAACCAGGATGATGGCGATCGAAAATCCCTCCTCTTATAACGTCATACAAAGAAACCTCCAGCACAGCCTTACTGCTACGACTAACCTGCGCAGAGTCCTGGGGGACCCAAGCAACGAGACCATAGCCCTGATCCAGGAGCCGTGAATTAGGGCAGGGCGTGTGTGGTTTCAACAATCAGAAGGGTAAGCTCATATATGACAACACTTGCATTAAACCGCGCGCGTGCATTTTTGTACCACGCAACATTACTGTTGTACCCTGTATCTGCTCTATGGTTGTACCCATAACCGAGTTCTGTTCCAGAGACCTGACGACCGTCAGGCTCCAGGGCGTTTTTGATGGGGAGACCGAAGACGTAGTGCTCGCGTCAGCCTACATGCCCGGCGACGAGGTCGTGCCCATGACAAACTCTACGGATTAGGTAAGACATTGCGAACTAAATAACTCGAAACTAATAATTTCAGCAGACACGAACGTGCACCACCCCGTATGGGGCATGCCCGTTGCAAACAGCAGGGGAGAAGATCTGGTAAATTTTCTCTTCACCACCAAACTGACCATAGCAAACAAGGGGGCGGAACCAACCTTCGTGACGTACTGTACCTGTCCAGTGGCTGCCTTGAACTGCGCCTTTTGATCTAGCAGTTACTTGACTGTTTCATCAACGCTCGCCTTCACTGCCTTAGCACTCTTCAACGAGCGAACCACCACGCCTGGCTTGGCCACCTGAGTGCTAAGATCACTTACAGAAGCCTAATTTACCAGGTGACCTATTGGTACTGTACTGGCACTGACCTGACCAGTAGCTGCCTTGAACTGCGCCTTTATATCTAGCTGTTACTTGACTGTTTCATCAACGCTCGCCTTCACTGCGCACTCTTCATTAAGCGAACCACATCGCCACGCCGCGCCTCCACCTGAGTGCTAAGATCACTGGCTGAAGCACCTGATTAACCAGGTGATCTATAGGTACTGTACTGGTACTGACCTGTCCAGTGGCTGCCTTGAACTTCGCTTTCAGATCTAGCAGTATCTTGACTGCCTCGTCCACACTCGCCTTCGCTGCCTTAGCACTCTTCAACGAGCGAACCACCTCGCCTTGCTTGGCCACCTGAGCGCTCAGATCACTGGCAGAAGCGATTGGTTTACTAGCTGCTTTGCCGGCTGGTTGCTTCACAGACGTTGCTTCTGCTTTCGGCTGTAAAGAATACAATCACGTTTATCTCTATTGACAATCTCCTTACTTTTATTTATTTTATTGAGCCCTTTTAATATTATTAATGCGAAAGTCACTCTGTTATATTAAACATGTAACGGTAGATTATCTTTACAGAGAACTACAGGTACCCTTTTAAAATTACTATCGATGCACCATAAAATAAAACCAAACATTCTGATAACATCGATAAGATTAGCTACCAAAATTTATGTTCTAAGCAATAACATCGCACTAATTATTAGCTACACGAATTATAGGAGTTTATATTGGCCAAATGTTCCAAATGGTACCAGGAATCTTTGCTACCTTAATTCGCTCTCAAGCCGTTGCTCTTCAGTTTTCGCCTAGGTAACTTTAACTACCTGGGTACCTGCTGCTTTCATGTAATAAATAAGGCGAGAGTAAAATAATTAGAAAACTTTAATTCAAAGAATCATACGATCATCATAGGTACCGATTAAGATTCACCAAAGACATTAGCAATTCACCCATATGGTACGTACAAAAGACCAAATTATACTTAAACTATATCACAAAGAACACAGTTCCTAGAACACAGATCACACAGCGTCAATTACCTAACTATTTATATTATGTTTTAAGCTTTTTTCTATTTTATTTTACGTAAGCGAACAATTTTTGTAATAGTCAAAAACGACACGTTACCCACTAGCCGGACCTCCGTTACACTGAACACATGGCAATACCGCAGATTAGTACAATGTTACTATGCACCTAGTTACCTACCTATTATACTTTCTAAAGATACCGCGTGGGTTTGGACTGGTTTGACGTCGAAATAAGTTTTCTGTGGGCTTTACATAGCTGATTTTGAGCGTGATTAAGACTGTGAGGGACGATGATAGCGAGAAATGGTTGTTTCGTGTTGGGTTAGGATTTATTGTTCAGTTTGACTCTTAATTTTGTAGGAGATTTGATGATTTGAGAATGGATGCTTTATTATTATTACCTACCTACTAAGGAAGTCCTCTATAACAGAATCTAGGTACCTACTAAGTATGTATTCACCTTCCTATTCGTGCATGAACGTAGGTACCTACGTACCTACTAGGTAGGTACGTAAAGGCCCTTAATGTTCAATGGAACAGGCCAAGTTGGTTAAGTTTACCGACCTAGTAGGAAAGACCAATTACCTAGTGTAGGAACATATTGTACCTACTTACACTGAAAATACCCAGACCAGAAACAAATTATTTATATAAATACCTACATATACTCCTGCCAAATTCGATGTGAAATGTTTGTAAACCAACCGCCCATGCTTAACCTAAACTTCATTTTGATGCAGTGTAGGTGCGTTGTGTAGTGCAACGCAACTTACATTCCATATAGATTTGAGATCATTAACATTTTTATACTCTATCGTCCCACTACCTACAACAAGGCAAAGGTCTTTCTCTCCGAAACAAACAAGTAGGTACCTACATAGTACTTACTACTTAGACCTATTCAAATCGCAGATGGATTAAATTAAACCCAATAATCTCTGCTCCGTAGATGGATTATTGACTTCAATCTTTTATGTCATGGTACATGTACATTCTAATTTCGTGATATTGTGATACGTCTATTCAGATTACGTACGTACTGAGACTTATTGTGCTCAGAAATCCTTTGATATACTTAGGTTTCGCATACCTCTAAATTACCATCTACAAATAAGTAAGACTCGAATTTTATAGCTATCTAACGCCCGAATACTCAAACGCATCTTACATATTTGAGACCAGCTCAGCTGTTTAAGACGTCGTTATCCTTCGAAATCGTATACTGAAACATCAATCCTAAAATTTAAGAACGCTACACTTGAGATCATCCCCAATCCAGACACAACGACGACTTACAGTAAATTTGGTATTCATAAACGAAACTTAAATTTTGACAGCACTCAAACGACGTCTCAGATCGATGAGCATGCGCTTATATTTGAGACTGGTCGCTATCAATCTTACAACTGACGATTTTAGTTAGAAGTTCGTACCTTGCAGAAGTTTCTCAATAAACTCATTGGAGAAAGCTGTGTGAACACAGCTTTCTGACAGCGAAGACGCTGTCTTCATTTTCTTCAGACTAGGAAGATTTGGTTGGACAGCGGCGCGGCCACGCATTGAAAAAAAAACTCTACGCTTTTTCTGTTTATGATGAAGAGCAATTCAAATCGAGATTCCGCCTCAATAAAATCACTGTTCAGCATCTTTGCGCTCTCATTCAGACTAGCATTCAGCCCGTTACTCTAAGAAATAAGGCGATTCAACCTATGGACCAACTACTAATAACACTGCGCTAGTTCGCCACTGGTACCTACCAAATGGTCATTAGAGACGTTTTCAAGGTGGAGCAATCCACAGTGCACCGGATTGTGCAAAGAGTGGCAAAAATACCATTAGATTACTAGATTCCCATGCCTACAAAGTAAATTAGAAAATAATATTCCTACTATAATAGTAGGATGTTCCATCCTCCACAATATGGTCTTGTCTAGGCAAGACTTGTTTGAAGACTTGTTCGAGGATGATGTGGCTATTAGAAAAGATGATGTTGTGGAACGGCCCAGGGCTCAGTACAAAATGAGAACTTTTTATCCAGAAATATGATAATAAATACCTATTTTGCTATGTAGTACTTACTTCTTTGTTTTCTTATAAGTAAGGGAGTCAATATGAATTGAAATAAAACGAGAAACCACTTATTACCTAAAGGTGGAAAACCTTTAATTTTTAATTTTAATAAATTAATTTCTAGCGTTACCTTTTTACATTTTATTATATATGCCAATGTAACTGCAAAGACTACTACTACTCTCTGTCTTCTCACACGCCGGCGAAGCCGGCGTGGGGTAGGCAGTTTCAGGCTTTGGCTTTTACTGCGGAGCGCATCCGCCCTCGCCTAAGGACGAGGGGTCCTTGAGTCGGTCCATTCTGGACCTTCGAGTAGCCGTTCTCCTGTGGAGCCTGGCTGCCTGCGACTTTGTGGATTCTTGGTTTTCTGTGCTTGCCCTCTCGGTTCGCTTCCGCTGACCTCCTTAGACGGGACTTGGCTGGTTGAGGTAACTGCAAAATGGAGGAGTGGTAACAACTTTATTGTAGCGAAATATGCAAGTTCTTTGTAGTGAATGTACCGTAGGTTAGGAGCAACAGCCTTTCACTTACCAGTTCACAATTGCCACAAGGGCTTCCTTTTCTTCTTTTTTATAATTGTTACCCTTCCTTTTTTAGTTTGGTCGTTCATTGTGTATTTACCAATGTCGGTTGCTTCAGAGACATGAATTGTACAATCAAACTTTACGTAGAGTAATTTTTGTAAACAAATAATGAATGGGACTGACAGATGTAGGTATTACGATTCGTTACTTTAATTTTCAATTCATTTTGAAAGTTATCGAACAATTTAACGATGTTTCTGCATGAAATGAGACGTTTTGGACCGAAAATTATGGGAAATGTCTCAAAGGGCTATAGGCCAGTCCATAAGTCAAAAAGAAATAGTGGTAAATGCAATAGAAAACAAACTTTCCGCAAAATTTTTGCCCTATAAAAAGGACTTGAGACGTGCTAACGTAATCACGATCTCACTATTGTTAAGTAGAGTTTGAGTATGCCATTAAAATGTAAGATGTCATCAGATATAAGAAGGACTCAGCCGAGTTGATGAGCTGAGATGCGTTTGAGTATTCGGGCGTAAGTATTATTAAGCTCTGCTCCTCGGTCGGACGAAGGAAATCACCCTCCCTAATCGAAGCTCTGCTCCGACCGACACGCGACCGTAGAAAGAGAAAATTTAAGGCTCCGACCGACGACATTCATTCACTGTCAGTGTCAAAAGTGAAACGCATACAACTTGACAATGATAAACAAGCGAACAACCACGCGGCTTAGGGCGGTCGCGTTTTTTTCCCACCAAAATGTTTTTATCTAGGGTATTCCCAAATTTTTTAATTATAAAAAAACGAAATAATGGCAAATGCTAAAACTAGGGAGTCCAAAAAAAAAACCACGCGGCTTTCAAGACCCGAATGGAAAAGGAGTTGAAGTAAGAATGAAGAAAATCACTCACCCTCCATCCGTCGATCATGGAGTATAGAGATCAGCTTTATGGGCTTATTTTGCGTAACTTTATAAACGGACAGCTGTCTGTAAATAGTGTTTGTCCCACATTTTCATCGATGTCGATGCCATTTTGTAATCCATTAATTATAGTTTTCAAAATGACTTCAAGCTCAAAATGACTTCAAGCGTACAAAAGTTTACTTGCCTGATAAAAAGTTAAAATAAAAAATATAGTTTTATTAGGTATAGGTATTATTATCAAAACACAAATATGTACCCATTCGATAAAATAAAATGTACAGCTTGCCTAAAATGTTATGGAGTAAATTTATTGGTATTTTAAGTATTTGATCAGCTGGATAAGTCAGTCAGTCGGCGAGGTTTACCAAGTAACATTAGGTAGATATCTACATACCTAGTACCTACTACCTACCCAATCTGTAGCGAGATGCACAAACATTGTTGTGATCAGGCTTTTATTATAGCGTTGTTGTATACGTAAGTTAAGTAGGTAGATAGATGAAAAAGAGATCAAAAATGTTTTTTAAGGTTCCGTGCCCAATGAGTGAAAACGGGATCCTATTTCTAAGCCTCCGCTGTCCGTCCTTCTATCAGCGGGCTGTATCCATAGTTATAAGTAAAATTCTGTAGATATGGTACGTTCTCCTTGCGCTAACTCAACAAATGGCCTGTGTTGTGTTACAACTAAACGCAGAATCGCTATTTCTAATCTTTTACAATATACCTACCTCCCTACCTGACAACAAAGATGGAAAGACTAGATCGAAGTGCAACTAAGCCAACGATATGCACGCGAAACACGAACGACGGCCGCGGTGGCGCCCCGGTATGTCTATGACTGAGAGGGTGGACCTAATCGGATCCAATTTGAGCGTTCCACTCGTGCTGTGCCGTTTCGCCCCTTATTTCCGCCCACGATACTATGAAAAATGACTAGTGTCGTGGGGGAAATTTTCACAACATTGCTGGTTTGGCAAAATTAAAATATTACCCTTATCTCCCGAATTTTAGTTACACTTACCTACATCGATGGCTGTATCTCATGAACTGTTAACCGTACCTACAAGGTAGAGTTGCAATTTTTACGGAGGTAGGTACCTATAACTTTTTCTTTGTGTTTCTTTGTTTGCAACTAATGTGGGAGAAAAAGAGACGTCGCTTTTTTCTCGGTACCCTTGTTGTGCACAGATTGCACACTTTTTAGAAATACCTAGACACATTTTCGATTTCAGGGCATAATTCCTAGACCATTATTTTTTCACAAAACAATACATGCAAATTATAATAAATAGATAGATTACACCATCAATATCAATACCTACATAAAACAATAAGGTAGGCAATAACACTATTTTTAATGAAACATTGGATAGTTTGCCTACGTCGGCATTTTGATGCACACATTTAGACATTTTGGATTTTCAGGGCATAAAGGACATTTATTTTTTCATAAAATGCCGTGCAATAGGATTGCACAATAAATAGTAGTAAGAACAGTTAGGTTTATTGGCAAAACCACTATTTTAACTACTCATTAGTTGCGTGCGTCGTAATCGTAACGCACAAATTCAAAGACGTCACTAGTCGCTACAGTTTTTGGTGTTATGCATGTCAGTCAGGGCATAGGTAGGTAAAAATAATTACTAGTGCTTATTAATCTAAGGTAAAAAAACAATATAAGTAACCAGATTTAAAATAATATAAGCATTTTTTACAACCATTGAAATTCAACGCTAAAAGCTTTTGCGATCTGTAATAGAGTGTCTGTGTTGAGAGCGCTAAATAACTTGTCAAGAGGTGTGTTTATCGTAAAACACTTGATTTTGAAACGATATTATTAGTATTTCCACTTAAAGTGGTGTCATAAATAAAACTCTTTCTAGAAGCAAAAAAATATTAAACACTTCAAAACGATAAGTAAAATGCCCGGAATAAAGGGATAATTTGGACCTTATGTGCACAGGCGTTGCTCATGTGGGGGCTTCAATAAAAAGATTCGTTCGGGGCAGTTCGGATTTTGCGAGGCTTGACAGACGCTCTCAGAAGATCTTTTTGTCAGGACAAATGAAATATCAGTCTTTACAAAATACGTAGGTATAATATTTTGAGATTCAAGTTATTGATTAAAATCAGTGTTGATTAATATAGATATTAAAATAAGTGTTAACTAGAAATAATTTAATAAAAAGTGATTAACACGACGACACCTTTAACTTCTGCATGACAGTTGATAGTTTTTATAAGCATTGATGATAGTTTGTTGACAAAGAAAATTACAATCAAATAATAGAAACAAATGAGAACTAGTTGAAACAATTGAGCTAACTCTAGACTGTTGCAAGCAATCTACATGTAGCTCAACTGATGCATATCAATAACAGTCAGAAGCGTAAAAATATATTTATTGCAATTCCATCTAAAAAGATGGTTAATACAGTAAATAAGTAACAATGTAATGTGCCCTTTTTGGGGCGTGCAATCTTACTTTGAAAAATAAATGAAATTATTTTTTTTCTGTTAAAATAAAAATTAGTCGGAGTTTGTTCAAATATGGGTTCATAGAAAATGGTGTAGGTGCGATTGAATGTTGGCCCTGCCTGATTTCTGACGTAAGAAACCATAAAACTTTTAAGTAGATAAATTTATAAACATTGATTGATGTCCTCCTAGCCGAATTTAGACCACGGCGGCTGGGGGCCGGTCAGTCTAATTGGAGACTAACCAGGTGCGCAGGACATAATATAGTGCACAAGTGTGTGTGCAAACACAGCTGAACGTAAAAAAACGACCTCTAAAGTACATCACTAGTCAATAAATCAATAATGCATTTTTATATTTCCAGTGTTCTCTAGACACTTTGGCTTTGGTTCTTCAAAATTTACGTCAAAATGTTGGTTGATCAGATCATAGACGACGACCGACGGTGTCAATTTAGAACATACAGTACAGTACATCTTATCCCATGCGGGAGCGGTGATTTCCTTTGTCCAAGCATTGATCGATCAATCTTTGGATCACTCAATCTGTCATTTCATTCATCCATCATTCATTCGATAATTAAATAAATAAATAAATAAATAATGCTGGACAATTCACACAGCATTATCTAGCCCCAAGCTAAGCAGAGCTTGTGTTATGGGTACTAGATAACTGATATACTTAATACAATACACTACATAGATAGATATTTTTTATTATACATAGAAAACATCCAGAACGCCCTGGACAAACAAATTTCAATTGTTCTCTTTGAAAAAGTTGAAGGGCGCGTAAACTGCAAAATTACATTACGATTTTGCTGTGTCGTGAAAAAAGGAAAACCAATGGTTCCATGTGCAGAATCCAATAACTAAGGAATGTAAGTAGCTACCTATGTGTGATAGGATAGATTAGGTCAATAGGTTGTCTAATAATCAAGTTTTGCTCGAAATACTTTACACACATTTTCGCGAAATTTTCTCGCGTTTCATTTCTTTGTAAATATAGTTAGCAAATAGATAGGATTTATAACTGATAGTCCAGTAGTATAAAGGTGCAACTAAATACTTAGTAGGTACCTACATAATGTAACAATAAAACTTTCAACCAAACTTGTTGAGTGATGTAGTCTACCTTCTTAAAAAATATTGAACACCAAGAAAGTCACCAATCAATAATCTTGCTGAGGTAAATTTTATGAAGATCCTTGAGATCCACGAGTTAAGTTTCGAAAAACCATTCAGAAAACTTATGTAAACAAAGATTTTGGATAGAAGTCTGAAGAAATGGAGGGTCATCAGAAAAATTCAAGTACAGATACTGTTCCAAGTGAATGTGAGGAAATATCAGTGAACCCTTTAAATTCTAATTTAGATACTATATCTTTATTTCAAGAAAGAAAACACAGGCATTATAAAAGTAAATATGAACACAGAAGAAGAAAGCCTTCACACAGAGGAAAAAGTACACCAATTGACAAACATAAGAAGCACTGTAGGCGTCGTAGAAACAGGTGTGAACATAAACAGCAAAGCTCGGATCACAGAAATAAATTAAAAACTGTTACAAAGCAAACAATAAATCAAGTACATGTCCAAAAAAAAAAATTTAAGTGTATTATAAATCTAAATATGAGTGTGTGTGGTCACCAAAACAGCCTCAATATAGAAAAATCACAATGTTCTAAGAATCCGCATCGCCCCGTTCCTCAATGTCACAAACCACTTTGCCATGCAACAAGGCTTTGTAAAACAAAGTTTCATATGCATAGTAAGGAATCTTGCAAAGTAAGTCATAAAAATAGTTCTCTAAAGTGAAAATAACAAGTTATAATGGTCTATTAATAATATTTTTTAATTATTCTAGGCAGGCTTACATCAGGGAACCATGGATTCGGAGCGCACTGCAATTCTAGGTAAACCAAGGCAGATGCGTTACAAATGGAGGCGTTGGGGACATGATGAAGTAATGTTTTTTTTTATATGCAAGCTAAACATTTCATACTTACCTTAGTTTAGAACCATGTAACTTAAACATAAGATTGTGATTCACAGAGACCAAACATCGAAAAAGCAATTAGAAAAGAAATCAAACAACAATATTACCAACCACCTTCTAGATTAAATCAGGATGATGATCATATGAGCAACAAATATTTAGAAAAATATTCAGATATACCTATGGCATACAAAAATGCTGTAAAGCACAGCAAGAAATATGAGAGCAAACTAGACACTCTAATCAAGCGCACCAAAGAGGTAAGATCAAATTTAAATTACCAACTTTTATAAAAAGCCTTTTTGTGGAAATATTTCTTTCACTTGAAATTACTTCTGGACTTCAATCTTATTTTATGATCTGTGTTTGTTACAGCGCGAGAGAAAACTAGTGGAACAATCAAGAAATAACAACATTGGCAGTAGTCTATACACGGATATAAGTTCTGGCGAGTTCCCTACATACAGCGAATATGCTGCATCACTGCATTCTCGATCCACTTTGATCTTAGACCCTCATGAGATAGGGTACTCCACGTCCATTGACAGCTTTTACCCAATAAAGACTGAAAAATATTCACCAACATCATTCAACAAATACTTAGATTCAGATTTTGAGATGAAAGTCAAGTCAGAATTCATTATGGATAGTGAAGCATATTCCCTGATACAGCACCCAATGCAGAAGCTGTTTTACAATGAAGAGTGGACAAAAAAAGATATAAAGAGTGAACCAAAAGAAGAAAAATTCACAGCAGAGTTTAATTAGGACATTTTATAGGATGAAGTTTTTGTGTTTTCATTTTGTTGTTTAAATGTTTAGAGATAAGTACAACATAAGAAGATTTTTTGTTGAAGTTGGTATTGTTTAAATTAAAATAGTTTTTCAATGTTAATTTTTTTTTCAAATTATAATTACAATTTTTTGTTTATATATTTACGTTTCTTATTTCACTGTAGGTGCAGTATCTCGATAAGTAGGCAGGTTAGATTCTACATTTAAAAGAAAGAGGTAAACTTGTAAGGGAGATTATTCTTTACGAAAACGTAATGAATAATCTCCCGAACTTTAGGTTCGGTTGAAACAATCTATCAGCTATTATCCTTGATCTACCATTTTTTTTTTTATTTAGATACCACATGAGGAATGCCGCGGGCAGGAGCTAGCTATTATTATTTTACAAGTTCGAGCCGAGAATTCATGGAATGCTTGTTATTATTATCTCTAAGTAGGTTAAGTGACACTCCGGCGCCGAAGACTAAAGCCTCGTAAGCACTTTCGTTCTTTGACTAGGTAGGTCACTTACGTGAGTTATGAAATCGGAACAAATAAGTTTTTGAAGATACAAATAAAAGTGTTTGTAATGTAAAAACAATTTTTTATTTTTTTCTGTCACGTCTATTGTCCGGCTTCGAAATAGTTCCTATTTTGACAGGACGCCGGCGGAAAAAATAAAACAAATTAAATTGTGAATTTTACGCAGGCGAAGCCGCGGGCAAAGTAGTCAGTAAATAGAGCTTCACAATCACTGACAGTCCTCACGCGGCTTGGGACCAATAGTTATATCAAACTGGAGTAAAGAGATCAGAAGGAAATAATTTTATTGGCATAAAATCGGAGATTGTTGCGAGTTATTCCTGTGAGATGTGAATAGTGCTTGCTGATTAAAATTCGAGACGAGACTTGATTATAAGAATACCTATGCCTGGAACTTTTTATTAATATACCTACTTAGGTTACCTAGCAGTATTTTAAATACAGAAGCAATATTACTTAAAAGGACTGTGTCAAATATTGACATAATAAAGAGTTTGATTATATTTAATGGTTACGGAACTACTGGGCTGATTATACTGATGACTGAACTAAATTTAAATAGATTAAATTTAAGAACATTTATTAACATTTTAGCGGAACCAAATTCATTAGCGGCCATTTCACTGTTTAAAATTTTTATGCATCAGTGACTCCCCTTGAATATACCTACAACTTGACTGATTAGTTAAATTTTGTTGTTTGTTTTCTCTTGTTTGTTATTAATAAGTTTAGGTTACGATAGGACTGACGTACTTTGAAAAGTAAAAGTCCTTTACAATAAATGAGATTTAAAAAAAAAACAATCCTTATGTGCTTCAACTATGTCCCCAGGTAACACGTGAACGAAGCCGCGCTGAAGAGATTATAAAGTAAATAACAAAAACAAAGGATGCATGTCGGTCACAAATGCGATTACCGTGAATGATGGACTTATCACGATGATTTTACAGGTCAGAAACGCCGCCGCTGCCGGGTTTTGTTTCCCGATGTCGGATGAATAACATAGTGATTGTTCCATCGGATCCGAGTAAGCCAAATGCTTTAGAACAGCAACAAATGTCGGAAAAAAAGCCTATCAATGAGGACGTTAACAAAAACGTCGCAGATGTTGAGGATCTCAAAACAAAGAAAGTTTACAGCTGGGCTTCGAACTACTTACAAAGCATTGGACACAACAATCTGAAGCCAATTAAAGTATGTTTTGTCTCAAAAATATTGCCCAACCCTGCCGGGGTACAGTCGGCAACACCAGGATGCACATTTTTTCAAAGTAGAAAAAAAAACAGCAGATCGCGGTTGTCGTTTAATGCCTTGTTGTTTAAAATTAAGCTACCGAACTTTTCATAGTCAATTGATAAATATACCTCTTTATACTTTGATTATTTATACGCTTAGAATGAATATCAAAGCCTTTAACTCGAGATTAAAATAAATATAATTAAATAAATAATGCTGGACAATACACACCGCATCATCTAGCCCCTAGCTAAGCAGAGCTTCTATTATGGGTACTAGATGACTGATAAACTTATTAAAATACATGATATATTACATACATTAAAATACATGATTATACATAGACATTTTTATTATACCTAGAAAATACCCAGAACACCCGGACAAATATTTGCTGATCGTACAAACATTTGTCCCAAGGCGGGAATCGAACCCTCGCCACATAGCTGTCACGCCCTCCAACACAACAAACTTGGCATGTTTGTTTCAGTGGTTTTGCAGCTCGACACTATCTAGACTAGACAGGCATATAAATAATCAAAGCCATCACATATTATGTAATTCTTAACAAGTTAACTGGTAAATAAACTTTAATGTGTCTCGTTATTATCTGACCAAATGCATCTTCGGTGAAGCCGACTGTACTTTAGCTATAAATGTGTTTGTTAGTAAGTCTCTTTGATGACAACAGGGATGTTGTGTTGTGTAATATCCTTTATCTAAATCAAGTAAATAGAAGACATTTCTCTTAATATAAAAAAATATCTTACGTTTGAAAGGTACAGGCAGATATATTAGTTTCGCACGCGCAATACTTATTACCAGACTACCGAAGCGGTCAGGTATGCCTATCTGTTTATTTAATGTTTAGTTCATGCTGCGTTTGTGTAACTTGACGCTTTAAAATTGACGCCGTTCACGTTTCAAGAATATCTTACGGTACGTAGGCTAGATACGTAGACTCGGTTTTAGAATCCTAGATATATTTTTTGTAATCAAATGGATTACAAAATCAAGGACAAGAGGTAAAACACACTGCCGTCACAGTAAGGGATAGTGTCACTCTACAATTCTTTTGATTTTGAAACCAAAAACAAATCTATGAGTGGGTTGACAAGCATATAACTTCTGTGCTTTCACGCAAACGAGCGCACATTATACGAAAAGGAAAATGTGACGTATTTGTACCTTTTTTATGGTACAGCAGCCTTCTTCTATGATCAAAGAAATGTTGGAAAATGTTTGTACAGACAAGCGCTATTGCAGTTTTTGTTTTTAGTGATTACCTTGGTTTTGTTATCAGTTTTAATTCATAAACTACGAATAAGTACTTATTATTTATTCGTAGTTCATAAATCCCTTTCTTGACACAAAAAATATCTTGGCTTTTAGAATCGAGTAGGAATAGGGCATTTTACTTGGTCATACAACTCATACAGTGTTTAACAGAATCTACATTATGACTAGGTATATTGTGCACTGCCCAGAGACACCTAGATTACCTAATCGAATTTAAATGATGAAGAATGGCGCAACGGGCCTTTGCCCGTCCGCCTGCAACAGGAGGTTGCGGGTTTAATTCCCGCCTCGAGACAAATGATTGAACGATCTGTTGATATTTGTTCCGGGTGTTTTCTTTGTACTACTTATAATTAAATTATCTATTCTTTGTTATAATTTATCTATTAAGTTATTATCAGTTATATAGTAAGTACTACCCATAACACAAGCTCTGCTTTATTTTTTTGGGGAATGATGCTCTGTGAATTTTCCAGCATTATTTCGTTATTTTTAAATATTTTACCGCCTAGATCTGGCCGCGGCTTCGCACGCTTTGTATCTACTGAATCGCATATTAGTGTGATTCATAAATACAGTGCAGATTCATATAGAGTATAAGAGTCGTAGAGTATTAGTTAAAAGTAAATGTATTTTACAGATAAACCTTTCTTCATCCAAGAATAAAACACCAACTGAAACCACGACAGCTGCTGGCAATAAAGAAAAAGTCAATCCAGATCATATAAATTATCCATGCAATGCAAATAAAAAGTTAGATGTGCACATTCAAGGAACACCACGCGTTTGTGAAACTGCGAAAATAATCACTCCTATTCCTAACTCTTGTATGGTCGACACAATTTACTCAAATGGCAATAATGCTATAGCTCCAGCTTACGCTACTCTCCTTGCCACAGAAGCTGGCGAATCCACATATTATTACCAAACTGAAAAACGCAGCATCGATATTTTTGATGCTATTAAATCCAAAATAAACAGTGAATTTGATATTGAACGAAAAACGCGCCTGATGGATCTGCCAAATCACAAGGAAATGTGTGAAAATTTCATCAAAGAAATAAGCAAAACCAAAACCCCTAAGAAGAGAAAGACTGATTATTCGAGTTCTCCATCTTTTGCAAAAAAGAAGAAGAGTGAACACTCCGAATCACCATCACCCGCAAAAAAGAAAACGAAAACTACAAAACCTGTGAAAGAAATTGAAAAGACAGTAAAAAAAGATAAAAATCACAAAACAAAAAATTCAGAAGTGGATAGACTTAAGAAGTCTAAATCTCAGCTCAATACTACTAAGCCGGATATAAAAAAAAGGACAGAACCAAGACCCACCATCAATCTTAAAGATTGTATTAAAAAAAAAGATATCACAAATACAAATGTTAAACTCGGAAACACACCAAAAAATAAACTGAAACGCGACCACAAAGTATGTGAAGAGTTGCATAAATTAAGACCTGAAATGACTTCACACTCGTCTGTACAAAGTGTAGTACAAGTTCCAGAAACCCATCAATTAAATTCACCAAAAAAACCGTGCAAGGATGAAAATTTTGATCTTAGATCTAAGTTAAGCAGAGTAAATGAACGAATTAAAAGAAGAAATAACCATCTGCAAAAACTAAAAGATTCCGATCCAATAATCAATACACCAATGGACAATCTTAAAATTATAGTTGATAATAATCATATTTCCGAAAAACAGAAATCACCTAGAAAGTTAGGTGTTTCCAAGCCCAAATCAAAGAAATGTAAAAAGCTGAAGGTAATAATTAATGTGGTTTGTAAAGAATCAGATGATGATTCTAGCAGTAACTATTCTAGTTTCAGCGAAACCGAAAATAACCAAACACAAAACATGGATTTAAGTTTTCTAGATGATTTCAACGTAGATGAAATCGTAGATTCTTTAAAAGATAGTCCGATAAAGAAAACGGCTCATGAAAAAGGCGCAAAAAAAAATATTGAAGCAGAACTAAAACTGTCCACAGTGTTAAGTATCCTCAATGCTAAATCGGAATCGAACAAAAATAAAAATATTAAAACTGATTGCAAAGCCGAAGAAGACATAATTATAACTAGCAGGTTGGTTTTTAACGTTTTCATCTTGTTCGTTTAATAATTCATTTGCTCTAAAAAAGGTAAGTACTTATCAATGAAGTAACTAAATGTAAATTGTGTATCTTGGTACCAAAATAGGTATTTAAATCTACTTTAATTTTCAGTGTGACTTCAACTGAACCTAGATTAGTTTCACACGCAGAAATTAAAGGCGTTGCTGCAGAAGATATGAAAAACCATGGTCCACAAACACTAACTCAATGTACACACCCTCTAGAAAAATTACTAACTCAAAATAAGTTGCAATTAGATCGGCAAAACACTGTACCTCACAAAGAGCCACCTTACGATAGTTCAGTCTACAATTATCTCAAAATAGAAAAAGGATCGTCTAGTAAAATTCAATTTGAAGAAATCGTTATCGTTCATGATAACGTTATAAATATCGACGACGAAAACGACATAAACGAACTTAAAATTCATTCGAATATTAATAATCAGAAACAAAGCCAAGACAGGCGAAAAGTTCATAAATGTATGATTCTCAATCCTACCAAAACTAAACCAAGTGAAAGTATAAAAGTAAATAATAACAGCAAAGACAGTGTTATAAAAACTGAAGATAATAATATATGTATCATAGATTTAACTAGTGAGACTGACGAGGAAATAAAGTCAAATAAAGCAAATATAACACCAACTTCCAAAGATCTTTTGATCAAAACTATACCAACTTTCATGGGACCATTGATTAAAACAACACCAACTTCTAGAGAACTATTGATCAAGACAACAAAACCGACAATGCAATTACCATTAATCAAAACAAATGTGGACTTAACTGAAGACGATAAAATACAGTCAAATATAGCAAATATAACACCAACTTCAAAAGAACCCTTAATCAAACCCACACCAACTTTAATGGAACCATTGATCAAAAAGACACCAACTTCCAAAGAACCATTGATCAAAACAACGCAACCGAAAATACAATTACCATTAATCAAAACAAATGTGGACTTAACTGAAGACGATAAAATTAAGTCAAATATAGCAAATATAACAACAACTTCAAAAGAACCCTTAATCAAACCCACACCAACTTTCATGGAACCATTGATCAAAAAGACACCAACTTCCAATGAACCATTGATCAAAACTACACCAACTTTCATGGAACCATTGATCAAAAGGACACCAACTTCCAAAGAACCATTGATAAAAACAACACAACCGACAATACAGTTGCCATTAATCAAAACAAATGTGGACTTAACTGAAGACGATAAAATAAAGTCAAATATAGCAAATATAACAACAACTTCAATTGAACCATTGATCAAAACTACACCAACTTTCATGGAACCATTGATCAAAAGGACACCAACTTCTAAAGAACCATTGATAAAAACAACGCAACCGACAATACAATTACCATTAATCAAAACAAATGGAGACTTAACTGAAGACGGTAAAATAAAGTCTAATAAAGCAAATATAACAACAACTTCAATTGAACCATTGATCAAAACGACACCTACTTTCATGAAACCATTGATCAAAACAACACCCACTTCCAAAGAACCATTGATCAAAACAACGCAGCTGACAATACAATTACCATTAATGAAAACAAATGTGTACTTAACTAAAGACGATAAAATAAAGTCAAATAAAGCAAATATAACACCAACTTCCAATGAACCATTGCTCAAAACGACACCAACTTCCAAAAAACCATTGATCAAAACAACGCAACCGACAATACAATTACCATTAAACAAAAAAATACTAACAAATAAGGAATCAAATAAAACAACACTACCCACAATGACTGATCTAATCAAGAAAAAAATGGAAGAAAACTTGCATATAAAAATTAAAGTAATCAAATGCATACGTCAAGGACGGTTTTCTCGAATATTCAGCTGCAAAGATCCTAGTGGCCAAACTTACACTGCCAAGTTACTAAAGTAAGTAAGAATTGTATTTATATAGATGAGTAAATAACTTCGGCTAACCTAACTTTATCTATTTTCAGAAATAATAGTAAAAAAAAACAGGAACAAATGCTCACAAAACTTCAGCAATACATACCACAGCAAGACCTGCACACTGTCTTCCTATTAGATGGATTCGCAGTTAAAACTCAATGGTGTTTTATAATGGAGTTCTATCCCAAAACACTGCAACAAGCGTTAAATGCACAAGATGACAAGAAATCATTCCACATAGGTAAAGTTCAGATTTTGGCGAGCCAACTGATATCAGCTGTAATGGTTTTGAGGAACAATAAAATTATTCATTCAGGTACCTATTACATTTTTTTACTTATTTGATTGTATGGTTATTTCTGCCAAAAATTCACACGGAGTTGACGAAGATCTAAAGTAATTTTTAAATTTGCAGATATAAATCCGTCGCATATCTTGCTCAACGCCAGTCAGGACAGATTGAAGATTTGCGGTTTCGATCGAGCTTATTATATACATGAGGCTAACCCAATACCTAACATAGGTACAACAAACTATCGCGCCCCGGAAATCATCCTCGGATTCTCTGCTGGATACAGTGTTGACGTCTGGGCGTCAGCATTAGTCATCTACGAAATGGCGACAAACAAATTATTGTTCAAGGGCATTTTCAACAACGAAATTCTGTACCAACAAATGTTGACCTTCGGTGATCTACCATGGGACATGGTGGAAGCGTCACCGTTTCAATATAAACATTTTCGGAGAGGACTATTCATGAGACGCCTTGGTGTAAGGGTCAAGGTAAGATTATTCACAAATACCTATTTGTCTCCAACTTAAGGCCAGGATTCCAGCATAGGCCGCGTTTTTGTGATATTTAAAATCATCTGAGACGGAAAATAGTGTTTGAAATTCTGAAAAAAAGATAATACTATAATATGTTAGTTTAGGATCTAGTCTAGTCAAAATCGGATTAAGTTACAAGATCTAAGGAACTTCTCAATAGAAAAAAATCCTTTTTGTAATGTTTTTTCAATATTATGTATGACTGAACTACTGATCTTTAACATATTTTTTTTGGTACTAACTATAGAAACTAAATATTTCTAAACATATTCGAAGAGTTTGACTTAATGAAATGATTTTCTTAATCACAATGTTTAATTACCTACAAAATGCACGAGCGCGGCGTCTTGGCAGGTGCGATCAGTCGCGCGCTGGCGCTTACCTACTGCCTACTGCTGCTGGGATACCTGGCCTTCCAGGCCTTACATAATTATTTTCTTTGGAAAATGTGTTATAATAACGTTTAGCTTACGTGTCCTCTTCTCTTTTTCCAGGATTCAGTTCCAATAGATAAATTCTTCAAAACAACACGATTGCACGAATCAATAATATTGACAAACGAGCACTGGTACGAACACCACGAGTACAAGTTCAGTCGCGACATGTTAAAGTTAGATGCACTGTCCAAGCTTTTGGATCAAATGCTGGTGCTGGATCCTCGAAAACGCTTAACTGCCGAGTTCATACTATTGGACCCTTTTATTTTCGATGTTATTTAAGATAGTATGTTACGAAATTGTAACGATGCGCGATGATGCAAAAATGTCTACCGTTCGGTACATTCCCCAGCGGTTGTACTTACTGTACTAATACTTCAAGGTATTTTCTTGCGTTCTTAAGAAGTAAATCTGCTGGTTAAGATGGACAGCGACGCTCGAAAAAAAAACGGGTTTTACTATCTTCTAGGTTCTACAAGTAAGTATTATTAGATAGATAGACAATTACTTCGTAGATTGTAGCGTGGGTTCATAGCAAATGGCTTACAATGTGCACAAAACTTCTTATCTGACATCTGAATTACTTGTAGAACCTAGAAAATAGTAAAAACCCGACCCTAAAATTAGTTTTGTTGATTTTGTTTAGGGCGTTACCCCGACTCACACTAGCACCGCGCCGACACTTGTATTGTTTAGTCCGAGATGCGAAAACAGAGTTTGGTGGCCACCAATGGGGAACTTCGCATCTCTGCTAATGGCGAATAGTAGGGTGGATAGTGGCGCCACTACATATTTAATTTTATAATTACGTTATACAAAGGAATTAACAAAAAATCGGACCGCGCGTAGACGATATCTATCATAAGCTTTTTTTTAATGTATCTTTAATAGTTTTGTACTGTATTATTTAGGCAGATATTGTTTCAAGAGTTTAGTTCCTATTGGTGGCTACCAAGCTCTCCAAACAAGGTTTTTGATTGAATAACACAAAACAAAACTATTACAGATACATTAAATAAAAGCTTGTGATAGGTATCGTCTACCAGCAGTCCGATTTTTTGATCATTCCTTTGTATAACTTAATGATTAAATTAAATATGTAGTGGCGCCACTATCCACCCTACTATTCGCCTTAATGTATTTTTGAAAATTCCTTTGTTTAAAGTAAAAATAAGATTAAATAGGTGGCAGCGGTGTGAGTCGGACGCTACCCCGACTTAAGAAATATTTTTTTAGTTATTGTTGATTTTTTTGTAAGACTCAAGTTAGCTTATATGTTATTTTTATCAAGAGAATAGTGTTTTTTTTTCGGTATGTTTTAATGCTTTGTCTAAGCCTCGCTAGGCTGAAAAGTCTTGCTTAAAGCTACATGTATTCGTCTTATTTCAAGATTAAAGTCTTACGTCAGTTTACTATTGTCTGTTTTTGTTTTAATAATAAAACCCTCCGTACTCTTGTCTTGTTATGGTGAGAAGCATAGGCTAGTCATGAGACGTCCTTCTGGACAGTCGTGTCGATTATTCACTGCGGGTTTTTATTTCAAACTATGAAAGAGCGAGACAGAGCTATACGAAGCTGTACCTATCTCTTTTGCCTGCTGCGTTGTCGGCGGCTTATGAATTATATGCGTGAGAGTACCTGCGCTAACTTCCATTCTCGCTGCCCGTCACCGGACAAGAGGGGCAAGTCTATTTCCATACAATTTGATGCAGCGCCTCTATCGTGCGGACAGGGAACTACGCAAATCCCCATGTAAAAAGGAGACGTCACGATCACGCTTCGTTACTAACGTCAAATAGACTCGCCCTTAAGATGTGTGGCGGCGACGAAACTGAAGCTAGGTTCACATTGCTGTGTCGGGGTGTGTCGTGGCGCGCCAGAGCGCAATCGGTTGCGTTCATTACCTATGACTAGATTCACATTAGTAGGTTGTTGTGGGGCACCCCAACACGACCTTCTAATGAGAATCTAGTCATAATGAATGAACGTAACCGATTGCGCTCTGGCGCGCCACGACACACTCCGACACAGCAATGTGAACCTAGCTTTAGGATAGTTTTACCATGGGTTCATACTATTCATAGATACTGGTCTATGATTTGCGGCAAATTACTTTTCCGCTAGTTTTATTCCTTATCAACGCAGAAAAATCTATAATTACTGTAAAAAAACGCGTATTCCGCGCAATGTGAAAAGAGTTGCCTACCTTTCTTTTTCGCTTTGCCATAATAATGAAACAAAAGCGACTCATCTGTCCCGTATGTACCTACATCGGGAACATAGAACAACACAAGGGGGGTTTTCCCCGTGTACAGTGAGGGAGAAGCGGCTACTACATGCACTTTGAAGAACCCGCGACGTTGGAGCTGGGTGATGTCGCCTTTCTTTGCCGTAATAAAACAAAGCCGACTCACCTGTCCCGGCATCTCCTTGGTATGTCCATCGGGCACATGGAACAGCACAAGGGGGGTTGCCTTCCCTGTGTATTGCGAGGGAGAGGCGGCTGCGACGTCCACTTTGAAGAACCCTCGACGTTGGAGCTGGATGATTTCGCCTTTCTTTGCCGTAATAAAACAAAGCCGACTCACCTGTCCCGGCATCTCCTTGGTATGTCCATCGGGCACATGGAACAGCACAAGGGGGGTTGCCTTCCCTGTGTATTGCGAGGGAGAGGCGGCTGCAACGTCCACTTTGAAGAACCCGCGACGTTGGAGCTGGATGATGTCGCCTTTCTTCACGGCAGCTAATTCAGGCTCGCCGAGCATTGGTATCTCCCACTGGAAGTATGATTGGTGTTTCAGACTTTCTGGTTGTGTGTTAATTGGTATTTGTATTTATTTATTCCATCGTAGGTACACTTGATGTTGTTACACTTGATGTCGTTACAACACCGTTACAAATGTTAAAAAACAGACAGACATGACTGAAAAATTAAATAAAAATAATAAGTCGGAGTCAAATCTATATATATAAAAATGAAACCCGTTTTCCTTGGTCACGGCATCACGCGTGAACGGCTGGACCGATTTCGCTAATTCTTTCTCTTGTTGTGTTTGTTATTGTCAGGAGAAGGTTCATAAGAAATAAAAAATTAAGAAAGTTGGAAACATAAATTTCCACGGAGGCGAAGCCGCGGGGCGCAGCTAGTAAATAATTAATTTATTAATTAAAGGGTATGTCAAAGTATGCTGCTGTATAAACAGCAGCATACTTTGACATAACCTTTAATTTGTCAAGGGCATTGTCAAACTATACTAAATATAATGTACAAGATTACAATCATAATAAACTGAGAAAATAATAATGATATACGTCCGGAGTCCAAACATATTGGGACTCCGGCCAGTTGTTAATAAGTTAACATATTTATGAACTTTTACTGTTAAATTCTTACCCTAGTCTTATGCCCAATAAACTGTTTAAAATCTTCATCCTTTCCAAGCAGTGCTTTCGATATGATATGCTCGAAGTAAACACAGTACACCTCTATCGTTCGTGATCTGGGAGCATCGGCGAGCCAAGTGAGCTTGACAGTTTTCTTATAGTCTTTGTTGTCAAGGTTGGGAGTCGCGTCTATGCTGGTAACAGTGCCGTCGGTAGATCTGTGGATGAAATTAAGTTTACTCTTTAAATTGTGAATTGCGTGTAGTGTAGACGATTAACACTTCCATTGCCCATGATGACGCATAATGCCCAGTATCGACAGCGTGTCGCGGCGGCGCGACCCTGCGGGTCGCACTGCTGGGGCGGGGGGAGACTGGGCAGTGAATGCTTTAAACTACACTGAACTAAGGTAACATTTTGTCTGGGGGTTATTTCGATTCCTCTAGGACTTTCTAATTTTAGGCTTGTAGAAGGTACTATTTAAACTTTGATTTAGAAATGTTTTTGATGATGTGATTCATCTCGTTACAAAGTTCATCAGTGTTCAATCTGCCTCTAGGATTAACTTTAACTATTCTTATAATAGTTAGTCGTTGAGGTTGAGGATCTATTTGATAAAAATCTGAGCCGTCACGAGAAGACAGAGTGCCCAGAATGCTGGCCGCATTGCCACGTTGAATGGCAATACTAATTCGTTGACCGAAATAGAAGCCAGCATTCCGATCAACGAATATTTTATCAAAGGTTGTACCAACGATGCAATCGTTATTCCACACTCACTTGTGAATCTTATCAATCAAAATATTCCCGAAATTGATAAACGTAGCATTCTCTCCCTCCTTCAAAGCTTTAGCGTCGAGCTGGTCGATGAGCAGTCTCTTGGAGACTATCACGGTCTTGGTTCCCACGTCTGGATTCTTGGGGTGTAGAGGCACGGTTAGATAGCCGTCGCGACCGCCTTTGAGGTTCACTGGCACGGGGGATGTCTCTAGAGCTGTGTAGCGTGGTGCTACTGGGTCTATCACCTGTGGAAGAGATTGGGTTGGTTAGAAAGATTTTGTATAACCGTAATAAATATTCATAATACAGTATTAAGACCCAGAGTTCACCAACCTCAACCTCAACAGCCTGTATTGGTCCACTGCTGGACGCAGGCCTCCCCCTGATAAGCGCCTTGTTGGCTTTTATCTCATGGGGTAATGTCCATAATCCCCACGCTGGGCATGCGGGTTGGGGATCGCAGTTCGTTGGTAGAATTATTCTGCAGGGGGCGCTGCTGCCCGCCCCCGGTAGATATCCCTTAGTCGCATCTTACGACACTCGCGGGAAGAGTTGGGGTGGTGCAAATTCTAAGCCGGCACCACACAGCTAGTGAAGCAGTTCACCAACAGTTGGTTAAATTTTAAACAGTTCTTTCGACGTTTTTGACACAAGTTTTCATACATTAAACGTTAAAGTTAACCGACGAAGCTGCCTAATTGTCTGATTTTCTTTTGATGAACACAGGACTGAAAGAATTTTACCCAGAAAAGTCAAGTAATGGGGTAAATTTGGGATATGGGGCACGGATTACGTAATGTTACTCTCTGGGGTTCGATTTTATTAATGTTCAAATCGGTCAGGTCAATTGCAAAAACCTAAATTTACTGAGCAACAATATGCCACCCCAGCAAACCCCCACACTGCGTGGCGAGCAAATTGAGCCGCACTCCGTCACAAAGCGTGGCGAGCTGTGTGTATTGCACATGCTGTGCCTGAAGGAACCACGAGACGCTTTCATTCCGTCCGCACTACATCTTTGGGCAAGTATTTCATAACATTAAGGATTTCTATCACAGCGGGGCAAATGCAGCCAGCGTTTTGGGGATGCTTCCGATTGCATTTGATATAGATCAGTTGAGCTACCTCTAGATCGTCAGCGGCTAGTTCAACTGTTTCAATTGCAACTGCTAGAACGGAGTCTATTTGGTTCTGTCATTTTTTTCCTAAGCTTATAATTTCGGAGTAAATCACTAAAAACTGATATCTGCTTACGGGTAACGGGCGGCGACCGAGCGAGTGACGTCACACGCACCCGTGGCAGTCACTCAGTGAACAGAAATTTGGTCATAAGATTTTTGCACTGTGTATTACGGATGTCTTAGCTCTATAAATCTGCATTTGCAACTACAAACGTCATGGATCCTCATTGTAATTATCTTAGTAGGTTACCTACCTTCTTATTGATGGCCCAGATCTTGTCCCACTCCATGAAGACGACGGAGCGGCTGGAGCCTTGCGCCGTGATGAACTGCCGCAGCCCCTCCACGGTCATGCCGCGCCGCAGCACGCCGCGCACTGTCGGCATTCGAGGATCATCCCTGGAATACATGTCGTAATGTTAAGGTGGTGACGCGTTTAAAACAAAATATTGAGTTTTACTATTTTCTAGTTATTTTCTAGGTGATAAGAGGTCTAAATGTCTTATCACCTAGAAAATAACTAGAAAAAATCTTCATCCCACAGTAAGCCACACAACAAAAATTAAATAAGTGGTTGCTTGACAAATGTTTCTATAGTCTAAATGAATACATTAATTTTGAGTAGAATAATTTATTATGTTTTGACTATGATTGTTAATTAATTATTTGTTTGTTAACTATTTATCTTCGATTGTATTATTCTTGATTATTTTCATTAAAGATTATTTTAACTATTTGAATCACTGCGATTTAATATTTGCACACCTGCTTGCGGGTTGAATACATTTGACATCACTCTAGTCATAAGATCTGACATGTACCAGTAATACTAGTAATGTATTCGGCAAATAAATGATTTGATTTGATTCACACAGTAGGCCATTTCCCATGAAGCCATGCTAAAAAACACTTTGAATCAATTGTCGTTTTCGTGTCTATCGATAGTAAGTTGATTTATTCATAAATCTCTTATTTGTTAATAGACTCGCGTAGTGTCTCTGTGGCTCAGTCAGCGAAGGTCGGCCTGACACGCAGAAGGATGTGGGCTAGATTCCCGGGATGTTCTTGTATGATGCTGATATTTGTGCCGAGTGTGATTTAAGTGATGTTACTGGTGAACCAGCATATTTATTTGTACTACACCTGCTCAAGAAAATTGATTATTTTCTAAACTTATGGTAGAAAGTACGTTATTGCAGGCGCGCTGAAATGCGAGAGGGAAAACTCTATGGAATTTCATTTCTCACGCGTTTAGCGGGAGCGAAAAGTGTATGGAAATCCATTTTTAACGTGTTATTTTTTTTCTGAAATATCAGCCGGTAGCTATGGTCATTTTTATAATAGTTCAAACGACAAAAAGTTTTTACTACGAATCCGTCATTTATGATATCGGCCTATTCTAAAAAAGAACCATGTGAAAATCGCACGTGGGCATATTAAATGTTACATTTTTTTTTTTAATGAGATAAAGACATTTATTCACAAAGAAAATTATACTAGTATTTACAATTGAAACAATTGAGCTAACTGCCGACTGTTGCAAACAGTCTACAGATAGCTCAACTGATCCATATCAACACCAGTCGGAAGCGTCCCCAAGACGCTGGCTGCATTGCCACGCTGTATGGCAATGCTGTGCCAGATATTCACCAGCTCTCGGGTCACGCGTCGCTTCGACCAGACGCTCGGATAGTTTTTTGAAAACCCGAAGAGCCTCGGTACCCCACGGACCTAGGGTCTCGACTCCAAGGGGAGCAAATGTGTAGGCTCTGTCGAGACCTGCATATTTGCGCCTCTTGAGATCTTCGGCCAAATCTGCCGCCGCACCCGCCCTCACGGATGTCCTCGGAAGATGGGAAGGCGCAAGTGTGTCGACGCATGTAGCGTCCCACACAATGGGCCTCCCCATCTCCCATGGGACTAGTGTCATACCGTCGGGCCTCTTACCATCGTCACGCAACAGACCATTCGGTTCGAGAATAGCTGGTACGTTAGCGGTGACAAAGGCCCGCCGGATGATGTCGTTAAGGCTAGCGTGGCGAGATATCCGACCGGCGGCCCTAGTGCACGATAATCCGTGATGACCAAGCTGTTCGACAGCAGTACCGCACTGGCATTGATGAGGCGCGCAACACCTTGCACCCAACCGGAGACATGTTGCGATACGGAAAGTTACGGGATCCAATAAAGTACCAGTGTTATATGAAGGAAATGCTTGCAACCACATTTGTTACATTTGAGTTTATAATTTGAATTTAATCGTGGTTTTGAAGATTCTAAAACGATGATTTTCCTCGAAGATGTAGTATAAAACACTATGTATCACTCGGGAGAAAGTGCGATTCCTACCTCGTGTGTTTTAAGTTTTTTTTTTCAAATGACACACTTGGTATGAATTGGGCACTTTCTCGCCTAGGTGTACAATGTACTATTATGTTTCGTTGTCGTATTTTTGTAAAGACACTCTTTGATTAACAAAATTGACAGCCGATCATAATCTAGGTTATTTATTGTTTAGTGCCCACGTGGCGTACTGTGGCATTACGGTACAGATAAAGTTGGAAGATCTTTGCCTTGCAGTGGGACAACGCAAGCTGATAATAAATAATAACAGTGCCACAATAGAGACTTTAAGTTTCGACATTTCAATAATAATAAAGAGGATCAGTAAAGTTATAGCAATTTCAATAGAACTAGTATCCACGTTATTCTTTATGACTTATGAATGATATATATTTTTAAATTATCCAAATCGGACCATTACGTACGAAGTTATGACTAAATTACTAGCAAAGTTCACTGAGTGACCGCCGAGGGTGTGTGTGACGTCACTCGCTCGGTCGCCGCCCGATAACCGTAGGCAGATAAATAAATAATGCTGGACAATTCACACACCATTATCTAGCCCCAAGGTAAGCAGAGCTTGATATCAGTTTTTAGTGATTTACTCTACTCCGAAACTATAAGTTTAAGAAAAAAAATGACAAAAAAGATGGACTCAGTTTTGAGGGACCCATCAAATGAAAAAAAAATGTACTTACTTTTTTTTTCATTCGATGGTCTATCAAAACTTAGTCTATCTCGTTGAAGTCACTCAGTGAACTTCGCTAGTAATTTCTGGTCCGGTCATAACTTCGTCAATTTTTGTCGTAGAACAAAAATTTTTGCAGTGTTTTATGGATTTCTTAGCTCTATAAATCAGTATTCTCAACCAAAAACGTTACGGATCCTCTTTCACACAGCATCATCTAGCCCCAAACTAAGCACAATTTGTTTTATGTATGGGTACTAGATAACGGATATACTAAATCCACTGCAAATTTCATAATTTGGATTCAAGCGGAAGACCGAGAAGAAAGTTTACTCACCATCCGTCTACTAATCCTTGATCTACGAACCAAGTAAGTTTCCGTTTCGATAGTAGAGTGTAAGTCATACTCAATCTGGAAAATTAAAACATAATTATGACAAAAAGATTAGCAGTTTTATCCTTTGCAGATTTCTCCCAACGAGCTATGTGGCTGTAGTAAGTATTATGTATAAATAAATCGAATCGAAATAATTAAATAATAAATATATCATGCTGGACAATTCACACAGCGTTATCTAGCCATAAGCTAAGCAGAGCTTGTGTTATGGGTACTAGATAACTGATATACATAATACAATACACTACATAGATATATATTTTTTATTATACATAGAAAAACACCTAAAACACCCTGAACAAAAATTTTCTACAGATCGTACAAACATTTGTCCCGAGGCGGGAATCGAACCCGCAACCTCCTGCGTCGCAGGCAGACCTTCGCCCGCTGCGCCACAGAGGTCGTCGATTACATACCTACTATTAAGTAGGCAAGTGATTATTTGTACATGCGATAGATGTGCTCTTCTATAGATTAGCTTTTGAGAACAGATAATATCTATTGAAAAAGAGATGATGTTGATTAAATCACGTTGCTCTGCCTCTCGTGAGACGTTGAGTAGGTGTATTTAATGTGAGACGCTGGGAATAGTCATGCGTTGGGAACAGGTGCGTCTCAGTGACGTCGTTGGGAATAACTCAAGTCTTCTTTAATTTTAGTTATTTTGTTTTTCATAACCCTCGTCAAAAGGCACCCTTCAAAGATTCAAAGATATTTATTGCGTCAAACATGGTATAAATGCGGTAAGTATAAATAATGCACTCATGTCTCACTATATTTTAGCATGCAATAATTATCATCATCATAAATAAAAAAATCAATTGCTGTTCGTTAGTCTCGCTAAAACTCGAGAACGGCTGGACCGATTTCGCTAATTTTGGTCTTGAAATGTTTGTGTAAGTTCAGGGAAGGTTTAAAAGTTGAGAGCGGGACGAAGTTCGCCGGGTCAGCTAGTAACTAACTAGTTTATGCCCGCGGCTTCGCGTTCTATGGAAACTTATAAAGGTGATTTCTATCCTATGGGAACTGATTTATGGGGTAAAAAGTAGTCTATGTTTGATTCCAGGATTAGAATTACCTGAATGCAAAATTTCAGCCCGATCCGATCAGTAGTTTTGGCGTGAAGAGGTAACAAACATCCATCCATCTATCCATCCATCTATCCAAACTTTCGCATTTATAATATTAGTGTGATTAGGTAGATAGATAGATAGATAGATAGATTTTTTTTATTGGGTACACACACAAACAGCACAGAAAAAGTATCAAAAGAACAGTAGGTAACATAAGAGTATTTAGGGTACACATAATTATTAGATAGGTAGATACACAGCTAGTATAAAATTGATCACACATGAATATTATTATTATTAATTAAAGTAAAAAAAAAGGTAGGTAATTATGATCTAGCATTTAAAAAGTCATCTATATCATAAAAATTCCGATCATTCAGCCACCTACACAATTCTTCACTTCAGTGCTTTCTTGTGCGTGCAATTATCATGATAAATCTGTAGATATACCTGCTGTACTCCCAAATATAAGGCTTCCTCAGTCCAATAGCGTCAATGAACCAGTAGAACTGTGGATCTCGGTCGTGGTACTCCATCGTGCGTAGAACATGCGTCACGCCCTCTATCGAGTCCACTATTGGACACGCAAAGTCGTATGTTGGGTATACCCTGGAAATATACAAAAATGTATTAAAATACTAGCTGCCGCGGCTTCGCACGCGTTGTTTCTATGGAAACGTTAAAAGGTGATTTCTATCCCATGGGAACTGATTTATGGGATAAAAAGCCTATGTTTGATTCCAGGATTATAACTATCTGTATACAAAATTTCAGCCCGATCCCTTCAGTAGTTTTGGCGTGAAGAGGTAACAAACATCCATCCATCCATCCATCCAAACTTTCGCATTTATAATAATAGTGTGATGTTGTTGAAAAGTAACCTTCCTAACGGTGAAAGAATTTTTCAAATCGGTCTTGAAGTTTCGGAGCCTATTCAATACAAACAAACAAACAATCAAATCTTTCCTCTTTATAATATTAAGTATAAATTTCAACTGCTCTTACTTTCACATCACACAGTGGGGAAGGTTGCGGGTTCGAGTCCCGTCGAAGTCGATTTTTTTGGGATATTACTTGAGCATCAAAGTGTAATATGAAGAGGGCGCATTGCGCGACATTTTGTGAAAAGGATAGGCAGAGGATTTCACGTTCATAGGAGCTGGACGGAGCAAACGTTTTTGAAACGGCGTAAGCGCAAAAATGATGGTTTTTGCTTATTTACAAGAAAAGTACACAACTTATGAAGAAACTCTATAAGGAAAAGAATTAGTACCAAAACCAATCAAAACAAAAATCTTGTCTATAGACCAAATAAATATATTTCAACTTTTGAATAGTATAACTATGACGGTACGGGCTTAATTTTAGAGTATTCTTGCTCCGTATATTATTTATTTGCGCCCAAAGTTGGTCTAAAATCAGTGTTGAAATACGATAGTTTAGAAGCTTGTATTTTCAAATGTATACTTTTATTACAGTTTTGGCTGCACACAAACATAGATATTGACAAGATAAATTGATATTATCCTTAGTTTTGGATGGGCAACATCAAACAGCGTGGTAGTTACCCTTCCACGTTTGTATGGAAAGAAGAGCGACTCGTTCAGCCTTAAGCACAACTCACTTGTACTTGGTCCCAGTCCGAGGATGCACCTCTGGCTTACACCTGTAGATGGTGGGATCGCGCAGGCAGCCGTTAGCGGACTGCATGTCGATTTTAGCGCGAACGCAGCACTGGACGCCTACGTCGCTCGCTTTCTGCATCTCCGACCATAGTTGGAGATTCTTTTCTACAGCTGAAAAATAAACCAAAGAGTTTATATTTCAAGACCCTTAGGGCCCTACCACAATACATAAATATACAGTAATCCGACTCCATACTAGACCGCCCGAATCGACGCACGCACATATAGGCGTCATTTACACGGCCGCTAAGGTAGTCTCGGCATGCACATCTATCCAGTGTCACGCCGCGCGCCGCGCGCCGCCGAGACTGGTCACTGCGCTGAAGGCTGAACGAGTTTGTTGTGCCGCGACCCCCGCGCTGTTAGCTCCCGTTTCGGTACCTCAACGTTGCAAGTGCGCGAAATAATAAATTAAATAATGGCGGCATCACGACCACGAGTATACTGCAGTGTTTACGGGTGCCTAAACTCAACGTTCGTTAAACCAACACTGTAATTTTTTCGACTTCCTGCTAATGCTGAAAGGTAAAATAAATATAGTCTTTACCACGTTTTAGAGTTCCGTACCTGAAGTATAAGTAATGCCAATGTTACTAACAAATATTTATGTAGTACCTCCATATTATTTTTTCTGAAATTCACTTATTTTTGCCTACCTACTTATTTTGCGGTCTAAATGCATTCTACATTAAATATAAAAGACCTAATTTTGGTACGGAACCCTAAATATGCGAAGTCGACACGCAATTGTTTCTTCGGAGGTGGGTGATGGACAAATGATAAGTAGGTAGGTACTATCATTAAAAATGTATGGGAAATTCTGCTATATATTTAATGTAATATGTATGTAGGTATATATTAGCTTTTAGGGCGCTTTTCCTGTCATGCGTTTTTGCGCCCGCGCGTGCGGTTCTCGTCCGCGGGCATACCTATCAAAACACGCTCCGGGCCACACGCATCACAGATTTGGTTTTTGTAGGTAAGTACCAACCCTAGCGCTCCGCTCAACTGTAGGTATAAAGTTCAAAGAGACGGCTGAGTCATTCTACTGTATACATTTATCTACTGTGGCCCTACCAAGCAAGCAAGCTGAAGACAGGGCGCTATGGCGCTCATTAGGGGAGGCCTATGTCCAGCAGTGGACTAATATAGGCTGATGATGATGATGATGATGATGAAGGACCCTATCGCACAACACAACAGTAAGCATTCAAATATCAAAGTGCTTTATTTCCTTTAGATCTTACAGGACTCTTGAACACGTCACAAAAATTCAAATCACTAATGTAAAACTAGGAAATAAAGTGATCACTTTGATTTTTTGTTCACTTCAATCTTCCTTTAGACCTTACAGGGCTCTTGGACACGTCACAAAATATCAGATTACATAAGTAAAACTAGGAAATAAAGTGATCACTTTGATTTTTTGTTCACTTCAATCTCTTTGAGGTAAAGTAAAGAAGCGAACAAGAAACCTTTACCTTGTTAGGGCGTTCGTTTTCGAGCTGGAGCAAAATTCGTCCCAAGCTTTTTAATCCTCTAGATAATCTGATATTTTGAAGTAAGCCTTTTAACAAAGGATTTGACAAATTGTTTGAATTTTTTTATTGATAATTTTTGCAACTCACTTGGAGTTTTGTAGTAGAAGCGTATACATTGCCCTAGGGTGGATAGTGGCGCCACTACATATTTAATTTTATAATTACGTTATACAAAGGAATTATCAAAAAATCGGACCGCGCGTAGACGATATCTATGATAAGCTTTTTTTAAATGTATCTTTAATAGTTTTGTACTGTATTATTCAGGCAGATAAGTTTCAAGTGTTTAGAACCTATTGGTGGCCACCAAGCTCTCCAAACAAGGTTTTGATTGAATAACACAAAACAAAACTATTACAGATACATTAAATAAAAGCTTGTGATAGGTATCGTCTACCAGCGGTCCGATTTTTTGATAATTCCTTTGTATAACTTAATGATTAAATTAAATATGTAGTGGCGCCACTATCACCCCTACTATTCGCATTAAAAGATACATTTATCTTGTGTAGCCTAGCTGTGGGCACAGCTAGACATTCAAACGCACGATCGGGGCACGATCAGGGGCGCGATCACGGTGTGGTAAGTGTAGTTTCCCATCGGCATTACGGCTCAAGCGTTAGCAGTTGATAATAATATAATAATGTAGCTCAGGATAACATTGAACTTGACATTTTTGTTCCCAAATTGAGCCAATTTACCCGAACTTTAAACTTACTTAAATTAAACTCCTGATTCTAAGCATACAATGGTGTAATTGTTGGTAGGTGTGCTTATACACTTAACGTAAGTTACTTACTTAAGCTTAAGGTATTCCTTTATTCTGTTTTATATATATATTTTTTTATATTATTGTGAATTTTTGCTTTACATGTTTTGCTCGTATGATTCTCTGTATGCACATAATTTGTGAAATAATCAAGCTCTAAACCCATATTATTTAAGTTTGGTATATTAAGTGATTATTTTATGTCTTGTGCGTCAAAATTAATATTTAAAAAAAAAAGTTGAAACGTTATCTATTATAGATAACGTTTCAACTGCTAACGCTTGAGCTTGATTGTCCGATGCCGGCCTATTATAATAATAGGCCGGCATCGGACAATCCGCACTGGCCCCATCAATGGTTTGCCATACAAGATCCGCACCACACGGAGCGGACTGTCGGCAACGCCGGCGAGGATTCTTGAAGGCAACTTTTCCGTTTAGTGCGAATGACGTCATTCGGATTGCCGATCAGTAGACGCACTTGTCAGTGCCGGGCTGTGAACGCGCGCCCTAACGTTTCAACTGCTAACGCCTTAATGCCAATAGGTAACTACAATTACCACACCGTGATCGCGCCCCAGGAATGGACATATGAGTGCTAATCAACGACCTCTGTGGCGCATTGGGCGAAGGTCCGCCTGCGACGCAGGAGGTTGCGGGTTCGATTCCCGCCTCGGGACAAATATTTGTACGATTTGCAGACATTTCTTCAGGGCATTCTGGATGTTTTCTATGTATAGTAAAAAATATCTATCCATGTACTGTATTGTATTAAGTATATCAGTTATCTAGTACCCATAACACAAGCTCTGCGTAGCTTGGGGCTAGATAATGCTGTGTGAATTGTAAAAAAAAAAAATCGGTGAAAGTCCAGTGACTTACAGTTATTCCTATTTTTGCTCTCCACTTTCTGTTCCCTCTCGGTTTTCATCTGCTCTGCCGCAGTGTCGTCCACGAACGCTTTACCCTCCTTTATCAGCTTCTCGCAGTACTCCAGCATCAGGTCGAAGTATTGGGACGTGTGCGTGAAGAGATCCGGTTTGATTTCCAGCATCTCCACGTCTTCTAAGATTACCTGGGAATTCAAAACATGTTATATTTCTAAGTAAGGAACCTCCGATTTGTATTTTCTTTTTTATTTATATCTGGCATGGTAGTTGCTATTGCAGGTAGAGGCTAAGCCAGTCTTAAAATGCACGCCCCTTTTACTATAAAAACTATCGTAGTTTGACGAATTCATTACAGATGTAAGGGATGAAACGTTGATGTTCTTCCAACACAAATAAGGTTCGTAGTTAACCCGCTTACAGCGGTAATGAATGCACGCCCCTTCCACAAAACGTCATAGGTACCTACACTCGGCGTGCATTTTTAGAATTGTTTATCTCTACCTATTGTATTTCGCATTCTGTCACTTGTTCTCACTAACCCAGTAAATTTTTTTATGATGTCAGGGCTGAGGCACTTTTTATCGTCACTCTGCCAACGTCTGTTATTTTAAAAAAACGTTATTTATGAACTTATTATAATGTAGTGCGACTTTTTAAGTAGATAGTTGCCAAATTTAAAAGTTGTTTTTACCGGACTGAGCATGAAGAAGGGTTATTTGTTTTTTTTTTTTACCTGTACATTGTTTGAAACAGTTTCAATTGTAAATACTAGTTCTAATTTATTTATATCATTTGATTGTTTTTTTTTTTTTAATAAACACTTATATTTAAATCCTTGCGAATCATCATCATCAACATTAAACTAGTCCGGAAATAGGCCTATTTAAAAGCGCCATATATTAGAATAACCAATAAATGAATGAATTATAACCTTTTCAAACTCCGCATTTTCCTTAGCAGGGTTTGTATCATCAAACCTCATGATGAGTTTCCCCTCGAATGCTTGCTGGTAGTACTGGTTTAGGAGAGCTGCTTTCGCATGGCCGATGTGAAGGTATCTGAAGAAAAAATTCAGTTAAGGCTTCGCCAAATAGAACGCGTACTTAGCGCTGCGTTAAAGCGTTTTTAGCGTCGCGTTTTAACGTCGCGCTCTTCGATGTCACACTGAAATTGACTACATTAGCGCCATGCTCCTGCGCAACGTAGCGTACCATTGACAAGGTCGAAGGTATAAGGCCACCAGGCATAAGGTCGAATGTCAATTAAAAATCGGAATTTTAGTATTGCCTAGGTTCTACAAGTACTTTAGCTAGTTGTTTCGAAGTTTCTTTTAGCATGGGTTCACAGATATGCAGGTATATTAATTTATTTATGAGCGAGTTTATTGATTAATTCATTTCTGGCGCAGCGCATCAGCATTGCCATACAGCGTGGCAATGCAGCCAGCATCTTGGGGACGCTTCCAACTGGTATTGATATGGATCAGTTGAGCTACCTGTAGATTGTTTGCTAATTGATTGTAAATAGGTACTAGTTCTAATTTATTTCTATTATTTGATTGTAATTTTCTTTGTGAACAAAGTTTTACTATTTATTTATAAATAGCAAATGGCTAACAATGGTCGAAAACTATCTGCTGAATTACTTGTAGAACACAAAAGTAAAAAAACCTATTTTTTTTAATTTTGTGGTGCTACCGTCACGTAACACGCACGCACTTTAAGGCGAATAGTAGGGTGGATAGTGGCGCCACTACATATTTAATTTAATCATTAAGTCCGATTTTTTGATAATTCCTTTGTATAACGTAATTATAAAATTAAATATTTAGTGGCGCCACTATCCACCCTACTATTCGCCTTAATAACTTTGGGCTTGCAAGTTATATTCGCGCACATCAGCCAAATAATAATCGAAATAATCCAGATTCATGCAAGGTTCGATGGATATGCCGCCCCATATCATCATCAACATCATCTGAAGACAACCATTGTATTTATTTTTGAGGGTATGCACATCGGAATGGATTTGAAAGGCATTTCTGAGAATTTTGAAGGATATCGTACCCTATCACCACAACTTAAGGCACACTTTTCTAATCTAAAATCTAAAATACCTTTTTGTTTATTAAGAAAAGTGTGTATGTTGTAAAGAAAGGGTTCAACAACCTAGTAAAAATCTCCACAATTTCCCTTTGATTTGTTTTCGATGGGCCTCGTCCCAAAGTATAACAACTACATTAACTTCTTGTTAAGAATACAAGGCACAATAGATAAATACCTAGGTACATATTTTACGACCTCAGTGGCCCAGTGGGCGAAGGTCCACCTGCGACGCAGAAGGTTGCGGGTTTGACTCCCGCCTCGGGACAAATGTTCCAGATGTTCTGGATGTTTTTTATGTACTTATAATAAAAAATATCTATCTTTGTAATATGTAAATATGTATTCAGTTATTTAGCACCCATAACACAAGCTCTATTTAGCTGGGGCTAGATGATGTTGTTTAAATTGTCCAGGATAATTTATTTATTTACGACCTCGGTGGCGCGGCGGGCGAAGGTCCGCCTGCGGCGCGGGAGGTTGCGGGTTTGATTTCCGCCTTGGGACAAATGTTTGTTCAATCTACAAATATTTTTCCGGGTGTTCTGGTCGTTTCTATGTATAATAAAAAATATATACCTATCTATGTAATGTATTATACTATGTATATCAGTCATCTAGTACCCATAACACAAGCTCTGCTTAGCTTGGGGCTAGATGATGCTGTGTGGATTGTCCAGCATTATTTATTTATTTATTTCTATTAGGTATATCAAATAAAAAAATGTTACGGGCTATTACTAATGATAATTGAAATAAGTACCCAGAAGCTTCAGGGGGGAATCTGACCACCACCTTTCCCATTTCAGCATTTGGAAGTTCCACGAACTTGCCCTCTTGCTGGCGACCAGAGCTGGTCTCTGTTCTTTGGGGAGATAACCTGAAACAGTAAGTAGTAATTTCATTGATTAAATAAATTTGACGGATTCACTGCCCAGCCTCTACGGTGGTACCGAAAGAGCACGCCAAAACAGGTAGAGCTAGTAGATAATGGATGTAAAGCAGCGGGTAAACGCCGGCGTACACCCATAACCACCGGCGCTGGCTACCATTTGGCTAGCAGTAAAAAGCGGTAGTAACAGGACTGTGGAACGAGGAAAGGTGGGTTATGTTATGACAATCGTTCTGGAATGGGTTTTTACGCATACTGGGTGATTTTTTTTAATATAATTTTGATATTTCTATGTAGGTAATTCAACAATGTCAATAAAATAAAATTCAATAAATTAATTGTGGGGATAAATTAAAATAAAAGTCGTCGTAAGTATTATTTTCGCCGCTTATTTTAAGTTGATATCATAATGATATCAAATGGTGTGAAAATCGATGCAACCCATGTAAAATCAAAATCAAAAGGTACTGATTAGTGATTACATAGCTTCCAAGTTTCGAAATTTACCAATAATAATGATAATGTACTCAAGCTTATAACCAAAGCAGCCCCCTGCGTTTACCGGGGTTTTATAGGCATCTACAGCAGGTGGTACCTACACCAACTGATGAAAACTGTAATTGTAAGCCAGCTTTGTATCTATCGTCATGGGCGATGAAAATGTTTGTGAAAATGATTTAGACAGCATCTTCTGAACATTCCGATCCTAAATCTCCTGTATGGGAAGCACGGGGATTGTTTTCTTGGGTAGAATAGACAATTATGACATTGCATCATCATACATTGCATACATTATTTAAGTTGAAGGAATGAATTTCAAATAATTTTTCTGATATCTTACCCTAGACAACAATCCTCGTGCTTGGCCTATTGATTTTTATCCTGTATCGTCTCGTAAGGTTTCTATAGGTCAAGTTGGAAAGGTCTCTATAAATTTTTATTAACTTAAAAAAAGTATTGCAAATGCTAACACTAGTTTTTGACTAGCGTATAGCTGATAGTGTCAACATTGTCTTGCAACCAGTTCATGATTTTTTTTATAGTCTTTAGTGACTGACTATTTAAAGCACTGTATTACATACCTTGAAGATGCCTTAGAAAGAGTCTCCAAGGCTCCAGAAGGCAGTTCCTTCAATGCCTTAGCAACAGATGGCTGAGCTTCAATCAATTTCAACCAGCGGGCAATGTTCTTGAAGGAGTTTGACTTGGATGCCTCCTTGTATTTAGCAGACACTGGAAATGAATATAAGTTAGAAAGTTCATTAACTGAAAATATGTTAGACTAGCTTTGGCCAGCGGTTCTATTTGCGGTTTCCTAGCTAGGATGTTATTCGAGTATTCTTTTTAATCCAGGTTCAGAAGCTCATGTGTGAAAAATTTCACCTTGTCCGCTCATAGTTTTAACATTGACTACACTAAAAAATTCCACAACTGCGTAACTTTGGTAGTTAACAATTCGACTAATATTAAGTTGGATTATTATAATATTACAGCTATATGTTAAAATTATTTTAGAAATTAATATTATTTAAGGCGGTACCCTACCTCGTTATTGTGTGAAGAGGATAGGCATAGGATTTCGCGTTCACAGGAGCGGGACAGAGCAAAGCGGCGTAAACCCAAAAATCAAGTTTTTAGTAGTTATTTGCTCCCCACAAACATTAGAATAGTTAATTGAAAAAAAGGCAACACATAAAATGTTCTTTATACTTAGCTCAATTACTATGCTTAATCTCAAGATCGTATCATCTGTATTTATTGAGAAATTAGGGTTTTAGTAAAAAATTAGAGGTAACTTTGCGATTTTTTCTATCGAGAAAATTTTATGGAATCGTGTTTTCGAAACATATGATCGATAGAATAAGTCCTGAACTTTACCATATATAAATTTCAAAGTTAAATATTCAGTAGTTTGGAAGATATGGAGGTCCGACGACCCCCTTAAATAAATAAATAATGCTGGAGACGCAGCATCATATAGCCCCAACCAAAGTAAGGCTTGCAATGTAAGAGTTGGATGAAACTATTTAATAAATGCATAGTTTAACATTACCCGCAGAATTGTTTATGGACAGATCTGGGCACCTTCTCTACACAAAATATAATGAATGCGGATTTGAGGGGTTATTTATTAATCATGATAGAGTCTGCTCTTACCATGAAGAACAGCAAACACTGCAAGATCAGCCACTGACAAAGATTCTCCAACCAAATAAGTCAGTGGTCCCAGAGTTTTGTCCAAATACTCCAAAGATTTGGGTGCCTCATCCTCCAGAACCAAGCACAAAGACAGCCAGTGGTTCCGACTCAACTTCTGCAGCGGCTCAGCTGATTTATTAAAGGCATTCTCCAGAATTCTTATCAAATCATTGCTAGTGCCATATGGCTGTTGTTTCTTGGAATTCGGAAGAGTAACAACCGACTCTTCAGCCCAGACTAGTTGTACATCTTTTTTGGATAGCTTGTAGTACTCCACAGCGAGAATACCACCTGGAAACCAAATAAAGTGAACTATTTTAGACCGCATATAACCAATGATGAAATCGTGATTAAATGAATGAAATGGTTTTGTATTACCTAAAGGTAGGTTAGATTTATTACAGGAAATTCGCATTTTGAAGACCTTTCTAATTTCACTGCTCTTGAAATAGGCAAATTCCCAGAAATAAAATTAAACTCGCCGATCGATCGAAAATACTTGTTCGCTCGCGCACGCACGTCGTCCGTCCGTCCGTCGGTCGGTCTCGGTCCCCCCCCGGTCCAGTACTGCCAACGCTTAAAAATATTTAATGTTAAAATCAGCCAGGGGCGCCGGGTTTTGAAAATTTCCGTGGGTGCTCCAGCTTTTTTAATGACATACCAAGCTACTTTTTTTTGTTATCCTACCAGTAATAGCTGACCTGGGGAACTTCGTACCGCCGCGCCCCGAATCCGCCGCGCCGCCGCCACCGTTGTATTAAATGCTGCACCGTGCACACACATTTTTGTTTTAAAACATCAAAAATAATGGTACAAAAATTCTGAGTTTTAAAAATTTGAGTGTTACATCCTATACTTAGTGACATCTAGTGTGAGCTAGTTAAACTACGTTGTAGCATCGACACAGAAGGAAGCAAGCAGTTGTGCTTTTTACCGGTAGCTACAAAACAAACAAGTGGGCGGGATCTAATCTAACACCCCCTCATCCCGCAAAGTGTCACGTGTTGTTTCATAAGGAAATCTAATCACAACACCTCCTCTCTGTATTTGTTCCATGAATATTTAGGTAGGTATGTTATTTAGATCGCGTTTGTTAAAAGATGAGAATGAGAATTATTTTAGATATTCATTGTCATTGTCATTCATAGCGCCGGTGTGACGCTAGATGAGACTACGGTTTATTAAAAATGTGTTAGTCCAAGAAAATTTTCACGCTAATTCACTCGAAAATATGCTAAATTTAGCCATAAAAATGGTAACTTGGCAGCACTGCCCCGGTCCCGGTCGTCATCTGTCAGGCTGCGTTCCGTTTCTCGCAGTGTTGCCAGAGCCCTTGAGTCGTAAGTTACGTTCCGTTTCCTGAAATATTACATTTTATGCTGCGGGGCGGGGCGCATAGTGGTCCCGAATCGCTAAAAGCGGACATAGGATTTTTTTCGAATTTCATGTTTCTGATTTCGCCATTCGATAACTCTATCAAAACTAAGAAACTTTTGTTCTATTATACTTTTAGCTAGGCCTTATAGTCCAGGAGTTAAAGGCAAAAAACCCCTTTTTTTGTATGGGAGGCCACCTTAAAAGTTGTATTGTTCCCGTGTTTCACCTTGTCTCAATCTGATTTTTTTATGGTTTGTTTGTAGCGCTATTAGGCATTAACTAGTTATAAACAGATGGGTGCCAAATTGTGCCCTTTTCAGTTATGTATGACGCCAAAAGAGAAAAAAAATGTTTTTTTGATCTATAAGCGTATTTTGATAAATTTTATTCTTCTATTCGGTAGTTCTATCCTAGAAACGTATATTATGTTCTATAAATTTTTTAGCCTAGACTTATAGTTTAAGAGTAAATAGCAAATAACTGATCTTACTCAACGAGAGCCAATTATATAACGGCTATAGAAGGCGCGTTTCACGTTTATACCTACCGTCTGAGACTTATATGGGATACGTGTAACACTGTGCCGCATCATATTCTTAAAGAAACATGCATGCCACATTGTGTATTTTTAAGCTATAGTGTTATAATTAGAAAAAATCGATTTTCAGTACAAATGTAATTTTCTGTATTTGTTCGGGAGCAACCTCTCTACCTGTGCGTTTCATCTCAAGTAGCTCAAATAATATGTTGGCACGTGTTTTGCACTGTTTGCAACGCTTTTTATACATGTTTGTACCCTAAAACATTTTTTTACTTAAACCTAGCTTATAGCTAGGTTCACATTGCTGTGTCGGGGTGTGTCGTGACGCGCCAGAGCGCAATCGGTTACGTTCATTACCTATGACTAGATTCACATTAGTAGGTTGTGTTGTGTTAGGGCGTGTTGTGTCGCGGTAAAATCGCTCGGCGTTCGGTCGCGCCAGAGGTGGTGGGGATCTGTCGCGCCACAACACACCACAGCAATGTGAATCTGCCATGTACGACGCGTAACCGCGCGGGATGCAGTTCATTCTGTAATAGGTCCTAGAAAGTGCATTTTTGGTTCGTTCTACCTACGTGGTTCTACTTTTAAAAAATGACCGATGGCTCTCATAAGCGATTTATAGGATGAACCCAATGTCTCCTTTTCTTTTTGACGACCTCTGTGGCGCAGCGAGCAAAGGGCTGCGACGCAAGAGGTGGCGGGTTTGATTCCTGCCTCGGGACAAATGTTTGTACGATCTGCAGATATTTGTTCAGGATGTTCTGGATATTTTTCTATGTATAAAATATCTATCTATGTAGTGTATTGTATTAAGTATATCAGCACAAGCTCTGCTTAGCTTGGGGCTAGATAATGCTCTATGAATTGTCTAGTATTAGGTATTTATTAATTTATTTATAATTTTTTAAGAAGCGCTATTAATACTAGAAATTGAATATATTCATCAAAAAACTGTCAGTATCAGATGATTCCATTTTCAAAGACGTTTTGACACCACAACTCTCACACGATGAATGATCTAAAAATGCGCCATGTTGCGCCCCAACACAACACATCAGTATGAACGCTCCGCGACACGACAGAAGGCGCCCCGACACACCCCAACACAGCAATATGAACCTAGCTCGTTTCATGTATCTACGGGGGAGTCCGCGGAATACCCTCATCGAAGGGTTCAATAAAAAGTTCCGTTTACATTATCTAATCTGTGGTTCCGTTCCTACTGACATGCATGATGCTGTCATGAGACGGCTTTGCAACTTTGCAATGGCAAAGTTGTGTCAAACCCTCGTTTTCTCTCGTTCTTCTGAGGTTTTTCTGAGGTCAAACCAGATGCAGAAGCCATCAACCAAGAAGTTGAAGTTGAAGTTGGAACTTGGAAATTTGGAATAAATAAATGTTTATAGGTGGGTGGATCGTAAATTAATTTTTTCAGAACTTGTACCAATTTATTAATTACCTAGTGTGTTAGTTTGTTTGGTAACGCGAAGTTAAATCCCTTCAGAACTAGTCAGTGACGATGGTAAACATTACCCAGCAGATACAAATGAAAACTTATCTATGTAAGTACCTATGTAATTGTAAACAAATAGTTTACTCACTTTCTGCGCTTTTTCATGCTAAGTAATTATCGGTTGAAAGTATTTCATCTACCTACCTACATGAAAGTTTCATCACACTTATGATTTGTTCTAAAACCTACAAAATGAAAGAGTCAAGGTACTCGCTTACAGCTCAGTTTAAATAAATATCTAGTTCTATCGCTATTCTGTACATCTTTCAGTTACCATGGACTGAGCTGCTTCAAGAAAATACCCTAAAATGAAGATGAAAAAGCAAAATGTCCGTACAATAACATTGGTTGTGTGTACATTTACTTATTTATTGATCGGAGCTGCTGTATTCGATGCATTGGAATCTGAGACTGAGAGTAAGCGCTGGGAAATACTTTCAGGTAAATTTTTAATCAACACTTAAAACTTAAGGCGCTGCCTCCCCTCACACTAGCGCCGCCACCTATTATATCTAATTATTACGTTCAAGAAAGGAATTTCCAAAAATTACTTAATTCATAAGATTCCCACCGACCTCACCACCTTCTATGCGTCCAAGTCAAATATTTATTCTACTTAATTTGTTAATAACTTTTACACACAAAAATGTACCTACTTATGTCCATAAAACTATTGCTTAGTCTTAACTAGTGCTCTCCTGACACCCAAGACACAAGCCTAGTGCTTAGTTTGGGTCTCACCAGAAATCCCTAAGTATGTAATATTCGGTAAATAAATGATTTATGATTTATGATTATGATTTATGCTGCCCCGTGGACGGCCCAGGAATACCATTTACCTCAACCTCAACCGCCTGTGTTGGTCCACTGCTGGACGCAGGCCTCCCCCTGATAAGCGCCTTATTGGCTTTTATCTCATGGGGGCTAATGCCCACGCTGGGCATGCGGGTTGGGGATTGCAGTTCGGTGGTAGAATGTTTTGCAGGGGGCGCCAGTGGATATCCCTTAGTCGCCTCTTACGATACCCGCGGGAAGAGTCGAGGTGGTGCAAATTCTAAGCCGGCACCACACAGCTGTCATTACCATTTACTTCCTGCCAAATTTCATTTAGATCCGTTTAGCCATTTAGGTGTGAAAGGTTATAGAGACAGAAAGAGTTACTTTCGAATTTATAATGTTAGTATGGATTAGGTACCTCTGTAGTCATAAGTTGATTCAGCTTCACCTTCATATCTTACAGATATCAGAGCAGACCTGATCCGCAAATACAACATAACAGCAGAAGACTACCACATGATAGAAATAGTCATCGTAGAGAACAAGCCTCATAAAGCAGGTCCTCAGTGGAAGTTTGCCGGGGCATTCTACTTCGCTACCGTCGTGCTGGCCATGATTGGGTATGGGCATTCTACACCGGTTACTGTCGCTGGAAAAGCGTTTTGTATGGCTTATGCAATGGTAAGAAAGATTCATGTTCCTCGTTCTATTTTTGACGTGACAACGTCTTATAATTCGATAGAGCCGGCTGCACGCACGAAAAAACATGACGTCATGCGGCGATACCTCGCTCTGAGGCGTTCCATGTAAGGCTTGAAGTGCAAGCGAGAGCGCTCGACATCCGTCTCTCTCCTACTTGAGTGAGCGATGCGTCTGCGTGGACAGCTGCTATACTATAGTACATTTACAAGTTTTGATCGAGTATCAAATGCTACCATTCCATCAGTATTTTCTTAAGACGTTGTCACGTTCAACTATCGTCAGTAAACCGACTTTACAGACAACCAATTTTTTTTTGCTTGAAATCTGTTTGTACCTATTCACTAGCCAAACTCGATGTAAGTAGGTACAATGTTAGTAAGCAAGCAGCCTAATACATAACCTAAAATTTACTCTGTTCCGCGTCTTTATATAGGTATGCAAATTTACATTACATGTCGACTTGAAATCCTTCCTTCCATAAATATTGCTTAATTAAAATGATATCTGGGACTCGACGCCAAGTAAGTGAGTTTTACTTCTTTGTGGCGAGGTTTGGTTTACAAACATTGTACTTCAATTTTGGCTGTGATGAAAATGGAGGCAGAGGACATAAAGTGGTGATAGGTACTTACCTCAAAAGGAAAAAAGCAACACTTATAGGATCACTTTGTTGTCCGTCTGTCTGGTCGTCTGTCAACCCTCTTTTCGCAGGAATGCGTGGACGTATCTAGTTGAAATTTACGTCAAATACTCAAGTCCATAACCTCTTGGAGCCGCGATATAAATAAAACTTCTAATTCAACGCACTCAAAAGTTACAGCCGTTTCTGTCCGAAAATTTTGAAATTTCCAAGGGAATCACATGCACACAAAACCTATTACTTCTCGTAGACCTAGAGAATCATGAAATTTGGTGAGCAGTAAAGTCTTATAGCACAAGTAGAGGGAAAAATCCAGAAACCGTACCTAAATTTGTAGATTATTAACAAAAAAAAAAAAAATTTGATTCTCGCCATGGACCAAAACCTACAGGGTACCACCTACTTCCCGTTGACCGAGAATCATGATAATTTGGCCGACCAAGAAATCCAGAAACCGTAAATTTGTAGATAGTTTAAAAAAAAATAAAAAAATTGATTCTCGCCATGGACCAAAACCTACAGGGTACCACCTACTTCCCATTGACCGAGAATCATGATAATTTGGCCGACCAAGAAATCCAGAAACCGTAAATTTGTAGATTATTTACAAAAAAAAAAAAAAATTTGATTCTCGCCATGGACCAAAACCTACAGGGTATATACCTACCTACTTCCCGTTGACCGAGAATCATGGTATTTGGTCTTACGGAACCCTTAATGCGCGAGTCCGACTCCCACTTGACGCTCTATTTAATTTCCAGGTGGGTATACCCCTAGGCCTAGTGATGTTCCAAAGCATAGGCGAGCGGCTCAACAAATTTGCCTCAGTGGTCATACGAAGAATGAAATGCTACCTAAAATGCGAGACGACTGATGCAACCGAGCTGAATCTCATGCTGGCTACTGTATTCCTATCTACTATAATAATATTCTCAGGTACGTAGAATTATTCTATAGAATAGATAGATAGATAGAGTATATGTACTTTATTGCACAAAAGTTGTACATCAGTGAGCATAATGCTAGACAGCATTCTCTAGCTACTAACCTTCGGGTAGTGTGGACAACAATTTAGAAGGTAGTGCTAGATTATAAAATTTACAGAAAAACAAGAAAAATAATAATAATAAGTACAATTAATGATGTGTGTCTTTACCATTAAAATAAATAAATACACGTACAAACATAATAAAATATAAGTAATAGTACTAGTATAGTATTATAATATCTGTGGTAATAGTCACATTATACTTAGTAGATAGGTACATATTTTGATTTGCTTCGCTCATTGTCTACTGTTCGTTTAAACTAATGGTCACATTGGTAGTTGAAAACATAAAAAGGTTGTTACACTTTCAAATTAGACATAAGTACCTGCCTTTTTACAATAATGTTTGTTACCTTACGACTTAGAAAACTTTGTCCAGCATCAATTTAATTAAATCTAACCATCCAATTACTATTATATAGTTCCAAGGATGGTGTTAACCCTTAGCGTTTTAAATTGCAAGACCTTGATAAGACCACGTAAAATTGCTTTGATTTTTCTTGCAGGCGCCTGGGTTTTCTCGCAATACGAAGGCTGGGGATATTTCGATGCCTTGTACTATTGCTTCGTCACGCTCACGACTATTGGTTTCGGCGACTATGTGGCTTTGCAGGTTTGTAAAAACTTTTTTTTAAGGTTGCACGAAACATATTCATGTGTGGATGCAGCGATATTATGAAAACTAACATTAAACCTCCCCGTTGCAAAAAGAGGGGTGTTTATAATTTTGACGTTTGTAGGTATGTCTGTGGCATACTAACTTAGGATTTTTTTAATAGGTACGTTTTTGTTTGAAAGGCTAACCCGTTGAAAGTGATCTTGGTTATTTTTCACAAGAAGAGTGAAGTTCGCGAGAAGGTGTGCATCACACACTCTGAATAAGACGCCAATTTAGACCAGCTAAGCCACACTGGCTTACCTCGGAGGACTGACCCCACAGTCGATACTGTTACTCTAAATTAGAATTTTTTTTATTTTAGCTCTATCTATTCTGGCAACTAGAGTTTGGTAAATAAACGTTCGCCTAAGCTTTTAAAATGTAAATGTCCATTGACACGCGACTATGCACCCAATCCTTCAAAACATAAGATTGGAAACACCTTCACAAACTTAGTATCACCTTAACCTCTCGGTGACCAGCTATGCGAGAGGAGTAAATTGAAAAACATCGCTGCTTGCATATTAATGCATTAAGACTGAATTTAAGCCTCCACCACACAGCCGCGATTTTGAAGCGCGTCTTGTGTCGCCCCCCCGCTTCCTGGAAAAACGCAAGCCCCCCGCCCCCCGCAAAAACGCAAGACCAGCCTCAAAATCGCGGCAGTGTGGTGGAGGTTTTACTCTTTTTGTCTTTTTTTGTTTTAATTACACAGGTATACTAGCTTCTGCCCGCGGCCTCGCTTGCGTATTTTCGGTATAATAAGTAGCCTATTATCTAAGTTAGGCTTTGCTCTAAACGTACGCCAAATTTCATCTTGATCTGATCAGTTGTTTTGTACATCCTAGGTAACAAAAATTCAGATTTCACAAACTTCCGGCTTTATAATATTAGTAGGAAGTCTAATTTTACCTTGTCCTTTTTTTAAATTAAGCAATCAAAGAAATTCTATTGTATAGTAAAATTGTTGATCTTATTTTCAGAATGACCAAGCACTTACAAGTAAGCCAGGCTATGTAGCCCTGAGCCTGGTGTTCATATTATTCGGCCTAGCGGTGGTTGCTGCCAGTATCAACTTGCTGGTACTGCGGTTCATGACCATGTAAGTTAACATTTCAGGCAATAAAAACATCTTAGGATATAAAGGAATTTCCAACTTCTTGGAAATAATGATCGAAGTCTCTGTTCAGCTGTGGACATAGGCTGATATGATGAAGGTTATTCTGTTATTACCTGCCTAATTCAAGGCAATTCCTACAGATAAGGCTCCTTATCGCATATACAGAGTGTTTTCAAATTTGAGCACAATACTAAAGGAGGTCATTCACCTGCTAGCACACATGAATATCCAGTGAACAAACCAGGCTGCAAACTTTTTTTTTGCTGAACGTTTTAATTTCTTTAAAACAATGTTTTCGTTACCGATTAATATCTGTGGTAGCATGTGAGTAACCTCCTTCTGTATTGTGCACTAATTTGAAATCACCTTTCGTAAACAGACGCACTTAATTTTTTTAACTTACCTTTTTATTTGTTAACACGTCCAGTGCCACTGACTCCCCTCGCGTGTTCACGTAATTCTTATTCCAGTGCCGGTGATGCCCCTAGCGCGTCCACCGTGAAATGTTCGCGGCATCCGGCAATACATTATGAAACTCGTGGTGGCATTGAACGCGTTAACGATATAACAAACCTAAGTGGTGCGATCTGCAAGAGCGCCTACTCAGTGCTAATGCGTTCCAATGCCTGGCTCCACGGTGGTGCCACAGTCTACCTATAGATATAATATAACATACATAAATTAATACCTATAGGTATAACATACATAATTATATGTAAACAGTCGTTCGACGAAGGCATTTTGACGTGGTTTTGACAGAGCAGTCGCGCGGGGTGTCGTCGCTGTGTGGTGCCGGCTTAGAGTTTGCACCACCCCAACTCTTCCCGCGGGTGTCGTAAAAGGCAACTGAGGGATATCCACCGGGGGCGGGCAGCAGCACCCCCTGCAGAATAATTCTACCACTGAACTGCGATCCCCAACCCGCATGCCCTGCAGCGTGGGGATTATGGGTATTACGCCCCATGTGATAAAAGCCAATTAAGGCGCTTATCAGGGGGAGGCCTGCGTCCAGTAGTGGACCAATACAGGCTGTTGAGGTTGAGTCATGCAGGGGGCAAGGGACGGGACGGGGGAGGGACGCTCCCGAGTTGCATACATCACTTAGTAGCCTTAGTAACTCGGGAGCGTCCTCCCCCCGACCCGTACCTTGCCCCCCGCACGATAGCCCTGTCAAAACGCCTTCGTCTAACGACTGTATGCATATAGGTAGGCTGTGGTGGTGCGGTGCCATGATACCATATTATGCAAACGCAACTCAATTTTAAGTTTAAGTCTTATGTCGCGATTTTGTACTGTTTACTACAGTAGAACTCCAATTATCCGAATTAATGGGGACCGGGACCCATTCGGATAATCAAATATTCGGATAATCGGATTTTTTTTAAAAAAATTGCCATTGGAGAGAATAAAAGCTACGTTTTGATATTGCACTTTTTTTTATTCAATTAAATGAAAGAAACATGAAATTTTCACATGTTTTAAATATATAAAATGTACTTATGTACAAGTTTAGAAATAAAAATCATTGTTTTTTAAACATCTCCGTCAATGTAAGCTGTTTTGCGGTCTTCAACCGTCAACCGTCAACACTGGCTTCGCGGGGGGAAGAATAATAGCGCACTTAGACTTTTTTGGACAATTTTTTGTGATTCGGATAATCGGCGATTCGGATAGTCGGAGTTCGGATAATTGGAGTTCTACTGTATGTAAATCTGTCGACAATTCGTCTTTTGAGACGTGCTTAAATACGAGTTGCGTTTGAGTTCAAGTTCTTTATTAGTAACTAATAGGGTTACATACATGTCAAATCAATCAATATACCTATTACCAGTAAAATACAATTTAAATAATAATTCGACAAACTTATACAAATAAAATAAAATTGCATAAATTGTAATGCAAATGTCAATAAAATGTCATATGAAAATTGTGAATTGGTGATATCAACAAATAATTAAACAAAATAAAATAATGCCCTTTTACGTAACAAGAATTCATCTAATGTGTAAAAACATTGGATTACCAGCCATTATAATGTCTATTGTCTAACGCACTTCTTGGGAATCGCGTATTAATTTGAGGACGTTCTGCTTTCGTGACTATTTAGACAACGATCGTTTGACAGTCAAGTCATTCCGCTTTGTAAGAAAGAAAGAAAGAAAGACATTTATAACAACAAAGTAAGTACAAAAAAAGAAAACACACTTATGGGATAAAGGTACATAGAGTTGTTATAAAAAGGCCCTAACTCAGCATAATATTGTACAGGCAGCACTTTTTCAATTGAGGACGTTTTGCGCCCATGACGAATCGCGTTGTGAACGTTTTTCCACTGAGAACATTTTGCTCTAAGGACAAACCACTCCGTATTGGAGTATTCGAGGGTATGTGTTAAAACCTTCATGTTTCTTTTCACAGGCAAGCGGAAGAAGCTGCTAGGGACAAAGAGGGGGACGACTCATCGCTTATACCCAATGAAAATGGCTTCCATGATCGCGTCATTCTGCTGGACCAGGCCTCGGTAAGTTCAGACACCTATGCACGTAGCTCAACAGCCTGTATTGGTCCACAGCTGGACGCAGGCCTCCCCCTGATAAGCGCCTTGGTGGCTTTTATCTCATGGGGGTAATGCCCATAACCCCCACGCTGGGCACGCGGGTTGGGGTTGGGGATCACAGTTCGGTGGTAGAATTGTTCTGCAGGGGGCGCTGCTGCCCGCCCCCGGTGGATATCCGTTAGTCGCCTCTTACGACACCCGCGGGAAGGGTTGGGGTGGTGCAAATTCTAAGCCGGCACCACACAGCTATATATGCACGTAGCAGCATAGGTGAATTTTCAAAAACGATTCCCTTTTGTTTTCCTTATAATGGTAGATCTGGCATTGTGACGTCAGCGTAAATAATTGTCTGAAAAATCAAAAGACAATCGCGTCTTAAAAATTTACCCTTTATACGTACAATTTTGATCTCATTATGAATGTAAGCGGGTTAATTACGTTCCTATAAATTAGCCAATCTCGATGTAGAATGTTTGTTAACAAACCGCCCATACTTAAAATTAATTAAAAAAAAATTCACTGCTTCTTTTTATACCTACTCAATTGAAATTGCTTGTCGATTTGAGATCCTTCCGTATAATTAATGCTTACAATTACATTTGAAAATCGTCGTTGGCGTTGGTTGGCCAAGTGAGTTTTGGTTATTTATTTGTGTCGTGGTTTGTTTGTCCACCCATGCAAAGCCGGGACGGGCCGCTAGATTTTAATAAATAACTTTGAATTTCAGGTCTGCTCTTGCAACTGTCTCGGAAATAAGCAGAATGAGGCCGGCGCTCTTCTGTCTGGCGAGTCCCGATTGTTGAAGACCAGGCGAAGTATTTCCATGGACTTGGACCTCGAAGACGACATTATAGAGAGGGCATCTGTCTAAAAAGATATTTTGAGATCGAAGACATCGTACAAAAGGCATTAGCTTAAAATTGAGAAAAAGACAAAAAAAGATTTGGACATCGAAAATCATGTTATAGAAAAGCCGTCAGCTAAAAATAGATTGAAAGAATATCCCCAAAATCTGCTCAAAATGGTGGACATCGAAGACAAGGTTATAAATATAATGAACAGACTCAAAATAAAACCTACAACATTTTAAATGAGCGAATACAACAAGTAACGGAGAGCAGATGCTCTTTAGGGTAATTCGGAATGCACCCAAGGAGATAGTGCATTCCGAATTACGCTAAAATCGATATCATCGCGCTCAGACGCGATCCGTATTACCGTGAGCGCGACGACGATATCTCGTATGACGTCCTTATGTGTCCCACACCTGCCTACTATTACATACATTCATATGTAATTTTTTCAGCTTTTCTGTGCCCTTAGTTCGTCGATACGGTTAAATAAGTAGCGATACACTCATTGTTCATATTATTAAGGTATTTCGAACTTCTCAGTATTGTGATTGTCATAGGTGTACCAATTAGTGAAATAAAAAGGTACAGACAACGCCAAAAATCGCTGAGCGGAGGCTACCTTCCAAAACCTCGAGCCAGTTGATTGCTAGCTCAGTCATAGACCTGTGCTGAGTGACGTTTATTCTATAGAAAAGTGATACTTAGGGAAATATCGATGCCAGAGCAAGTTGTCATAGTACGGGTTTAAGGCTAGGCGCAAACGGATCACCGGCCACCGGCACCGGTGGCTGTCGCGTGCTACCGCCACAAGACACTTCTGTAGCGAGTGGCCGCCGCCGCCGGTAACGCGTGTGCGGCGAGCCCGTACAAAATGTATGAAATAGTGTGTAAACAGCTTGTCGCACGCCACCTGTGGCTGTGGTCAGTGGTCCGTTTACGCCTAGCCTTAGCAACTCAACATTCAGTCGAGTTTTCGCAATATTGCTACTGTTTTTTTTACTAAGGTTTTTGTTACTATAGTGCGTAAGCCCTCACAATCCGGGCACATTCCCGTACTAAGGGAAGGATGCGGGTTCAAGTCCCGTCGAAGCCGAAAATTTTTGGGATATTATTTGATTTCTTAGAATTTACCTCTACCCAGAGAGTGAGGGCATTATAATAACAAAAACCTTAGAATTGAGCAATGCGACACCTCTCGTCAAACGAACTAAATGTAACTTTAGTCTTTGAACGGATTGGATTGGATAAACTTCAATGTTTCCCCTGTAGGTGGAGCTAACGGCGCTAGAGTCCGTAGGAAGTCCCAAAGATTTTCGACTCCCACGTCACTTGACCTCGTGGTGTAGTTGGTTAGCACCATAGATATAAGTAAAATTCTGTAGATATGGTACGTTCTCCCAGCGCGCTGCGCTAACTCAACAAATGGCCTGTGTTGTGTTACAACTAAACGCAAAGACACTTCCTACTTCCAATCTTTTGCAATATACCTGCCTAATGAACGACAAAGATGGAAAGACGTACCTAGACCGAAGTTCGATCGAGACAACAATACACGCGAAACATGTACGCCGGCCGCGCCGGTCCGACTGTGACTGAGGTGGGTGGACACAATTGGACTCAATTTGAGCGTTCCACTTTCGAGAAGCTAGTGCCCAATCTGCCGAATTTTACTTACATCGATGTAACTGCCTTATAAATACTTATAAATGTGCCAAAAACGTAACAATAAAAACTGGCCTGGGTTTTAGGAATCAAGTGGTAGGTGAAGTCCACAATTACAGCATTTAACCTTTCGATGATACGAACTTATTTATTGTAGTTGTGTTTTTAAGCATAATAAGCACGTGTTCTGTGATATAATTTTGAGATCTCAATAGAATTTATTTTAATTAATAGAATTTATTTTAATTTGTAAGCTTAGATAATCTGTTGGATGTGTACCTAATGACTAATGATGGTTTTTTGGTTGGTTTAAAAGGGGTTGTTTTGATTTCGACTAAATCTATTCGAATCATTTTCCATACTTTATTTTATGGTGAATCGATTTCCATTGCGCAGGAGATTCCATTTTTTGCAATGTAATTTGTACAGAACGTTTTGCGGAAAATAACTTTCCGACAGTTTTGTTCCCCACAAAAATAATTGAATCTCGCGCCAACACAAAACGATCCTCGCTAATAGTGTGTAAAGTAAACCTTTATCCAGGTAGACCGAGGCGAATCGGATCAATTTGACTTTGAAGTAAAAAACAACTACTTTTTTCAAAGAATCACAGTATTTATTAATTTGACTTTAATCAGAATTTTTTCTTATTATTATTTAACATGTTTAACATTTTATAAAACTAACATTTTATTTTTATGAAGAAAAAAAAACGTTATTCGATTGACGAATCGCCTTGGTCTACCCTATGTTATGTAGCGTTTTGAAAGTTTGTGATAGGAAGTTATGGGCTCTCATTTTAAACTAAGCAAAAAATCAATGTAAGCTGGTAGGTACTTTGATTGGAAGAATCTTACGTAGCGGTTGTTGCCGAAATTTGTAACGAATAAATGTTTTTATACTAACCCATCTGTTTTTGACTAGCCAAGAGAACTAAATTGAAAACATAGGGAATGTAAGTATAAAAGGACATAACATCTGTTTATTAAAAATAGATAGAACAGTGCAATTCTAAGAAAGCAATCACCTTTGATTTTTTTATCTACGAAATAAATCCAAACAATCTAGGTACATAGGTAAACAAAAACTTTTGAGGTTATTTAATCCTAAACAGAAATAGCAAAGATCTTTTTTTTCGAACGTCGATAACTACCATAACATATTTTCTTCATGACGTGAGCGTGCCAGACATTATGGTCCTACTCAAAACAAATTACTTATTGTGGAAGGCGTTATCTGAAGACCAGTGACCTTTAAGTAATTCTCTAATTACTTAACTTATAAAGGCATGTAGTATGTAGGTAAGTGCTCATAAACCTATACAGGGTTCTGCCCGTGACTAGGTACACACGCGTTTTTCTTAAAAACCAGTAACCTACGTCATTCCTAAGAGGGATAGGTACCATACAATATTATTAGGTAGAGATAAACCATTTTAAAATTGCACGCCGATTGTATGACGTTTAGTTGAGGGGGCCTGCATTTTAGAATGGTGTATCTCTCTACCTACATTGCCCTTCGTCGTACACCTAACAGGGCTAAGCCAGCAAAAATAAACAGAAGTTTAACGATCATAAGAAAGAATAAGGCAGAGGGATTTGGTGTGAATAAGCCCTTACTTGCCTTTATAAACTAGGTGTATCCTAATTAGTTGTCATTCACAAAAATGTCTTCAGCCAAGATTTTGTGTTTCTGTGTGTTCCTAACTGTAACGGAATTAGCGGGGGGACTCTTTCTGAGTTCGTCTCAGGAAACTGGCTTGAATGGAGTTAGAAAAGCACCCCGATGTAAGTACCTATAGTCTAAATTATTTCTATTGCACCTACCTACTTACATTTGTTCATAATCATTTTACTGGAAAGGTTCGAGTTGATCCTTGCAGGATACCACAAATATTATAAACCTGTGCTATTTACACTACACAGTACCTACAGTGGTTTAAACGTTCTACTGTAGGGCAAACAGTTAACCAAATCACGAACATTGGCGTAGGTATGTCAGCGTCTTGGGTAGGTACCTACGCTTCCGACTGGTATTTCGGATTCGATATCGGAAGCTATTTCCGAAGAAAAACGTTTCCGATATCGAATCCGACGGCCTTTCCGACGAATTAAAATACCCCTGCAGGTGAGCTATCTGTAGATTGTTTGGAACTATTTGCAGTTAGCTCAATAGTAAATTTGTTTCTATTATTTTCTCTCGATTGTAATTTTCTTTGTCAATAAAGTCCTAGTTTTATATTTTTCCCTATGCGTCACAGGGAACATGCCATGGCTATGGATAGGGATGTACTGCAACGGCTGCCCGTCCAGAGGTTGTGAAGACGATGAGGCGATCATACACGGTTTTTGCTGTGGATGTGCTTATCCTCTAGGTGAGGGTTTTAGCTAGATACATTTTATAACGGAGAAAGCGAGGAATAATAATGTCCTCCTAGCCGAATTTTGACCACGGCGGCCAGTGTCATCGGAGACTAGCCAGAAACACGACGATTATAGTGCAAAAGTGTGTGCGCAAACACAGGTGCACTCTCTATTGGCTCACTCTCATAATCCGATGGGACAACAGACCGACACCACCGGGGAGAGGTCAGGCACAGGACTAACGGCTTAACGTACTTTCCGAGGCAGGGGGGTGTAACACTGCTAACTTCCTGACTCCGGGCTGCTACGGTGAATTTTTCTTGCTAGAAAAACCCCAATAACAACCATTGGCCCGACCCTGGATTCATCATCTAGCCCCAAGCTAAGCAGAGCTTGTGTTATGGGTACTAGATAACTGATGTACTTAATATAATACACTACATAGATAGATATTTTTTATTGCACATGGAAAACATCCAGAACGCCCTGGACAAATGTCTGCAATTACTGATGAACATAGGCTACTTTTTACCACGGGAAAATGCTTCATTCCTACGGGAAAACGGGTAATAGGACAACGGGTAGTAAGCATGCAGCTAGTAATAAAATAAAATAGGTGGTGGCGCTGATTTGGGTCGGGGTAGCGCCTTAAGAATCTGTCTTTGAGTAAAACCTTATTTTCCACACAGATCAGCTACCAGTGACGTGCCCAGAGTTCCTACAGTGTCCTCTCAACCTCCACGGCTTGTGTCACGACTACGAATATATGATGAGATGTTGTTGTTGACGAATACTTACCTACAGGGGGGTGGATCTGAGACGTCTCCTTTTTCTGTGGGATTTGGTACAGCGCCTCTATTTTGCGGACAGGCAACTACGCAAATTACATTAATATTATAAATGCGAAAGTTTGGATGGATGTATAGATGGATGGATGTTTGTTACCTCTCGCCAAAACTACTGAACGGATCGGGCTGAAATTTTGCATACAGGTAATTGTAATCCTGGAATCAAACATAGGCTACTTTTTATCCCATAAATCAGTTCCCGTGGGATAGAAATCACCTTTAAACGTTTCCATAGAAACAACGCGTGCGAAGCCGCGGGGCGCAGCTAGTCCTATATAAAAATGAGACGTCTCGATGCTATCGTCAACCGGACTCGGGGTTCAGATCTACTATAGATAACTTGAAGAGCAGCGTTTTTCGTCGCTTACCGTACCAAAAGCTACAGCTTTTGGTACAAGTTGAGAATTAAATTGTAGTGTAAGTTTTACTCATCGAAAGAGTTCCGTTTCGGAAGATAAGTTGGAAGAACTAGTGTCGTCTCTTAAAATTATTATAGTTTTAAACGAAAACACTACATTTAATTCTAAACTTGTTCCAAAAGCTAAAGGTTATTATCACTAAGTCATCTATGTATACAACGCGATAGATATATATTTTTACATGATTTGAGTTTTGAGATTTCCAATATGTCGGCTTGTTTCAAGCGCCATGATCACGAAATAACTATTAATCTGTGATCTGTGCCGAAATATAGGAAAGCTCAAAACTTAAATCATACCTAAATATACCGTTATAAATGATTTTTTCATCGTTCCATTCAAACTATTTCTTCAATAAGCCAGCAATGACATATTTTCTCAAAAAGCAAAACGCGACTATAAAAAAGTAATTAGCATTGTTTCTCGCCCATAGATGGGCGAAACAATGCTTATTACTTTTTTATGTGTTCGTAATAATGGGCAAAAATGGGCTCTATTATACATTGTACGATGATTGATGAAGTTCAGAGACGAAACACCTCAAAGATTATACTATTGCGATTCAAATGTCCGCAACCAAACAATAGTGCCTTTACCTATACACTAGCCAAACTCGATGTGGCATCTTTGTGAACAAACCACGACACAAAATCTAAAACTCACCTGTTTGGCGTTGAGTTTCAGATATCATCGGGGAAAATAAATAAATAAAATGAAACCAGGGGTATCTTTCAGGGGTGCTATGGATCCGGAATGATATCCTCATCATATAATATAATCCGATCGTCCACTGCTGGACATAGTTTCTGAAATAATTGTAAACAATATTTATTGGAGGGGCGATCACAAATCGACAAGAAATTTAAATTTCGTATAAAAGGCGCGGCAATAGAGTGAACGGCTAAGTATGGGCGGTTTGATCACAAATATTCCACATCGAGGTTGGCTAGTGTACCTTACCTAACTGAGAATTGTATTTCCATTTAATCCACTCCCTTTCATTACTTACCTACATCATACCTACTCTCGGTGTTTAGTAGCGTGTTTAAGTATTAGTTTAAAAATAAAACATCTTGACTATAGCATACTGTTTTAATTTCTAAATACCCTCGATACAGAATAGGGTTAGCGGGTTTGATTGAGTAAACTTAACGTGAATAGTACAAAAATAACGGTAATAAGATTAACATCGAATCTCTAAATAATTTACACAGATCCAATGCTTCAAACACGATATGTGAATAAGATGGATGAAGTGTTTGAAATATTGGATCAAAAGTTAAAATTTATCACATGTAACAAAATAGCTATGGCTTCCGTCCAGAATACTAAAGCTCTGCGCACATCCAACGACGCCACAGCACAGCAAAATCTGCTTTCAAATATGGGCTACTCGTTATCAGATATATCTTAGTGACCAAAATGGCTACCAACAAGCTTCAAAAGCCCGCGAACAAACGGGCAGCGAGCTGTCTGTCATTAATGCCTTCGATACGAAATCCATCTAAAAGTTACGAGTTAAAGCTCATATTTGAATGATTTTTTTTGCCGTGCGGTAGGGGTGCGCCTGATCTGCGATAACTCTGAACAAATAATAAAATCTATCTAATTCGTCTCCTATTCTTGCTATGACTGAACAAGACTGCCTGTCAACACAGTAACACAGGTTTTGCCAAATGTAAAGTCTGTCCGTAACATAGGTTTTGCCAATCGTAGTAAGCTGTCCTCTGGATTGCGAAAGCCATAGCTATTTCCCGCTACTATGACGATATTGCATTTTTTCAAACATTATGTTCCCGCTTGGTTGTCTTCGATTGCTAAACAATTACTATTAATCATCTAACTCTAAGGCCGATTTGCTTTATCTACAATTTTGTGTAACACTAGAGAATAACACAAAACTTTCAACATAGCACAACCCCTAGATAAGTAATGTGTAAATATAGATTGACACTCAGTGCACGATTTTAGTACCTTAAAGTGAACGGAAATTAACACAAGCTGGAATTAAAAAGTAAAAATTAGCCTACGCTTTTAATGGACAGCTTTTAAAGAACGATAAAGATGTATTTAAACTTACTTCGGTGAGGATTCGCACAGTCCTTAAACTAGTATCCGATCCACCTACACTGGAATATCGCTCTTAAAACCACGTGATTCAGTGCATTTTACCACTCTCGCTATCCCACGCGCGCTTCTTAGCCGCACGTGGAGAACATTCAAGCAACGTCACTACGAATTGCACATAATAAAAAAGCATTACACTGTGCGAATACTCACTATTAGCTAAAACCCTCAACCTGGCATTCTAGTTTGATAACTAATCTAAACGTGAAAGAGTTCAAAATGCAATAACTGCGACGGTCATCATTCAGACTTATCAAACTATTGTGATTGAGACAAGTTTTCTTCAAACGCTAAACTGCAAACAAAATTAGATTTGAAATGTTTCTTAGCCGGCCTTACCTAAAATTTACTTTGTTGGCGTTTACAATTCTTGTCGATTAGAGATCTTTCCTTTAGAAACTCTACTCCAAGCCCGTGAATTTAATTTCATTGCTGTGGTTTGTTTACAAACATTTCCACATCGGATTTGGCTGGAGAATAGACGTCCAATTGAATTTAAACTCATTGCACGCTTAGAGAAGTCACATTTCTTCTTAAATGCCGCTTCTTGGTATCAAGTAGGCTCATGCCAATCGTACCTTAAAAACGCTAGTGAATATCCTTCCTCGACTACCGTGTCTCTTGCTAACCTTAGGGCCAACCCGGAAACGGAAAATCGAAGTTTCGTTTTCGTCGTTGCGCATAACCAACTTATGTCGCTTGCGTTTGCTCGAAAACGAAACCGAAACTTCGATTTCGTTCTTAAGAGTACGGCCCTTGTTTGGAAACATCACGAAATTAACCTACAATAATCATTATATATAAACATTGTATAAACATACACCATACATTTCACCTTTACGCTGTGTTACTATGTATTATAGGACTCGAATATATGAATTGGCGACCACGATAGAAAAACGCTAGGACTTATGGCAATTTAGACTTTATTTAAATGATTATACATTACATAGTGACACAGCTGGGTACCGAGTGATAGTCATTTCAGTACTAAATTCAAACCGACCGCATACACATTAGTTTTTATCAATCCTTGTGCAAGATTGGGCTTTAAATTGTTTCAAGGTTGCAATTAGGTTTTTAATAACCCTTAATTTTTTTATTGCTTGTGTTGATTATGAAACCTAATAGACGATAGAAAAGTCTGACAAAAGCTGTTGGTCAGAACTAAAGATTAATCCAAAGCATTGCCTATTAGGTCCTTAACAAAGTTGGTCAGGTGATCAACGCAAGCTATAAGAAACCTTTCACTGGTGGGTGGGTTGTGGATCGATCGAGTTTGCCGGACGCACGGCAACGTTACCGTTACGTTGAATGCGATTTCAGACGAGCGGAAACGTTACCGTAACGTTGGTTACGTTGGATGCGATGTTATTCCGTTTCGGAGGCGATGGAGGCCGGCACCCGCGTGTTTTCTCCTCGTGTTGCCGCCAGCCTGGAAAAACGTCAAATAGTATCTAGAAAGACTGAAAAAAGTTTACGGGGGCTACAGAATGGTGGTTCTTAAGTATCTACAGAATGAAAAAGTTTAAGAGGCTACAGAACATGGTGGTTCATAAGTATCTACAGAATGAAAAAAGTTTAAGAACATGGTGGTTCTTAAGTATCTACAAGTGTGTATTTTTACTTTATTTACTTTGATGTAAATAAATTATTACGTGTTCTGTTCTCACAGAGGTGGCCGTCGTAAGATACAGAGGTCAATATGTGCAGATAAGCGAGTTTACTCATTGCAAATTCGTCCTTCATGCACTTAAAAAAGTTCAAAATGTTCATATGAACATTTCTAAGGGCGAAGGTCCGCCTGTGACGCAGCAGGTTGCGTATTCGAAAGATCAGTTCGATTTTCTAGACCTTCGTGCAACATGGCCGGCCACGTCGTCTCATTCCATCACGTGAGATTGCGGTCAAACTAAGGCCAGTTGAAAATGAAAAAACAAAGCCGCCCCAAGACAATGTTCGTACGATCTGCAAATTATTGACTTTAGGCTCAATTCACACCGGAATGTGACGCGAAAGATAATAAAAAAAAAAATTGCCTGGGACAAGTTTCGTACGATCTGCAAATACTTTGACTTGAAGCTCAATTCCCACTGGTATGCGTAGCGACCGGCCGCAGCGTCGCCGGGCTACACCACTGAAAGACGCACCTGGTCGCGCAACATTTTCGATCAACTGCCGCTGTAGTAAATTCAGCAGCAGGAAGACTTGCCAGTGTCGATGGGATGTCTCTGGTCGATCTTCACTTGTCCGCCAGTAGGCACGCCTTATCTCATACAGTACCCAAAAGATTGCTGCGTGACTTTGGTCGGTCTGGTGGTAGCGTAGCACCCAAAAGGTTGCTCTACAGTCAGCAACGTTCAACTTGCAATGAGACTTACCGCTGTCGCTTCAGCAGCAGGAAGACTTGCCGGTGTCGATGGGATGTCCCTGGTCGATCTTCACTTGCCCACCAGTGGGCGCGCCTTATCTCTTATAGCACCCAAAAGATTGCTGCGTGACTTTAAGTTATGCCGAACTTGCAATGATACTCACCACTGTCGTTAATTCAGCAGCAGGAAAACTTGCCGGTATCGATGGGAAATACCTGGTCGACCTTCACTTGTCCGCCAGTGGGCGCGCCTTATCTCTTATACTACCTACCCAAAAGATTGCTGCGTGACTTTGGTCGGTCTGGTAGCGTAGCACTCATGAGATTGCTCTACAGTCAGCAACGTTCAACTTGCAATGAGACTTACCGCTGTCGCTTCAGCAGCAGGAAGACTTGCCGGTGTCTATGGGATGTCCCTGGTCGATCTTGACTTGCGACCAGAGGGTGTGCCTTATCTTAGCCGGTTTAATAGTGTGACAACATTCAAATATAAAGCTATGCTTAACTTGCAATGACACTCATCACTTTTTAATTCAGCAGCAGGAAAACTTGCCGGTATGGGAAATACCTGGTCGACCTTCACTTGTCCGCCAGTGGGCGCGCCTTATCTCTTATAGCACCCAAAAGATAGCTGCGTGACTTTAAGTTATGCTTAACTTAGAATGATACTCACCGCTGTAGTTAATTCAGCAGCAGGAAGACTTGCCGGTGTCGATAGGATGTCCCTGGTCGATCTTCACCTGCCCACCAGAGGGCGCTGCGCCCGTGGACGGCGGCCCCACGCGGGCCTTTATCTCAGCGGCCATCGTCATGAAGGCCTGCTCGACGTTCGTGGAGTTCTTGGCTGATGTCTCCAAGAACGGGATGCCTAGTTGCTCGGCGTATTGCTGTGGAATTCATTAATACTTTAGTATAGAAACAATATGGCGCTAATCAGGGAAGGCCTATATCACTCAACTCATGCTGAGATTTGTGACTAAATGAAAAAAATCTAAATCAAAAACTCTTTATTTCCATAAATACAATAAATGTACACTTAGAAAAGGTCAAATTATAAAACTAAACACTGACACACGGAAATAAAGTGATATTTTCTATTTCTGTCACTTCGGTATGCTGACTAAAGTAAAGAAGCGAAGAAGAAACTTTTAGCATGTTAGTTATTTTTCAAGTTGGAGCAAAACCTGTCTCAAGCTTTTTTATCCTCGAGCTAGATAATCTGGTATTTTATATTAAGCCTTTTTGCACAGCAAAGTTTAACAAGTAAGTCTGTTTTGTAATATATCTACTTTTATTATACAGCATGTTTTGTTTTTGGATATAGTTTCATTTATCGACGTTATTTTAACCGATTTAGACATAGAGAAAGAACTGAGTGAGACAGAAGCTGTGTAGTGCCAGCTTAGAATCTGCACCACCCCAACTCTTCCCGCGGGTGTCGTAAGAGGCGACTAAGGGATATCCACCGGGGGCGGGTAGCAGCGCTCCCTGCATAACAATTCTACCACCGAACTGCGATTCCCAACCCGCATGCCCAGCGTGGGGGTTATGGGCATTACCCCCCCAAGTGATAAAAGCCAATAAGGCGCTTATCAGGGGGAGGCCTGCGTCAACTAGTGGACCAATACAGGCTGTTGAGGTTGATATTGATAAACAAAGTAAAACTTACATTAGCCGTGGTGTAATCGACAACTTTCTTCGTGGTAAGATCACACTTGTTGCCGACAAGCAGTTTGTTCACATTGTCGCACGCGTAGCGATCGATCTCTTCCAGCCACTGCTTCACGTTGCTGAACGAGTCCTGAAAAAATATATAACAATCCTTTAGCACAGTAGGGTCCCTATTATGAAACTATGCTATATTATGCAATTTGACTATGCTATGCTATTTTATGGCAAAAGCGTTACTCAAGCATGAGTAACGCTTTTGCCGTAGAAAATCGTTACTCAAGTATAGATTGACGGCTGAGCAAGCTTTTATAATACGGGCTTTATCCTACTAATATTATAAAGCCGAAAGTTTGTGAAATGTTAATTTTTGTTACCCAAGACCTCCAAAACTATTGTACAGGTCATGACGAAATTTGGCGTACATTTAGAACATAGCTTAAATTAGATAATAAAGAAAATTACAACCAACTAATAGAAATAAATTACAACTAGTATTTACAATTGAAACAATTGAGCTAACTGCAGACTGTTGCAAACAATCTACAGGTAGCTCAAGTGATCCATATCAATACCAGTACTTAATATCAATACTTAGATAATAGGCTACTTATTATACCAAAAATACGCGTGCGAAGCCGCGGGGAGAAGCTAGTCACACTAATATTATAAATGCGAATGTTTGGACGGATGGATGGATGGATGGATGTTTGTTACCTCTTCACGCCAAAAGGACTGAACGGATCGGGCTGAAATTTGGTATACAGATAATTATAATCCTGGAATCAAACATAGCCTACTTTTTATCCCATAAATCAGTTCCCATGGGATAAAATCACATTTTAACGTTTCCATAGAAACAACGCGTGCGAAGCTGCGGGCGGCAGCTAGTATATTATAAATGCGAAAGTTTGGATGGATGTATGTTTGATACTTCTTCACGTGAGAACTACTGAACGGATTGGGCTGAAATTGAGCATAGAGCTAGCCTGGAATATCGTTGCAGATAGGCTACCTTTATGGCCAGGGTTGAGATGATTTAAATGTACGATCACGATTTAAATCAAACAATTTTTAATGCATTTGTAAATGCAGGTCTCGACAGAGCCTACACATTTGCTCCCCTTGGAGTCGAGACCCTAGGTCCGTGGGGTACCGAGGCTCTTCGGGTTTTCAAAAAACTATCTGAGCGTCTGGTCGAAGCGACGCGTGACCCGAGAGCTGGTGAATATCTGACACAGCGTATCAGCATTGCCATACAGCGTGGCAATGCAGCCAGCGTCTTGGGGACGATTCCGACTGGTGTTGATATGGATCAGTTGAGCTATCTGTAGACTGTTTGCAACAGTCGGCAGTTAGCTCAATTGTTTCAATTGTAAATACTAGTATAATTTTTTTTGTGAATAAAAAATTTAAATCAATTGGTTTTTTCACTACAATGAAAACAGAAAGCAGGAAAAATATTATTGGAAGTGCCCAAATAAAGCTTTGGTGCACACAATATCAATGTTGTTGTGGATTCGGGGAATCCTCTGATATGTGATATGATATGTTCTATTTTTTTTCCTATGCTCTCGTGCAGTTTCTTTTGAAACATTAGCTCCTTTTTGGAGAAAATCATTAGTATCGACTCAGTCCTTTGTAAGGATCATTTTACTCATTTTACTCTGTAGGATCATCGAACGAAAAAAATCTGAGCAGCATCTGAGCAATCTGAGCGTACTGTCCTACTTAAAAAAAATACTCTGTATATGTATCTATCTACATTAAACTCCACCGGACTTGCAACAAATAGCAGTAAATAAATTCAAAAAAATTGTAAAAACCCTTGTCTGTAAAATGTTTTATTACAAAATATCTGATTATCTAGACAAGATAGAAGGATATAAACAACTAACGGGCTAAAGGTTTGTTCGTCGCTTCTTTACTTTCATTTCCTTTTACGATCGCTTTTGAGCACGTTAGTCTATAGTAGAAGCGACAGAAGACAAATATCACTTTATTTCCGTCTATTTTAATTTGACATTTTTGGTGTACGTGTATTGTAACCATGGAAATAAAGAAACGATCAAGAATACCAGACCAAGAATCGGGAAAAAATCGATTTTGAAAATTGGTCACCTTTTTTGTGCGCTCTACGATGGCTTGCGTAGGTACCCCAGTTTGGGTATGCAAGCCATCCATGTATGTAGGTAGGTATATGCGTAAAAGTACCTACGAGCTTTGGTTGCAATTTAAAAAAAGGACTAGCCTTTTGTGCAAGTAAAAACCTAAATGGGGAAAGATGACATGAGAGTGATGTGATGTGATGATACATAAAGTTATAACTCTCAAAGAAAATAATAGACAGTTTTATTAGGTCTTGTTTAAATCGTTATGAATCTCAAGTAATTTTATAGGGGGTCAAACCCGGAAGCGGGAAATTTAATCAAACTACTAATACTTTTTATTCAGGGCAAGCGCGAGCGAGACCGCGGGCAGAAACTAATAGTTGATATACAAAATTATGTTTTGTATGTTTTGATACACTTTCCTTGCAATTTCAAAATAAGGATGCTGTTTCAAATGATTCATTAGCATTATTTACAGATTCCTACTCGTTTTGGCTCAATGCCAACTTCCATAACTGATTTGATTACTGCCGTGAATTTTAACGATCAAATAATGATTGTAGTCTAGTCTAGTGCCGACTGAATTGAGGCAGAAAATGACCAAGGTCAGTTTTAGGTGAAGTTGACTTCCTTGAAACTTGTTGACATTAAGAACATTAAAAATAAGGTTATTAAGCACCGAGGTGCTCGGAAAGACAACATCCCTGGCGGGACTCAACTTCTTGTCTGATCGCTTCTGCATGTCGTTGTTGCTTGGTCCTCTCAGTGTCAAAATCGAGTCTCTCCACAAGACGCTGACTATGTCTCATGGCTAGACGAAACTAGTTGACGACTTACTTTGATAGATATTTTTCATTGTGTAGTTGGTGTGGTTTTTCTCCTAAAAACGACTTCTTGATCTTATCAGAAAAGGTTTTCCGCGGAAGTGTATTTATATTGCCACTATGGCAACATTGGCAACAAATAATAAAAATAAAAACAATTTAATAATTAAGTGGTGCGTAGGTACCATACCATATACATTACTAGTTTATGCCCGCGGCTTCGCACGCGTTTTTTCTATGAAAACGCTTAAAGGTGATTTCTATCCCATGGGAACTGATTTATGGGATATAAAGTAGCCTATGTTTGATTCCAGGCATAGAGCTACACCGGTGCAAAATTTCAGCTCAATCTGTTTAGTAGTTTTGGCGTGAAGACTTAACATACATCCATCCATCCAAACTTTCGTATTTATAATATTAGTGTGATATTATATTTCATACCAAGTTGAACATCGATCACCGAAGCTATGCAACGTTGGGCGCGGTCAGTACTTGGATCGGTGACGCGACAAGTTGACTATTTGCTTTTTAGCGATGAACCAAAAAAAAAACTGTGTTTAGGGTTCCTCTTGATTCTTTTGCGAAGGTATAATCAATATTTTTGTTTTAAACGATGGTAAGGAACCCTTCGTGCACGAGTCGACTCGCTCGGTTTTTTTCATACGCATAAATCCAACAGATCCCACGGCAGTCAAATTAACATTAAACTTCGACGACCTCTGTGGCGCGGTGGGCGAAGGTCCGCCTGCGACGCAGGAGGTTGCGGGTTCGATTCCCGCCTCGGGACAAATATTTGTACGATCTGCAGATATTTGTTCAGGGTGTTCTGGTCGTTTTCTATGTATAATAAAAAATATTTATCTATGTACTCGTATATTATTATATATATCAGTTATCTAGTACCCATAACACAAGCTCTGCTTACCTTGGGGCTAGATAATGCTGTGTGAATTGTCCAGCATTATTTATTTTAATTTATTTATTTAAACTAACGCGAAAAGTGGCAGCAGGTCAGAATAAGATGAACAACCTAGTAGGACAGAAACTTGTGTTAAACTACATATCGTACTAAACTCTTAAAGGACTTTTTGCGATATAAATATTACGTATTGCACACATAATTTGTTACCAGTCATTGGATAACTGACCTTTGGTCAACATAATTGACTTTAGATCTCATCGCGTATCATTTATAGGTGGGTGGGTACTGACCGGCGTTACAGGTTGTAATGTTACGTGTTACACAGCGAGCGTTCGTGCACTTAGTACGGGGAAAAGGCGCTCGTAACAAGAGACCGATTTTAGCACACGGTGGCGTAACGAAACTCGCAGCGAATACATTAACATTAAACCTATACAACAGACTAAATTCAAAGTCTAATCTTTACGCGCTTAACTATAATAATTGTAAAAAATCTATTAAATCAACACTTCAAAGTCTTTCCTACGATGATACAGAGAAGCTATTGGATATTATCAAGTAAATTATATTTTTATACATAAAGTTAACCTAGTTAGTATAGTGATTAATCTATTTTTTTTTTTACTCTAAGTAGGTACCTTAATATCATACACAAAATGTTTGTAACTTAAACAACATTAAACTAAATGCCTTTTTTTTGTAATAATAATAAGTGATTGTTTTAACTAATAATTAGCACTCTTGTCGCCTGAAACACAGGATTACCTAGTTCAGGCTAATTTGTTATACTTAACTTGTTTAGTGCACATATGTATTGTCTATTTACGAGTTTCTTTGAATAAATTTTATTTTATTTATTTATATTTATATTTATTACGCCCGTCAGTGCCCAGCATATTTATTTATTTATATATTTCTATAGGTATTTATCACAGAAATCTGAATAACAAGGCACTAGAAATCGTAAGCGCGCGTGACCTTGTCGCCGCTCAGGTGACTCTCACGCCACCAGTGCGTTCGTTGCTGTTCAGTTGCTCTCGAAACGTGCGTGTGTAAAAATGGTGTGTTGCAGCATTTCCCATTGCGGAAATTCTTCCACAAGTTGTAATTATATTAATAAAGGAATAACTTTTCATCGGTAAGTATTGTTTTTTCTAAATAATGCCGTTTTTCCTTAAAATTATAGAATCTTTAAAAGTAATACGAACGTCACAGTCGACCGTTCTTATTATCACGTTTAACTATACATTGCCTCTTATTTTTGTCAACATCGGGCAGGTACCTCATTACAAAAAGCAATGTACTGCACAGTGAACGATAACGTTGCGCGCTCGATTTCCTATCGTGGTACGGCCGCAGAACTCGGTCGCGAGCTAGTGTTGAGACACGGTAATATTATCCTTAATATTACCTTGGTTGTGATTTGTAAAACAACTTTGCATAATTTAACATAGTATTTTAGGAATACGATGTTATATTAAAATTGTTTATTTATGATTTATTATCATAATAACTAACTATCTATAAAGCTCGATTACCACTGACTGACTGACTGACATAATTGTTCTCCTTGATGGTGGAGGGGGAGGTATGTATTTTTTGCAGAATCATGTAGGGGGTGTCCGGGGGACCTAGGAAAAATTCCGACTTTTTGAGATTTGCCCCCCAGAACCACCGCCCCCCAGGGGGGCGCCGAGCAGGGTCAGTATATGTCTATCTCTTTAGAGATAACCCACAATAACCATTTTTTATCCTTTACTTTTTACGAGAAATAATGGCTTATTTACGAGGCGATTTTAAGCAGTACAGCATTAATCCTTATCCAATTAAGTAACTTAGATACATTGTGCATTTAATATAGATTAATATTGCCCTTTACAGCATGTAATTTGAATGAATATTTTCGAAGATATTACAGATTTAAAATGACAGGGACATAGCGATTGCGGTATCGGCCGGAGTACCAATTCTGCAGTAGGTATATTTAGTATAAGCATTGCACCCGTGCGAAGCCGGGGCGGGTCGCTAGTTAATAATAAATGAATATTGAAGTACAAACTATATTTTTATTTTATTAGTACAATGCCCTAGTCATAGAATAACAGTACGATAGGTACGTGACCTGATATTTCGTGCCCAGCACTAGTGTAGATTACATTAAAATGACGTCATAACGACAACAAATGCAAACTTGTCACTAATGTGTGAGTAAGCGAACGTATGCAACTACGCATAAGGCTTAATTTGGTTTGCACTGCATTTTTGGATGGGCGTAGCCGTAATTCCGTAGTTATTGTCTGTGTATGTAGGTAGTGGTAAGGTAGTAGAGGGGGCGAGCCGGCGACACGCATTCCCGATAGATCGGATGGTACTCAGCATTTCTAGTGCCTTGTTATTAAGATTTCTGTGGTATTTATTTATTATCTATTTTATGAAGACGTCATTTCAATAGTACAGGTTGTTTCAAAGGGGAGATAAGGTATCTATCATGTTTGCTTAAATTAGGTCAAACACCTTTCTTAAAGTCCCTCAAAAAAGTCAAGGAGTCATTGCCCTTTTTGAGGCCAATTTAGTAGCTTGGTTAAGATTGTGATGCAATTGCTAGACAGAATTGGATAGTTTTTGCATCTCAAAATAAATAAACAAAATAAAAAACTCGTTATTTCCATAAATAAAATAAATATACACTTAGAAAAGGTCAAATTATGAAACAAAACAGTGACACGGAAATTAAGTGACGTTATTCCGACAATTACGATTTCTGTCGCTTTGGTATGTAGACTAAAGTAAAGAAGCAACGAAGAAACCTTCAACCTGTTATTTCTTATTTTTCGAGTTGGAGCAAAACCCGTCCCAAGCTTTTTTATCCTCTGACTATTAATGTCTATTCTCAAACCATAAACCACTTTTTTTTTGCTAATGTGGAAATCTTTTGTTTGACCACAATCTCGCATGATGGTAAGTGAGGATGTCACTGACAGGTGACAATGTATCATGAAGGTCCAGAAAACACCTACTCACACTTGTCTCAAGGCAAACATTTAGGATGTTTATAGAATCTCTAGTTTGCTTATCATTCTCACAGAGTTCCATGATGCACACATTGATGACAGCTGTGATTGTCACATACATTTTGAGTTTTGTATGAGAACAAAGCTCCAGCATAATCTATAGTATAAGCTTTTTTTACATATTTCATCCATACTTTTGCCAATGCAAATGCAGTATAATTTATTTCACAAGCCTGATTCATCCCATTAAAATATAAAACATTAAATAAAAGGGTTGAATAAAATGATATGAAATGGTACCTATGTTAAACTCTCTCTACAGGAACAATAGCTTGTTTGCCAACTTAAATTTAAAGAATTGCTTTTAAGTTAATGCAATCAAAATGAGCATACTATTTTCTCTTTGACATTTGAAATCTATTTCATTCCTGTGTTGATAGTATTTATTTATTAATTAATTATAGACAAGCAGCCTGTGGCCGATGTGTCTATATCACACAGTGTATATTAGTAGTATATATAGTAATATTTACCTGATATCCAATCATTTTAATTATAATTTGCCTGCTCTTTAATTAGGCAATCCTATTATACTAAGCATTCTTTCATATTAGAAGAGAAAATTGGTGATTTCCTTTGAAGACATAGATACTCCCCCTAAGTACCTACAACAAAGATGACTCAGGCCAGGCCAACTCTATGGAACAAACTGGTATTATTATGAATGTCTTACCTGGTCTGTACAGTCATAAACAATGATGATTCCATGTGCTCCTCTGTAGTATGAAGAAGTAATTGTCCTGAACCTCTCCTGACCAGCTGTGTCCCATATTTGTAACTTTATAGTCTTTCCATCTAATTCTACAGTCCTAATCTTAAAGTCTACACCAATAGTACTGATGTAGCTTTCTGTGTAAGTGTCATCGGCAAATCGGAGCAGCAGACATGACTTGCCCACACCGGAGTCTCCGATCAACAGTAGCTTGAACAGGTAGTCGCTGGAAACAACAATGTTGGGTTAAATCTCTGTGTAAGTCTAGATGGATGGTTTTCTATAGCAAGAATTGGTTAAGAGACAAATAGTTTGAGACAGAGATTGAAATATGGTAAGAAGATATGTTTTGGTGGCTCCAGGCTGATCAATTACGAATGTTTAACAAAGCTAACAGTTAGATCAAGGGCAACAAAGAACTGTATGCGTCATTACACTGCCACAAAGATAAGTAGAACGGAGTTAGGAGGCGTATCTTCGCTCACATAACAAAGGAACCACCACAGCGCGTAGCGAATAACATCAACAACCATAGCTTGCAATAGAGAAGTAAGTTGACACGGTTCAGGTCCAGCGTAATGCGCCATTTATCATTACGAATAGGTACAATTTGACGAAAGGCCCCGATGGAACGTACGTACCACGGAATGAGTCACCAGAACATGAACACTTTACCAAAGAAGTCTTCTTCATTTTCAGTATTTGGCAACATCAGAGTTGATGGACTAACCATTAATAAGTGAGTGAAGACAATGAATGTGCAAAAAATAAAGATATTACAACCATCAGTGTTTGTGAATGGTCTCAAATAAAATTGTAATACTCACTATTCTGGATTCATATTTGTACTTTGAGTGTATTTTCCAGAAACTCAGATTTGTTGTGTATTTTTAAACTAGTTTAGTTCTTTGTTTCGAGTACAAAATAGCGAAAATTTTAATTTTTCTAAATACGTAGAACAATGGCCGCCTGAAACACCCACTGACGTAAGTCAGAATTCAAACAGGAGTGCCACTTGGCAGAACTAAACTAAAAATGCGTTCACATTCACAAAATAAAAAAACCTAAATATCATTTGGTGTTCAATTCGATTGCAAAATAAATGACGATTTTAATCACTATTTGTATTTTGCTTCGGCTGCCGAACCCTAGATCACGCTTCTTGCAATGTTGTTGTCTCAAGGAATTTAACGCATTCACTGCCCTCTACACGGGGAAGAAGACTAGAATCTGCGTTTTGGGCCATGACGTGTTAAATTGTGTTGTGTTGCAGTTGTGACTTAGTACAGTAGGTTTATTACTGTACTTGTATTTGTCGTGGCCATATCCTAGAATTGATCACTTCATGATGTGACCGACCATTTCAAGAAATGGTAGAATTTCATGAAATGGCAAAAACGCGCTGGCCATATCATGATGTAGTCAGGCCAGATCAATGAATAATCAGCGTTTAACGATATGAAAAGCTTAACGCACGGCTTCTTCATGTTATGGTCAAACAATATCATAAAATAGTTACATTATCCACCGTTAGAGGCGCTGATATTATTTTGTTTTGTTTTTGACATCTGTGGTTTTTGAGTGTTTGTTTGTTTCTGTTCTGTGATGCATCATGTCGGCGGACAATTATTAAGTTAAAAAAGCGAATAATAATGTGCAAATAGAAGAATAAAATGAAGTAAGGAGCCGTTACGATAAAAAAACTACAGGAATTTTATGAAAGTCACTCGAAAAATGAGCATAACGTCTAAACTGAAAGCCAACTGCATTAAGCAATTTTTAAATATAAAGTTCCTTCCTAATTCGAATTTTTCATTAAACCTTTTCATCATCATCATCAGCCTATATTAGTCCACCGCTGGACATAGGCCTCCCGTAATGAGCGCCATAGCCTTAAACCTTTTGATGTCATGGAAACCCTACATAAATGATATGGCCAAACGTTGATGGAAATATCATTAAACGTTGATGCATAAACGATATAGTCAGTTTTAGCTGGCCATGTCATGAAATTCTACCATTTCATGAAATGGTCGGTCACATCATGAAGTGATCAATTCTAGGATATGGCCACGACATATTCAATTCAATTCAATAACTATATTGGCAGATAGATAACAATGATTATGGTCGATAGACAAAATAACAGACAAATAAAGTTTACATAGGTGTGGTTTATTAATATTATACCCATAGAGTAAAAACTCGCTGCTGTCTCAGCAGAGGGATGTGAGAGGTATAGTGTTATTCAACAATTTGACAATTTGTGTAGGTAACCAAAAACCTGAGCCAAAAACCGATCTATGTGGTATATAACTCACACATTCGTATGATTGATTGTTGCAAGTGAATAGCATTTTCCCTAAAAAATTGGGTACCTGAAGCAAAGTTCCCATTATGAAAACACTTCATTATTTTTATCACCTACCTTTTTATTTTTGATATTACATTATTTCAATTTAAGTACTGAAGGTGTCAATAGTTTATCTATAATGTCAAATAGCAAAAATCTAAAAAAAAATTGGTTGTCTGTAAAGTCGGTTTACTGACGATAGTTGAACGTGACAACGTCTTAAGAAAATACTGATGGAATGGTAGAAAATCAAAACATGTAAATGTACTATAGTATAGCAGCTGTCCACGCAGACGCATCGCTCACTCAAGTAGGAGAGAGACGGATGTCGAGCGCTCTCGCTTGCACTTCAAGCCTTACATGTAAGGCTTGAAGTGCAATCGAGAGCGCTGAGGCGTTCCATGGAACGCCTCAGAGCGAGGTAACGCCGCATGACGTCATGTTTTTTTCGTGCGTGCAGCCGGCTCTATCGAATTATAAGACGTTGTCACGTCAAAATCTATGAAAATCTATTTCCAACGTCTTGTTTTTTTTTAATTTTACGAAATATCAGCCGGTACCTATGGTTACTATCATTCTACCTATATAGGTCAAACGACACAAAAGTTTTATTCTAAGTCTGCAAAATAAGATCGGCTCCGATCATTTTCGGAACTTTAATTTAAAATAGACGGTCAAGTGCGTGTTCGGCCACGTGCAGTGTAAGTAGTTGCTCGGTTCATGGCCAATTTATTTACCTGTTTTACACATTTTTCACCAAAGTACATTTCTTAAGTTGATTAGGATGACTATTAGGTACTCAACTAGTAGAGCATAATAAAGCTGTGTAGTTTTCCTTTTAAATTCACACCACCTAGGTACTACTGGCATTTTTAGTAGGTGGTGTGAATGTAGAAAATTCACACCACCTAGTCCTAGCATTTTTTTCACAAATAATAATGCCCAACTTAGACAAGTATACCTACACTGAAAAAAAAACAGATTTTTTTCCTACGACTTCTTCAGCTATAATAGTAAATAATAATATACCCTTGCCAAATTACAGCATTCTTGTACTAATAGTGGAATAAGCTGCGGACGGATCGACGGACATGGTGAACTATAAAGGTTCCTTGTTGACTACGGAACCCTAAAAAAGAACATGTGCACGTGCAGGTATTGCTACAGATAAGGTAATGGGATGGATTGTAATTTTAAATTTTAGTTTATTGCATTTGCTCCCCTTGGAGCCAAGAGAGGTCTAGGTCCGCGCGGTATCGAGCTAAAATATCTGAGCGTCTGGTCGAAGCGGCGGCGCGGGACTCGAGAGCTGGTGAGTATTTGGCGCAGCGCACCAACATTGCCATACAGCGGGGCAATGCAGCCAGCGTAGCGGGGACGCGATGACTGGTATTGATATCGATAAGTTGAGCTGCCTCTAGATTGCTTGCAACAGCCTGCAGTTAGCTCAATTGTTTCAATTGTAAATACTAGTTCTAATGGTTCCGATTCATTGATTGTAATTTTCTTTGTAAAATAGTAATTTGAGTTTACATCTTGAATCTACTCAGATAATCGTCGAGTGACTGAAGTTTCTAAAGCTGTGATATTCCACGTAGTTTTATTACTAAGTCCTAACTTGAGGGAATTCCACCCTCTCCTCTACTATTTTTATATCCCTAAGTACCACGGAATTAAAGTAAGCTTCTATTTCCGTGCTAAGTACTAAGTAACAAAACCTGGGTATTTTTTTCCCAGTGCATAGCAACATTTTCACGAAAATGGTGGACGAAATTTTTAAATTTATCATGAGTTTTGATGACTGTTTTGTTTTAGGCAAAATTACAAACGGAATATTAGTACTTACCAGTGGAATGAGATACCTAATTTTGCGGTATTATTTTTACTGTTACTGGTGTTTAAACATCCTTGCACTGCACAAGTACAACACATCATTTTATATTTTTATGTGAGAGCTGCTTTCCGCGTCATTTGAAGTATTGTACTAACGGCTCAAAATAAAAATTGCGACGGTCCGTCGCAATTTTTTAGATTTACTTACATCGTTTGTGTCAACTATCATTCGAAGTCTTCTTCTTCTATAATTATACCTAAAGGAGGGTGGTCTCCATCAATCCATCAATTTGTGGTTTAACCACACATTGATGGACACCGCAACACCATATCGTAGCTTATTAAGTTGACCATCATACCATCATAGAACAGCCTGCATAATATGTAGGTGTTGCTGAGTTCAACAATCAGCTGATTCATATACAGATTGAAAAGCTTTGGTGACGACAAAATCAAAATCTCTGTATTTCCATAAATACAATACACCTTGAAAAGGTCAATATATAAAACTAAACACTGACACGGAAATAAGTGATTTTTTTGATTTCTGTCGCTTCGATATGTAGACTAAAGTAAACGACGAAGAAACCTTTTGCCTGTTATTTGTTATTTTTCGAGTTGGAGTAAAACCCGTCCCAAGCTTTTTTATCCTCTAGATAATCTAATATTTTATAGTAAGCCTTTTTGCACAGCAAAGGTTTTGACAATTTGTTTGAATTTATTTATTGATAATGTTTGCAACTGAATATGAGTTTTGTTTTATAAGCGTGTACATTGCCCTATCAAAGATACATTTATTTTGTGTAGGTAGCCTAGTTGTGGGCACAGCGAGCTTATGTTTATTTCTGGTATTAAAATTATGTTTATCGTTATTTTTAGGGATCCGATTTATATTTTATGAGTGTACAATAAGTTTTCATAAATATAACTCATTATGTTTATTTCTTTGAATTTAACGCGTAGAGGAAAGTCCACCTTGTCTTACACCGCATCCCAATCTGTACATGTCCGACTTACCACTGGACCATCTTACTCTATTAAGTTGGTTTGCATTCCAGAATTTAAATAAATTAACAATTTCAGTGTTGAATGATAATTTCGGCACTTTTGCTTTGCTGTCATATAATCATCCTAAAACACTGCACCTTACCATGGTTACTTCTTTTTAATCCATATTGGGTGCGGGAATGTCCACAGAAACACTATAATCACATTTACATATAATAAACAAAATTCAGTTCAATTCAAGTCAACAACAACAATTCTTGTGTCGAGCTCCGTCGATGTCATTGGAAATTAGTTTAGCACATAGATGTACTAGACATTGAAAAAGCCGGCACGCTCGATGAGATAGAAAGCTAATCGTTCGATTTCATTTCTTCTTAGGTTCTAAGCATAAGTCGTTCTCTCTTTAGTGTGAATGCGATGGCATATGCGCCTATTCTATAGCATTTTCTTTCTACGGCGCTAGTTCTATTGGCTTCTCTTTCTACGTGTTCTACAGTCAACTTTACTCATGTCAGTGTCATTGTCAAATTTTTTTCAATCATTAATTTCATTCTTTTGTTTCGTTTTCGTAGTTCAATCCATCCATTCATTCGCAAATGGTGTCCGATCCGATCTGTTTTCCGCTGTATTTTTATTTTTCGGCCTGTTATTGTTAAAACATGTTTTGGTCGAAATTTATCCATTAAAATTGATTTTATTACGGAATTAGTGTAGTAGATAAAAAAGCCAACCGTAGTCTGTCGCAGAATATGCAATAAAGTGACAAAATGAGGCGAGGTCATCCTGGTATTGGTGGTTGGCGAGGAGATAATCCAAGGCATTTCAGGCCTAGAGGAGGACAACCACCTCATTTCAGGCCTCATATGAGATATGGATCACAGGAGCCACCAAGGTCAGTAGCTTAATTTTAGAAAAAACATTTATTTGCTCTCCTGATAAATTGCCGCGCAATGAAAAACGCAACAAACAAGAAATAACCATTTCGCTAATTATGCTAAGTTGCAGTGAAAATTCTATCAAATGGCATTAATAGAATTATTCACAAGGCTATACTTTGTATGGGGTCATGTTACAAATACCGTAATTTTGTCATTGTGCAATAAAATAAACCAACATTTTCAGGTTCCCGCCCGGACCAAGATTTAGAGGGCCGCGTCCCTTTATATCACATTCAATTCATTCTGATGATTCGCCAGACCAAGAAAGGCTCTATAGAGGCCCAGGTCACCCTAACAATCACCCAAGGTCACAGGGAAGAGGAGGGAACAATGACGAAAGAGAAGTATTTCCAATTCATCAAAAGAGAATGCAGGATCATCATGTAGGGTCTTACAACAAATCCCAAATGTTTTATGAAGGGAACTCATTCAATACCAATAACATGGGGGATGTGGACCACAGAAGCCATGATGTTGATCATAGACAGCGGGATGGGGATATCAGGCCAAATAAATATGGACAGCCATCTCCTTGGATAAATCAACCATTTGAGAGAAAGCAATATCATAATGACAAAGGCCCACATAAAACTCCCAAACATCATGGCATGGGAGATGGTTTGTTGTCGCTGCCTGACGTCACAGGACATAGGCCACCATCATCTGATCACTACTCGGGCACTTCTGGCCCTAACAACAATAACAATCCATACTCTCGGTCTGTTGATGACACTGTTGATATTGTCAGAAGACGGCTAATGAATAGAGACTCTACAGATCATACTGATCAATCTTTCGATCAAAGAGAGATTGATATCGATATGAGAAAAAATACAAATGAACCATATCATGACAACCCTCAAGAACAACCAGTCAAGAAAAGGGTTCAAAGGCACAGACAAAAAAAGTTAAACTGTGACAAGATGAAAAACAACATAGTACATCAACTTTTCAAGATGGATAAAGGAAAGATTCATAAGTTGATGGACAACCCCAACTCCTCGTCTAAGTTTGAGTATGCTATAAGTAGCTTGATAACTGAGTCTCAGAATAGCTTCAACAGACACTTGAGAAGTGTGGCTGAAAAGTCATTGACAACCAGCAATACTAGGTCAGATTTTATCCACGATGATAACTACACAATCTACGAAGATACTTTCATGAGAGAAATGCAGGGTGTCCTCGATCCACAAGACACGGTGCTGCTGGAAGACATCAAGCCCTTAGTCTTGGCTGAACTGAGCAAGGTCTTGTGTTTGGATGACATTGAATGTGTTGAGGACACTGCTAGATATCAAAGAGATGATAGTGCTTATTACAATGACCAGCATGAATTTCCACATAGCTCATATAATAAATATGATGTTGAAGCAAGCCATGAAGTCATCACTGGAGATTTGTATGAAGATAGAAAGTTGAATATTCCTCAACAAGAAGATAGGCAGTATACTTACTCAAAGTGCCTTTCATTTGAAGAGCCGTCACCACCTTTATTTGAAAGGAGACCTACGAAACAAGCTCCCAACCGTGAAGATAGGTCTCGATCTCATAGCACTGAAAGTTGGCAGACGAGGCGCAGTGTGGACAGCAACACAGTCCAAAATAAATCAAATGAAGAGATAAAAGATAAAAGTGACGAACCTCCGCGCCCACTATTTGATGGCAATTGTGAAGAAACTCAAACCCCACTATTTGACTTAAATTGTGAAGAGCCTCCACGCCCACTATTTGATGGAAATTGTGATCACCTTTCAGATGATGATGACCCTTTCGCTGATTTAGACAACCAGTATCATGTGGCTGTTGACCACACCTTTATAGAACAAGAAGACATAGAAATTGTCTCTTCTATCCCTGAGACAAACAACCATGAAAGTAGATCTCCACCTAATGTGAATCTGCCGGTGCCCAGTGCCCCATCAAATGATATTATCAAAGAAATTGACATCCAGTTGGAAAGTATAGCAAAGTCACCCATAAAACTATTCACAACTGATGCAACTAAAGATAAATCTATTAATTTGAAAATACAGGAAGAAAAACAAGAAAATGTGTCTGCTACAAAAGAAACTTTACTGCCTAAAAGCGAAAGTGAAATGGTAAAAGTTAATTCAGAACCAATGACAAGGTCTGATAGAGAACCTGCCAAACATACTGATTCAGGAAACCGTAATTCCCGGAAGAGATCGGTTGACACGAAACCAGCGCATCGTAAAGAAAAACGAAAGAAAAGTTCACACTCTGAAAGTCATGAAGAAGCTACATCTATTTACAATATGTTTTATGTCCAAAAACTACCAACAAACGATGATAAAAATGACACAGCTGATAAAAAATATTCAGACAAATATGTAAAAAGAAAAGAATCACATTCAAAAGAGAAAAGCGTTAATGCATCAAAACCTGATACACAGAAAAAGCAAACCTCTCACTCCAGTCATTCCAATACAAGCCCAAAAACTAGTTCAAGTATAGGAGGTCAAACTCCATCTAAGATAGATAAGACAAAACTTACCGCTATAGATATATTCTCAGATGGTGCCAAGCTGAAGAAAGGAGCACATCAAGCTCATAGAAATACATCAACACACCTTGCAGTGGCCAGTAAAAGCCCAGATGAAAATAAGATAAAACCAATTATACCTACTGTCACTACTTTTGCTCGTAAATTAACGAAAAGGCATGTGGGAACTCAATTTTACACACGATTAAGACACAAAGAATGCCAAACCAGTGCTCAGAAGAAAATTAACAGTGGCACTCAAACAAGTCCTGTTAAATTCCAGAAAAATCACTGTGAATCCACAGAGCCATTAGAAAGAATGAAAGAAATAGACATGGAAATCCAGATGTTGCTACAGGAGAAGTTTAAACTGTACAACTCTTTGGAATCTAAGAATAAATCCATGAGCAGTTCAAGTACTATGGGCACTCTAGGCATGGCTGTATTGAATGTGCCAGTAGAAACTGATGAAAATAAAGAGGAAGATGATGATTTCCTAGCAGACTCCATAGCTGAGGAATTCACAAATTTACCTGTCGAAGAGCTTGAACAGATTGCCATGGAAGCATTCGAAGATAAAAAAAGCTCAGGAAAACCCAATCGTCGCCAAAAAGGTAGACAGATGCATCTATCGCGTAAAAACTCCGAAAGTCCCACTACACGTAAAAAGAAAGCTAAAAATGACACTCCAAACATATCACTTTTGGAGCAAATCATCTCGAATGATAGGCCTCTTGAAGAAATCATCTCCCTTGATGATCTAGAAAGAACACCGAAGCGAAGTAAAAAGAAATCGGTATCAAAACCATCAAAAAAGAAAACAGCTAAGAAAGCAAACTCTAAACCTTCCATATTAGGTCTAAAATCATATAATTTAAAAGAGTGCTCTGTAGTAATAGAACATTTGGATATAACAGAATATCTTAAGAAACGACCTAAATGTTTAAAAATTAAAATAAAACTTAAATCCATTATGCATAATAACCATGAGACTGAGACTGATAAATTATTGAAAAAAGCTGAAATTACTGAAAGGCCTGAACCTGAAACAATTTTCCCTGATTACCCAGAAAGAATAAGTCCTAAACCACAACTAGAGATTGAGGAACAAAGCATAGAATCAGTGGAAGAGCCAAATGATATACAGATAGACATGATGGAAGTTTGTGAAGACATTGTGATTGGAGATGAGATCAAAACTGTTGAAGATGCGAATGAAAGAGGGCCGATATCTGAGGAGATAATCCTAGACAATAGTCAGTCATCTGCTGAGTATTCGACTCCAGAAAAAACGGAAGGAGAATGTAAGATGTATGACTACTCTACTGATGATACATTGAAGAGGGATGCTGTGACCGTCACGGGAAACGCCGATGCTGTTTTGGCTATTGAAGTAAGTACTCTCCTTTACCGAAAGCGTCAAAAACTCGGTTCTTTATTTCCTTTACTCCTTACAGGACTCTTGGACACGTCAGAAATTTCTAATTACAAGTAAAACAAGGAAGTAAAAATGAGTCGCTTCAAGTTTTTACTCACTCCAATTTTATTAGAGGTAAAGAAGAAAGAAGTGTAGAGGAATCCATCAAATATCTTTTAACTTAACATTTCGAGATAGCATCAAATAGTCAATAACGCGTCCTTCATATACATTAATCTTGATTATTTGATAGTAGCCTAAATTACAAGCTATTTCTGTATTGTAAATTTGATTTATTTTCTATTTATTTTAGCCGTCCTACTGCAGGGCAACGGCACCTTCCAGTCCCTCCCTTCACGATAGGGTCTCCGAACTTATTTACCTATTGTTGAGCTATTTACAATACTTTCTTTCTTCTGTAATACTTTAGCGATGTATTTATCGCGTACCTTGTCTTTTATGATGGCCTATTCAGAGCTACGCGGTAGTCGCTACCCGGAGCGATGGCCGTAAATTTTGATCGGTGTCACTGAGGTTTCGCGCGGTATACAACCGAGTATTGCATTGATCTGCAGACATTTGTCCAGGGCGTTCTGGATGTTTTCTATGTATAATAAAAAATATCTATCTATGTAGTGTATTGTATTAAGTATATCAGTTATCTAGTACCCATAACACAAGCTCTGCTTAGCTTGGGGCTAGATAATGCTGTGTGAATTGTCCAGCATTATATTTATACATTATTATTTATTTGGTAACCATTTGTGCGAATTGTAAAATTACCGCATACCTACTTGGCGTTCTCTACAGCTCCGCATCGGACTGAACGAAGGGAAATAAAACAAGGTACGCGTTAAATACGCTCTGCTTAGCTTGGGGCTAGATAATGCTGTGTGAATTGTCCAGCACTATTTATTTATTTATTTACTAACTGACCTACCCTACCCATAATACCCGATGAGGGTCCTATCAGACAGAAAGCCGTCACGCGTTCAAGCGTTCCGCGTTAGCGTTCTGTTGTATTGACCGCGTGACCGCTTTCTATCGGATAGAACCTTAGATAACCTTACTTTAAGTAGTTTTTCCATCTTTACAGTGCACAGACAACTCTTTCATAGCAGCCTGCCTAGATGGCAACGTATATCACTTCTCGACTGACGGAAAGCTGGTCAATACGTTGCGAGGGTCCAACCTTGCCGTGACCTGCCTCACCATCGTCAAGGAAAAGTACGGGACTACTGTGTACACGGGATCCTTGGATTCACGGATACGATACTACGATCTGGATGTAAGTTTCTGTTTCTAATTTTGTCACTTTGCAATGAGTGACAACCAATATTATATGTGACACAAACCAGCCATCACATCACATCACATCACACTATCACACTAATATTATAAATGCGAAAGTTTGGATGGTTGGATGTATAGATGGATATTTGTGACCTCGTCACGCCAAAACTACTGAACGGATCAGGCTGAAATTTTGCATACAGGTAAGTGTAACCCTGGAATCAAACATAGGCTTTTTATCCCATAAATTAGTTCCCATGGGATAGAAATAACCTCAAAACGTTTCCATAGAAACCACCCGTGCGAAGCCGCGGGCAGAAGCTAGTAATAAGTATATATAGGATAGGATAGCATATGATAAAAAAACCTATATATTATTCCAAGTTCAGAAGTTTATGCGTGCAAAATTTCAGCCCGATTGCTTTGGCAGTTTTGGCGGACTCGAACACACAGTTTGAAAAACGATTGTCTTAATAATATTATTTATTTATTTTAGGGAATCTTTCAGCACAAAAATACATATTAGAGATTTATATATATATATGATAGATAACACGTGGCTACTTACTCACTTGCCACTTATAAGAGATTGGTAGGAGTACATAGGGTTTTTATTTTTATTATTTGAACGAGGCTTACCGATGGAACAATCTTCAGGAGGATTTTACCCAGCAGTGGGGAAAATCTGGTGGGGTTATGGATGATTCGGGTTGATCAGCAGTACCGCCATTTTTTTTAGACACATTTCTAAACACTAGCCGAACTCGGTGTGGAATGTTTGTAAACAAATAATGACAGAAAAAACTAAAACTCACTTGCTTGGCGTCGATTTTCAGTTGTGATTGTAAGCAATATTTATTCACCGATCTTCGTTTAGTTTTTTTTTGTCATACATAATTTTATCCCGAGTGTTCTTAGGCATGTTTCAAGAAAATCTGTTCAGCCAAAAAACGTCGGCGGGTTTTTAAAATTTTTAATTTTATCATGTAGGATGTAGGTTAAGTATGGCTGTTTTTTTAACAAATATTCCACATCGAGTTTGCCTAGTGTATAGACGAGGCGCCCAGATCTGTCATTACGCGATTTTTCGGGTTTACTCGTAAAAATCTCCCTATTTTCTGTATAATAAGTAGCCTTTTATCTAAGTTAGGCCATGTTCGTTCCTATTATCTAAGTTAGGCCATGTTAAACCTACGCCAAATTTCCTCTTGATCTGTTCAGTAGTTTTGGAGATCCTAGGTACAGATATTCTATTTCACGAAGTCCGTTGGGCTATGTCAGTGAATGCATGTACACATTGTTTTAGTGTGCGTAAGCTCAGAAGCAATCAGTCTCGCCCGAGACGCGGTCCGGGTCACTAGTGCTCATTGTATTCACGTTAGATTTTGGTAGCGAGTACCGTCAGCATTACAACTAAGCGCAAAGTTGTTCGTAGTGAGGTAATTTAACGGACTTCGTGAGATAGAACAACTGTAATAAAAAATCACATTTCACAAACTTTCGGCTCTATATACTAGTAGGATTATGGATTGGCGCTTACTTTCAGACTGGATTGGAGAAAGGGCCGGAGTGCAACGTGCTAAGTCCGATCCAGACGATGGATCGCGCGTGGGACACCATCTTTGTCGGCACACGTACGGGCTTCGTGCTGCAGTTTGAATGCAAGGTAACAACAACAACAATATTACGTACCTACTACTACACATAAAAATGTTTTTAACCTTTAGCACAAATATTTTTATTTATACGTAGGTATTTTATTATTGTATCATAATTCAGACCACATAATTAGATTTGCCTTTTAACCTTATTTTATAGTTTTTAAAGCCGCCACACACTGAAGCCGGAGGCGGAGCGGTGGCGGACGGTAGCCGAGCCAGGCGTGGCGTTCGTTGTGCGGATGTCTTCACATTGCAGGCGTGCGAGAGCGGTTGCGTGGCGGAGGCGTTTTGAAGCCTTGTGTGTGTAGGTCACGGCGTCGCATTATTTTAAAGATGTCCTTTTTAAAGTCATTTTGACGTGACAACGTCTTATAATTCGATAGAGCCGGCTGCACGCACGAAAAAACATGACGTCATGCGGCGTTACCTCGCTATGACGTCATGCGGCGTTACCTCGCTCTGAGGCGTTCCATGTAAGGCTTGAAGTGCAAGCGAGAGCGCTCGATATCCGTCTCTCTCCTACTTGAGTGAGCGATGCGTCTGCGTGGACAGCTGCTATACTATAGTACATTTACATGTTTTGATCAAGTATCAAATGCTAGCATTCCATCAGTATTTTCTTAAGACGTTGTCACGTTCAACTATCGTCAGTAAACCGACTTTACAGACGACCAATTTTTTAAAATCATTTTTATAATCGTATAAACAATGATGTGATTTGACTAGCACTATCAATTTTTCGGTATAGTCTATTTTATTTAGCGCCTTACTTGTTACTTTTTTCTGGACTGGTTTCCGTTAACTAGGCCACAGGTGGGCCCTTTTTGCGTGTCGGGTGGCGGGCTGCTATTCTAACCACCCGATGTCCTCTAGAAAGCCAGCTCGCTGACCCCGGTGCATGCCTCCCTAGGCGTCCTCGGTGTCCCAAGGTATTGTAGTCGTTGAGAAGCAACGCTATCGCACTCTACAAGCACATGCGCGGCCGTCTTCTCTGCGTTCATGCACCCTCTGTATAGGGGGCGATCTGTGATACCCAGATGAAATAGGTGTTTGTTAAGCATGCAGTGTCCTGTGACAATACCGACGATTTGCCTGAGTTTGTCACGCTTCAGATTGAGGAGTTTTCGGGAGAATCTCGGGTTTAAAGCCGGGAAGGCCTCCTTCGACTGTCTACAATCTGGAATACTTGCCCAGTAGTCTTGGTGTTGTTTGGTTGTACGTTGACGGATCCATGAGCGGACTTGACTGAATGGTAGGGTGATAATTGGTTCGGGCCCTGTCGGTTGCCGCTCCGAACCTCTCCTTGCCAGTGCATCAGCTTCGTCATTTCCTCTCGATCCGGTGTGTCCTTTTATCCACTGTAGGGTGACTCTATTGAACTCACTTACTTGTTCTAACAGGTGATGGCATTGTAATGTGAGTCCCGAGTTGTGTTCTCTCCTGTTCAGGGCCTGTAGTACAGCCGCGCTGTCCGAGAGGATCCTGATATTTTGGTCACCTTTCTTCGTAGTTTAGCGCCTTATTCGGGTCATGAGATAAGAATCTTGTAAATTTTCACGGTTTCTGTGTGGCGGCTTTTAAACTGTATGCGTTTACTGCTCTATTTATTTAATCATGTTGTGTAAGCATGTTTTGGATCACAATCTGGTCTAAGGTCTATAATTATTTTCAATATTGATGGTATGATTGTTTTCTGTTTAGCATATCAATAAATATAATTAGCAATGCGATTGAAAGCGAATTTAACACTTTACGAAAGAAATATAACACTTGCGGTAGGGCTGCCCCACTAGCGCAACGTCGCTCAGCGGAAGGAGCTCGCTCGGAGCTCTTCTGAAGGATAGGATTCGTAACGAATCCAACAGAAAACCAAAGTTATCGACATGGCTCAAAGAATTAGCAAGCTGAAGTGGCAGTGGGCCGGCCATATCTCTCGAAGAACGTAAACGTGTTATTGAGCAGAGACCGCGATTTTATGACGCCCTCCGGCCAGGTGGGATGACGGTCTGCGAAAGACTGCAGGCAGATGCTGGATGCGGCAAGCTGAAGACAGGGCGCTATGGCGCTCATTAGGGCCTGTGTCCAGAGTGGTCTATAGGCTGATGATGATGATGAACGAAATACGCTAATCTATGGTAAGGCCTAAAGGTTGTTGCAGATCAGGGGCGCCAGGTACCGCGCACATAAAAATGTGCATTTACATATTAATGCACATTTTTGTGCTCGTAATGCTGTCTACACACTAAAGCCGCCGGCGCCGGCGGCATGTGCCACCGGGCTTGTTTCGTTTGCAATGCATGCCGGTGCACGTGCCGCCGGCATTGTGTGTAGACATCATTATATTTAGATGCATTTTTGAATGACGGCATCAGATGACAGACAGCTCGCGGGCCACTCATTTGAAGCTTGTGGAAAGCCATTTTGTCACTTTAAAAAGTATGTGAACATAACGAGTTTAAGCTCATATTCTATGCACATTTTTGTGCAGTACGATAGCGGTATTGGATTAATGTGCTTAGAGCTTAACGCTCCTGCGGCCTGTGAATGAATATCACGCTAAGCAAAGATATAGGTCCATATTACATTTATTGCATCCATTAAAAGGTGTATTATAGGTACATGAATATTTCTATAATCTAACACTCTTAGTTGGTAGATCTTATATGATTATGTACCCGCAGCAGTTTGAAAAAATGGCGCACCTTCTGATTACATGGACCACAGTGTAAAATGAGATGCCAGACGTAGTAGGTAGGATTACAGAAGATTTTGCGAATTTTTTCTCCGACAAGCTAACTACACTTTCATTTCTCTTGAAGTGTTATTTTTTTTTGTCATATATGTATGTTTGTCACCGGGATATTGTTTACCTCTGCCAAATTTCATTAAAATCCGTTCAGCCGTTTTGGCGTGAAAAGGTAACAGACGGACGACAGAATTACCTACTTTCGATTTTATAATATGAGTACTAACTAGCTGCTAGCCGCGGTTTAGCTCGCGCTTTATCAGTACCCTATGTCCGGAAATTCGTTTACGAATAAACTGGTCTGGGGGAACCAGAACTATGTGGGACTCGACGTCCTGAGAAGGACGTAATACCCACTAAAAACCTCTCCAGTGTCTGCTCTCGCCATTTTCGTCGAACCACGGGAACAGTTAAAAGCTACCGCGGCTCGACTGGCGTCCCCTCTTCCTCCTATACATGGCCGGCGAGCCCATTTTTCCGTCACATTTCCTCCTCCCGATATCCGTATCCTTATCCTTATTTTCACCGACAGGACAGACATGGTTGAAACCGCGACCATTTCGCTGCCAAATTTCATTGAAATCCGTTCAGCCATGAAAAGGCAACAGACAGATAGACAGACAGAGTTACTTTGAATTTATATTGTGGATCTATTTGCGAAATGATTTATAACCATTGTTTTGCTACACCAAATAAACCATCATTATAAAATTTCAGAACAACATGCTCATCCCAGTCAGTACAGTGAAATTCTCCGAGCAATCAATCTTAGCCCTTCGAGCTATGAAGGAAGGGCCCCGCAAGGTCCTGCTTGTGGCTGCCCGATCCGACAACGTGACGGTAAAGGATGCGCAAACGGGCCTGCTGTTAAGGACGCTGGAGGGACCCAAGATGACCGTCTACTCGCTGCTGTTTGAAGACGGGAAGGTGTACTGTGGGACGAGCAGTCATCAGATACATGTGTTTGATTATTCGGTGAGTGTTTAGATTATAGTTAAAAAGCTAGACTAAAAAAACATTTAAAACCCTCGACGTCAATTTGACTTTGACCATCATAGACGACAATTTGACTTCGAGCATCATAGACGACAATTTGACTTCGACCATCATAACATTTGGGGGGTTGGGGTCACTGATATATGAACGCCACTGGACGTCTTGTAACCAAACACTTGTCGGAAATCATTTTATTTTAGACAACAATACTTGCCAGCCTCACCTCAACAACCTATATTGGTCCACTGCTGGACGCAGGCCTCCCCCTGATTAGCGCCTTATTAGCTTTTATCTCATGGGGAGTAATGCCCCAAAATCCCCACGCTGGGGGGCCCATAATCCGCATGCGGGTTGGGGATCGCAGTTCGATGGTAGAAATGTTCTGCAGAGGGCGCTGCTGCCCGCCCCCGGTAGATATCCCATAGTCGCCTTTTACGACACCCGCGGGAAGAGTTGGGGTGGTGCGAATTCTAAGCCGGCACCACACAGCGACTGGCAACTAGCCAGCGCTGGTCAATAATTGTTATTTGTTGTTCCCATTTAACATATAGTTATCAATCCACAGAGTGGATCCCACGTGCACGTTCACGAGGGAGGAAAGGGCGCGGTCTGTCTGCGCGCGACGGGCGGGCTGGTGTTCGCGGGTTGCTATGACGGCTGCGTTTATGTCTACCGAGAGGGCGAGACTCGACCGCTCGCGCAGCTGCGAGGCCCCGCCCTAATGCTGCTGTCGCTCGCTATACAAGGCACTAAGGTAAGTCACTCTCAAGAGGGAGATAATGGCGCGGCCTGTCTGCGCGCGACGGGCGGGCTGGTTTTCGCGGGATGCTACGACGGCTGCGTGTATGTCTACCAAGAGGGCGAGAGAACTATCCATATGCAAAATTTCAGCCCAATCCATTCCGTAGTTTTGGCGTAAAGAGGTAACAAACATCCATCCATACATCTAAACATCCAAATTTTCAAGTTTAGATTTTTGTCCTAAGTTATAATTATAACTTAGGACTAAAGGACAACGACTTTTTACTACGAAAACTAAAGTTTTCAATCAGTGTGTCCTACCCGTCATGACCTACGGAGCTGAGACGTGGACACTCACGGTAGGGCTGGTCCACCAGTTCAAAGTCACTCAGCGAGCTATGGAAAGAGCTATGCTCGGAGTCTCTCTGAAGGATAGGATTCATAACGAATACGTCCGACAGAGAACCAAGTTATCGACATAGTTCTAAGAATTGGAGGTTGCGGGTTCGATTCCCGCCTTGGGATAAATGTTTGTACGATCTACACATATTTGTTCCGGGTGTTCTGGTCGTTTCTATGTATAATAAAAAATATCTATCTATGTAATGTATTATATTATGTATATCAGTCATCTAGTACCCATAACACAAGCTCTGCTTAGCTTGGGGCTAGCTAGATGATGCTGTGTGGATTGACCAGCATTGTTTATTTATTTATTATTTATTTAATTAGCAAGCTGAAGTGGCAGTGGGCCGGCCATATCTCGCGAAGAATCGATAACCGCTGGGGGAAACGTGTTCTTGAGTGGAGACCGCGACTTGGCAAACGTAGTGTAGGACGCACTCCGGCCAGGTGGGAGATCTGCGAAAGACTGCAGGCAGATGCTAGATGCGGCAAGCTAAAGACAGGGCGCTATGGCGCTCATTAGGGGAGGCCTATATCCAGCAGTGGACTAATATAGGCTGATGATGATGATGATGAATACTAGTGTACATTTTATAAGAACATATCTAACCATTTTTTTTGTTTCAGATTATAGCTGGCTACAAAGACAGAAGTCTGTTTATATGGAAAATACCTTTAGCTGTACTCCAAGAGATGATTTTATAAATAAAGATATATAGATAGTACATGAAGTGTTGTAGATATAATCTCACATTATCTTTAGTTGAGTATGTTAACACTATTTTTGCCTAGTTTTTAACAGTGTGTACATAAATAAAAGAAGTTTATTGAAAATTAGAAGGTATTTTCTTCAAACCTCAAAGATTTTAAAGCATGTTACCGGTTTTACTATAAAAGCTATCGTAGTTTGGACGTATTCATTACGCATGTCGCGGGTTAACTTCGAACTTTGAACCTGCATATTACCTTCCTGTCGGCGACTAATATACTTAGTGCCCATTCCCACTTAGCCGATCAGTCTTTTTTCTCGGTCAGTCTAGATATATCTAGATCTAGATAATAGCGGATGTGCCAGTGGCAGTACAATTTGTATGGAGCTGTTCACATTATGACTGATCCGGGAAAAAAGACTGATCCGAGTTATTTGACGGACGTTTTGCCACTGCGACGATCAGTCAAAAAGATCAAATTCTTCCCAAGAGATCGTCGAAAGAGGAAAAAGACATTCGAAAGTAGTTAAAGAACTTCGCCTCATCATTCCTTAATTCACCCATCAATGTTTGAAATGTCCCTGAGAAACTGATAACACTTAGCTTTACTCTACCTCCCCGAACACTAGCGCCGCCACATATTTTATCATATTATTACGTCGAAGAAAGGAAATTCCAAAAATTACGTTGGGCAATTTGTGATACCTGTCATAAGCATTTTTTTAATGCCTCTATAAATTTTTGTATAGTGTAGGCAGAGATGCGAAGTTGCTCTTTTTTGCCACCATGGTGGCCAAAAACAGCAACTTCGCAACTCTGCTTAAAGTATACAAAATAAAAAAAATACAGATGCATTAAAAAAAAGCTTATGATAGGATTCACAAATTGCCCAACGTAATTTTTGGAATTTCCTTCCTTCGACGTAATCTTCTATAATATAAAAATGAATCGCAAAATGTGTTGGTAAGCGCATAACTCAACAACGCCTGGACCGATTTCGCTAATTCTTTCTTTGTTGTGTTTGTTATTGTCAGGAGAAGGTTCTTATGAAAGAAAAAATTAAGAAAGTTGGAAACATAAATTTCCACGGGGGCGAAGCCGCGGGGCGCAGCTAGTAATAAGATAAAATATGTGGCGGCGCTAGTGTTTGGGGAGGAGGAGCCCTTTTTCAATAAATGTTTTCATTTCATTTCTTTTCCTGTTGAAAATCGGTCTCGAAATATAGGATGCACCCAATGTTGTCTTCGTTTTCTACTTCTTTTTCGTCTCAAATACCACCAGAATATAAGAATATCATTGTCGCCGTCCATCGCGTACCTACGTAATACAAACGTAAACCTGAAGGAGAGTCGAACCACCGACCTTCCGGCAAAACAGACTGATCGGATATAATGTGAACACCCACGTCGTCCGGCGTCCGGTTTTAGGGCAAAAAGAGTGATCAGATAAGTGGGAACGGGCTCTTCATCATCATCATCATCATCATCCGTAGGTGTAGATTAATTCGGTTAAGCTAATTTTAAGATTGTTTACTTTCTTGAACTGCATCATATTCCCATTATACCTTAATCAGTACAAGCACCCGTGCCACCCCGTGCTTCGAGGCAACAGAAAACAAAATGGCTGCCATTTTATCATGGAGAGAGAAAAAAAAATAGGGATAGTGATTTGTCTATAAAATTTACCGTATTTCACCCCCCCAAAGTCTCCGACACCGGTGACCGGACACATTGTATAAATATCTACATACATAATATTATCGTTTAATGAAGAAAAGCAGTAGGTACGTAGGAGCTGTGTGGTGACGGCTTAGATTTTGCATACCTAACCCCAACTTTTTCCGCGGGTGTCGTAAGAGGCGACTAAGGGATATCCACCGGGGGCGGGCAGCAGCGCCCCCTGCAGAACAATCCTACCATCGAACTGCGATCCCCGACCCGCAATACCCGCATGCCCAGCTGATAATCTGATATTTTGTAGTATCTACCTTTTTACAAAGGACATGATAATTTATTTACATCCCCAACTTCCGTGTAGCTTCAGGATAGGTATTTAAAAAAAAAGGCGAGTAGGCAAGCACTCGATGGCCAGTGCACCTGTCTTTTCCAGTAGGTACCTACCTACCTGCCTTTTTGAGACTTGAGTCTTTATGAACAAACCGTTGATTAGGCTTCTTTTCAAGACTACACCTATTAAGATAATTTGTAGGATATTAAATCTCTCGTGGTTTCATAGCCATTGAAAATGGCTGGAACGGAAAGGTTAGGCTGCTATAATGCCGCTAGCCCACTGCGGTGCACGCTGTGAACGGCAGTGGACCACTTACACTAGTCATCGGCGCCAACTCGTCGCGTCGGTAGGAGCGGCCTTAAATGTATGCTATCTTTTGTTGCTGCCTCATCTGGCATAGTGTGCGAAAGGGCACGATAGGATGAAATGCACAATGATTCATCCGTAAAATGACCGCGTAAAAAAATGGGAACTGACTTTTAGCACAAGGGTTATTATAGAAATACTACCGAGTGTATCTTTTCAAAATAAATTTATTTCAACTATTGAATAACTCAACTATACGGGCTTTATTTTAGAGTTTATAGTTCCCCGTACATTATTTGTTTTCGCCCAAAGTTGGGCTAAAATCAGTGTTGAGATACAAAAGTTTAGAAGCTTGTATTTTTCAAATGTAGGTATATCTACTTTTTCCGGTTTTGGGTGTATACTTACAAACATTTCTCTGCATTGCATTTTAGCTATGATTAGAAACGTCTACCTAATTTTAGCAGGCATCTAATTTGGTCGTGATAAAAATTTATTCCAGTGAAAAACGGGCAGATTCTTTTGAAAAAAGTGAAATATGGATTTTGTAGTATTTTTAGGGTCTTAGAGAATACCATAATTTTAAAATCGTAAAATTTAAGTTAGGAATCCTAAAACAACAGAATCGACATCATTGACGAGATTAAACTGATATTATCCTTAGTTTTGGATGGTCAACATCAAACAGCGTAGTAGTTAACCTTCCACGTTTGTATGGAAAGATGAGCGACTCGTTTAACCTTAAAACGACAGCATGCGCGGGCCGCATTGCTGTGGCTAGGAGAGCTAGGGCTGTGGCGTTATAAAAACCACATCACAAAATACGATCAAAAATATATCACCCAAGGGAGTATCCTAGGTCCGTCTCTGTTCCTGGCATACATCAACGATTTGTGCCAGCAACAGTTGCCTCGTGGCAAAATCCTAAGTTTCGCAGATGATACAGCCTTGTTTTTCAGCGCTAATACCTGGGAGGAGGTTTTCATATTTGCGCAGCAAGGATTTAATAAAGTTAGCACTTGGCTGCATAATAACATTCTTACGCTCAACATCACAAAAACCAAATACGTAGCATTTGCTCATAGGGTTAACCTTCTCCCTTCACCTAACCTCAAATTGGTTGCGCATACGTGTCCTGGCTCTAGCTCTAACTGTGCATGTCCTTCTCTCCTAAGAGCGGAGAGTATCAAATATTTAGGTGTTGTAATTGATCAAACCCTTAGTTTCAGACCACATATAAATGTACTCTCCGGAAGGCTCCGTAAGCTGATATATATTTTTAAAACTCTTAAGCACGTTGCTGACCGAAATGTCATAAAGATGGTCTACTCGTCATTAGGACAGTCAATTATAGACTATTGCATAACCTCTTTTGGTGGTGCAGCCAAAACCCATTTGATCGAGGTTGAGCGAGCTCAGCGTGCGATATTGAAAGTTGGGGCGGGACTCCCGTTTCGTCATCCTACAGTAGAGTTATTTAGGCACTGGGATGTACTAACGGTGAGACAACGTTTCGTGTTGCATACTGTTCTATTGAAACACTCAAAATTACAATTTGACGCTGAACTGAATAAAGGTAAGCGCAGAAAGGGCAAGGTGTGCCAGGTTGAAACTTTTAACTCTCGTCGTTCTAACAATTTCTTCTGCTTCCAAGGGAACTTTCTCTATAATAAATTGAATAAATCTCTCAATATCTATCCCCTGTACAAATATAGTTGTAAACATACGATCACAAAATATCTAAAAAGCCTTAATTACGAACAAACAGAAAGTCTTTTATGTCCTGGCTTATAAAGTGGATGACTTTAGAAACTATTATTATCTATTTCTTTGTCAACTTGTTACCCAAATTGTCTGCTTATCATCTTCTCAATTTCACGCGGATAGGGATCTCTTGTTGCCCAGACTCTCTCGAGTCTGGTGTCCTCAGAAGACCTTACCCAAACACACACTCACACACACACACACGCACTCGCACTCACACACACACACACGGCCCTGTACTTACACGAAATGCTGGCTTAGTAGTAATTAATTAAAACCTTATTTAAGCTTACTTGGTATATAACTTTGATTAATCCTTTTCTTTTTTTACTTCTGTAATCATCAATTCATGTTTTTTTTTTTTTTTTTTTTTTTTTTATCTTTAAGTTTTACACTTGCCTAAATGTTGTCTACCTAACTGTAATATACAATGTATTAACTGTACTTCTGCCGCGGAGTGGGAGCCTGGTGACCTGTAACACAGGTTTTTTACAAACCTAACGCAGGCACCAGTCTCACGCAATGTTGCTTTATGGTTATACTAACTATACTAGTTTTTAAGGTGAGCTCATTGTGTGAAGAGAACAATAAATGGTTATTATTATTATTATTATTATTATTTTAATGAATTTAAATCAATATGTATTAATTTGTAATAAAATAGTAATTTACAATTCATACTGAGAAATTGCCATAACAAAGCAACTTTTTTACACAAACAAAATACGTTTCTAATACCTCTAAGATAATCCTGCTAAGATTGACGTGGGATCTTCCACTCCCGATTTGACTTTCTTCAAGAAGAAGACGGCTTCGCGACCGTCAATCAGCCTGTGGTCGTAGGATAGGGCTAGGTACATCATTGGCCTGATTTGCACCTGAAAAAGATAATATATGTCAGCCTATTGCCTAGAAAACCTGACAACAGCTGCGAGCTGTTCTATTATTCCTTTTGAATGTCATATTTATTTTAAGATAAATACTATTTACATTAATTTTGTCAATAGGGCACTACCCTATCCTGGGTAAAAAAAATATTATTCTATTTAGTCCGTCAGTTAGATTATCAGAAGATATTGGATACATATTGATGTCAATTCTGTTGTTTTAGGATTCCTAACTTAAATTTTACGATTTCTAAATTTTCTAAGTTAGGTCGACCTAAAATTTTGGTATTCTCTGTACAGATCCTAAAAATACCACAAAATCCATATTTCACTTTTTTTAAAGAATCTGCCCGTTTTTCACTAGAATAAATTTTAATCATGACTAAATTAGATGCCTGCTAAAATTAAGTAGACGTTTCAATATTTCTTTTGTTAAAGTTTAGGAGTGGGGGCTAGTGACGTCACATCTTGCTAAAAAGTGTCGCAAGGTATGACGTCACGCGGAAATTTAACTGGCTATATCTTCATCATTTTTTGTTAATTCGACAAAAGAAAATATACGTGTCCAATATCTTCTGATGATCCAACTGACGGACTAATTAGAAATTTTCAGGACACTTAGCCTATTGTTTGACGCATGAGTTTTCTCCCAGTGAAAGGTGACTTTACCGCAATTGGTTCATCTGTTTGAAAGCTGAGCAACGATACCACAGACAGGCACACGAACGGATAGACATATGGACACCTTGAACGTACACCTCTTTTTGCGTCGGGGATTAAAAATTATGAGTAGCTTAAAGAAAAGATCAAGAAATAATAATACCTTTCCCTTGATAGCTACAGGCCGCTGGAAGATGCCATGCATGCCGAGGATGGCAGACTGCGGCAAGTTGATGATAGGCATAGACAGCAACGAGCCGAAGACGCCGCCATTGCTGATCGTGAAGGTGCCGCCTTGCATGTCCGCTGGAGTTAGTTGACCTGGAAGGCAATAGAAGAAATGAAATAAATGAAATGAAATAGTATTTATTTGCTTAAATATACTCATAAATTTATTCGCCGTAGGAGCACAAGGCACACTTGGTTAAGTCAATAGGAATAACTACCTAATAAGGCAAATTAAATAATTAGATACGATCTGCAGACATTTGTCCAGGGCGTTCTGGATGTTTTCTATGTATAATAAAAAATATCTATCTATGTAGTGTACTGTATTAAGTATATCAGTTATCTAGTACCCATAACACAAGCTCTGCTTAGCTTGGGGCTAGATAATGCTGTGTGAATTGTCCAGCATTATTTATTTATTTATTTATTTAATAATTATAGTAAGTAGGTAACGGTAGGATAGGTGAACAATGATGGTTTAAGAATATGGTATCACTATATTTATTTATTTAATAATTATAGTAAGTAGGTAACGGTAGGATAGGTGAACAATGATGGTTTAAGAATATGGTATCACTATATTTGACTTATTAGCCGTGATAATTTTTAAATAGAATTTGGTGGTCAAGATAGTCACGCAGGTAGAGTGGTTTGACGTCTGGCGTTCAACAAGTACAAGTACTTACAGCTAGTGGTTTAGTATTCATAGATTCAGGCGCTACTTTGCGGAAATCCATTGCAAAATATTAGGATGAAAATATTTCAGTCGTCTAACTGACGACGACTTAGCAGATAAGGTTTTGCGCGGAATTGTTATGTAGGTAGAGATAAACCATTCTAAAAATGAACGCCGAGTGTAGGTAAGGTACCTATGCTATAAGGGCGTGCATTAATTACGGATGTAAGCGGGTTAACTACGAACCTTATTTGTGTTGGAAGAACACCAACGTTTCATCCCCTACATCCGTGGTGAATTCATCAAACTTTGATAGGTTTTATAGTAAATAGGGCGTGCATTTTTAGAATGGTTTATCTCTAGTATTTTTTTTTATATCATAATATTTTTGAGGCGATTTGTAGTTTTGCGCACTTCATTATGATCACCATCATTCATTATCATCAGTCCATACCCACTGCTGGGTGTAGGCCTCCTCCAATTTTAGCCACTCATAAGTTTAGTATCTTGCGCAGATCACGGCTAGGTTTTGTTGGCAATCTTCGTTATATCATCGGTCCATCTAGCACGTGATTTTCCAGCACTGCGGCCTGTACCTATTATGAAAGCTTGCTACGACCTACGAATAAGTAATAAGTCATAACCAAATTCGGTTTTCATTTAACTGTTGGTGTGCGATACTACACAATAAAATCATTGCTGTTATGATAAGAAGGTTGCGGGTTCGATTCCCGCCTCGGGACAAATGTTTGTACGATCTGCAGACATTTGTCCAGGGCGTTCTGGATGTTTTCTATGTATAATAAAAAATATCTATCTATTTAGTGTATTGTATTAAGTATATCAGTTATCTAGTACCCATAACACAAGCTCTGCTTACCTTGGGGCTAGATAATGCTGTGTGAATTGTCCAGCATTATTTATTTATTTATTATCTACCATGGAACATTAAATAACAGTGCCGGCCGGCGCGTGCGGCGGGTAGGCTATACACTGTAGGTCCAGGTATTTACTTATTTGTAGGCTCCGATGCAGATCTATGCGTAATGCTTATGCCATAGACAAGCATTACTCAAGCATAGAGCAATGACTGAGCGAGCTTTCATACGGTCTGCGTCTGCTTTCCCTGAGCCGCAATTTTTTTTACGTTTGTCGTGATCATTGTAACACCTAGGTAAGTATTCTGTAGAATCCAGTTTTATCGGATAGATACTGTTACTGAGTTGACATTGCGTCGCACGCGGCTTACCGTAAGGTTTAAAAATAGGCTCCCATTGACATCGCGAGCCTTAGGGTACGCGGAACCTAGAAAAAGGTAAGTTGCTTACTGGACACGAGTTAGTTCTTAAGTTCTCACCTGTCCTAGCCTTTTCTGCAATAGCGCTCAAGGCGAGCTCGATGCGGGGATAGTCCATCGACTCCACATTCCTGAGAATGGGCACCACGAGGCCGCGAGGCGTCGCCACAGCTACCGATACGTCCACGAAATCTCTGTAAACGAGAAACAAGAAAGGTTATGTTGACTGCCTCGTTGGTCTAGCGGTGGGCTTGTTTTTACCGCAGATTATGAGCTCCAGGGTCGGGCCAATAGTTAAAAAAATTCACAGTAGCAGCCCGGAGTCAGAAAGTTCGCGTTGTTGGCGCACACCCCCGTGCCTCGGAAAGCACGTTAAGCCGTTGGTCCTGCGCTTGACCTATCCCCGGTCGTGTCGGTCTGCCGTCCCATCGGATGAAATGAATGATGCAAAATAAGTTAAAAATAAATAATTTAAAGATAGAGTTTAAAGTTTAAATGTAGCCGGGTCAGAGAGGATGAGAATGGCACAAAATGGAACTAGCAAAATAACGAAATAGAAAAGAAGAAAAAAACCAACAATTTTTTTGTGCCTAATTTTTATTTGTCTCTAATATAAGATTGGTCAAATTATTGAGGTCAAACGAAGGTCTAACGACAATAAAATAATAATAAATAAATAAATAAATAAATAATGCTGGACAAATCACACAGCATTATCTAGCCCCAAGGTAAGCAGAGCTTGTGTTATGGGTACTAGATAACTGATAAACTTAATAATATACGAGTACATAGATAGATATTTTTTATTTTACATAGAAAACGACCAGAACACCCTGAACAAATATCTGCAGATCGTACAAATATTTGTCCCGAGGCGGGAATCGAACCCGCAACCTCCTGCGTCGCAGGCGGACCTTCGCCCACCGCGCCACAGAGGTCGTCGAAAACAAAATAGTTCTCATGCAAGCGACTGTGAGGATGTCAGGAACAGAAAGAAAGGAGGCCTGTTGTTAGCAGTGATAACAAAAACTAAACCGTAGTACCGTAGGTTAACAATGTGAAATATTTCGTTCTTCGCTATATAGGACTTTCGTTACCATTGAAACCATTAAAACCATTTATTGCTTTGTGATTGTGGTAATATACAATTGATCTTAAATTTAGTTTTAGGTCAGCACAATCTACTCTTTCGGGCGTACAAAAATATCTCACGTATTTGGAGTTGACAGAGAACATGTAGTAACGAATTAATGTATTAATATAATTATAAATGAAAAAAAAAAATCATATAATAAAATGAAATCAAACTATATAATTATAAAGTCATGTAACAAACATAAAAAATCCATAGTAATATTCTATGTCATCATTTTAGGATGTCATACATAATCCATTCAAAAACCATGCAAGTCCTAAAAACAATTCTCCAGAACCCAAGAAAAACGTTTAGTTTTCAGTTATTGTTTCGTAGCATCGTAGCACATCCTACGAAGTGCTACGCGAACAAGACATTTGGAAACTTATTGAGGAGCGTGATCGATGAATGCGGGAACATTCAACACTGTAAGGAAAGAAGAAGAATCTGACTCTATAGAGGCGGACGTAAATGGTTGTGCTTTTAACAGCTATAGCTATAGTTGTTAAAAGCACAACCATTTACGTATTCTTGTTTCAGAGTTCCATGAGGTTTGTTGTTCATAAGGGTGTGCGTGTTGAAGTCTTTTGTATGCTACGCGGGCCGGCGTAGCTTCGTAGCACCTTCTACGACATTATACGATAAGAGTGGATGCTTTAGTCATTTAATTACTAGTTTAAGCCCGCGGCTTCGCACGCGCTGTTTCTACGAAAACGTTTATGCCATGGGAATTGATTTATGCGATAAAAAGTCTATGTTTGATATCAGGATTGGAATGACTTGTATGCAAATTTCAGCCCGATACGTTCAGTAGTTTCGGCGCAAAGAGGTAACAAACATCCATCCATTCATCCAAACTTTCGCATAGAGCAGACATACTGACATAAGACCCTTCCATTCGCAAATATGTCACAGACAGTCACACGTTGAGGGCGGCGACTGATGGTGTCCCACAGTGCGGCCAGGTGGTAAAGCGAGAGGCCTGTGACTTCTAGGCGAATATAATTGTCCGGCACATATAGGCGAAGCAACTCGTTGCTGCCTCGCTACTGCAGCGCATCAGGAATGTTTCCGGCGGCGCGGGTGGACTGCTTCCATACCACCATGCGCAAACGCACCGCGTCCCTGGTGCGCAGGTTGCGGGCTAGCTCCAACACCCTCCTGGCAATGATAGCCGCTAGGGTGAACTGCCCGTACACAAGGCACTACTGTGACACCTGCCCGGCAATCCAATTAGATTTTAAGTTTTCTCAAATTAATTATAAGTACCCTTAAATGAGTTTTATGTGCTCGAAATAAATGATTTTTTTTTATTTATATTTACAGGAGGAAGGGCGATGGGTAGGGTAAAGTGAGAAGTATGAGAGGAAAGAGTTCACTCAGTAACTTAATGCGTAGCAATGTTCTACGATTTCGAGGCTTCGATCAAGGTATTCGGGGCGGCAAATAGAGTACATTGATTTGATTCAATAGAGACATTTATTTATTTATTAAAAGGGCATCCAACATGAGTTCACACAACGCAAGTTAGTAACAATTATTGTATGGTTCTTAAATCTATGTGACTATATTATATAGGACGCCTCGGCGTGCACAGTAACAGAATATCAACAAGTACAATAACAATGTTCTTTTTTAACTGGACGGACAAAGTAGCTACAAAAATAAAAGAAAAAGTAAAATATAAAAGAATTCGATGCTTTCAGGTCCAACTAAAGATTATCAGACGTTTTGTGATTTTCAGCCGACGATATCATCATCATCAGCCTTTATTCGTATACTGCTGGACATTATGTAGGCGTCGCCTAATGAGCGCCATAGCGCCCTGTCTACAGCTTGCCGCATCCAGCATCTGCCTACAGTCTTTCGCAGATCGTCATCCTACCTGACCGGAGTGCATCCTACACTACGTTTGCCAAGTCGCGGTCTCCATTCAAGAACACGTTTACCCCAGATAATTATCGGTTCTTCGCGAGATATAGCCGGCCCACTGCTATGTCGATAACTTTGGCCGACGATAACAACATGTGAAAATTCTAAAACCGGCTAACTAATTAATTTCATATAAATTAAATATGTACTTTACTCGATATCTTCGCTTTGTTTTGTGATATAAGATTGACTACTGTTTGACCCGTAAAGCTTAAAAACAGTGTATATAAATATTAAATACCAGCTTCTGCCCACGGCTTCGCACGCGTATTTTCGGTACAATAAGTAGCCTATTATCTAAGTTAGTTTAGCTTTAAACGTACGCCAAATTCCATCGTGATCTGTCCAATAGTTTAAAAGTCCAGTAGTAGAGGACTTTCGGCGTTTTAACATCATTAGTAGGATATAAGTACATTTTACTTTTACAAAACACTAAAAATACTACCTACGTACCTGTAAATGATGTTAGTTCCCTCGATAACTGCATTGACGACGGGCTGGTCTTGCAAGGCGCAGGCCGAGGCTTTGAGGAAGGGAGACATAAACGACAACTTCACTCCATACTTTTTTTTGAATGATTCTAGGTTCGCTTTTCGGTATGCCATCAGGTTGCTGCAAAGTGTTCATATTTTTATAAGATATTCCCATGTTAAGGCTATAACCTCAACAGCCTGTGTTGGTCCACTATTGGACGCAGGCCTCCCCCTGATAAGCGTCTTATTGGCTTTTACCACATGGGGGTAGTGCCGATAATCCCCACGCTGCGTATGCGGGATAGGGATCGCAGTTCGGTGGTAGAATTGTTCTGCAGGGAGTGCTGCTGCCCGTTGGATATCCCTTAGTCGCCTCTTACGACACCCGCGGGAAGAGTAGAGGTAGCGCAAATTCTGAGCCGGCACCACACAGCAGGGTTATAAAACTACCTTATAATCAACACTTAACCCTTCGTACGTTTCTGGTGAACGAACGAGTTTGTGATGATCGGGCGGTGATACAGACACCTCCTACTGCAGGACAATCCAGTGCTTGGTACTTTACCCTTCGTGTGGGCGTTCAATGTAAGCACACACGGGTGTACCACAAGCACAAAGCGTTCCTTATAAGCAACAACAAAAAAGAACTTACTATTATTAATACCTATATGTATAATAAAATATTATTGAAATAAATTTATTCACAAAGAAAATTATACTAGTATTTACAATTGAAACAATTGAGCTAACTGCCGACTGTTGCAAACAGTCTACAGATAGCTCAACTGATAACTAACTGAGCGTCTGGTCGAAGCGACGCGTGACCCGAGAGCTGGTGAATATCTGGCACAGCGTATCAGCATTGCCATACAGCGTGGCAATGCAGCCAGCGTCTTGGGGACGCTTCCGACTGGTGTTGATATGGATCAGTTGAGCTATCTGTAGACTGTTTGCAACAGTCGGCAGTTAGCTCAATTGTTTCAATTGTAAATACTAGTATAATTTTCTTTATTGAAATTACGTTAACCAGGATAATACGTTGATTCTGGCAAGTACCTACCTATCTACAAGCTGTCGTTATTATCGTAGTATTGGATTGTGGACTATCGAGTTTCTGTCTTTTGTCTCGTAGATGATAAGAAGTTATCCAAATGCATTGTTCTATTTAAAATTACTAACATTGTAAAGTACACATGTATATAAGCCCCGCAAGTTGATATTGCGATGGAACCTTGTCACAATAACAGCTGCGTGACGTCATCCGTCGCAAAAAAGTACAGATAGCAAAAAAATGTAATAAAAAGTAAATAAGCTAGGGTTATGGGATATTTGTATTTAAACCAGGCCACACGTTCCGTGACTTTGGTAGAATTTTGCAAAATATTCAAAATGTCTATTACTAGTTGCTTCGACATTAAAATATCCTCAGTAGTGTTCGAAGCACTTTTTAAGGCACAGTTTATATTTTGGATAACTAACTTAGTCATCTTTCTCTTTTAAAAAATAATTGTCAACTTTAATTATCATTCCACGAGCACGACTGTTAATTAATTTCTTACTCATTTTAACGGGTAACAGGTAACAAAACTAAACAACAAAACTCAAAATAACAATAAAACAGGATAACAAAAACAAAAAGCTTTAACAAGTACTCGATGCGCGTAAGCACGTAAGCGCGGGCTGACCTTGCGAACGGTACTGACGGTGCGACGTCGACTACGTCACCAAGATGGCCGCCAATCGCAATATCAACTTGCGGGGCTTATAAGACGAGTGTGAGCACCAAAACAAACCTACTGTGGTTTAATGGTGCAACATTGATAAACACATTCCTTCTTAATAAATATTCTATTCAAACCACGTTTACCTAATCTACTTAGCCTATTCTACGTAGCCTAACCCTAAAGCCTAAGTAGGGGTACTTACGGAACCTATCCCAGCCTAACCACGTATTTTATCCTATCATCCTTAATAGTGTATCCCTATCAATGTATGTGTCCCTACAACCCTATCCCTGACCATATAAGTGTACTAAATAAATATATCTGGGAGGCTAATCCAGCGGATGCTGGGAATTTCTGGGCAGCTCGTCAGTGGATGCTGGTACTTCTGGGTGGCACCTCCAGCGGATGCTGGGAACTTCCGGGCAGCTCGTCAGGCTTATTATATATTTTATATATATCTTGCGCAGCAGAATTGCTGAGTAGTCGCTCTATTGATTTTTGGACTTAAGATATATGCTGTATCAGGCTGTAATTGTGTAAATGCAAGTAGGCTAACGTTAGTTTTGCCGTTGACTTGGCTTGTTTGTTAATTAATTTATTACTAGGTTACCTATTTGAGCCGTTTGGGGTTGAAACCCTTGGTCCTTGAGGTCCTGGGGCACACGCAATTTATAAAGATCTTACCAAACTTCTTATAGAGTTCACAGGTGATCGGAATGCTGGCTTTTATTTCGGTCAACGAATTAGCATTGTCATTCAACGTGGCAATGCTGCTAGCATTCTGGGCACTCTGCCTTCTGGTGACGGCTTAGATTTTTAAGAAATAGATATACTTACTTGTATATACTAGTTGTTATTGTTTTATTCTGTTAATGTAATGTTCTATGTGCTAAATAAATGTAATGTCCTTTTACAAGTGTATTTTGTTATAAACTAAGCTGCAAATTATATTATAATATTAATTTAGTCATAAACGTAAGGATAAACTAGGATTACACTATAATAAAAACATGTTCAATGGTTTGAACAAAGGCTATCTACTCATATCGATAGCGAAAGCGAGTGAGTATATTATGCGGTACATACAATATTACCCGGCGCGATGACACGCGAAACTAAGTGTCGTGTCGAGTTGAGAGGGCATTCTTCCGCCGCGGCCAAGAAGTCAGATTAAATTATAATTGCGTAAAAATGGTACAATTTTAAATTAAAAAAAAACATTAAAAAAAAACTTTACCGTTTTTATGTCCAGTTCGAGTTATTTTAGAGATTTACCATCATATTGTTACACTAAACACAAAAAAAACACATTTCCAAACCATTTAATTTAAATTAATTTGAATTGAATGGTTTGGAAAAAAAAACGATCAAAAAAATGGCGCACGTGTCAGATTTCAATTTTGAATTTACGACTTCTTTTTAAATTTCTTCTAAACTTGGTTAGTTTATGGTCTTGACGTCAGCTTGACAACGTCAGTCAACTTTTAAGACATTGACATGGCTCAAAAGTTGACTCTACGCACATAAATTCAACGAAACAAAAACAACAAAAGAAAAGCTGAAAATCGGCCACAATATGGTCGCTTGCCACGCAATGGTTTTATTTGACAGGCCATATTATGGCCTCTTGCCTCCGGAGCGGATAAGTTAACAGGTAAGTACCTCATATCACATTCGTTGTAAGTCGTCAACATAGCGCAACTGTTTTGCGCTTCCTTCAATCGTTGAGAGATGCGCTTGCGCATGGCGTTCATGGGCACGGGGTAGTCCGTGCGCGTCCCCGATATGGTCTTGGTTGGGTCGCCAATCTTCTGAGCCGCAACCTGAGTACGAACGGGTACGTATTTGGAATTACTACGATAGGGAATCATTTATTCCGGGGTTGGTAGAGTGGACCCCTTATGAGCGCTATAGCACCCTGCTTAAAAACATCAATTAGTTTCTATCCGACAAGCTAAATCCCTTGCTATCTTCAAAAGTATGGTTCATCAACAATATCTGTCCACTCTTGATAAGTCTTCCTAATAATCTTTTTTATATTTTGTCAATTATTCCTATTTTCTGTGTCTTTTTGCTCTCTTTTTATAAATGATTGTATTTCTGTTTTATAACTACTTGTTTGTGTTTAATACTTGATCAATTACGCCACCGTCAGCTTCAATACGTTCGGATCCTATCCATCCAAAGGTTGTCTGGAAGAGATCGCTATTAGCGATAAGGCCGCCGATTGTGCCACACGAGATATAGTTAGTATTAAGTTCATTTTTAATTGTTTTATTTATTGATGGTGCAATAAATAAATAAATCTATCTATCAATATGGCTTACCGTCGCACCGCCTGGTGCGCGTACTGTAGCCGGGGCCGACGATGCCGGGGCAGCCGCCGGGGCGGCCGCCGGGGCAGGCGCCGGTGCAGCCGCCGGGGCAGCCGCCGGGGCAGCCGCCGGAGCAGCGGCCGGCGCGGCGGCGGCGGCTGGCTTACCGGCAGGTGCCACTCCTGTTATATTCACCTGTAATACACGTGTGTTTTAACAATTTTACTTCGACATAGGGGGGTTCGATTCCCGAAACGAATTTTCGTATGATCTGCAGATATTTGTTCCGGGTGTCACCCAGAACACCCGGAACAAATATCTACTTTTCTATGTGTATTTAAAATCAGTTCAGTTCAGTTATTTATTTATAAGAAAATTTTCTTACACGTCAAACTAACTTAGCTAGGTACAGAATAATGTAAAAACTAAGTAATCTAAAATCATCTATCAATGTATTTTGTATCTTGAACGAAGGACAATTGCGCGAAGGACATTTGAGTGTAAAGACACTTGCGCGAATGGACACTTTTACAAGAAATCAAAAAACTCTCGAAATAGACGTGTCGCGAATTTCACCATTATGTGGGGTATCTCGAGGGATTGCAATGTGCGCATGTAAAAGATCATCACATGATAATTTTGCAATCACTATTAGTAACTAACGGTTTCCATGACAAAGCACGTAATCAGGAGGTCTACTTTGAAAAACGAATTACAAAGTTGACAAAAGACAGATCGCCTAAAAAACGTGCCGTGTGGTGCCGGCTTAGAATTTGCACCACCCCGCGGGGTAAGAGGCGGCTGTGGGATATCCACCGGGGAGCGAGCAGCACCGCCTCCTGCAGAACAATCCTATCACGAAACTGCGACCCGCATGTGGGGATTATGGGCATTACCGCCCATGAGATAAAAGTCAATAAGGCGCATATCATGGGCAATCCTGCGTCCAGCAGTGGACCAATATAGGCTGTAGAGGTAGAGTAAGAGAGGATCGCATAAAACGAAAGACGACCGATCCGTTCCTCCGAGTCATCAAAATTACATTAATTTCTTAGAGATCCAAAACGAAAGGTCAATAAAAAGTGACGTGTCCGAAGCATTATTATATGATAAGTAGAGGAGAAGGTGGTAATGTGGTCCCCCATTTTGTTTTTAGATAGATAGATAAATAGATAGATAGACTTTTATTGAGTACCTACACACAAACAGCACAGGAAAAATAGTACATAACAAAAGTATAGTAACATCATATAAGGTAGGTACACATATTAGGTTAATAGGTTCGTTTTAGCATGTAACATTTGAAATAATAGATCTAAAAATGAATATTATACGTAAAAAGATTAAACAATTAATTAACAGTGTATTTTTGTCTATATTTCTATTCAAATAAATCCAATCATTTTATTATGAAAATCGTTTATCTATACTAGTAATATAATAATAATATTATAAAGAGGAAAGATTTGTATTTTAATATTTATGGATTTTTTGGATTTTTGGAAACATTTTTCTTCGTAAAAGGTTTCCGATGTCGAATCCGACGGCCTTTCAGACGAATCAAAATACCCCTGCAGAAGGTGGTAATATTACTACCTTCTCCCAATACTCATATAAAGCTATCAGTGACCAAGTTTTACGTAGGCCATAATATATTCTAGATCATTATAGACTTAGATCATCTACAGTCGTAGACACTATTAGACACCGCGCCGTAGGTAGACTCTTCCACAGGCGTAGATCCTCTACAGCCGTAGACCTTCTACAAACGTAGACCTCGGTCTACGGCTGTAGAGGAGACTACGCTTAGACCACTTGACCACTAGCCAAAGATCGATGTGGAATGTGTAAACAAACCACGATACGAAAACTAAAACTCACTTGCTGCAGTTTCAGATATATTTTTATGGGTAAATCGGCAAGTAATGTATATCTATAATATATATAAGAAAGTCGTGTTAGTTACACTATTTATAACTCAAGAACGGCTTTACCGATATGGCTGAAAATTGGTGAGGAGGTAGCTTAGAGCCAGGAGACGGACATAGAATCTCTCAAGACGTATCCATAGAAACAACGCGTGCGAAGCCGCGGGCAGAAGCTAGTTCCGATATAAAAAGACGCGACATCACAGTGAGTTTTCAGTTAAGTATGGAAGGTTTATTTACACAATTCTAAATCGAGTTTGGCTAGTGTATATACATACGTAAATCATCTACGGACGTAGACCCCCTTCAAAGGTATACCATCTACAAACGTAAACCGTTTACAGTCATAGATCCTCCCTACTCTGAAGAAGCAAATCAAACTTTCGTTTTCGTTGTCGTGCAAAACCAACTCTTATGTCGTAAGATAAGCGTTTGCACGAATACAAATCAGAAACTTCGATTTCGTTTTTGAAAATACGGGCCCAGATGTAGACCCCCTACAGACCTGTGAAGCAGTAAAATATATATGGAGTAGGTACCACGAAGACAGGTTGCTGCGACTTTACTTTATCTCCGTCTTTAACCAGGAACTTAACGACATTCCCGTGGCCGGGAGACATTACGGGAAGAGCTGTCTTGTCTGTCTCGATCTCCATTACTATCTCATCCATGGATACAGCGTCTCCTGGTTTCTTTATCAGTCTGTTAATATGTAAAACAACAGTTAAAAGGTTGATCGTTTCGTGATGGCGCGAGATTCAAATATTTTTGTGGTTTTTTTTTTTTTCTGCGTTCTACAAGGAATAAAACTAACAAAAAAGTAATTTGCTGCAAATCGTTAGTTTGTGTTTTCTGTTAGTTTTATTCTTTGTAGAATGCAGAAAAAATTAAAAGCGACAAAAAAATCACTTTGATCCAACTCAACACTACATACTAGAGCGTGCGATAATTTTTTATCCTTAGAACTTATTCTTGAATATTGCTTGTTGAAATAATTTTAATTATGTATAGTCATAGTGAAATTACATAATCATAAATAAAAAATACATTAAAGTACATTGAAGTTACATAATCATAAATTGAGATAGTTTTTAGTTGCACATTGAGCTCTGAACTGTCTGTTTTTTGTTATTGTTTCATTTAATGGTGGAAACTTTGCTGGTTTAAGTGTTAGGTAACTATATTTTTTTTACTTTATAATAACTATGTTTCCCAAATAAATAAAAATAAAATAATCTCTTACACAATGATCTAATGTGCCGTGTATTCTACCTGATAGGCGTTGTTTTTGTTTTGATAAAATAATTTTTTTTGAATATGAAAATATATTTTTATAGGCTCTTGTGCACTATGGATATTCTTACTTAGCGTCTCCTGTTGTGACAGAATCGGGAAAATTTGGCGCCTTGACTGTCTCTTCTCCTCTGTTGATGGCCGTTGTGTGGAAAGCGTGCCATATCCTTTTGTCTGTGTGTTGGCACCATGACAGCTTGTGTAACTTCACAAGCCTGATTTAAAAAGAAAGCTGATGTAAAAGTAAGTAAAGTAAAATAGTGCATTTTACACCAAGGCGAGAAAGTGATCAATTCCTACCGAGTGTGTCGTTTTGGCCTTAAAACACACGAGGTAGGAATCGCACTTTCTGCCGAGTGATAAATAGTGCTTTATACTACACCTTCGAGGAAAATAAAAAGCAGAATTAATTATGAATTGAACTTACCGCGCCCAATGATGTTGGTAAAACCTCATTGACCGCGCCAGCCTTTGGGTTCTTTTTTCAAAATATTGTTCGGAAATCGGAGGAGGCCTAATGGACTTGGAGTAAAAACTTTTTGTCGTTTGACCGAACGAAAATATATATATAACCATAGCTACCAGCCGATCTTTAAGGAAATTAAAAAAAAATAACACGTTCCTATAGGCCTGCAAAGACATAATTTCTTTTCTATAAATGGAAAAGGAATAGGCAACTTTCCGAGCAGGTGTAGTATAAATATATATGTTATATTACACCAGCTCAAGAAATTGCTTATTCCTTTTCTAAACATAAGGTAGAAAGTACGTCATTGCAGGCGCACTGAATTTCATCTCTAACGTGTCAATCATTTCTAACGTGTTATTTTTTCTTAATTTTCTCAAATATCAGCCGGTGAGCTATGGTTATTTTCATAATAGTTCAAACGACAAAAAGTTTTCACTCCGAATCCGCCATTTATGATATCGGCCTCTTCCGTATTCGGAACATAAAAAAAAGAACCATGTGAAAATCGCACATGCGCGTATTTAATGCTACATTTGAGTTTACAATTTGAATTTACGCGTTATTTTAAAGATTCTTGAGACGTCAATGAAAGCCGGAGTAAGCCATAGACTGGTTTATTCAAAAGATTTAGCCACTACCCGCCACCTTATAATAAAGGGGGCGTCCATAAATTACGTGAGATCTTTAAGGGGGGGAGGGGGTCGAGTCAAATCTCATCTAATCTTACGTTGGAGAGAGGGGGGGGTCTCGGAAAATATCACGCAATTTTTTTCTGATCGAAACAAAAAAAAAATACTATTTTGGTCCATTTAATTCAGATTGTACATGCTTAAGATTTAATCTTAAGCGTAATCGTAATACGATTAAGATCATTCTGTAATTCGTTCGATTTTATTTTCTTTTTACAATAACAATCCAACGCGTTTACGTAAGAAACCCACATTTTAAAAAATCTCACGTGAGATTGGGGGAGGGGGGAGGGGGTTGAATAAAATCTCACGACATCTCACCAGGGGGGGAGGGAGGGACAGAAAATTAAAAAAAATACCTCACGTATTTTATGGACGCCCCCAATAGGCATTGACGGGTCGTCACACTTCGCCCCGCCAAGCCAAAAATCATCTTTACTTAAAAGCGTAGATACACGCAAAACTTAACATTTACATTAATAATAAATATGTGCTTCATCGATTTGCCCGTTTAGAAGCACGCAGTGCACGGGCGGACGCGATCTGCGGTGAGAGCGCAGGGCCGCCGCCGGGGCGGGACGCTAACGGCGCGGTTCCCGCAGGCTTAGACAACTCTTGCGGCGACTGTACCTCGTCCCACGGTTCTACTGGTATGTCTGCGTGGTATTCACCGCATGACGCGTCCACGATTGTGCCCTCATTATCGGCTCTCTTATCAACCTCAGGTTCATGGTCCTTGGAGTCAACTTACTCTCGACAGCCGCGCCGCTCATCCGCGATAGTGAAGAGCGATTCTTTTGCGTTGAAAGCATTTGATCGGCATGCCTACGCCATTCTACTCCGTTGCCAACATTAACTTTGTATGAGACGGGACCCGTTTTCTTGACAACAGTGGCTTCGGTCCACTTGTCCCCCCTCTGCGTATAGTCACGAGCTAGGACCGCGTCCCCTACCTCAAAGTCTTTATCAACCTGGAGCTCGCGCACCGCGGCCGCCCGGTCGGGCCGCAACGCGTCTAGCCGACTGCGCATACACCCCCTATTAAGCATCAATGTGAAGGAACTGGTTTTGTTGTCGCTAGCCAGGATATTATTATTTAGGTTGTATTTTAATAAGGTTTATTCTCGATAATATTTTAATAGGTAGGTATATTCTCGGGCGATTGATATGGCACCCTGTATATGAGAAGAACTGTTACTGTTTCAACAAAAATGGCCACTCTAAGTGTGTGGCCAATTTTGGCGAATGATTTGGCAGGAAAATACTGACGGTGAAAGTACTAGCACTAATCATCAGTGGCCATACGAACGGAATACGTATTTATTTGTAATGCACAAACTTCAAAATAAGGTCCTCCCGCCGCAGGCACCTATTCAAGCGTCCGATACTTTGATTATCAATTTGCAAAATTTGTTACTTCTTTTACTTAGCTCATCAATGCCGTATGAGGAGACAAGGTCAGGCAGGACCTTTGGAGGCACGGCTTTCTCCATAGTATGAGATAACTTCACCAGATTTCTAATTATGAAACACTACCACTTTGGAGGCATTTTGAGGTTGCTTCTGGGGTAGTTTAGGATGTAATTTAGAAATGTACTAATTTCTGCTCGCGGCTTCGCACGCGTTGTTTCTATGAAAACGTTTTCAATCCCATGGGAAACTGATTTATGAGATAAAAAGTATGGTTGTTGTGCCTATGTTTGATTTCAGGATTTGAATTACCAGTGTGCAAATTTTCAGCCCAATCCGTTCAGTAGTTGTGGCGTGAAGAGGGAACAAACATCCATCCATCCATACATCTTGACATCGAAACTTCTGCATTGACAATATTAGTGTGATGTGACTTACCTAAAACTACTAAACTTACGTGTTTACTACATACTTACCTACTTGTTTACTACTTACTAAACTTACTTGTTTACTACTTACTAAACTTACTTGTTTACTACATACTTACCTACTTGTTTACTACTTACTAAACTTACTTGTTTACGTTACACGTTAGCTGCCTTCTGTTTCGTGGAATTGCGCCGAAGTACTGCCCTTCGCAAAATATTGAAAAATAGCGCCAATTCCTAGCTGGTGCCTGTAAAAACAGAGTAAGTACCTACTTTGTTCATTCAGATAAAGCCTTCTCATCAAATTAATATTGATCCACCGGGTCTGTCAATTCCTTCTCAGTTTATAGCTTTATTTGAAAAATTGTTGTTCCTGTTGGTTTTTAATCCTAAATCCTTTAGCACCAAAAGTATTATCATACATCATTCCCTTTTACGCAAGAAAATTAATGTTCCATCCACATAGAACTATAAATCTTGGTCCTCATTTAATCTTCTAGTAGGTAGTGTTTATAATATATTTAATGAAAAATGCAGGATAAAGCCTATGGCAGGTCGGGGAGTAAGTGACTCTACAACCCTGTAGAGTATCTAACTAAGTACCTCCCTACCTAACTTGACTACCCAAACAAACCTGAAAATGAGTGAACCTGAAAATCAAGTAGGACCATTGATATAAGTAAAATTCTGTAGATATGGTAGGTAGGTACGTCCTCCCAGCGCTATCTCAACAAATGGCCTGTGTTGTGTTACCTACAACTAAATTCAAAGACACGCTATTTCCAATCTATTGCAATATACCTAACTATTGTACAACAATGATGGAAAGACGTATCTAGACCGAAGTGCGATCGAGACAACCATACATGCGACACACGTACGCCGGCCGCGCCGGTCCGACTGTGACAGAGGTGGGTGGACCTAATTGGACTCAATTTGAGCGTTCCACTTTCGAGAAGCCAGTGCCTAATCTTCGGAATTTTACTTACATCTATGAGTAGGACCCATTACAATCGGGTTAAAGAAATATGAAACTTACGGCTCGAATGAATGTGAACATGCTCTACGACAAAAATTTTGGATCTATTGGATTTTTAAATTGATAAAATATACGTATGAAAATATATTAAAATTCACAAACACAGAAAATAGCTGATAATGTCATTTCTTCTCATGATCGATTTGTCAATTTTATGAAAATTGCTACCTTCTCAATAGCTTGTCATAGAGAAAACCATTGCTAGTTTTATGGTTCCGTTCTTGTTTATGACTTGAAACTTCATAAAGAGATAGAGGTTTCGATTCGAACCTCCAATGTCATTTACAAAAAAATCTGATAGTTGGATAGGAGATCTATAAACAGAAATCGGTTTGTTATAATTTTGGAAAGTTGACTTTATTCAGTGACTTAGTTAATGTCGCAGAGGTATTATAGTACAAGATAATTAAAATTAAGTTATTTTAGCAAACACATCGGGTAAACATTAAAAAAGAGTTGCTAAAGTTCTGTTTTGTACAACGCTTTGATATTTCCTCTATTCGTTCAAAGATGGCGCTACTAAGCAACACAATCTACTTGCCGCTAGATGTCACCTCTCTTTCCTACCAAGCTTTAGATGCAGGAATATGGGTCCTAAAGTATTAGCCCTTTACGGCGCCAAACGTGTTTTTATATTTTTTTCTTGAGCTTGAGCTATTTATCAATGGAATAAATATAAAAAAACATTACTATACGTCAAGAAAAGTATTTATTTTTGATAAAAAAAAACAAGGCGATGCAGATGTGCATCATGATGTGAAAACATAAAAAAATTACAAATAGTGGAAGGAACAAAAACAGTTGTCATTTCTGTTGAATCATCTAACGGCAAGTAGATTATAATGTTACTAGGCAACATTAATCTACTTGCCGCTAGATGTCACCTCTCTTTCCTACCAAGCTTTAGGTGCAGGAATATTAACATCGAATAATAATATCCTAAAGTATTAGGATACCAAATCGTAGAATATTTGCCTAGTACGATTCTTTAAGTTTTCTGTAACTCGTATATAATATACCTACGTGTTGGCCAAATCTTGGTGAGCCTTGACTCATTCGGCATAATCTGCTGCAATCCTTATAGGTAGGGTGTTTACTGTTACGACTGACATAATTTAACAGTAACAGTGAAAAGTCGGACAAATTTTGTATTTATAATTAATTCAGAAATACAAAACATAAAAAGTGTCTGCTTAATTCTGGCCCTAGCAGACACGTATCTCTTAGTTTGACCCTAATAAATATTTTTTAACGTCATGTAGCATATCGTTAGAAAGGGAAATTAATAAAAAACATTTTAAAGAAAGCTAAACTCAATAAAACTTTTAGTTTTGGTTTAGGTACCTACCTATAACGACAGTAGCCGACTTGGTCGAAAACTCGATAAATGTTGCTCTAGTAAATATATTGTATTGATGATTGCAAGTCGATGCTCTACCTACCTATAAAGACAGTAGCCGACGTGGTCGAAAATTCGACTACGAAAGTCGAGTTTTCGACCATGTCGTCATCGGTTCGCGTCGACGGAGACAGCGCAAGCGCATTATTCTTGTTATAAAAACTGCTTAGGCCACACGTTACGTTTTTCTTTTTGAAAGTATAAAAGTAAAATCTTCCTTAAAGCTTTGCCAATAAAACCGTCCGGTTTTAAAGTTACCTGCATTAAGATTATTCTAAAACTATTCATTCCTTCATAATCGCAATATTTCGATCATATCACTGGCATTCAAATTATTCTAATAAGACAAGCATTGATGTCCAAGCTGGGGGTCCCTATTAATTCATTAGCGAGGGTCGCAATGCCATGGTACTTGTGTAAGTGGCTGTACATCTCTATACACCAGCCTAACTCGATGTGGAATTTTAGTAAACAAACCGGGACACAGAAACTAAACCTTATTTGCTTGGTGTCTAGTTTCAGATATAATTGGATTTCTTCGACTTAGGGCAGTAAGGGCTGATAAAAGTCAAAAATCGCAAAAAAACTTATTGCGATTTTTGACTTTTTTAGAACTCCAACCTCAGTTGGTTTGATAGAAGTTTTGGATCAGTATAAGAAACAGACAAAAAAAGTTTTATTGTAAATTGCTCATTTTGTGACTTTTTTTTAAAATCTGTGAATGGGAATGAACATTTCTTTAAAAATTATGCATAGTCTCCCGAGACCATTTTCCTGTAACTACAGTAGTGGCCCTATAGATCCCCGTCGAAAAAATCCACCCTTGATATGTATTGCAGGAAGGAACTCAAATCGATAAATAATGTAAATCTACAAGTATATTATTATTATAAAGAGGAAAGATTTGATTGATTGTTTGTATTGAATAGGCTCCGAAACTACTGGACCGATTTGAAAAATTCTTTCACCGTTAGGAAGCTTACTTTTCAGGGAGTGGCATAGAGTATATTTTATTCCGGAATTCCCGCGCAAACGGGAACTACGCGGGTGAAACCGCGAGGCGATCGTCTAGTTATGTATAAAAAGACGCAGCAACAGAGCGAATTTCAGGTCAGGTATGGGCGATTTGTTTACAAACATTCTTCATCGAGTTTGGCTAGTGTATAGGTATCGCTCGACTGGACATTAGCGGTGCCAGTCAAGACGGTTATAGACTTCTTGGTGGCTAGGGTTGTCGACGTACGGTTGTGTCATCATCATCAACAGTCTGTTGAGTTATAAATGCCAGCGTTATTTTTATTTCATTTTATTTACTAGACGATCGCCTTGCCGTTTCACTCGCGTAGTTCCCGTTCCCGTGGGAATTCCGGGATATAGCCTATGTCACTCCCTGAAAAGTAAGCTTCCTAACGGTGAAAGAATTTTTCAAATCGGTCCAGTAGTTTTGGAGGCTATTCAATACAAACAAACAATCAATCAAATCTTTCCTCTTTATAATATTAGAGTATAGACTAGCTGCGCCCCGCGGCTACGCCCGCGTGGAAATTTAAATTCTTACTTTCTTAATTTTTTCTTTCATAAAAACTTACTTAGGGGAAGTGATAAGGGTTGTTCACCCTTAACATTTTTTTTTAAATTTTTGGACAAAAAATTTGTTTTAATTTTTCAATAATGTGGCATTAAAAAATACATACAACCCTAAATTTTTACCCTATTATCGCCAACCCCTATTTTTTAATAGTCTTTATTTTATATCCATAAATGAATCCCTATTTCCCTTGGTCACGGCATCACGCGTGAGCGGCTGGACTAATTTCGTTAATTATTTTTTTGTTCTGTTTGTTATTGTCAAGAAAAGGTTGAAAAATAGATTCTCAGACCTACTGAATATGCATATAAAATTTGGTAAAGATCAATAAAGCCGTTTCGGAGGAGTAAGGTATATAGCTAACATTGTGACACGAGAATTTTATATGTAAGATTAGTATAGATTAAGTTTAGGGAAACCGCACACTAAACATAAATGGGTGATACAATCGAAATTGATAGGCTATTGACAGGAATCCACTGATAGATACATAATAATGTTACTTGAAGGTACCTATGTAATGTACTCTACATGTAACTAGTTTTCACCCATAACACACAATACGATATAAGTACTTAAAGTTGTTACATCGCATTCAATATATACCATATTACACCAAACAACAATAAATGAAACAAAAGGGCATGTATCCTTATATCACATTAGATTAAATAATTTGTAAAGTTATTATTGTGATTAATAAAAGTGAATTTGAATTTAAATCACACAATCTCTCTCCCATTAAAAACTACAAGACAAAATTAAAAATTTTAAAAACCCGCCGACGTTTAAGCTGAACAAATTTTCATAAAACATGGCGAAGAACAATCGGGATAAAATTATCTTTGACACAATAAAAACTAAACAAAAATCGGTTCGGTTCATCCGTTTGAGAGCTACGATACCACAGACCGATACACAGATACAAAGAAGACACTTTAAACTTACAAGACATGAGACAAAATTAAAAATCTGATATTTTGTAGTAAGCCTTTTTACAAAGGATGTGTGAAGTGGACATCTCGTCCGCGGATGAGTTTGAGATTCGGACCAGATGTACCCTAACCCGTAAAAAGACAATCGCGCCAGATTTTAAAAATTCTACGCGTATAATATTTTTTAATCTTTGCAAATCTTCGTAACGGGGGTCTAAGAACTGATTTAAGCAAAAACGGCTATGCTCCACAATATAGGGCACTGCCACCCCTAGATCAGGGGTGCTCCCCCAATTCGCTAAGATTCGTGCAGCCCGCATCTTTGATTAGAAATCTGACGGTCGTATCGACTGGCCATTTATGCTCGGAAAATTGTTTACACATTTCTAAACATAGCTACGTGGGTACCTACCGTTTAGTAACCCTTTGGTTCATTTTAGATATCTAGTAACACCACATGCGATACGCCATCAGGATCCCCCATGTAGTGGTAGGTACCTAACGTAAGACATACCTATCGTAAAACGTAATTCAAAGATAAGAAAAATAGATTTTTTTTAACCCCCGAGTGACCAAGAGCCACTTTATGAGCAAGTGTGTTGAAAAAATATTTACAAATTTTGTGTGCCATTGTACCTTGATGGGCACTTCATATTTTCAGTCATTGTAAGAAAGAAGAAAGAAAGAAAATACATTTATTTGGACTATGCATAACACAACACATTACAATTATTTAGACATACAATGAACATACAGGATTATATAGAAAGGAAACAACAAAATAAAAGAAAAACAGATATAAATTATTGGTAGTGTTAGGTAAATAGGCCAAAAAGGTCCCTGTCTCAGCATTATGCCGCTACAAGCCGAAGCTAGTAGCGGCGCTGGTTTTCAGACAGGTCCTAGTGTGGCAGCAGTACAAAGAAACAGAATACAAAGAGTAGGTACACAGGTTACAAGCAAGATACGAAAAAAGAGAGGAAGAAAAAAGGATAAAATAAATTATAATAAATGAGTAAAACCTCTATGGAGATATGGAAATAAGATACAGAGAAAGAAACGTATATGTAAAAAAATTATAAATAAGAAAGGAATAACAAAACAAACAAACAAAAATAACATAAAAGAAAAAGAAAAATTGTACAAATCAGTCTTTTGGTATTTCAGACATTATGGAAAAAGTAGGTACATTTTAAGAATTGTTCTTTCTGGAATATGTACATTTCAACATTCAGTCATACTAGACCGGACCCAAAGAGAGGGGTGTTATAAGTTTAACGTGTCTGTCTATGTATCTGTGTATCTGTCTGTGGTATCGTAGCTCCCAAACGGATGAACCGATTTTCATTTATTTTTTGTGTCTTAGATAATTTTATCCCGAATGTTCTTATAAATTCCACAGGTGATTGGAATCCTCACCTCATCTCAACAGCCTATATTGGTCCACTGCTGGACGCAGGCCTCCCCCTAATAAGCGCCTAACTTTAAGCGACTTTTATCTCATGCGGGGTTATGCCCATAATCCTCACGCTGGGCATCCCAGTTCGGTGGTAGAACTGTTCTGCAGGGGGCGCTGCTGCCCGCTCCCGGTTTATATGCCTTGGTCTCCTCTTACGACGCCCGCGGAAAGAAATGGGGTGGTGTAAATTTTGGGATTGGGGTGGTGTAAATTCTTATAGGTGATCGGAATGCTGTTTCCCAGATTGCCGGGATTGTGTTGCCGTTCATCGGAATTTTTAAGAAATAGAGTGTACATACTAGTTGTATTTGTTTTATTCTGTTATTATTATTTTCTATGAGCTAAATAAATTAGTTCTATGCAATAAAATTATTGGCTGAGTAATAAATAATTAAATAATGTGCTTTATTATTTAGAAATTACTTGGTACCTATACTGTTGTATATTTTTAATATTGAGAAAGTAAAACAAGCGTTTCATGTTTGTACCATTTTAACTTCTGTATTTTATATTCCTTTAAAGATAGACATTTCAATGACATAATATAACACATTTAAAAACAAAACAGATTGTGCATGAAGGATTCTATCCAACATATACTAATTTTCAATTTAATTTGCAAGTCGCTAAAAGTATCGTTGAAGAAGTCGTCAAGTACGTAAAATAATTTTTTAGTAAGTTCGCTCCGTGATCAGACCACGTTCTCTAGCTATAGAGGTCAATAAAAAAGAGATGTCCCCTTGTCGATAGGTTAGGTACCCTACCCACCACGCTAACGAAGTTGACCATAAATACACGAATCGCTGCATTCGAGGAACTTAAGGTGTATCATCATTCATCATCGCGGCCTGTCATGGATCCATTTCTGGATGTAGGCCTCCTCCAAACGCTTCCACTCTAGACGGTCTTGAGCCCTCGACATCCAATCATGGCCTGCGTGTTGTCGGATGTCGTCAACCCATCTTTTTGGTGGTCTTCCCCGCGGTCTGGTGTGTTGTCGTGGTCTTCACTCCAGCATTCTTCGCGTCCATCGTTCCCTATCTTTCCCTTAAGGTGTATACCTATGTATAACGAATTCATTTACTGCGACATAAAAAACGCAGAAGTACGTAAAATTTTAAGTAATTAGTACCACAACCAGCAGGAAAGAATAAAGAGAAGAATGAATATAGTTAGAAAACAAGGTTCCATAACTTCTCACAAATTATAAAATGTCGTTTACGAAGACAGCTATCCATCCTTATGTAAATGAAATTAAACGAAGTTGTCCAGTACGGATCGCTTGTAAGATAAATTAGTTCGGCCCGAGACATGTTCCGATGTTCTACAATTAAGGGGTAGGTACTTTAGACGACGGTCAGAAAGGTTATTGAGGACCTTTTTACAGTCATACATAAATAAAACTAAGATTAATAAAGTTTGGATGTTTGTTATGTATTCATTCATTCACAGTGCAAGTCGATGCACGAATCTTAGCTTTTTTGCACATGTAGTTTTACACTTAATTTTTATTGTTTGTTTTTTTCTTAATATTAATCAATATAATTTTATTGCTTCACTAAGTACGCAATTGTAGACTAAATACATTTAATGTTCACACTTAGGTTATTATGATTCTATTAGCGAATGAATACCTAGGTATTATTAGCTTTCTGTGTCAATTTTATATTCTATAATTAGTTAGGCTGACGGCAATCGATGTAAAATAAATAAAAAAAGTATACTAAGGGCCTGTGAATGTATACTTTCGCATTATAATATTAGTGTGATGTGATAGTGTGATATTCCAGGTCTCGAACTTTTTGTGTGGACTGCTTGGAGTATCTATTGGCGTGATAGCACTGAATTAAAAAAGAACCGCTGTCATAGACAACTTATGTTGGACATGCCAACTATATGATGTAGATATAAGAACTACTTGTATCTTAATCATCGCTCCCCGCGCCGCTGGCGCCGCCGCCCTCGCCCCGCTATCGCTGATTTCGAGACAGAGACCGGCCTCTTTTTCACTGAAACAACGCTTTCAAACCACGGGCAGAATCTAGACACGCTATTAAAGGTAAGATAGGCTACTTTAAATCCAAGAAAAACCGTAGATTCAATGCTGCCGAAAGAAACGAATAGCTATAAGTTTCCTCATAAATTAATGTACCTAGACGCACCGCACGAATATTGGCCACTAATTTATTTGCGTACAAGTGAATTTGAGGCTGTCTTTTGCTTCAAGTTTCACAACCAGTTCAATCCACTGTGTGTAGGAACTTTATGATTGGTAAACTCATTGAAAAATCAATCAAAACACAGATACAATTAAAATCCTGTAGATATGGTACGTTCTTCCAGCGGTAACTCAACAAATGGCCAGTGTTGTGATGCAACTAAATGCAAAGACACGCTCTTTCCAATCTTCTATACTAGGTATCACACTATATAATATTATAAATGTAAAAGTTTAGATGGATGGATGGATGGATGTTTGTTACCTCTTCACGCCAAAACTACTGAACGGATCGGGCTGAAATTTTGCATACACCTGTATGTAATTCTAACCTTGGAATCAAACATAGGCTACTTTTTATCCTATAAATCAGTTCCCATGGGATAGAAATAACCTCAAAACGTTTCCATAGAATCAATGCGTGCGAAGCCGCGGGCAGAAGCTAGTAATATTATAAAGAGGAAAGATTTGATTGTTTGTTTGTTTCTATTGAATAGGCTCCGAAACTACTGGACTAATTTGAAAAATTCTTTCACCATTAGGAAGCTTACTTTTCAGGGAGTGACATAACATAGGCTATATTTTATCCCGTAATTTCCACGGGAACGGGAACTTCGCCGGTGAAACCGCGAGGCGATCGTCTAGTTAGCAATAAACCTACCCAATGAACAACAAAGAAGACGTCCTAGACCGAAGTGCGACTGAGACAATAATATACACGCGAAACACGAACGCCGGCGGCGCCAGTTCGACTATGACTGAGGTGGTCGTGGGCGGACCAAATTGGACCTAATTTGAGCGTTCCGCAGCTATTACCTACCCAATCTCCTGAATTTTACTTACATCGATGTCAAAACAAAATCGTTTACAAAAATGAATCTTGTCAAAACAAATCCTTTTTAAGAATCCCTGTACAAAAAATAATAAACCACGTGACCAGCCTTCTATTAACCATAATAGAACATACTACTGTTTATTCTGTACCCACAACACAACCCATAATCTATTTATACACTCCTGTCATACACACTTCTTTGTAAACCTTATCTAATTCGAAACTCTACCCCTTTGCGAATAGGATTCATAATGGCCTGGGAGTGGTTTGTAGAGAGTTGTGTAAGTTTTCCAATAGGTTACAAATATGAAAAAATTTATTGAGATTATTGTAAATTTCAGTGCAAGAACATAGTTCTACTGTTTTTTAGGGTTCCGTACCTCAAAAGGAAATAAGGAACCCTTATAGGATCTCTTTGTTGTCCGTCTGTCTGTCTGTCTGTCGGTCTGTCAACCCTCTTTCCCTCTTTTCTCAAGAACACGTGGACGTATCGAGTTTAAATTAACGTCAAATACTGAAGTCCGTAATCTCTTGGAGCCACGATATAAATTAAACTTCCAAGTCAACGCACTCATAAGTCACAGCCGTTTATGTCCGAATAATTTTGAAATTTCCAAGGGAATCACATGCACACAAAACCTATAGGGTAGGTACTTCCCGTAGACCTAGAATCATGAAATTTGGTAAGCAGCAAGGTCTTATAGCATAAGTAAAGGAAAAATCCGAAAATTAGAAATTTGTAGTTTATTAACAAGAACATACCAATAATTTTTGATTCTCGCCCTCGACCAAAATATACAGGGTACCTACTTCATGTTGACCCTACAATCATGATGTTTGGCAAGAAACAAGGTCATACAATTAAACAAATGACGACCGATGTGGCACGGCGGGCGAAGGTCCGCCTGCGACGCAGAAGGTTGCGGGTTCGATTCCCGCCTTGGGACAAATGTAACGAGACGTGATCGTAACGTCTCCGTCAAATAGACTCACCGATTAGATTCACTAATTAATGAGTATAGGTACCTTACCTACATAATAATTATTTAGACGATCGCCTCGCGGTTTCACCCGAGTTCCCGTTCCCGTGCGAATTTCGGGATAAAATATAGCCTATGTCACTCCCTGAAAAATAAGCTTCCTAACGGTAAAATAATTTTTTAAATCGGTCCAGTAATTTCGGAGCCTATTCAATACAAATAAACAAGCAAATCTTTCCTCTTTATAATATTAGTATAGATAGAGATATAGATGAGACTGGTTACCATAACAGTATTTATGTGTTTACGGCACTAGATATGTAGGTATATTTTTCTTTGTCTATTTATAAAATTAAGTCACACTCACACACCGCCATAAAATAAAATCTAATATCAATAAAAATACATTACGCCGTTACGTAACAGTAAATTCACCGAATAAAATGACTTAGCAAATTCAAATTTTGAATATCGAAGGGGTGGAACAAAAAATACCCCAGCATTCGAAATTACGCAATGAATCGTTCGCTGAGTGAGCGCAATAAATTCGCGAATCTCGATTCGAATTTCGAAGACGGGGGTTCTCCCCTTCGATATTCAAAAATGTAAAATGGCGGGCGAGGGAGAATGAAGAATGCGTCTTGTCTTTATCTTTTCGTTATGTAAATGCAGTGAGTTATTGGGTTTAATGAGGTTAAGAACTTTTTAGACAATGCCGGCGCCAAAGCCCCCCCGGCCCGCTCGTTATGCCACTTCCTTATTTTTCACAAAAAAAGAAAATAATTTTCGATACTGGTGAGATTTGAGAAGGTTTTTGCTTTTTGGGTTCGATTATTGAGCTTTTTTCACCACAACGAAACAAAAAATGTTTTTTGTAAAGCTTGTCTTAATTATATTAAATCCATTTACCTATTTATTTGTAAAGTGATTTATAAATAGCAGCATATACCTATCTACATGTAAGTATGGGATGGTATAAGTACTTTCTAAGATAGGTATGAGTAAGTAGATGGCTAGAAGAAAACATAGTATAGGTAGGTACACTACCTACTTATCTAAAATTTACTGACGTTATTAAAAACGTAAAGTAAGAAAAGCCATAAGCGATCGTTTTATAAATTAAGGTCCTACCACATTTAAATACGGTTTGTATTTGAATAGTATTTTATGAGAAATACATTAGGTACAATGAATTCTAAAACTATTCGAGTAATCAAATCCGGATGTAACGTCCACATTAATCTGTTAGTAGATGTTGCCAACTCCCTTGCAATTTATACGCAAAGGGAAGTCTTGCTTCCCGCGTCACAATGGCGACGGATCCGCTTCCGGTGAACCAAGTATTCATATTAATGCTTCCTTGGTCTTAGTTATTTTGGTCTTAATACGTATTCATGCTTTGGTAAGTTCACAGGCGAATTTGAATAGGTACCTATAGGTACCTAACATATCCGAGGTAGTGAATTTCCTTTTGCTTTGATGGTTATCAAATGTCTTCACTCATCTATGTTAACGTTTTTAAAAAAGGAGCATCCTGTAGCTGAACTCAAGCGCATTAGAGTTCGCTGCTCGTGCGTGATTGGTTGATCGCCTGTGTGCGGCCCGAGCCATGCAGCGGACAGCGAGGTCACTGTGCTTGTGTGCGTGGCTGCCTACCGCATAAATTTCCGATGCTAGCTTATAAAAATTATAATTAAGTATTATGTAGAGAACTCTAGTGTCTAGATAAACCTATGTTAGGATTTAAGACGCTATTAACAAATTGTAACAACCTTGAAACAATAAATAAATATCTATCTATCTATCTATCTATTCCTTGGTAATAATGTAATAATGTCCTCCTAGCCGAATTTCGACCATGGCGGTCAGTCTCATCGGAGACTAGCCAGATGCGCAGGACATATTATAGTGCACAAGTGTGTGCGCAAACACAGGTGCACTTTCTATTCTCTCACTCTCATAATCCGATGGGACGGCAGACTGATACGACCGGGGAGAGGTCAAGCGCAGGACCAACGGCTTAACGTGCTTTCCGAGGCACGGGGGTATAACACCGCCAACTTCCTGACTCTGGGCTGCTGCTGTGAATTTTTCTCGCTAGAAAAAATAAATAAATAAATAATGCTGGACAATCCACACAGCGTCATCTAGCCCCAAGCTAAGAAGAACTTATGTTATGGGTACTAGATGACTGATATACTTACCTAATATAATACATTACATAAATCGATATTTTTTTATTATATACAGAAACGACCAGAACACCCGGAACAAATATTTGTACATCATACAAATATTTGTCCCAAGGCGAAAATCTAACCCGCACCTACTGCGCCGCAGGCGGACCTTCGCCTGCCGCGCCACCGAGGTCGAGGAGGAGTAAAAAACCCAATAACAACCATTGGCCTGATCTGGGATTTGAACCCAAGACCTCATAATCAGCGGTTGAACAAGCTGACCGCTAGACCAACGGGGGAGTCAGTTCTGTTACTTGGTGCCGATGTCACCGTCGGATCGTAGAACCAGTCCGTTTGTAGAATGGCCGGGCCGAAATCGATTCTAAAACCGAGTAGGTGATACAGGGTTATTGATAATTCACTGACACTACGTGAACTGTACGTAACTGCACGTGAACTGTGTGTTGTGTGTATATTTTTAAAATAAACAATTTTGTATTTGTAGGTTCTGCCCATCATCACAAACAAGTTAGTGGAGCCAGGTCTTTATTATTAAATTTGGTATTGGTAGTACGGGATACCTATTTCTCAATTCAATAATAAAGGAAGGATGCGGGTTCAAGTCCCGTCGAAGTCAAAAAAATTGCGATATTATTTCATTTCTTAATTCAATAATCGTTCTTTAGAGAGGCTTTATTTGAAACTAGATTTTAAAAACGGCTCTGCCCTGAATTAGCAATAGGCGTGGATGTGGGAGATCGTCTTTATTAAATTGTTTGGTTCCAGAAATACGTGCTTTTTAATTTTTATAAGAGATGATTTAAAAATAGGAATTATTAACTAGCGCCTTTATGGACTTGTTCGTGGTGATGGACAGAACCTTCACGCAGTGTCAGTGAATTCCCAATAACCCTGTATATATAATAAATAAATAATGTTGGACAATTCACACAACATCATCTAGGCCCAAGCTAAGCAGAGCTAGTGTTATGGGTACTAGATGACTGATATACGTATTACAATACACTACATAGAATAATAATATGAATTTCAAGATAAGACAGCCCAACCAATTATTCAAACTGTAAATAATTCGTCACCGATAAACCGTCAACTCTAAAGTATCTCAACCAAGTCGAAGCTTCAAGTCAAATAGTTGTAGTTTGAGATTTATATCTGCACCACAATAAAGTTCATTGTGAGAAGACAAACTGTAAATTCCGGCGTATTGTGAACTGTTCAATAAATCGACAAGTTTGGAGCCGGACTTACGGTCGAAGAAAGTATACAACTCGCTAACTGACCGGTAGGGAGGAGAATATCGTAGGAATAAAGTTATCGATAAAACTTTAAAATCCATCATGTTTATTAACACTAACACAGGAAGTTCAAACGAGAAGAAGGTTTCCAATTATCCGGAACCTGGAACACTGTTGTGAGAATGTGCAAAAATCGAAGAAGTGATGTACCAACCGGGCCGCTTTCTAATACCGTCAGTGTTGTGTGTCGTGATCGAGTTGCGTTCGATAATGAAAGCGGTGGCAGCAGTAACGTTCGTAGCAAAAAACAAAAAATGAGGATAGATCGATATTATCGGCCAAAAACAACTCACTCGCAGTACCTTCAGTTATTCCGTGATCATGACGCATGAAACTGTGCCGAAATATCGGAAAGCTCAAAATTCAAATCATGGTAAATATCCTGTTGTAAATGACTTTAAAGTTTCGATGGTTCAAAGAAACCTCGTTACGGCGTAAAATAAATCAGGTTTTTTAAATCCTAAAATTTAGGCTTACAAAATGATCTCAAAGTGAAGTGAACTTTTAAAATATTTAAATTATTATAAAATAACAAATTTAACCCACTAATCTTCAATAGCAAAGATAACTATAATCAAATAACAGAAACAAATTAGAACTAGTATTTACAATTGAAGCAATTGAGAAATTAAATGTTAATTGACTGACCTAAATTTTTTGTACACTAGTGGATGAAGAATCGACAACATTGTCTCGAATAATTAACAGCAAATGATCCCAAACCTCTAATGTGAAGTCTGAATCTGAGTAGTTTTGTCAAACTAAAGCAGTTTATTTTTCTAAAGGTTTCCGCTACTTTCGCAGATTCCGCTCAAAGCTCCACTTACACTAGTAAGTGTTTATTTTATCGATACCTACATTCAAGGACATCCCTAGAGCACTGTTTGCGAGGCAAGTCTAAGCATTTAAGCTGAAACAGTAGCTTACTTATTACCTGAGATGGCACAACTTGGTCTGCGCTACTCTACTTGGATAGGGTGGTAAAGGAGAACATTTAATTTTGTCAGCTGAATAATACAATTTGCCGGTTCTTACTTTTGTTTTTTGACGTCTAGAATGATGATTTTTGTATTTTTGGTTGAAAATAATCGCGTTATTTGCTCGCAATCTTCTTGAGGTACTTAGTTCTTTAAAATCCTTTACTTGTACCTCTTACTCCTACCTTTTGTCTGCAAAGCATAATCTACAACTAACGATTTCCTATGCCTATTTTTTTATTTAAAAAAAATAATTAATTCAAGGTTGTCTGGTAGAGATTGCTCTTGAGCGATTAAACAGCGTTTTAATTTGCCTCTTAATACTTTTATTTTTTGATTTCTTATGAATGATTTTTGTTTGATTTAACCGAGCCATTAAATATTATCTATCTACCCACATATAGATATGAATTCAAATCATGACTAACTTCGAAAACAACCAAAAACCACTAGTGATACTAAAACTCCACAATGTGCGCTTACCACCCCATGCTCTACAATAGTTAAACACTTAATAAGCCAGGCCTCGACCAACTCCCAAACAACGAAGTATTAATAACTTTAAGACTTCCAAACTGGTCGTGTAGGTACTTACAATTTTGTAGAGTCCCTGTATGCATGTATAGATATGAGCGTCTGGTCGAAGCGATGCGTGACCCGAGAGCTGGTGAGTATCTGGCACAGCGCATCAGCATTGCCATACAGCGTGGCAATGCAGCCAGCGTCTTGGGGACGCTTCCGACTGGTGTTGATATGGATCAGTTGAGCTACCTGTAGACTGTTTGCAGCAGTCTGCAGTTAGCTCAATTGTTTCAATTGTAAATACTAGTATAATTTTCTTTATAGATATGTAAATGCAAGGTAAATTGAGAAAAGCTTGCGGTCAAGAAATCAGCGGGTGTTATGAGTGCAGTCTGTAGTCATCGTCATCATCAGCCCGTATACAGCCCATAGCTGGAAATAGGCCTCCTCTAAACGCCACGAATACCGGTCCTGAACCACCTCCTTCCACCGACTCCCTGCGACCGCTACGATGTCGTCGAGGCAGGGCATTGCGAGAACCTCGAGAAATTTATTTATTTATTTGTTTATTTATTTATTGATTGATTGATTGATTGATTGATTGATTGATTTATTTATTTATTTATTTATTTATTTATTTATTTATTTATTTATTTATTTATTTATTTATTTATTTATTTATTTATTTATTTATTTATTTATTTATTTATTTATTTATTTATTTATTTATTTATTTATTTATTTATTTATTTATTTATTTATTTATTTATTTATTTATTTATTTTTGTTTAAATATTTATTTATTTACTACGTTTATCGGTTCTGCGAGCTATATGGCCTGCCCATCGCCACTTCAGCCTGCTAATCTGAGAGCTATGTCGGTTCTTCTATACATTTCCGTATTACGGATCCTATCGCGTAGAAAAACTCCAAGCATAGCTCTCTCCATAGCTCGCTGAGCGACTTTGAGCTTATGCACGTGGCCTATAGTTAGCAACCACGTCTCGGATCCGTAAGTCATCACTGGTAACACAGTCTTTAGTCACTCGACAAGAAATAAATAAATAAATAAATAAATAATGCTGGACAATCCACACAACATCATCTAGCCCCAAGCTAAGGAGAGCTTGTGTTATGGGTACTAGATGACTGATATACATAATTAATACATTACTAGATAGATATTTTTTATTAGACATAGAAACGACCAGAACACCTAGGCGGGAATCAAACCCGCAACCTTCTGATTTCACGTAGAAATCATTCCAAAAAAGTTTGCCTTTGCTTCATTTCACGCAATATAAATTGACAAAGAGGTAACCATATTTGCAACTTCAACTTCTAGTCTGATGACTTTGCATTGGTTTGACGCAATTCTGCTAATGTCCATCTCATGAAAGCATCGCAAGCTTTATGGAGTGCGTGTTAAACTTAAATGTACTTATATTCCACCAAAGTAATCGACATAGCCCAATGAATTAGCAAGTTGAAGTGGCAGTGGGCCAGCTATATCTCGCGAAGAACCGACAACCGCTGGGGTAAACGAGTTCTTGAGTGGAGACGCGACTAGGCAAGCGTAGGACGCCCTCCATCCAGGTGGGATGACGATCTGCGAAAGACTGCAGGCAGATGCTGGATGCGGCAAGCTGAAGACAGGGCGCTATGGTGCTCATTTGGGGAGGCCTATTTCCAGCAGTGGACTAATATATAGGTTGATGATGATGATGATGTACTTATATTGTACAGTATAGTAAAGAAAAAAGGTACAAAAAATAAATGTTCAGTTCGTTTTTTATTGTATCAAAATAGTGTCAATCCTAAGTCATTTAATTACGCGTGCAACAAGGAAAAATGACCCTCAGGGAATAGTTTCCATTTCATTCCTATAAATCTCGAAGATTCATCATCATCAATGAAAACTACATCTATCCACGAAATATTTTTAATTAAGTGTTCATTTTATTATTTATATAAAAATACAATCCATCTCCATATTACATAGGTACTGTAATATTATAAATTCGAAAGTAACTTTGTCTGTCTGTTACGCTTTCACGCATAAACTGATTTTATTGAAATTTGGCATGGAGATAGATGCACGAAAATAGGCTACTTTTTATTTATTTATTTATTTATTTTAGGGAAACCATCAGCACACTATACATAAATAGGTGATAGAATATAAATTGATGGGCTATTGACAGGAATCCACTGATAGATACATAATGTTACTTGAAGGTACCTAAGTAATGTACCTACTTATTTTTTCTTATTTTATCCCAGAAAGAGCGAGCGAAGCCGCGGGCAGAAGTTAGTGATATTATATTTGCTTCATTCATTTTTAACACCTCTATAACAAATATTTACCTACTAGCTGCGCCCCGCGGCTCCGAAAAATTTCAGCAAAATTTCAGCCTAAGCCGTTCAGTAGTTTTTACGTGAAAGAGTAACAAACATCCATCCATCCATCCATACTTACAAACTTTCGCATTTATAATATTAGTAGGATATAAGTATACCCACGTCATTTCTCAGGGCGGGCGGGCCGCGGCCGGAGGGCGGCTCTTCCGCCGGAAATGTAGTAACGCCACCTTCACTTCGCTAATTGCAAATCAAACTCACTTAATATGATTGCTGATATTGCTTCGACTAAGGTAAGCCGATGGCCTGAAACAGTTTGTTAGTTTATAGTGTTGTGTATACTGTTTTATGCAAATGTACCGCTGTCGGATTATAAAATATGACTGTATTACGAAATACCGGAAGTCAAAATACCGGAGAACGGTATATCGAAAGTACACAAAACCGCAGATCGAAATACCGAAAGCACATGAGGCCGCGTAACGGAATACCGAAAGCACACAACACCGAAAAACTGAAGACCGGACGAACACAATCTCGAATGCATGCTATAGGTACCGAAAGATCACGAAATCGAAAGTACGTAATGTCGAAATTTTCTTTAGAGTTGTACGCTAGTTTCTTCACACCAATTAAAATATTTTTGTTAGCAGTACGTTCATAACGTTACTTCTTTGTCTAGCATAAATTAATATATAAATAAAAAAATTAAATTTATTAACGCATTCACTGCGCCGCCGCGACACGGGTGCGTAGACTAACAACTGCGTCTTGGGCCATGAATATGTTAAAAAAAAATATTTTGATGCTATCGATAAAATTCAAATACCCAATGACTAGTACATTTATAATGGCTTCACGTCTTATTTAAATTAATTTTTATTGTTATATATACATATATTATATTTGGTATTTCTATTGTAATATTCTTTTATTTAATTGTAATAGTTGCAAGCTGTACTAGTGAACGAATAAATTAATTTTCTTTCTTTCTCCTTTAAAGACTAGATTTTTTCTTAATGCCAAAACCACTATGTGCTGAAGCAATCATTTGTCAAAATATTAGTGCTGGTTTTGACAGATTATTTGGATTCGAATGGAATCTGGTTAAATTTCTAAAGTTGGTATTGATAAATCCGGTCTACTGAATTGTAACCGGACTACTGAGACTACACGTACTAATTTAGTGCAAAAAAATATTGTTTAAAATAAATCAAATCTACCAGCAGCATCTTATAGGTACATGTTAACAAATTTTGGTCACCACGGATGTAAGTGGGTCAACTACGAACCTTATTTGTGTTGGAAGAACACCAACGTTTCATCCCTTAACGAGGGATCATCTTCACGTCTAGAACCGCACTCACCCTGAAAATGTCTCTCGTTAAGAGATGAAACGTTGGTGTTCTTCCAACACAAATAAGGTTCGTAGTTAACCCGCTTACATTCGTAATGAATTCGTCAAACTAAGCTTTTATAGTACCTACAAAAAAAAATTGTCACCGTAATCCTACGATAGCTTTTCACTTAGGTATTTTTGTCTGTTCTATTTACTTTGGGTAACAAAATACCAACATTAAACTTTTTTTTATCACACTAAACTATAACTTTGAATAACCGAGCTAAAACCGTACTTTCACCTTTTGAGGATTATCAAATCAAATCATTTATTTGCAAGAATACATAATCATATTATAGTGCGTAAGCCCCTCACACTTTGTTTAATTTCTAAGAAAACAAATAATATCGCAAAAATTTCCTACGTCACTTGACCTCGTGGTGTACCTAGTTGGTTAGCACATTCCCGTACTGAAGGAAGTATGGAAGGGGGACGAAGGGGTTCAAGTCCCGTCTAAGTAGAAATTTTTTGCGATATTATTTGAACTAAAACTAGCACCACAATAATAACAAAACATAACAAGATCCCTCTCAGTCCTCGCTACATTATGGTGAAGCGAACCATGTAATGGTTCTGAGCCTGATATTGAAGACAACCTGCTGAGACGGACATACTTGCCTCGCTGCTTGTACAAGTCACTGGAGACAGCGATTAGGCTTAGTAAAGCCTCTAACGATGAAGTATTTTTGTATCTTAACCTATCATAGTAGCGAAGCAATGCAGCCAGCAGCGTGTTGTCAACAATCGGCCTCCCAAGTCCCATGGGACTAGACTGACCCGAGAGCTGATGCAGCGCATCAGCATTGCCACACAGTGGGGTAATGCAGCCAGCGGGACGCTTCCGACTGGTATATGGATCCGTTGAGTTACCTGTAAATTGTTTGCAACAGTCTGCACTTAGCTCAATCGTTTCTCCACGGACCTAGACTCTCGACTCTAAGGGGAGGTAATGTGTAGGCTCTGTCGAGACCTGCTTATTTGCGCCTGTAAGTACAAGTAAGTATTTACAACATACATATAAAACGGTTGAGTTATCGGCAGAATGTTCTTATTCGGTGGATTCCGGAGATAAATTTTTTTACCAGTCTGTTAAATTGTGGTGAAACGAAGGCCCATCATTTATAAAAAAAACTTTTCATCGATTATTTCTTAGATATTATCCTAAGTGTGAGGTTTTTGTTATTAAAAACTTCATAGAAAAAAAAAAACAGAATTAATAAAAAGGTTTTACACGTGGACCAAGCGCTAAGTTATATCTAGTCCACCTACTTGGCAACTGATAAGTGGTCGACAGACGGTGGGCGGGGAGCATGCTTATGCTACCTACCTCCGCCTCAAACACAGACGTGGATGAAATGGATTATTATATTACCAATTGAATTTATTCACTTCACTTAGGTACATCTATCCTTAACCAAAACGTATTATTTTGAGATAAAAAGTAGCTTACATGATTCGATTATATTCCAGGTCAGAGCTCGCAAGAATTCAGGATTTCTTCGCTGTAGTTTTGGCGTTATTTCGGGGTCTAACAGACTTCACAAACGTTCGTCCTAATGTTAGTACCAAAATAGGGGTTATTCCCGCTCGGTAACACCCTGTCGTCAACACTGTTGACGAATGGGAAAAAATAGTTGCACTCGTTCACAGTGTTGACGAACGCAACTTTTTATTTCCCGATCGTACCTACTACCTAGTTATTGAGCATTACGGCTGTAATGATTGTAAATAAGATGATTTATCTGTGATACTATTTTAATTTAGCTTTTTTTCAATTGTTGTAAATTATTTGATTATTCTGATATATAAAATGTTTTATTATGGTAACTCTATTTTAATTGTTGTAAATTGTTTGATTATTCTGTGATACAAAATGTTTTATTTTAACTCTTTTTTAATTGTTGTATATTGTTTGATTAATAAAAACAAGCCATAATTATAAAACATTTTCAAAATCTGTGTCTTTATTTGAAATCCGCTTTTTATAATCTAACTCTTGGACTAGATGGATACGATCGGGAAATAAAAAATTGCGTTCGTCAACACTGTGAACGAGTGGAACTTTTTATTTCCCAATCGTCAACAGTGTTGACGACAGGGTGTTACCGAGCGGGAACAACTCCAAAATAGCGTCCACTTGCAGCTTTGCGCGAGTTTTTTCAGAAAGAAAGAAGTCGATATTATGTTATTTTAGAATTATAACAGCGTTTTTGTAAAATTCCAGCCCGATCGTTCATCACTCGAATTTCTTAATTCAATTGAATGTAATTACAATTGACTTGTAATATTCCAAGCCCTCTGCTCCACCGGCTTTTTCCAAAAGCTGTAAAAAGCCCAGAAAAATGTATATCGAAATGTTTTCTATTCAACGGTAGACATAAAATACATATAATAAATCAGTGTAGAACAAGAAACACGCATGCCTGCTATTGTTATTTATGTACGTTAATCTTCCCCCGAACAACCCCGCTTGCGGTTTCGTCATCCCCGAATTATACTAATATTGAAATCGATCACGGTGGAGAAACTAACAACCTCTCTATCGGATATACTTTATTTACGTTATTGGTTAGAATTATTGCAATCTTATTGATGGTTTAAAAGAGAAGCTTGCAGTTGAAGCAGACCTATCTATCCGGATTAAAAATGCCGAAGGAGCATATTGATAGGTATAAATGAATTCTGACGATACGTTTTCACGTTCTGTTTGGAAATCTGGACGTTTTAACAGGACACAGAGAAAAGGTGAGGTTTTCAACTCGGAACGCATAATTTTTCAATGAATTTAGAACCGATTTGTGATTCAAAAAATATTCCAAGGCAAATCTCAAATTACAAAACACTAAAACCGTCTTACAAGACGCACTCACATCAAACAAAATCCACAAGCGAAGGGTTCTAGCCCTCCGAAAAAAAAAACGTCAACTAAAGACGCAATTATTCCTATGCAAAAATAACCCTTTTCATATCTCAAGGAAATAAGGTTCAAAATTGTCTCGGTAGGTTCCCTAGTGGTTTGAAAGCCAAGGCTAAAAGCTCCGCTCAAAGAAAAGCTTCTAATGAATCTATTGATAAAGCTGTGTGTGTATGTTTTGAGTATTTTTTTAGATACGCAAACGGTTGTGTATGTGTGCGTGAAGGGTGATGCTAAGAGATGCTTTCTTCGACCCCTCGTTTCTTATAGCGTGGGCGGGAGGCGTTGATGGTTTCTATTAAAATATTTTGGATAATTAAAGTTAAACAGCGATTTTAAGAAGCTTTGACGGAATTAATAAACACCTAATACTGAACAATATAGTCACATAGTATCACTTAGCCGCAAAGTAAGCAGAGCTGAGATAAAAATCCTAAAAGTAGATATTTCTATATAAGTATTGTCTAATATTGTAAGTATATCCTACGAATTGTAGACGTTATAATTTCAAAGTAGATTCTGTGGCTTTTTATAATACACATAAAGTATAGATATTTTGCATTTGGTAAAAATTTATAAAATTGAATGCCTGGATTATTTAGGTATCTACCTAAGGAGTCGATGTCGTCAAAACCTACACCTAATTTTACTTCTACCTACCAACCAACAACCACAAGAAGATACAAGGCTTAATTATCATAATGAGTATGGGTTGACAAGGATTTTCTTATAGAATCATTTAATCACAAAAATATTTGGACTCAAAAGTTCTTCGACGTAGAACTTTAGAGTCGAAACATTCCAGTCCAGTAGTGGACATTATAGGCTTTTGAGGTGAGGTTGAGGTGAGTAGGTTAAGTGTCTATGTCTACGTATCATAGTTACAAATACCTCTCTATCTCTTTTCATTTCACGATGACTGTACTGACACTCGAAACTTAGTACACATTCCAATCAAATGCAAAACGATCAAGACTGCTCACGCCGTCGACAAATCACTCCCCTTATTTCACTCGAGTCGGCCGATCGTCTCAGCACACACACACACAAACACCCACAGGGGTGCGGGCCCTTGCAAAACTCCTCCTTACTTTCTTCTTTGTTATGTAGAAAAAATGCGAACAGGGGACGCCGAAATCGATACCCAGCGATAACTTAACCATAGAGTATGTATTGAAAGTTTACTTTTTTATCTTTTTGGCGTTATTATCTCGGAGTATCGACTCCCGTTATTATCCAGGAAGTTTCATTGTTTTGGGATTGACTCGAGAAAATGATTTTATTGTTTTATTCCCGTTTTATCTCATTTATTTTTGATCCTCGAATTGCCATTATGAGTCAATGACTCAATGACTCATAATGGCAATTCCAGGATTTAAAATGATGTGATACCTACCTACCTTCCTTTAAGTGGTCGACCGACAACGCAATTTTTTGTTAGAGAATTGAAATAGGCTCCCAGAGCCAAGTCTCAAACCTACCCTACTCTAATTATAAGTAGGTACCTACACATTTTTGACAAAAAATTGGAATGAAGACAAAATCAATAACACCTTATTTCTTATTTGATAAAAAATACAAAAATTAATACAATTTCTAATAAACTAACTCACTATAAAATTTGACTTGTCTAAGTGCTGAAGATTTCAATAACTATATTTTTTAGGCTTTGTAAGCCTTTCCTTGCAGCATTATCTAGCCCCAAGCTAAGCAGAGCTTGTGTTATGAGTACTAGATAACTGATATAGGTACTTAATAAAATACACTACATAGATAAATATTTATTATTATACATAGAAAACATCCAGAACACCCTGAACAAATATCTTAGGTGATTATAACTTTTTTATTATTTTATATTATCTTATACTAGAAACTCACCGGTTTTTTTCAAGGCCATGTCGGGCATAAAATTTTACCTTACCTAGTATAAATGTTATTTAAATTTGACACCTCACAAAGCAACTTTGCATATTCAAATTATCCTCTAACAACACTTTTCATATTTTTTCGAACTCACAAAAAAACACCTTCCCTCAACAAAACTTATCCCAAACTGATTCGAATAACCCGCAAACTGGCCGTTACTGACCTAAAAACCCTTAGAAAAGTATAATAAAAAAAACCGGTTGACCAAACTACTTTGTCTTTTGAATACACAAAAGATCATGTCCGCGGATGCTGCGTTGATGTTAAAAATAGAATAAAAAAACTGGTTTAAATTGTGAATGAGCTTTTGTCCCGTGATCGGGTATTTTGATTTATTCGATTTTTAAACGAGAGCGGAGTATGGGAAAAATAAAAAGATGATGCGCGTTCAACAGGTACTGTTGAGGTGAAAATTGGTTCAAAATGTCAGAATTATTGTCGATAGCTATGTGGTTCATGCTTAAATTATAATATTTACAACTTGAAAACAGTGTAAAATACATCAAATAAATTTTGAAAAATTATTAGTTAAGTACTTTAATTAAGTGGTTAATTAAATCATTATCACATAGTGAATAGTTTTATCTGCCGTCGGTACAACACAAAAATCCGAAATTGCAAAGAACCTTGTACTCCTTCATAAAAAATGTTTTCAGTTTGGAACTACCATTACATAAGTAGGTACTCAGAACGTATCAAATCGTTAAATTCTGCTCTAGGTACTTAGACCAAAGAGGTAGTAGTTACAGTCGTCAAAAATGATTTATTTCAACACGAAAAAGATACTTACTGCAAATATAAACACTTTTGACAGCGACTGTATCCGGCACCGATTTTTGTTATTTTCTTGGATGCGAGTCCATGTTTGTCCTTTCACAGCTAAAATGCCAATATTTTACAACTGTCTTGTTCAATTTAATTCTGGTTTAGTCGCTATGAATACTAAATCCGTTCGTCATGGCTGTAGAGGTCTTTTTAAGCTACTTGCCCTATTCAACTTTGATCCACTAAGCGAATCCATTGATGGATTAGATGTGTTGTCATTCTTTTTGTTTCGATCGATAAGAAAAATACTGAAAGAATTTTGGTGCTGTCAAAATAGTTAGGTACGTTTTTGTTACATCTAAAATTCTAAATTTACACCGACGTCGAGAAATTGGAAGATGTGTTATTTTATTCACAAAGAGAAAATTATACTAGTATTTACAATTGAAACAATTGAGCTAACTGCAGACTGTTGCAAACAGTTTACAGGTAGCTCAACTGATCCATATCAATACCAGTCGGAAGCGTCCCCAAGACGCTGGCTGCATTGCCCCGCTGTATGGCAATACAATGAAGATGTGTAGATATAATTAAAAAAAAATAACGTTTTTTTTCAAATTGCTTTTAATAAGCTTTCTTTGGTCCAGTTTGATAGCATCTATAAACTTACGAAAAAATATTATTATGAAGTTAGTAATTTCAGTCAAACATTACCTCAGACGACCTCTGTGGCGCAGAGGGCGAAGGTCCGCCTGCGACGCAGGAGGTCGCGGGTTCGATTCCCGCCTCGGGACAAATGTTTGTACGATCTGCAGACATTTGTCCAGGGCGTTCTGGATGTTTTCTATGTATAATAAAAAATATCTATCTATGTAGTGTATTGTATTATGTTTATCAGTTATCTAGTACCCATAACACAAGCTCTGCTTAGCTTGGGGCTAGATAATGCTGTGTGAATTGTCCAGCATTATTTATTATTATTTATTATTATTTATTAGTTTACTAATAAAATAAGCAACATGAAATTATTTAGGTAAGTAGATACTATACTCCTTCTACATACTCCTTTTTATTTATTGAATCATCAACGACAGATACACCATAGATTACAAAAAAAGGAAATTTTGTGTTTTCTTATTAATCAAAGTTGAAAGCTGGCAAGGCAAAAATTCAAAATAAGAATACCAAAGTAATATGTACCTACTTATACTACAAAAGAGGTTAGATAGGGTTAAAAGTAAAACAAACGACCAAAAGCAATGTCCAGTGCATTCCTATGAGAATTAATTTGTAAAGCTGTATCAAAGTCTGTGTATAGAGTTCAGCATTAGATACAATTTAAACTTTTTGGTAGCAAACTCATTTTTAAATAAAACCGAGATGACCCACAGGTGTGGCTGGACCGGTTAGGCAGCTGTGTCCGTTTGTTTGTCATTATAATTCCAATGTCCAATATCCCTTTGTGAGTATAGAGATTCGGATGTGGGGTGCTTCCGATAGTTTAACTGGTTTCGTTTCTTATTCTGTAGATAAGAGGTATTGGTAGCTATCAGATAATGGCATAAAATTTGTCCTTATTGGATTTATTACTTTAGATAGATTATGAAACTTTCTTATTCAATAATCCAGAAGAGCATATTTCAAAGTTGTTTTTAAGATTATGAATAAAATGATTAATATAAAGAAAATTAAGAATAGGAATTATGAACTGTATAGTGCCTCTATCTCGACTTTTTTAGCTTCCCTTTGTACCACAAAGAAATAAGTTCAAATAGGCAATCGTTGAACGCTATAAAAACATTAACAATTACAATTGGGTGTATAAACAATTTTAAAATTTATTTATTCTGATAAAGCTACTTGGGCAGAACTAAACACAAAATTATTCTTGCTACTCCACGCTAGATGGCGTTAAGAGTCCTCACTAGCGCCTCTTAAGGATAACGGATTTAGGATGTACTAAAATACGATTCGGCATCCCCTGGCGGTGAGTAGCAGAACTTCGAGATATTGCTACTTGAACAGAGATGGCGTGCAGTTGAAACTAACTGGAATCTTTTTGAAATTACATTGCGATACTTTTTGGAATAGGCTTAGGTATTTTTTTATTATAAAACATAATCAAGCTTAACCTTATACTTATACTTAAATACACAGTCTCTGTTGCAAAGGAAAAATTGAAGTTTTGTTTGTTTTATTCTCACACTTTCGACGGCGCTGCCAACTTGAAAAACACAATTTTTCGCGCCATCGGAGCGTTCCAAAGAAAATTACCGGACCGACATGTCGAAAATACCAGCAAACAGGTTTTGCTACCTTTTCATTTTGCTTGAAACCTATGTAACTAGCTATAAGGTTTATTTTAATACGAAAATGGTAAAAGACAGTGGAAAAACGTAGAGTATTTTAGGCATTATCTATCAAGCATGACCTGAAACACTAATGTGCTTCGAAACCCCATGATTAGGGGTAATTTTCGTAGGGTTGTGTAAGTAATGAGTATTCGAAAGTCTTTTGGTGCGGTCAATCTAGGATTTAGCAAACTATAGGGGCAATGTATGAATATTTCACTTCTTTTAACTGGTCACAAAAAAAAAGAAACTTCAACAATTTCTGTTTATACGCCTTGCAAAGGTACTAAAGCAGGGAGAATATATCAAAATACAATTATTTAATAAACTACCAATGAACATAACGAACATTGACAATTTTGAACATTTTAAAACCTTAATCAAGCATTTCTTTGAAAGCCATGCATTCTATAGCATCAGTGAATTAATGAGTACTAATAATTTATTTCAATCCCTTTCTTTAAGTAATACTTAAACAGTCATTGAATTTAATGATCTGGAATTTATTAAAATTTGTTTTTGTTTACGACTTTTTAATTTTGTTTAGTGAATTATGTTTTGTCTTTTCAAATTGTACCTACCTACAATTTCCGACATGCCTTGTATAACAACCTATGTTATTAATGGTACATAAATAAATATTTGATACTAATTTTGTTTACAATTTGACTTATCAATTTGACTTAGACGACCTCTGTGGCGCGGTGGGCGAAGGTCCGCCTGCGACGCAGGAGGTTGCGGGTTCGATTCCCGCCTCGGGACAAATATTTGTACGATCTGCAGATATTTGTTCAGGGTGTTCTGGTCGTTTTCTATGTATAATAAAAAATATCTATCTATGTACTCGTATATTATTATGTATATCAGTTATCTAGTACCCATAACACAAGCTCTGCTTACCATGGGGCTAGATAATGCTGTGTGAATTGTCCAGCATTATTATTATTATTATTATTACTTATGTACCTTTAATTAATAATAATAATAAATAAATAATGCTATAAACTTATTTTGTAAGTCTAAAGTAACAATAGTTATAGATTTTAATTCGGCAGGGCATAATTTGTTTCATACTCACTACCATTCTTGTTGGGTGATTCTACATTCAACCAGAATTTTAATAATTTTAATAACTACCTACCAAAGACATTTGTTTAAATGTCTTTGCTACCTACTGAATGAAACGTAATTTTCTCTGTAAAAGGGGAATAAAAAAGGTGGCTTTTTGATTTATTATTTTCTCTTCCGATGTCATTATGTTAATGTTATATAAATATAAGGACAGTGATATAAATTGAAATGTTTTTTTTAACGCCAAAGACTCAAAAATTGCTGTGTTTTTGGAGTACGTCGTCTTTGTCTCTCAAGATAATGCTCATGAATACATTTAGATGAATCCAAGGTATACGACGTAAGAATCGACCCCTCCGCTCGTGGATGTCGTAAGAGCCGAACTACGGAAACCTACCAGATGAAGAAGCTGCTGCCAGCATCCTTCTGTGGATTTATAATATCTAGCTACGATCACCAATCCAAGCGTGGTGAAAATGACAATATACACTTGCGAGCTTTAAACTGGAATCGCTTCAAGGGTTGTTCAAGACTAATTTTTACAATTTCTTTGCAGTGAACTATGGGCGACGATAAATTTTGATTTAATGCACGATAATGTCCGCTGCCACACCGCAGCAGTGACTAATTAATAAATTATTTAATTAATTTTAAATCTTCTTGATATCACTTGAAAGGTAACAAAATTACCTTTCAAATGATATACCACAATCTATAGTTCATTGTACATAAATTGTAAAAAAATTGTTTTGATCAACGCGCGCGATGAAGCGATTCCATTTTAAAGCTCGCAAGTGTAGTTTGGGGAAGACTTGTTTTGAAATCAGAAATCAATAACTTTTATTTAATAAGCTTACATAATAAGCACTTAGACAAGTCAAATTTTAAACTTTAAATTATTAACAAACAAGAAATAAAGCTTTTTATCACACTCAGGGTAATTTCTAAGAAATCAAATAAATTGATTTGATTTCTAAGAAATAAAGCGTTAATAGATTATGTCCACTAGTGGAAGAAGAGACCTCAACTTTTCCCGCGGGTTTCGTAAGACGCCTCTTAGTAGTCGCGACTAAGGGATATCCACTGGAGGCGGGCAGCAGCGGCTCCTGCAGAACAATTCTACCACTGAACTGCGATCCCCAACCCGGTAAAATAAAACACTCAAGAAACGAATCCGAAATTGCAAAAACAATCCCGCCCTAATCGAAAGCAATAAAAACTAAATACTTCTAAACCCCGAACGGGGAGGTCGGAGCAAAAACCACCAGCGGGAAGTTTTCACACTTTCACAACTTTTTCCACTTTTTGTCCCGCAAAGTGTTCCGGACACCGCAACGGTTTCTCCTCGCTATCATTGCTGGGTTCTTTATAAACGCCGGGACGTGCTTCTGGAAGCGGATTTTTTGATTACTATATACTTTATATTTTACCGGCTTCCAAGGTATCAAGGTATATCGACGCCGAAAAGCGGAAACGTAGTAACCAACACCCAAGTCAATTTTTTTTTATTGGATATTCGGAATCAGAAAAAAATCCCGCGTCGAATGGTCCAACTCCCGTGGTTCTACGACCAATAGAAAATTTTGTACAGCGTTGAAATTCACCCTATTTTTTTGAGGGACCACCTAAGCATTTGCTGTAAATAGCATAAAAAAATGTTCTTTTCGAACATTTTGCATTTACAACAATTCACCTTTTGCAAAGTATATGATCGCGGTAGTTACAGCGCTGTTGAAACTTTGAGCAATGCGGGTTACAGCGGTTACAGGTTTTTATAAGAAAATTGAAACGCACCACGCTTACTACAATTATAATATAATAAATTGTTATTTGTCGTGGCTTACTACAGTTTTTACAAACACCGAGATTAGACAGTTATCAGTTACGCTAATTTAAAAAGTCTAAATTCGTAGGATTTTCGTATTTATGCCCTTTGTAGTACAGTTGTCGAATATTGATCATGGGGATTTACCGCTATTAAAAGTTGCGCTCGCGCCTGTGTGGCTTGCGGCTTATGTCCCGCTCCGTCACTACGCGACCGTCAAGAGAGTGTGTTGTGTTTGCTGTAAGTGAATTTTTACGCGTGAGAGGAGATGTTTTAAAACGTAAGTTCAAAATTCACCCTAAATTTAAAATTAAATAAATTTTTAAAAAAGTTTACAATTTTTTTTAGAAGTATGCTTTGTTTATTAAATTTGATTTTATTTTTGTTTTAATTAGAATAAGGGTTAGAAGACCATCGTTTGACCGCAATCTCACCTGACGGAAAGCGAGGATGTCGCCGACGGTGTATCACGCAGGTCGAATAGATACCTATTCACAGAAGAAGGAAGCGAGTTCCATTCCTTAGCAGTGCGGATAATGAAGGTGGAGGAAAACCGCTTAGTGCAAGTGGAGGGTATATGAACCAGGTAGGGATGGTATTGCGCTGTGCGTCTGCTTTTTCTGGAGTGGAAGGGGGACGGTGGGATCCGGTCACGTAGTTTCTGTGAGCATTCTCCGAAATGTAGGATCTATAAAGGATCGAGAGTCTTGAACACCGAGACATTGGACATTAGTCTTTGCAAGGTGCTGCTCGTCAATGAGTCTGAAGGTTTTTTGTTCTATCAAGTCCAAGGCTGCAAGCTGGAACTTGGCCGAGCCGTCCCAAACATGGCAGCAATACTCTAAACCAGATCGAACCTGTGCTTGATAAAGTGATAGAAACTGTCTCGGCGTGAAGTATCGCTTAACCTTATTTAGGATTCCTAGCTTTATGGCTGCTGTTTTAGCCTTTGACTCGATGAAGGTACCCAAGTTCAAAGTTGGGGTGAGAGTGACACCAAGGAGCTCCAGTTGATTTTTTATAGGTACTGGCACATTCCAGAAAATGGGAGCCTGTACCAACAGACTGTTTTTTTCAGAGAAGAGGCATGCTTGCATTTTCGAGGCATTGAAATTAACCTGACTGGCTTTGCCCCAATCCGAAACTGCCTTAAGGGTCAAGTTCAAGCGCTGCACCATGTCTTCTCTTTGCGCCTGTATTTCATTCCGAATGGCCTTGGCGTTGGAAAGGTACCTCTCCACTATGGGGCTGTCGTCTGCGTTCCCAATGATACCGGTTACCAGCAGGTCGTTAATGTGCAGCAGGAACAACGTGGCAGAGAGTACTGTCCTCTGAGGTACCCCGGCGTTGATAGCCAATTGATCAGACGAGCAGCCGTCAACGACTACCAGAGGTCGCTGTCTTTGAGGTATGTCAGGAGCTTACCATTCAGGACACGCTCCATGCATTTACATAACAGGGAGGTGACTGATGAGATGGGGCTATAGTTCGTAGGTCAGCTCGACTACTTTTCTTGGGCACTGGCACATTAGCAAGCTTCCATGACTTGGGGACTTTACCAGATTTCAAGGACAACTCAGGAGCGCAGGACTTCAGCACCACAGCCGATATTCCTTCCGGAACACTAGCCTTGTTCACATCGAGACCACGCAACGTTTTGAGCACTTATTTTTGATGTAAGTGGATTTCGATCATCGAGGAAGGCTGGGTGGAGAAACGTTTGTAGGCTCAAGACGTGAAGCCTTTGCAAATTGAGTCACAAATAAATTTGCTTTCTCATCCGCAGCGCAGTGTGGGCAAGCGATCCGTCTGGGTTCAGCAATGGAGGAAGTGAAGGACAGCTACAGTTAGCTTCGACGGATTAAGCTAACGACCAGAAGGCTTTACTGCTTGTTGGGAATGAGGCAAACTTAGCTCCCAGTTGGCCAATCTGGTCAAAGCGAGCCTTCCTTAGCGTCTTCATAAAGGACTTACTGGCTTTGTTGTAGACTGTCTTCCTTTGTGATTTGTTCGAGGCTTTACTGTTCCGGGCGTCGACCCACGCAAGATAAGCCCTGTGTTTCAGCGCAGCAGCACTGGCACACGAGGAGTTAAACCACGGAGTAGTCCTGTCGGAGGGTGAAGCATCAATGTATGGAATAAAGTAGTCCATTCCACTTTTAATCACCCTCGTTACAGCATAGGCACACGGCGACAGTTGGATCACCGGAAGTGAAGCACGTTACCCGCCAAGGATAAAAAGCGAAGAAATGTCGTATCTCATCCCAGTGCTGACTTATATCGCCATACTCGTCTGCTACTCTTAGGAGCAGGATCCGGATTCCATACTTACATCGTTTTAATTTTACTATCCTCTCTAACTTTTAGCAATAAAGCCGTTTTAAGTGCACCTAGTTACAAAAAATATTGCATTTAAGTCAAAATTAAGGTATTTGAAATTATTCTGATATGTAGTTACAGCAATTCCGCTTTATAAGAAAACACTTGATTTGCAGTCGCCCATACATTTTTTCATTGCATTTACAGCGTTTCTGCGTTTCAAAAAAAAAAGTACGATTGCTGTAACCCACATAAACATAGTTAAAAAGTAACTTCTAGTAGAATTTGGGTAGTTGCCTTGATAAAAGATGCAAAAATACATTTCTCATAAAAAAATGGCACTTGTGCAATTAATATTATAGGAGATATGATTTTTTTTCTGAATTCTCAAAAGTTTTTTGGCTCTGGTGAACACTTTCCATATTGTTGGTTACTACGTTTCCGCTTTTTCACGTCGATATCCTCCTTATGTAGAATAACACAGCACATAAGTAGAGTTTTACCTCGGAGAAGCTCACAGCTATTTTTTTTACTTTTGACGGGTATCTATCGAGTTTATTTACCCATTTTTCCCGTGGTATCCACAGATTTACACTCTCGGGGTCACGGGATGACAAAGTCATCCCATGTAAACCTGTCGAAACGTCGGGAAAAATAGGCAAATAAACGCGATAAATACCCGTAAATAGTAATAATCATGTATTCTGATCGCCAAAGTTTAAAAATATTTAGAGCTCGCAACTTTAGGCATGCAAAGTTTCAACTCGATCCGTGCTGTAGTTTAACGCGAAGAAGTAACAAACATGCATTCATTCATCCGAATTTTCAGATTTATAATAATTAGTATGATGTGATGTAATAACCTCGTCTACGTTCCGGCTACGTCCCGGTAAGTGTAAGGCGCTCTGCGGCTCCGGTAATTTGGTTGAGAGCTCCTCTTATTGGAACTCTTTAGCTAATTACAACTTTCGTATGCATTACGGAACTTTAGATAAAGTAATTTCATTCTGATATGGACCGCTTAGCTCGACTGCTCTTTTTATGTCGCATATTTTTAAAGTTTTTACTCACTTTTTCTATGATAAAGGGCTTTTAATTTTATCTACATGATTTATATTTTGTCAGCTAGCATTCCCGCTACACAAGACGCATATTTACGGAAAAACCATTCTGACCTTGCCAGTTTTTTCTTATCGTGAATAGACCTTCGTTGGACCATCATCTCACCTGGTGGTAAGTGACGATGTTGCCGACGATGTATCGCGAATGTTTAGAAGACACCACAAAAACAGAAGCAGCGAGTCCCAAACCTAAGCGGTACAAATAATAAAGGTAGAGGAGAACCGCTAAGTGGAAGGAATATCCACAAGATAGTGGCTTATTTATATTATTTATTTAGTGGCTTATTTATATTGTTTATTTAGGGTGTGAGATAAATCCTGTAGTTAATGTTAAATACCTAGAAACCTTAATTCTGTTTTAATCAAACAGTTCGGAGATTTTCATCTATAACACTGGCCTCAATTGGGATCTTCCACAGACATTTTCCCAGGACCGCTTACCCTGTATAAACTGTTTGAAACTCCCAACAAAAGATAACCCGAGCATTATTGATGGAGGCCTGAAATTTAATATGAAATATTTCAAACTAGCACACTAATACAACTTCTACACGAACGAACGAACTAAACTCACACAGGCGCAATAAAACTACACAAATACATTCAAGCGTAAGAGGGGTGTCTTTGTTACACATTAAGGAAGAAGGGTGCGAAGTGAGGAGAGTGGGGTGGGCCCGGCCTGTTTTGTATTCAACCCGCTTGTCCGTTTACGATTTCGCGCGGGACACTTAGAGATTTCTATTGCTGAGCATACCGTTGTTTGCTACAATTTGGAATTTCTTTATTAAGTGTGCGGTCGAGTGTACTGTATAGTCGAGAGGAATGTGGCGGCTTGCGGCCGATTGTCAATTCACACTCGTGCGCCGCCGCTGGGACGTTCGGGAATTAGAATTCCTTGAATTGTTCATCGTCTTACTTTATTGCGTTCTTTACATAACCCAAAATGAATCGATAAGGATCTCTAAAGAGGTTTTGAAGATTTTGGCCTTAGCATCGATCACCATTTTGTTTTTTTTTTTCAAAATCACCGCGCACAGTAATAGTTATATATTTGGAAAGAAGACGCTAAAACAAATAAAAAGTGTCTTGTAAAATAATTTCTGAGAAATTCACAGATGAAAATAATTTTTTTTCTTCATTCTAGTTCCTAGAAAAATGTCAGAAACAGTTAGAAACTGCAAAGTACTTTCAAAATTCTCAGCTTATAAGTTAAATGTTCATAATTTAGAAACAAATAAAGCATCATTTAAAGCTAAGACAAAATTAGCATTTACCCCGGAATCCACTCCGACAAATAAGGCTAATTTGAAATGCGACAGTTGAAGGTAAAAATAAAAAGTTAAACGTTGAAAATATTCAACGCATTAGCGTCCCGGCTAGACCTTATAAGAAGACAATTTTATGGAAATATTTTTCCGCTGCTTTAGCATTCGAGCAACAGACGTGGTTGGTTAGGGCTACCACGGAACCCATGCATATTTTACCTAATAACAAGAAAACATTAAAAATTACCCACCAACGTTTATTTGCTGAACAGATTTTCATGAAACATGGCTAAGAACACTCGGGATAAAATTATCTATGACACAAAAAAAAACTAAACGAAGATTCATCCGTTTGGGAGCTACCACAGACAGATACACGGACAGACACGTTAAACTTATGGGTCGTTATAAGTTTAACGTGTCTGTCTGTGTATCTGTCTGTGGTATCGTAGCTCTCAAACGGATGAATCTTCGTTTCTCTCTTTTTGCGTCGGGGGTTAAAAAAATAATACATCAATCATCAGTATAGAAGTGATGTCTAGAGATATCTTGTGATGTTAGCTAGCCTTGAATTTATTGATTTTGATGATTTTAATCAGCCTCTGCATTAATTATTTTTCAGTTTATTTGTTACTCTTAATTCAATTAGAACGGTAAAACAGAGAAAATAACCACTAACACTCATTAATTATCAATAATCGACTTCCTTGAAAATAAACTTCAATTCAATTCACTAGTTATTTTATTTTGGATTTTCTCTAAAACCATTAAAATTTAAAAATGTAAAACGAGATTCCAATAGATTACCTATAGATCGTTTCATAAGATTTTGTTGCATTTGAGATTTATCCATTGCAAATATGTAAAAAAATTCAACTAGGCAAATTAAAAATTCTATATATAATATATAATATTTAACCGACTACCAACGGAGGAAGATTATAAGGTTGGTAGCCTTTGTATTGTTATGTAGAAGAATCCTGTTAGAATGCCCGACTATAATCCAATACCCTTTTAACGCATTCTCTGCGCCGCCGCACCTGCAGATGGATTGTGTATATCTTGGGTCATGAAAGTGTGTAGTGGGTATGTCGTCCTGCCGTAAAACAGTTTTATACTTGTACGGAGGACTGTCACCTTACTAAGGTTTAGGTACATACCAAATAAGAAAAAAATCATAGAGTAGATAATTCGTGTTATTTTCTGATTATTTTAGTCTTGGGCTTATACCCCTCACAGCGGATGTAATCCGCGCGGTTTTTTCGCGGAATCCTGCAACATAGGAAATTCAATGAAGCTACACGCACCTGCGAAAAAAAACCGCGTAGGTTATGATTCAATACACGGAATAAAATGATGTGATGCCTATCATAAGCTTATTTTTAATGCCTCTGTAAAAGTTTTATTTTGTATAGTGTAGGCAGAGATGCGAAGTTGCTCTTTTTGGCCACGATGGTGAGCAAAAATGAAAAGCCAACAAGTGTTGAGACAGCCCTGAGCAACTTAAATATATTTTTGCCAACCAGGACTTGTATGCAAATGGACTGAAGTTTACCATCTCAGATTATATTTCTGTCTTGCATTCTAGTTCTGCGAAAGAATTTCTTTGTTCTGTGTGAAGAGAGAAAAATGAACTTATTTCCTTTACAACGAAAAGGTAATTTCTATTGTTCGTGTAGTTGAGGTATTTCTTGTTTATTCTTCTACTGTAATGTGAGATTTTGTGTTCCATTATTTATTGTGAAGAGGAAAAATGAAAATTATTTATTTTACTTATGTTTAGCTTCTTTTCTCCAGGTAGAAAAAGGAAAATAATTTTATTATTTTGCTGAGTTCTGGGTGTAATCAAGAAAATAATAGAAACACGGTCGATTAAACTTTTAGGACAGGACATAGTTACTATTATAATCCTATCATTTAAACTCATAAATATGCTATACATAGTTAATATCAAAGTACCTTCATATAATCTTATTTAATATCAAAGATTTATTTATCAAGCGGCCAAAATTACCTACATAATGATCGAGAGAAAGGTGTATTCAAAACGTTTTTGAGTCGTTTGAATTAAAATTAAAAGTGCACACAAGGGCGCAAGGGTAGAATTTTAATGTGCAGGGCTTAATGGGCGTCGCATAATTGTAGGGCGCCGAGCATGGCGACCGAATTAAGAAAAACGTATTTAGGGGCTCAAGAGAAAAAACTGAGTTATAAGATTTATGTGTCTGCGTCTGTCGAGTGTTATATTTTAGAATTGTGAAGAGTACTGAAAAAATTATCACTCGAATGATGTTGTTTACCTATAAGGACGGTAATCTGGTTTGTATGGAAGCTATGATTAAAATCTATCTATTTGAGTTTTTTGGAAAAATAAATAATTCTGGACAATTCACACAGCATCATCTAGCCCCAAGCTTGTGCTATTTGTACTAGATATCTGAAAAACACTCATTGCATTACTAACACAGATATTATGTTTATAATTCGTAGAAAACATCCAGAACTCCCGAAACAAACAGCTGCAGATTTTACAAACATTGGTTCCGAGGCGGGAATCGAACGCAACCTGCATCGCAGGCGGACCCTCTCCCGCCGCGCCACGGAGGTCGTCAATAGCCAAGTTTATTGTCATCAACTCGAAAATATCATAGAATTGGTTCTCTATCAAAGAAACATTAAAAGCTATCCGCCCTTTTCAATGACATGCGTCGCAACTATCCTACCAACTATAAGTAGGTATCAGCTCTTTCTGCCTCCCCAACTTCAAAACCAAGCAAACCCAAATCAATAATTAGCCGTAACAATGATCAAACATTGTACTAAACAAACAAAACTACAGAAACAACGATAACCATCCTATAATGAAAAGCTCTAGTTCTGATTGCGCGACCCGCTCAGTCTTAAAGTTGGGCACACACACAGCCACACTTCCCCCCCTCCCACTAAGTAGAAGAAGATATAAACTGCTCCAGTGTACGCTGAACTCTCCAACATCGTCAAAAGCCGGACTTTACCCTACAAGTACGTATTTTGACAGGTCAGGGTAAGCTGGCTGCGAAGGGGTTGACTACCTAAGGAGCGCGAGAAGAAATACCCACGGGATGCCGCAGAGAACGGGTTCGTCCGCCCGTCGTAGAGATGGGATGTAACCGGCTTTTTGATCCGGTCCGAATAAAGTTCTTAGGTTGTTTTAAGAAATCTTGTATGTATGTAATAAAGAGTTCACAATTGACAGTTACTAGAACAGTCTCTAGGCAAGCTCTTTTGTTCGCCCGAGGTAGAGAAGGGATGAAACCGGCTTTTTGATCCGGTACAGATAAAGTTCTTAAGTTGTTTTAAGAAATCTTGTACATTATGTGTGTGAAAAAGAGTTCACATTTGAAAGTTATTGCTTCTAAGCAAGCTCTTGGCCAACCGTCTCGTTGGGCTATAGGGGTCTTAGTTATAAATTAAATCTTGAAAACAAAGGATATTTTTAAAAAAGGTCTAGAGGTTTTAGAATTATTATAAAGGCAATGACAACGCTAAAAGGCTAAAACATTTTAAAAGTTCGTACAGGCCTTAAAATCCTTTTGGTAAAAAGTCTGTTCAGCGATTTTTAGTTCTCACAGTTATTTAAGCGCTACGTTCAACCATTCACACCTGCCCGAGAGCCTTAAACCTAAATTGAGGAACACTTGTTGATATAAATCACTTCTGTCAACGCATTTATTGTTAAGTAACCAGCTTCTGTCCTTGAGAACCTCCGGCTTTTCCGTCTTTCCCCTTCTTTACCCAACCCTAGCTAAGGAACCTTAAAGTGGACCCATATCGATCGGGGGGAGGGATTCTTAATGCCCAGTTCGTAGGATGTCCATTAATTATGCGGGGTTGAGACGATCGGCCGATTGCGAAAAGGGTTGGCCACCGAATTCGCTCGCATTGTTTCGTAAATAGGTTTTTGTCGAGTGGTGACATTTTACTTGTAGCTACAGTGTTTCCGATTTGCAACGTTGTGTTCGCTTTGAGTTTCTTGTTGTGTTTTTTACTTGTTGTTTGTATGTTTGGATGTTTCGAATTGGAAAAAACATAACCGAAAATTTTAATCAATTGTGAATAAGATTTAAGCACGTCTGAAGTAGTGATTTTTTGACTACTTCTCATTCTAAATTCTCGAGACTTGAGTCTATCATTTCTAATTTGCGTCATCGACATCAGCATAAGCACTTGTTAAACCCTGTTCGGCATAGATGGCATTTGATTTGCGTATTCGGCGTTAAAAGTGAACGCATCATCTTGCTTGCGTAAAGGTCATATTTATATTTCTATGCAGGTACCATCTATTGAATTGATTAATTTAACAACTCTTTCTAAGAAATGCTACCTAAATCTAGGTATTAGGTTTAGATGCCACTTTTGAGCTTGCTTCTTCTTTGCCCACGGTTATATTAAAAAGCAAAAACGAGTCATAAATGAAAATAAGAAGGGTTTATTGACATAGTAGCCTCTCCCATCTCGAACTCCTATAATTTCCTCTATCTAAGGTCTTCAACCATGGAGGTTTACCTATGATTCTTCCTATAAATATGACCCCGCCTCTAAGTAGGTCAGCCAAGCACTCGGATCAAACGTTGGAATCTCGAGTGTGCGTACACATTACACACATTAATCAAGTGGAGTGCGTAAGACGAGAACGGTTTAAAGTATTGCGTTGCGACGTTGTGGACGTAATCTGTAAGGTTTGAGGGTTGAGATTGAAATTGGAATTGAATATGTAGCTATTCGCAGGGAAAAGATATTTTGAGACACTTAAATGGGACAGAATTTCCGAAAAAGGTCTAATACACCACCGCACTCAAAATTATTTGTAGAGTCGGTAGCTCTACCACCACAGAAGATAATTATTAGGTTTTTTTAATAATTGTTTTGGTAAAAGCTATCGATTTAAGAAAAAGATCTTTACATCGACATAAATATAAAAAAAAAATGTTTTTTTAATGCCAAAAAAAAAATTTTTTTTTCGCATTTCGAATTTTGAATGTGACACATTTTAATTTCTTAGTTACTAGTATAATTTTCTTTGTGAATAAATGTCCTATTTCTTAGTGTCTTCTTTGATAATTTATTTGCCAATCTTAGTATCTAGATGGACCGATTTTTTTAAAGATTCTCTCACAGCACAAGAAAAAAAAAACATCCAACTTTATTGATGCGCTACGTTGGTTCTCTTAATATCGGTAACATAGAAGTTTACATACAACTTCCGATGAAGCCGATTAGAACCAATGTCGAATCTACATAGGTACCTACTATAATAGGTACTTTAATTTCATTAATTAAATCAAACTACATTTGTACACAACATCATCTGGCCCCAAAGTTAGCAGAGCTTGTTTTATGGATACCAGATGATTGTGATACAATAATACATATGTCGTGGCCATATCCTAGAATTGATCACTTCATGATGTAACCGACCATTTCATGAAATGGTTGTATTTCATGATATGGCCAGCTAAAACGTTTAATGATATTTCAGTCAACTTTTGGCCATATCATTAATGTAGGGTTTCCTTGACATCAAAGGTTTGCTGTGTTACATACATACTGTTCAGCCTGGAGATCATAGAAATATGAGGCAACTTTTATCATGCAAAATCACGTGCGATGCTGCAGGCAGAAACTAGTATCGAATAAAGTTGAACCAGAATAGGGCTCCCATCCTAATGTCGTCCCGTTAATATCTCAAGGGTGGGCTCTCAAGTATCACGTAGCCGTAATAGGGTTACACGTTAATTTATATGGGGTTTCTGGGGATATTATCTAAGGCCGCGACCTGCCTAGCTTTTGTTTGAGGTGCCTTAGATAACGGCCACTTAAACCTTGAATTAAACCTAACTTAGCCTGAGAGGTGAGTCTATTTGACGTTCGTAACAAGATGCGATAATGACGTCTTCTTTTTCCTTAAAATTTGGTACAGACCCTTTATCGTGCGTTCAGAGAACTACGCAAATCCCACACTAAAAATAGACGTGGTAATAGACTTACGCTTATGGTTATGTGTTAGTTTTTTTTCCCCACTAGAGATCGATGAGTTTGAGAGAGTTCAATATAGATCTTTTAAACGCTGCGTGGGTCTGCCGGTGAGTTGTATAGATATTAGTAAGAATAAATCCGTAGACAAATATCAGTTAGGTTAAAATTTCGATTTAAATAAATGCCCTACGAGCCTGGTTTTAGAAATTGTTTGAGAATATTTGCATATTTTACGTCACTAAAGAAACGATTCACTTTAACAACGCAGTAAAAACATAACGTTACTTTAGTAACTAATATTTCATAGTCAAATTGGTAGGTTACCTGTTTACCTTTTTTTAACAAACTGTGAAAATTGGTATAATTTATTCATATTTATTTAGCACATAGAACATTACATTAACAGAATAAAACAATAACAACTAGTATATACATGCATAAACTAAGTATATATATACCTGTTGACCTAAGTACTAGGAATAATTCTAAATGAAATGTGTAGATCTCTACATATAATTTTATTTACACAAAAGTTATGAAACCTGTGTGAAAGAAATATAACAGCAACGAATTTTTCTATGACCGAATCTAGGACTAATTTTAGTTTTTAGTTTTTATTTTTTGAATTTATAATCATTTTTGTTTTTTATCTATGTATTTGTTTATTGTGTGTGTGTGTGCCACCTTACGCGCCATGGTCTCCAGACCAGTGCTATGGTATGATCTGTTCTACCATAGCACATGCTGAGTAGAGACCAATTTTGAAAGATTTTCTGTTACTTTAAGGTTTATTTTTATATATATATTTTCTGTCTCTAAGTTCTGGCAAAATTAAAAAATATTTTTTACTCTTACTTTTAGAAGTCTAAGTCATAAGAAGAAGAAAGAAAGTAAAAATACCTATCAACTCACCATACCAACATACCGGCCCCGGAGGCATAACGTGTGGATTTTTAATTTAAAAATAACTTTTTTGTTTTGTGAGAAATAAACATCTTCAAACCTGAGAGCTTTCTACGAGATATAAACTCATCTAGGGCCTGTAAACTAGGCTTACCTTTCAACAACCTTCAAACCGTTTCAAAGTTCAGTCGATAGCCAGTCCTTCGCCTAAGCACCCACTCGTTACACCTAATCTGTACTTAGGTTCAATAGGAGCAGTGTGTAGAATTATTAAAACCCAATCTTTAAGCAACGAGCAACGGTCATCAGCGCAAATGGGATTCCTATTACGTAATATTATAATTTTACTATAAAATATTATTTACTAAAGTTATTTAAAAAATATCCGAGCGTCTGGTCGAAGCGACGCGTGACCCGAGAGCTGGTGAATATCTGGCACAGCGTATCAGCATTGCCATACAGCGTGGCAATGCAGCCAGCGTCTTGGGGACGCGACGACTGGTATTGATGTGGATCAGTTGAGCTATCTGTAGACTGTTTGCAACAGTCAGCAGTTAGCTCAATTGTTTCAATTGTAAATACTAGTATAATTTTCTTTGTGAATAAAGTTATTTACATCTAAAGTTTATTTTTAAAACTTATAAATTCTCGGTGACGATCTCGGTGGCGCGGCGGGCGAAGGTTCGCCTGCGGCGGGGTTCGATTCCCGCCTTGGGATAAACGTTTGTACGATCTACAAATATTTGTTCCGGGTGTTCTGGTCAGAAAGTTCTAAAACTGTGATATTCCGCGTAGTTTGATTCCTAAGTCCTAACTTGAGGAAATTCCACCCTCTCCTCTACTATTTTTATATACCTAAGTACTAAGTAACAAAACCTGGTTATTTTTTTCCCAGTGCATAGCAACATTTTCACGAAAATGGTGGACGAAATTTTTAAATTTATTTATGAGTTTTGATGACTGTTTAATAGGCAAAATTACAAACGGAATATTAGTACTTACCGGTGGAATGAGATATTTGCGGTATTATTTTTCCGGTTACTGGTGTTTAAACATCCTTGCACCGCACAACACATCATTTTTATATTTTTATGTGAGAGCTGCTCTCCGTCTCATTTGAAGTATTGTACTAACGGCTCAAAATGAAAATTCCGACGGTCCGTCGCAATTTTTTAGACTTACCTCGTTTGTGTCAACTATCATTCTAAGTCTTCTTCTTCTAAGGTAATATCGTAGTTTGACGAATTCATTACGGACTAGCTTCTGCCCGCGTCTTCGCACGCGTTGTTTCTATGGAAACGTTTTGAGGTTATTTCTATCCTATTCTATTTCTGAGGTTATGTCAAGTCACACCTGAATGCTATCGAACGGAATAAATAGTATCCTATGTCCGTCTCCTGGCTCTAAGCTACCTCCTCACCAATTTCCAACCATATCGGTAAAGCCGTTCTTGAGTTATAAATAGTGTAACTAACACGACTTTCTTTTATATACCTATATAGATGTAAGCGGGTAAACTACGAACCTTATTTGTGTTGGAAGAACACCAACGTTTCATCCCTTAACGAGGGACATCTTCAGGGTGACTGCGTTCCGTAATATAATAATGTCCTCCTAGCCGAATTTCGACCACGGCGGCCAGTCTCATCGGAGACTAGCCAGATGCGCAGGACTTATTATAGTGCACAAGTGTGTGCGCAAACACAGGTGCACTCTCTATTCCCTCACTCTCATAACATAATCCGATGGGATGGCAGACCGACACGACCGGGGAGAGGTCAAGCGCAGGACCAACGGCTTAACGTGCTTTCCGAGGCACGGGGTGTAACACCGCCAACTTCCTGACTCCAGGCTGCTACTGTGAATTTTTCTTGCTAGAAAAACCCCAATAACAACTTTTGGCTCACCCGGGATTCGAACCCAGGACCACATAATCAGCGGTTGAAAAAGCTGACCGCTAGACCAACGAGGCAGTCGTTGCGCTTATTACTTACCTAACAAGGTAGCAACTTAAGGTGGTTATTGAAGCGGGAAAAAAAATCGGGATTTATAGTATTTTTTGTTTCTACAAGTAATTTAGATAGCAGATAAGAATTTTTACGCACGTTGTAAGCCATTTCGTTTCGCTTAAACAATTTACGAATACATTGGAGTCTCAGAAATTATGATTTTTTTGCCGAAAACAAATACATAATATCAACATTATGTCGATAGATCTCTAAAACTACAATTGATCTAAAGTTTCTTTTAGCAAAGATTCATAGTAAATGGCTTACAATGTGCGTAAAAATTCTTATCTGCTATCTAAATTACTTGTAGAACCAAAAATAGTAAAATCCCGACTTTTTTTTTCAAAACTTCATATGTACTTTCTAAATTACTTGTCGTGTCACTCCCACCTTAAAGTAGTAAATAAAAGTTCAATAGTTTACGCTAGTATTTACAATTGAAACAATTAGGCTAACTGCTGACTGTTGCAAACAGTCTACAGATAGCTCAACTGATCCATATCAACACCAGTCGGAAGCGTCCCCAAGACGCTGGCTGCATTGCCACGCTGTATGGCAATGCTGATGTGCTGTGCCAGATACTCACTATAGTATACTCACTATACTCACAATAGTTTATTAAAAAAACAATACAACATTTAAACAAAATAAACAGATAATGTGGGGAGAGAATATTTTAAGCTTAACTGTCTTACTGGTGCCCAAAACCGACAGAAATGGAAGAAAAGAAGAGTCTTCAAGAAAAGATTTTACCACGCAAAACAAAGACATGGGCTAAAATAATACCTACATACTTATTTATGAAAGCAAGAATTTGTGCCCAGACCAACAACGTTTGCCAAATCACCGCCCAAACTACAGAATAAATTGAACTAAAATTTTAATTGGAGTAACATAAAATATTTTTCTTTAACAAAAAAAGCGTTTACATCCACGGCTGAAGCTGGAAAATAAGGTGTATTATAGCTGTAGGTTACCTAACCTAACCTAACTCACAATATCATCTACATTTTGAGTTAGGTTAATCACATCACACTAACTTGTCTTACAAACTCAGTTTTTTGGGTTATTCCAGTTTTCCCCCTTGACAAATCCCCCTTAAGGGGGAAAACTGGAATTCATTTTTTTTGAGTCCTGTTTTCCCCCTTGAGAGAAGGAAACCAAAGAGAACAATAAAAACTACAGTACTCAACAGTAAACTCAATTTTTATTTTGTACTTTGACAGCAATGACAGACTTTATAAAAAATGACACTAGATGTCGAAAATGACACCAAATGTCAAAAATTAATGTCAAGCCTATGTTGTAATTGTAATGTGATGGTCACTCCGCTGACTCGTAAATAACACTCCTTTGCAAATCTCTGTGGTTTACTTACTGTTATTACTGTTTCCTGTAATATTATTCTTAAGTTAGTAAAAAAATAAACAAAAACTAGCCATGGAATAATACCGCCCAAAATTATACCAACTCAGATACCTACTCTCGTCATAAGACAGAATTGGGCGCCCCCGGGCGAGGGGGAGGGGGTACAAGACACTCGATCAATACGGGCCCGACTTTCAAACTGTTTTCACCCTCGCAAAGTCGCTTGGACCTCCACAGCGGACCCGAGATTATGTGCTGAGAGCTGGTAATACCGCTCTTCGTTGATTTTATGTTAGAAATTCACAAAGGTCCAGGAAACTTGCCGCATAACTTACCAATATGCCATTTTACAGAAGTACTATGAATTTGTAGTAATTATTTTTTACATGACTTCACGGATGCCCATTTACAGCTGATCTATTTATTAATTTACCTATTTTTGTACCTATATCCGTAAATTCCTTGATTATTTTCATCTTGTCTGGTCTAAAGCTTTGAATTATAATTTAATCACATGTGCCGGCTTAGAATTTGCACCAGTCCCAGTCTTCCCACGGGTGTAGTAAGAGGCGACTAAGGGATTGCCACCGGGGGCGGGCAGCATCGCCCTCTGCAGAAAAATTCTACCACCAACCCGCATGCCCAGCGTGGGGATTATGGGCATTACCCCCAATGAGATAAAAGCCAATAAGGCGCTTATCAGCTCGGTCACGGCGAATAAATGAGTTTGAGTATATTAAATGGTTTTCAAGTAATATTTATAAGTAAAATAATTTCACGGCAAAAGTTTTCTGTAAATCGGACTAAAATTTTGCTTGGATGTATGTTTTTATTAACATTAAAGATAAACATTATTCATTAATCATAGATACCTATCTAATAGTTATTTAAAAATTATGTAGTAGAACACCCTGTCTGTGAGGAGGGCGATGGTGTCTGCGACACAGTTTTATTAAAAACTACTGCGGGCATCATCGAATTCCAATAGTTAATACAACCATGTAATTCGTTACTAAATAAACTACTTTAAATAAAAAATAAATGTATGTACAAAGGTCTACAACTTCTTTCAAACCGTCTACTTAAGCGTTGCCTTGGACGTTTTTTTTTCCTTGCCCAGCTCAACACTTTCCGTGTCCATGACGCTCATATCCTCTCCAAATACTGCTAACCTGCCGCGCGACCCTTTAGGTCGCACGGCCCGAAGAGGTGCACTGCTAGGCAGTGAATGCGTTGTGCTTCCTTTGTTGAACAGGCCTAAAAACATGACCTGAAACAACAAAAAAAATCGTAGGTAACATTCAATTCATAAAATCGGAAATGTTGCAGATCTTATACAAAAGTTTCGCAATAAGCCTTAACTTCCAGTTAGACCTTCTAACCTACTTAAAAGCCTTGCTGCAAAGCTTCCAGAGTGTCTTTTCGCCCACTTCGCAAATAAAATATGGTGCCTCAAGAGTGAAATATGACGACCTCTGTGGCGCATGGCGCAGTGGGCGAAGGTCCGCCTGCGACGCAGGAGGTTGCGGGATCGATTCCCGCCTCGGGACAAATGTATGTACGATCTGCAAATATTTGTTTAGGGTGTTCTGGATGTTTTCTATGTATAGTAAAAAATATCTATCTAAGTAGTATATTTCCATAAATACAATAAATATCTTTATTCACAAAGAAAATTATACTAGTATTTACAATTGAAACAATTGAGCTAACTGCTGACTGTTGCAAACAGTCTAGAAGTATATTATGTTAAGTATATCAGTTATCTAGTAGTCATAACACAAGCTCTGCTTAGCTTAGGGCTAGATGATGATGTGTGGATTGTCCAGCATTATTTATTTATTTATTTAGAGTGCTATCATCTCCATATCCACACGTCTTCGGTCCGGTGTCTTCACGTACGCCTCAACCCCCGCCCGCCACCCTGGTCTTATCGGCTTCACTACACGATCTAATTATACGTATGTCGGGTTACTTCATTTCGGTTGCGAGAATTTTGAAATTACTGGATAATTTCACTGAATTTGCGTTAAGGCTTTTTATTGGTACGTTAAGGTGTACGTATAAATTTAGGTAGGTACTTTTATCAAATAATAATAATAATAATACATTTATTTCAGACAACATTAAAACAAGTATAATTCTTATTATTCTACGGTCCATATGAATAAAAACCTTAAATCTAACATACATAAAAATATAAAAACTTATTTTAAATATATAAAAATTAAATATATAAAAATTGCACACGTTCTAAATTTGCGGCGGCGACATGTATATGACGTTAAAATAATTACCTACTTTATAGAGACGAGAGATCTTTTTGTTGTTAATACGTTGGCACGACGAATTGGACTGATAGGTACTTAATGACAAAACAAACGCGCAACCCTGAAGAAAATGTTGACATAGCGTTCTTTCTATTTCGTGATCTTTCGTTATAGCGTTCATTCGAGATTGTGATCGTTCGGTCTACAGTTTTTCGGTGTTGTGTGCTTTCGATATTTCGTTATGCGGCCTCTTGTGTTTTCGGTATTTCGTTCTGCGGTTTCGTGTTCTTTCTGGATACCGTTCTCCAGTATTTCGACTTCCAATATTCCGTAGTACATTCATAGGTACTATAGCGTAGGAGACACAGAAAGAAGTGGCGGGAAATGAGGGATGCCTTTACTGAGAGTGCGATAGGCTCCTACAAAAATGACCAATTAAAAACAAAAAAAAAACAAAATCAAAAAAGAATCCTTAACATTTTTAACGTGAATAAGTAAACGGGTAACAGAACCAGATATTTTTAATAATACCTCGTAGAAATATTTCCTAAAGAAACAGCATCACTTTTTATAGAATTCAAAAACATGATTCTAAAATTAATCTTGTAAAACGAGATCTAACCCTTTGAGAAGCTGCGTTTCTCGTGAGAGTCTCCGAGATGAGGGGTCTCCGTGACCTCACAGGTCACTACTGGACAAACGTGTTATAAACATGAAATAAGTGTAGTATTTTATCTCACAAAATCTTTGGAAGAGAATCTAAGATTAATTATTCACAGTTATTGAATTTTGTAAACGTGTTTGTGAACCTATGTACTACACTAAAAGAGTTTTTCACAGAATAATGGAAGTTCAGTTCGAATATGTTACATAATGAGTAGCTTATCCATCAAAATGAAAATATGAATATATCGTTTACTTATAGTCTACTTTTTTCTAAATATTATGTGATACTAGCTGCCACCCGCGATTTCTATCCCATGGGAACTGATTTATGGGATAAAAAGTAGCCTATGTTTTATTCCAGGCTTAGAATTATCTGTATGCAAAATTTCAGCCCGATCCGTTCAGTAGTTTTGGCGTAAAGAGGTAACAAACATCCATCCATCTATACATCCATCAAAACGTTCGCATTTATAATATTAGTGTGATTCAATAATTCTAATTAATTGTGATTTATACAATCATGATTCTTTTTTAAAATGACCTTTCAATGATCTGTGATCGCATCAGATCGTCAACGGTCAAAGCTGACCGTAAGGTCACCAGGGTCGATCCGAGGCCGATGGGTCATATTTGACCGGCAATGGGCACAAAAGGTTAAAAAAGGGTTTAGCAGATTCTCACGTTCTCCACTCTAGTTTATCAGGTAGTGGTACTAAATAAATTTATTCACAAAGAAAATTATACTAGTATTTACAATTGAAACAATTGAGCTAACTGCCGACTGTTGCAAACAGTCTACAGATAGCTCAACTGATCCATATCAACACCAGTCGGAGGCGTCCCCAAGAAGTTAGGTAGTTAAAATTATTAATATCTCGTTTAATCAAAAAAATCATACCTAGGAAATAAATAGGGACCTAAATAAAGAAGGTTTCTTTAAGGCTAGCGTCTACAGGTCGGAATCGGACGGTCCGCGCTAACCGCATCAGATGGATTTTCGAGCGTAATGCCGGGTGGTGCGTCCACTGTAACCACAGCAACCGGATTGCCGACAAACGAATAATGACGTCATCCGCACTAATCGGATCGCCAGCATTGCCGACAGTCCGATGGGTCTGCTGCGGGCGTGCGGTGCGGATCCGTGTACGTACTTCCGTGGCTAACCATACGAAGAATACTAAAATCCGTTTGTACGAAGACGTACTAAGCCACCAATTCCACCGGCCATGGCATAGGATACGTTTAGTGGCAATGAAATAAATTACTAACCATCTGTCGAACACAATTTAAATAACCACTTTCATAGCCCATGACGCACCAAGTCTATCTGCAGCTCCTTGTGCGGCGGCGCGCCCCTGCGGGTTGTACCGCCGAGGCTGGGCAGTGAATGCGATGATGATGTTGATGATGCCTTTAAAGCCGAATTTCGACCACGGCGGCCAGTCTCAAAGCACTAGCCAGATGCGCACTGCGCAGGACATTATTATAGTGGACAAGTGTGTGCGCAACACAGGTGCACTCTGTATTCTCTCACTCTCATAATCCGATGGGACGGCAGACCGACACGACCGGGGAGAGGTCAAGCGCAGGACTAACGGCTTAACGTGCGTACAAAGTAAATGTTCGTCGTTTCTATCGCCTCGCGGTCAGTGTCGCACTAGTTATTACGGGCGTTAATATACCGATTTAGTAAAATTACATACATGGAGTACTTAGTACGTAAAAAGTAAAGTAAGTAAAAATGCGTTTATTTTATACTAGCATCGCGTTGTTTCTATGGAAACGTTAAAAGGTGATTTCTATCCCATGGGAACTGATTTATGGGATAAAAAGAAGCCTATGTTTGATTCCAGGATTATAATTATCTGTATACAAAATTTCAACCCGATCCGTTCAGTAGTTTTGGCATGAAGAGGTAACAAACATCCATCCATACATCCATCCATCCAAACTTTCGCATTTATAATATTAGTGTGATACAAATATAGCACATACAAAAGATAAAGGTACAGTTAAGGTACAGTAAAAGTTACAGGATATAGGTAATAATAAAAGTAAAACGTCAAGTGCGAGTCGGACTCGCGCACTAAGGGTTCCGATAGACGGTAAGACCTTGTTTCTTGCCAAATAGCATGATTCTAGGTCAACATGAAGTAGGTACCCTGTTTAATTTGGTCGAGGGAGAGAATCAAAAATTATTATTTTCTTGTTAATAAACCACAAATTTACGGTTTTCAGATTTGCTATATGACCTTGCTGCTCACCAAATTTCATTATTCTAGGTCTACGGGAAGTACCCTATAGGTTTTGTGTGCATGTGATTCCCTTGGAAATTTCAAAATATTCGGACTTAAACGGCTGTAACTTTTGAGTGCGACTGAAACGCGTGAGAAGCGGCGTCTCCACGGACGTGTTCATGATGGTGGGCAGAACTTGCAGTTAACACAGAGTCTGTGAATTACCGGTAACCCTGTATATGCAGTCAAAATGCAACCAATTAGCGGCAAAAATAGTATGCGTCACTCCCGAATAAATCTGAATCGACGTTCTGATACTCTGCTTTTTAGTTCTTACCAGGCTCCCGTCCCGGCTTCGCACGGAAGCCTATATTACTCAGAGATAATGTAGCATTTTAATGCTGAAGAATTTTTGAAATCCGTCCAGTAGTTTTTGAGTTTACGTTACAAACTTACAAAAAATCAAATAATATCGCAAAAATTCCCAATTAAAAAATGACCGTAGGAAGTCCCAAAGATTTTCGACTCCCTCGTCACTTGACCTCGTGGTGTAGTTGGTTAGAACATTCCTGTACTGAAGGAAGGATGCGGGTTCAAGTCCCGTCGAAGTCGAAAATTTTTGCAATATTATTTGATTTCTTCCCTGAGTGTGGGGTTACGCACTATAATAACAAAAAACCTTAAACTTACAAAAATACAAATCTTTCCTCTTTGTAATATTAGTGTAGATTACTTTATTACACTCCGAAAACATCCTGATCCGGAAAAAATATAGCAAATCATACAAATATTTGGTCGCATCCGGGAATCAAACCTCTTGCATTTCAGGCGGACCTTCATTTACCGCCCCAGACCATAAATTAGTCGAAAACCCCTAAATCTTAGAAATTTTATTAGTTGAGTGAATTAATCAGTAAACGAACGCCAGTTAGCCTCGATCCATAAATATAGGCTTTAAATTTAATAGCAGACTACAAAACGATAAATTCTGGCGCAATTAGACTTAAGTACGCCGTACGCCACTCGCTAAAGCAACATCATTGTTTGTTTGCTCCGTGATTTTAATTTGAAAAAGTGGGAAAAAGTGACGTGACTCTGTTGTGAATTAATGTAATTTGTGACCAGTGAAAACACCTTTCTGGTAACTGTTACTTTTTTCTAATTGACTCAGTGGTTCCAAAGTTATAAGCAAAAACATTTTAAAATATTTTGCCAACCGTCCAGTAACTGACCTAGGACAACTCGCGCTCAGCGCTCTTGCACCGTGCAGTGAGTCACCACCCGCGCGCACTGCACTGACCGCGGTACCTACCTACTGGACTCCGCCGCGTGCCTACAACTTTTGTCATAGTTACACGATGAGTTGCTCTGCCTGTGACGGTGGCATACTTCCTGACGAAGACTATCTCCGATGTGTGATCGAAGGTTGCAACAAGCTGTATCATCATCTGTGCATCGGTGGGAAAGACTCTACTCTCGGCGAGAGAAATACCTGGGTATGTCCTGAATGCTGCTGCGCTGCCAAAAAAGGAGGAAACAACAGCTCTACTCCTGTAGGTAAACGGGATTACAGCTCAAATGTAACTCATAGAAAGATAACACCTCTCCCAACCAACATGGATGCATCATTTAAATGCGACAAGCCTGCCGATTTTTCTGCAGAAATCAAAAGCTTACGATATGAAATGTCTTCCATCAAAGAGCAGGTCACTACAGCTATTTCGCTTATATCAACCTACGAGGTGAAGTTAGATAGTTACACCCAGCAAGTGGTTACTCTCAATGCTAAACTAGAGGAATATGAAAATAGAGTATCTCGAGAGCACCGAGAGTTGACATTTAGTGCACCTACTATATCTGCGCAGGCTGCACCGGCAGGGCCGAGTATACGGGAGCCAAAACCCATCAAAGTACCTAAGAAAGCTAGCGCTGCACCGCTGCACACTAAATCGCATTTGATAAAAGCTTCAATCACTGAAGAGAAAAAGGCGCAGGAGAGTGCTATTGTCGGCGGCACCCCGCTTTTAGCAGAGGAAGTAGTTCATGATCTCGAACCTGGCCAACAATGGACTGAGGTAAGGAGGCGTAAAAGTAGAGGACCAACGTCTCTCTGCGGAACCGCTGGACCAGCGATAACTACACTTAAAGCGGTCGAGCCTATAAGATATCTCCACCTGTGGAACATGGCATCTAGCGCCGACGAAATTCAAGAGTATCTTAAAGAACTGTGCCCAACGGGATCCTGCACTGTGGAGGCGTTAACCCCAAAAGGGAGTTACAAGTCCTATAAAATAGGCATCCCTGAAGAACATTATAACACGTGTTACTCTGTCAACGTATGGCCGGTTAATGCTAGAGTGAAACCATGGATTAACTACAGAAGACCAGCCAGTCTGAGAAAAGCTGACAGTGAAACGGAACCTAACGCCACTATAGGCATGGCACGTCAGTCCTTTCGTGGCCAAACCAGACTGCAATAAAACTATGTGCTTTCGAGCTTTTTACCAGAATGTCCGCGGCCTAAAGACAAAGCTTTCCATGTGGCGTAACAATCTTGCCCTACTTGAGCATAACTTAGTGGCCGTGGCGGAATCATTTCTGGACACCTCCGTGGAAGACTCCGAATTAATATGTGGCGACTGGTCCATCTTGCGGCGGGATAGAGGAACACCATGCGGAGGAGTGCTGCTGGCCGCGCGCGCGCCCATCTCCCTGCGTCGACGGCTGGACCTTGAGACGGACGTCGGCGAGGACCTGTGGGCAAGCTTTACCTGGGGCGGTCGTGCTTTTCACGTATGTGTTGTCTATTTGAAACCTAGTTCTACTGACCAAGACTTTATGCGGTGGTTTTGTAAAACTGAAAGTTTCATTAATGATTTAAAGGGATATGTAATAATTATGGGTGATATAAATTTAAATAGTGCTTCTGTAAATATTCAAAATTATTATTGTTATTTTTTATCTTTTTCAAATTTTATTGAAAATAACGCAGTGCTGAACTTTTATGGTGGTATTCTGGATATTGTTCTGGCAAGGGAGAGCGAAGGGTTAAGAGAGGTACTGGTCTCTGGCACGGAGGGTATAGTTCCCATGGATGCATACCATCCTGCACTAGATGTCGAGGTATTGGTAGAGATAAAACGTAGTTCGGATCGCATTGAACCGAGCAATATAAATCCAACTAGAGACTGGAACTTTAAACGTTGTGATACTGAGCTTTTGCACTACTGTCTCTCAAACGCTCCCTGGGATCAAGTATTACTCTCTGTCAATGTAACCTCCGCTACAGAGGCTTTCTATGCCACTATCTATGAAATCTTTGATAAGTGTTTACCGACAAAGAGTCGCAAGAAAACTGGTGCAAGGCGTTATCCCGTCTGGTTTACCCCCGACATTATAAAGGATACTATGCGAAAGGGGAAACTTCATGCCAACTGGAAGAAAACCAAGTCTGACGAAAACTATAGGTTGTTTTCGGAATTGAGGGCGTCTCTGAAATCGAGGGCATCTAGTGCTTATAATTTGGACCTGAGAAATATTGAAAGTAACCTTGCTCTAAACCCACGGGAATTTTGGCAGCATATCTCTAGTTTGCGAGCTAAGGGTGGGTTTGAAGCCAATGTTACTTATAAAGGAGAGTCGTGTTCGGGTGTTGCAGCAGCTGAGGCGTTTGCCAGTTTCTTCGGAAGTATTTTTCTGACCGATATTCCAGCGCTAGACGCTGAAAATATTAATCGCTGTGACCAGAGCTGTAACAGCAACTACGTAAATATTTTTGAATTTACGGCGACAGATGTGCTCTACGGAATTAAAAAGTTAAAAGCTAAAAGCTCTATAGGACCGGACGCCGTACCACCGGCTCTTATAAAGTCAGTTAGTAAAAGCTTGGTAACCCCACTGTATCACATTTTTAATTTGGCATTACGGACAGGTAGGTATCCAGCACAGTGGAAGGTGTCAAGGGTAACACCGATCCCAAAAACCTCGAATAAACTTGCTGTCGAGGAATATCGTCCAATCGCCATCTTGTCTTCTCCCGCTAAGGTACTTGAAAACGTCTTACACAAAATCATATACGCACAAGTAAAGACTATCTTATGCAATGCCCAGCATGGTTTTAGAGATAAGCGGTCGGTCAACTCCAATCTTATGACACTTGTAGAGTACATCTCAAGTAACTTAGATCTCGGCTGTCAGGTGGACGTGCTCTACTTCGATATCCAAAAAGCATTTGATAGGGTCAATAATGACATACTGCTGGCCAAACTAAGCGCCATAGGCTTCGCGCCCGATCTTCTCAGACTTCTCGCCGACTATCTGCGCGATCGCCAGCAGTATGTTAAACTTGGAATTTATGAGTCTGCACCCTATCACACGCGGTCAGGGGTAAGTCAGGGCTCTATTTTAGGTCCCTTGCTTTTTAATTTAATGATTAATGACTTACCAGACGTTGTAGAGCACGCGGAGTGTCTGTTGTACGCCGACGACTTGAAACTCTACACTGTCATACGTTCCACGGCAGATTGTGAGGCGCTTCAAGTTGATGTAAACGCGGTATGTCAATGGTGTATCGACAACAAGATGGGGTTTAACCCTTCCAAATGCTCCGTGATGACTTTCGGTCGAAAGAAAAACCCGGTATGCTTTGATTACTCGATTCATGGCAAAATGATCTCTAGAGTAACGGTAATCAAGGATTTAGGAGTAACTTTTGACCGAAAACTCACTTTTCACGACCACATCACTACGGTGGCCAAGCAGTCCTTTCAAAGACTTGGCTTTGTGCTGAGAAACGCCCGAGACTTTCGCAGTGACAGTGTTGTGCGGCTTCTGTTTGGGGCTCTAGTGCGGAGCAAGCTAGAGTCTAGCAGTTCCGTCTGGAACCCGCACGAAAGTACGTATGCACTGTTATTGGAAAAGGTTCAGAAGGCGTTTCTCAGGTCTCAGTACAAGCGAGAATTTGGGTATTACCCATATATGTACCCAACTAGGTTTCTCCAAGGGTGTCTTGGGTACAATTCCCTACAGACCAGAAGAGCGTACGATCAGACAGCAACAATGTGCAAGGTGCTCCGTGGTATGATCGACGTTCCTGATCTGCACAACCTTCTATTTCGGCTCTACCTCCCTAATAATTACGTTCGCAACAGAAGCCACAGACTTTTCTCTGTGCCCTTCAGTAGAACTGTCGCTCGTGCCAACTCTCCTCTGCCTCGCACCCTCGCCAGGCTCAACAGACTTCTAGGCCAGAACCCAGACTGCGATATCTTCGCAGACGAATGGAAGAATTTAATGTTGGTATGCCTGTGGTTTTGCGAGAGTGATGACTGAAAGGATGCCTGTTTGTTTTTGAAATTATTTTTTAAATTTGTAATAATCATGTTCACATTATGTTATTTATTATTTCAATTAATTTATTTATTTGCCTCATTGTTTCTATTATTATTCTATATGGATTTATTTTTAAAATGTTTTACAAGTTTTATAATAATTTTAATTTAGACTAGATAAATGATGCTTTTTCACTCTATGTAACTAGTGTAATTGGTTTTTGAAAATCGTGTTAGTTACTAAGCAAATAAACAAACAAACAATTAAGTTGAGTAGAAAGCTACGATCTTCCAGCGAGCGATCAATACAGGGCTTGCCAACATTTTCGCAGGAATAACTTTCACAATATTTAGATCTTTTATTTTCTGTTGTGTGGGGCTAGTGACAATCAATTCGGATTATTTTATATAATTTGCTCATTGGGCCACCTTATTGAAATTGGGATAGGACTATTCTCATCAAGCACTTAATGATCGGAAATTACACAGCACTTAATGTCAAAATTAAAGATTTTAACTACATAGGTATGTCTTTTCTGCAAGGATTGTTTTTTATTATAAATAAAGATATAGTTGTTCTGGTTGACGCATAACCTCTGCGCATTAATTCAAACCCTCTACCGTGCAGCACTAAACATTTTACAGTGATAAAATGGCTTACCACACGCTTCAAACGAGTGGCACGCGAGCCGTCTGTCATCGGATGCCGTCAATATGAAATGCATTTAAATGTTACGAGTTAAAGCCCATATTTGAATGCACAATCGCAAATATTTAAGCTGTGCGCCTCCGATCTGCAACAACCTTTAGGCTCAATTCACACTGGATTGGCATCGGCAAAGACGCAGCGAGCACGTCATCAGATTAAAATTGTTTGACACCAGTTTTACTGGTGTCAAATAATTTTTAACTATATCGACATAAGTAAGACCAGTATCGCTTTATAAGTTCGAAACGCCGCGCGGCCACGTCGTCGACCGCGCGCGTTGCTGTCGGCCGCTGCAATTCCGGTGTTAATTTTGAGCCTAAAAGATAGAGTGATAGCAATCACTTTTAAAAATAATTATAATATTTGTATCTCGTGGTATTCTTGTAAAGTCCATAACTGTTGGCGACCCCAGTCGCACTCTATACCGCAGCACTAGGTATATCACATAGTTTATGGAGTCGCTTTTACCGGAGCACGTGCTTTATTGTGTCCTCATCATATTCGTGTAAAATAGAAACAGTTGGCGATCCCTGCCGCACTATACAGCAGCACTATATTACATGGTTTATGGCGTTCCTCCCAGGCTCTTGGGGTGCAATAAAATCTAGCAGCGACCGTCACTTTATGAATATTGCTCAGATAAGGCGCCCCGAGTCGAGGCCAAGATAAAACTCGTATGTTGTGATGGATACGGGTCAAATTGCTTTGGCTGGATCTGAGAGGGTTTTAGAATGGTCAAGCATTGAAAGCTTAGATGAACCTAGTTCATTATTTTCTACCATTTCTTTTTATGTTCATTAGGATTTGCTTAGCGATAGTAAGTAGGTATAAAATCATTTTTATAGAAAATCTATGTATGTTCTACCGGCGGCAGCTACACACGCATTTTTCCGGGATAAAACATAGCTGAAATGTTGAAAAATTTCAGCCCAATCCATTCTATGTTTCTTTTTAATTATTTATCAAATATAAAAAAAAATTTCGAGAGCTGGTGAGTATCTGGCACAGCGCATCAGCATTGCCATACATCGTGGCAAGCAATGCAGCCAGCGTCTTGGGGACGCTTCTGACTGGTATTGATATGGATTAGTTGAGCTACCTGTAGATTGTTTGCAACAGTCTGCAGTTAGCTCAGTTGTTTCAATTGTAAATACTAAGTGTAATTTTCTTTGTGAATAAAGGCTTCTGCCATTGTACAAAAAAAAACTTTGTAAAAAATAGTGTTGGCGTGGTCTCGTAACAAACAACAAACACATCTTCACACACATTCGCTTTTATAAAAATACTTGGAAAACCTGTTTAATGCGTTAACGTTATTCAGCTTTGTGGGTAAGTATCATAGACAGGCTTAAGTTTTAATATCAACCTCAAAATAGTAATGAATTATAGGGAAACCTCGGCTTTTGAAGGATCCCGTGAAACCAAGCAGTAAAGTGACGCAACCCCGGCCATGAGGTGCTTACGTTTTCCAGCCCATCATCCCAAACGATGCTAAAGTCGTTTATCTACAGCCACCGTTACCATTTTACTACTTAGATATTCTACCAAACTCCTACTCAGAACCGAGGCCCGGAACACCAGATTTATAATACTACCCAACTAAGATCATAAAACTATATAAACCGCCGACCCAACGTATTAATATTGTGCTATTTATCATGACCCACCCTCTCCCATCTTTTGTATAAGAAAACACACCCGCAACAGCCCGCCGCACAAGTTTCGACAGCGAAAACTATTCAAACGTTCCTGCTAACAGCGCAACTTGCTCCACCATGTTCTTAACTCGGGAGCTTCGGTGGTCGTTCCAGGAAAATTGGAAATTTCAACTTCGCCGCTTGAAAAGCAACTTTCACGTAACGCTGTTAAGTCGTTATTTCTTCGATGGGCATCGATAGTGGATTCGGCAGGGCTCCGACGTATAGTCAACTTTGTTTGTTTAGTGCTAAAGTTTGTTTTCACTTGGGGTTATTTGCTAGCAGTTAGCCGGAAGGGTAGAGTCGTAAGGAAGTTCGGCGATTATGTTTAGTCAGCTCGGGCCACGTAATGGAAAGGAAGAAGGATTCCGGGTCGTAAGATGTGGTCGTAAGGCGGCCATGCATCCCCCCACCCCTTGTTTGTTCCTAAGGTTCGCCCTATCCGCAGCTGCGGGTAGGATTAAAATTCGGCCTCTCTTTGTTGTTTCCTTAGTTCTGATGAGGCCTCTTTCAGAAGTTTAAATTGAGGCCTTTTGTTCTCGGAAGTTCGCTGGAGCCGCGCCTAATTTGGAAACAAAACTTTATAGAAAATTACTATGGGTTGGTCTTACTGGTCCGGTAAAAAGGCTTTTAATTTTCCTTGTGGATAATTTGAAGGTCTACTATTTGCATGGTTTGTTGACACACGTCCAGAAATTTCAGTTTGGTGACTTATATCAATAGAAAATTAGATTTATTAGCAAAGCATAAGTAGTGGGCAGGTGCGCAGGACCTGATGTGATCATCATCATCATCAGCCCGTTTCTAATTACTTTTTTAGAATGTACCCCATTTTACAATATTAATATCTAACATGCTCATTTCCTGGTTTGTGATTTCATAGCGCATATTTAATAAATAACTTTATCTATACTAATACCTACTATAAAGAGAAAAGATTTGATTGTTTGTTTGTTTGTTTTGAATAGGCTCCGAAACTACTGCACCGATTTGAAAAATTCTTTCACCGTTAGGAAGCTTACTTTTCAGGGAGTAACATAGGCTATATTTTATCCCGGAATTCCCACGGGAACGGGACCTACGCGGGTGAAACCGCGAGGCGATCGTCTAGTTATTTATATAAATGGCAGAAGTTTGTATTCACGAAGAAAATTACACTAGTATTTACAATTGAAACAACTGAGCTAACTGCGGACTGTTTCAAACAATCTACAGGTAGCTCAACTGATCCATATCAATATCAGTCGTCGCGTCCCCAAGACGCTGGCTGCATTGCCACGCTGTATGGCAATGCTGATGCGCTGCGCCATCCGATTACTATTTCTAATGTATTATTTTTATTTTTATTATTTGACATGCCAAGATTAGTGATAATAATGTACTGGTGAAAAACCTTTTTTTTTTCCTTTCTTTTTTTACCTCGCCTCACGCCTAAACTACTGAACGGTTGACTCTGTAAGTCTGTAATTGCATTGACGTAGTTCTTAACCTGAAATAACACAATGGTTTCTTAAAAGAAACCATTGTGTTTCACCATCCTGTTCTGGTGGATTAAAATCCACCAGAACAGCGTGCGAAGCCATGGACAAAAACGAGCTATCTACACAAAGTACACACAGAAAAAAATAACATAAGTTATAGTACTTACGTAACCGTTGTTAAGCGTTGGTGTTCTTACAACACAAATAATTTTAGAAAAAAAAAAACAGTTATTCACATAAAATTTATCAAATATTACAATGTTATTAAGGCGCTACCCCGACCCAAATCAGCGCCACCACCTATTTCATTTAATTATTCTGTTAAACGAAGGAATTTTAAAAAATCGATTGGCCAGTTTGTGCTTCCTATCATAAGCTTTTTTTTAATGTCCCTGTAAAAGTTTTATTTTGAATACTTTAAGCAGAGATGCGAAGTTGCTCTTTTTGGCCACCATGGTGGTAAAAAAGAGCAACTTCGCATCTCTTCCTACACTATACAAACAAAAACATTTATAGAGGCATTAAAAAAAAGCTTATGATAGGAAGCACAAACTGGCCAATCGGTTTTTTGAATTTCCTTCGTTTAATGGAATAATAAGGTAAAATAGGTGGTGGCGCTGATTTGGGTCAGGGTAGCGCCTTAATGTATCAGTGGTATCAACGCAATACCACGAATAGTACTACTTACGTAACCGTTGGTAAGCGTTGGTGTTAAAAATAATACACACACAAATAATTTTAGAAAATAATTGGTTGTCTGTAAAGTCGGTTTACTGACAATAGTTGAACGTGACAACGTCTTAAGAAAATACTGATGGAATGGTAGCATTTTTCAAAAGAAAATTTTAATTTCATTTGTTTAATAGATTTGTATGTAGACGCATCGCTCACTCAAGTAGGAGAGAGACGGATGTCGAGTGCTCTCGCTTGCACTTCAAGCCTTACATGGAACGCCTTAGAGCGAGGTAACGCCGCATGAGTCATGTTTTTTCGTGCGTGCATCCGGCTCTATCGAATTATAAGACGTTGTCACGTCAAAAAAAAAACACTTATTCACATAAAGCATGTCAAATATTACAATTTTGTTAATGTATCAGTGGTACCACCAGTAGTTTTGGACTGGTGTGTGATTATTATTAAAACTACCTACTTACATAAAAATATGATTTAGAATAAGGTTCGTAGTTTACCTTACATCCGTAATGAATGACTAATGAATGTAGTAGTTGGGTACAAGTCAGTGGAGTGGATAGATCCGTAAGTGGATGGCAAACATTCTTAGAAGGAACCTAATGGATAAGAGATACATAATTGAACATTTCTAAGTGGAGTGTCCAAAACTTCTGTGGAAACAAGTTTGTGTTGCCTAGTGAGTGGTTTTAGTTGGGTTAAAAGTAGTCCAGCCCTATCCAATCAAGCCAATAGCAAGAAAAAAATATTGTGCTTCTGACTAGAAAAGAGTCATCATCATCATCATCAGCCTATATTAGTCCACTGCTGGACATAGGCCTCCCCTAATGAGCGCCATAGCGCCCTGTCTTCAGCTTGCCGCATCCGGCATCTGCCTGCAGTCTTTCGCAGATCGTCATCCCACCTGGTCGCAGGGCGTCCTACACTACGTTTGCCGAGTCATGGTCTTCACTCAAGAACACGTTTACCCCAGCGGTTGTCGGTTCTTCGCGAGATATGGCCGGCCCACTGCCACTTCAGCTTGCTAATTCTTTGAGCTATGTCGATAACTTTGGTTCTCTGTCGGATGTATTCGTTACGAATTCTATCCTTCAGAGAGAATAGAAAAGAGTAATTTGTTTTAATCTGTTAACATAAATATGGTTTACAAGACTTTATTCTCACAAGAGTTACATTAATTCACTTAAAATAAGAATTTAGGGCTAGTTATTGCTACCATGTAAATTACATTTGGGCAAAGACCGTGCTACACCAGGCGAAGGTAAAAATGGGTAAGAAACTGTGATTAAATTGGTAGGTACTTTGGTAACGAGAACTGTCTATACACATACACATTTTTGTGCTGTACCGGTGCGCCTTTGATCTGCGACAACCTTTACTCTTTATTACTCCCAAGCAACAAAACAGCTACAGTAACATAGATAAATGAGGTAGCTAAGGTATCTATATACTCGTCTGGCCCCTATTTGGTTCTTAGCTACATTTTTCAGGGCTTCGCCAAATGCCTGAAAAATTGGCGAAAACAAGTGAAAAAGCAAAGTTTTTGTATAGTTTTCAATTATCCACTTGTTTCTTACACCAAGTGGGTAAATCTCCACTGATTTATAGAATTAAAAATGATAGAAGTGCATGTGTTATCTCAGGTCTAGACAACATCTATGCAAAATTTCAGCCCGATCAGTTTAGTAGTACCTATTCATCCATATGTCAAACTCCAAACTTCGCATTTATAATAGTGTGATGTGAAGTGTTACTCACAAATCTTCAACCTAGGAGTAAGCTTAGTCTAGCTTCTAGAATCTCTGAATTCTACAGATTTTGACGATCATCCGGTCAGTTTTTTTTAACTAGGTAAAACAAGGTTCCAACCATTACCTTCTTCTTTACTGCACGCGGTCATGTAAGCTTAGTCTAGCTTCTAGAATCTCTGAATTCTACAGATTTTGACGATCATCCGGTCAGTTTTCTTAACTAGGTACAACAAGGTTCCAACCATTACCTCCTTCTTTACTGCACGCGGTCATTCGATTTATGATGATGATGACACAAACAGCAAAATAAGCCAGTCATCGCGCACATCAATATCTCGCCAACTGTACGGTACATGTAGGCAAAGATTGACGGGGTGAACTAATAATCGGGGGGTGGCAGCCACCCCAATATTAAGGCGGGCAAGAGGCGCAGTTTTACGTGGGCGTCGACCCCAGCTGTGGGGGTAAGATGTGGTAGGAGGGGGCAAGAGAAACCACCCCAAGTTAAGAATTACTTCGCTGATGTTGAGTAAATTGAAGTTTTGAAATTGTTTGGTGAAATTGTAAAAGGGTTTGGAAATTTAATTCGGACTTCAATTTTGATTGGGTTGTTTATTAGAGTATTATTAAAACTAAACTTAGTTGACGAGTATGAAATTTAAATAAAAAAATCAGTAGGTATTTTTTAAATTATTTTTTGTTTATGCCTAGGGTATTGCATAAAACCACTCCAACGTTAAAGGTTAAGCCTTTATTCACAAAAAAACATGTGCTATGCTATGCCAAACTATGCCAAGCAGTTCGAGCTTCGTCTAAAAATGAAATTTTTAATGTAATTCCAGGTGGGACTAAACGAGACGGCTTTAAAAAGAAATTCAACTAAAGAAAGTGCTGTATGCTACACGTTATAGGTAAATTTTACGTTCGTATTTCGATTCTTTATTAAACAAAATAATTTTCTTACGTTGAAATAAAAAAATACCATTAAGTTCGTTTTGAAGTACCTAGCAATATAAAACCGAGCAAGTAAAGTACGCCTTCCCAAAACCCAAAGGCTACCTTCTCAGGTAAACAAATAGTTACACTGACTACTGCCCACTGACCACTGGGCAACAGCTGAGTGTAGTGGAACAAAAAACCAATCTCCCATAAAGTCGAGGGACTATTGACCCAATTTCCTTGAGTGTTCTCCGCCCTTTGGCAACCTTCACTCGCCCGTGAACAGAGACGAGTGGACTAGATGAAACATTTGAATCATCTTGGATTTTTAAATAGGATTGTTACTGAATCTTATTTATTTAGCACATAGAAAATGACATTAACATAATAAAACAAAAACAACATATTTGTTCTTAAAAATCTAAGCCGTCACCAGAATCTGCTCGCATTCTGGGCATTCTGCCTTCTGGTGACGGATTGTTATATGTAGCTTATGTGAAGATAAGTGTTCTGTCGGTCCGGTCTTTTCTTCCGATTTCAAATTTTAATAATTTTATTTCTTTAGGCTTACAAAATAAGCACTAAGACCAGTCAAATGTACATGTATTCTAAAAATATAATAAAAAATATCTATATACGTAATGTATTGTGCATATCAGTCATCTGGTACCCATATCACAAGCTCTGCTTAGCTTGGGGCTAGCTAGATGATGTTGTGTGTATTATGCAGCATTATTTATTATTAATTACTATAAATTTTATATTATTATAAGTATTATGAAATAAGAAATAAGGTCTTATTGATTTTCTCTTCACTCCAATTATTTGTGAATAGAGGTGCAACCCTTTCTCGAGCCGAACGCGTCTAGAGCCAAAGGTGGTATCAAACATGTCGGACGGATTATCAGAAGAACAATCGGGCTGACAGTTGGTTGTCATCATTTTGAGCTCATCGTCGACCTAGCCTCTCTCCAAGAATAAACTTTGTAATACTCATACTGGATTATTTACCTACATGAAACGTTCAAAAACTTATCAATAACTATTATACAACAGCAGAAAACGGTTATTTGTTGTTACTGAAAAATTTGATATTTTGACGTAGCGCTGTCTTGTTCTAGGGGTGCGATATAATGATTGAAAGTCCCTCAGCATATAATTTTAAAAGAACACTGACTTGATTCATGCTGCTGTTATATCTACCAAAAATGGGGCTAGGTGTGCGCAAAATCCTGCCGATCCTGGTGATTATGAAAAAAAATCCCTTGAGCAGAATGCTCAACATCAGCAGATAGATAGATTATATCTTTATTGCACCATCAATACACAAAACAATTTAATAAGAACTTAACACTAACTATATAGAATATGGCACAATCGGCGGCCTTATCGCTAACAGCGATCTCTTCCAGGCGACCTTTGGATGGATAGGATCGGTACGTATTGAAGCTGACGGTGGCGTTATTGACGAAGCATGATGAGCAGAATTAATCCTTAAGACGTCACAATACTAAATGTTAATGCGAAAGTTTGGATGTTTCGATGGATGGATGGATGTTTGTTACTTCTTCATGCCGAAACTACCGAACGGATCGGGCCAAAATTTAGCATACAGGTAATTAATAATAACACAAGCTAGATGATACTGTGTGAATTGTCCAGCATAATTTTTAATTTATTATTATTAATCCTAGGCCTGGAATGAAACATACTACTTTTATCCCATAAATCAATTCCTATGGGATAGAAATCAACATTAATCGTTTCCATAGAAACAACGTAGTCGTAGTAACAACATAGTTTCTAATAATTTCTGAACCGCGTTTTGGCACATCCCTATTTCGACCATTAGGAGTACCTACCTACCGCCTTAGTTCTAATGAATGTTGTTAGGGTATCCGAGCATTTGGCCTACTTGTTAAAAATCTGGAATAAGCATGTCAAAAAAAGTTCCAACCGATTGCGCACAGACCTCCTTGCTTCTCAGCTCTTATGTAGAGGAGGTTAGGTTCATAATGGACTTGTTTTTCTTTGGGTAAACTACTTTTGCTTATTTTGGGCGACACACTGCCCTAATTGCTTCCGGAATGGAAGGGTCATTCAGATGTTTCGAGAAAAGGAAAATTGAGGCATGTGAGAATGCGAGGGTGGAATATTTGTGGAAATATTTGACTTCAAGCGGTTATTACGGTTAACCGAGAACGGCCGAGAAGATTTAAAACATTTTTTTTTATTTAATTCCCAAAGTGTTTAATTTTAAGAAGTCCTACTGCTAAAAATCTCTGGTGTTCCTCCCAGCAATTTTACGCAGTAATAATCCACGATATTGAAGTAACGGATGAAAAGAGAATATTAGATATATACATACCTACAAAACGATAAAAATGAATGACTGACGAAGTCCATAATCTTGTGCGGCGGTGGAAATAAGAGATCCTATTGACAAGTACTGTACCTACTTACCAGTTAAACATATCTACGTAACATTTGCACCTTACCATACTAAGTTTCAAATAAATCCACACATTTTAGCCAAACTGAAAAACATCGATAGGTCCAGCATCGATCAAAATCGATAGGTACAACATCGATAGGAACAGCACTGCACCATCAACCAAGTCATATCAAAACTAAACTCTTCAGAGAAACCGCCCACCTCTAATAAGATTACTCCAAAAGGAGCTTAACACCGCCACATAAATAAGCTCAAGCGCTGTCCTTAAGTTCCTTATCGACCCGCACATTACGGGCTTAAGAACCCCCTTTGCCCCCCTCTCCCCAAGACATATTTCATCGGGAACTCCTTAACTACCGCCCGCGGGCTCTAAACTTTAGGCAATATCTCACCCTGTAAATAATATACCGTACGTGAGCAGACCTCAGCAATATACTTTAGTTACTACCAGTTTTTGGTACGAGGTTTTGTTAATTACTTTCGCTTATTAGTGTACGAGTACTGAAAAATATGTGAGAGAGATTTAATCAAATCCAGATAGTGTATTTTAATAGATTTTCAGTAGGATTATCAGTTTCAATTAGGCACTTGTAGGTATCGAACAAATGGACCAAAGTGTATAAAAAATCTACTATGAGGGCGAGTTTCAGCTATAGCGGGATTATATCGATATGTCGTGGCCATATCCTAGAATTGATCACTTCATGATGTGATCGACCATTTCATGAAATGGTAGAATTTCATGGCATGGCCAGCTAAAACTGACTATATCGTTTAAGCATCAACGTTTAATGATATTTCCATCAACGTTTGGCCATATCATTTATGTAGGGATTCCATGACATCAAAAGGTTTAAGGCTATGGCGCTCATTACGGGAGGCCTATGTCCAGCAGTGGACTAATATAGGCTGATGATGATGATGAAAAGGTTTAATGAAAAATTCGAATTAGGAAGGAACTTTATATTTAAAAATTGCTTAATGCAGTTGGCTTTCAGTTTAGACGTTATGCTCGTTTTTCGAGTGACTTTTATAAAATTCCTGTAGTTTTTTATCGTAACGGCTCCTTACTTCATTTTTGTCTTCTATTTGCACATTATTATTCGCTTTTTTAACTAAATAATTGTCCACCGACATGATGCATCACAGAACAGAAACAAACAAACACTCAAAAACCACAGATGTCAAAAACAAAACAAAACAATATCAGCGCCTCTAACGGTGGATAATGTAACTATTTTATGATATTGTTTGACCTTATCATGAAGTAGCCGTGCGTTTAGCTTTTCATATCGTTAAACGCTGATTATTCATTGATCTGGCCTGACTACATCATGATATGGCCAGCGCGTATTTTCCATTTCATGAAATTCTACCATTTCTTGAAATGGTCGGTCACATCATGAAGTGATCAATTCTAGGATATGGCCACGACAGATATATATAGTCCATCCCAAGGTGGCCTGGATAAGATCGCTCAAAGCGATAAGGCCGCCCTTAATTCTTGGCATTTCCTTCGGTATTGTATTTTATGTTTGTGTGGTACATTAAAGAGTAATTTATCTACATATATATAGCTGTCTTTTCAAATCGGTTAGATAATTTAGCACCCTATAAACTCTATAAACCTATAAACTATATAAACCCTATAACTCGTAAATTATAATAAATTGTTGATAAAAAATTGACATGTAACCTAATTATTGTTACGAATAAAGAATTTGAACTTATACGTGGATATTTTGAATGTACGTGTATGTGAGGTTAGTCTAAAACCTATGAATGTTATTCTTACAATCTTCCCTAGTAGAATTTGGTAAAAAAATTATAATTAACCTACCTACCTAAGCCTGTATTTAATTTCAACAGCATGGGCATAGCTATGCCAGGTTGAAAAAAAAAAATATTGCTGCTATTAGAAATAGACAAATATCAATTTTAGCAGATCTACTTTGTAACACGAAGGACGAGGTTTTGGGTGACGGATCGCACTACACAAATAACCTTAGAAGCAAGTTGCTTTGGATGCGTCACCACCTGACACTTTTCGTTTCTGTTCTCTAGGCGCTTTGATCAGGGGAGGCCTATGTCCACTGCACTGGTTTTTACCAGTTCATTGCTGGACATAGCTAAAGCTAATGTGCTTCGGATCTCCAAGAAGAAAAAAATTCGTTTCATGCGGTCCGTCAACATTGTGATTTTTTTGTTGCCATACCATTATTTTTCAAATTTGCCGCACTTGTTCAGTATCATCTCTCGGTGTGGGTAGTATAGGCTAATTATGTATGTATGATGTAACTCTAGGCTTTAGTTTTTTCATATTATTGTATAATAATACTTTATGTACCTAAGAAATGTTTGATTGTGAACGTCAGATCTCCTGGAACCCGATTTTATCAAATAGAAATAAATAAAAATAAATAAATAATGCTGGACAATTCACACAGCATTATCTAGCCCCAAGGTAAGCAGAGCTTGTGTTATGGGTACTAGATAACTGATATACATAATAATATACGAGTATATAAATAGATACTTTTTATTATATATAGAAAACGACCAGAACACCCTGAACAAATATCTGCAGATCGTACAAATATTTGTTCCGAGGCGGGAATCGAACCCGCAACCTCCTGCGTCGCAGGCGATAAAAAAATAATATATGATGTAACCATTTACTTACCAAGCGTTAAATTGGAAACTTTAATGATATGATGTGCTTTCTGTTTGGTGAATTGTGATTTAACTATATCCTGAGTTTAGGCGCTGGGTGGTGCAACACAATTTTTAACTTATGCGCTTTCCAGTGTTCCATTGTATTTTAGCTACATAATGTATTTGTTCATTCTAAATAAATAAATAAAATAAAATTCGGTTTGACTGTATCTATATATATAAAAATGAAACGGCATCACGCGTGAACGGCTGGACCGATTTCGCTAATTCTTTCTTTGTTGTGTTTGTTATTGTCAGGAGAAGGTTCTTATGAAATAAAAAATTAAGAAAGTTGGAAACATAAATTTCCACGGGGGCGAAGACGCGGGGCGCAGCTAGTCCATTATAAAAATGGTTACGAGATGAGAAGGAGCCATTCGTTTTTCAAAGCAGATCTGCTTCTGCTGTCCACCGTAAAAGCACCCCAAGTAAATTTTATCTTCCATGTTACCCCATAGGTGGAAGTCCGGGGTCCCTGAAGCCACACAAGTTGAATGAAAACGCTCAACAAACAACCTACATTTGCTTCCAACTATTGTGGGCGTGTTTGTTCGCTTGTAAATTAATCAGTGTTGATTACAGGTAGGCGAATCACACTTATCACATTTATATTATAAATGCGAAAGTTTGGATGGATGGATGGATAGATGAATCTTTGATACATTACGTCTTCACGTCAAAACTTCTGAACAGATTGAGCTGAAATTTCGCATCGACCTAGCTCTAAGCCCGGAATCAAACATAGGCTACTTTTATCCCATAAATCAGTTCCCATGGGATATAAATTACCCTTGAACGTGTGGCGCATAAAAACTATTTCCTACACTAACTGTATACGTCTTTCGCTTCTATCATTCCTACAATACAACGTTGTAATGTGAAGTCTGCGGTTTTATTTATTTATTTATTTTAAGAAACCATCAGCACACTAAACATAAATGGGTGATAAAATATAAATTGATGGGCTATTGACAGGAATCCACTGATACATAATAATATTACTTGAACATATAATATGTAATGTAGCTACTTAATGTAACTAGTTTTCACCAATACCACACAATACAAGAACTTAAGTTACTTCACATTCAATACAATATTACACTAAAAAATAACATTAACTGAAACAAGCATCCACCGTCAGGAACCAGCTAGGATACCTGCCGTAGGCCACAAACGTTTCCATAGAAACAACGCGTGTAGCTAGTTCTAAATATATTCGCTTTTATTAAACGACTTCAAAAAAGGAGGAGGTACTCAATTCGGTTGAAGGTATGTTTTTCATGACAGACACTCCTGTTGATTTTAGTCATAGATTATGCACATTGCTTAGCTGTATAACGCATTCAGTGCCTAGCCTTGGCGATGCGATCCGCAGAGGCGCGTTTCCGCCACGTGGTGGGGCTCATCGACATGACGTGCGTCTTGGGCCATGAACTTGTTTTATCATTGTCCATGACGCAGATGCCCGTCTAGTTCCAAGGTGTGACAGGGCAGTGAAAAGTCGTTAAAGTCAACAGATTATTTAAAGTAGGAAGATTTTACTATCCTGCGGTATTATTTTCTACTTCAATACATTTATTGAAATAGAAAAAAAAACATTCATTTTAGAGTGTACAACCAAATAGATTTGCCAGAAGCAATTTCATCAACTGATTTTTATTGCTTTGATTCTAAGTAAACTTGTATGATATGTTATTGTTGCGATATTAAGGCTCATAATATTTTTCTGTTATTTAAGGAATCCTACGTTCCGTCCTAGAATTTCAGCGTTTCCTTTTCAAAATTATGGCAGCACTAGTACGGGTTGTGTGTGCTTATGAAAATTATAAATGTTTTCGTTTCCTTCCACTTAAGGCGAATAGTAGGGGTGATAGTGGCGCCACTACATATTTAATTTTATAATTACGTTATACAAAGGAATTATCAAAAAATCGGACCGCGCGTAGACGATATATATCATAAGCTTTTTTAAAATGTATCTTTAATAGTTTTGTACTGTATTATTTAGGCAGATACTTGTTTCAAGAGTTTAGTTCCTATTGGTGGCCACCAAGCTCTCCAAACAAGGTTTTTGATTGAATAACACAAAACAAAACTAGTACAGATACATTAAATAAAAGCTTGTGATAGGAATCGTCTACCAGCGGTCCGATTTTTTGATAATTCCTTTGTGTATCTTAATTATTAAATTAAATATGTAGTGGCGCCACTATCACCCCTACTATTCGCTTTAAAGCGCCTTGCAGCGCGCTAGAGAGGAAGTGCTTTCGTATTTTGACAGCAGCGATTCAATAGATTCCTACAATAAAAAATTAAAACCCCTATGGTAAATGGAACCGCCGTATCGTAGAGTTAGTATGCAGCTTCTTATTCCATAGCGAGGTTGTGTCATGCATGACCATGTTTGTGGTAAAGAGTTTTCATGCTCTATGGTTTTATGCTGTTTTGTTTCGAGTTTTGCAGTAGATCTACAGTCAGGTGTTTCGCCGCCGCCATTATGTACGGTAAAATTGTTTAGGTGTTTACACACAAATTTTATAGTTAGGTAGGGCTCATCTATAGATAAACTATATTAATAATTTCGGACCGGTCTACGGTAGACTCGAACGAAATGCACATCAAATTGAAGAGCGTAAAAAATTAGTCGATCCGAGTCGACAACTTATAGGCGGAAAATTCGGATTATCGAGTAGTTTCAATATGAAAATGAATAAATTGCTAAAAAAATTGTAACGGCGTTATTTATTTATTTATTTCAATCTTATATTTTTAAAGGGCTTTTAGCCAAACACTGACTACGTCAGCCCTGTTAGTACATTCAATTAGTTGCTAATCTTATAAAATATCATAAACCATTTTATAGAGAATCCTGGCCGCCGTGCAAAGCGGTGCGGCTAAGATGCTTTGAAAAATGCCAATATTTAACAAATTTAATTCAAAGTGCGTTTCCAAATGTGATCTTAAAGACTGGCTCCGAACACACTCAGTCAGAAGATGATGTACATCTTCTATGACTCCACAAAGCTCACAGTTAGGTGACTCTAATATTTTCATAAGATTTTTGAATTTAGCAAGAGGCATGTGCCCGGAGCGCAGCCTATGCGCTGTTACAATTAAGCATCTCTTAAGCTTACTATTTACAAACCAAGGTACACGAGGTGGGTAGCTTTGTACAATTCTATACCAAATTCCCTTTGTGTCTGAAATATTAATATAATGCTTTTTCCATTTCTCAAAAATTTTGAATTTATATTTATGGCAAACATCTGAGTGTTCTGGTATAATAAAAGTTTCTGCACCTGATGAAATTGCCTCTTTTGCTAATCGGTCTACCTCCTCGTTACCCTGAACACCAATATGCGAAGGTACCCATTGCAATTTAAGTTGGACACCACTGTGGAACAGGTTTAATACCTTTTTAAGTATTGCATATGCCACTGACTCTGCTCTTGCGCCAGAGACGCAGCTAGCAATGTGCTGCAGGGCGCTTCGACTATCAGTCAGTATTACCACTTTATCCAACTTCAGAGTGGTAGCGTAAGATAGTGCTTCAGAAATTGCGAAGAGCTCAACTGACATAATAGAATTTAAATCTGACTTAATTAGAAACATCTCCTTCACATTGCGAATGGGATCATAAAGGGCTGCACCGACACCTTTGTCCGATTTAGATCCATCGGTAAATAATTTATGCCAGTCCTTAAAGTTAGAATTAAGCATACACAATGTATGATACTTAAGTTCGCTATCATCATAGTGGCTTTTTCCCTGATCAATACCTTCCACATTGGTCAAAATAAAATCTGTTCTAATATCAGATACCCAAGTATCAAATGAAAACATATTCAAAGTATGATTTGACTTTAAAATTTCTACTTTTGTATTTTCAAAAATAGAGATTAGTAAAGGTTTTTTCTTCCAATATCTCGATTCACGTTGATTATGGAGTTCGTTAAATAAATCTATGGTTATATTTTTAGAAAAAGATTGTGCCTTTAGACAGTACTTTGTCCCTAGATATTGTCGTCTAAACATAAGTGGCTGCAGGCAAACTTCACACTCCATAACATGAACAGGAGTTGTCCTAATAAAACCCCCTATGACCCTCATCGCTATATTTTGAATTCTATCGAGCTTTACTAGATGTGTTTTTGCCGCTGTGTCATATAGGAAGCATCCATAATCTATCCTACTTCTAATCAGAGATATGTACAACTGGCGAAGATGTTTAGGATGCAGGCCCCAAGATGCACCAGCGAGAACCTTTAAGAGACTTAACTTCTTCATTGTACTTTCATGAATCTCATTTATATGTTTCCTCCACAGTAACGACTTATCTAGCCAAATTCCTAGGTATTTGACATGTGATACAACTGGTATCCTGTTATTGTTAATTTTGAGATCAACATCATCCATCTTAGGCCCTCTTCTAAAACTGCAACACTGCGTTTTGGACGGTGATACTTCTAACCCTAAATTACCTAATTTAATCACTACAGAATCAAGAACAGTTTGAATGTATTCTTGATTATGATCTAAAAGTGGATTTTGCGTATAAAAAACAAAATCATCAGCGTATTGCAGTGCACTTACATTATCATATCCTGTACATATTTTATATGTTACAATATTGAACAGCAAAGGTGAGAGAGGATCACCCTGGGCCAATCCCCGTCCAGTACATCTAACCATAGATCGGTTGTCATTATCGTCTTCAATTTTTAATACGCGATAACTCAGGAAAGACCATAAATATTTACAAATTTGATTCCCAACACCCAAATCATCAAGCGTTAGAACAAGTTGATCGGTCAAAACATTATTATATGCGCTCTCTACATCTAAAAACACTGCTAATGTAGAGATATTTTTGGTAAAACCGATTTGAATCTGTGAAGTTAGTCGTGCTAAGGAATCCATGCATGACTGGTACTTTCTAAAACCACTCGTAACTGGAGCTAAAATGTTATTCTTTTCAATAAACCATTCTAACCGTTTGCAGAGCATTAAATGAAAAAGTTTGCACAAACAAGAAATTAAAGAAATAGGCCGAAATTTAGGTAAGAGGTTAGGGTTACTATTAGGTTTAGGGATCGGTAAAATTTTAATGCTACGCCATTGTTCAGGAACCAATGAGAATTTAAAAATTAAATTGAAAATCTTAAGCAGGAAAGCTCTTCCCTCCAAAGGCAAATTGTAAATCATCGAGTACGTAACATCGTCCCCCCCAGGTGCAGTATCCTTCGCTTTTAAGCAATTTTCTAATTCTTGACTGGAGAATTCCCTATCCAAAAGATTGTTATTAGATTTGAATACTGGCTGAGATATTTGCACGGAGTCAGGAGCAAGGCTACATAAAATATTCTCTTTTATATGACTAGGTGCAATTACTCGTTCCGTGCGAAGACCCTTCATCCAGCGCATACGACGCCACATACTTGAAGCTGTCATCACCTCATCTACAGAACCACAAAATTGTTGCCAACTGGCAGTCTTAGCCTTTCGATGAACTTTTCGTGCCTCTGCAATCTTTTGGTTTAATCTATCAAGATTATTGGGAGTAGGGTTCCGCCTAAACATCTTTAAAGCCAAACGACGTTGAGCTATAACCAAGGATATTTCTGGACACCAGTATGGCTTAGGTTGAAAAAATTGTGTGGGATTTGTACAACTTTTGATAAGAGGAATACTTTTTTCCGCAGCATAATAGAGCTTTTCAATGAAAAAATTGTAATTTGACTGTATACTGTCTTCGTCTACTACTATTTCACTAAAACTATCACTCAATATCTCCTGATATAAAGGCCAATTAGCTTTTTTATAGTTCCGTCGTGTTACAAACCTGCGTGAATCGTGATATCGAAGAGAATATTTGATTATTAGGTGATCACTTCCTAGACTCTCCCGCGTTACCTGCCATTCAAAGTAAACGGCTATATCTGAAGTTATGAACGTAATGTCTGGTGCGGATTCCTGTAAGTTACCGTTAACTAATTTTATTCTAGTAAATTGGCCATTATTGAGAGATATGAAGTTATGCTCCAAAGAAGCATCTAATAACTGCAAGCCCCTAGTATCACTTTTATTTGACCAATTGGAATGATGACCATTAAAATCACCAGCAACGATAGTTTTTGTCGAAAATTTTGAAAAAATGTTATCCCAATCGCTTTGTGATGTTCTAATACTCGAAGGACAATAAACCGAAACAATATATTCTAAATATTTACAATTAATGATCTTTATACATAATGTCTCTATACCGGTATTGCCAGAACAATTCACAGGAAAAAGTTGAGTTTTTATTGATCTGTGAACTATTATAGCTACACCGCCGTAAGAATCCGTTCGATCTCTTCTATAAATATTATAGTTATTTAAACGTAAACTTGTGTCTGAATCAAGCCAAGTTTCACTTAAAATACAAATACCTATTTTTTCCGAACACAGTAAAAGCTCAAGGTCGTGTTTTTTGGGCATCAAGCTCTGTGAATTCCATTGCACAATATTTAGAAATTGTGCAACAGAACTCACAGGGCCCGATGCCGGTCTGGTCGCGGTTTCAGTTACATCGTTACTATCCATTATAAAATAGACCTAACAGTTTTGTTAAGACATCCCCATTGCTAATCATCCCCACTACAAACGACATAAGCTCATCTAAAAATAGCTTCAACACCTCACTAACTTTTTCGGCAAAACTAATATTTTTGGTGAGAACATCCGACACTTTTACACACACTTTGGCAACTACAGCTTTGATTCCCTCACCTGAAGCGGGCGGCGCCATCGCCGCCGAGGAGGCGAACGCCGCGGGAGGTACCTGAGGGCCCCGAGTGCCAGCCGCGCTGAAAGATGCCTCTTTCCTCTGCTTTCTTGCCTTCTTCTTCTTCTTTTTCTTACCGCTCGAAGTCTTCCATGGCGAACCTTCCTCGCTACTGTCCTTAGATTCAACTTCACTCACACCTCTCTCCTCCCCGTGCTCTGGAACATCTGAGTCGTAAAGTTGAGTTGCAGCCTGCGTTTGTACCTTCGCTGCAACGCGTTGACTGTAAGATATGGTGGGCGTAGTAAAATCAAATCTTCTGTTCTTATTTACGTCACCAAAGTCAAACACAGGTGGTGTACTTTTTCGTGCTCTACTTTCACGATACTTTGAAGCCGCAAACTTATACGTACTGTTCTCTTGACACATGATAGATCGAATCTGTTTCTCTTTTAAATATATCGGACAGGACTTACTCAGTGCCATGTGCTTTCCTCTACAATTGACGCAGCATAACTCGGTGGTCTCGCAGTTGGTGTGTCCTCCGCCACATTTGGGGCACGTCGTCCGCCTTGTGGGACAGGTCCGCGTCAAATGGCCATACTTCCAGCACGATCCGCATTGCGTCACAGGGAAGATGTAAGGGTCAACCTTAAATCTGCAACCATACCCATACAAGTGCGAAGGCAAACTGGGGCTCTTAAAGCCAAAACGAACAGTCTCGCTCGGAACCCATTGGCCTTCTTCTGACATACGGTTTAATCTCTTAACAGTAAGTATTTTATAATCACATGTAAGACTCTCTCTCAAATCCTCCTCTGAAACGTCGACCTCCAAGAACTTTACGATACCGTAAGTAATGCCCACTTCGCTCGTCAAATAACAACGTAATCCTGCATCCGCAAATGTTTTATTTTCTACCAACTTACATGCCTCCTCTTTAGTTTCAAAACTTATGACTACTCGGTATGGATTCTTGTACCTAATACGTACGGCGCTAGTAATGCCTTCTTTTTTCAGGAGCATGGCCAACCCGATTTGTTTTGGTAGCAATTGAAAAGATGCAACGCATACCTCAAAATAATTGTTTGCACTGGTACCTCTCTTACTAGTCATATCCTCAGCCGCATGTGATTTAATATTTTTTTTCTTTCTCTGTACCATGGTAAATCCATCATCATCATTAATATCCACATTGTCAATACATAATCGCTTGCGCTTGGCCAAGGCGGGCGCGAAGCTAGGCGGCGGCGGCGGCGGCCGCGGCTCAGTACAAGGCTCCACTTCTTCTTCGATATCGTGCATTTTTGGACACTTCTCCAAAATTATTTGTTTACTGCACAATCCGTAGTTTAAATAATCGTTTTATCACAAATTTAAGTTGAAATCGACACTTTTTACAGAAAAACAAAATAAAAATAATTTGTGAAAATTAAAACATGACGCCAACGGCGGCCATCTTGTGACGTGTGGTAACGGCGTTGCAAAGTAAACATGTCAATTAAGTATAAACATGTCTATGGTTCGGTCTTGGTACCGTGGACGGAAGAAATCGGTCCCCAGGGTATATAAATACTCCTTGATCTTAGCTTGGTACATATATAGTGATCTGTGGTTCGGTCTAATTTCTTTGAATGAAAACTCTTTGCTCTTTGATTGAGAAATCATAATTTGTATAATAATAGTAATTAGTAGTCGAAGCCGGGGCGGGTCGCTAGTAGATCAATAGTTTCCTATTAAATTTTTGACAAGTAAACGGTAACAAACTGACATATACTCGAAAACTTTTTCCGTTTTCGTAGATTTTGTGCAACCCCATACTAGACACTCAGTACACAACGTCCACATAGCTACACTATAGAAGTAAGGGCTGAAGGGTGGACCGCAAGATTGCTGCCATTCTTTAAGCCCCGTCCCTTGACCCTTACAAGGTACCTATGTATGGCGTGCGTGAGAAAATTCCATTATCACCAGCCAGATAATATGATTCGGGGGAAAGTGTCGCTTCACCTCGAATTTCTGAGCAATTTGAGAAGGGAAGAAAATCCCCCGATTGTTGCGAATATTGTTTTAGGTTATCTTAGTTTTGAAAGGAGTTTATGGTTCGTTGATTATATTGTCTGAGTCGTGACGTGGTTATGTTTGTACCTATAAGCAAAGATTTAGGTCTTTATCCAACGCCCAGACACCAAAAACTATGGCATTTTTGTTAATAGAATGACGACGCACGCACACTATTAGTTGTTATAAATAGAGTTCTGCCAATAAACCTAACTGATATTATTACCATTTATTGTGCAATCTTTGCACGAATTTTTGTGAAAAAACACAGCAAAAAAAAACTCACAATACCTGACTCTAAATGAGCGAGCTATCTCATTTCACTTGGCTACAACACGGCGCGGCCTCACTACAGAAAGGGCCTATCTAACGACTAAAATCTTTGCCAATAAGTACGTTAGTAAATAATAATATAAGCCTTTATTCAAACTAAGTAGGTATTTACAAACATTACACACATACAATTAGAACACTAGTTTGTTTGCCGCTTGGCAAAGGCCTCCCCCAGCCTTCTCCAGTCCTCCTTGTCTTGGGTTTTCCTCGTCCACGTCTTGCCTGCTCCTTTGACAAGCTCATCGGCCCATCGAGTAAAAGGTCTGCCCTGATTCTTTTTCCCTTCTCGGGGAAACCATGTTGTTGATTCTTTGCTCTATTTATCTGGACCTCTCATTATGTGGCCTGCCCAACTCCATTTCTGTTTTACTTTATCAGATATGTCATTTAGCTTTGTACTCTATCTCATATGTGATACTCTCTCATATGATCACATGAGTACGTTAGTACTATTATAGTTATTCTGTGCTACAAGTTGTAAAGTTTGTCATCATAAAGAACGTTGGGATGATTTGGCCAAAGTTTTGGTCTATTGGGAAAAAGCTTCAGAAAGATAAATTTAAAAAAATCTCGCGGGCTCTAAACGCTTTTTGATGTCATTTGTTAAATTTTTTAAAGCAATATTATTAATTCAGTTGAAATCCTCAGATTGATTAAACGTGAAGTGAATGTTGTACAACTACCTTACATTCTACATTTCCTATTACGTCACTTAACCCTGAAACCTTACAAAATTCTTCTAACGAAAAGTACCTACGTACGTACTATATAAACCTAACTATGTATATCTATGTATCCTACAATTTACCTAATTGAAGCTTAGCACAACCCTACCTATTTATAGCGAACTAAAGGTGCCCACCCAAATGTTTGCAAAGCATTTGCTTAATAACTGAAACTTCGGGCCGGGGGTCGAATTCTCCTAATACCTAGTGTTGTTGACGCTAGTGTGGGGACCTAGGGAGGGGAAAAAGAGGCAAGTTGGATCAAGACCAAATAAACAACTAGCTTTGGGAAAAAACATTATTGATTAACCAAGAAGTTTCGGTCGAAAGTTTTACGCTGGAATTAAAATTCGCGGACATCTGAGATTTTCATCAAAGATTTCATCCCGAGACATTATAATATATAGGCAAGTTATTAAAAAAAAAGGAAAAAATCCACGAAATTTTACGGTTTAAAGAGAGACCTGTGTTGTTAGTTACTCCAATAGCCAACGTAAAATATAAAGGAAAAGTCTCGCCAACGAGTCTTATTTTAGTCCTGTCAGCGAGTCTTATTTTAGATTTTCAGTCCCGATATCTTGCCCCTCCCTACACAACTATCATTAACTAGTTGCGCGTGTGTGCGTGGGCCCGGTTGCCATGGCGACGTATCTTAAAGATCTCCCTCTCGCCGTCTCAGTTTTCTCCTTTCTCCTTTCCCCGCGTTTCTTGTCGGGAGGCGTGAAAACGTAGCGATTGCAAATTAATTAGGTAACTTAGGTACATATTTATTTAAATAAATATTTACGTAATTAATTCGTTCCATTTATTGAGTGCTTATATCACGGGTAGCTCGACTTTACAGATTAATAAATTATTTGATATTTTTCAACCAAATTTTTTTCAACAGATTTATACTGTAGGTCATCAAAGAAAGCAAACAGAGCGTGGGTAAAAGGATATCAACCAATAGTATTTTTTTTGCAAAAAAACTCTAGGACACACAAAATATTGTACAAAACAGATTTAAATTCCGCTAAAAAAGCACAGCAACCTCTGCGTAAAGGACAGCAGCCCTCACTGTCTCGCTGTTGCAGTATTCAGGGCTGGCATTCCCACTGAATCGTCAACTGCGCTGCTGTCTGTCCCGCAGGGTTAACCGAGGGGGTCAGTAATCGAGTCCCCCCTGCCCATAAAATTGTAAATTAGTGATGAGCCGCCGGCCCGACCCTATCGATTTATTGATAGTTTTGCGACAACTTTCGCTGATGATGATTTTTTGTAAGTTTTGTTTGTGCAGAGTTCATTTTGACTTTATTTATGATGATCGACGCCGACGTCTTGAAGTTTTGCACATGATTTATCCCCGAATACTCAAACGCAACCGAGATTTTGGCAGAATTACGTCAAACCAGATGCAGAAATCATCAGATAAGAAGAAAGCATGTCTCAAATGACGAATTTTTGAGAGCTTTCAATGAAAATATATTATGTCGAATATTCGTTATTGGAGACGTGCTTAAATCTGAGTTTCGTTTAAGTATTTGGGAGTGGTTTAGTTTTTATAGTCCTAGAACCTCTCGTTCGCGGTTCCTGCGTGTAAAAAGTATGCGAGCGGTGGTGAAAGGGCAGAGGAAATAAAAAAATAAGTTATAGTATTTAAAATAGCCTAAGAACAAGCCTTTAATTCATTGTCGTCCAATCTAAATGTGTAGGTATACAAAATTTCAACTCAATCGGTTCCACCCGTGCATACGAGTACATTAAATAAAAGCTTGTTAAATACTGGCCGCTGATTTTGGAACAATAACATTTGTTTTATTGTTCCGACGCCATTTTGGTTTAGTGTAGGCGGCCAGCATTTTTTTCACGCACTCCCATCTCGCAACAAATAGCGGAGGTGATAAACTACAGCATTCCGCGCGAGGACTTTAGTTATCTATCACTATGATCATCTTGGAGCTTTGTATCTAATCTGACGGGTGAGTCTATTTGACTTTAGTAACGAGAATTGATCGTGTCGTCTTCTTTTCCCATACAATTTGGTACAGCGCCTCTATCGTGCCAACAGGGAACTACGCAAATCCCACTTAAAGGATTCTCACAATTTATTGTTAGTTTTCAATAAACCGTGGAAGCGTTTTGTCGTAGTAGATACATATTTCACAAGGAGGCAAAGTAGGTAGAGATAATCCATTCTAAAAATGCACGCGCCTTTTACTATAAAAACTATCGTATAGTTTGACGAATTCATTACAAATGTAGGGGATGAAACGTTGGTGTTCTTCCAACACAAATAAGGTTCGTAGTTAACCCGCTTACATCCGTAATGAATGCACGGCCCCTCCACAAAAAGTCTTAGGTACCTTACCTACACTCGGCGTTCATTTTTAGAATGGTTTATCTCTACTAGCAGTAAAGACAAATAAAATTTCATGCACAACCAAAGACTCCAGTATATTTTCGCGGGAGTTGAACCCAAATTCATAGCACCTTATCTCACTACGTCATAGACAGAACTGCTAGTATAGACAAAACACTTACCAAAATTATTTACAAACGTTTTTAAAGTCACTGATATAGTTTTATAAAATCTAATATAAGTAATTTATCTACAATTCACAGCATCACTGTCACTTCACCACCATCACATCAACTACTGAATCAGTTCCTTTCACCTTCAAAATCCGTTTTTTTCATAAATATTAATAGGTATCCATCCGGTCAAGGAGTTATGTTAATAGCCTGACTATTGTACTTTAAACCGGTTTTCGACAAATTAGGGGTGCTGAGTTAGTAACCTATACAATTATAATGGTCCAACTTACCCTATTTCTGGCCTCTATAGAATCAGAAATAGGGTTGATTTTACAGCTTTGGTACGTTGATTAGATTCGAAGGTGAGTTGGAAAGGTGTGTGCATATTAAGTGATGGTGCAGCATCCCTGTTCGGGCTGATTTGACCCGTGGTCAGCTTGACCCTGGGTTTTGTGTCGGTGTCGTGGTATTCTGGTTGAGATGGAATTCTGTGGGAAGCGGAATAAGTCGAGAGAATGTTGAGATTTTATTAAGAACTTGTTCATTAGTTTATCCAAATTAACGCATTCACTGCCCAGCCTGGTCGGGGCTGCGCTCCAGAGGGCGCACCGCCCCCCACGCTGTTGTGTGTGTAGGATGCGTGTCGTGGGCACCCAATGTTCGAGTCCATAAAGCCTGGTTTAACGTTTAGATCAGAAAAATGTTTCATCATCATCAACCTATATTAGTCCACTGCTGGACGTAGGCCTATTAATAAGTGCCATAGCGCCCGGTCTTCAGCTTGCCGCATTCAGCATCTGAAGCATCTCTGCCTGCAGTATAAAAAGGTCTTTATGAAAATAATCATACTCAATGGTTATAACACAATCAGGTTTTGTTGACTCGTGAACACGAAAGCATGAAACCTTTAGCGTTGTCGCGAACGAATCAACCTGGAAATCTATAGAGTTGATGCGACGTTTCAGTGTAAATGAATATTGTAGTAAGCCGACAGTGTTTTGTCAACTGGCTGGCGGGCCGCCGACTTTGGTGTGTAGACTCCATAATACTTTATAGCTGGAAATTCATTTCCTCGCCGTCGCTCGTCGCTCGAACGTATGCCTTGACGACGAGGCATAGACAACTCTTCGCCCTTTCGTTGTTGACGACAAGGCAACTCTTTGGCTCATCGTCAAGGCATAGAGTCGCAAAACAAAAGAGGCGAGGCAATGCATGCCGGTACGATATAAATAACATGTGTAATTATAATATAACTTGGTTTAGAAGAACACTAGACTAAAGAACACTTTATCCTGTTATTTTGCATGTTATGCGATTTTTCTGGAAGTATATTAATAAATAAATAACTTGAGTTCCTACGGAGGATACAGAGCGACTTAAATGGAAGTAGTATGTGATTCACAACATTTCAACTCAAAAACGGACTAACGCGTCGACTGACTATCCGTCAGAAAAATCGTACGGTATCCCCGTACGATTTTCTGATACGAAAATGTTACGATATTCATCACTCGCCGAGTTAAAAATTATCGTAGACACGTAACCAACATTTCTACGTACGTCGTATCCAACGTCTGAAGTCCGATGGACCTGGATGACATTGTAACGGTCTTTGAGAGGCGGCCGGACCGTTACTGTGGCGTCGTCGTTAGGCTCCGCAAACGACGTCCACTGCTGCACATTTGTCTGAGCCTATGTTCAGCAATGGACGTTTACTGGCTGATGATGATGATACTTACATCCTAGAGCAGACTATTCGATGTCGTAAGTAACGTAGGCGAGACGATTTGCAGCCGGAAATGAACCGAACAGAGGGAGGAGGTCCACACTTGTAGATACATCTTTATTGCAGGGGATTAATCGGCTTGTCTAGATAGGCTTCCGATTGGACGGATGGAACATCGTGAACAATGTGCTATTTGTGATAGATATGATTTTTATTTCAGGCGCTACCCCGACCCAAATCAGCGCCACCACCTATTTTATTTAATTATTATGTTAAACGAAGGAATTTCAAAAAATCGGTTGGCCAGTTTGTGATTCCTATCATAAGCTTTTTTTAATGCTCTATAAATGTTTTTGTTTGTATAGTGTAGGAAGAGATGCGAAGTTGCTCGTTTTTCCCACCATGGTGGCCAAAAAGAGCAACTTCGCATCTCTGCTTAAAGTATACAAAATAAAACTTTTACAGGGGCATTAAAAAAAGTTTATGATAGGAAGCACAAACTGGCCAATCGATTTTCTTGAATTCCTTCGTATATCATAAGAATTAAATAAAATAGGTGGTGGCGCTGATTTGGGTCGGGGTAGCGCCTTCATAGGTTTGTTAACCTTTTGGGATTATCATGTATAGAATCTTGCCTTTAGTTTTAAAGAAAATTACAATCAAAGAATAGAAACAAACTAGAATATAAAATAATATAATTTATTGTCTAATGAAAGCTACAACAAAATAATTGTCCTAAAAACCTAGTGCGCGGCACAATACAATGACATCGTTAGATTAAATAAAAATATAGTAGGAAAAAGTAAGTTTAGTACCTTTCGTGTATATAATTAAACCGTCAATCAATTCTATTCAAAATTATGATAGAAAATAACATTTATTGTACAAACGATCAATTTTTTTCATTGTACTAAAATTACAAACACAAATCATGGTTATTTACCAATTCCTCAACAGCCTGTAAAGGTCCACTGCTGGGCGCAGGCCTTCCCCTGATAAGCGCCTTATTGACTATTATTAACCACTTGCCGCGGGCTAATGTACGGATCTATGCTGTTTTTTACCACCCTGTATACCTACCTACCTAATTGGGTAGATAGTCTTTGCGACGATTTCCATTATAGAGGCCGGTACGGAGTTTTATAAAAATCGCTTTGAGGGATGTATTTGGGGAATTTTTTATGAACAATATGGTTGACATTTATACAATACGAGCTTCTGCCCGCGGCTTCGCTTGCGTATTTTCGGTATAATAAGTAGCCTATTATCTAAGTTAGGCTTTGCTCTAAGCGTACCCCAAATTTCGTCTTGATCTGTTCAGTAGTTTAGGAGATCCTAGGTAACAAAAATTCAGATTTCACAAACTCTAAGTTTAATAATATGAGTAGGATTTTATTCTATTAAACACAGAGTGCAAAATTCTCCCGTATCTCTTGGAAACATAAACATACACAGCTCCCGTGCCACGACATAAAGAGAAAGGAAATAGCTGCAATAGTCGAAATCGACTTGGAATTCTAACACAAAGTGAGGGCAAAAGGCAGTAAAATGTAGCCTCTATGTGCCCCTATCAGGTTATCGCGATAGAACTACGCACATAAAGGACCACGCACATAAACTGGTTATCTGGGCGCCTTAGGCGAAGGGAGGGCGGGGGGGACAAGGCAGGAGTGCTCAGAGGGAAATGGTGCAGAGCCTAACGAATCTTCGTACGGTTTTTACCATTTTTTATTATAAATGTGAAAGTTTTGTTACCTCTTAACAAGTAATCATAATCATAATAATAAAATAAATCGTAATAATCATAATCATAAAGGTAAAACTACTGAACGGATCGGACCGAAATTTAGATAGTTCTGGACCTCGAATTTTACATTAACTACTTTTTACCCCATAAATCATATCCCATGGGATAAAAATAAACTTTTACCGTTTCCAAAGAACAACATGAGCGAAGCCATGGGCAATAAACTAGTAGTAGTGTTTAACCGGCGAGAGACCCTCCGCGCCCGCCAAAAGTCCGGTGACGCTGTGATGGGCATATGCGCTCAACAGCATTTTAGTCCTTTCGAAAAATTATAATAATTGACTCGGATACGACCAAATGGTCATTTATAGACCGTAGGCGGACCAGGTACCTACCTGATTAAGTTTGTCATAGTACTTATCCATTACAATAGGTATTTTTGAGAGGCTTTCGTGGATATGCAGATAATAGTTACTTCACCGCTATCCGCTAACAACTTGCGACTTACAAGAAGTAATTTGCACGAGGCGATAGTAAAGTATCGTAACGGTGATTACATTGTTGTTCTAATTTGCGTTGAGCAACGTACACGGCATTGTATGCAAGACGTCCTTATGGGAATGCCGTTATTGGAACTGTTTGCCACCTTCCTACTGCTTTATTTGGACGTATATTCCTACTGAGGTACCGGTTTGTACGTATATTCGGATGTTCCTACTGAGGTACCGGTTTGGACGTATTACCTACTGAGGCCTTAGGATAAGTTCTGCATAGAGTGCGTAAAGTGTCTTACGTCACGGGCATCTTTGACTCCCGAGCGCAACTCAGAATTTTAGAATAACTCACGAGCGGAGCGAGGGATTTGTAGAATCTTGAGTGAGAGAGGGATTTAATCATGCCGAAGACGAAGAAAGCTTCATGCATGTGGAGAATACTCTATTCACACTCCATGCTCAAAAATGCACCTTAAAGTCATGTAACGAAAGCAAGTGATTATTAAATGTTTTCGTTTCCTTCATACATTTAGCACCTTGCAGCACCCTTGACCACATACTACTGAGAGGACCTACTATTCATAGTATAGTATGACAGCGATATTTACTTTTCAACACACTTGCTCATAAAGTGGCTCTATGGTCACCGCAATTAGGCACATAATGACACCCATAATCAAACTGTGACTTTTTCATTGCTATAACTCACTAGTGAGTTATAGATTTTTTTTTCAATTTTATTGTTTGAGTTGCTTTGTTCTTAGAAAAGTTTTTATTAAAAAAAAAGATCGTGTTCAATAGAACAAATAAATTAATGTTCCTATTGCTTGCTCATTTCATGCAACTTCTTATTTAAATAGATAATTTTAACTCGTACGTGCTTAATAAATAAAACTTTCACTCAAATATAACTTTTGTTTTTTATGTATTAAAAGAAAACTTTAAATTCCCCATTTCGTACGTGGCAGAATAGGCGCAAAACCTATGCGCGGAAAATAAAAAAAAACCTCATCCCTTTAGTCTGTGGCCGATCGCAATGCGCGCGCAGAAAACGGATAAATTTTTATCTACTAAATAAAATGAGCTTTTACTGTTATTTTATTCACAAGTGTGTTGAAAAACGTCGTATGATACACGTGTGTATTGATGATTACCGTCCTCGGCTCTCTTAAAACTCAATGGCGCCTCGGCGGTAATCACCAATGTTAAAGTTTACCATTAGTACCATAATGTATACTATTGAGCGATGTCTTTGCGCAGTCAGCTGTAGCAAGACGATAACTTTTTCCGTGCTTGATTTTGTGCAAACTTATACCTTCTAGCCAATGACTATTGTACATGATATCCTAATGATGTTGTACTATTCTTTTTCATTTTAATGGGTGGGTCTGATATAAATATTTATTCCTGAAACAGTGAGTCTGATCGAAACGCGTGAACCTAAAACGTTATACTTACATATTTATATATATTTTTCTGTAACCTATTTAAGGGTAGTAGATTGGTCACCCCTTGCGTAGACCTACATGAGCAATACGCGTAAACTCTTAGTTATTTAAAGCTACAGTAAGACTGAGCCCCTCGCATTTCACGCTCTGTGCGTCGAGCTCGTTGGGCCGCACGCACGCAGTGCCTTTGAACCTCAAGAATACTAGAGGTAGCCTGCTAGGTAGATTGAACCTAGCAGTATTTACTTGCTAGCTATAAAACTTTTGAAACGCTCATTTAGTTATATAATATAATATGGACTATAAATAATTATAATTTTTGTTATAGACATAAGGTTCAAATTAATAATTAAATTAAATTAAGTTACCATGGAAGGAGATCCCCAAGATACAGGTTTATCCTAGTTTGGGGATCAACGATGTAATAATTTAAAGTTCAAATCTTTTCCAATAAACGTTATTATTATTATAGTTACGGAATATTTTCTAATAGTAGTAACGTATTTCCTAGTTACCATTTAAAAATGAAACTTAATTACGTAAATTGTAAACACCTCTGTTCTGTACACCTATTAGAAGACAATAAATGATCGAGTATAAAAATTGAGTATTAACGCATTCACTGCCCAGCGTAGGTGCGACATGCAGGGTCGGCGCCGCCGCCGCGCCACCGTCTCGTGGGGTCGCTGACCAACTAGTGCGTCTTGGGCAACGACAGTGTTAAAGCTCACGCTCAAACAGATTGGTCGTAATGGTGTTAAAATACACAGTAGGAAGCTGCTGCTCTTTCTTTGTAAGTTCCCATATTCTAGTTGGAGGAGTCGATTCTTACGCCGGGCCAAGAATTATACCTCTATAGAAAATATATACCTACCTCTATAGATAGGAAATAGGTAAAATGGGAATATATGATAGGTACATAATCAACACTAGGGTCATTTACAATGGGATATTTTTTATAATTTGAGTTGAGCTTGCCAATATTTCAGCACAGTTTGATGCGCCATGATCACGGTGTATCTGAAGTCACTGCGAGTGAGTTTTTGTTGGCGGACATACCGATCTACCCTCATCTTTTCTATATTTATATAAGCTGTAAGTCGGCTTCCTTAAAATTTAAATAAATGAAGCGACGAGTGACCCGAGAGCTGTTGAGTATCTGGCGCAGCGCACCAGCATTGCCGGCGTCTTGGGGACGCTTTCGACTGGTACTGATATGGTTCAGTTGAGCTACCTGTAGATTGCTTGCAACAGTCCGCAGTTAGCTCAATTGTTTCAATTGTGAATAGTATTTCTAATTTGTTTCTATTATTTGATTGTAATTTTCTATGTTAGTAACAGATTTTCCTTACTATCAATAAAAAAATTTAATAGCCATGATCGATTTAAATGTTTAACATAATCAAACTCACGAGGTACCCACCTATGGATACAAGATAAACCCGGAGCAAAGTTAGCCTTGTATCGCAGGTGCCCAACTAAACTGAACTAGCTTAAACTGGTTATAACAAGTTAAGGGGGGGTCTAACTAGATTCTCGTAACTTTCTCGTACTAGATAATGATCTTGTACGTGGCCGTGGGTGATTCGGGTTGGCTTTGCACGCTGGATGGCAAGTGGAGTGAGTAGGAGATTTTTATCCACGAGGCGTGGGCATTGATAATTGTATTGTATTTCATTTATTTCAGATAATTATTAATCCATATTACACACACATCAATTTAAATAAAATTCTAAATTAATATCAGATAGATTAAATTAAATTAAATTAAAAATTCACAGTCAATAAATTAATATTAATTAAGATTAGATAAATTAGGTTACATTAAATAACATTGCACACATAACTAACTTACATCTAACATCGACTTAAACTAACTTACCCACAGACCGGTCCAACACATTTAAATGATAAAAATAAAATTCTGTGGATATGGTAAATTGAGTACGTTCTACCAGCGGTAACTCGACAAGTGTCCTGTGTTGTGATAAAACTAAATGAAAAGACACGCTACCAATCTTTTGCAATATACTTACCTAATGAACAACAATATGAACAGACGTAAATAGAAAGAAGTGCGACCGAGACAACAATACGCACGCGAAACACGAACGCCGGCAGCGTTGGTCCGACTATAACTGAGGTGGGTGGACCTAACTGGACCTAATTTGAGCGTTCCACTTTCGAGAAGCTATTACTCAATCTCTTGAATTTTACTTACAACGACGGGTGTGGCTTATGTTTTTCGAGTACTACATGGTTGGCGGACCTTCAAGCATTATTTTGAATTTATTTATTTATTTTCAACTTATTAATTAAAACAGCTAAAACGATTTTGATTCATGAAGTAGGTAGCAAAATACTCATCTGGTTTTTAGCATTTTGTAGGCCTTTGCGGCATAGTTCGCTAAAAGAGAGATTTGGCGAATAAAGTGAAAAAGTTAAGACAGAGACGAGTTTATTCTAATAATTTTCAATCAATCACATGGTACAAGGGGTTAGTCCATCATCCGCCATTTTGCGGTGATTCGACAACGAATAAAAACTTCTGGTGATTTGTCATCGCCATTACAAAAAGATTGAAAACTTTGCCGAAAATTTAACAATTCCTTCGAACGTAGATTAAAAAAGTTTGGATAAAGCCGCCTTTAAATACTTTATCCTAATCGGTTCATCTGGTTGGGAGACACAGAGAGACACACACGTTTAGATAGATTGGTGCACAAGTCTAACTTATAACAATCCGTTTTGGTCAGTCGCTAAAAACTGAAGTGGAAAATTATATTTTAAACGGGAAACATAGAATTTCGTCATTTTTACGAAGTCGTCGGTTAGTTGTTAATTGTAAGATTTGTCTAATATAATGGTTTTTTTAGCACCGTATTATTAAAATTAAAAATGTCTGCAAATTCAATTTACTAAGTATTTTTTCTGTAGGTATGTGAGTAGTTTCTTAGATCGAAAAGCAGTGTAAAATGAACCCTATTTCAATTAAGTGAGAACTGTTTCAGTCACTAACTTATGCATTGTAATCAAATTCTATTTAGAGAACGTACAAAGGAACTGCTTATCTATTTAAAGTTAGATAAGACAACATCAGCCAAAAGCTTTCAGGATTTCAAACACATTCTGGATCTTATTACGTTGACATAGGAACTCTCTTATCTTTTATCTCTGCAGTACAAAGTTTACACACGTACACTTTGTATGTATTCAAGTAGACGGTCTGAGATCCGTAGCTCCGTAGAGGGTCTACGAGGTTCGTAGATCCTCTACGAAATTCGTAGCAGCGTAGCATTGTTGACTCTTGATGTTTGATCTGGAAAATAAATTAGAATGTTCAATTAAAAAAGAAACATTTTATAAAATTCTGATTTTACTATAAGAAATATCGTAGTTTGACGAATTCATAACGGATGTAAGCGGGTTAACTATGAACCTTATTTGGATCGTTATGGGATGAAACGTTGGTGTTTATCCAACACAAATAAGATTCGTAGTGAAGCTGTATCCGTAATCTATTCGTCAAACTACAATGTTTTTTATAGAATTTTATGTTTTTTTTTCCACCACCACCTACACCATTTTAAGCTACTACGGGTTGTGTTCACCATATCATAATCGGCCCATTAGCAGCATCGCGGTTAACTTTGACGTATTAAAACTTCTCTCAAAACGACAATAAAATATTATTGCTAGATTATATTTTTACAAATAATTATTCCCATTTGTCTTCCTGCTCTCTCCCTCTAGCTAAGGGGACCACAAATGGGACAAATTGGAAAAAAAGTTCCATCGGTCCCCCTTTCTGCAACGGTAGGACAGATGAAACATAAATTAATTGAAAAATTTCTATCTGTCTTCCTATTAGTCACGAGAGGACAGATCGGACATTTAAAAAAATTGTTCGATGTCATTTTTGGTACGGTGGGACAGACCATCCAAACCCGGAACAAATACCTACAGATCATACAAACATTTGTCCCGTGGCGGGAATTGAACCAACTACCTTCTGCGTCACAAGCGGATCTTCTTCCACTCCGCCTGTGAGGTCATCACATTAAGGTCTCAGTGCAAACTACTGGTATCAGGACATTAGCATATCTTCATCAGGGAAGGGTGGGGGGGTGAAGATGATTTGGCAAATTGTGCGGGCGACCCGCCCCGCGCCACCTCGCGGGGGAAGAAAGGAGTAGTCACAATGGTGGGCTGGGTGAAATGTGCAAGAGTTTATTATTTACTAGCATCTGCCGCGGCTTCGCTCGCATATTTTCGGTACAATAAGTAGCCAATTATCTAAGTTAGGCTATGTTCCAAATGTACGCCAAAATATCATTTTGATCTGTTCAGTGAATTTATTCACAAAGAAAATTATACTAGTATTTACAATTGAAACAATTGAGCTAACTGCCGACTGTTGCAAACAGTCTACAGATAGCTCAACTGATCCATATCAACACCAGTCGGAAGCGTCCCCAAGACGCTGGCTGCATTGCCACGCTGTATGGCAATGCTGATACGCTGTGCCAGATATTCACCAGCTCTCGGGTCACGCGTCGCTTCGACCAGACGCTCAGATAGTTTTTTGAAAACCCGAAGAGCCTCGGTACCCCACGGACCTAGGGTCTCGACTCCAAGGGGAGCAAATGTGTAGGCTCTGTCATCTGTTCAGTAGTTTTGGAGATCCTAGGTAACAAAAAATTACATTTTACAAACTTTCGCATTTTTAATATTAGTAGGATTCATTTACTCGCTGCGCCTCGCGGCTTCGCCCGCGTGTAAATCACACAAATTTCAGAAATTTATTGTACACCGGGGTAGTTATGAAAAAATAAAATATACGTAACTCATTATTTACTTAATAATTTATTTGTACCGAGTTTTGAGTGAATCAAACCAAGGAATAATAATTTTCCATAAAAACTTTACCACCCTTTTTAAGCCCTTCAGAGATTAATGTTTGAAAATTAATTTAAGCTATGTGTTTTTCTTAAACTTAAACTATCTACATACTAAATTTCATCTGAATCGGTTATTAGTTACGGAGATAAGTGGTTCTTCCCACAACGAGTTTTTCTGAGCTTTTTGGTGCCTAACAACATTATTTTGATTGAAAAAAAAAACTCGCACAACACTCCTTCAAGAATACCTTTACTTTAGCTAAATTACACTTGAAATGTTTGTAAACAACCCGAAAAAAAGCTAATTCATGTGCTTAGCGTCAAGTTAGATATAATTTTTAGCATTATTTATTGAACGAAAGATCTCAAATCCACACGGAATATGTAAAAAATCACACTAATTTTATAAATGCGGAAGTTTGGATGGAAGGATGTTTGTTACCTCTTCACGCGAAACCTACTGACAAGATCAGGCCGAAATTTGGCATACAAGTAATTCTAATCCTAAAATCAAACATAGGCTACTTTTTATCCCATAAATCAGTTCCCATGGGATAGAAATCACGTTTAAACGTTTCCATAGAAACAACGCGTGCGAAGCCGCGGGCGCAAACGAGTACATAATAAATACGGCAACAGAGTGAATTTGTATTGTTTATAAACCTTTCACGTCGAATTAGGCTGGAGTATCGATAAGATAATAACCTGTGTGACATTGCCCTTACGGCCGTACAGAAGAATGTGCGTTCTCTCGCGACACTGCCGTTTTGTGTAATTCGATTGGTTTCGACTTAATTTACTTCCAGATAGGAAATAATTACATTTGTCGCGAATTAAATTCAATGTTTCTGGGATGTACAAAATCTTATTTATTTTTGCAGGCTTTTGTTATAAAAGGTACCTACGTATGTCTAATTTCTATCCTACTGATCTTAAATGTTATTTGTGTATTTGGCTATTGCAAATATTGCAATTTAAAATAAAATAATAAAGTCAACGCGAACATTTAAATACTAATAAGAATATTATGTTTTGGGATTCTAGTTTGAACATGTACTGCCATCTGTCAGGGAGTAGCGAAACCATAGATTATTTGGTATGTAATAAAAAAGCATTAAAAGAATTTAAATTTTCAATTTGACTATACATTCATTATCATTAATAACTTGCTTAGAATCCTTTCCATGTTTCTTTTTCAAATGCATTCAAAATTGTTTGCCAGAGTGCTGCTCTCTAGCGGGTGGATAAGAAACTACTACAACGTGTTTAATTTAAATTAATTACATTTCTTCGTACAAACAATGGAAAAAATGACAATGACGATTGTGTACAGAAATTAAATCATTTAAATAAATTAACGAAACATTATTTTACCTTCTTGACAAAATGTTTGTTCAAGATTTTTTAGTTCATCTACTCGATACTAGATGGCGTTCATTGAGCAAATGTTGCTTATAAACTATAAATTTTATTATAATGTGGGGCTGGATAGCTCGTTTCTGAAAATGCAAGCTGAGTTTCTATTGCGGCGGATATTTTTAAATCTTTTACTTTTTATTAAATCTTTCATGAGTGTTTTGCCGAACACATGTCACCCCCCTAATTCTAAATTACAATAGTGCTCAATCCCTGATTCTAGTTGAATAGCTGCCCCATTTACTAAGAGTACCTACCTACGTTGCTTTCCGGCTTTAATTTTCGAACCATGGATTAGTCCTTGGTTATTTAATGTATGCGATTGTTTAAGTTATTATAGAAACGAACTCGGCATGTCACCCCCCAAATTCTAAATTACAATAGTGCTCAATCCCTGATTCTAGTTGAATGGCTGCCCCATTTACTTAGAGTACCTACGTTGTTTTCCGGCTTTAATTTTCGAACCATGGATTAGTCCTTGGTTATATAAAGTGTGCGATTGATTAAATTATTATAGTTCAACGTGTGCTTTTGCCCACCCTCTGCGGTGCGATGCAAGGGCATTACGCATGCCCTACGGGAGCTTCGATTGAGGGTGTGCACTCATTGTCGTAATCCAGGTATGTAGGTATTCAAAAGATTTTGTAGAATTCGAACGAATCGATTTAGATGAATTTGGCACTCTTGAAGACTAGCGTAATATCGTGTTAAAGGTGTGTTTTATAAAACTAATTGAAATGTACGTTTTTAAAGATTTTAATTTTGGCTTTTGTACCATCGAAAATGGTAGATTACAATTTTCACGAAATGATTTTTAGTTATGAATGGGAACTAGACTTTTTTTACTTTTATGTTGTTTGTGCCATAAAATTCTATACCTAGTATTTTAGGGTTGATTTCAAGTTACTTTCATCAAATGTGGTCCATTTATCGATTTCCGTTTATGTAACTATAATACCTTATTGATTTCTACAAATTGATAGAAATCCAAGGTGAACGGTTAATTGTATATGCGAGTGTAGGTAGCTATGTGCTCGGGTTTAAAAAAAAACTATTTTACTCGTTTATTATTAAAAGCCTGCATGATCCCACTGCAGGGCAAAGGCCTCCCTTTCCACCTTCCGTTCTTCTCTATTGTCAGCCGCTTGTGGTTTGGAATCACATAAGAGATTAAATTCAAAATTGAGACCGAGATTGGTTGTTTTTATGACACGTTTAGAATATAGATTGATAGACAATTATTTACACTAGAACCAATTAACAAACAATATAAAAAATGTTATTGCTCAAGAGCGGTCTCTACAAAGTTCCTATCAACCGTGGATGGATGGGATCGTTGAATTTAACATCTGTCTGAGATCTGTGTGCATAATTAATAATAATAATAATAAAGATAAAAAATATTAATAGAAGTAGATAAAGTTTGTTTACGATTATTTTATAAACCTTCTGTAGGTTAAATTAGATTTGTTTGTGAGTGTTTCGTTTCACTCGTAATATTTTCCCCGTTTTTTGATTCATTTTGGTTGGTTTTCTTTTTCGTGATCAAAATGTAGCCAATGAGTAGTGAAAATAGTAAAGGTGATACGATATATACACGAATTCATATGAATTTTATTGACCTGTAGAACGTGATTAGAAAATTTCCAAAAAGTAAGTACAAGTAGCCCGGTACCACCTTGGGCTTAAGAAGGGCTTTGTTTTTTTAGCGGCTTTTTGCCTTGCGGCCATTTTAACATAATGAACATAAATGAAACTAAAAATTAAGATACATTATATTATTTTGAAGAACCTACCGACTCCACTCGTTTAACGTCATTGCCTAGTCCACAGAGATTATGTATTTCGAAGGAGTCAAAGTATTAAGTTTTTTTTTATTTATTTTTCCAGCGAACTCTGCGATTATACTCTGACAAATATAACGTTATGAAAATGGAATAACACAGATAAGGATTTATTAATTATTTTATTTTAATGTTTGTATTCAACGAAGATTTGAGACTATGAGGTTGCAAAGAGTAGATTTTCTAAGGCGCTACCCCGACCCAAATCAGCGCCACCACCTATTTCATTTAATTATTCTGTTAAACGAAGAATTTTAAAAAATCGATTGGCCAGTTTGTGCTTCCTATCATAAGCTTTTTTTTAATGCCCCTGTAAAAGTATTATTTTGTATACTTTATGCAGAGATGCGAAGTTGCTCTTTTTGCCCACCATGGTGGGAAAAATGAGCAACTCCTCCTACACTATACAAACAAAAACATTTATAGAGGCATAAAAAAAAAGCTTATGATAGGAAGCACAAACTGGCCAATCGGTTTTTTGAATTTCCTTCATTTAACGGAATAATAAGGTAAAATAGGTGGTTTCGCTGATTTGGGTCGGGGTAGCACCTTAAGTAGTTGAGTGGATATTGAAATGAGGGAGGTGGCCACCACCTCAATAAAAATGCTCTGGACCATCGTGGCCCAAACGAGAATTGGAATAGGAACTAATTTGATCCAATTTCCAAATAAGTTAATAATTAAATAATAAATAATGCCGGACAATTCACACAGCATTATCTAGCCCCAAGGTAAGCAGAGCTTGTGTTATGGGTACTAGATAACTGATATACTTAATACAATGCACTACATAGATAGATATTTTTATTGTACATAGAAAACATCCAGAACGCCCCGGACAAATGTCTGCAGATCGTACAAACATTTGTCCCGAGGCGGGAATCGAACCCGCAACCCGCAACCTCCTGCGTCGCAGGCAGACCTTCGCCCGCTGCGCCTCAGAGTCAGTCGAGTTATTCTCATAATTTTTAAATTGAATATTAGTTTAACTAAAATAAGTTAGTAAAAATATAATATGTCATAAATCTGTCATGAATGGCTGTTTTGCACTAGGACTTTTATATTTTTTTACCTACCATTGACTACTTCTAGCCGAATTTCGGCCACGGCGCCGGCGGCGCGAACGGAGACTGGCCAATACAGGGTTATCCAATCTTAGAGGAACGAAGTGAAGTGATTTGTTCGGAGTTTCAATTTGCATCGTTTTATGTTCTGCGGCTTTTTTTGGTACATTTTTTGGATTCGACTTTCTTCGGTTTAGAAGATTGATCTGTTTTTATACGATTTTTAACCATGCCTACCTCTGTATTGGCTTAGATTAGATAACTAACTTCAATAACAAAAACTAGCTATAGATTGATTGCTACAGTTTGCAGTTAGCTCACTTGTTTCAACTGTAAAAACTAGTGCAATTTTCTTTGTGAATAAAAGGCTTATGCCATCTTGAAAAAACAACAAAAAGAAAATTACAATCAAATAATAGATAAAAATTTTACTTGTTATTAAATTAGATTAGATATCTGCGTTTTTCTTTCCTGATAGTTAATTTTTTTACTTTGTTTACAAAAAAGCTTGCAAACAAGCCTCTATTTTTTTTACTAAATTTACAAAAGAGGCGGTGGCAGTCATTGGTTTTCCGTGTTGAAAAAAAGCTGCTGACTAACCGACTTTAACAAGGACCGTTATGTTTTTGGGATAAAGAAATTTCGGGATCTGTCCCTGCAGCCCAAACGGCTTGATAGATATTGACAATAAATGAAATGCTAGATCTGACTGGGTCACGAGGTGACGACACAAACGACAAAAAACAAGTAAAAACAATCAGAAAAATAAGTAACCCAAAAAATGAAACAGCATGATAACGATAAGGAACATTTTCAATACCCGCGTAAATTTGTGGATCGCTTTGTGTTAATACATTGTATAAGTACTTTTAAGTTTTCTTTTTGTTATTATTTTTTTATATTCACGCGCGATCTAGATCATTAAAATTTATTTTTAAAGCATTCATTAATATCGACACTAAGTTGTTGTAAGTAATTGTTTTTTAGCATTTTGGTTATGTTTCTAATTGAGAGAATAAAGCTAACGATAAATAGTTTGTTGTTTACACTTCTGTAAAATTTTCATCTCGATACATGACTTCTTCTTGAGTTCTTTACAAATAAATAAATAAATAAATAAATAAATAATGCTGGACAATTCACACAGCATTATCTAGCCCCAAGGTAAGCAGAGCTTGTGTTATGGGTACTAGATAACCGATATACTTAATACAATGCACTAAATAGATAGATATTTTTTATTATACATAGTAAACATCCAGAACGCCCTGGACAAATGTCTGCAGATCGTACAAACATTTGTCCCGAGGCGGGAATCGAACCCGCAACCTCCTGCGTCGCAGGCAGACCTTCGCCCACTGCGCCACAGGGGTCGTCAACTGTGTTGACATTAGCTAAAACCTAACCTAGGTAAAGCTACTAGTACTAAGTAATTGCCTGCCTATTATTGTAATTGTGATATTAACCGATAATCGGTCCCAGCCCTGAGACAATCAAATTTAAACTAAACCATAACAACGATTACGACGTGGCATCTAATTGTTCGCTATTAATTAACCTAAAAACGGCAGTTACAGTTAACAGCCATTCTACACAAACCAATTGTAATAGCTACAATTATCGTGTTTACAAAATATTTCTATTTGCAGAATTTTCTATTACAAAACTCCAATAAAATAGTCGAAATCAGCGCGAATTATGCCAAAATTAATACTCAGTCTTCGTAGCCCAGCGGCATCATGGCAGCCACTATCCACCCCCTCCCCCGCGTCTAAGCCCCCCACCCCTCGAGGGCTTGCTTTTTTGCGAGCGAGAGAGACTACACTCCCTAGCGTTTTGCATTCTAAAATATTTTCAAAGCTCTTATTTCTATAGTCAAAACTAAACTGTACTGCCCTAACCATATAGTTGATATTTGAAAAGAGCTTGGATGTTGCTTGTGCTCTACTGATGCTGAGCAGGTGATATGAAAAGTGTGAAAAAGTGAGCGAGACGGATAGAGGCGGGCGTCTCGGGCGGGGCGCAAGTTTTCGTGAGTCGTTCATAGCTTAGATGTCGCGCCGCTCGCACCAATGCGTTTCGCGCGCGCCAGAAAGTGACAGAGACATTTTTCGCGTTTTCTTTTTTTATTTTTGGTCTTTATCTTGCGGGGAGAAAAACGGTGCGTTTGGGGAGAAGGGGGTAAAGCGCGTTGCGTGCAATATTAGGGTGGCTTACCTATAACCTATAGTAGGTAGTATAGTAGGTAATGAATAGTGGTAGGATGTTTAATCACGGTTTCAGGGTACTTAGCCATCCAAGCTATAGAAATATGGGATGATTACAGCAAAAATGATTTTGGAATTTTGCTGATGCAATGATGGAATTGGTTTTGTACTGCACAAAGGTTTACACCTGCCTAATTAATTAGTAATGCTTGTCAAATTTCCATTTTTAGTTTATTATGTTATGTTGCCACGTTAGTTACGAGTGCGCTTTTTGGATATTAATTTGTGAATGTAGGTAAATGAGTTTCTGGTTTTCATTAACTGAGTATGACCAATCGATATTTTCAATTTGAGAGTATTTTAATGGAGCTGTAGGTACCTAAGCGCTTTTTCATTTAAAGGGAAGTCTGAGGAAGTCCTACTGTGAGGTAATAATATACAGTATTAGTGAAAAAATGCTTTCAAATGGGAAGCGTTTTTGTCAAGCTCATCACGCGCGTTTCATCATCGCTAATATTATTAGAGTTGCACTCTACATTTTTTTATTATAATTATTCTATGATGAATATTTTGAACAGTCTATTTATTTATGTATATGATATAACTTTTGGTAATTTTTGGTATGTGATAATTTTTAATGCAAATCTGAAAAACTCGAGGACCACTTAAATTCATTAATAATTTTTTACTTATTTATACCCTGTATATATATTATATATACTTACCCTACTTTCCACCTAATTAGGTGGTAAATTTGTAAGAAGCTAACCACCATATTTATCCAGTAGTACGAAACGCATAGTACCCAATTATAAAATCTGTTTCAGTGAAACTAAAAGCAAGAACAAAAATAATAAAACTTTGCAAACTCGTCAGTTACAATGTTCCCATCCTTTATGCATAACTAATCTTAATAGTTCACCTTGCTCCAATTAAGCTTACAATTATAAGGGGTCACCGTGGGAAAGTCAAAGGTCTAGCCAAAGGTCAATGGGGTCAGACTTGTCCAAAGAATATTCATAAGACGAATATTCAATTGTGAGAAGAGGTCAAGACCTCTGACCCTACGTGTGCCGATTAGCATAAAGATGACCCTGTATAAATGTATTGTATGACTGATTTGCATGAAGCTAAGATTCGAGATTCTGCAGAGCGAATTAATATGCACAGGGAACGGTTTTAAACGGTGCTTTTAATTTTATGCAGCTTTTGAGGTCATGAAGAAGCTTGGAAATCTCAGTTTGAATTGGTTTGATAACAACAATATTATTTGGACAGCAAACACTTGCATTGAAAAGAAATTTCGATAAAATGGGATAGTCATTTAAAAAAAAAATTGACAAGTGAGTTAAAAATCTTGACTTACGCTATAAAAAAGATTTCTTCCAAAATATATCTCAATCACACTAATAATATAAATGCGAAAGTTTGGATGAATGGATGGATGGATGTTTGTTACCTCTTCCCACTAAAACCTCTGAACGGATCGGGCTGAAATTTTGCAAACAGGTACTTCTAATCCTGGAATCAAACATAGGATACTTTTTATCCCATAAATCAGTTCCCATGGGATAGAAATCACCTTTAAACGTTAAACATAGAAACAACGCGTGCGAAGCCACGGGCATAAACAGGTAATTAATAAATAAATAATGCTGGACAATCCACCAACCATATCTAGCCCCAAGCTAAGGATAATACAGTCCTAAATCTCATAGGTATTCTTATTCTGAGAGTTTATTAAACACATCTGGTACAAATTCTGTATCAATACCACTTCTTTTTAACGTGCTTTAAACATAATTAATAAATAAACTAAATCTTGACCACTGCAAAAGTTCCCACATAACTTAAAATAATTATCAAAAAATCTAAACCCTTTTGCATAAACCAGATAAATCTACTGCAACTGCAATTCTCACAAAATTAAAAACATGAATAAAATTCAAAACATACAAACATTTGTGTGAAATCTCTAGACATTAGCAATTCTAATAGCTTTGAACTAGCAAAATGTCTGTACGTCTGCCCCTTGCATAACGAACTTAGTTATTCACTCAAGAGTGGCGCTAGTGGCGAACACTTAACTAAATCAGAAAGAAATCTTCAAGTGACGACGTTAGTTCCATTTTTGCTCACCTGAATTTACGTTGGTCACCCTGCATGACCCTCGCTCAACCTGTGCGCGATATAAGTCGTTCAAAAAACTACTTTTTCTCATGAAATTAACATGATAATGTGTTTTAATTTTCGCTGGACTTGATGCTGCAGGTACGTTCGTTATTTTTAACGATTTTCGAGTCGAAAGAGCTTACACTTTTAATTTTGTCTGGGAGAATTAAGATATCGTAAGTTTTTACAGGTTTTAGTGTTTGTTTGCAGAGGAATATTCCATTATTTTATCTGTTTAAAGGATTAGAATTTTGAGCGCTTTGTTCTGAGAAAACGTAGAAAAATATACTAGACATCTGTTCTACATTGTCTATGGTCACACTGCTAATCAACGCCCGAACACTCAAACGCAGCTCAGATTTTTTTTTGACAGATGTTAATTGAAAACTATTAAAAAATCGAGACTTAAGACGTGCTTAAATCTGAGTTATGTTTGAGTATTTCGGGTCTAGTCACATATTTAATAGGTACCTAAAACTCGGTCTGTGGATATCGTAAGGGACGATTAAAGAAACCTATCAGATAAAGGGAGAATAGAAAAGAAGAATAGAATTGTTTATTTACAGAAAACATGTCTTAAATTACAATGGTGTTGTATCAGTGGTATCAATGCTACCAGTATTTTTAGACTGGTTTGTGAATATTAATAAACCTACCTACATATATAATAATAATGATTAACAATTAACATCTTTATTCACAAAGACAATTATATAAAATAGAAATAAATTAGAAGTGGTATTTATAATTGAAACAATTGAGCTAACTGCAGACGTTTGCAAACACTCTACAGGTAGCTCAACTTATCCATATCAATACCAGTCGGAAGCGTCCCTAAGACGCTGGCTGCATTAAGAATTAAATTAAAAAAGTCTTGTTAGCTTCAAATTAAAATATTCCTTCACGGTAGGAAGCTTACTTCTGTGTATCAGCAACTCCACTGCGATTACCAACTCACCAGCCAACCGTAACTGTTATTGTAAACCCCCCTCGCTTGGCATGTTTAGCAGTCAAATCAAATCAAATGAAAAACTTTTTATTTCTATTAATACAATAATGTGCTCTAAAAAAAGGTCCCATTATAAAATTAAACGAAAAAAAAAATTAAATTAAGTGGACATGCGTAAAAAAAATAGTAACTGATCAGCTGTATAGCTGATCAGTATTTTTTTTCAACTCTGCAACTCTTGATACAGGAAATAACAAGCAAATAATAGAAATAAATTACAACTAGTATTTACAATTTAAACAATTGAGCTAACTGTGGACTGTTGCAAACAATCTTCAGGGAGCTCAACTGTTACTTGTATTAAATAGCTCAATTGTTTCTATTGTAAACACTAGTTCTAACTTAGTTCTCTTATTTGATTGTAATTTTCTTTCTTAATAAAGATATCTTGTATTAATAACTCCTGCAAAATAAAACAAATAAAGACTTATTCCACACCCTATAAATCAGATTAACTACACAGGGAAAATGCATTCGATTCAAACGTTGCAGCGAAGAGCGCCTTGCGAAAAACATTAATTTCACCCTAATAGCTCTTTGAATATTATCTGCAGGATATCTCGAATAAATCAATGCATATTATGAAGCGGGGGTGCAAGATATGTGCAAAACACATTCATTTTACTTTATTCTAAAGTCTGGTGTACACGCAACGATGAAAACGACGAAGGGAATGAACGACATTCTAAAGTAGTAGTTTTAACGTTTTATGGCAAGCTTTATAAAATTCTAATGAAATGTCTTCTATACTAATATTATAAGGAGGAAAGGTTTGATTTTTTGTTTGTTTGTTTGTTTGTATGAATTGAATAGGCTCCGAAACTACTGGACCGATTTGAAAAATTCTTTCACCGTTAGGAAGCTTACTTTTCAGGGAGTGACATAGGCTATATTTTATCCCGGAATTCCCACGGGAACGGGAACTACGCGGGTGAAACCGCGAGGCGATCGTCTAGTTTGTTATAAGGAAAGTCATTTGTATTTAATCTGTTTTGATCATTTATTATTGTGTAGGTGTGGATATACCTACTTTACTGGTTGCCGATTAAATGTGAATCTTGGTTGTGCATAACAAATACAAATAGGTACTTACATTTTTTTATTTTAGGGCCATAAAGAGGGAATTATTTTATTATCAATAAAATAAGTATAAGTCGTAAATATGTAACTGCTCTATTTCGATACAGACACTTACACTAAGAAAATATGATGTATGGACAAAAAATGTCATATGGCTATGACGACGGAGTTTGTATGATCCGCGGGTATTTGTTTCGAGTCTCGGTGTATAGGTTTTCCATATGTCATTCATCTAGTCCCAATTTAAAAAAAAACTGAAAACCATCGCGGCAATGGCACTAGTGTTATTTGCAACATTAAACTGAGCCGTTCGGTGACCATTTTGTTTTAGATACCTGTATTATTTGCAAGCATTGTATGTAAATTAAGTTGCAAGTAAAATATTTATGTTCATTAAGAAAAGCTCCATTTACTTTAGATGATGTGTGAAAATGTCCATCATTATTATTTATTTTCGAGCGGTTGTTTCGTAGAGTGTGTACAAGCCCTAACCAGATTACCATCTACAGGACGCGTTGGATAAAGCCGGCCATACCTAGACGTATAAGGTATTCAGGCGGGTGTGAATGGCACACCTATTTGTTTGTTTGCAATTCGCTAATAGCCTCTCGCATTGACTTCCGGCGGCATTTCCATGGAATATATAAAATTTATGCATTTAAGCTGGTACAAATTGGACTCAACTGAGGACTTGTGTTGTAGAATTCGAATATTGAAGATAGGGTTTTTACCTTCAGTCGATTTCTCGAGCGCTGAGCCCCGAGTCTTTTTGAGGATAATGTTTAGACGTCGACGTCTCGATCACGACTTGCATCATCATCAGTTTCAGTTTAACGAATTTATTTTACTCAAAAGAACAATGTTCACTTAAATGAGTACAAACAATAACCTTACTTACTATCTTAATTTATCAATATTACATTATAGAAGTTTATTAATAACTTTCGTAGCATCATCATCATCCTATATTAATCCACCGCTGGACATAGGCCTCCCCTAATGAGCGCCATAGCCCCTGTCTTCAGCTTGCCGCATCCAGCATCTGCCTGCAGTCTTTCTCAGATCGTCATCCCACATGGCCAGAGGGCGTCCGACACTACGTTTGCCGAGTCGCGGTCTCCACTTAAGAACACGTTTACCCCAGCGGTTGTCGGTTCAGCACTGCCACTTCAGCTTGCTAATTCTTCGAGCTATGTCGATAACTTTGGTCAACATAATATAATATGACGTTTAATTTTAAGCGAGTGCGCTATTAGCAACTTAAATCTGCTTATTTGAATATCTGCCGCTGTGAGAAAATGAATAAATAATAATGTTGCAATGACTTTAGTCTTCTGCCTTTCCGATCGCCAATAATGGAATCGGTAACTTATTAGATAAGTTCATTTGCGATTGGTTCGCCGCCGTCGGCACTTATCATTGGATTATAATAACATACTATCTTACGTCTGCGGCTTCGCACGGGTTTCTATTATACCTATGAATAGAATAGCATAGAATATCATTTTTTTGTTAATGTAAAGAGCTACAACAAAACTGTCCTTAGAAAACCTATTGCGCAAAATCATTACATTATAACATTTATCACACTGAATACATACCATATTGAAATTGTAACCTAATTTATATAATCTTATTTATTAATTTATTGACTGTATAATTTTGAATTTAATTCAATTTTGTGTGTGTGTTATATGGATTATTTAGTTATCTGAAATAAATGAAATACAATACAATCGAGTCGTGTGAGTTAACACATAAGTATGCAATTAAAAAAAATTATAAGTAAGGTAGGTATAGAAAAAAGTTATGCCTTTCTTTTTTTAAAGTTTATAATACTTTATTGACAAAGGAAATTACAATCAAATAACATAAATCAATTAGAAGTACCTAGTATTTATAATTGAAACAACTAAGCTAACTGCAGACTGTTGCAAACAATCTAGAGGTAGCTTAACTGATCCATATCAATACCACTCGTCGCGTCCCCGCTACGCTGGCTTTATATTATTTGATTGTAATTTTCTTTGTGAATAAAGAATTGAATATTAGGTACATAGTTGTCTTTTATTAGTTACGTAGTTGGTTTTGTGTAATAATACAGTATTATTTTTATAACTATGGTATTGATGCTTTATTTTCTGCAACTTCGTTCTGTAATGTTTCTATTGGTATAATTTTTCTGATTGTACATTGTGATTTTAGTACCGAAGGTCTCAAAACCTACATCTAAACTAATGAACGAGCGTACATCCTCCCCAGAAACAAACACTACGCTGTCCGAGAACGTACGTTGCAACATTCAATAATTCTCCATTCAATATTCGAATTTGAAAAAAGAAGTTCTAGTGATGTGACCTTGCGTTTCGTCTCGTTTTTCGTTTAGCACGCAGGCGCGGTGCGTCCCGGATCAATGCCGAAAAACGGGGGACAGTGCCCCGACTGGCCCCGACCGCCCGAAAGTAAGCTTGTAAGCTTTACTCCTGAAGGGATAGAAGGATCTGGTTGCTAGGCAACGGGTCGATATTACCCGCGTAATTTTCTTTAATCGTAGGCGGTGCGGATTCGGCTTTAGATAACTTTGTTACGGACGCTTGAATTTTGCGCTGGCTACTTCTATTTAATACTTCCATGTAGTTTTGTTGAATTGTGTTTATTTTGTGATTTTTGCTTTGCATGATTATGCTTGTTACTCGTGCTTTCTAAAGCTTTAATATTTGCTTAATGTACAGCTAAAATTACGAAAATTCTTCATTCATAATTATTTTACGATTCCATTGCAGTTAAAAATAAACGTCATGGTTTGAAAATAAAATTATTACACTTGGCAGAAGTGTAAGTACGTTAAGGTATGCACTATGAAGGTACTTAAAGGGTAAAACTTTTGGTATTATTTGGTTTTTCATAAAAAATTATGAAATATTAATAATTACAAGACCCTTTTTTAGCTTGAACAAAGATCGTACAAATCTACGTACGTATCTAACCAAAACGACGAAAACTTCCGGAATTTTCTATCCGATTTGATATTTTTTTAAATTTTCCAACCGCATAAAACCTAAAAAACCGGACCTTCCTGCAACAGTACTTTACTTATCTCACCACATAGACCGCAAGTCCGTAAGTCGGTAAGTCCAAAACCAAGGACCAACCAAGCATGTCAGACACATCAAAGGCAGTGAAAGCGGTGCCTTGACCCACACATTATGTGTTTATACATAGTGTGTTTATACACAGTTCGAGAGGGAAAGTGGCATTAGAACGTTAGGGCTATAACGTCGGCCTGTGGTCAGCATGTTAGATATAATGAATCAGAATTGGTGGTGTTAATATTCAATTAGATTTAGTGGTCAGTTTAGAGTTAGATAGTTGCGTGGTAGTTTAAACGTGTTTTAGAGTACGCTGGTAGTAGTAGTCGTTTATCTAACTGATGGATTAATTTTGTGCGGTGAAAATGGTTTATATTTTCTAATATACCTACTCAAAAAACTCTTATTTAGCAGAAAACATATCATTGTTTATTCCAACTTGTCTCGCAAGCCGTCGATTCCAGAATCACTTAAATTTTTTTTTTTTTTTTAATTTTTTTCCGTGTATAAGTCATTTTATTTTACAGTGTACGACAATGATAGCTTAGGTTAGGTATCAATTTATGTTGGAATTACCTTTGTACATCCTACTAAAATAAAAAAACGAATAGACATTTTCATATTGTACCTACATTAAGAAAAGTTTCTTTCAATTATTTCATCGATAACCGTACATCGATAGCTTCCCATCACTAGCTCACGCATGAACACAAGTTATGTGCCTAAGATATAGCCCCGGGCTAAGGTCATCGATAGCGAGAGTACATAGCCGTATGTACACCCCTTTATTATGTACGCCGTGATATGCGCTGCGGTGTAGACGGAGTTCTCAGTAGGAGTTTGTTCTTTTGTTTCAAATTTCGAGAAAGATCGAGAGAGGTCTACATATTTCTAACTACAGTTTATTTTTTTATCTAGCTACATCGATCAAAAATTTCCGGCCGGGGAGGCCGCATACTTGATCGATGTCTAGCTAGTTTATACCCGCGGCTTCGCACGCGTTCTCTCTATGGAAACGTGGTTATTTCTATCTCATGGGAACCGTTTTAATGGGATAAAAAACAAGTAAATATATTTATGATTCCAGGATTAGAACTACCTGACCAAACATCCATACATCCAAACTACAGCATTTATAATATTAGTGTGATGTGATGGCTACAGATCACACTAATATTATAAATGCGAAAGTTTGGATGGATAGATTGATGGATGTTTGTTACCTCTTCACGCCAAAACTACTGAACGGATCAGGCTGAAATTTTGCATACATGTAAATCTAACCCTGGAATCAAACATAGGCGACTTTTTATCCCATAAATCAGTTCCCATGGGATAGAAATAACCTCAAAACGTTTCCATAGAAACAACGCGTGCGAAGCCGCGGGCAGAAGCTAGTTATTCATAATAATGACACCGATACTGATAATGGTACCAACTAAACAACTTTTAATTTAGATAGGTAACATTATACTTAAGGCGCTATCCCGACCCAAATCAGCGTCATCACCTATTTTATCTTATGATTCTGTTAAATGTAGGAATTTTCAGAAATCGATTGTCCAGGTTGTGGAACTTTTTTTAATGCCTCTATAAATATTATTGTTTGTCTACTTTAAGCATAGATGCGAAGTTGCTCTTTTTGGCCGCCATGGTGACATAAAAAGAGCAACTTCGCATCTTTTCACACTATACAAACTAAAACATTTATAGAGGCATTGAAAAAAGCCTATGGTAGGTATCACAATAAATATATTTATGTAAGTATCTAATAAATAATGCTGGACAGTTTACACAGCATTATCTAGATAATGCTGTGCTTAGCTTAGCTTGGGCCTAGGCCCAAGCTAAGCAGAGCTTGTGTTATGGGTACTAGATAACTGATATACTTAATACTACAAAATATATATTTTTTATTATACAAAGAAAAACATCCAAAACACCCTGAACAAATATCTGTAGATCGTACAAACATTTGTCCCGAGGCGGGAATCGAACCCGCAACCTCCTGCGTCACAGGCGGACCTTCGCCCGCTGCGCCACAGAGGTCGTCAATTTATGTAAAACCACAATAATATTAGCCCTCAACAACTAATTAACCAGCCCGCACCAACCCTAATATAAACCTAATTGATCTAATTCATGTAACCACAATGTACCTATCAGTTAACCGTTCCCAATACATCTAAATAGGTACCTGTTGTACCTACGGCAGTGAAAGTGTGACGTCATAGTTCAGTGATTAGAACATTAGCTGGAGTACTGGTGGTAAATAAAGTAAGGTTTGAAAGAGGTTATAGTGTGAGGTTTTTATCTTGACCAAAGAGGTTACGCATGCTTTGAACCTCGTTTAAAGTTTCTCAGCTCTCATAATAGTTTTCAAATCAACTTTTTTTTGTTATTTAACGATGGATTCAAATTAGGAACAGCCCGAAAATCGATTGTAAGGGGATTTGTAGACAAAAAGTCTAATAATCCCCTTCGCAGGAGAATCTTTAAGGGGGTTATTAGACCAAGCCCCTAGTAAGAAGATATGTCCTGCGCATCTGGCTAGTCTCCGATGAGACGGGCCGCCGTGGTCGAAATTCGGCTAGGAGGACTTCATTATTATTATATTTAGTATGCCTGTTTTGCGAACGCTACCCCAACCCAAGGCATTGGCATTGAGGCGGGCCGACAATGCTCTCCGATCGGACACTATCCAAATCGGACACTATCCGTTTCGCTCACATTACCACTAATATGTTAAGCACTAACCGAACAATTTAGTAGGTATGTTAACAGCGGGGCCAGATTATTGACAGTACCTACTTGATCGGGACAGTTTCGGAAATATTGACAGTTTTAGGATATTTTACATGAGATTTCCCATAAAACAGTTAAAATATGCCCTCGCTTGCAAAAGAAAAAAAAATCTCATTGAAAGCGAATTGTGACAAAACACGATCGAGAAAAACTGCGACTAGGAAATAAAACCGCCGATGTTGCGAGCGTTTGAAGCACCTTACTAACAAACCGAATTAATAATGGTAGGCTAGGCTAAGCTTGTAGGTCATTGCCAAATCTGTAATCACAAAAGACGTTCGATGACTCGGCGAACATCAAGAGAGATTGATGATCTAATAAAATGTAAAGTGCTTTTACTGTAAAATTGCCATTAAATTAGAAAAACGTAAGACTTAAGACCACTTTATTCTGTTGTTTTGTATGCTATGTGGAATTTTTTGGCAGTTCTTAATGTCTCAAGTCATCATCATCAGTCTATGTTTGTCCACTGCTGGACATAGGCCTCCCCCAATGAGCACCATAGCGCCGTGTTTTTAGCTTGCCGCATCTAGCTTGCCGCATCTGCCACTGCTCAAGTGATCTCTTGAAAATCAGTCGCGCACTGTCGGCTATCACGGGGCGGCGCTTTGCGAAAATTCCTCACAAACAATGTTTTTTTTTATTTTTCTGACACGGGTCATTATTGACAGTGACATAAAATTTCAAATTCTGGTTAATTTCATTCCAGATCGAACGACACATAGACATACTACCTATATGTAGGTTACAAGCCATAGTAAACCCTAACGTTTGAAAATAAAGTTTTAATTTTTAATAAATAAATAAAAAACTATCTTTAAGGGGCACTGCCAAGTTCTGTGGGTATATTTATGTTATTATTTATTTTATGGAAATAAAAATTCAGGTTGTGCGTCGTCCCTCAGGAAGCGATTCATATGTATAGATGATTTGAAAATCATCACACCCACCTCACCGACCGAAGATACCGCTTAAATGACCCAAAAGGGTACGAACCCCCCAAAGGATCTACTTTCAACTGCTAATATAATTCCACGATGGATCATCAATCAATGGGGGAGTTAAGTCGACACATGTAAATTTCCAGCGCAAATTATACGGAAGGTAGAGGGCCGTTCTAAACAAATTTGTTTTAAAACTGCCCGAAAAAGGTACGACGAGGGTACATAGAAAACTGGGGCACAGCCAGATTAAAAATCCCCTAAGAAATCGCAAAATTAAATACCCATTAAAATGTATATGTCGAAAACTCACAATAGATAACATTTCTTAACTCTCATGGTTAGCCTTTATGACAAAATTCTCTTCAAAATGTATATTTAAAAAGTTAACAATGTCTATGTAGTACCAAAACCGTAGTTGTTTTAATGTATAAGATCAATTTGATTTCATTTTTATTTTTATATACCAAACCAATGAAGTTTTAATGCAATAAGATCGATTTGAATTTGTTTTGTTTTTTTTAACGGGCCACATTGACCTAAGATGTCTGATTTATTTCTAGTTATTTCGGGCTCAAGAGGTTTTAGTTAGCTCTGCAACCTGTTTTCCACAAGCAACCTGTTTTCTATAAAAAACAAGCGTACTGAAAAGGGGTGAGCAGAGTAAAAGTCATTATAACTTAGAATGAAATTGGGTTGGGCTCTGTAGGGATGAAAGAGGAAAACTCCTAAGTACCTGCTTAGTCTATAATATAAAAATGAATCGCAAAATGTGTTGGTAAGCGCATAACTCAACAACGCCTGGACCGATTTCGCTAATTCTTTCTTTGTTGTGTTTGTTATTGTCAGGAGAAGGTTCTTATGAAAGAAAAAATTAAGAAAGTTGGAAACATAAATTTCCACGGGGGCGAAGCCGCGGGGCGCAGCTAGTTATTTAAATATATTTGTAACTCTACCTTCGAACTGAGAGACACACATTGTATCGAGGGAAAACTCTACCCTACATATTTGTGGTAATTCTTTCGTCGATATAAAGTGCGCAAATTGAATGTATTCTACGATATTTTGTGCGATCTGTACCCTTAGTACCAGTGCCATACAAAAACATCCGTTACAAGTGACGACCGATGTGGCGCGACCGGCGAAGGTCCGCCTGCGACGCAGGAGGTTGCGGGTTCGATTCCCGCCTTGGGACAAATGTTTGTACGATCTACACATATTTGTTCCGGGTGTTCTGATCGTTTCTATGTATAATAAAAAATCTATCTATCTATGTAATGTATAATATTATGTATATCAGTCATCTAGTACCCATAACACAAGCTCTGCTTAGCTTGGGGCTAGATGATGCTGTGTGGATGGTTCAGCATTATTTATTTATTATTTATTTAAGTTTTCGAGAGCTAGATAGACAATGAATTTACATTGTAATAGCACAGTATAAGAGGTAGTAAGAATGAGACTTCAAAAACAGTTTAAATTATCAAAGCCGAGTGACTCGATCGAACGAATGTATAGACAAAAGATCTGCTTACACATATAACAAGAAAAAGACGAATATAATCCGTAAAAAGCCATTCTAGTGGTTTCACTCTTTTTGGTGTTCTGAAGATTTTGTTCCGGGTATTCTTGGTGTTTTCCATGAACAATAAAAAATATCTATCTATATAATGTAATGTATTAAGTTCATCAGTTATCTAGTACCCATAAGACAAGCTCTGCTTACTTTGGAGCTAGATAATGCTGTGTGGATTGTCCAGCATTATTTATTTATCTAGCTTAGCATTCCGTCAGTTTATGACATGAGCTAACTGACGCCGAATACTGAAACGCAACTCACATTTGAGCACGTCTCAAGGAGGATACAGGCGACTGGGCCCATACATAACTAGGACCGCGGCCCCAGTTACCTGATCACATTTTTGAATCGGTCGATTGGGACCATATAGCTAATTTGCTTTAATGTACAGTTAACAGAAAAATCAAGTTACATAACTCAGGATTTATTTTATGTAGTACGTAGCAATTTTTTTGACAAGCTTCAATGAAAATCTGTCAAGAAGAATGTCTCAAGTGACGCACACTTGAGACATGCTTAAATATGAGTTGCGTTTGTTTATTCTAGGGTTGAGTGATGCGCAAGTTGAGTTGCAGCGGGCTGGCGACAAGATTGATGACAAAGAGGTGGGGTTACCCGCACATTAAAATAAGTAGAGTAAACTGTACCCACCCACATTTTCTCAATACCTTTAGGTCCTTACCTAAATGGGAATACCAACCGAAGTAAAGAATAAAGATAATTAAATTGTCTATTGTATCGATTGTTGAATTTTCCGTCCAACAAACAAAAGACAAAGCGACTGTCAACTTTTTTATTAAAATAAAAACAAGTGAAACTGTACAAGGATATCCTCCTGAGGCTGGGCAGTGAATGCGTGAATATTTTTTGTAGGTTTTCTTATTAATAATTAATTTTTGCAATAATTGAACCGTTCTTTCATTTCGAGCGCTAAACACCATTAATTTTACTTGCTAACCCTACTTTATGCAAAAAAAATGTAAAGTGAGAGTTTGGGACAAATTTACAATAACTACACAATTTTTTTTGCCACTTAATACTCTAATGTACACATGTGACGAATTTACTTTCAATCTAGGGAGTGTATGAAAAAAAATAGAAAAATAGTGTATGAAAATGTACAATAACTCACTTATTACATCCGTTTGAAAACCTCAGAAATTATCATTAACGGTCTTTTGAAAATATCCACGATGTTTTTTCTGTGTCCTACGAAAACATTTGAACGGTCGACTACGCCTTCTGTACACATCAGCCCAAATTCCCAAAAGGGGTCTCTTTATAACCCAAAAAGATATTTCACTGTAGAGTAGGTACAGCGGTCTTGGGTTGTGTAAAATGAGCGCTTTCTATCAATTTATTCCCTCATGAAAGTTAAGTTATGTTTTTGGCTGTGCTGCTATAAAATATCGTAAAAATTGGAATGAAATAGTGCCGGTGAATGATGAAACTTATGTATTCATTGATCATTAGAAAACAGAAGAAGTCAGAATCAGAGAATCAATAAGTTTTATTTATCTAGGCTTACAAAATAAGCTCTTAAACAAGTCAAATTTTAGTTTAGTTAATGATTATGTCGGGTATTTATCGCGTACCTTTTGTTTTATTTCCCCTACGTTTCTACCGAGTTACAACGATCGTGGTCACAGGGCGACTGAAGTCAAATTTGACTATTGTTAGATACTATTATAGTTTATATATATCAAATATGAATTACAGTGCTAATTGAATTCCTCTTCACTTCAATATTTTGTTTACTAGTGGAAGTTACCAGTACTTAGAAGTCTCATAGAACAGACTAATAGCACATTTTTAGTAACAATAGTTCTATCATAGTACTACAAGGACAAAAAAAGTTTACCGAATGAAGTGATAAAGCTACACTAGGAAGCATCGGATTGACATATTGATAAATAAGTGGAAAATAGCATTAAAACATATACCAATATTTACTAACTCTGGAATTAGGCGAAGTTATTTATACTTAAATAGAATTCTTAAGATTACCATTCTGTTTTACGTTTGTGTAGTGCCTTCTTCTGAATCTTTACTGGCACTAACTAAACTTCTACGTGATACAATAAAAAAAACTGAAGTTTCTAATATTCATTGGGGCTACTTTTGCCCCCGCAGCCCGCTTTAGTTCTTGGATAAAAGAACGGGGTACCATCAATTAGTGTCGGGGGAGGTTGGGGTACAAACAGACCCCCCAAATAATCGGGGTCTCATTTACGGCCGATCCCGCCTGTGTTTACTAGTCATTAGGCAGGAAGATCGTTAGGTATACTCAAATAGATGCCCCTCAAAATGAGGGTAAATAGTCGATATTTCCTTTTTTGATAAGCTTCTTTGGAAGTTACTGGAAAACTGTGGGTTACTTAGGAATACGGGAACAGGCCACTGATATAAAATTTACATTTAGTTTGAATAGACTCTCCAAAGTTTTCTGTAATCCAGGTTTTACGTTATAAATTAAAAAAATGTTTTGAAAGTTAATTCTATCTTCTGTGAATTAACAGAAAGCTTTCAAAGGCCAATTTTATTTGAGTTTTATTCTAAAGTACTTAGTTAACTATAGAAGAAAACAATATTATTTCGATAGTAACGATGCGTATTATGCATATGTAGTAAGTTTTCATGGTTTGGCCTATACGAATTTGTATAATTTGTCGAGTAAATGTAATTATTTCCTGTGACGTTTTCTAAATGAGAACTTTCGAGAACATACAACCCATTAACCCAAGAATGCACAACCCAAATAGAACGCTTAAGGGCCAGAATACAGAATATTTTGGCTGTTTCGATTTTCAAATATTTATTTATATGTATATTAAAACTGGGTTTACTTGCCTTTCATTAATAGACGGAAATGTTTATCCATGAACTAGTCTCAATTTAGCATAATCATTATTGCTTCATTAAAATAACACGAAATTTATACGTAGGTAATAACGGAACATATAAAGTAAGTTCCTAAATGTAACTATGAACTATGAAGGGTAGTTGTACATATATCTTTCAGTATCTTATGAACAAGAGCCATACAAACAAGTTTATACAGTAAATTAATTCGGCATATAATATGAAGACTACAGATGTACTCTCCCCCTTAAATGCCACCCTCCCTTAATTTCCGCGCGTGGCCACGACAGGCGCAATTTTTTCGCGCCAAGAGTAATTTTTTCGCGCCATTTACTCAGGCGTCCGTCATTTTCGAGATTTTTTCCGTTCCGGGAGAGAAAAATGCAAATCACGTTTAATATTAACATGGAGGATGTAGGCATAGAGTTGCTATATCAAAGCTTAGAAAAAGAAGGTATTGAGAGAACGAATGTATTATTTTGGTGACTCTATTATTTCATCATCATCGTCATCAGCCTATATTAGACCACTGCTGGACATAGGCCTCCCCTAATGAGTGTCATAGCGCCCTGTCTTCAGCTTGCCGCATCCAGTATCTGCCTGCAGTCTTTCGCAGATTGACATCCCACCTTGCCGGAGGGCGTCCTACACTACGTTTGCCGAGTCGTGGTCTCCACTCAAGAACACGTTTACCCCAGCGGTTGTCGGTTCTTCGCGAGATATGACTCTATTATTTAGGTGGGTAAAATGGTTGAAGATTAATTTATTAAAATTAGCGACACTTATTTTTAAAATAATTTGATGTTTACTGTCTTAAAGCAGGAAAAATAGAAGCTTTGTTTGAAGATTTTAAACCGATAATGTATATAATAAGATGGCTTTGAGAACAATAGTTATTTCAAAGTCTGTAATTCAAGTTTCTGTTTTTTCGCAACTGTAAGACCTCAACCTATCAATACACGTTTTTTTAAGTATCTGCAAAATAGATAAAGAAATCCTACTAATATTACAAACCCGAAAGTTCGTAAAATATGAAATTTTTGTTACCTAGGATCTCCAAAACTGATGATGTAACCCAACCGATTTCGGCTACGGTGACTGTGTTTTAACTCTTTTAACTCGGACTATTTACAGGGTGTTGCTTGTCTACCCTTTGGTGCGCTCTTTGGTGGCTTGCATACCCAAGTTTATGGCTAAATGTACGAGCGCACTTTGGGCATGTCAAAATGCCATCGAAAATGATCTCCAAAACTACTAAACAGATCAATATAAAATTTGGTGTACATTTAGAAAATAGCCTAACTTAGATAATAGGTGACATATTTTACCGTACCTACGCGTGCGAAACCGCGCGCAGAATCTTGTCTAATAATAAGTACTTAACCTAAAAGTAACTTTCTTTTTCTTGATTTTAAAACACATTGCAGTTGATTTTAAAGCAGTACTTGTTGATTGGAGATCCTTTCTTCAATAAATATTCTTAATAATAATGATATCTTGATCTCGACTCCAAGCATGAGAATTTTAGTTTTTGTGTTCTGATTTGTTGTCATAATTTGCAGCGAACTCTAAACTGGACCCTAATTCGACCTCGCTGGTCATTTGTAAGTTGACAGACTGAAGCTGACAGACAAACCTAATAACGGTTTATGTTAGCTGTAGATAAAATAAGTTAATATTATGTAACATAAACATGCAGCCAGCGTCTTGGGGACGCTTCCGACTGGTGTTGATATAGATCAGTTGAGCTACCTGTAGACTGTTTGCAACAGTAAGCAGTTAGCTCAATTGTTTCAATTGTAAATACTAGTATAATTTTCTTTGTAACATAAATAAATGAAAAAAAAAATAAGTACGGAACCCTAATAAGACTCTGAAAGCATTAAACCAGCGCTATCCTCGCCCTTCCCGTACATTTAGCAGAAGATGCGTCAGAGAGATACCCGTAATGGCCAGCTCTAAATGCCTTCAATGGCGTCGTTACGGCCAAAATTAAAAATGACCGTGATGCAGCGTTTTCCTTTTCAAAAAGGACGGAAAATGAAAGAATATACGAAGGGTCTTTATGACCCTGGGGGTGTGGGAGGGTCAAAGGGCGAGGTAGCTGACGCTGCCAAAGTATAATGAGTTCCTTTTATATTTTCGTATAAGTGGTAATTTTGGGCGGGAAAACCCTTATTATGTAAAAAAAAATCCATTTTTAAAGTAAAAAGGGTCGGCAAGAAAGGTTATTCTCGCAATTTTAAGTATATTTTCACCATAACTTCATTATAATTAGAGTCGAAACTGTATCACACTAATATTATAAATGCGAAAGTTTGGATGGATGTATAGATGGATGGATGTTTGTTACTTCTTCACGCCAAAACTACTTAACGGATCGGGCTGAAATTTTGCGTACAGATAATTCTAGGCCAGGAATAAAATATAGGCTACCTTTTATCCCATAAATCAGTTCCTATGGGATAGAATACCTTTAAGTGTTTCCAGCTAGTAGAAAATAAAACCTATTCAGAATGTATATTTTAACTCTAGGTAGTTTTAAACCTCTTTTTAAGGATTACCTATTCGTTTACGTAATCAGGACAATTTTTCGTTTAAAAATTAAGCGGCAGGAGTCGTAACAAAAATTATAATTGATGGAGTGGGCAAAGAATATTTTTGGCGGAGTCTGTCCTAAGCTAATGTTGCCAACTATGTTCCAAAATTGTTGTTTAATACTTTCATTGATCCCGACGCACATGGTCGACTTCCAGAGTGGCATAGTCATAGCAGTGAATGCGTTAATGAGGTGCCTACCTAAAATAAAATAAGTAGGTAAAAACATAACCCTCTTTCTTGCGAAGTCGGATAAAAACAGAAATAATAAAATTGTATCTATGACTAAGAACTCTAGAGTCGCATAGTCATAGCAGTGAATCCGTTAATGAGGTACTTATCTAAAATAAAATAGGTAGGTAAAAACATAACCCTCTTTCTTGCGATGTTGGATGAAAAGAGAAACAATACAATTGTATCTATGATTAACTTTTGAATTTTGATGCCTCTGTGATGATAGAACTTCCAAAGATAGCGATTCGAGAAAAATATGCTTCTGTCTGTAAGTGTCAATCCAGAGTACCTAAGATGATTTAAAGTTAAGTTCCAGTTCACAGATATTATTTTCAGAAAATATCTCAAAAAAGCGTCGGAGGTTTTAAAAATATTGGCGAGATGTCGCATAATCTGACTATGTTGGCTACATCTTCCTAAGCTGGGTACGGCCGAGGCGAAACCGGGCAATTTAGCCTGTCGCACCCGCGTTAATTAGTATTTTAATTAAAATTAATAGGCGATTATTCCAATTTTCAAGAAGATAAAATTTAGCTGGGCCCGTTTTCATTGCTATGGTATGCGGAGATTTTGCGCCTAACTTATTTGGCACACCTTGTTTTGGCTAAAAAGTTGAGCCAAATAAAAATGCGCAAATTGCTTTACTGGTCTGCAAGTCAAACTTCTGAAGGTAAGCATAAGTAAAACTCTACTAAATTATGTACCTACAATTTTAGGCTAGACATTGTTAAAAAAATAAGTTTATAGTTTGTTTCAGAAAACATTAAGCCAAGCATCTCAAAAAGCGGCGATGTCGTAGCAGCCTCTCAAAATCAGATTTGCGGTCATGAAAACCGCGAGCGTGCCCAAAAAAGCCAAAATTCTCACGCGTGAAAGTGCCGCGTTTCTTTTACCTTTTTCCAATGGGTATCGACGAACCGCCTTTCGATTTCATTACGGACGTCCGTAGTTTTTATTTTTAAATCACGGTCGTGCCCGCGCAGCCACGTTTTTTATTTCCCGCGATCCGTTCGTATTTTTTTCGCGAACTCGTTTTGGTTTTTCATGCACGCGGCCACGAACAATGCCATCGCGCCCACATAATTAACTTCCCACTTTTTGCCTTTTGGCGCCAATAAAAATATTTTAATTCGACGCAACGCGAGTAATTAATAATTAATATTTTTCGACGTCCGCCGTTTAATGGGTTCGTTTAACACTTGTTTCGATGCGATTGTTTTTTTACTCATCGTTTCATGAATGGACTGATGACGTAATAGGATAATGTCGGCAATTTTATGTTTTTATTGGACGCAGCTTTTTTTCGAGCGTTGGCCGGTCAATGGGACGATGCATCGGATTTTAATTTTCAATGTCATTATCACTTTCACAATGAGCTCACTCATGATTGTAAATGTTTGAGTTTTTCACTGCTTTTTAACATTTTAACACGCTTTTATTTTGTTGTGTGTTATCGAGTTGCTAGTGTGGAACTGCGTGTAGCTCTTTGCGTGCGACTTGCGTTGTATTTGCATGAATTAAAACCTGTCTTGTAGAAAGGATGGGGCAGGGTGAGAGGTCAAAAGGTCGGCCTTTGGCGCTGAGCTTAGATCCCGGGCCGTTTAGACCGGTCCAGTCAATTGTGACACGCGTTGACGTTTACAGGTTAATCTATTTTTAGTGCGGTACCCTTAGCTAATTTTTGACGAGTGCTTTATAGAATCTGTTTTCGAGCTGAGCAGTTGTTGAAAAGGAAAAGTTACTACTTATTAAACAATACCAAGGCGTTGGTCAGTTCTTAACTAGGATTTAATTTAGTTTTTATAATTCTGAAGACCTCTATGTGAATTGTCAATTATCGGATAGGATTGCAATCGATAGGTAAGACCTGTATCTAGAACTAACCTTTTTTCGGACATGACGAACAGAATCAGAGTTATTGTTACAAACAAGAACAAATTTATGTTGTAAATTGAAACATAGGGAGCACAGTAAATAGACTAATTTGCATTGAGTCATAAAACGGTCACAAAACGACATGAACAAAGCATTCATTTAAAATTTAATAGACTTTCCTCGCATTATAAAAATTAATAGACAACGCGCGTCTACAGTAATTTTTGGAAGGCTGAGGAGGCAAGGGAGGGGCGACCCCGCGCCCTCGCAAGGGTTTCTATCGACCGCTCTTTTACGACGTAAACACGCGCTTGCTGTGGATCTCAACATTTTCAACATTAAACGTATTTGTATTGTTCTATAAATATAAATACAAAAATTTAACAAAGTATTTTGATGAGATGTTGTGTTCTGCTAGGGCGATGTAGCAGAAAGGATAATTTATTGAAGTAATATCGTATAAATTTAAAACACCCGTATTCTGTACAAATAAACAAATCTGCAGGCATTTTTATGTTCTAGTCTAGGAAAGTTCTGAGATTCGTATTCTATGCATTTTAAAAACCTGAACGCATCTAATGGTAGAAAGTACGGAGAAAAATCTGTTTATAGACATTTCGTAAAAATTATGATTCTAGCAATAGATATATTTGGTTACAATGTTGTTGTATCGTACCTTAAGCACAGCTTCTTTAACCTAAGCTTGTAAATAGTGTACAGAAAACAAATAAAATTCCTGCTTTACAAGAAACGTTGAGAAATCCAGCCTTCCATAAGCTGGGGTTGTTTGGGACAAATCGCCAGTGGGCACAGTCCGGCACGCAGAGCCGTTTGAGACGCACCCTCATAATCCCACCCTCATTACATATAAGGATAGTTATTACCCCACTCTCCCCCGCGAATTTTATGTCTTTCATAAAACAGGGTGTGCCGGGTTTGAGTACGGTAGATTCTGGTTTATGTTTCATGCTTGTTGAGGCTAAAGCGAAACGAGCTGTAAATATGATTATGCATGTTTTTATTACCTAAATGATTTAAATCATAAAGTGACACACTTGTTGACAAAATGGTTCCAAATAAGTAAATTTTAAGAAATTATGAGTACAAAAAATCCGTCTGCGTAATTAATTTTAGTAAGGTTTGTTTTCGAATTTTCTTTTTACAGGAGATCTCATAACCCTCTTTTCAGTCTAGAACATAATAATACCTGTATTTGGTTATTGCGGAATAATTAAACTTTGTACGAGTCTATAGAGTTACGAACATCTAAATTTATAAATTCACATTGTAAAATAAAAATACATAATGGTAGAGTTCTTCCGAAACATTGCTCGTATGATAATTGCACCGATTAAGATTTATCGTTATTTTTCGTAGATCCCATTTCAAAACTAAAGTCAAAGCTAGAATCATTTTAATTGTCGCCCTAAGCATACGAAAGGAAAATCAATGCCAAAGCGCAATCTCCGTTGAGACAGACAAAATTAAAGACAACAGAATATTGTGGTCTCCTCCCGGGAGGCTATCCCGTAATTCCAACTTTAGGGCCCTAGGGGAGCCTCCCTTCAGGATTATATAGAAGATAGTTAAATCCACCCTAAGGCCCGTCTTTCTACTGCAGAAGTGCGAGGATACGCGAGAATAATGTTATAAGCACCTAATTTAAACGGAATCGTATTACACCACTAAGATAAGTAGTTTATAGAGCGATGTTTTTGTTCTGGGATTATATTTAGGTGGTAGATTTATTATATCTTTCAAGGAAAATGTGACAGGCGTGAGCATTAATTTAACTTACATGGAAACTAAACAAAAATCCACTACCGTGGCATCGAAAAATGCACCCTTATTCATAGTTAAGCTCTAAGCAGTTTAGTTGTTAGATAAAATCTGCCTAGCCAGGTCCAGCTTAGGTGTATAGACCGAAGCTTTACAAATGTTCTTTCTTGTTTTTATCAAGACTTTGCTTCACGATCACGATAACACCTTAAATACTTTCACTCAAAGTGGTACAAGCTAGAGGTACTGATTTTGTAAAACTAAAACAGCTCACTCAACTAAGTTATCTCAGTTGAGTGAGCTGTTTGAATTAGCTCAGCTAAGTCGCTTGGCTTGACTCAGCTAAGAGAGTCGAAGCTCTGCCCTCGCACATCTCCGTTGGAACAGCAGCCTAAGTAATACCACTCGTCAATAAAGGCCTTTGTCCTTGCGAATAAAGGGATGTTTTTGTTATCTTGAGGATTGCCTAATTTGACAATAACAAAAGGGTTGGACGGGGAGTTGCGGTTATAATCAAACTTTTTGTGAATTCTGGTCCTTTGGACGGGTTGATTCCGGCCGTAATAAAGGTCTGATTTCACGGAAGCTGGATGTAGATTAGGTGCTTTGTTTAGATCGGGAAGTAGGGTGGGTTGGATTTGATAATTATTGCGAATGTCAAAAATTAACATTTAGGTGTAGGTAGATACCTGATAAAAATATAAATGAGCGATGAAAACATTGTACTTTAAGCTTTTTAAAAAGACACAAAGTTTTGATATTTTTGTAATAGTTTACAAACTCTACACAATTTCCTAAAGGCAACAACACAAGACAAAATAAAACCCGCCGACGTTTATTGGTTGCACAGATTTTCATGAAATATGGCTAAGGACACTCGGGATAAAATTATCTATGACACAAAAAAAACTAAACGAAAATCGGTTCATCCGTTTGGGAGCTACGATACCACAGACAGATACACAGATACACAGGCAAACACGTCAAACTTATATCACCCCTCTTTTTGCGTCGGGGGTTAAAAAAGAAAGGCAATCATGCATTCCCTATCAAAAAGATTAGTGCTCTCAACCTCAACCTCAACAGCCTGTGTTGGTCCACTGCTGGACGCAGGCCTCCCCCTGATAAACGCCTTATTGGCTTTTATCTCATGGAGGTAATGCCCATTAGTGCTCTAATTCCACTAAATTATTTGCTTTACCATAACAAAGGTACTTTCTCAGAATGACACATTTTGGCATTTTACCTTTGATGAAAGATAAATAATAGATTCAGGCGTTACTTTGCGGAAATCCATTGTATAATATTATGATAAAACAATATTTAGTAACGTAGTTTTTGCGCGGAATTGTTACTAAATATTGTTTTATCATAATTTTGCGCGGAATTGTTACTAAATATTGTTTTATCATAATATTTGATGAAAGAAACTACAGATGGAGCGAGGGATGGATGGAGGGACGCGTGTCAAAAGTGTCAAGGTTGAATATATTATATTAATCTCTCTGTGCAAATAGCACCCGCATGCACCAAAAATATCAGGGCTCTAATTCCACTAAATCATTCGCTTTATTTATAACAAAGGTACTGTCTCAGAAGGACACATTTCAGCATTTTATCTTTGATGAAAGAAACTACAGATGGAGGGACGCGTGTCAAAAGTGTCAAGGTTGAAACTATTATAATAATCTCGCCGTGAAAATACCACCCGCACGCACTACCTAGAGATTCTTCATCTAAGGATGATTCTGCAACGATAACATTCTAAAGTGATTGGTTAGCATAAGGAAACGGCGTTCTAGAAAGCACTATAAATAAAATTATAAGTCAAAACGAGTACCTACTAACGAGTACCAACCCTATATAACAGGGTTGGTAACTGGGTGCAAAGCTTTAAGGAGAAGCAAGAAAAGATCATTTAGAACCATTTGAGCCATGGTTGTCTCAGACGAAGTTACACTTTTGATTTTTTACGAATTATGTTGGGTTTTTGGGGAGAAAAATCGAAATTCAACAGTTAATTGCTATAATAATGACCAGTTCAAAAAACTGTTTTTTATTTATTTTATTAAAGTAATGCGTGAACAATCTAACACAACATCTTCTGGCTATCTGTGACTACAGGTATTTTTTTAACAGGCATTTAAAGTTCATAAAGTTTTCAAAGATTAAGGAAAACCGTTTTTGGACGCCATTGTAAAAAAACAAAAGATGTTTTTTGATCCATATTTAAAACATGCCTGGTGATTGTTCTTTCTTTTGAGGTATAATTAACGAAGATAGTCATTAAAATGATGGCCTACAAACCAAAATGAGGGCCGAAATTTAAATTTGTAAGGTGACGAATTGAGCAACATATTCGTTTAAAATCACTTCTTTTTGTTGTTCAAAATGGCTGCAACGGTTGGCACCAGCACGGGTCCAAACAACAAAAAAAACTTAAAAAAACAATAATGAGACTTCTTTTTAGACAACCTTGGCTCAAATTGTTTTAAATGGTCTATTCTAGCTTCTCCTTAAGCTGTGCACCCAGCTACCAATCACCCTGTATTTTTCTACCTGTCATGTATGAAACTGCTCTTTCATTGCATCTGAAGTCCGGCATTGCAAGTGGTATTCACGCTAAGTATTATGGGTTGCGAGTGGTCCTTCAGCACTCGACTGCGAGTTTTTGCCGACCCGGCGTTTGCACAGCTATTGCGGGGCTATAGTGCTTTAGATACTCGTACCTAGGGAAAGAGGATAGTTTTATAGTGATACTAGTATATGCCCGCGGCTTCGCACGCGTTGCTTCTTTAAACGTTTAAAGGTGATTTCTATCCCATGGGAACTGATTTATGGGATAAAAAGTAGCCTATGTTTGATTCCAGGATTAGAATTACCTGTATGCAAAATTTCAGTTCAGTAGTTTTGGCGTGAAGAGGTCACAAATATCTATCCATCTATACATCCATCCATCCAAACTTTCGCATTTATAATATAAGTGTGACATATCACACTTATATTATAAATGCGAAAGTTGTGTGATAGTGTGATGTGATGTGCATATAAGTTTTACAATTATTGATTACACTGAAACAAGCTTAGTCTTACTTTTTTTTTAATCATTATTATTATTATTATTAGTAGCCAAATTTATCCCACTGCTGGGCAAAGGCCTCCCCCCACTCTCTCCAGACATCACGATCACTGGCCAGCTCCGTCCAGTCGACCCGGAATTTGTTCAATTCGTCCTGCCATCTCCGTCTAGGTCTACCGCGTCGCCTTCTCGCCTGTTCAGGTTGCCAATCATATCAAGAGTAAATGTAATAAAACAATTAATGGTAAAGACAGTATGAAAAAATAATCGTGAGCGAGTAACATAATGAACATAAAAGTTGGTCAATCGAACATGGCCAATATGGTCTGATCAATAACTTTCTGAACTTTCTGAACGCATTATGTTTATTTTGTGTCATAAAAATAATATACTTGACAAGTTGCAACCCAAACGGATGCAAAAGTTCTATATAATAATAGTTAATAGACAATTGACTTATTTTTGCATTGATTCAGAAAACGGTCTTTGTTTCAGCATGAGTTTATTTTCAACGTACTGGCATTCGTTTAACGTGTTAGGCGTCTACGAATTCCTTTCTTTTGATGTTCACCAACTGAGTTGTTTAGGTGCCTCGAATATTTCCTTAAATATTTTAATATAATTATTGGTGTCATGGCGTAGGCTCCCCTGTAGTCATATTATATTCATTCGAAGGAACTTCGAGTAATATCAAAGGCCTTCCTGCTTCGTGCGATTTCAATAGTACGATAATTTGACGACCGATGTGGCGCGGCGGCCGAAGGTCCGCCTGCGAACTAACCTCCTGGAGGTTGCAGGTTCGATTCCCACGTTGGGACAAATGTTTGTACGATCTGCAAATATTTGATCCCGGTGTTCTGGATATTTTCCATATTTAATAAAAAATATATATCTATGTAATATTCTGTTAAGTCTATCAGTCATCTCATCTAGTACATATAACACAAGCTCTGCTTTGCTTGGGGCTATGATGCTAGATGATGCTGTGTGGATTGTCCAACATTGTTTCATAATCATCAGCCTATATTAGTCCACTGCTGGACATAGGCCTCCCCTAATGAGCGCCATAGCGCCCTGTCTTCAGCTTGCCGCATCCAGCATCTGCCTGCAGTCTTTCGCAGATCGTCATCCCACCTGGCCGGAGGGCGTCCTACACTACGTTTGCCGAGTCGTGGTCTCCACTTAAGAACACGTTTACCCCAGCGGTTGTCGGTTCTTCGCGAGATATGGCCGGCCCACTGCCACTTCAGCTTGCTAATTCTTTGTGCTATGTCGATAACATTGGTTCTCTGTCGGATGTATTCGTTACGAATTCTATCCTTCAGAGAGACTCCGAGCATAGCTCTTTCCATAGCTCGCTGAGCGACTTTGTTTATCATTTATTTATTTCCGGCTTCTGCTGTCTACCGAAAACATTCTGGACTATTTTAAATTTTTCCTTAATTTTACTAATCCCTACTACTATCCGTTGACAAAATACCTTCTTAACCTCGTGATTATTCTATCGAGTAAGGTTTAAAGAACTTTATTCTCATACAAACACAGAGTTTACTTATAATGAGATACTTATTAACAAATTAATCTAGGTATATCATATTTAAACTAATCTCGGGGGCCTTAAATAAATAATAACTAAATATTGTTTAACTAAATATTATGTCGTAGTATTGACGACCGATGTGGCGCGGCGGGCGAAGGTCCGCCTGCGACGCAGGAGGTTGCGGGTTCGATTCCCGCCTTGGGACAAATGTTTGTAAGATCTACAAGTATTTGTTTCGGGTGTTCTGGTCGTTTCTATGTATAGTAAAAAATATCTATCTATGTAATGTATTATATTATGTATATCAGTCATCTAGTACCCATAACACAAGCTCTGCTTAGCTTGGGGCTAGATGATGTTGTGTGGATTGTCCAGCATTATTTATTTATTTATGTAATAAAATATTATTACATAATATTTAGTTAAACAATATTTGGTTATATTAGTATATAATAATATAAATACTATAACAACTAGTAGGTACTTAATTAATTATGAAATAGGTAAGACTTGTATTTCGGTATTACAAAATATTGGATAGGTAAGCATTTTAATTCGGGTATTGTTACAGAGTATTTAATGTAATTTAAGTTTATTTTAAAGGCATTTAAGTTATAGTAGAGAACTTTAACCTCGTGACTATTCCATCGAGTAGAGAACCGATAGTATCCAACCGATGATGATAGCACAGTCCGTAACCGGAGCGAACCAAACCAGTATCCACGGAGTTCAAGAGCGAGCTGACCCCGGTTTGAACTTCAACTTTTTGGAGGCACTCCTCGTTTTGGAGGCACTCCTCGTTTTGGAGCCCCCAGTTTATTGACCGAGTTGATGGACTGAAACAGGAAGAAATAGGTGCTGACGTTGCGATTGTTTTCAAGTGATACAAGCTGGGTTTGGAAGCGAACTGTATGGACTTTCGCAGCATAACTTTTGACTTCTGACGACCGATGTGGCGCGGTGGGCGAAGGTCCGCCTGCGGCGCAGAAGGTTGCGGGTTCGATTCCCGCCTTGGGACAAATGTTTGTACGATCTACAAACATTTGTTCTAGGTGTTCTGGTCGTTTCTATGTATAATAAAAAATATCTATCTATGTAATATATTATATTATGTATATCAGTCATCTAGTACCCATAACACAAGCTCTGCTTAGCTTGGGGCTAGATGATGTTGTGTGGATTGTCCAGCATTATTTATTTATTTATTTATTTTGTAGTTTTGAAATAGATGAAGAAAATTTCAACCCACCATGACAATGTGTAAACTTTTGAAATGAAGGGAAAATATGCAAATAAATGCGATAAATTCTCGTGAATATTTATATTAAGCCTTACCAGTTTTGCAGCGCGTTTTGTTAACTGCTCAAATCAAATAAGCAGTATCGACTCATCACTTTTAAGGTCTACGAATGGACCACTTGTGATCAATTGTTGACCCCTCACGCGATCACGCACACCTGCAAATAAGATTAATTAACCGAAGGGTCGATTGGGCCCGATGCTTGGTGCTTGAGGAGGGTCGGCTGCGGTGGACACCTGACATCTTCTACAGCCCTCACCTTGGCAGCCTGACACTTATCACAAGGGAGTCGGCACGTGACGAAGGAGTTTTGACTACCCTTAGCCTTAGACTACATGTAGACTGACCAATTTTTTAAGTACTTGCATATTTCTAACATACAATAAGTAATCGAGCGAGCTAAGCGAGCGAAAACAAACTGAATTGTCAATGTTTTCCTATAACTCCTAGGTCACAAAATCGAACCATCTGCATCAACAGGATGCAGATGGTTCGATTCTGATGAAAATTAAAACATAAAGAGATGTTTTGTGTCCAATGCGCCGCAGAGTTCGTATTTATTCAGTTTTTTTACATAATTTCATTTAATTTTGTTACATGTTTATTTTTACAGATTAGGTTAATAGGTACAAGCAACCTGAAAGGGTTCTGAAAACTTTTTATGTTTTAATTAACTTCATAGATTAGTTAGACTGCACCAATTCTACGAGGCACCTATCTACATAGTAGGTAAAAAACACACATATACAAAAAAGGAGATGTAAAGGGCCTGGGATTAAATAAACAAAGTTTTTCCAAAAATCCGGCGTAAAAACATCAAACAGCTTAGGCGGGCGGGATCGCTACATTTGCCTTGATTAAAGGCCCACTAAGGACCCGTCCTTTTTGTCCCTATTCTGGGAAAAAAATACTATACCTACCTTATCTAGGGAATAGTTTTACACATTGCACACAAACGCTGTTTAATCACACTAATATTATAAATGCGAAAGTTTGGATGTATAAATGGATGGATGGATAAATGGATGGATGGATGGATGTTTCTCTTATATAAAAATCCTCTTCACGAGAAAACTACTGAACGGATCAGGCTGAAATTTTCGCTCTAAAATACCTTTATTCACATAATTTATATATAATAACTATTTATATCAACGAAAACTGTTACAAAATTGTAACCAAGTACCTACTCAAAGATGTACGGTACTTTAGCATTTCAGAATTTGAATTTCACATCAAATTTACATTGCCAGAATAAGCCTTTAAATTCGGCACGAGTTAAGTCTTGTGTGTTTTTCGAGCTATTTTTCTCAAGGGCCGCGTGTGGTGGGTGAGTTATCGCCCCCGTCTCCCCTGCAAGGGTAAAGGGGAGGAGGGAGGGTTTGCCCTAATTTTTCACGTGGAACCCTTGTGAAACCCTCTGAGGTTGCAAGAGGTTGGGCTGACGGTATCTCTGGTCGATCTTGGACAAAAAGAGCTTTTATTTTGAATGTTTTTGTTATGTTTTTGTGTTTTTTATTTGACGTTGAAGGGTGATGGGTCGTATTTCGCGTTCTATGTATGTAAATGATTACTTTCCGTATTTTTATTTTTATATAATTTTACGGGCTATTATAATTTTAATTATTTTTAAGGGCAACTAACTAGAAGTGACATAAGACATCACAAAATTAATGTACGACAAAAATTAAAAACTAGTGCACTTTAAATTACAGGTAGCCACAACATGCACAAAAAACAATGCGTTTTTACGTCATTTTTACGAAATTTCGTACCAAGTACTGTATGGATTGACCGGCATTATTATTATTTTTTACAAATCTGTTTTTCTCGGAACATTCCGGTGATTTAAGAAGCTGACGGGCCAAGTGAATATCCCTTTATAGTTGTGTTTATTTTAAATTTTATACATTTATTCACAAAGCAAATTATACTAGTATTTACAATTGAAACAATTGAGCTAACTGCCGACTGTTGCAAACAGTCTACAGATAGCTCAACTGATCCATATTAACACCAGTCGGAAGCGTCCCCAAGACGCTGGCTGCATTGCCACGCTGTATGGCAATGCTGATACGCTGTGCCAGGTATTCACCAGCTCTCGGGTCACGCGTCGCTTCGACCAGACGCTCAGATAGTTTATTATTATTAGTATTATTTTAAATAGTGCAGCATAGTGTAAGAATATTGAACTGTTCTACAGGTATTTAAGTTACTGCATCGTTATCAAAATGTTTTGTAGAAGTCTGAAAATCTTTGTTGAAGTCTTATTACTAATAGGTAATAAGAACCTATTTCCTACGAATTTTCTAGATCAGCTCCTAAACCAAAGATGCCACAAACTATCATGGACTAGCTTCTGCCCGCGGCTTCGCACGCGTTGTTTCTATGGAAACGTTTTGAGGTTATTTCTATCCCATGGGAACTGATTTATGGGATAAAAAGTCGCCTATGTTTGATTCCAGGGTTAGACTTACCTGAATGCAAAATTTCAGCCTGTTAGTCGTTCAGTAGTTTTATCTTGAAGAGGTAACAAACATCCATCCATCAATACATCTATCCATCCAAACTTTCGCATTTATAATATTAGTGTGATACACGGACATAAGATCATATGTCCGTAGGTATCTGACGAATTACCATACTCTACTAGCCACTCAGTTATACATCTAAATGTCTTTTTATAGGCAAGTATTTAAAAACAAATCTCGTAAGGGACGCCCCTTCTGCCGTTACCTATACCTACTCCAGTTATAGCTAGGCAATACAGTGAGACCTAAAACCAAGCTTAATCTGAGATTAATTCCGCAAAAACAATAAATCACGCACACGTGTTACACTCGCTCGTAAATTATGAAGATTGAATTAATATTACCGAACGAAATCTTACAGCCGCCATTTTGGAACCCTTAACCACCCTCTGCCTCCAACAGACGATACCAGAAACAAACTTATCTTTTGCAATTTGCGAAATCCCGCCACTTGCAATTTAGGACTTATGATTTAGAGAATAGAGGTGTGAATAATTGGGTGGGAGAGTTTTGGAAATAAGGGCGATTTGGCCTCTTTTGTGCGCGGTCCTTTCGTAGGCATAATTAGGGACGTACCCTCGGATTCGCAGAGGTTGCGAATGCTTGCTATAGATATCGATTTTATGGCAAGAATTTGCAATTGTATTGCAATTCATTTCTACATTATCTTTTACCTAGGTTTCAATTTTGTATTTGTATTTTTATTTATTTACCATTTATTATAACATAGGTCGATATACAAGGCACGTCAGAAATTGTACAATTTGAAAAGACAGAACATAATTCACGAAACAAAATTAAAAAGTCCTAAACAAAACCAATTTCAATTGATTCCAGATCATAAAATTCAATGTCATGTTTGAGTATTATTTAAAGAAAAGGATTCAAATAAATTAGTACTCATAAATTCACTGATGCTATAGAATGCATGGCTTTCAAAGAAATGCTTGATTTAGGTTTTAAAATGTTCATAATTGTCTATGTTCGTTATGTTCATTGGTAGTTTATTATAATAACTGTATTTTGATGTACTCTCCCTGCTTTTGTGCCTTTGCAAGGCGTACCGTTGGTTTGACTAATTTTTCCTTATATCTTAAATCATAGTTATGAGTGTACTATGTATTATGTACTATGTATTTCTAAAAGATTTTGTAAATATAAAGTGATATCACAGTCATTATTTTATATTTCTCAAAATATCTCTTAACTGACGTTCTCCTATGTAGTCCGCAAATTATTCTTATAGCCCGTTTCAGACAAATCAGGACCTTACATACAGCAGCACTGTTTCCCCAGATTGTAATGGCATAGCTTATTATAGAATGGACATAAGCATTAACTTGCTACGTAAATTATGAGTTCATAAAGAATACATCCTATCAAAACCTTAAAGCCAGTCTATCGTAATGAGGTTTAAGATGTTGAATTTATAGAGAAACAATAACAGAAGTAATAAATGAGCGAGGCCTTTCAGCTTTCTGAATATAAGGGTACCAAAACTAAGTAACTAAGAAAGGAAATTGGCAAACGCAATCTATTTGCGTTTGTTAGTCGCGATTGTTTAAAAAATAGACAAGAAACGTTATATAGAAAGATAGGTAATACTTTATTGTACCACACAGACAAAAAACAATACTGAAATAAATGCTAAGAGTAGACGACTTCGTCTACTCCCCGACGACGCGTTAACGTCGTCGACCCACCTCAATCGGGCATCGAACGGTTTTCAAATCAAATAAATTAAAAATGATTCAAGCACCGTCATGCCTCAAGCTCAGTGTAAAATGTCACTTCACTGTTCGTACCTTAAGCAGCCTCCGGTATTACTACCCCGACCGCGTTGTAGATGAGATTTGCTACCGGTTTAAATTGATTCAATCGAGTATGTTTCGCGCGAGGGCTTACCCGGTTTTTCCGGTTCTTTTACGGTTTAGGTTTATTGGACATGCAATTAATTAGGGTGATCAGGAGTGACGTTTGATCAGGCAGGTGCTTGTTCGACCGGAATGACAGATGAACCTTTAGAAATGTCTAGAGAATCTGGCTTAGAATCAGAATTTTTGTTGAGTTTTTGTGTGTCGCTTTCTAGACTTCATCTTGATATTATATAAATAGGTTACCACACCGATCATACCATAACCAACCAATAACGTGCAAAAAACGTATCAGTAGTCCGGTTCAATTAAGCAACCGGACTACTGATACGTCGAGCGACTCAGTAGTCCGGTTTAATTAAATATAACCGGACTACTGAGACTACACCGTTTATAACCATATTTAGTTTACATAGATAACGAAACTTCCAGACCAAACAACCAGAGGTTTTTGATTGAATAACACAAAACAAAACTATTACAGATACATTAAATAAAAGCTTGTGATAGGTATCGTCTACCAGCGGTCCGATTTTTTGATAGTTCCTTTGTATAACTTAATGATTATATTAAATATGTAGTGGCGCCACTATCGCCCCTACTCTTCGCTTTAACTGGTGAAATTCCCTTTTCTTCTCTCTCGTTACCCTTTTTCCTCTGAGCATGCAGTGTTCATTACGACTGCACTCTGCAGGATGAGACGAGCTCAGCTGCGCCTTGCTTCATCCGTCATCGTTAGAGGCGAACAGGGCTGAACGGCCATTATTTCGTTATCTTTTTCTGAGCTTTTAATGAAAACGAACTTGGATTAGGACTTACAAATACACCTTGGAGATATGTAGTGTATGTAACCTCAACCTCAACAGCCTGTATTGGTCCACTACTGGACGCAGGCCTCAACTTGATAAGCGTCTTATTGGCTTTTATCACATGGGGGGTAATGCCCATATCCCCACGCTAGGCATACGGGTTGGGGATCGCAGTTCGGTGGTAGAATTGTTCTGAAAGGGGCGCTGCTGCCCGCCCGAGGTGGATATCCCTTGACGACCTCTGTGGCGCGGTGGACGAAGGTCCGCCTGCGACGCAGGAGGTTGCGGGTTCGATTTCGATCTGCAGATATTTGTTCAGGGTGTTCTGGTCGTTTTCTATGTATAATAAAAAAAATATATCTATGTACTCGTATATTATTATGTATATCAGTTATCTAGTACCCATAACACTCTGCTTAGCTTGGGGCTAGATAATGTTGTGTGAATTGTCCAGCACTATTTATCTATTTATTTATTTATCCCTTAGTCGTTTCTTACGACACCCGCGGGAAGAGTTGGGGTGGTGCAAGTTCTAAGCACCACACAGCTGTGTAGGTATGTAAGGAACGTATTTATCTAATTTTGAAAACAAACACAATCGCAAATAAATATCTCCGATTTCGGTTGACTAAGTACTGTGATCGTGACGTCTCATTTTTGTAAGGGTTTTTGCGCAGTTCCCTGTCCGTACGATAGAGGAGCGCCTCTATCCCTTTACCCTCTAACCCTTTTTCTATGGAATTTAGTACAGCGGTACTAAATTCCATAGAAAAAGGAGATGTCACCGTTACGTCTCGCTACAGAAGTCTAGTTTTAATGATACAAATTAAATCATCAATGCCAGTGCGGTACTGCTGTCGAACAGCTTGGTCATCACGGATTATCGTGCACTAGGGCCGCTGGTCGGATATCTCGCCACGCTAGCCTTAACGACATCATCCGGCGGGCCTTTGTCACCGTTAACGTACCAGCTATTCTCGAACCGAATGGTCTGTTGCGTGACGATGGTAAGAGGCCCGACGGTATGACACTAGTCCCATGGGAGTTGGGGAGGCCCATTGTGTGGGACGCTACATGCGTCGACACACTTGCGCCTTCCCATCTTCCGAGGACATCCGTGAGGGCGGGTGCGGCGGCAGATTTGGCCGAAGATCTCAAGAGGCGCAAATATGCAGGTCTCGACAGAGCCTACACATTTGCTCCCCTTGGAGTCGAGACCCTAGGTCCGTGGGGTACCGAGGCTCTTCGGGTTTTCAAAAAACTATCTGAGCGTCTGGTCGAAGCGACGCGTGACCCGAGAGCTGGTGAATATCTGGCACAGCGTATCAGCATTGCCATACAGCGTGGCAATGCAGCCAGCGTCTTGGGGACGCTTCCGACTGGTGTTGATATGGATCAGTTGAGCTATCTGTAGACTGTTTGCAACAGTCGGCAGTTAGCGCAATTGTTTCAATTGTAAATACTAGTATAATTTTCTTTGCTAATTGATTGATCTCAATGAGTCTTAAGTACAAATTAAATAACTGGGCATGTTAGTTTACATTTAAAGGTCTATCACTATTTCGCTAACTGTACTGTAGCAGTTTAAAAGTAGTCAGTGACAAACTTACCCTAAAAATATTAAAATAATTTGAGCGATGACAAAGTTACACTAAATTATTACGATGACAATTTTACCCGGTGACATTTTTACCCTAAGCCCTATTGTCAACCATACTCTCTCTGGTAGTTCTAATGCCAATACAGGTGTACGCTCTGTTGAACCAAAGTCGTCGGTTCCAAAAAGAAAAATGATTCCCGCTTATGTGCGATTGTAATAGTGCCAATTTGAAAAAACTTATTTCTGAATATCTGGTTTAGGATTAGATAGATAGATATGTAGATCATCATCATCATCATCCTCTATTAGTTAGCTGGACATAGGCCTCCCGTAATGAGCACCATAGCGCCCTGTCCTCAGCTTGCCGCATCCAGCATCTGCCTGCAGTCTTTCGCAGATAGATGAATATACTTCATTCACAAAGAAAATTACAATCAAATAATTAATAGAAATGAATATGAGTAAGACAGACTGTTGCAAACAATCAATAGATAACAACAATGATAGATGGATATAATTTATTGACAGAAAGATTACATGGTTTTTGGTTATGTCTTAAATCCTAAATTAGGTTTGTCTAGACACTAGGGTTCTCTAAAAATGGCAATAGAGATAATTTGAAATTGAAATTGGTATGAGATCCTACTATCTGCTCATCCTACTGTCTGTGAGTCAATATAAGTTAGTTATAATATAATTTATATTGCCTCATAGACACTCAATAATTATGCGCATGCAGATCCCCTAATACTATCCAATGATCCTATCCATCCACGGTTGTCTGGTAGAGATCGCTCTTGAGCGATAAGACCGCCACTTGTCACTTAGTTTTTAAGCTGTTTTGTTGTATTGTTTCTATCTATAAGTGTGCAATAAATAATTTTCTATCTATCTATCTAACCATGCTGCGACCGGCTCTAAATTAGAGAGCACTAGACCTATGAACCCTGTTATTCATTTTTATTTTTGTCTCTAGATCTATAATAGGTAATCGAAATAAATAAATAAAATAAATAGTCAACCGTTTTGTACAAAATCTGAAGCGAATTTGATAGCACTGTCGGGTTGGTCGAATTAAAATGAACCGGCGACCACAGAATCGAGTGACCGGGTTTGTACTCAGCTAAAAAGGCCAAAATTATATGTGGTTAAGCACTCAGCTTACTAACTAAGGCATTGGTATTAAATGGCTATTACTTACTCAAATTTATATTTTTGGAAATTTCACATATTTGAGGAATTTGCTAAATATTTATGGATCAAAGCAAATGGTCAGTCATCCATGAAATGTGTTTTTGCTGATTATAGATTTAGATAAATTTAAAAAGTACTAATGGAGTGATTGTGTATCTCTGGTACAGCTTAGCGCCCTGGGCAACCGAAACCCACAGAAAATTAAACCAAAGAAATAAAAAAAATAGCCATCAGTCCACAGCTGGATATAGGCCTCCACTAATAAGCGTCATAGCGCCCTGTCTTCCGCTTGCCGCATCCAGCATCTGCCTGCAGTCTTGAGTAAAACATCGTCCCACCTGGCCGGTGGGCGTCCTACACTATGTTTACCGAGTCGCAGTCTTCACTCAAAAACACGTGAAATAAAATAAACGAAAACGGAAACACGAAATAAAAATTAACAAGGTATAATTTCATTGTCGAGTACAAAATCTACGAATGTGGTTACGTAGATTTCAGAAGCCGAAATTAGAGCCGAAATAAAGCCATGCTCACATTATCCAACAGAATTCTTGTTGAATTCATTAAATATTATGGCGGGCTGTATTTAACTTCGTCTACAGTTAACTGGAGAGCCGGTAAATAATTAAACTCAGAACTCTCGGCTATTTCCCGACGGTATAAAAGCTGGGTTAGAATTATATATGAGGGAGAGCTTAAAGTTTAGAAGCGCTTGTGCAAGTCTAAAAGCTTAGGTCGCTCAGCATAAGGAAGGGATAGAAGCGGCTCTGAAAATATCATCCTTCCTACTTGGTATTCTTATAGTCAAGCTTATATCCAAGTGATATCTTCAAATTTCTTCTTAATCTAACTGGAAAGTAGAGCTATTACTACATATTGGAAAATTGTCGAGAAGTTGTGCCTAATAAGATATTTTTCTAATAGGAGAATTAGATATGTCATCTGCTATTCTGATATACGGAAAATTTATTAGACATAAATAATCATCTACTTTAGAAAAGCATCTGCTCAAAAATAAATTCACACAAGCTAATTTTATACTTATTCCTAAATCCCGACGATTTTTAATCATCTTCATATTATTTTATAACATTAAAAAACTGCATCTTTTTTTCTTAGGGCTCGGCTTCAGACATCAATTCACCCTTAAATAAATTTACTAAATACAAATCGCTCTAACTACTCACAAACTTCGATGCCTCAGACAGACACTCGTAAAACTTAGATCACCACTATTGTTTTTCATACCATTTTAACCGATAGTAATCCAATAACCGTAAACATGCAATTTGCAACTCTCAGTCAATACAATTAAATCTTAAAGTCATTAACAACGGGATATTTACCATGATTTGAGTTTTGAGCTTTCCAATATTTCGGCACAGTTTCATGCGCCATGATCACGGAATAACTGACGGCACGGCGGGTGAGTTGTTATTGGCAGATATATCAATCTACCCTCATTTTTTGTCTTTTGCTACGAAAGTTACTACTACCACCAACAATTAAATCTTATTAGAATCCAACGCTTCACTTCTAAACTCTACTAGTCGATGGTAGGGTCAGACCGAGCGGCCAACAGTCACAGTCTAATGTGAATCACAGTTTGAGTCCGCTCGGAATAGCTCGTCATATCTGACTTTATTATTCGAAGGCATAGATCTGTGCCAATTCTATCCTTGTTTTTTAAGTCTATACACCTAATTGGATAGATATTTTTAGTAAATAAGGTACAGTTATTAAAGGCTATCTTATCGTTTCTATCTTAATGTAAAATTTTTAAATGACTTTATGAATTTTATTGTGTATTTTGATTTATGAAATGTAAAATTAGTTTTTAACTTAGTAGGCCTAAAATGTAATGTAAAATGATTATATGTGTATATGGTACCAGTGGTTCTGATATAAATGAATTTATTTTTTATTTATTTATTAAAGGGCCCACGGTGGTGGCCCTCGTTAATCTTAAATTTTAATAAAATTTTGTTTGTTGTTGAGTATTTTACGTTTTGATTTCATGAATCAAGTTAAAGTATGTTTCTGGTTATGGGGAACTAAGTGGGAAACGTAGGGGAAAACTTGTTGTATCACAGAAAAGAAAGCAAAATTTCCTACACAGTGGTGGAATCTGCAACTCTCTGCAATGTCTATTTCGAGATGTTTGATGATTTTACCTCGTAGCATTGTAGCACGTGCTACGAAGGTCTACGTTAAAGTATATTTCTCGTTTGGAAGGAAGTCGGAGGGGTAGGGGAAAGTGAAATATTTACAAGAAAGAAAGCAAATTCCCTACAAATTGGTGAAATCCGCAACTCCCTGCGATCTCTATTTCAAAAGATAATAGGAGTTTTGTAATTTTTTCGCGTAAGTGTCCATTCGTGCAAGTGTCTTCCCGCGCAAATGTCCTTGGCGCATGTATCTTTCGCGCAAGTGTCCTGATACCAATAATTTGTAATAGTGAAGTAAGGCTTAACTAAACTTCAACAATTGCGCCAAAAAATTCTCCGCTCAGCCCTGCTAGATACGAGATGACTGAAATTGTGTTCTGGTTCTGCTCACCGTTCCACACAGAGCAACTTTACGGTGTTGCCGTATAGTTGCCCGTCTGTCAGTTTAAAATTCCCTACAGATAGAGGGGACACAGCACTTGCGACGCACTAGCGATACCTATAATACTCATAAATACTGCAGCAGTGTGGAAATCTATTTCGGTTGCCTGGGCGGAGAACTTTGACGAACTGAATTATTTTACCTGATGGGTACTGTGGATATTGAATTTGAGCTAATTGGCTAAAATGATTGATAATAAGCCTAGACGTATATGTGGAGGTGAGTGCGTACGGGTATGATGTATTATAAATGGTTTGTTGTGTTCATGAAACACAGTTAAAAATATTTTTTCATGGTAGATTCATTATTATAGTCTTTGGTAGAAATATTTATGAGTTCGTACTATGGTCCTAGTTCTGGACCAGTAATATTAACATAGAAATGTAGATATGCGAAAAATTATTTTATAGGAAAAATCTTACTTAGATAATATCCTACTAATATTAAAAAGCCGAAAGTTTGTGAAATCTGAATTTTTGTAACCTAGGATCTCCAAAACTACAAAACAGAATGAAATTTGGCGTACGTTTACAGGAAAGCCTAACTTAGACAATAGGCTACTTATTATACCGAAAAAACGCGTGAGAAGCCGCGGGCAGAAGCCTGTAGACAATAAATAATTTAAACTGGTCTATGGTTTAACATAAGAAAAAAAATCTAAATTGTTTAAGGAGTGTCGAGAGGTTATTTAAATTAAAAGTATTTTAAGAAACGCAGCAGATTGACTGGGCTGTGTTTCCTTCATCAGTAAAAAGTATGTAATATACATAAAAGAAAAAAATAACCAATTGAAAGAAAACAATTACTTACGAGCTTATCATAAATTCCCTCATAATTTCATTTCTTTTCAAACTGCACTCTGCATTTCATAACGAGCAAGCAAACAAAGTCGGTAAAACAAAAGAAACTTAAGAAGAACAAAAGAAATATGGACTTGTAAGAATTTATTACGGTTCCGTGCAAGCAAATCCCTTAAACAGCAAAGCAAAGACTTGTACTAAGCCGTTGTCTGGAACCTAGATAACAGCTTTTACGGAATATTCGTTCTTATTTATCACGGTTATAAGAAAGAGAATGGTGTGTAGGGGTAGCTGTTTGTTTTATCTTGAGGTTTTGTGAAAGCGGATGCTCGAAGAGTCGACGTAAGCTGAACGGTACGGGGAGTTTTAAGAGGATTATAAAGATTTATGCGAGTGGGGTAAGGAAACGATATTTTTATGAATATTGGGAATTTTAATGAATGCCAGAATACGTCCATTTTTCCGGGAGAGTACAATCTCGGAATCTTCTAATCTCGGGATTTGAAGACTCCGAGATTGTACTGCATGCTTTCCCAGAAGAAACTTATTAACTCGGATGAATAATAGTAATAAGTTCCTTCTGCGAATTTTTTTCTTAAAAAAGCCATTCATACTTACTGCTCCACACAGCTGTTGTGTGCGCCGCACTGGAGTTTCGTTGGAAAAAGAATGTTACGGCTTTGCTGAGTCACACAGCTGTGTGTTTTTTTAGCCGCTGCGCAAGTGCGGATGTATAACCTTCCCTCTTACGTAGTCGGGTAAAAATAGTTCGATTAGTACGTCAGTAAATACTAGTTCTAATTTGTTTATATTCATTAATTGTATATTTGATAAAGATTGGATTATATCCATTTAATAAATGGATAATTCCAATAGCTCATGCAGATTTCGACATCTTTTGAACCTAGGTAAATCCTTTCACAAATATTAATATTTCACCGATTTCCGTCAATCGTGCCGCAAGTTGAAAATAGCCGGATCTCTCCGCTTTATATGGTCTGAATATCTTATGAAAGGTTCAGGCAGTGATGTGAATCATTTCAGTCGATCTGTTATGATTCTATTTTCGTTAATCTTATGAAACTATTCATGGTAATGCCTCACACTGTTGTGTGATCGAATAAATTCGATTGGTATTGCATTATTTCGTGCAATTGGATAAAACTTGAATACCTTAAGTTTTAACAACAAAAATCTAATTCAAATAAAAACAAACTATAGATTTTTAAATGTCCCATCTAGCCCACTATTTGAATAATTTTGTCACGTAATTTGTGTGTGCAATGAAATGTTAAATAAATAATTGTTCATGAAAAGGTTTTATATAATAATCGTATTCAATGGTAAACTGCGCGTAGTGAAATCCACCACCAAAACATGTTAATCTGTTTAATTACATTCACATCACAGGTATTTACAAGTTTTAAAAATCCTATACCGATTTCATAATATCCTAATTTGAAGGCGATATTTTGTGAAGATCTGTAAGTATTGATCTAAGACAATGCGAAAACTACTGAAGGTTTTTAAGGTGAAATCTTTTAACCTATCTGTTTGTACCTACTTCCATAATATGTTGTTCTTGGGTTTCAAATGAATATATTTTCTTTCTTTCTTAGTATCCCAGAGAAGCGCACGTGGAGCCGCCAGCAGAATTCTGGTAGATTTTCAATGAATTTTCTTTTATTTGTGTTGTTGTTTTGTTGTGCTAAAATTCCTTTCTAAAGTTAAACAACTTGAAGCTACATGGTAACAAAAGCGGGTGGGGCTGCAGCCAGCCGTCTGTCTTGTCGAGGCTCAGATGCACCGTAAATGAGCTGGCTTTAATTGAACCGCCCGACAAATAGGACGAATTTATTCGTGTCTTGCAAAACTTCTGCGGGTTTTAGAGCTGGGAATTTATGTACAACTAGCCTCTACCCACGACTTGGCATGCGTTGATTCTATGGAAACGTTTAAATGTTATTTCTATCCTTGTCTCAGGTTTATAGGATCAAAAGTAGCCTTTGTTTTATTCCAGGTCCAAATCTATTCAAAATTTCAGTTGGATCCGTTCAGTAGTTTTTTTAAGAAGTAGGTAAAAAACATCCATTCATCCAAACATCCATCCATCCATAATGTAAAGTGTGGTGTATTGTAATGTGGTGCAATATTTCCTTGGACTAGGTTGAGGTATATTGTCAAAAATTATTATTGTTATGATGATGACCTCCTAGCCGAATTTCGGCCAGAGCGACCAGTCTCACCGGAGACTAGCCAAATTTTTTTATTAACAAATACTTTAATTTATTTTGAAATCCAGAAGACACTTGTGGGCCTTAAACTAAACCAGCAAAATTCCTCCTGCCTAAACCCCTGCGAATCCTTAAAGTGAGTACAGACCAAGCGAGCGAGAGCGAACGAATGCAAACGAGTGGGATTCGACGATCGGTACGTTCGTTTCATTTTTATTCGTTGTAGCGACAGCCGCCGGAGCACGGCCGAAGGCGAACGCAGGCCCTCGTTTGGGCTCGCTTGCTTTCACAATAACGTTCACACTGGTTATTTCGCGTTCGTTCGTTAACCTTCGCTTGCTCTCGCTCTTGGTCTGTACCCGGCATTATGCAGTAAGGAAATAAATTGCACAGTCCAACACAATCAGGTCCGGGTGTCAAGTCCAACAAAAAGCGCTCGCTGGCAAATTGAAATCTCTCTCATTAGGCGTCGTCTCACCACATGTGCCACTGAATTAAATATCTGGAAACGAACAGACTAAACTGAAGTTTATAGGGAATTTGAGGTTGGTTGTTTTGTGATAGAACTACGCCAGGTTAGTTAGTCGTCGATTGCCTTAAGTGGCGTGGGTTATCAGTCACATGATTGTAGAGAAGTTTTTTAAACACTTGAAATATGTATCGATCACAACTCAGAGCCAGTTATTAAAGAGGTCGCGATCTTCTTTCGTTTTATTCATAGAAACGAACGCTGACGTCAGAAATCTGTCAGCACAAAATAAGAAAAACAAAAGACGGCCGCGCCAAGAGTTGGCGAAAATGGAAGAAGCAAATGAGAACGAAAATGGAATCATAACAGATCGGCTGAAATGATTTCCATCACTGCCTGAACCTTTCATAAGCCGAAAAACAAAAGACGGCCGCGTTAAGTCTCTTGGCCGGAGAGCCATGAGAGTTGGCGCGGCTGTCTTTTGTTTTTGGGAAAGGCAGCAGTAGACGGGAGCGTATACTGCTGCCTCTCCCAAGGCGAACAAGGGGGCTTCGTCATCATGCCACGCTTGGCAGCGGATTGGTGATCGCAGAAGAAGTTTTAAAAACAGAATGAAGCTGCTACCATTCCTCTGGCAGGATCCCTTAATCGGCTATTACGACCTCGGACCTCGGTCCTCGGACTGAGTTCGAAGGGTTGATTCATACTGTGTGAATTGTCCAGCATTATTTATTATATACGCCGTGACCACCACGGCTTGAATTTAGTAGTTTTGGAAAATAATTTGTTCCCGCTGCTTCACTCATCTGGAAATAAAACATTATTGTGAAGTTGCGCAAAGATAATGAGGAAAATGAATCAAAGTACTCCCGAAATTATTTCATAGAAAATTAAAAAACTACGATCTTAATATCTTTATAGAGAATCGATCTCTATAAAAACACAGTAGCTATGAAAAAGCTATGAGAAGATAATAATGAGAATTAAATTGAAGGATCGAAGATAACTAAATGTATGTAAATTAAATGGAAGGTTTAGAACAATGGCTGCCCGGACAATGGTCCAATCCTCCTTTGAAAATGCAAAGAATCTGCTGACACTCGTCGTGGCTTCGCGGCCTTTCTGTGGCGTCAGCACTATGTTTGTGTAATCTCTTTTATCTTACAATCTCACTAATTTTGTAAAGGTGAAAGATTTCTGCAATTTAATTTTGGTGTCGTTGTTTTTTAGTGCTAGTTGTTAAAGGCACCAAGTCTAGATGTGAACCATTATGTTCTACAAGCCACTTAAGTAAAGAAAGTATGTGTTATGTTGGTATTGCCTTTTTAAATATTGTTTCCTGACGGTTTCTCAACATGATAAATATGCCACCAATAAAATACGATTCTTAATCAGTGTCAGCGCGCTTAAAATTTTTGAAGCGGGAAATTATTTATGACTCACATAAATAATTTCCCGCTTCCCAAAAGATAAGTGACAGAACCTAAAGAGCTACCAAATACCTAACGCTTAAAAACCTAATCTTCATAATTATTCCCAAAAACTCGACAAGCATAAAATAAAACTTACCCTAAAACCCATTTCATACCCAAACCCTTATTATCCCGGGTACTTGTATATAATTCCTTTTGTCCCACAAGCCTTTCGGAAAATTCATATCAATTTATCCCTTTTCAACGTTCTCATTATACATTCTTTCATAAGATATATTCTGGCGGGGTTTCTGTCAGCGAAGTGAAATTATGCTGACGTTGGGAAATTGTAGATTGAAATTGTGGAGCCGCGTTCCAGAAAGGTTTTCAAAAGGAGATGTGTTCAATGTTTTACGTAATCAGGAAATATTCATGCTCACAAGTAAGTTTTTTAGACCCAAATTGCCAAACTGTAAATTGCCAATCCAAACTGGAATAATAAAATAAAATACCTACCCCGTTTTCTGATAGTTATTAATAATGATTTCAGTGCTTTTTAAGGATTTATTTTTGAATATTATATATATATAATTCTGGCTGAGCTCATACGCGACTATACCTTCATACATCTACGAAAGGACTGTCAATATTTTATTTTATTTTATGAATAAGATAATCATTATTTGTAGCATTTACATGATTTACAAGAATAGCACTTAGCTAGTTTCTTAAATTAGCCGACATTACAAAGATAACATAACTACTAACTATGTAATTACAACTTAAATATAGTACATAAATAGCATTTTCTATTAAAATAGTGGCGTTTGAGTGTTAATATTTTATTTTATTAATAGAAACAGATATAATATTAGTAGGTGTTATTAATTTGAAGGTACCGTCTAGTTATCCTAGTAGGTACAAAAGGGCGTCAAATTAACTTTTCTCCGAATAACAATAATAAAGTTTCAGTACACGTTTTACAATATTGAATGTTTCACTGTTGAAACAAACCTGAAATGAAACATCCAGTCCCATTTAAATAACTCCCAAATTCCAGGTATAATTATTGTAACCAAAACTTTGTTCATATCGCGCCAAAAACTACGTTAGGATTTCAACATGGTGTCAGACCTGTGGTGCTCGAGTAGGCCAAGCATAGTGATTATTGACTATGGTAGAATAGACCAAAATGACATAATAATAATAATAGTATCGCGTGCAAATTATATACTCGTAGGTATTTTATTATTAGATTCAATTAGGTAGGTACTTTCTGACTGAGCGATGAAAATCTTTACATTATTGGGTACCAAATAATTGGTAATTTATGCTTGTGGGGAACCATTTTGCTACAGTCAATTTAAACTTGATGATATTTCCTCCAAACAAATTAAATAATTATTTGAAAATTAATTTTAGATTTACTTCTCTTTTGCAAAATCTCTACCTGATTTTGTAAGATAGGTAAAGTAGGATAGTCACCGCAATGGGACACGTCGTGTACCAAAATCAGTGTCAGCATTTCATTAGCTAAAAAGTAAAAGCTCTGAACACTCGAGGTGCAGTCGCGTACAAATTATGTAGGTACGTTAATACGTAAGCACCCGTGTCGTTTTAATGAGGAATTGTGTGCGACATCACGATGTATGCGGTGGTCTAAGTTGTAAAGGACACCTTTTGATAATTGGACCTTAATGTGTGTTTTACATAGATAAAAGTAGATCACTGTGTTTGTTCTAGCTACATATACCAATCTACATGCAAGATTTCCGTGCGATTCAATAGTTTCGGCGTAAATAAAATACAAAGCAAAAATCAATCAAACAAACATTCAACAATTTGTCCAGGCATTAATTTTACCATCAGACAGCACAGGAGGCAGAATCGTTGTGTACAAATCAACGAACAAATCAGAAAAGCAGTTCAAGGAATGCTAAAGTTTTGCAGTGAATGAATATAACATATTGAAAAAAATACCAAGATCATTGCTTTAGTCTTCATTCATAGCATGCTTTTTCGTTTCATCGCTTCTCGCTTATGCCTTGAACCACACACGAAATATCTGTGAAGTGCGCGTACTTTGGTATGCTTGCGAGCAGTTCAAATACGTCTGTTTTTCCGAGATTACTGCAGAAATGGTAATAAAGCTCGCTACACTTTATGTACTCGCCTGTACTGAAATATTACACGATGCTGACTGTCTGCAATGCTGACACATGAGACCTAACCAAACAAAGAGTCGTATCGTGGACAACTTAGTACTCTACTGACCTGTTTTTGTTGGTAACAAACAGAAAAAATACAGAAGCTTGTAACTTTTTTACTCATTTAAGACTTATGTTGCTTTTAAAAGGTATCGAGCCTTCTAGATGTACTTAAGGGAGTACCAACACCATCCTGGATGCATTATGCAATAAATGGGATAGCCTGTTTCTTAAGCACTGTAATCGAATAATGATGAAATAGTTTCATCTTTATGCGATTGCAGTGTTTGATTAAACTTGTATTTTCATGACGACTACTAACATAGCATTAAGAAAAATTTGTGACTAACACAATATGGACCTAAATAGATTTTTTGTGTTGTCTGAAATAAATGAATTTTATTTTCATTATTTATTTATTATTATTAAGGCACATTATAGATTGGTGATTGCCTACTTAATACTTAGGTAGCGGATTAAGTAGGAAATCACTAATCTATAAAATAGAACAGCTCGGAGACGCTCTAAGACAAAGAGATAGACCAACATCCCGATGGTCAGGCAAGTCAATATATCCCGGGAGAAAAGGATGAAGGTCGCTCAGGACTGACGTGATGATCATGTCAGGTCGGTAAGGTTACCACCCACCCCTGGGTAAGGTCTCCTCGATCTATACCCAGTAGTGGGTGCTCACAGGCGGAGTAAATACAGCAATATATATGTAACCGATAACCGAAGTATGCACTTACCCTATCCACACATATGATTAACCATTAAAAACCAAGTCAATAAAATTCAAGGCATAACCTGATTATCCTAAAATATTGCTTTATACTTACATACAATAAAGCATTGCCACGCTGTATGGCAATGCTGATGCGCTGTGCTAAATACTCACCAGCTCTCGGGTCACGCGTCGCTTCGACCAGACGCTCAGACAATTTTTTAAAACCCGAGGTGCCAATAAAGACTGACCTTCGTTGTAGAATACAGCTGTGAGCTGACGTATTTTTTTTAAATAAACAGATTTAATTCTCTCTCAAAAAAGTCATCCAAAGTACCTAAATAAGTTATCGTCCGTATCTAAAACAAAAAGGTCTGGCTGCCCACTACCGACCGACCTATTTCACATGAGGGGTTTTAACCCTTACTTTTACGTCTTTCCCAGGATTTATATTCAGTGGGCACTTCACCGGGCCCGAGAGGCCCATAAATAACCGCCGCAGAGGTCTGGGCCCCCAACTTTTACCCGAAACTCCCCGATCCCCCGCCACCCCCTCGGCAGAACCCGCAAACGACTAAGGTTACATGGGTGCTTTTGTAAGTTGAATTGGCAACTGCTTGCTATCGTTTTCAATTAATATTTATAAAGACTTGAATGATTGCCGATTTTCTAAATACCTAGGCTATTATCTGATATAAGAGATAAATTAAGAAACTATATTTTTGTATAAGTAAAATTTCATCGCTCGTATTTTAAGAAGCCAGCAGAAAAGCTAAGCAGTTGGGCAGCATCTCATCATTTACATCACATACGTACAAATTAAAACAACTAGCTGATAGCGAATACATAGCAATGCTTACATAATAACGATACGTATTAGATCCTTCGCTGTAGGTACAAGATGAAAGAACACCCTCATATATCTTTTTCAAAGTGTGGATTGTTTGAGAATTTTAATTTTACGAAAAGGTCGAACAAAGCGCCGGTTCGCGGTTTCGCTTGGGCGGGTCGTTTTTTAGCTTAATGGGTTTGAAATCGATTTGGGAAGAATTATTCGATACTTATCGAGAGTATGTTTTAGAACGTGAGTGCTATTTGTCTTTTACTGTATTTTTCTATTTGTATTTAGATTAAGAAAGTAAAAATCGACATTCAGATTGGTCGGTAATTTTAAAACTTGTATTTATTACCAAATGATTGGAGAATTTAAATTATGGGGTCCAATTTCTATCAGGCAGATCAAAGGGTTAAAATATAGGTTGAAATAATTATTTTCGATTTGTGTCTCAAATATATAACGACCCAGTCAACACACTATTTTATACGATAATTATCTGGGTATAAGTCATGTAGTTAAAGATTGTGATTGAAAATGTCGCTTAGATCATGACAAATATTATCAAAGCACATGCACATCACAGCATGACATTTTAAATCCTATTCTTTATCTACATGACTTATAAAAATTTATAACCATCATGGTTATAACACCAAAGTCATTTACAACGCAATATTCGGTTATTCCATGATCATGGCTCAAGAACCGTGCGAATTCTAATTCCATAAATATGAAGTCTTAGTATCAAAGTTATCAATGTAACAAATACCTTAATTGCCCTGACAGGGTTTTTATGCATTGTGTACCCACTAAGACTACCTACAACCCAAGAACAACATCTTTAAGCATAAAATCACAATAAACGATATGAATCACACTGATATATCACATCACACTAATAATATAAATGCTAAAGTTTGGATGGATGGATGTTTGTTACCTCTTAACGCCAAAACTACTGAATGGATCGGGCTGAAATTTTGCATGCAGATAATTCTAGGCCTGGAATAAAACATAGGCTACTTTTTATCCCCTAAATCAGTTCCCGTGGGATAGAAATCACCTCTAAACGTTTCCATAGAAACAACGCGTGCGAAGCCGCAGGCAGTATGAAATATTGAAAAGCTCAAAACTCAAATTATGGTAAATATACCGTTGTAAGTGACTACATGACTTATACCTGTTTTCTCTATCCAGACATCCCATCAAATCTAAACCCTATTCTTTAGTATACATTTTGGACTCTAAAATTATAAAGTGATAACTCAATCTCGTTCTGCAGAGTCTAGCTCATTACGGTTCTATTTCCTGAATCCGTACTTTTCTTTAATAATCGCTTAACTCCCATCGAAGCCCGAAATCTCATTACCGGCCCTTACAAATTGCGAACGATCAGGGCTGTGCTAAAACAAAAATCAATTTTACATTGTAAAACAAAAATCAATGACGACCTCTGTGGCGCAGGGCGAAGGTCCGCCTGCGACGCAGAAGGTTGCGGGTTCGATTCCCGCCTCGGGACAAATGTTTGTACGATCTGCAGATATTTGTTCAGGGTGTTCTGGATGTTTTTCTATATATAATAAAAAATATCTATCTATGTAGTGTAATAAGTATATCAGTTATCTAGTACCCATAACAAAAGCAGTGCTTAGCTTGGGGCTAGATAATGCTGTGTGAATTGTCCAGCATTAAAAAAAAAATATGGTGTCAAACATAAATTAATTTTACAATGAGAAGAAAAATCCGATTATTTACAATGAGAAACAAAAAATCTATTTTACATTGTGAAACAAAAATAAATTTTACAATGAGAAACAAAATCTATTTTCTAAGAAATTACTTAAATAATATCGCAAAAAATTTCGACTTCGACGGGACTTGAACCCGCATCCTTCCTTCAGTACAGGAATGTGCTAACCAACTACACCACGAGGCCAAGGTAATACACACACGAGGTAATAACAAAAAACCTTAGAATTAAGCAACGCGACACCTCTCGTCAAACGAACTAAATGTAACTTTAGTCTTTGAACAGGATTGGATAAACTTCAATGTTACCCCTGTAGGTGGAGCTAACGGCGCTAGAGACCGTAGGAAGTCGCAGAGATTTTCGACTCCCACGTCACTTGACCTCGTGGTGTAGTTGGTTAGCACATTCTTGTACTGAAGGAAGGATGCGGGTTCAAGTCCCGTCGGAGTCGAAGATTTTTGCGATATTATTTAATTTCTTTGAAATTACCCTTAGTGTGGGGTTACGCACTATAATAACAAAAAACCTTAAAATCTATTTTATCATGTACCTATCTCACGTTGGTCTTTTCCATCTGTTTTAGGTAATTCCTGAGGTTTGCTTTTATCATTTTTGGTAATGGCAGAAATTGAGTCTTCACACCAAAGTAGGAGACAAAGCCCGGCGAGTCAAACTTTGCGCACATTAATCCAACGCTACTACCACGCAGCCCAAAAATGTGCATTCAAATATGGACTTAGACTCGTTATCTTTAGATAGATTTTACACTGTCAAAATGACTTCCCACCAGCTTATAACAAGTGGCCTGCGAGCTGTCTGTCATCTGATCCCGTCAATATGAAATGCATCTAAATGTTACAAGTTAAAGCCCATATTTAAATGTACGTTGTGCTGTGCTGTAGCGTTGCGCCTTTGATCTGCGCCAACTTTTACTGCAACATTTCAGTGTATGAATTTTATAGGCAGCCGACAGTGTTTTGTCTAGTCGAGGGCTAGCCGTCATTGGTGTAGGGTAAGATACAAAGCATGAGACGAGCTAGAGAGACTGACTAGATGGAGAAAGTGATGTCATAGGAAAGTGACGTGATAAAGATGGAGGCGAAATAGCAAAAGTGACAGGTAATCAACGCAACCGTGTAGACTACACAAGAAGCCCTGTAAAAGTTCTTTGGGCAAACGCATTGAGCTGCCCCAAATTGTCCAGTTGTAAGCAGCAGTGGTCGACCTGCGAATAACAAAAATGGTGAGAAACAAAACCGACGGTAAAATGAGGATCAAAATACAGAATAAATAATGCTGGACTATTCACACAAGCCCCAAACTAAGCAGCGCTTGTGTTAAAATGAAACTTCGCTTAATTTATGGATTTCATCTGAATCTTAAGATATTCTTTATGACTTTTCAATGAAATTGTTGCATGCATGCTTCACAGAAATCAGAATCACATTTTACTAATACCTAATGAAAAAAATATCGAATCCTTAGCAGTTTTAAAGCAGGTAGCAATTTGAAACAGACAGAAGCTACAGACAGTACCCCGCTAGCGGATTACGACAGACAATATAATCAAAATTTTAATCTAGAAAATTCAACATTAGCATTTTCTACCTAGAGATTGTGTTAACAAAGTTTATCTTATGGGCCAAGTGGGGCCAGTTAAAGTTGACACGCTTGCCCGTTATGTACTCGCTTCACTGACTGTAGGGTTGCCATAATAACTATTTTGTTTCTAATCTACCTAATAGGTAGTGCAGGGTACCCATAACATAAGCTCTGCTTAGCTTATAGCTAGATGATGCTGTGTGAATTGACCAGCATTATTTATTTATTATGGTGCTTACTTATTAGATCTTACTCATGGCAAAAACATGGTAAAAATTAGGACTAGATTTACATAAGCCATAATTATTTCTCTTTTACAAGATTTACCTACCACTAGACCTTTTGCTTGATGATCGATTATCTTCTGTCAGTTAGTTGGTACAGTGTACGCCACTGTCCATACGTAACCCTGTTGAAGTTTGAAGTCAATTTTTGTAAAGTTGGTGTATAAATAAAAAGAACGTTTCATTTTATTAGACCAAAAATTCATGTAATTACGAAACTTGGAACCAGCCAAGAGGGTAAACTTTCGAGAAATGTCACTGTACCTTTGCTCTTTTTATGAATGATAGACGGCACTCATTCATTAATACAAGCGTATACTTGGTAGCTTTCGAAAGAGAAAAAACAAATTGCATCAAGTGGCTAAAATATTTTCTAAATCTTGTGCACCTACACTTAAAAATTTGCAGACTCATTTCAAGCTAAATTGAATGCAAGCTCCTAAAACAAGTAAACATCGCACCACCAAAACGCGGAAAATAAAAAACCTACCAGTCTTCAGGCAAAGTTTTTATTGGCAGCCCTGGTTGGAAGTTACCAAGCGGTGCGCTGGGCGGGTCTTGCGGCAGGGCGGGCGGTAATGACTCGAGGCGAGGAGTTAGCGTAGATGGACCACGGGAACTTCTAATGGAGTGGGCATTAGTTTGAAAGTCTAGAGTGCTCATTGGTGAAGTTGATACCTAGTTTGTAGTTTGTACTGAGGTTTGTTCGCTACCTGGTTATGGTTGGCACTTGTTATATGTGAATGCTTTCCTCCGTTGGCGTTACATAAGATACATCACCATCTCATTATTTTTATAGATTATACCGATAAATAAACTTTAATAATGTTAACAAAGCGAAAGCTCAAAAAGTTTTATTGGTGAGCTAATTTTATGCTATGATTGTATAAAATCTGAATAGGCAGATTTGCAATAAAGTCTAAAAAATTAAATTCAAAAAAGAATCATAAATACACGTCATCAAATTTAGGATATATTTTATTTTATATTTGTTTATCTGAGGTAGAATGCAAATTGTAAAATTTACTTTAATACTGTATTTTCACACTATGTTTCGTACATTTTCCTGAGTATATGAATAGTAGGTTTTTCATTTGCATTTTAACTCTCACTTTTATTTTTATTTAAGTTATTGTTTTCCTACATTTGTAAAACTTTAAAAGGAGAAGCCCTGGATCCTGATATACAGCCTAGGTACGCCAGTTTAGGACCCTACGTATTCAATATTTGAAACACCGTAATTGTGTCCAATATATGTTTTTTTTTGTTTAAAAAAAAGGCAGGTGGGGATAGTTAAGGTTTTTACCTTAAATGGAATTAATTAAATAAAATACTTTATCCACCATGTGAACCAAAAGGTCCTGCCTCAGCTTATTGTTGCTCAACAGAAATTTTTACAGCAACGCTGGTTTTCTGGCAGGACCCTTGGTGCAATAAGCTGTCCCATCTACATTTTTCTTCGTAATCTATGCCCGAAAGTTGAATTTCGGCCCGCTCTCGAGACTACAGATATTTATCTGGCCGTGGCCGGACTTTTTTAATATAAATGTTCTTTGTTCCTGACGGGAGAAAGTTTTAATGAAAATTCAAATAAGGACAACTTTTAACCTTTTTTATGTAGGAATTGTTTTTTGTTGTTTCAAGTGTCGGTGATAAGGACCCTTTTGTTTTAATTTTTTTAACCCAGGAACAAGGTACTATTAAACTCGACGTTTGGGCAAATTGGGGTATGTATTGATGTAATTTTTTATGTAAAGAATTCGTTCTAAATGACAACAAAATAATAGGTGGAGAATTCACCTTCCTATGGGATCACATGATTAAAATTTTCACCACAAAAAACAAGGACTTATTTACCAAGTGTCCGTGGGGTTTCCAAATAAATCAGAAATAAGGTGTCCTAGAGTGTACTCTACATTTTTCTAAGTGCTTTCTAGTCTTCAAGACCCAAAGATCGATCCTAATTAATTAATTACTGATGTAGGCGGGTTAACTACGAACCTTACTTTTGTTGGAAGAACACTATGACCTATGACTTGAAATAAAGGAAAGGAACACCTCTTATATTCATCATCATTAGCAGACACATTTCCATTGCTGGACATGCTTGCCCAAACAAGGGGAGTGTTGCCAGCACCCACCCTATGGTCTTGTGTTAGTCATAATATCCCGGTCAGCCCGCAGCCCGACGATGTGTGTACGACATCCATCTAATTTGACGACTTATTCTGGGACACCTTGTCCAACATTACTCATTAACGCAATTCTTTCAGGTATAGGGGAGTTGACGAAATACGAGAGGAATGGGTAAACAGAAGAGCTCGGTAAATTAAGGGCGCCTTTCATTACGAGCCCTTCACCCAGCGCTGGGCTAATAAATTGAGTCTCAAATATCGTCGAGGGTACTTCCCGTGCGTGGGTTTGGAATATTTGTTTATGTGGTGGTCTTTGAGCTTGGTTTTGCTTTTGGATTTAATTTATTAATATTATTGTGCGATTTCTCAGGGTCTACGTTGCGTTGGAATTTTTGTTTGTCTAGCATTATTTGTTTAATTTAATCAACAGGCTGCTTGTAAATACTTAATACAGGCCGTGTGTTGCCGGCTTAGAATTTGCAAAACGCCAACTATTTCCGCGGGTGTGTCAGAGGCGACTAAGGGATATCCACCGGGGGCGGGCAGCAGCGCCTCCTGCAGAACTATTTTACTACCAAACTGCGATACCCAAAACGCATGCCCAGCGTGGGGATTATGGGTATTACCCCATGTTACAATGACCAATAAGGTGTTAATCAGGGGGAGGTCTGCGTCCAGCAGTGAACAGGCTGTAGGTGTAGATGCTATACCTAAATACATTATTGTAGGTGTATAGGTAAATAATTACTATATTTAATTAATATAGGTAAATAATTACCCCAAGAAGCCAGTTTTTTGACGATAAACACATTCTAAGGGTTATGTTCTCTAGAACGTAATCGTACGATCAGCAGCTGCTTTGGATAAATTTGACAGATAATTTAAGATTAAGCATTAATAACAATAATTTAAGTAGGTATTTGTAAGATATGATACATGATTTGAATTTTTGTAATTTTTATTAGTTACCTACATAATAATGCACACAGCTTCCCATGTTCAATTCAACGATCCTACCCATCCGCGGTTGTCTGGTAGTGATTGCTTTTAAGCAATAAGTCCGCCAATTGTTACATTTTTGTAATTTTTATTTATTTTTGATTGTTAATTGTTTCGTTCCGGCATTACCCCGACCCAAACTATTTTATGCAAAGTAATTTTTAAAAACCTTTTACCCAGTTTGTGATAGAGACATTAGATTTTTATAATGCCCCGTAAATTTTTTTTTATAGTATAGGCAGAGATGTGAAAACAGAGTTTGGTGGGCAAAAAGAGCAACTTCGCATCTCTGCCAACACCATATAAAATAAAACTAGAGGCATTAAAAAATCTTATGATAGGTATCACAAACTGCCCAATCGATTATTGAAAACATAGGTATCACAAACTGCCCAATCGATTATTGAAAACACACATAGTAAAAAGACATAGATGGAGGCGCTTATTTGATACAAAATAGTTGTGTTGCGTACAAACGGGCGTACAAACCGCGGCGGAACTATCGTTCGTCCATCGACCACCGAGTAAGGAAGCGTGAACCAATTCACCAAGCGCTGAGGATAGCAACTTTTGTACAATTACCACGAGCCGCAGCCGCCGCCGCCGCCCGCCCAGCACCGCTGTAACGACAGCAGAAGAAGAAGTTAAGAGGTATGTCTTGAGATTATACAATTATAACATCAATATATAAATAAATAATGCTGGATGATCCAAATTGCATCATCTAGACCCAAACTAGGCGGAGCTTGGGGCTAGATTTAATAAATTATAATAATACAATATTAATCAACGACGCGTGACCCGAGATGGTGAGTATCTGGCGCAGCGCATCAGCATTGCCATACAGCGTGGCAATGCAGCCAGCGTCTTAGGAACGCGACGACTGGTATTGATATGGATCAGTTGAGCTACCTGTAGATTGTTTGCAGTCTGCAGTTAGTTCAATTGTTTGAATTGTAAATACTAGTTGTATTTTATTTCTATTAGTTGATTGTAATATTCTTTTTGAATGAATCAATCAACATGAATTAATCAACAACAACAATATGAATTAATCAACTACTCGGAAATCAGAAATCAAAAGCGTTTATTTCTTTCGGCCTTAGTCAGATTACGAAATTTTCTGGTATTTTCGGACCAGATTGGTCGTTTGTTATGAAATTCTGGTGAATAATGGAGCTGCATTATTCGAAAGGGAATAAATAGAACTAAACAATATGCAATTAGTATTATATAACTGTGACTCTACTTATATAGATATATATAGACGTGAATAGGTAAGTACCCTATCGCTTTAGGTGTGCCTGTAATGATAACTGTACAATATTATTAATAAATAAATACATATAAAATGTGTAAAAATTAAAGTCAATCGAATTATGTATTTGATTAAGAATCTACTAGACCTCTACTTAAGATTCTATTTGAATTGATTCAAGACTTTTTTTGATGGTATTAAAAATAAAGGTTTTATAGAAAAAAAAAATGTTTTTTCAAGTCAGAAATATCTTTCCATTTCTGCTGGCGCTACATCTAGAAGTTTCACACACATAAATTATAGCCACCAAAGGATAGGTCGGGCTAACTTCACACTTTCCTCGTATTTTATACTAATGGATATATATGTGGGGAAACTTTCCAGGCTTTCAGGCAACGAGCTAATTGGGAGTGCGTTACTAGGAATAGTTACTTGAAATATACAGGGTTTGGCGTTTGCTGAAGGGATGTACCATTTATGTCCATTATTGTAAATACCAAAAATTAGTAGCAGAGATTGGGGCCTTTGACCAGCAGTGGGATGAATTAGGATGACGGAAAATAAACTAAAGGGTAGTCTTTAATAAAAAATGCTCTGGGATATTAAATAAATTGATGGGCTTTTTCATATAAAAAATTGAGGTCAATCCCTGAAATCCGGGTAACGTATAATCAAGAAAATTGAAAATACATTTCATATGCATCACTTAGTAGGTACTGAATTTGTCTTTTCTACAAAATATTTAACCCCCTTGAAAGTGAAAGAATGCTTGTTAACTGGATCCTGTTATCTGTCGACCTTGAAAAAGATAAAAAAGTAGTCTATAAAACTCTTCTCGCTAAATTAACTCTCTTTTGAACATGATGTAGAAAGTGGCCAATACAGATACAGACTTCATATGGTCGTATCGAGAAGCGACTGATCTCTTGCCTCTACCGTAAATGCCCACCTATTCCGAGGAAATACCACAGCAGCGTGAGATCGTATTTCAGTGAATTCTGAAACACCCTGTATATTCGAGCAGCTGCCAACTTTACGCGGTTGTGACTCGGAAGGAAATTTGATTGTCCTCCATTTCCGATCGAGATTGGATCCGCTTTGGAGTTGTTTGTGACTAATTTGTTCTTTGATAGTTTGTTGCCGATTGCGTAGTATCTAAGTCAGATGCGGGAATAACTGGTTCTGGTCCTGCAATGAAGAATGACATCGCATTGTCATACATTGCGTAAATTATTCAAGTTGAAGGAATGAGTTTCAAGCATATTACGCATTCGATGATTCTACCCTAGACAACAATCCCCGTGCTTGGCCTACTGGTCCTGCAATGGTAATGTTTGTAAATCTCTGTGATGGCGTCGCATCTTGAATAGCAAAATTTTTTTACGTAGGAAAAATTTAAAATTCGTGTCTCTTGTAATGAAAATAAAAATCTTTGATCGCACATCAGAATCTATGATTTTTTTGGTAAGACGTTCGATTTTTTTTGGCAATAGTTAATAATGAAACTTTCATTTAACTTTTTTCAAAAACCTTAAACCAAGACAAACCTACTCAAATATTCTCTGATGATAAATTTACCGAATACACCGGTCATTATTATAGTGTAGAATAGTAGAATAGTAGTACTTGACCAGAAAACTTCTGTAAATTAATACAATGCACTAAAACATCTGAAACCAGCCAGCTCTTCAATTAGATTCTGTAACTATGTAAACAACGTTGGCTTTAGTTTGCCAACGTTTTAGTTAAATATTTTGTGTAAGCAGAAATTTCCATTGTTGGCCACGAATTCAGTCTTTAATTAAGTGTTTACGAAAATAATAATGTTCACTTTAATATTCAGAGCTTGGAGGTGGAACATTGTTTTGGTGGTAAATTGCGAGTAGATATAGAAAGTTGGTATTTAAAAAAAACATGAGATTAAGCAGGTACATTAATCGTTTTTGGCCAAGTAGAATACAAAAAAACTACAAACCTTAAAACGTAGACATAATTTACCTCTTTACAGGAAAGTAAAACTGAACCTGCATGGTCAGCAGCGTGGGGATGCCATAGAATCATCGCTTGATGATTGTTCCTATTGTGGCGCTCATCAGGAAGTCCTATGTCCAGCAGTGGTCTAGCATGGACTCCTTATAAACGAATGTACAGGACACTAGAAAAGATTAGGTTCCTAAGTACTTTTATGTTCCTTGTACAAAGTTATTATCTTAAAATATTTTGTTCTTACATGTCCAGTCCATCCCAAGGTTGCCAGGAAGAGATCGCTCATAGCGATAAGGCCGCCTTTGTACTTCGTCTACTCTAAGCAATTATTTCTGTATTGTTATCTGTCTTTGTGTGGTACAATAAAGTTTAATCTATCTAAGTATCTATCTTTGTTCTTTATCTACTCTTTTTTATTTTTCAAAACTACATTATAGCTACGCTAAAGTAGCGCCATCTACCCCCGGGAGGTTGAACCTTGTGGTGTACTCGGCGAAGGGTCCCGCCGACTCTGCTATTAATTTCCTAAGGGAACTCCGCACCCGCTGCCTCGTACCACGAGACAAAACGACAGACGTATTTCTATTCAAATGAAAAAAAAAAATTTTTTTTGGTCTACACTTTTTGTATGGTCGGCTGTCGATCGGACAGTTTATAACGAAAATATAAATAGGTACTGTAAGTTACTATAAGTTGATTAATTTAGTTTTATTTTACCAAGTATGTGTATTTTCATGTCTGTGAAGAAAATGATGCAGGTAGATGAGGTCAATGAATTAAATGTTTTCATACAAAAGACTTCAACGCGCTAGTTTCTAATAAATTTTGGTCTCAACGGAGGAACTACGCTATGACAGGATGTTTTCTGCCACAAATACCCATCAATTTACAAAAACGTACCTACCTACTATACCAGAAAAACCAGATGGCAAGGTTGATTTTCCACGATCAAGTGAAATTACAGATAAAGCACTAGTTTTTCGCTTTGAAAAAATAAAAATCGTCGTCGTATACAGGGTGACTGGAACTCAACCCGCCATAGCAAATTCGCAAATAGAGGAGGTCATTTGCTAATTATTGGACCTTACTTTCCCTTACTAAAGTTTTATAGTTTTGGTGATATGTCAATTTTTATAATTTATTGAGATTTTTCCAAAATTTGACCTTCAAGCATTCGTAACTTTTTTTTCTTTTCTCTTCAGTATTTCTTATATTTTTCCTTTCGGTCCATTCTGTGTGACCTTGTCATATTACCAGAGTGTAGTTTTATTACTACCTGCTCTTTAATATTACTTGTCTACGTCGCGCCGTGCCAATGTTTTTTTGAAGATTGTAGTACTTAACCAATTGTTTTTTTGCGGTGGCGCATAAAACTTTACTTACAAGAACAATCACCTTTAATAGAAAATGAGAAAAATCTATACTAACAACTCGAAAAAAACGTACCTACCACAAAACAGAAAAAAATAAATAAATCGTGCCTCTGTATTGTAAGAACACTCTCACTTATAGAAGAAAATGAGCAAATTCTATACCAACATCTCGAAAAGATAATAAAAACGACAAAAACAGAAAAAAAAACAAAATCGCGCGCTACGTTATCGTTTTGCGTATCGCTTGCACATGGTACACGGTGGAGGGTCGGTTATCTCCACGCTCCATGGCTCCGTGGAAATGTAATGAAAAATTACACACGCCTACCGTTGTCTCTTGTCTCCCGGCCTTTGTGTAAGATTGCTTTTAAATATCGAACGATCACATTTCAAGATTGCTTTTGAGTGTGGAACGGAAGTAGAATATTATCAAGGACACTGATTCCTGTATTCGATATTACAAAAAAGTATAGTGCGTGAGGATACTATACTTTTTCTTTTTCAGAATAGCGACCTCTTTTCAGTTCAAATTTTGAAATTTTGAGGTCGATGTCAGATTTGAACTTCAAATAGCTTCTTCTTTCATTTGTTTCTAGTAATATGGTATAGTAAGTAGTACCCTTTAAACTAAACTTTGAACTTCGAACACTTGGAGTTCCATGGAAACACAAATTCCTTAAGGCTATTATATCCTTAAGGCTGGCGTTTAAGGAATTTGTGTTTTGATTTTGCTGAACAAATCCATGAACGAAAATGCATTTAGGGATTTTTTCAGCAAAATCAATAATTATGTTAAGGCAGATTAAGTAGTGAAAATAAACTTTGAACTTCGAATACTTGGAGTTCCATGGAGATAGATAAGTCAAAGGAATTTGTATCTTGATTTTGCTGAATAAGTCCTTAAACGAAAATGCATTTAGGGAATCCATTAGTATAAGAGTCAAAGAGGTCTCTCCTATTTTTATATAATATTAAATGGTAACCTGCAACTACATAATTCATAGACTACTACATATTATTACAATATTTAATTCAATCATCATCATCATCAAAACTTTCTTTCGCAGGTCACATGTCGTCATCCCACCTGGCTGAAGGGTATCCTACACTACGTTGGCCTAGTCGCGGTCTCCACTTAGAACACTAATGACTAAGTTAATATTTGAAAAATACTAACTACATTTTAATCTCTATGTTGATGCAAAGGTGTCATAGTTCTACCATGGAAGGTTTTTATTTATTACCTTTATGTGATTTTAATATAATTTTTTTTTAATTTATTTTTGCCCAAGAATCGAGAGCCTATATCGGATGTAAAAAGCTACCCTTGAGCGGTTATAAAAAGTATAAAACTAAATAAACGACTGTAGTATTTTTTTTTATGGATCTTTTCATCAAAATGGTCCTTCCGCATCCAAAGTCGGATGAGCTCTGCGCCTTGCACCCCTTGCTTCGAGACTACACCTATCCCCTCTACCCCCCTCCCCGTTTTTAATGCCGCCTTTACACGTCTGCTTTTACACTAATTTCAAAAGACGAATTTTACATAAATAAACCCAAGGAATTATAAACTTAACTACTGAAGATAATAAGGTTTACAATAGAAGGGGATCAAAAAGCAAGTTAGATCAGAATCTAATGGGATAAAGTTCTTTCGAGAAGCTTGTTCTTAATACGTTGCTGTTTTATTTTAAGCTCTATACTGGGTGTCGTAGAGTTGGTTTTTGTTTAGGTTTGCAGAGGTGCAATAATTTAAGCAAAGGGTGGAATGCGACGGAGAGTTCTTTTTGGAGTTAGTGCGAGTGAGACGTGCGTAGGTTGAGAGGGTGCGGGTTAAACGCGTTACAGGGGCGGATTTAGGGTAAGCGATTAAAGTATTAGGATTCGTAAGGTAATTAAGTTGATGTTCCAAATTATGCACTATAATATAGTAAAATAATTTGATTGCTTTAAAAACTAAAAACGGGCTTCAAATTCCTAAATGTTTTTTTAAGTTTTGTGCGAAAAATACTAATTCCTCGAGAAAAAACAATTATAAGACCATCTTGTTATCATTCTCATTACATTAGCGAAAGATAGTTACGTAAATCTGAACATAGAAACTTTTCCTTTTTGAAGTTGGTTAAAAAAGTTATTCTGTTTCGTGGTTTTGAGATACTTTAGAAATTCGGGTAAGTACCTACATAGTTCTTGAATTTTGCGACAACGAACGATGTTTCTGAATGAAATGGAATATAATTACCTATCTTATAACTATTAGTTCAAGAGCTCTTATTTACACTCGCTAGGACACATCGAGAGAATGAAGGAGGGTTGGGCTGTCAAGCAGTTGCATGGGGAAAAACCATTGGCGCATGGACCAGTTGGAACCATTGGGGCGTAGACTAGTGGACCGCTTTAGGTGTCTCAAAGTGGTTTAAGCCGATCTTTGCGAACCCTACGAGCTGGCGAGAGACAGCTCAGAACCGAGATGCTTGAAGTCTTGTCTCCGAGGCCATGATTGGGGTCGCTGTGCCACAGGAGTATTATATTCTCACCAAGCCAATCAATACTTAAAATACTTATAATAATTTTTAGAGGCTAATACATTTGATAAACATTTTTTCCTATACTGAAGGCCTGGGTTTGTAATTTGGATAATTGTATGAAAAAATAAAAGACATCGCGCCAGGTTTTAAAAATTTATCTATATCTGTTGGTGGGTAGGTAATAATAATAATAATAATAATAATAATAATAATGCTGGACAATTCACACAGCATTATCTAGCCCCAAGGTAAGCAGAGCTTGTGTTATGGGTACTAGATAACTGATATACTTAATACAAAGGTAGATGACCTACAGGTATTGTATTACTGATACTGGGCAATAGATTTATATTTTTGCATATAAAAACACCCATAACAACCTGCACAGCTATTTGCAGATCGTACAAACATTTGTCCCAAGGCCGGAAACGAACTCTCAACCTCCTACGTCGCGGGCAGACCGTCGCCCGCCGCGCCACATAGGTCGTCATTTGTACGACATATTTATGCTTTTTCAGAAGGCAGCAGAGTGGAATCCATTTAAGTAAATTAGAGTGAATCTACCACCAAAATGCTTTCTAAGACTGCTCTTAGAATGCATTGAATGTATAATATAATCTGGCGATTATTTTCATGAATGTCATAGTTAGCTTATAACTAAGATTAGTTCACTTTATCTACTGCTATTAAAATAAATATTGTAATTATAAATAAATATTCTATAAAAGTAAAAGTCTACCTGATATGAAACTGAACGAAAAAGCTTGTTGCTCTATTATATCAATCTCAATCATCATTGTGGCATGAAAATCTACCTCCAAACTACTTCGCTGCTTTGGGGAATAAATGCCTCCCGAAATCAATTCCCCAAAGCATCCCCAATCCGGCCCTGCCTCCATCAACACCCCAATAGGCCGACTGCGACGCTGCGAACGCTAAAAACGCACCCCTTTTACCCCTTACCCTGATTTTTAAGCCTACTCCCAACCCCCCTAACTCCCGGGTTAGCCAGAGGTACATTTATGCGCAATAAATTTTGACCGCCGTCATCTACCCAAAATGGCGTCACTACTCCCACCCACCCCTTAAAAACAAACCCTACTCAAACCAAATAAAGCTGATATTACAACGAGTGAACTGAAACCTATGTAAAAGAAAATGCCTCGTTTTGAAGCTAGAGTCTTTCATTTCAAAAGTATGCTTTGTTCCTCCGGGATAGGGATCAGTTTAGTTTGTTTTTGTTCACATAAAGAAGGCGCTACTTTTGCGGGTAGGACAGGGACAAAGCTAGCCTATTTACCTACGTCTATAGTCTATTTCTCATTTGTCTTGGTGATAGTGCGATAATAAAATCTATTGTTATGATGACCGGTCCTTTCGGTTGGACTATGGTAGGACAATATCTTTTTGTTGGAGTTTACCACAAAGGCGGACAAAGGGTTAAATGCAATTCTATTTAAACTTGGAACGAATCATTGTGTCCGTTGCAGCTAATCGAACTGGTTGGAAAAGAGTTCATTCAAGGTCCAATCAGATTGAACAAAGGAGGTTTTTAGATCTGTGGATAATGTAGCGTGCGTTATGTGCAGTTCATAACGGACACTATTTTACTGGTTTTTACTTATACCAATGTCTTATTAAAATTTTTACTGGCTTTGTTAAATGTAATTCCATTTAAACTTGGAATAAATCATTGTGTCCGTTGCAGCTAATCGAACTGCTTTGAAAAGAGTTCTAATAGTCCAATCAGATTAAACAAAGGAGGTTTTTATAGCTGTGGGTTATGTAGCGTGCGTCATATGCAGTGATTAGATAACGGACAATATTTTACTGGTTTTTACAAATACCTGGGCAAGAGCGTATACTTGTACTCTCTTGGCCAGTGTTGCTTATGACCATTTTGAATTAATTTAAGTACTTACCTACTTATCTCAAATATGGACTCTTTAAACTTTAGTTTTTCTTATCTTACCGAGGTCTTAATTAATTTTTTACTGACTTTTGTAAAGGATTTGCCTGACCTATGGTATTCTGTAGTTACCATATCTAACTGAAACACGTTTTATTCCAGGCTTAGAACCTGAATGCTAAAATTTATAAAATAAGCGTGATGTTTTGATTATTAGGTACTACGGAAAAACCATTGGACAATTTTTACCCAAAAAATTTAACTAACATTCTACACATAACAAAAACCCGAAAGTTTGTGAAATGTGATTTTTTGTTACCAGGATCTCCAAAACTACTGAACCGATCAAAATGGAATTTTGCGTACATTTAGAATATAGCCTATCTTCGATAATAGGCTGCTTATTATATTAAAAATATGCGTGCGAAGCCGCAGGCAGAAGCTAGTATTACATAAAAAGAAGAACAAACCCATTAAATTACTGTCGGAAGTGAGTGCCATCAAGATAAATAGAAATGTCACTATGATGGATTGCCTCCCTTGAGCCCGAACCACCTTAATCATGCAACCCCTTAAAAGAGAACACCCTTATGTCTATAGCAGATAGGTTCAGAATTGACCCAGCAGTATGGGAGACCCATGGTTCCTGAAGGCAGCTTATACTTTGAGTATATTTATTAGGTGTTTGTTTGAAGGAAAATAAAGGGTCGTGACGTAGGTAAAGGTTGTCGCAGATATGGACCGTACCACTGCGGCCCAGCTCAAAAATTACATTTATGCTTAAATTTTTAACTTTAGGATACATCTTATAAAAATAGTATTTAATAGACAGCGCGTGGGCCATTTGATGGAAGCTGTAAGCAGTTAAGTAAGCAATCATTTCATCGTAAAATGTATCTGGTCTGAACTATTTTTTTTGCTCATATTACATGTATAACTCACCTACACAGCTTAGGTCTTAAATGTTAGCTTAGGTCAATAGTACAGTACGGGTGCATAGTACTATTGACCTAAGCTCTTACGACCTAAGGTACTGTAGGGCTCTGCAAACGCAGTCTGTGTTTCTTGCTCACAGAGAGAAGAGAGCTTTAGAGCTTTGATTTGGTATTTAATAATCAATGCACACTTTATTAACAAACGGCTTACAATGGTCGCAAAACCAGGTATCTTACTGCTGCCTAATTTGCTAAGCCCCATTTTTAGAGTTCCGTACCTCTACATGAAAAAGGGAACCCTTAAACGATCACTTTGTTGTCCGCCTGTCTGTCCGGCTGTCAACCCGATTTTCTCCGGAACGCGTCGAGGTATCGAGTTGGAATTAACATCATTATACTCATGTCCGTACCCCTTGGAGCCTCGATATAAATAAAAATTAAAAATTATAGGTCAACGCAATCAAAAGTTACAGCCGTTTATGTGCGAATATTTTGAAATTTTCAAGGGAATCACATGCACACAAAACTTTAGGTTTTGTGTGCACGTGATTCCCTTGAAAATGATTACGGGGTATTTCCCGTAGACCTAGAATTATGAAATTTGGGAAGAAGCAAGGTCTTATAGCACAAGTAAAGGGAAAAATCTAAAAACCGTTAATTTTAGTCTATTGACAAAAAAAAATACTTTTTATTCTTGCCATAGACTAAAACCTATAGGGTACTTCTCGTTGACCTAGAATCATAAAATTTGGCGAGAAGCAACATCAATTTATAAACCGTCAATTTGTAGTCTATTCACAAAAATAATACTTTTGATTCTTGCCATAGACCAAAACCTATAGGGTACTTCCCGTTGACCTACAATCATAAAATTTAGCACAAGTAAAGGGAACAATCCGAAAACCGTGAATTGGTATTTATCAATTATGCGCATAAATTTGTGTTAGGTATTAATTATTCGCGTGACGTAGGTACGCAGAACCTCAATATACTTTTTGAAAGAAAAATTAACAGTAACAGCACGAATTCAGGACTCGTGCCTCGGAAAGCACGTAAAGCCATTGGTCCTGCGCCTGACCTCTCCCCGGTCGTGTCAGTCTGCCATCCCACAGGATTCTGAGAACGATGGCGAGTGCATCTGTGTTTGCGCTCACACTTGTGCACTATAATTGTGTCCTGTGTATGTCTCCGTTGAGACTGACCACCGTGGCCGAAGATTCGGCTAGAAGGACAACATCATCATTATTTAATGCAATATTGTTGAGTGAATGAACAAAAAGTTTTTTGAACTTACGCTATCAGCATACAATTATTATAAATATTCACGGATTATTCACAATCTGTGACGACCTCTGTGGCGGAGCGGGCGAAGGTCTGCCTGCGACGCAGGAGGTTGCGGGTTCGATTCCCGCCTCGGGACAAATGTTTGTACGATCTGCAGTTCAGGGCGTTCTGGATGTTTTCTATGTATAATAAAAAATATATCCATCTATGTAGTGTATTGTATTAAGTATATCAGTTATCTAGTACCCATAACACAAGCTCTGCTTAGCTTGGGGCTAGATAATGCTGTGTGAATTGTCCAGCATTATTTATTTATTTATTTAATCTGTCGTGGTCACGAGGTGTCATCATCATTCCGTCATCCCATGACCACGACAGTGTGTATACCTGTTGAAATGTCAGGAGAAATAGGTAAATAAACGCGATATATAAACTTGAATATTTATAATAATGCATGAACTGTAGATATAAGTTACAAGTCATTTTTGATTGCAGGTCGTCGCGTCCGAAATGAAACAAGAATTTGTGTCTGCAGCGGCAGAAAAATATAATAATCATCTTTACAATAAGTCTCTTGGTTTCGATATATAAAGGCAATAGAAGGACATGATTGCGTATTTTCAGAAGATTTTTGGGGATTATTAATGTGTACATTTAATATATTTGAAGTACCTATAAGAACTTACATAAATAAACAAATAATGTTGGAAAAACCACTCAGCATCATCTAACCTCAAGCTAAGCAGAGTTTGTGATATGGGTACTAGATAACTGATATGCTTAATTATATTGTATTATACTACATAGACTCTATTCATAAAGTTTTCTCGTAGTTAGAGCGCCGATTTAAACTGACGTTTGTAAAAGGATAATTATGTAGATAGTAGATACATAACGATAGATAAGTTTATATTTGGTGTATTATTTTTCTGAAAATAAATACTTTAGTTTGTTATTTTTATATTAAGACACACATTTAGTACATAATGTAGGGATCACTATAACTAGGTAAATACTGTATCTGTGTGGCTTAGAATTTGCACCACCCCAATTCTTCCCGCGGGCGTCGTAAGAGGCGACTAAGGGATATCAACCGAGGCAGCAGCGCCCCCGCAGAACAACTCTACCACTGAACTGCGATCCCCAAACCGCATGCCCAGCATGGAAATTATGGGCATACCACCCATGGGATAAAAGCCAATATGGCGCTTATCAGGGGAGGCCTCCGTCCAGCACCAATACAGGCTAATGAGGTGAGGTGAGGGTTGAGGAGGTAGTTATACTGTATTTTATTTAATTATGGAGAAAACTACCAATTCATTCGCTTTCATACCTATTCCCACAAAACAAACAAAAACGCTAAAACCAAAACATTATCTCGCCAATATACACAGTTATCTAGCGAAAACTAAAAGCAAAAAAAAAGCAAATGCAAAAACAAAATGGAAGACCGCGGCTTAGGTGAGGTGGGGTTTGCACGCATGTGCGTGTGGGGGGAGGCTGGGCAAATCGCCACCCCCGGGCTGTGGGTGGACCACTAGGCATAATTTTTTGGAAAATCTTCCTTGGGCATTTATTTCCCTTTGAATTATTTCAGGGAAGCGAGGGCGCCATGGTTTGTAGAATTAATTAGAGGGTGCTTTGTTTTGGAGCTTTTTGGACGTTTTTTAGTCTCTAAAGGAATTTTAATGAGCGGGCTTGATGAGAACATGATGAAATTAGTCTAGAATTTGTGTCCACGGACGTTAACTAGCAAATTGTTTTAACCAGTTTTAGTATGGAACAAGCAAATGGTCCGATTTAATGTAGGTAGAACCAAAGGCTTTGTCTTTGACGACATCATCACCTCTAATGGATGGACTAAATCGGACAGAATGGCACAAAAGATAGATAACCTCCAAAGATACAATATTATGATTCAGCACTGTTACTTTGTTGTACCACTGTGTTTTACCAATCAATAGAGCAATGAAGCTTCAATGTATTAAATTTAAATTGTTTTTGGCTATTGGTAATTTACGGAGGAGCGTTTCCACAAAGATATTATACTACTAGCAAAAACGACTATTTACCTAGTAGCACACATAGAAAGAACCTAATTGCAGCGCACAGTTAGGTACCCAATTTATGTACATGAGGCTCGAAAATGTTACACGTAAAACCTAAACATGATATTTTCCGCGTTCATTTAATTTTATGCTCTTGTTATTTGACCCGTATCGTTAAAATATTGACGGACGGGAAAATAACTACTATCAGACTATAGAACATTTTACTAAATCATTGTACGGACTAAAATTATTACAAGATTTAAATTAAATAGGGTTCTACATAACAGAAATCTTTGATTAAATTATAGTTTCATCAAAAAAAATTGTTTCGATGTATCGACATTTTTTTATACTATTATGTGAACCACTTCTGGTAATAAATAATAAATAAATAATGCTGGACAATTCACACAGCATTATCCAGCCCCAAGCTAAGCAGAGCTTGTGTTATGGGTAGGTACTAGATAACTGATATACTTAATACAATACACTACATAGATAGATATTTTTATTATACATATAAAACATCCAGAACGCCCTGGACAAATGTTTGCAGATCGTACAAACATTTGTCCCGAGGCGGGAATCGAACCCGCAACCTCCTGCATCGCAGAAAAAATGATGAGTAGCTTGTAAAAGGCTCTAAATTTAATCACAGAGTTTCCATCGTAAATACCTGTGTATAAGAGATTAAATGGGGGAAGGTAGACGAAATGATACGGATAATACAAAATCTGGCATGAATTCAGAACGCACAAATATTAATTTAGACAAATAACTAACGCCAACTCTTCCAAATCCCCATTCTAAAGTCCAATTATTCACTTTGACGTCGCGCGTAGATAATCATCTGTCATACGACGTTGAACGGGAAATGGTCCAGTTTACCCAGACCTCCCTCCGTCCATACAACTCAAACTTTCCCACTGTAGTTTTAGAGTCGTTAGGGGAATCGTGGGATCATTTTTGAATGGTAAATGAAAATGGAAAAGCGATGTGCGGGAAGGATTTTGAGTCGGGCTGTGTTTGTGCGTAAAATAAGATTGTGAATGACGTTTTTCGGGTCGGTGAGATAAATTGATGTCAGTTGTTTGTTTTAGCGTTTAATTTTAATAAAGTCCACGCCCTTTATTTACTTTTAGGGGAGAATTGGTAACTACCTAGTGATTTTAATTTAATTATATTCCTTCCTTTTTTATTTCCTGGGTAAGTAAATCATCACTGTAAAGCTTGTATTGAAAAAACATGTTTCGAGCTAAATGCCAACGAGCGATGTTTTTTTTATTATTGTCTAGCATACATATTTTAACTGCATGTTAATTGCAAATAAAGAACATTAGAAAATTAACCAATAAGGGGCAAAAATAGGGTTTCTTCAGCCTAGACTACCAAACTGATTCTCTACGTGGAAACAATTACCTTGACAGAATTTTATTTTCACCTACACAACTGTTGGGTAACTAGTTGTCTCGATGGAAAATTATTTTCACGACAACAAGTTATCTGTATGGAATTTTCATTCCATCTTGAATTAGTGATACACTGGATGGAGGCGGCTCAGGACCCCTATTCATGACGTCGTTTGGGGGAGGCCGATGTTCAACAGTGGCCGTATACGGGCTGATGATGATGATGATAATGATAATGATGATGAGCGACACACTCTAAATAGGCTAGTGTTCTAAAAAAATCTAATGAGTCCGTCGGTTAGATTATCAGAAGATATTGGAAACGATTTTTTTATTTTGTCGATAAAACAAAAAATTATAAAAATATAGGTACCAGTTAAAGTTTTGCGTGACGACCTTGCGACACTTTTTAGGTGTCTGTGTGCAAAGGTGTGACGTCACTAGCCCCCACTCCCAAACTTTGACGCGCTTTATTTTTGTCATTCTTTTTCCAGATAATTCTGATAATTAAACTGACGGACGAAATAGAATATTACTTTTTTTTTTTACCCAGGAGTCCTTATTGTCCTGTCCAGGTGATCTCATAAACTCCCGGCTAAACCTAAAATCAGGTTTAAAACTACGTAAATGAAGTTAAACTAAATCCGAGGGTCCGTTATTTGCTTAACTACCTTGGACTCTCCTGAATCACGAGTAGACTTCCGTTGACAAAAAGGTAATGGATCTCATTTTACTTCTATTTTTATGTTAATTTCAAGTGTATTAGAACAGCTGTTAAAATGGGAGCTTTAGTAAAGAAAAGATTTAAAATATTTTCTAGCTTAGACCCACAGCTTTGCGCGCAATTTTCTCAAATAAAAAGTTACTTATTTGTAAATCCAGTTTAGAACTACATTTATGCAAAATTTCAGCCCGATCCGTTCATTAGTTTCGGCGTGAAGAAGTAACAAACATCCGTTCATCCATACATTGCAACTTTCGCATCTATAATATCAGTGTAATGTCTCTTAGAAGTCTAAAACTTGTAGGTATCTGCTTGCTTGTTGAGAAAACATCGTAATATAATATTTCAATCCAAAACCGTACGAAAATAAAGAAAAGTAAACGAAAAAAACAATGTGAAATTCTTGGTGAAAAGTAAACAAACATGATTGAACAGCAAAGTGTTTTTAAATGCGCAACATTGTATTTAAACCACATCAAAGTACTGCCTAAAGGGAGGAAAATAAATCCAATAAAAGCTGAACAGAAAAAAAAAGAAAAATATCACACCTATTGCTTTGTAATCCGGACAGGCTGAATAAAATTTTAGCACGTAGTAGGCAGAAAAAATGGAGACCCAAACAACCCTTGGCACGGTAAAAAAAATGGAATATCTCTTTTTGATTACAACAATATAAATTTGTGCCTTCGCTGGGATATAAGTTAGGAGCTTAGAGCTTGTCGCACATCTGAAAAGCAGCGCCGCAGCATACCACAAAAATGAGATTTTAATATGGGCAATAACTCGTAATATTATAAATATTATTAATATATGAGTATTTTATACTAGCCCGCGGTTTCAGCCTATTGTTTAAGTTAGGCTACCTTCTAAGTATATATTATGCCAAATTTCATCTTGATCTGTTCTTCTGAAGAGATTCTGAAGCGACTTCAGAACAGTTTTGAAGATCCTAGGTAACAAAAATTTCACATTTCACAAAACTTTTTCATTTATAATATTACTAGCCCGCGGCTTCGCACGCGTATTTTCAGTATAATAAGTAGCCTATTGTCTAAGTTAGGCTTTGCTCTAAACGTACGTCAAATTTAATATTGATCTGTTCAGTAGTTTTGGAGATCAAATAACAAAAATTCTGATTTCACAAACTTTCAACGTTTACAACGTTGAAAGTTTGTAGGAAGGCAGAAGGTATTAGTAGGAAGGCAGTAGGGTAGTAGGAAGTAGGATAGGATAGGATATACGACATCAGAAGAGAGACAATTCGCGGATCACTCGTTTGAAGCTTGTGGGAAACCATGTTGTCACTAGAACGGCCGGATAACGCAACCCAGATGTAAGCACGTCTCAAGTCGCGATGTTTGACAGTTTTCAAATAAAAATCTGTTAAAAAAAATTCCCTTGAAACGTGCTTAAACAAAATGCTTTTTTTACAAATTTATGCTGGGTGAGGTGGTAGCGGTTTTGGATTAATGTGCGCAGATCTTTTACCAAGTATCCAAATTTATACACTACCTGTAAGGAGCTCATGATACTTCAGAGTCTACGTGTGGTGTTTTGAATGCTTGTTCAGTTGAAATGTCAATACACTAAAATATATTTGGAAATTTTAATTTTAACATAAATGACTAATATCTACTTTTAACAATATGACTCACACAATATTTGCGTGCAGGCTGAATACAATTACTAAAATAGTTCTAAGATCTGAAATTGTATAGTTAGTTACGTATTCTTGCAAATAAATTATTGATTGATTGAAATAACGTGATATTGTAATTCCAGCCAGGACTTAAGCATGTAGCTATATAAAATTAACATAGTAAAAAAGCTGTAGTAACAAAGAAAGCAGAATTACAATGAAAAAAGTGGAATCAAATTTTAGATCTAGTATTTGCAATTGAAACAGTCCAACTAACCGCAGGCTAGTGCAAATAATCTGAAGGTAGCTTTACTGGTCCACATTACCAATCGGGAAGGTCCCCAAACGCTGGCAAATAAAAAATCTGAATCTCCTTTGTGCGATCTTCTTCTTATCAACAATACCAAAGTCTTCCAGTCCACTCATCAGCTCGCACCTTGGACCAGCCCATTACCCTTTTCAGAGTTCGGGAAATTAAGCACAACCCTTTGCGGCTCCAGGCAAAAATTCAATTACAAACTTTGGGCCATCCCAGGAGCACGCCTAAAGGGTCGTACCTACGTTTTTTGCCTCTAAATTTTTATGTGGCCCTTTACAAGGTCGTAAAGGGTGGTTTTATGCATATTCCATTTTCGAGCCCTCCTCTTGGGCCTCAGGATTATGTAAAAGTTCAGGGAAGGGGAAAAGGGATTGGAGGTGGACCCTAAATTAGAATCTGGTGATTTATGATCCTTTTGAATAACCTGAAGGTTGTTGGATTCGGGCCTTAATTAATATTGAAATGACAGGATGGAATCCTTAACTTCGTTACTCTTAAAAACAGTTCCAATCTTGATCATATTTTCATTTTTAATCACACTTATTTATAATGTTTGAAGGTCCGAACGATATCGAGCAAATCGACTATGAATACCACACACCTGTCGAATTGCAATGGTGACCTAGCATAGCATAAGAGTGTACCTATCTTATAAGAAAATCTTCGTATAACAATTAACTAACTTCGAATTTCTGTATAGTTACACTATTTTTATTAGTTTAATTTTAAAGTACAGTAATCTCTTGGGAATAAAAAATATGTGAGACTACTTTACGATATTTTTTATACAAAACCAAAAGAATCATCAAAATCGGTCCACAACTGACTGAAATCGGTGAATTTACAAAATAAAAATATACTCACATACAGCCGAACTGTTTTCGAAGACCGCTAAAAAATAATTTTAAAGCTGCTTTCAAGATTGCCCCCCAAATCGGCCATGGGACCCATATGGTACCTAAAGCTCTAGAACATTACCATCCCTAGTGCGCCTATGCTGCGCAAAAAAGGCTACCCGCAGTTTATAGGCACATCCAAAGCCAGCCTAGCGGAAGCAATTAAGGCTTTAATGATACAGCCTGGACATAAATATCTAACTTTTATATTAAAGTCGCGTTTTCTCTGCAAATTACCTAAACTTTAAAAGGAAACTGGCGAAGTAGGTAGTAATGATAAAGGATGTTGGGTTCAGTACAGGCAGGTATGACACTCAGAGCAGGTTTACAATTACCTAGTTATATGTAAATAAGGAAAATAATCTATTGGGAACAAAACCATATTTACCTGTTTTCAGGTTGTATTCAAAGACAAGTAGGTAGGTATCTAATGATGTCCTCTTTAGAGGAATTTGCTCTTAGCAATAGCGACCTGTCTCTACTGACACTAGCCAAACTAGGTATTTAGTAGCTATGTTATAAATAACACTTCACGTTTTTGAGTAAAAGGGTACTAGTTTCTACCCGGGATTAGAATTACCTGCATGCAAAGGTTCAGCCCGATCCGTTCAGTAGTTTTGGCATGAAGAGGTAACAAACATCCATCCAAACACCTACATCTAACATCCAAACTGTCGCATTAATTATTATAAATGCGAAAGTGTTGATTTAGTGTGACGACAAATAGTCACTTTCTCCGCCTTTTAGGCATATCTTATTTTATATTAAAGAGCAATTTTGAAAATCTCTTTAACTCAAAAATGTTTCGTTATGGCATGCTTGTGAGACTTTAGAGTAGGTACCTACTAATACCAAATCATAATTACTAAGGGTTCCATAATTTCTCCCGAGGATCCCCAAAACATTGGCGACATTTCCATAATGACTTTATATTATACACTCTGGTCGACGTCAGAATTTTAATGACCCGAGCGCTGTTTTTGAGTTTTAATGCATAATTACGCGAATGAATGGAGCAATGATGAATCTGAAATAATGGTATGATAACATTTGAACAGGGTATAATTATTGATTATGTTTGTGTAGGTTTTTTAAGCATTATCAAAACTAATGTTTTAAATTCGAAAGTGCCTAGTTCTGTCTCTGTTTGTCTATTTCCTTTTCGCGACGAAACGGCTAAACGAAATTTAATGCAATTTGGCAGGGATATCATATTAATATTATAAATGCGAAAGTTTGGATGGATGGATGGATGGATGGATGTTTGTTACCTCTTCACGCCAAAACTACTGAACGGATCGGGCTGAAATTTTGTATACAGATAATTATAATCCTGGAATCAAACATAGGCAACTTTTTATCCCACAAATCAGTTCCCATGGGATAGAAATAACCTTTTAACATTTTTATTCTTATTGTTTATATTTTGTATTCCTTGCTCATAATTTCATGTTTATCTATAGTATGTATTAGTCATAGTATATGTACTTACCTAGAGTGCGTAAAATACCTATCTGTACCTACGTATATAAGAAGTAGGCTCAGTGATTGTGTTACTATTAATTAGGATAAGTAGGTACTCTTAAGTTAACGGTGGAGGATTGTAGTGTTCTGTATTAATGCGGGTAGGACAAGCCGCGCTGTTGTACCTTTGAAAAAAATAAAATCATTCGGTCTGCTCATGAACTACAATGAGTTTCTGTTGCGTTCCCTAATTCCCGAGTTATCCCGTATCCTCCAGTTTCCATAGAAACAACGCGTGCGAAGCCGCGGGCGGCACCTAGTTGATAATATCCCGGAAAAGGATACTTTTTATGCCGGAGAAGTGTGTCTCAGCCGAGGCACAAGCTAGTATGCACATAAAATAGAGTCCCACGCATGATTTCGAAAACTATTTGGCAATATATAAGATTCCAAGGGCCATAGTGGTGGTTTTCTTTAAAAGTTAATCAGACCGTTAGCAGTTTCGCAAGCATGGACATTCTAGCTAGGCTAAAAATTAAAAAATATAATGCTGAACAAATCACACAGCATTATCTAGCCCCAAGCTAAGCTGTGCTAGTGTTATGGGTACTAGATAACTGATATACTTAATACAATACACTACATAGATAGATATTTTTTATTATACATAGAAAACATCCAGAACGCCCTGGACAAATGTCTGCATATCGTACAAACATTTGTCCCGAGGCAGGAATCGAACCCGCAACCCGCGTCGCAGGCAGACCTTCGCCCGCTGCGCCACAGAGGTCGTCAAAAAATCATAAAAATATCTATCTATGTAGTGTATTGTATAAAATGTTTCAGTCATCTAGTACCCTTAATACAAGTCAAGCTCTGCTTAGCTTGCGGCTAGATAAATGCTGTGTGTTGTCTAGCATTTTTTATTTTATTTTATTTTAAAGCACTCCATAGGAACAGGGAATACTTATGTGTTTAGTTCCATTGAATTCTCATTCACGCGTGAATTTATACGAACTGCCAATAAGAAGGCTACGAACCTCTCCCAAATCTCAGCGGCCGGCCCATGCGGATTTGTTGTTGTTTCATGTCGAATGAATGGGGCGCGTTATGAGTGAGAAAGCGCGTCTAACCATCAAATGCAAAGCTTTTAGAAAGTATTGAAGGAAAGGAAAGGAAATTAGAAGGAATTTCACCATTTTACATATTTTTTCGTACTTTCCGATTCATTTTGAATAAACGACTGATTTCAGAAATATTTTTGATTACTTCTAATTTTGAATATATTTAGGATGTTTGCAGTGCGACAGATTTTCGAATAAAGGTGTCATGCATAAAAAATAGCTTGAAAATGCCTCGATTTGTTGTTCAAAATATGGCAAATTAGTTTCGCTCTCATTTAAAGATTATGTTTTTTGAAAAACTAAAACGCTACAAACATAGCTATTTCTTATCCGGTTATGTATGCAAAATTTCATTTAAGCCGGGCATGTAGTTTCCAAATGAATCGAAAAGTACGTCTGTATGGGGGCTAAGGTATCCGCACCGTTCTTTGCAAAGGGCAAGGGGAGGTCACTTCCGCGCAGGTGGATACTTAAGGCTCTGATTGAACATGCGGCGGGACCTTGACTACAGTACGAAGGGCGTTACTGAATTTACATGGAAGTTAGCTAAGGCCATGGTAATCTGCTGGTTTTCCGCTCAGGCACGCCTCTGTAAGGACGCATTTACAATGTAAGCGGGCTTTGAGAGTAAGCGAAGCTAGAGAGAAAGGTACGCGATAAATACCCAATAAAATCATTAACTATGTTACCAAATCGCGAATGTTTTAATAGTTTTAAGCGAAGCTAGGCCTTGGCTCGGCTTCTTCCAATCGTAAATCCTGTGGTTTGAGACATTAGATTATAACACTAATTATATAAATGCGAAAGTTTTAATTTATGTATGTTTTGATGCATGTTTGTTATCTCTTCAGGCCATTACGACTTAACCAGTCCGGCTGAATTTTTTTTGCATAGATGTAGCTCTAAAGCCTGGAATCAACCATAGTCTGTAAACATTACACAAACAAACTTTTATCCTATAAATCAGTTCCCATAGGATAGAAGTATTTCTATCCTATGGGAACTGATTTTTAAGATAAATAGCCTTTAAACAGTTCCATAGAAACAACGCGTGCGAAGCCGCGGGCAGAAACTAGTTTACAATTAATGACGACGAATTAGTACTTCATCATCATCATCATCATCGAATTTTACCCACTGCGGGGTCAACCACCTCTATTGACGGGCGTCAATAGAGGTGGCGCTTACTATATCTTCAACCCAGACACTAGGCGTACGACGTTTCTTTTGCCTATTTTTTGCCCTCAATCATTGCTGTTTTGCTTTAGGGCTTATCTGCTGGATATTTGATATTTTGACAGCAAAGTTATTAATTAAATAATTTTATATCAAAAGTCTCATCATAGTCCATATTTCGATTATATGTTTATTCCTTAGGAATTAATGTTATTAATCCTTACCTACTTAATCGGAGAATCATGCTGGTGACCTAAGTCCTTTAATTCCCTTCTAGAAAAAGAAGTTTGAGGAGTATCGCAAAGCTTTCATTCTAAATGCAGTCTAAAAGGTTTGCTGGGTTACCGATAAGTAAAACATTGATCTAATATCACCTTTCTATAGACGGAATAGGGCTTATCCTTCAACAAGGTGCTTACTTTATTGGTTAATAGATAATGGCGTCCTAAAGTGCTGCACGAGAGCTGCCGTGCGATTACGCTAAAATCTTCCATTCCCATTGAATGGGCCATCCGGGCCGGGAGACTCGGCATAAATGATTTCTGTTTCCAATATGGTACTAAAGAAATGTATCCAACTTTCTGGCGGGCGAAGCCAGGAAAGAAGGTCTACGTCAAGATATAACCTAAGTCAAATGAATGAATGAATGAACACTTTATTGTTTACAATACATAAAATAACTTACATCTAAATAAAATAAAAACGTACAATGGGCGGCCTTATTGCTTAAAGCAATTTCTTCCAGGCAACCTTAAAGTCAAAGTCAATTGTCGTAATACGATTTAGACTTTTTTTGCTCGATTACTGTAATTCTGATTCAAACTTACGACACAGTAAATACATTGCAGTAGATAATAAAACTTAGTCGAGCAAAAGAAGGTCTAGTGAGTGTGTGTGAGTAACAATGGTTTGAATTTTAACGATATGTAACACAAATATTTATCAAATAAATAAATTAAAACATTACAATTGAGTTTGACATTTGTGATAGTTCATACTACTGACTGGATTGAGGCGACTGACGACGAAGCTGCCAACGTCATCGTTGGCAGCTTCGTCGTCAGTCGCCTCAATCCAGTCAGAAAATGTTTGTATTTGTTATTGTACCATGTAATGGAAGCCGAAATTGTTTATGCCCACTCTCCCCGAATGGCGATCCATTGAATGGGATATTTTACCGTAATCGCAGCTGGTTACCTCTTATCCTTATCTCATAGATATGCCAGTGGCAAGAGGGGGAAGTGAAAAAAACACTGGCTATTCTCGCGGCCTCTATTTAAAGTAAAAATGGGAAAAAAATCTAGGCGCCAGTGTCCAGCTCTTTTCAACTCGTCGTCGGCTTGCATCAACTCAGCTCAGGTGACTAAATCCTATGCGATATAATGTTTAACTGCGTCGCTGCGCCATGAAATCAAAGAAGTTAGGTACTCTAATCCTACTCCCTACTAATATTATAAAGCCGAAAGTTTGTGAAATGTGAAATTTTAATTACTGAACAGATCAAGTTGAAATTTGCCGTGAATTTATACCATAGCCTAACTTAGATTATAGGCTACTTATAATACCGAAAATACGCGTGCGAAGCCGCGGGCAGAAGCTAGTTTTAATATAATAGCAATTCAAAATTGTAAAACAACGTTACCAAGTAAATAAATTTTGGTTTACGGTACCCTATCCTATAACTCGAGACCCATACTCATTCCAAACACGAAGTCGCATAAAATATACATACAAACAGACAAGGGGCAAATCCCTGCGATTTACGTCACGTCGTTCCTCATTACGCATTCCCGCGAAGGCTTTGAAGGTGAAATTACTGGCCCTTGAGCGTAGGGTGGGTAATAAATGGACCCACCCCCGGGGCGAAGTTGCCAACTTTTTGTGACAAATTGCCCCAAAAGTGCGTACGCCTAAATTGGTGCTTTTACCCTGTGTGTTTTGTGAAATATGGCAGTGTAGGGGTATATATAGTTGTTACGCTAGTGGTGTGTCGCTTACTTTATTGAGAGTATGTCGTTGTTATGTGCCTACTGGTTTATGTATTCGGCTTGGGAATTCATTGTCCTTTGAATATTTTCATCATGTTTGATCGAGAAGTCGTCGGGAAAAGTAGAGTCAGATACGGTAATTAGAAATGCCCTAGAATTTATAAATCAGAAATCATAACATAATTTAACATTAAATTAATAAGTACATTTTTCTTTACTCTACCTACCTAAAGATTTATGTGAAAATAATATTGCTTTCCTAGTTTTTTTGTGCAATAAATCTCAATTTACTTACAGTACCTATTATGAAAATTAAATGATGTCTCAGATATTTAGTTTGATATTTGATGGTTAGAGTATACTAATCTATTTAAATGTTTTGGAACTTATTTTGTAAGCCTAAAGAAATAAAGGTTACTGATATCTGATTATATATCTATAACATGGGTCCTAGAGAATCTCTACGTGATAAATTCAAAGAAATAAACATAATGACAGTACCATGTCAATATATCTATGAAAACTTATTGTACACTCATAAAAATATAAATAAGTTCCCTAAAAATAGCGATAAACATAATTTTAATACCAGAAATAAACATAAACTCGCTGTGCCCACAACTAGGCTACACAAAATAAATGTATCTTTTAAAGGGCAATGTATACGCTTCTACAACAAAACTCCTAGTGAGTTGCAAAAATTATCACCACAACTAGGCTACACAAAATTAATGTATATTTTAAAGGGCAATGTATATCTACGCTTCTACAACAAAACTCCTAGTGAGTTGCAAAAATTATCAGTAAATAAATTCAAACAAATTGTCAAAACCTTGCTGTGCAAAAAGGCTTACTATAAAATATCAGATTATCTAGAGGACAAAAAAGCTTGGGACGGGTTTTGCTCCAACTCGAAAAATAACAACTAACAGGCTAAAGGTTTCTTCGTCGCTTCTTTACTTTAGTCTACATACCGAAGCGACAGAAATCAAAAAATATCACTTTATTTCCGTGTCAGTGTTTAGTTTTATATTTTGACCTTTTCTAAGTGTACATTTATTGTATTTATGGAAATAAAGAGTTTTTGATTTTGATTTTGATTTTATAGCTAAAAATTTATTTTGGCAATAAAGAAAGTTTTCTTTTATTTGTGAAACAAAAGAATTCATTACAAATCTAAGAGGACTGCTTTGTTTTGTTTTGTTAGGTAAAACTCCGTTGGTTTTAGGTGTCATGGTCTTATTCTATTTTTTGTTTATTTTTATTTATTGATAATTATCAAGCGTTTGGCTATCAACTCACTTACGTAAGTGAAGATGTGGCCAAAGATGGAGCACGCTTTCCCAAGAACTTATTTACCCTGGATTTGAAGATTCTAGTTTCAAACTGAGCGGAGTTGACCTAAAACCTTCTAACGATTGAAAACCTTTTCAGTAGCCATAACTAACTACAGAAAGTCCTTTTCCATTGTTATACACAAAACAAGCCGAATTCTCCGTCTATTTTGGCTAATAGGAAATGAGAAAATTAATTAAGTGGGGGACAAACAGCACCCTGTTTATTTAGGCTTCGATTCGTTACCTACGTGTTTTCATAAGATTTCCCCTCACGTTTGCAACCCCCTGTGTGTTCTGCTTAAAAATGTTTGCTTTGGTAAATTGGTAACTTACCTTTATTTAAATTAATTTAGGGTAGCTAGTTTGCATTAGGTAACTTTTTATCGTAGTGTTTTACGATCTGATAATACAGAATCAGTTAAGTCCATGCCATTTTTAAAAGCATCTCTTTTATCACTCTATGTGGAAAAGACATTTAAGTCTGTGAAAGAAAAACCTTTAGCTTAAAATCGATTCAGCAAATAGACAAAAACTGCTAAGTGAACCAACCAATTCTGGAACAATGCCTAAGTAAAAAAATACCAGCAATTTTAGCAAAAAACAAAACCGTTCCTTTTCACAACGAAAAGCGCTCCACTCCACATTCCAAATAATTGCCATTATATAAATTTTAATGGCCAAGTAGGAGTATAATTGCGTCCATTACCCCTCTCTCTAATGCTGGCCTTAAGCTCAACCGTTTGTAATTGGAGGCCTCATAAAGGGGTCGCAGGGACCGGAAGGGGGTGAAAAACGGCCACGGAGGGGGGGGAAATGTTATGGAAATGACGCACCGCCATTTCCCCGTTTTTGTATTTGATTATCCTTTCAAGACAATATTTTGCAGGGTCCGGAAATTAATGAAGGCAATTTATGCGACACAGAACGCCGGCGCGGGTTTTATTTAAATAACTTTTTGTTTTTTTTAAGCCGAGGGTTTTTGGGTCTGCCTTTTGTAAATTGGAGCGCAGTCTGTGGTTTTTTGTTCTGGAGCTTACGAAGAGTTATGTTGAGGTTAGAATCGGCCGCGGTGCTGCTTCGGTGTTGCCGACCGCTGCCTAATTCGCACCGGCTATAATTTTTTAGGGTTTTCGTGTTATTTATTCTTTGTTTTTACATAACGGATGGACGATTGGACATGTATTGTTCTATCTTTTGTTTGTTTTCTATTGTGGATGTGACGTGATTGTGGTTGAAATCCTACAACGGAATCCTAAAGAGCGATCGCGTTTTTTTTCATTCAAATTTAATTCACAAACGAAGAGCAATAAATAGGACAGTTTTCTACCCATTTATAGTATCAAATTTATTGATAGAACTGTTAAAGGTTGGTAAAATAATAAAACGGAAAAACTGATTCATGAAGCTCTTACTATATCGAAAAAATAATCAAAACTATGCGAAATGAAATTAACTGTTTCTTTCAAAATACTAATATTATGTTTAATTTTTAGGGTTTTGGTTGATGATATAAAGAGAATAATACAATTTGGTGTTCTTGTTATTATAATATAGCTGTTAAAAGGTTCTCGTTAAATTTCTTCTTAGTTTCAGGATATGCCTACTCTTATAAATATTGTATTTTAATAACTGCAGGTACTTAACTCACAGTGAGAATTTCACTACTTTTACCCTTTTACCTAGTACCTACTATAACACACTGACACTTAGAAATTAAGCTTTTATTTTTGTAAAACCTATCTCAATGGTAGTTATTCGGTTGACTCGCTAATAACACTCCCTTACAAACCTCTGTGGTTTACTCAGTGTTATAATAATAAACTTCATGTAATATTAGTTTAAGTTGGTAAATAAATAAATAAATAAAATCTTTAACTAATAATGTATCGCAGCAAAACAAGAAATACAACAAACCAAAGTTAAAACACATATCACCAGAGAAGATAGAATAAGACTTAGTTCTAAATATTAGTTTGCATCAAAATCAAAAAGTTGCGTCTAGTAAGTACCTACCTAGATGTATAAAAGTAAAAGGTAATTATAGCCAAACGACTAAAATAGGCACAACCGCGCGCCCAAATCCCTCTGCTTAACATTCTGCGCCATACCTCCATAAAAACCTACGCTTTCTACCCTTTTTCCAACACCCAAACAACAACCCTAAACCCACCCCCACAAAGACCACTTTCACAAAAATCCTAAACTCCAACAGAACCAACCCTCAATAGAGACGCAATCGTATGTTCAGCGCGCGAAAGTTTAGTTTCGGGTACAGTCTCTCAAATGAGACTGAGAAAACTCGCATTATGTAATAAAAACATTTATTTTGTCCGATTCCGAGTAAATAAGAGTCTTCCCCTTATGTACAGTGATTTAGTGCGCGCGAGATTGTTTTGATAACTCCTTTTATATTTTACCCGGCGGAGCGTTATCTTGCAGGAAATGAGAATATTACGTTTTTAAAATGTTGTCTATGCTTTTTACTATTTCACTTTTTACGTTTCTTTCCTTGGCTGTTTGAGCTCAGGAAACAAAGAGTGCTCGTCGAGCTTAAATAATGTTTTCGCTGGGAAAGTTAATTTTAGTAATGGATGCTTTCTCGGACCTTTTAATGTATTTTCTGCAGTTATGAAGTTTTTCTTTCGTCGTGTCGGTGTGTAATTTAAAGTTTTACGTTGTTAGGTGCTTAATAACTTGCCGACCGTGTTTAACCAAACACATGGTTTAAATTAATTAGTTGTTTCTTGGTTAGGTGGAAAGTTTGGGTTTTAGGCATGGAAAAGCAAAGATTTTAGTAGCCTACGATAAATAGGACTGATATATTTAAAACTAGTTCATGCCCGCGGCTTCGCACGCGTTGTTTCTATGAAAACTTTTAAAGGTGATATCTATTCCATGGGAACTGATTTATGGGGTAAAAAGTAGCCTATGTTTGATTCCAGGATTAGAATTACCTGAATGCAAAATTTCAGCCCGATCCGTTCAGTAGTTTTGGCGTGAAGAGGTAACAAGCATCCATCCATCCAAACTTACGCATTTATAATATTAGTGTGATATATATAGCTTGGTCATAGAATAACTTTCAATGTTGAAATACCTTAAATGCAATGGTGCTTTAAAAAAAATAAGAACTCACGGGAAAACATTTCATTCGTAAGTCCTTGCACCGAATCTAAGTTTTTCCCTAACGATCCATGAGCGTACCAAGTCTAACCCAAACACGTCAATCGTAGAGGCAAAACACGCTCACTCAACATTAATCTTGATTTCGAGGGCAAAAACTAATCTATGTGTGAATTGACAAGCATAATTATAGATTCAGTGCTTTCACGCATACGAGCGTACGAATACGCAAAAAAATAAGTCACAACTATTGAATGGCCTTAAAACAATTCTACCTCAATCGACCGTAGTGTGTAGCGCACAGTCAATGGCAGGAAATTCCGGAAATAGCTATATTATGCAGTGTATTTTTAAAACCAGAACGCCCAAAATAAACCAACCGAAATATAATACAGAAAAAAAAATCGTATCAAACTTTTTATTTCCTAACAATTCCATTTTATTAAATCCTTTCATGTCAATTCTACAGCAAAGCTATAAAAAATCTATATAACGTCATCCTTTACAAGATAATTGTATTCATTTTGTAAAGATATTTTTTGCGACTTCAAATTCAATTGTCAATACAATTTTAACCCTTTGCATCGAGCTCTCTGCAGACTTCGCTGCAATGGCAATGTCTGCAAAACCAGTTCCGTGCAAAGTATCGTTGGAACATGTTTGATCGCATTCGCGTGGAAGGGTTTTGCAGCTCTGTAGAACAGCTCAAAACTGGTTACTGAGGAGGCATCTTTGAATGGTTTTGATTGCCCTTCGGTGGACAATGGTTTTGAAACACGATTGTTCATTTTTTTTGCGAATACGAGAGTAGGCACAGTCAACATTTTGATTTGTGTAAGTACTATGGTGTCAGCGGGTAAAAAACATAGTTTTAGATGATCATAGCTTGATAGATGGTAATTTGATTAGAAATCAAAATATCACTTTATTTCCGTGTCAGTGTATAATTTTATAATCTGACATTTTTCTAAGTGTAGGAACACATTGTTTTTATGGAAATAATGAGTTTTTTTATAAATAAATAAAACACGACCTGTATTGTTTTTTTTTTTTGGACTAGCTTTATAAATGCGAATATTGTCTAACAAATGATGAAGCTGTCAATGATAGTAATTTGTAAAAGTTTAACACCTTAAATTGCTATTTTAACGCAAAATTCATTGCAACGTTTTCAAGTGTAGAACTCTACAAACAGAAAACAAGTGAATAATTGAAAACTATAAAAAACTCAACCCGGTCCTAGCTTAATCACTTTTATCGCCAAATGAGAGGGCAAAGGTGTACAAAATGCAGCTAAGAACCATTTAAGAGACCAGACGATTATTTTATAAAAATTGCTTTAGCCATTTTGATGCTTACAGGGTTACTTAGAACCATAATACTTCTTTGCTTACAGGTAATAGAGATAGAGTGTCCGTCAACCATAGAGAAACACTCGAAAAACATAACCCACGCCGGGCAAGTACAAATTATGCTTACTAATTGGAAAAATAGTACAATAGGCGGTCCGTTTGCCTAAAGGCGATTGCTGTCGGGAAACCCTTCATTAGACCTTCATATCTACAGGTTAAATAGAGTAAATACATGAAACAATAAATAATAAATAATGCTGGACCACTCACACAGCATTATCTAGCCCCAAGCTATGCAGAGCTTGTGTTATGGGTACTAGATAACTGATATACTTAATAAATATTAAAAAAAAATACAATACACTACATAGACAGATATTTTTTCTATAGGTACATTGATAACATCCAGAACAACCTGAAAAATATCTGTAGATCTGACAAACATTTGTCCGAGTACAATGAATGAATATAGCAAGCTACTTATTTTCAGTATTAAGAATTCAATGTTAATTAATTAAACACGAATTATGTACCTAATATTTATTCTAAAAACATACTACGTATATACGAAAAACCCGTGTTCAATGTGGTCCTGGTAATGCGCCTCGCACATTTGCATTTAGATTAGTTCGGTTTTGTTCAGTTTTGCGGGTGCTAACGCTTCCAGATAAGTGGACCGTATTGGCTGCCCATACCCTACATCTTCTTAGAAACGTATTTTTTAGTGCACCTGTGTTTGCTATATGTCTTGCTGCTGTTTTTCAGGCCAATTACAACCTGAGTCTTTAAAACAGGAGTGAATATGTCCGGGTGACATCGTCGGTTATACCGTCACTTTCCGTCAGGTGACATGGTGATCAATAAATGAAGGTCTATGGATTATAAAAAAAACTATAATAATGTCTGCGCATATGGTCAGTCTCCGTTGAGACTGGCTGTCGAGGCTAGGAGGACATCATCATCATTTTTTGCATAGCTATAGTTTTTACAGACCTTGAGTTACGCTAAGGCTTACCAACTTAAAGTAAAAAAAAATCGTAATTTATAGTGCTCGAAAAGCTGTTATGTTTGTGTAACACGAGTACCTTCCGTTTAAATTAACAAAATAATATTAAGACAGAACAAACATCTCATAAGTGATATTTTGTTCTACCTAGCTTAGCTTTTTCTTATTCAATTCGTTATTATAGCTTTTGTTTTGAAAAAACCTGTTCTAAGTGGTTTTCGTTAGCCTTGGGAAATAATTGATAAGGAATTTTTGTTCTGTGTATGATGTCATAATTTATTTAGTAGTAACTTTGTGCACATCTATTCTTTTCATTTCCAATTTCAGTAAGCTACAATGTTATTCAGTGGGCTTCCTGAATTTAAATGGCGCGCGAAAATAAACGCTTTACTTTGTCAGGTAATGGTCAAGAAAACAGGAAATCAGCTTGCGGGCTTTGCTTCTTTTGGCTCTTAATGGGGTATTATGACCTGTTACGTATAAAAATATTCTTCTTTTTGGTCTGTCATCCTACTAAATTATGAAAGGGAAGAGATGTAAGCATGGTTTGTTACCTTGTTAACTGGTAAACAGAGGTCTGAGTTCGGTTTCTCGTTAGTATAATACAATACCCAGTCATCGAGACTGAGTATTGTTTTTGCGTTATTTCGCTAGAGCTATTCTGCTAGAGGCTTGCAGTGTGGTCCCGGCTTAGAATTTCCACCACCCCAACTCTTTCCGCGGGTGCATCGATGTAAGTAAAATTTGGAAGATTGGGAACTGGCTTCTCGAAAGTGGAACGCTCAAATTGAGTCCAATTAGGTCCACCCACCTCTGTCACAGTCGGACCGGCGCTGCCGGCGTACGTGTGTCGCGTGTATGGTTGTCTCGATCGCACTTCGGTCTAGATACGTCTTTCCATCATTGTTGTACAATAGTTAGGTATATTGCAATAGATTGGAAATAGCGTGTCTGCGTTTAGTTGTAGGTAACAACACAGGCCATTTGTTGTGATAGCACTAGGAAGACGTACCATATCTACAGAATTTTACTTACTTATATCAATGCGCGGGTGTCGTAATTGACGTCGTGAACGTAGTGAATGAAAGTCTTCGTTTCAGGTCTGGCCAAAATAGCGTTTTTGTCAGTATGTCCGTATTCCTCTACAGGTCGTATTTTACAACCGATCGGTACGAAACTTTGTGTACAGATTCTTTGATTTTATAGAATTTTATTGTCGTCGGGATTTTTTGATTAAAGGCGTACTTCTTCCACAATAAGGCAAAAAGGCGGATTTGAAATATCTCTGCTTTAAGAGATCTGATTTTGATGATTGTATTTTTAATTGAAAGGTAATAACTTTAAACTGTTCTTATAAAAATTTGGTAAAGATCGGATGAGGATTTTCGGCATGACGAGCAAAATAGCTCCGCAAAATGCAGTAATATGCAAGAGAGCATTTACAGTACAGCGCCACCTATTAGAACATCTTTGTAACACTTCGAGAGTTATATGAAATAGCGCGGCCGCATACACCGTCGTCGTCGGTTAAATAATAACAACAACTTTGCGCTGATGGATCAACGCCATCTACTACCATACATACCTAGGTACAGAATTTCGATCTTTGCTGAGGAACGTAACTTAGGTACTTTGTATGGACAATTGGTATAATGGTTGATGTGTTTGTGCAACATTTCGTTCAAAAATTCAATGCACACCACACTAGCGTAAACCAATATTTAGAGTACCTACCTACTTATAAGGGTTTATAACCTATATATTTTTATAACCTACCTACCAAAATATCCCGTTTTAAATTACTTTAGTGCATTAATAAATAAATTAATTGTTGAAAAAAGTTAGTGTTCGCGACGTCTACTGTTCGTAGAACTACTAGTAGGTGACTAAGGGACTTACACCGGGGGCAGCTGCGCCCCCTGAACAGATCCTGGTGGACTTGTATCGCATATGCGGGTTGGGGATCGCAGTTGGTGGTCTAATTCCATAGAAAATGGAACGTCTCGCCAAATTCCATGGAAAAATGGAGCGGCTTAATGACGTTGACGTATCGATACTATTGAGAATCTAAACTCTGGGCTCATCATGAGATATCGGGTATATTGTAGAGATAACATTATCCGACTTCCTACAGATTAGACTACTTTTTTAGGTGTGTTTTAAGACATCAACCTTTATCTATACTAATATTATAAAGAGGAAAGATTTGATTGTTTGTTTGTTTCTTTGTTATTCAATACTAAACGAAACTAAACCTTAACTCCAGTTTGTTAAAATTTGTTACTCATTATTGATTATGTAAGCTATAGACTTGTAATGTGACGTCACCCAGAGGTTCAGACTGAAAACCAGCGTTGTTTCCGTCCTCAGGCGGTAGCGACATTAAGCTGAGGCTGGACCTGTTTAGCCACGCACTAGGGAAATACCAATTTCATTCATCGACTCTACACGTAGGTATAGATCTTTTTTTTAAATCTTTTATGATGTTTGTTTGTTTGTTTTATAGTCTCTATTGTTGTGTTTAGTATTACTTTTTCTGTTTTTTTTGTTTTTACTTTCCCTCGGTGTTTTGTGTGCTAAATAAATCTATATTCTATTCTATTCTATTCTATTCAATACAGTATCGTTTCGTTCAGACCGATTTGAAACAAAAATTCTCCGTTAGGAAGCTTACTTTTCAGGTAGTGACATAGGCTATATTTTATCCCGGAATTCCTACGGGAACGGAAACTACGCGGGTGAAACCGCGAGGCAATCGTCTATTGTTCAATATTTTTAATACGAATATTGAAAACAATGATTAAATTACATCGTCGCGGTTCTATTCGCGTTTAGTTTTGGTAGTGTCAGATAAATCTGATTTAGCATAGAGGAATAAAATTAGTAACCTTTGAGTTTATTTTTAATAAAATTAAATAAACCTCCAATACCTACCTACCTCAGTTTTAAAGACGTCTCTAAAATCTAAAATAAGAAAGTTTGTCATAAGAGTCATCTAGATCAATAAATAAGCAGAGCTTGAGTTCGTTTTCACGGGCAATATGATAAAATTACTTTAGCGATATTTTTTTGTCAGGGCCACAAATAATATTTTTGTAAAAAACACAAAGAAAACACCAGAACCCGAAACAAATATTTCCTATTTCACAAACGACAAATAGAATATTAAAACCTATTTACTTACCGCGTATCCCCGCCATCTTTCTCAGCTATCACAAAACACCACATTGGCCTATTAATAGAGCAGAATCTATTTTCTATTCAAAATCCTTTCGACGGTAACCAACCGAACGGTGCTAACCCAACTATGTACGAATCCCTAAAGAATACGCGTAGGCACCTATGAAGCATATAAAAAGGGTTGCACCCTTCGCACCGAGCTCGCTTGTGCAAACTGTAGTATGTACCAGCTAATTTTAGATTGCAAAAACCTGTTTTCGACTGCAGAATGGTGTTTTTATTTTGGCAGTTTGTAGTGATCTTGATTTCAACTGAAAACAAGTTTAAACAGATGTTAATGTGATTTGAATATCTACTTTACTTCTACTGATCAATTTAAAAATTCATTTAAAATAATATACAGAAATATACATAAATAAATAATGCCGGACAATTCTCACAGCATTATCTAGCCCCAAGCTAGGCAGAGCTTGTGTTATGGGTACTAGATAACTGATATACTTAATACAATACACTACATAGATAGATATTTTTTATTATATATAGAAAACATCCAGAACGCAATGGACAAATGTTTACAGATCGTATAAGCATTTGTCCCAAGGCGGGAATCGAACCCGAACCTCCTGCGTCGCAGGCGGACCTTCGCCCGCTGCGCCACAGAGGTCGTCAAAAGAAGAAAGAAGTCTGAAGTGGATTCAGTCGTAAATATTTCTCTACATACTAAAGTGAAATTAACCATATCTAAATATTTCTGATTCAACTATCATTTTAAAGGTGACAGCTAGATTTCATGATAAATCGGACACAACTGGCACTAGCAACTTATAATATATAAAAAAACTAATTGGTGGCTTAACTCCTTAATAACTCCAACAGTTACATAGGTATGTATTGTGATACTCAGCGCAAAACGCTAAAAATCAAAGAACCAGCGGAGGAAACGTAAAAACCACAAAGCAAAAATTCTGTTTGTATGTTTAGCATGCAGACGCACGGCATATGGCGTACGTCTACGCAAAATGACAACAATCGACATCGGACAATTGTTGTTATGTACTCAAGCTATCAAACTCATTTTTTGCGTTTTTTCAGTGACTCTGTTTTGCCGCTACCCGGTCGAGACTTGTGTTTAAAATATTTATGGCTTTTTTTGGTTTTGTTGTGTTGTCTATTCGTCGTCTAAAGTTCAACGCAGGCGAGGGATGAAAACTGTTGGCCGTTGGACGTTTGCGTAGAGGAATATATAAATAAATAAATAAATAATACTGGACAATTCACACAGCCTTATCTAGCCCCAAGGTAAGCAGAGCTTGTGTTATGGGTACAAGATAACTGATATACTTAATACAATACACTACATAGCTAGATATTTTTTATTATACATAGAAAACCTCCAGAACGCCCTGGACAAATGTCTCCAGATCGTACAAACATTTGTCCCGAGGCAGGAATCGAACCCGCAACCTCCTGCGTCGCAGGCAGACCTTCGCCCGCTGCGCCACCGAGGTCGTCATGGAAGTATTTAACCTTTTTAAAATTAACAAAGGAGTGTTTTCATCGGTACATCGATTTTGATAAAATTTAGAGGAATAATTTCTTCGGCTTCGCACGCGTTCTATGGAACGCAAAGGTTTCTATCCCATGTGAACGATTGATATAAACAGTAGCTGTCTAGACCTACATCTATGCAAAATTTCAGCCCGATCCGTTCAGTATAATGTTACCCCAACCTATATGCATTAAACCAAGGTATAGTTCATAGTTCTTTATCTACTAAGTTATAGATTAAAGGGAGATACTGAAAGCGCTGGCATTAGTACCTTGCTAAGCTACCTGTAGATTGTTTGCAACAGTCTGCAGTTAGCTCTATTGTTTCAATTGTAAATACTAGTTCAAATTTATTTCTAATATTTGATTGTAATTTTCTTTGTCAATAATAAGCTATTAGGTACCTAATAGCAATATTTTGAACAGAGTTTACCAATTCAATTTTCAGGAAAGGTTTTAACACCTAATAGAATGCACTCGGCAACAAATAAAATTAATTTTGTCCCAAAGTTCGACTCTCGGATATCGGGAAACAGGATATTTAAAAATTCACGCACAAAAAACGCTAGTCTCATCGAAAAAGCGATGTAAAATCGTAATTACACGAAAAATTGGCGCGAATTTTGAAAATAGAACAATAACCCCTAACTCGGCCACGGGCGCCGATCTCGAAAAAAGAAAACCTGCGCCAATATTTACTCGCATCGCCATTCGACACTTCGAATTTGGAACTCCTATCGATGCGGAATCGAATATGCCGGCGCGATGTCGGCCGATTATTTTTTATCGATATTGAGCTTTGCTTCTTGAGTAACCTCTCAAGAGTCTTTATCACACATTATACTTTTCGTTACTTATGTTTGTAGTAGATTAATCTACGGAAAATAGGTATATTGTTAAAGATTTTCCGAATCGCTAACGCATTTAGGACATAACCAATCGAGCTGTCAAAAGTTAATTGAACTAAATAATAACTCTTCTAAATAATAACCCTTGTCTATAGTTTCTTAAAATACATTGCCCTGGAAGTTTCAATTACTCTATTGATCTTTCTCATGGAACAATGTCCAAAACACACATTCTAAGCAGCTGGCTCTTTCGATTATCTGTATCGATTACTGTTCCATGCAATCGATGTAGCATCGATGCGTCCACTAATCGATATCGGTCATTAGGGGCAGGTGCGAAGGGTTAAGCGTTTACATCTGCTCCAATATTGGTTTGGAAAAAAAAAGGTCTCCACGGAGGCTTGTGTAAATAGGTAATACTCAATGATGTCTAATTCTAAGCTTGTGAAGAATTTATCTCAATATATTTGTTGTTAAAAAATATCATATGTTGGCCATATAAACAGCACTTTGGCTGACCCTTTGTCAGGCGAAGCCGAGATGTTGTATAAACTTGCAGAATTAGGTCTTAGCTCTTAAGTTGTTGTATTTTCTTTTGTCTACTTGTAGGTACATTTAGTGTTCTTTAGCTTAGTAGTTTTTTTTTTCCTTATCTTAGTGTGCAGTTATAGATAGTTGTAATTAACAACGAATGTATATATTTGTGATGATTTTTATAGGACGGTGTGGTCGCAAAGCGACAAAGTCCTTCGTTAAAAAAAAAAAAAAAAAAAAATGTTGGCCATAGCAGCTTTATCTCATCAGCATAACATAGCATAAATCACGTACACTCGGAAAAGTCATAAACATTGGTGTGATTACATATAAAACTCATCAGCAATAGCTTCGTCCATACTATAGAAAGACTTATGTACATAGTAAAAAAACACAATATTTTTAAAATAACATCCTTACATGTCAAAATAATTTATTATAAAAGCCATAAGTCCACTGGTAAATGTGACTCCTCCAAACAAATCACCAGCTTTGCCACAATCACCAGTTCACCACGCCTGGCAGCCGGATTGGTGATTAGCAGTAGGTTCCAAGTAAGTAGGTACTGACTTACCTTGAAAATAAAGTCAATAACAACTTTTTATAAGTGGCATCAGCCATTGTTAGTCCACAGCCGGACATAGGCCTCCCCTAATAAGCGCCATAGCGCCCTGTCTTCAGCTTGCCGCATCCAGCATCTGCCTGCAATCTTTCGCAGGTCGTCCTCCACCTTGCCGGAGGGCATTCTACACTACGTTTGCCGAGTCGTGGTCTCCACTCAAGAACACGTTTACCCCAGCGGGTATCGGTTCACACTGCCACTTCAGGTTGCTAATTCTTAGAGCTATGTCGATAACTTTGGCTCTCTCTTTCGGATGTGTTTTGAATAATGTCTCTTAAATACCTATCGATCAGAAAATTAAATTTCGATTCAACATCCCGCCCCCTTTCAAACAACATCAAACCAACAGAAAAACAATCAAGCTCTAATTCTGCCTGATTTCACCCGCGCGCTGAATAATACCAAAAAAACTCTGAAGAGCAAATAATTACATGCAAAAAACTGCGCGTGGCCCTACAACGCGGCCATCTTGGATTTCGAGGCGTCACATTCACTTGTTTTGCAAAAAAGGCCTAAGTACCGACCTACCTAAGCATACGTACCCTGGTGATTAAGTGATGATAAAAACACAGCTAACTTTCAACCCTAGAGTGTTTCACATACAGTTGAATCTTGGTTGTTGGATTTTTTTTTTGTTTTAGCGCGTAGGGTTCGAGGCACATTTAGCGACCCACCCTCGCTCTCACAGGGTGAGATTTCTTACAGGGAGATATATTATTAATATCCCAGGGGTAGAAAAATGGCGAGTTTTGGAAGGGAAACCGTGTTCTTTATGGCTGGCGGAATAGGACGTGTTGGGGTGGAGATAATTGGTGAGGACATGCTTGTTTATACCTTAATACCAAAGCTGTTTATATTTGCAGTAAAACATGCTGCTCTTTAATAATGTTAAGAAAGTGAACGTTTGTGATGACGTAAAGATGTGGAGATGTGTGTTTACAAATACAATACGACCTCTGTGGCGCGGTGGGCGAAGGTCCGCCTGCGACGCAGGAGGTTGCGGGTTAGATTCCCGCCTCGGGACAAATATTTGTACGATCTGCAGATATTTGTTCAGGGTGTTCTGGTCGTTTTCTATTTATAATAAAAAAATATCTATCTATGTACTCGTATAATATTATGTATATCAGTTATCTAGTAACCATAACACAAGCTCTGCTTACCTTGGGGCTAGATAATGCTGTGTGAATTGTCCAGCATTATTTATTTATTTATTTACAATAAAAAAATGTCAGCCGCTTCGTGTGACATTGTAAAAACAACTAAATCGACTGCAGAAAAATGAGAATACTCGTCAATCAGGGAGCGCTAATGTAATGGTGGGTTTATATTGACGACCTCTGTGGCGCAGCGAGCGAAGGTCTGCCTGCGACGCAGGAGGTTCCGGGTTCAATTCCCGCCTCGAGACAAATGTTTGTTCGATCTGCAGAAATTTGTCCAGAGCGTTCTGGATGTTTTCTATGTATAATAAAAAAATATCTATCTATGTAGTGTATCGTTTAAGTATAATCAGTTATCTAGTACTCATAACCACAAGCTCTGCTTAGCTTGGGGCTAGATAATGCTGTGTGAATTATCAAGTATTATTCATTTATATTAAGTTATAGATTTTTTTTATTATTAATTTTCTTGAAATTATGAATATAAAATTTCATGGTCTTCCTTATAATAAAGATGCTATGTTATTTGAAAAAAAAAAATATATATATTTGTGATCGAGTTTTTTGATCGGTATTGTAAAATAACGGGTGTTTTTTTTACAATTTGGCGGGTTCGATTCCCGGTTCAGACAGGTGATTATTCAAAAAAATTTATATGCATTTTATATTGTTTTAAAATCAAAATGAACTCTTCTTTCAGTCAAATTTTCTATCTACAATATATAAGATACTTTCCTTCCATATGGCATGGCCATGGAACGCTCTGTATAAACGGATCGGGTCCGCACTCATAAAGATCTGGACTAATAATAATATCTCATTACTCACATCTGATAAACGTGTACACAGTAGAATCAAGCAGAAGTAATTATGTAGGTACCTATAAGGTGCAAAATCATACACAACTTACAAATTTAAACAGAAAATTTAAACAGTTGAGCTATCTGCAAAGTGTTGTAAGCAATTTAGAAGTAGCTCAACTGATCCATATAAATACCATTCGGAAGCGTCCTGTATGTTAATGATGATGCACTGCGCCAAATTCCTTCGGACTGAAGCTCTGATAAATTTTTGAAAACCTGGAGAACCTCGGTACCCCACGGACAGGTCTCGACTCCAGAGCAAATGCGGAGGCTGCATATTTGCGCTTCTTGAGTTTCTCAGCCAAATCTGTTGCCGCAACAATTTTCACGGATACACTCCTATACAGGGTGTTTGTGTAAACAGTTTACTCCTTGAAACCAGACGTTTAGAATCATGAGCAGAGTCCCAAACCGATGAAAAAACTAAACTTTTTTTTGATATAATTTTGAAAAAAAAAAAACCTCATACATCATAAAAGCATTTCACCCTACATTTATACCTACGCCGCCTGCTTTGTCGGTTTCAAATATGATATCAGTGTATATGATTTGACTAATATTTTGAGTTTTGTTTATCGACGCGTTTTTTTTGTACAAGAATCATATAAAATGCATGTACCTAAGTACAGCTTGTCAATTCAGATTTGTGAGTGTGTCACTTATACTTCATATTTTTGCGGTACTAGCCAGATAGATTATTTGTAGAACGCAGAGAATACATAATACCAAAAATATAATAATTTCCCGCGCGACCGGTGATGATCAGCCTTGACGTTCATACAGGTGTAGATAGTCTTACGCAAAATAATCACAAAGAAAAAGGATGCGCTAAGATAATATTTGTTCCTGTCTACTAATCTTTGTTGAGCCGATTCTGTACTGTATCTTGTCTGATTGGTATACAGGGAAATCAAATAATATCACAAAAAATCTAGTATTTGAACAGGATTGGATAAACTTCAATGTTTCCCCTGTAGGTGGAGCTAACGGCGCTAGAGACCGTAGGAAGTCCCAAAGATTTTCGACTCCTACGTCACTTGACCTCGTGGTGTAGTTGGTGAGCACATTCCTGTAATGAAGGAAGGATGCGGGTTCAAGTCCCGTCGAAGTCGAAAATTTTCGCGATATTATTTGATTTCTTAGAAATTACCCTGAGTGTGGGGTTACGCACTATAATAACAAAAAATTGGTTGTCTGTAAAGTCGGTTTAATGACGATAGTTGAACGTGACAACGCAGACGCATCGCTCACTCAAGTAGGAGAGAGACGGATGTCCAGCGCTCTCGCTTGCACTTCAAGCCTTACATGGATCGCCTCAGAGCGAGGTAACGCCGCATGACGAGGTAACGCCGCATGACATCATGTTTTTTCGTGCGTGCAGCCGGCTCTATCGAATTATAAGACGTTGTCACGTCAAAAACCTTGGTATACAGGGTTATTGGTAATTCACTAACATTGCGTGAATAGGAGGTTAAGCCCATCATCACAAACACGTTAGTGGGGTTCTAATTCTTAATTTCTCACTCCCAAACTTACTATTACAAAACAAAAATACATAATAAGTACTTTATTGTACAACAGCAAAAATACAATACAAGTGTGATTATTAGACACAAGTAAGTAGAATGGGCTGCCTTATCGCCTAGAAGCGATATTTTATTACATAAGACACAAGTACAATGGGCTGCCTTATTGAATGAAAGCGATCTTTTATTACATAAGACACAAGTACAATGGGCTGCCTTATTGAATGAAAGCGATCTTTTATTACATAAGACACAAGTACAATGGGCTGCCTTATTGAATGAAAGCGATCTTTTATTACATAAGACACAAGTACAATGGGCTGCCTTATTGAATGAAAGCGATCTTTTATTACATAAGACACAAGTACAATGGGCTGCCTTATTGAATGAAAGCGATCTTTTCCGTACGTATTAATTGAGGGCAGAGCCGTTTTTCAGTTTAGTTTTAAGTAAAGAACGATTATTGAATAGAGGGGGGTTTCTAATACCAATACTAAATTTAATAATTCAGAGCTGGCGTCTTCAAAAATGTGGCTGTGATGGGCAGAATCTGCAGTTCCCGCAATGTCAGTGAATTCATAGTCGTTTATTTAAAGCAATAAACGACTATACTACGAGATAAGACTATGCTAAACTACAAATTATGATCGATATAACAAGTATTTTAACTGTCTATTGTATCAGATTTATATTTTATCAAAAAACAGTGAAAGGTGTGTGTATTCTCTTTGGTTATTAACTTCCTTAGTTTGATAAGTAAATCTAAACTGTTTTTGGAGATTGTGCTTGTTTTTAATGTCACATGTTGAATAAAGAACTTTGAAAAACAAAACTAACAGTGAATTACCAATAACCCTGTATAAACTTGCTTTATATGTTTATAAAAATCTTTATTGCTGTGAAATAAGCATCAATTTCGACTATCATAGAGTTACATCTAGCAATAAATAATAGACACATAATTATAATCATAGAAAGGGGACCGTGCAACATACCGCACCTACATTATTTATAATTTAATTTATTCTATGAAACGCTTTACTATTGGTTGTTCTATTTTGTTCCTAGCCTTTTTTGTGGGGTTCTTTTATATAATGTTTAACTGTTTTCATAATGAATTTCTATTTCATAATAATTTCCGTTAGGGTAGTTCGTTTCGCGCGTGGCGGAGATAGATGATTTTTTAATGTTTTTTTTATTTATCTACTTCCACGAGTAATAAGGTTTTGCGCAGACTCAAACCAGTTTTTAAAAACCCATTTCTAACTTCAATTGAGTTGTCTTTTCAGAGTTGTCAATACTTATGTTGTACTTTAAGGCGAATATATACCCCGATAGCAGCGCCACTTTATATTTTATTTTATCATTACGTTTTACAGAGGAATTATCAAAAAATCGGACCGCGCGTAGACGATATCTATCATAAGCTTTTTTAAATGTATCTGTAATAGTTTTGTTTTATGTTATTCAATCAAAAACCTTGTTTGGAGAGCTTGGTGACCACCAATAGGAACTAAACTCTTGAAACGAGTATCTGCCTAAATAATACAGTACAAAACTATTACAGATACATTTAAAAAAAGCTTATGATAGACGTCTACGCGCGGTCCGATTTTTTGATAATTCCTTTGCATAACGTAATTATAAAATATAATAAGTAGTGGCGCTAGTATCGGGGTATATATACGCCTTAAACTAGAAAATATACAGCTGGCTAAGCTCTGCTCTCGTTAATCCAATACCGCTACCACACAGCACAAAAACGTGCATTCAAGTATGAGCTTAAACTCGTTTTCCTACGATACATTTTATAGTGACAAAATGGCTTCACACAACCTTCGAACAAGTGTCGCCAATATTAAACTAGTAGTTCTACGAACAGTAGACGTCGCGAACACTAACTTTTTTTAACAATTAATTTATTTATTAATGCACTAAAGTAATTTAAAACGGGATATTTTGGTAGGTAGGTATATTTTAAAAATAGTCGAAATGGTTACCCTTTCAACCCCCCCCCCCCATTTCCGAAGATTGCATAGCGACCCATCTGAAATGTACCTAGGTACCTACCTATGTAGCGTTTGTGGATATAGATAAGATGTTCTAATAGGTGGCGCTGTACTGTAAATGCTCTCTTGCATATTACTGCATTTTGCGGAGCTATTCTGCTCGTCATGCCGAAAATCCTCATCCGATCTTTACCAATTTTTTATAAGAACAGTTTAAAGTTATTACCTTTCAATTAAAAATACAATTGTACACAAAGTTTCGTACCGATCGGTTGTAAAATACGACCTGTAGAGGAGTACGGACATACTGACAAAAACGCCATTTTGGCCAGACCTGAAACGAAGACTTTCGTTCACTAACGTTCACGACGACGTCAATTAATCTAAATGTTTCTAGACAAAGCCCATATTTGCATGAACATTTTTGTGCTGTGCTTACCAGATGTGCGACAAGCTCAAAGGTTGAACGTGGCGAAAAACTACTAACCCGCTACTTGTAGAACTCAGAAAATATTAAAAAGAGGGAAATATTTGATTTCTTGCCTCTCTCAAAACGAACCACCCAAACTAAACTGAATAAATTTTTGCATAAAAATCTAGCGAAACAGTTTGTTAGTTGTCGCTATCATTAAAAATGACACCCTTTTATCAATATTTATCAAAACATTTATAGTTTTCGTAATTTACACTGGAAACAAAAAAAAACTCGTTGAAACGATATTTTTCTGTATTACCTACCCACCAGATATTCAGACCAGACACCACGTGCAATCCAACGATCCTTTCCATTCAAGGTTGTCTGGGAGACATCACTCTTGAGCGATAAGACGGGCGACTGTCACGTATTCTGTAATTGTTCCTTCTGTTTCTTAGTGAAGTATTTTTTTTATCTTCTAACTATCGATGCTTTTGTGTGTTTTCCCAACTAACCTATTGTTTTCTCAAATTTGTTACACGACAGTTTTTTGTATGTAAGTATATATTGTATGTAAGTATAATAACTACAATACAAAAGAAAATCTAAGTTATTCAACAAGGTACAAACACCGACATAACTGAGAGCAGAATGATCAACTGTTACTGCAACAGTAACGTTTATATTACTATACTCAAGCCTTTGCCGAAATACGATTTCGGTAAACAATTCATAACACAACACAAAAGTCCGAAATTCCCCCTTTGGTGTCGAGTTTGAGGAAATATAAATAATAAATATTTAAATGAATATTAAAATGTAGTGCCAATCTACGAAAAATTCAGTTAAGTAGAGGGTTGTAGTTTTATTTATTTTTCGGGCTATGTTTACAAACATTGTATCATTAATTTGGCTGGAGTATAGGTAGGTACTCTCAGATTTTTTGTATTGAATCATATATATTTTAAAATAAAAACATTGGTTGCATACAAAAATAATTACCTACTTAACTACATTATTAGGTAAATAGATAGTATTTATATATTGTATCTCTATTTTTTTTCTCAATACCATTTATTTTTATTCGTTCTTGTATTTTTTTTTGTACCAAAACTTAAACCTTTTAATATTTTAACGATGGTCCACACCATGAATAAAATTTTAGTAAAAATATCGAAATACGTAAACAATTCTGAGCTCGGCTGTACTTAGAGTTCCCCTTCAATTTTAACGGAAGCAGCAATTCCGGTCCTTTGCTTGTCAAAACCAGTTTTCTCTAATAGGGGACCAAGCTTACGCTACTCAACGATAGATGGCGCTGTTCACAAAATAAGTTAACTCGTTAAAGCACGGATGCGGATAATTTTTAACCCTTAAAATAATTACAAATTGAACATAGTAAATTATAATGTAAATTAAAACAGAAAACCGACAAGTTATTAGCAGCGAAAAAGTTTCTTTGAAAAAATCACGAGGAATATTAGTTCCGTACTGGTAATGTAGATGGCGCTGCTCAGTGCTAGGTTTCGTAGAAGTTTAGCAGCGTAGGCTTGGTCGCAGCACTTTGGTTTTGGATCTACGAAAAATGCGCAATATTCCGAATAATTTGGTTTCATTTCGAGGATTATTTTTTATAAACGATGTTTTGTTCCACCAGTTCAAAGTTGCTCAGCGAGCTATGGAAAGAGCTATGCTCGGAATCTCTCTGAAGGATAGAATTCGTAACGAATTCATCCGACAGAGAACCAAAGTATCCGCATAGCTCAAAGAATTAGCAAGCTAAAGTGGCAGTGGGCCGGCCATATCTCGCGAAGAACCGACAACCACTGGGGTAAACGTGTTCTTGAGTGGAGACCACGACTCGGCAAACGTAGTGTAGGACGCCCTCCGGCCAGGTGTTATGACGATCTGCGAAAGACTGCAGGCAGATGCTGGATGCGGCAAGCTGAAGACAGGGCGCTATGGCGCTCATTAGGGGAGGCCTATGTCCAGCAGTATATAATAATAATAATAATAATAATGCTGAACAATTCACACAGCATTATCTAGCCCCAAGGTAAGCAGAGCTTGTGTTATGGGTACTAGATAACTGATATACATAATAATATACATAATAATAGTAGTGAACTAATATAGGCTGATGATGATGATGATGAACGATGTTTTTACTTACCCTGATGTTATAACTAGCTTTTGCCGGCGGCTTTGCATGCCCATAGATAAGATGTTGAATTTTTATTTTTATAATCCAGTGCCCTGACGGGGTGAGTCTATTTGACGTTAGTAACGAGACATGATCGGATGTCTCCTTTTTCCATACAATTTGATACAGCGCCTCTATCGTGCGGAAATGGAACTACGCAAATCCCATACTAAAAGGAGCCGTCACTTAATCGTGACTTACGTCAAATAGACTTACCCCTTGAGTTCGGTTACTGGAGGCCCATTTTAATTCTCCGAAATACGCAATCGTTTGTTTCGTTTCGTTTTTTTGTGCCAATTGGTACTCTAATTCGGTGTATTAGAGTACACTAATTGACTGAAACTAAACACGCAATTTCGTACTGAAAAATTGAAATAGGCCCCCAGGAGTCGTGCACGAGACGTCCCATTTTTGTATAGGAGTCTCGTAGTTCCTTGTCTACACGGTAGAGGCGCTGTACCGAATCCCATAGATAAATGCAACATAACCATACTATCGACGATGTATTCCCGTTGTCCCCATTGACGGTATCCCCATTCAATGGGGACAACGGAACTGAATAAAAATAATTAAAATTTATTCCCGTTGTCCCCATTTACCATAATTTGAAATTTCTGTAGGGTTTAATTATAATTAGATAGATAGAAAACACTTTATTATACCACACAAATACAGGAAAAATTACAGAGAAAATGCTTAGAAAAAAAGGAAGTATAAAGAGCGGCCTTATCGCTGAGAGCGATCTCTTCCAAGCTTCCAATTAATATTTAATATACCCAGGATAAATAAATTTTTAAACACTGAACCGGTTCCCTTTTGTTTTTGTAAACTGGATGCCTGGATTTGTGACGTCAGCGTGGATGATTGAATAAGCAAAAGACAATCAAGCCAGCTTTTAAAATTTTTCCAGTACCTATGTTCAAATGGGCAAAGTACCCTCCTAGTTTGAATGCCACTTTTACCATTACGTTTAAAGTAAGTCTACGTACCGAAGCGACAGAAATAAATAATATCGCTTTATATCCGAGGCAGTGTTCAATATTATAATTTGACCTTTTCTAAGTGTACATTTGTTGTATTTATGGAAATAAAGAGTATTTGATTTTGATTTTTTACATTAGCAAAAAACCTCTACTCTTCTACAAATATTTTGGTTCGTGTCTGCCATTACCGAAGTGATAAATAAATTAACAATGCGGTACAATTTTATTTACAGAGCATCATCTAGCCCCGAAGTAACAAGCTTGTGATAGTGGTGCAAGTTATCTTATATAGGTACCTACTTGCATAGTTAGTCTATGCTACTTGCCACTTACCAATATCTGTATTACCAAGAAAATTACAATTATATAAGTAAAATAAACATATAAGAACTAGTCAATTGAAATAGATAGCTAACTGCAGACTGTTGCAGATAATCTACAGGTAGCTCAACTGTTATTGTTATGTAAGTACTTTTAAAACTTTATATTACAAATATCTTAATTTTTCATTTAACATACAAAACACAAGATAAATATTAGCAGATCTTATAATATAAAAATTGGTCTCACGGCGGACAAAATGTCTAAGAAAATTCATGAGCTATAAATGATCTAAGAAAAAGCTTTGTTTTGCCAATAAAAACGAATTTCCTGACTCATTTTACATATAAAAAGCGCATATAAGCGCATATACATATATGTTTTTCTATCCATCTCTACTGCAGGTAGGCTAAGCTGATTCCCATCTAGTTAAAAGTTATAGCGCGTGCAACCCGCGGAATTATGAAAGACCATGATTAATCAGCGACAGCGTACATACGCTTTGTCCCAGCTCTATTTACCTGCACATAGCGGTGACGTCTCATTATATATAGCGTACATACCCATACCTACCCGCGCCGCTATCTAGGAAGCACGCACGCAAAAATCTAGCGTTCTAGGTGCTTGCCCCCGGCGGATAACGCACACTAACATCCAGGGGGAGGACACACATACAAAACCCCAAGGAAAGAGACTGCGTGTTAGAAAAAGACAGAAATAAAAATCACCCGCTGGTGTGAGGCTATGCCCCCAAAAAAAGCACCAAAAACACAGTCTGCGCAACTTTCCGGCGCAGAATCGTTAACGACTCCCGCTCTCTTTATCGTACACGCCGTGCCTCCTATATTTCTATTTTTTCTCCGTCCGCCATTAGACGTAAGACGGGTCATCGCTAAACCAAAAATAAACCTAAACCTGACGGGATAGAATCCAAAATCAAACGGCAAAAACGTGGCGTATATCTTACGCGCCGGCCGCTAGACGCACACAGTTGCAACGGAACAGAAATAACGATCGCATTTTTGACCGAAAAGGACGGACAGATGGCTGAAAAGAGAAGAAAAAAACGACGACCATTTTGCTTGGCGCACCTACGACGCCGGCGAGGTGGGTGAGTATGTATGCGATCTTTTTTCAGAAAAAAGCCAACCAAAACAAATGCACGTGGTCGAGTGTTATGACCGGAGCTTGGAAAAATTCTGCCGTTCGCTAAGAGATGACGTTACTAGCGCGGATTTTTTTCCACAGGCCTTTTAGTTTTGGAAAAAGTTACGCGATGGCGCTGTTCAAAGCTGTACCCATGGGTAGGGGTAAGTTTTCTGCAGATAGCGGGCCTTGATGATTGTGAATTTGATACTAAGTACTGTTCTTATGCAGGTACACACATTAGTAATTATGGACTTTCTAACATTGTACGTGGCAAACGATAGATCCAAAATATATGTAGGTTTTTAAAAACAAATGAAATCCAACAAGCCGGGGGTGGCAACCGGTCACTTCGTAGAAAAATCATCCTAGTGGTGTCTAGGTGGATCTTTTGCTGATCGTACTTACATTGTTTGATTAGATAAAATGAAAAAAAAAATGTAGATAACTGACAAAAAAAGTTTTTGCGTCTTTGAGATTCAGCGCTAATTATTACGATTTAGCTCTTGCTTTATAAATTCCTTCTTTTACCTATTTTAACTATTACTTGTAGTACCCGTTGTGTTGGATTCTACAGTTTTTTTGCAGAAATCGAAAGCAAAGCAAAGCTTGCTTAGCTGAGGCATACCAATTCATTGAAGCATCATTGCATAAATATGTTAGGAGCTAGGTTTCAAAATAAAACAACACTATACTAATGTCTTACATAATTTTATTAAAGCAACTTAATTAAGCAATTGGTCCTGTTAATTAACTTTAAGGTACCCAATCAGATTTTTCCTATACGGAAAATAGTCTGTAGGGGCAGCATAGGCTACTTTCTATCCATGAAAAACACGTGTGGAGCCTCAGCCATAACGTAATGCATTATGCAGTAATGTTAGAGGAAACCTCTGGCTTCACGAAGACCAAACTAATCACTGGTCAAACCTCAAGTTAAGTAGGTACTTATTGGCTACATTTCAAATAAATATTAGTTGGCCAGTCTGTCTCTCACTGTCTGTCACAAAATCGAATCAATCGGTCATTAAGACTGCTTATTTGAACGCCAAATATTGTTGGCCATATTAATGTAGTTGTGTGTGCGCTTGGGGTCTTTTCAAATCTCCATGTTCTTTGTTTAGTTCATAGTTCATGGTAAAATAATACAAGGTATGCTACTCCGAGATCTTTCCAAGTTACGTCACTGTCCACTTGCCACAAAAATGGGAGGTTACGTTCATTTGTCGGTGACTATCAAACTTTTATTGACGCCGGTGAATCACTCGTGTTATTGATCGGATAAATCTTTAAAATAAAATGGGCGGTTACTCTATCCGTAACTGTAAGTGTGAAGGGCGGTAAAATAAGGTTCTTTAAATTCCCGAAAAGAGAATCGGTGATTGAAAAATTTTCCTGCGACTAGATAAATTTCACATCAAGGGAAAAATTGATTTATCCATGTGCAGAGCTCATTAGCGTTGCTCAAATTATGGAAACTAAGTTTAAAAAACTTCATGGAAAACCTAAAAGCTAGATCTAGATCTCGAATCTCCCAAAACTAAAAATTTTGATTACCACCGTAGCGGATATGACGTCACGTGGGAAAACCCACGTGACCGTTGTTTCTCGGAGTAGCATACCTTGTATTAATACCATGGTTTAGTTTTGTTTGTACATACTTATATAACATTTTGGTCTGTTGCCTATTGGCATATTTTCAGAAGAGGTTTCAGAAAGCAAAGATTTCCGAGAGATTTTAGAATTCTAGAAAAGTAAGCAGGATTGCGACAAATTAAGATATTCTGCATAATCATCTTCTTTTGTCGTCAGATCCAAAGCTCAGCCTTATAAGACCACGAATGGGCAAGAAAACTAGAATGGCTCTCTCAGAAAAAGTTAAAGAGCAGATGCCTCTTTTTTAAGAGACTTGTGAGACGGAGTTAACAGATTACATCTATAAACTCCGTATCACAAGACTCTTCATATATACATAATATAGTGTTACGAAGTCAAGTAAGTATACATAATAGTATAGTTTTCTAGTCTCTTCATGGTAATACTTTATGTGTTTGTCGAAATAAATGCTATTCTATTCTAAATCACTGGTCAACTAATTAGAGTTCGGGTGGCAGTTCTAATTCTATTTTGGAATGTTGTTATATGAAATGGTTTGTATGATTGTATGACGATTGATGACTGCATTGACCTAAGTTCAAAACCTTTATATTCTTGACGCGAATGATACCCTTAATTCATAATATATTTAATAATAGAGTCCAAATTCGAAGCGCGGCTACAAGCAGAAGCGTTGTGAAGCGCCGCGAGGCATTTAAATGAAAATGCTTACACATTTCCGAAACACCGTGTCGTGGGAAGAACGCAGATGGGTGCTTCTTTTCCTGAAATGAGAATAATCTTACAAATTAATCCAGAAGAATCACGTGCGAAGCCACGGGCAGAAACTAGTTTGACGACCACTGTGGCGACGCAGGAGGTTGCGGGTTCGTTTCCCGCATCAGGATAAGTGTTTGTACGAGCTGCAGATATTTGTTCCGGGTGTTCTGGATGTTTCTATGAATAATACAAAATATATATCTATGTAGTGCATGTGTATCAGTTATCTAGTACCCATAACACAAGCTCTGCTTAGCTTGGGGCTAGATAACGCTGTGTGGATTGTCCAGCATTATCATATTTTATCATAGAACTCTACCAAACAATCTTTGACTCTATTGAAACATCATGGGAATCATAAGATTAATTTATACTGTAAATTAGTAACTTAGCTGTGAGCTAGTTCTACTCTAGTTAAAATTTACCAACCTAATTTTATTGCTGGCCTGTAAAAAGACCTATTTGACTTCTAGCAGATGTTGTGATTACCAGATCCGCAGATTTTTTCACGTCTTATTATGACGCCAAGCCAAGTCACCTTCTGTGACACCCAGGGGCTGTGTTTGAGGAAATCTATAGTCGAAACCACCAACATTTTCTTCATGTTCAAACTGGAATAACAAATGATATTTTTGATTAGCATTAAACATATAAATAATCAAGTCTAAGGACAATTTAGTCAAGTAGTACCTACTAATTTATTGACTTGACTGACTCTACCTTGACTGGCACAACATGAAGCAACCGAATAATTTAAGGAGGTAGGTAGGTAATTTAACTAGGCAATTTTATATTACATAAGTCTATTGATTACCTTCTCTAATTTTAAGTAGGATCAATTTGTGGGAGGGCGGTCGGTACACACGAATTACATTTTGTTGGATCTTATCAGAAAAGGTTTTGCGCGGAATTGTTATTAATATTATTTTATCATAATATTAAACAACCGATTAATTGATTCTGAATGATTTCATGACGCTACCTGACTACTCAAATACTCATTATGATAAAAAATTGGTTGTCTGTAAAGTCGGTTTACTGACGATAGTTGAACGTGACAACGCAGACGCATCGCTCACTCAAGTAGGAGAGAGACGGATGTCGAGCGCTCTCGCTTGCACTTCAAGCCTTACGTGGAACGCCTCAGAGCGAGGTAACGCCGCATGACGAGGTAACGCCGCATGACGTCATGTTTTTTCGTGCGTGCAGCCGGCTCTATCGAATTATAAGACGTTGTCACGTCAAAAAAACTAACAATTTCGGTATTTATGAAACTTTGAGTCGAACGTAAAGGTGCATTTTGCTTATTTCTAATATTGTGAATTTGACGGCTTTCTCGGCAATTTGTCAATTTTTCTCTAAGAACCTTCCACGGGCTTCAAGGAGTATTTAAAAAAAATGCTATGTTGGTCTACCCGTTCTCTAGTTTTGCGCATAGCAAGACATTTAGCGATTAATTTGTATTTTATCGATTATTGTAGAGCATAGCTTACCTATTAATTTCTATGAAAGGACACAGCTGTTCTTGTGCCGGTTGTCATTTCAAAATCGATGGTAATAAACGCGCGTAGATATCTGAAAAGTAAATAAAAGTTTTATGATATCAACATGAGCATGTTTGATTGTGGTCAATCGAAGGTTGGCTATAAAACAATTGTTTTTCTTGCTTGGCAACGTCAAGAATTCAAAAGTATAAGTAGAAAAATGTGTGTATGTGCACGACCGCCAAAACTTCGGTAAATTACGTAAAAAATTCTAGTCCTGGTAATTTGCGTTTCTGGTACTATGCGTCTGAACGTTCTGAACGGATGTAGCTATACTTGGATAGATTTTCAACTCTTTATTACACAATAACATAAATAGTTATACAGAAAATAATAAAAAGACAATGCAATACAAGAGATAATGTAAATTGGTAAAAATGTTCCATGCCTAGTATAAATAGTATAAATAATGCCTAGTATGAATTGGCTCCGAAACTACTGGACCGATTTGAAAAATTATTTCACCGTTATGAAGCTTACTTTTCAGGGAGTGACATAGGCTATATTGTATCCCGGAATTCACACGGGAACGGAAACTACGAGGGTAAAACCGCAAAGTGATCGTCTAGTATTATGATAAAATGTTATTTTGTAATAGGTATGACATCGATTAGTTTTTGATAAATTAATTTTGTTGGATGTTTATTTTAGATTTTTATAAAGAAGATAGATCGAGGAGAATCTCATAGACTAAGTTTATGTTAGGTTTATTTTGTTTTGTTACATAGAATGTATTTTTGTTGGATTAAGCACTATTGTTATTTAGAATTACGGGGATGACATGCCATGTTCGGCAAAACCCTCATGCACCAAATAAATGATTAAAAAAAAGATCTGTTTGGGCAGGAAAAGGTAACAGGCAGACAGACAAACAGAATTACTTTTGCTTTTATAATATTGCTAGCTTCTGCCCGTGGTTTCGCACGCGCTTTCCAAGCAGCCTACGTCCATTCTCGGGATACCGTTTAATTCCCTGTCAAATTTCATAAAAATCTGTTTATCGGTGTAGACGTGAAAAGCTTACAGAAAGACAGATTGATTTCTTAGAAAATATCCCGGGGTCCCTACCCTCGGGGTATTTTCTAAGAAATCAATCTGTCTTTCTGGGGGCTTACGCACTCAAAATCCTTAGATTACTTTCGTTTTATAATATTAGTATTGTGGACCTTAATTTTGTCAAAATATGCATGAACTTAGGTAGACTATTGTGTACGAGCAATTATAGTAATAAACTGCTGGCGGCAAACTGCAAGTTTTAACGATAACTTTGACGGGAGATATAAACAAATTAATTGGTCTCTGGTGCGTTTTTATTGCAGTATTTGTGTATACGAGGCAATGACGAATGTATCTAATCTAAATAAAGTAAATACTAAATAACGCATGATATTGTAGTGTAGATTATGTTGGTAGCTCTACATTGTAGAGCCATCACACTAATATTATAAATGCGAAAGTTTGGATGGATGTATTAGATGGATGGATATTTGTTACCTCTTCGCGCCAAAACTACTGAACGGATCGGGCTGAAATTTTGTATACAGGTAATTCTAATCCTGGAATCAAACATAGGCTACCTTTTTATACTATAAATCAGTTCCCATGGGATAGAAATCACCTTTAAACGTAAGCCGCGGGCAGAAGCTAGTTTTAAATAAATACTTATTATAACTACTAATATATAACTATTAATATAAAGTATATAACTACTGATAATAATAAAAAAAATGTTACTACTAATATAAAGGTAACAAAGGATTTTCACTCTCTATCTTCTCTCTTTTTTACGGCTCTGTCGGAAGACCAGCGTTGGTTGTTACGTGGTAACATTTAGCTTTTGCTGAGACCGTTTTGTGACTTTAATCAACAGAAGCTGTATCTTTTATTTTATTTTAAATCTTGTTTGTTTTTGTTTAAGTGACAAATAAAATATTCTCTCTCTCTCTCACTATAAAAATTCTGTGTCGATATAAGCTTAAACTTCGAGGGAAAAAAACGCTAACTGCCGCCGAGCTTACTGGCAATGTGAAGGCCAAACGGAGGTCATTATGCCGTGAATACGCAGAATAGTTAGTTGAAACTATGCCTCGAAGATGCCAAGCTATTATGGACAACGGAAGAGACTGGAGACCTTACTGATAATAAAGCATCTAAGTACTTACGATTAAATACGTGTTTTATTATTTTCTAATGCTAGACTTCATATTTTTATAACTTACAAGCTTCTGCCCGCGGCTTCGCACGCGTATTTTCACAAACTTTCGCATTTATAATATTATACCTATTAGGATATTAGTAGGATAACAGAAACAAATTAGAACTAGTATTTACAGTTGAAACTATTGAGCCAACTGCAGAGTGTTGCAAACAATCTATAGGTAGCTCAACTGATAAATCTCAATATTATAAATTCGCTGTGTCCGCCTGTCTGCATTTTACCATTACCTTCTCGTGAATAAATTACCGAACAAATATTAATGTTCGGCTAGGAGATATTCTTAACTAGCGTCTGCCTTCGGCTCCGCATACGTTTTTTGGTATAAAAGCACCAAAAAACAAAAGTAGCACACATGTTAATCCAGGTCCAGATCTTTACGTGTGCAAAATTTCATCCCGATCCATTCAGTAGTTTTGATGTTGTCTTCAGCCAAACATGTTCACAACGGCCCAACAGCACAAACCATCGGCTTTATAATATTACTAGCTTGTAACCGCGGCTTCGCACACGTATTTTCCGTATAATTAGTAGCCTAATATCTTAGTTAGGCTTTGTTCTAAACGTAGGCCAAACTTCATCTTGATCTGTTCAGTAGTTATGGTGATAGGTAACAGCAAATCAGATTTCACAAACTTTAGGCTTTATAATATTAGTAGGATAATGATATCGCAAGGAACGACAAGGCCTTCTTTTTTTTGTTCGGTGTGGAAATTCGTTTACGAATAAACTAGTTTATAAGTTTATTAGTTTATAAATAAATAAATAAATAAATAAATAATGCTGGACAATTCACACAGCATTATCTAGCCCCAAGGTAAGCAGAGCTTGTGTTATGGGTACTAGATAACTGATATACATAATACAATACACTACATAGATAGATATTTTTTTATTATACATAGAAAACATCCAGAACGCCCTGGACAAATGTCTGCAGATCGTACAAACATTTGTCCCGAGGCGGGAATCGAACCCGCAACCTCCTGCGTCGCAGGCGGACCTTCGCCCGCTGCGCCACAGAGGTCGTCAAACTGGTCTGGGGGGGACCAGAATTATGTGGGACTCGACGTCCTGAGAAGGACGTAATACCCACTAAAAACCTCTCCGGTGTCACGTCACACTAGATTATTCAGCATGTCCAATATACACTTGCGAGCTTTAAACTGGAATCGCTTCAAGGGTTGCTCAAGACTAATTTTAACAATTTCTTTACAGTGAACTATGAGTTAAGTTATGTTTTCCCTTACGCAGGATTAATTGGCGACGATAAATTTTGATTTAATGCACGATAATGTCCGCTGCCACACCGCAGCAGTGACGTAGGTATATCTCCCATCGTTTTGGTTGTCTGGAAGAAATCGCTTTAAGCGATAAGGCCGCCAGTTCCATTGCTGTTCTCTATAGGTATGTTTCTTTTTTTTTTAAGGTGATTAATAAAGAATTATCTATCTATCTATCTATCTATCACTGGAACATTTTATTTATCAAATAGCGTATGAAACCGCCGCCGGTGAAAGCTAGTCACACTAATCACATCACACTAATATTAATGAGAAAGTTTGGATGGATGTATGGATGGATGTTTGTTACCTCTTCACGCCAAAACTACTGAACGGATCGGGCTAAAATTTTGCATACAGGTAATTCTAATCCAGGAATCAAACATAGGCTACTTTTTATCCCATAAATCAGTTCCCATGGGATATAAATCACCTGTAAACGTTTCCAGAACGCGGGCATAAACTAGTATAAAATAAAGTCGAAGGCCAGCTTAAGTTATGTATAAGTTATAATGATGGAGGTCCTGTTAAAGTATTTTTATTGCTTGCTTAAGTTACCAATTATTTGAAGAAGACTTTGAAGGCCTTTCAATGTAAACATCCTATCCCTTAATTTCGCAGTTAATTCCGGCCAGCCAATGTCCTTTACGTTAAATAGTACGTCTGGCGTTAATTAATGATGTGACATGGGTACATTAATAAGATTGCATCAAAACGATCCCCTTAATTGTTTCAAATTGCCGATGAAATTCGAAAGTCTGGGCTTTACCACCTTCAGCCAATTTAATTATTTCCGTTGGTACAGTCAGTCTCAGATACAACTAAGCCTCCAAAAAAGTCAAAAATATCTAAAATACAGAAGGTACCATGTTGAGCTAGGACCACCGCGTTCTAAGATAAGTAGATATATGGAAAATAATTTAATATGCCACACAAATACAGGAAACAATACAGAGAAAATGCTTAGAAAAAAAGGAAGTATAAAGTCATACCGACAATTTATATTCTGTTATTGGCTGTGTGATATTCTTAAGTTAAGCTACTTTTATTTAGGAGAGTTGTAGATTTTGTGTAATCAACAAAATAAAATAAAATAAATAAAAGGTGGCTTTATCGCTGAGAGCGATCTCTTCCAGGCAACCTTGGGATGGACTGGAAATGAAAGAACAAAATAGACGGTGGCACTGAATAAATAGATACGAGATTTAATTCATTTGATTCATACGAGTATCTTAGCTGCAAATCAGCCCGTTGATGCTATATAGATTTTTTTAAAATATGTCAGAATTTTCTAAATTATGTTAGCAAGTGAATAGATCGACAGTATCTAAGCATTTATAGTTGCCAAAATATTTACTTTACGGCTGTTGTATGCCTCAATCTAGCGCCACTGCCTTTTCTTTCTTTTAATTACGTTAATCAAAATTATTTTGTAAAAAAAGTCCATTGTAAAACTAAACTATTTCAGAGGAATTAAAAAAAGTTTAGAATAGCTATCACAAGCTGTAAATAGGATATTTGAGAATTCTTGTGTTTAACGAAACGTTGATAGATCGGTTGCGTCGTCGCCGTAGCGAAGATTTATTGATAATTTTGGGTTAGGATCAATATGGTAACTCAGATAGCGTGGGTATATAAAGTTGAACTTCTTGTAGTGATATATTTAATAAGGTTTGCTGGAAGAGAACTCTATTTAGGGTTAAGCTCGCCTTTGCCATTATTTTTCCTTGTAAATGTTCTACTTGTACCATGTTTTTTTGTGCAATAAAGAATTATGAATTATGAATATTTTTGGCTACTCTGAACGCTTAGATCTGACGCTAACTGTACCTACCAAATACGGTGTTTGGAAATAAACGTATTAATAACCAGTTCTGCTATTTTACATTGCTTAGGAAATAAATCCATGTGCTGGTTTTTTTATTAGAAGCGACTAAATCCAATACTAATTATTATAAATGCGAAAGTTTGTGAAATTTTTGTTACCTAGGATCTCCAAAACTACTGAACAGATCAAGATGAAATTTGGCACACACTTAGAACGTAGCCTAACTTAAACGGCTACTTATTATACCGAAATGCGAGCCGTGCAAAGCCTCGGGCAGAGGCTAGTTTTTAATAATTAGATATTCCAGAGTCAGAAAGGTTATGACTTATTAAAACCATATTGGTTGCTCATTAATAAAATTTTCAAAGGATTGAAATATAGAACTTTCATTTAAAAGTAAATCATTTATTATGTGTCACAAAAGGGTGCTTAATTAGTATCCTACTAATATTATAAAGCTGAAAGTTTGCGAAATGTGAATTTTTGTTACCTTACAACCCATTTTTGGTACGATAACTACTGAACAGGTCACGATGAAATTTTTCGAACACAGAACATAGCTTAACTTAGAATAAGTAGCCTATTATTATAGGTACCGAAAAGCCGCGGGCAGAAACTAATACAACATAATTTTTCTTACATTATTTAGATTCCGCGAATTTTTTATTAGTCCAACTTCAAAGTGAGTCATAACATAATTAAGAACTTCGATAAATGCATTGTTTAAATATAATAACTATTTCTATGTAAGCTAATTACTAAAAATCAGCCATTTATTTCAAACACCACAATAATGTCTCAAAGTATAACACCACCCAAAATTCAAAACCGTCTCCCTAGTATCAGATGGCATAGAAAAGGGGTGTTAGAAAAGGGTAGAAGCGACAAGTTCGGAATGAAATATCTGAGTGTGAGTCGCGAGGAGTGGGCGGGCGCGTATCTATGTGCAGTATTGATATGATTTTCAGATATTTCTTCATAATATAATATAATATATAATCCTTTTAATTAAATTTTCAGCCATAACACTATTTTCTACCATTACACTTATACCTGTGATAAATGCGAGAGTTTGGATGGATCGATGTATGTTTGTTAATTTTTCACGTAATCCCATCGCAGTTCCCATGAGATATGTAGGTATATACATATGACGCAAAAAGTTTCTATAGAACAATAATTAGATTTTTGTTGACCTTGAATAGTAATTACAAAACAAGTTATCATATAGGCTTTCTTTTTTTTCAGGAAAAAAAACTTGAATGAAGCCACGGACGGACACTTAGTCTTACTAGTACGAACATATGGAAAATTTGGTCGTTGCTATACAATACAATACAAATATTCGTTATTGCACACCAAGAAATTAAAAAAACACATAGAAAAAACAAATACAGATAATGTACAATGGGCGGCCTTATCGCTAAGAGCAATCTCTAATAATTTCAATATTTAAGATCTATAATGATTTCAATAGTCAAATTAATTTATCTAAAATATTACATAAATTTATAAGCCCATGGCTGAGTTTTTATTGTTTATTTAGTTTTTTTTATTAACACTTAGACTACGCCGCAAAATGATAGCTTTACATTACACTTAACACACTAAGAATACCTACTACTAAAAGTACTTGTACCAATTTTGTGCAATAAAGAATTATGAATTATAAAAGCATAACCTCTCAGGGCCTTTGTTAATAAATAATTCACCTACCTTTATCTTTGTACTTTCACTATAAATACATCTTGTGTTCTTACGCCACGCTCCTTCGAATAAATAAAAAAAGTTTATTAATTTACTTTGAGTCTCTAACACAACCCAAAAAAATATTTTCTCTCAATGATCGAAAAATTTTCTGACGCTATAAATCGTCGACTTCAACTTTTTAATTTAAAAACATACTAAATAACCATTTTTTTCTAGTCGGGTACAAATACACAACAATCAAGCACGAAACTTCACAAGACTATGAAGCCAGCATAAAATCTAACCCCATATAATTCCTAAAACCGTGAGAAAACGTAAACCTAAACACAATCTTTAAAATAAGATATTTTAATATAAAAAGAATAAATTAATCTCAAATTTGAACTATAACCGGTCACCGTGAGAGATCACCCGAACAAAGCGATCGTTCCCATATTAACATGCGCAGGCGCCGACCTTGGGTCACAGGACTTGACCGTTGATCTTTTAACCAGTTCTTTATAAACGTGGAATCGTCTTAGAGATTACGCCGTTGGTATAAATAAGGGTCATATTTTACGTTACCAGTTTAAAAGGAAAGTTAAACTATAAGCGTACCAATTTTAACCGTGAATTTTAGAGAAATGAGTTTCTGGATATTTGTTAATTTAGTTGTTCTATATGAATTTAGCTTAAGCCCATCTATGTGTATTGTCTTTTTTCAATGACATGTCAGAATTATGAAGATATTTAAACAAAGAAATGTTTGGGTTTACTGAATCAATATGTACAGGCCTGAAGTAGGAGAATAGTAGAGAATAAAATAATAAACCATTGAAAATAAACCTTCGTTGTAGATACTTGTCGTGGCGAATGGGTAATTTGCTGAAAGAAGAAACCATTTTGTATTGAAATTATTACGTAAAATAATTATAATACACTACCTGCATTCTTACTACCCGTTATCCTATTACCCGTTTTCCCGTAGGAATGAAGCATTTTCCCGTGGTAAAAAGTAGCCTATGTTCATCAGAAATAATGTGGGCTTCTAATGGTAAAAGAATTTTTCAAATCGGTCCAGTAGTTTCGGAGCCTATTCAATACAAACAAACAATCAAACCTTTCCTCTTTATAATATTAGTATAGATGAAATGTCTACTTCCCGTAGTTGCACTATCAAAGATTGCTTGGACTCTCATCATGGTGGCGCGAAGGCTGACCACTTGAGAATTCCTCGTGTCTATGAGCGGCACACACACATTAACTGTTGTACAACTTTATTCCCGTATATTGTCATTTCTGATAGTTTTTATGTTTGGTAAAATATTCCCATATATTTTTTTTATTTATGTTTCGATTAGTTTTGATAATTCTTATTTTAAACTCTGCTTAGTTTGGGGGTAGATTATGCTGGTGTGAATTGTTTCTATTAACTACTAACTACGGGCATCGCAAAAAAATCGGATACTTAACAGGGTGTTTCTTTTTTAAATTTAGTAACCTTATTATTAGTGTATTGATTGTAGCTAAACTAACCTAACCTTAGTTTGAGTAAATCGAAGTTAAGTGCGCAATAATAAATAAATAATAAATAATGCTGGACAATTCACACAGCATTATCTAGCCCCAAGCTAAGCAGAGCTTGTGTTATGGGTACTAGATAACTGATATACATAATACAATATTCTACATAGATAGATATTTTTTATTATACATAGAAAAACATCCAGAACCCCTGAACAAATATCTGCAGATCGTACAAACATTTGTCCCGAGGCGGGAATCGAACCCGCAACCTCCTGCGTCGCAGGCGGACCTTCGCCCGCTGCGCCACAGAGGTCGTCAAAGCAATAAAAATGGGTATAAGAATATTATTTAGGTATTTGATATTAAAATATTAAGAAAATCAAAAAGCTAACGTAGGTATGTAGCTCCTAATTAGCACCTCTACTAGTTTAATTAGTGTGTTCATAAAAGAGAATACCTCAGTGTACTCAAAGCCACTAAAACAGTCTGCAATTAATTCCCTTGCAACGAAATACCCGAGTGGCTACATTTTCGGAAAATAGTTTCTGAAATCTATGAAAGTACCTTTCCTGCTCCTACAAAACGAGGGACCACAGTAAAATACATGAAGTTTACGCAACTCAGAAGGAACAGTCATTTACTTATACTTTATACGATGTTCGGTTAACGACAAAATATGTTACTTAAATGTTTATATGTAAGATATTACATACATAGTACATACATACACAAGATACAAGATACAAGATACAAGATACAAGAACACATTACATATATGTTTATATGGAACATATTACGTACATAGTACATACAATACAATACAATACAAATATTCTTTATTGCACACCAAGAAATTTAAAAGAAACACAGAACAAAAACAAATACAGATAATGTACAATGGGCGGCCTTATCGGATACTCCTAATAGAAATATTTCTTTTAGAACGTATGAAATATTTAAGTCATGTAAAACATGGTATTTCGCATCGTGAATCGAACCCATTCAGTTCCTAATTAAATAATATTTAATTGGGTACTGAACGTCGTTAAGGGACTCATATTATGAATTATTTAAATTTTGATAATTTCAATTCATTTATTTTAAGTTTCGTTCAAGACATCTACTTATTTGGTACCAAGAAAGGTTAATTTACGTTACATTTTTTACTAGATTTTATCAAATATTTTTTTTTAGTAAGTTTACGCTTCTTTACCAATGTAGAACCTAAATGACCTTGTTATGCCACTCCAAAACATATGTTACAATTCACCATATTTCCAGTACTTAACTAAAAAAAACAAATTTATATATTAATTAATTAATTCTTTAGTATCTAAGCAGAAAGTCGTAGCTTCTAGCGAATCTAATCCCGCTCGCAGCAGCCCGCGGCGTCAGTCATGTTACATTATGTGCTGGTGTGTGAGTGTGTGGGTGTATGTGTGTGTGTAAGGCGAAGTTAGATCGTCCACACTTTACCGCGGACCTCGATAGGAGGGTACAGGCGCAGGTGGTTGAAGGATTTTTACACGAATTCTTTATAAGCGAGTGAATTAAAAAAAATTGGTTGTCTGTAAAGTCGGTTTACTGACGATAGTTGAACGTGACAACGTCTCAGAGCGAGGTAACGCCGCATGAGGTAACGCCGCATGACGTCATGTTTTTTCGTGCGTGCAGCCGGCTCTATCGAATTATAAGACGTTGTCACGTCAAAAATCTAAAAACCCTCGACGAAAACTTAATCAGAACCATCAGAAAATTTTAACAGCTGCACTGAATTTGAAACACTTTCGATCGAGTCACCTTCAAACCAATTTTCATCAACATTAATTTTTTTCAGTCATTTGAGAGCTACGATTCCAGAGACGGATAAACAGATACACTTCTCTTTTTGGTCGGAGGAAAAAATACTGAAAACGCGTTTGTTTTTAAAGAAAAGCAAGTGGCAGGATGTGCACTATTTACATTGAAGCTCGGGTTTTGCTCGGGTGATCGGTGTACGAACCAACGGCTGTGTGTGTTTTAAAAGTACGAAGGTGAATATTATTGGGATGAATTTTGCGCGCACGCGTTTTGGAAATTGATTCAGCAAAACTGTACAGGTGGTCTTTTTCTGACATTGTGATTGGTTCGCCTTATACAATTAGTTTTGCTTATTGGCTGCATGCGCAGAAAATGTGCCAATAAGCCGCGAAAATTGTATGATCGTCACTCACTGAAAGACATAGAATAGACAGTACCGCCTTGGGACAAATGATTGTACGACCTACAAATATCTATATTATTGTTATGTATGATAAAAATATTATATCTGTATATTGTATTAATTTTAACAGTCATCTAGAGACGATGATGATGATCATGTCCTCGCGAGCCGAATTTTGACCAGGGCGGCCAGTCTCATCGGAGACTAGATAGATGCGCAGGACATATTATAGTGCACAAGTGTGTGCTCAAACATAGGTGCACTCTCCAATCCCTCACTCTCGTACCTAATCCGATGGGACGACCGACCGACAAGTACCTTAAGTACCTTACCTTATCATTTGCTGAAATGATGATGTACCTAATCATGATCCAGCCCCAAAGAAAGCAGAGCTTGTGTTATGGGTACGTACTTGATATGATAACACATAAAATAATACAGATTTTTCTATCCGAAATTATATTTACTATCAGGGATGCCGATCTAGCTGAATTTCAGCCACGGCAGCCAGTCTTAACGAGGACTAGCCACATGCGCAGGACATATTATAGTGCACAAGTGTGCGCGCAATCACAGGTGCACTCTCCATTCTCTCACTCAATAATTATCATGACGATGATTAAACACGCTACCTAAAATCTACAATCGCGTTTACCCATACGTTGGTCAGGTCCTAACATCATTAATCTAACTTTCGTGCTACCCTTTATAATAGTTCGGCCTCCCCCGGGGTGCAAGAAGGGTGGGTGTGGGGGGTCGTATTAACATACGAATTTGGACGTGGTCTCAGCTTCTTGGGGGGACAAAATTTAAGTTTCACCCCTGTATTGATCCGGCGCTTTCGTTAGTTTAGAATTTAGATGCTGCGTTAGATGGTTATGGAGAAATTTTGATGTGTGTTTTTCGAGGATTATAACGACTTAACGAATTAGAAGGAGTGAGATTTTAATCTGAAAGACAAGACATAATTTGAAGGTTATGGTAAAAATCCGCTTTAGAATTTGAATTTTTTGGTTTTATTTATACCTATTTCAAAGAAACTACTTTCTTTGACCTTTAGTAATATCTAAATTATTTTTTTGGCCTATTTATCTGGGTTTCGTGATTTGTTAATAAATTTTTTTTGATAGGATTTTGACCTCTTTCAAAGGAAGTAGGTTTAATTTCTTTTTGGTTGGATTTATATCTCTCAAAGGAAGTAAGTACCTACCTTAGTAATATCTAAATTATTTTTTTGGCCAAATAATCTGGGTCTCGTGATTTTTGAATGAAATATTTTTTGATTGGATTTTGACCTCTTCAAAGGAAGTAGGTACCGTAGTAATATATTATTTATTTATTGGCCAAATAACTTGGCTCTCTTCAAAACACGAGTTAATAGGTCTTCTAGACCTTCGTCATAGATCGTCAACTACATCGTCACTTCCCTTCACGTAAGGTGGTGGTCAAACGAAAGTCTATTGATTAAAATATATAATTATACTAGTTTATGTTGGTGATGTTTTATTTCCGGCCTGACTACATATTTTATGCAAAATTTCAGCCCGATCCGTTCAGTAGTTTAGGCGTGAAGAGGTAACAAACATCCATCCATCCATTCAAACTTTCGCATTTATAATATTAGTGTGATAATTCTTTTATGCCACAACAGGGTCGGCCACGTAAAAAGTAGCAGATCGATCTTATGTCTTTTGACCTGGAGTGCTGGGAGTCTGCAAACTACCGATATGTTTGGAAGTCCAGAACGGGGACGAAATGGCTCAATAAAAAATCTCTTGTAAGAATGTGTGTTAGATAGATAGATAAATCTTTATTTGCATCGTCAGACACATACAGACTACAGCAATTATACATATAGTACACTAATAGAAATAAACAATAATAAAATACAGTTGACAAACAAAACAAACAATAGCATTTTTAACAAGTAAACTGTCTGTGTGTGCTGCAGTATGTCAAAAAACGCCATGGCTCAGCGTAATATTTTGCTCAAGAAGCAAAAACACTGACTTTCAGCCTTAACCCGTTGAGAGCAAGCAGAACGAGTTTCAAGAGTAATGTGTACCTAGCTACTAAATGTTTGTGTTTGTGTAGTAAAAATAAAGTCCTAACAACATTGGCGTTACCTACTTCTACCTTATTAGCTTGTTAGCGACTTGTAAGTCCCTACACAGCGCGTAAAAAAAAATTTAAACAAGGAAGAAAGTTTCAGAATTGCTTAAAAAAGAGTTAAATATATCAGTCATCTAGTTACTTGCGGATAACGGGGCTGGTCATACTTTTAGTATTTAGTTTACTTAAGACTAGCTTCTGCCCGCGGCTTCGCGTATTTTTGGTATAATACGTAGCCTATTACCTAAGTTAAGCTTTGCTCTAAACGTAAGTACTTATGTCAAATTTCTTAATGATTTTTTCAGTAGTTTTGGAGATCCTAGGTAACAAAAAATTAGATTTCACAAACTTTTGGCTTTATAATATTATAGTTAGTAGGATAATCTGTTCATTAAGTATGATTTCTTGTTATCCCTGAAAGCTAAAAAAAAATCTAGTAACCATAACACAAACTAACAGCACCATGTAGCTTGCGGCTACATGGTGCTGTGTGAATTGTCCAGCATTATTTATTGATTATTAAAAAAAAATCTAACATGTAGTGTAGTACCACTGAATCTATCAGATAAAACTGATTGGGTCTCAGTCGAGAGGAAATGATGCAAATGGACAGAAGCAATATGGAATCAATTAGTATTCCGCCGAAGCATCGAGGCGTAGGTAATCTCCGATATACGAACTGGCCTTATGTTCGTGCTACCTGTACTCCGGATAAACTTAAGATACAATGTTTGTAAACATTGTCCCCATATCTACTCATACTTAACCCAAAAATAAGAATATTAAGAAATCATTATTTGTAGCATTGCAATTTAAACTTATTTAAACTATAGGTACCGACAGACAACATAGGACTATATTAAAATAAAGGTAAATGCTACAAAATGGCGTTCGACGCAGCATTTGTTGACTTTCTTGTTGATGATTTTTGGCATTTTTTTATTTCGTAATCGCATTTTAATGTGTAACGCAGCAAATGATTATTTTTTTCGTACAAAAAAGACAACGGCAACAAAAAAAGGGGTTATTCCAGTTTTCCCCCTTGACAAATCCCCCTTAAGGGGGAAAACTGGAATTCATTTTTTTTCAAATTCCAGTTTTCCCCCTCGACGATTTTTCGCGTTCCAGTTTTCCCCCTTGAAAAATTTTTCTCAAGGGGGAAAACTGGAACGCGAAAAAAATGAATTCCAGTTTTCCCCCTTGAGAGAAGGAAACCAAAGAGAACAATAAAAACTACAGTACTCAACAGTAAACTCACTTTTTATTTTGTACTTTGACAGCAATGACAGACTTTATAAAAAATGACACTAAATGTCAAAAAGACACCAAAGTCAAAAATGACATCCATTGTCGAAAATGACACCAAATGTCAAAAATGACGTAATTTATCAAAAAAACACACAATGTCAGAAATGACACTTAATGTCAAAAATGACACTTAATGTCAAAAATGACACTTAATGTCAAAAATGACACTTAATGTCAAAAATGACACTTAATGTCAAAAATGACACTTAATGTCAAAAATGACACTTAATGTCAAAAATTACACTTAATGTCAAAAATTACACTTAATGTCAAAAATGACACTTAATGTCAAAAATTACACTTAATGTCAAAAATTACACTTAATGTCAAAAATTGCACAAAATGTGAAAACCACATCAAAAAACCCTGAAACAACAAAAGTACGACGCTGACTTCTTAGACCGAGGTAGGTACTTTATCAGTCTCATTTGTGGGCATAATTGGGTATTGCCAGTTGAAAATAGGGCTCTGAAACACAGACACAACGCTAGGGCCTCTGACTGCATGAATTGCGAGACTGCTTCTACATGGTTTTTATGACTGAAACTTTACAAAGTTTTACGACGTGTTCTCACTGAGGACGGATTTTGATAAATTATCATTTTAAGGAATTTGTAAAATTTACCTAATAGGATAAAAAGTTTGTTCTCCATAATGCCCCATTTTTCCTGCAGTGTCTGATTAAGAAAGAGCAACACTCAAAGATGCACATTTTCTATTGTTTCAAAAACATCAAGTCTACTCGTACAGCTGCTAATGTAGATAAAAGTTATTTGTTGAACAAGTGGACAAAACAATTTTTTGATGAACGTGCCGATATTAAATCCCCAGCTAGCGAAGCAGCCAAGAACAGAGTCGACGAGCGTAGAAAGTGGCTCCAAAGTAGACTGCTGAGGTTGCAAGAGATTTAAAAGGCACGAAACTAAAAATACTTGATTTCGAGTTAATAACTACTACTAGCGAGAGACTAGCCAGAAAAAGAAAAGCAGCAAAGTCACCGTTTTCGGTGAGAGTGGTGACAAAGAAATAGTTGACAAGTAACCGATATTATAGTTCCACCAAAGAATTAAACGTTTTTGGAAGACTAGAATGGTGGGGAGTACGCCTATTAGTATTTTGTTCAGAAGATTCTCGCACCATAATAGAGAATATTTTAGTATCTTTTTGAAAAATAATTATAACGTCTTTATAAAATAAGGTAAAATAAAAATCAAAACAACAACCTGTTGTTGTTTGTGTAATGAAAACTAAACTACATTTAAGATAGATCGTTCTGCATAGGTACTTCGGAGATTAGATTTATTTTTAGACTTTTTTCAAAATATTTCAACAAGTATGAAACCTTTAGAAAAACTGTTTAGAAATGTACAAACTGATACGTTTCATTTGATATCCCACACGACCCTGTAGGTATCTTTTCATCATCAATAGCGATAAACATAATTTAATTATCAGAAATAAACATAAACTTGCTGTGCCTACAACTAGGCTACACGAACGAAAATAACTTTTAAAGGGCAATGTATACGCTTCTGGAAAAAAGGACAGACAAAGCGAGACCATAAAGGTTCCGAAACCGATCTTCGATCTCGAAACCCTAAACACCACACACATTACCTAGTCCTAGTTTTCAGTTGACTAACATTGTGCTGAACACCCTGTATATTGGTAAATATTCACGGATATATATCGCATTTATTCAGGTGTATGCCATCCATGGCGATCTAGGCAGCACAAACGATAGCACTAACACCGTGCCGTTGGTATACATTTTAGTGAGCCATAAAACGGAGAAAACGTATATATAACGCATCCTTTTTGAACTTATAAAAGCGCAAATTCCAGAATGGCCACTACAATCGCATATAATTATGTGATTTTGAAATCGCAACAATGAACGCCATTCGGATTTTTTTTTTAAAGTTGTAGTGAAAGGATGCTATTTTCACTTCACTCAAGCGATTTGGAAAAAAGCTCGTTCATTAAATTTAACAAAAACGAAGATCCAGAGGAGACAAGTAGCACTATCTGCTGTGCTGCCTCTCTTACCAGAAAAAATAATTTCGAAGAACGTTGAAATCTTTCAACGTCACAGAACAACCAACCTCTTAGAAGCATGGCATAATAAAGTAAGTGGAATTGTTGCAAAATGATAAAACAATGATAACCTAAGGGATACCTGGTAATATGGGTTGGCTGTTTTACCCTGATCTTTCAACCTCTTAGAAGCATGGAAAAGTCCGCGCACAGCCTTTGAATGTTTTGTCAGAAAATGCACCTTTGAAATAAGAACCTACATGCCGACAAACTGTCCCTTGAATAAAATTTTGTAAAAAACAAAAATGAATTTGCTTAGATACTTTGAAAATTTAAAATAAGGTATAGGTGTGCACTTCCTTGAAAGATTAAAATAAATACTAGGTACTATTTATTTTAATTTTTCAAGGAAGTGTCCAGTGGTTATCAATCCGCTCACTAATTCGAGTTGCGTCTCTCTAATAAATGCGTCCATCTCCAAACTTTTTTTAGTTCTGCTCTTTGTTTGAACATTCTTGGACAGTTTGTTGGCTTGAACTTTATTCAAAGATGCATCTTCTAACAAAACATTCGATAGCTGAGTAAGGTTAGGCTTTTTCTTATTAGGTAATCGACTTCAAGTTCACTGGTAATCGGTTTCGAATTAGACAATAATGCTGCAGGAAAGATTTTCTCCGTCCGCGCACTAAATTTATTTGCTGTAAACAAAACATTACTTCAGTATGTAGTTGCTTTAGTTACACCTTACACGGTAGTTTACAACTAAGAAACTAATTTAATAGATTATCCATAAGGGGGAAAACTGGAATCGATAAAAAAACAATTCCAGTTTTCCCCCTTGAAGATCCCCCTTGAGGGGGAAAACTGGAATCGATAAAAAAATAATTCCAGTTTTCCCCCTTAAAAATTATCACTAAGGGGGAAAACTGGACTTTTTAAAAAATGAATTCCAGTTTTCCCCCTTGAAAATTATCACTAAGGGGGAAAACTGGACTTTTAAAAAATGGAATTCCAGTTTTCCCCCTTGAAAATAAACACTAAGGGGTAAAACTGGACTCTGAAAAAAATGAATTCCAGTTTTCCCCCTTGAAAACTATCACTAAGGGGGAAAACTGGACTCTGAAAAAAATGAATTCCAGTTTTCCCCCTTCAAGATTTGGCTTAAGGGGGAAAACTGGAATCACAAAAATAACAATTCCAGTTTTCCCCCTTGAAGGAAATGTTTAAGGGGGAAAACTGGAACGACAAAAAAAGAAAATTCCAGTTTTCCCCCTTAAGGGGGAAAACTGGAATTTTCTTTTTTTGCAATTCCAGTTTTCCCCCTTAGACGTATTTTGTATAGCAATCATATATTACGAACCAAATTAGAGGAAACAAATTAGAACTAGTATCTGAGTATATATACAAGTATATAAAGAATAGAATAGAACTCAAATAGGCCACAGGCTCGGCATGAAACACTCCATATCTCAGAAACTACTCGTGCTAGACTTTCAGTTTCTGGTTTAAATGAAAGGCAAGGTCAATATCTTCATTTTTGATGACAGCTGTCAAAACTGAAACGGCCATATCTCGGGAACTACTAGTGCTAGACTTTCAGTTAATAGCTCAAATGAAAGGTGGGAACAAAATCTACATTTTCAATGACAGCTGTCAAAACTGAAACGGCCATATCTCTGGAACTACTAGTGCTAGACTTTCAGTTAATAGCTCAAATGAAAGGTGGGAACAAAATCTAAATTTTCGATGACAGCTGTCAAAACTGAAACGGCCATATCTCGGGAACTACTAGTGCTAGACTTTTAGTTAATAGCTCAAATGAAAGGTGGGAACAAAATCTAAATTTTCGATGACAGCTGTCAAAACTGAAACGGCCATATCTCGGGAACTACTAGTGCTAGACTTTCAGTTAATAGCTCAAATGAAAGGTGGGAACAAAATCTACATTTTCAATGACAGCTGTCAAAACTGAAACGGCCATATCTCCGTAGCTACTCGTGCTAGACTCTCAGTTAATAACTCAAATGAAAGGTGGGAGCAAAATCTTCATTTTTAATGACAGCTGTCAAAACTGAAACGGCCGTGACTCCGGAGTTACGCGTGAATACGCAGTTAATAGCTCAAATGAAAGGCGGGAACAAAATCTATATTTGAATGACAGCTGTCAAAACTGACGGCCAGAACTACTCGTGCTAGATTAAATTAGCTGTCAAATATAGATATTGTTTCCACCTTTTATTTGAGCTATTAGCTGAAAGTCTAGCACTAGTAGTTCCCGAGCTATGGCCGTTTCAGTTTTGACAGCTGTCATCGAAAATGTGGATTTTGTTCCCACCTTTCATTTGAGCTATTAACTGAAAGTCTAGCACTAGTAGTTCCCGAGATATGGCCGTTTCAGTTTTGACAGCTGTCATCGAAAATGTAGATTTTGTTCTCACCTTTCATTTGAGCTATTAACTGAAAGTCTAGCACTAGTAGTTCCCGAGATATGGCCGTTTCAGTTTTGACAGCTGTCATCGAAAATTTAGATTTTGTTCCCACCTTTCATTTGAGCTATTAACTGAAAGTCTAGCACTAGTAGTTCCCGAGATATGGCCGTTTCAGTTTTGACAGCTGTCATCGAAAATTTAGATTTTGTTCCCACCTTTCATTTGAGCTATTAACTGAAAGTCTAGCACTAGTAGTTCCCGAGATATGGCCGTTTCAGTTTTGACAGCTGTCATCGAAAATTTAGATTTTGTTCCCACCTTTCATTTGAGCTATTAACTGAAAGTCTAGCACTAGTAGTTCCCGAGATATGGCCGTTTCAGTTTTGACAGCTGTCATCGAAAATGTAGATTTTGTTCCCACCTTTCATTTGAGCTATTAACTGAAAGTCTAGCACTAGTAGTTCCCGAGATATGGCCGTTTCAGTTTTGACAGCTGTCATCGAAAATGTAGATTTTGTTCCTGCCTTTCATTTGAGCTATTAGCTGAAAGTCTAGCACGATCAGTTTCCGAGATATGGCCGTTTCAGTTTTGACAGCTGTCATCAGATATGAAGATATTACCTTGCCTTTCATTTAAACCTGAAACTGAAAGTCTAGCACGAGTAGTTTCTGAGATATGGAGTGTTTCATGCCGAGCCTGTGGCCTATTTGAGTTCTATTCTATTCTTTATATACTTGTATATATACTCAAATACTAGTTCTAATTTGTTTCCTCTAATTTGTTTCGTAATATATGATTGCTATACAAAATACGTCTAAGGGGGAAAACTGGAATTGCAAAAATAATAATTCCAGTTTTCCCCCTTAAGGGGGATTTACAAGGGGGAAAACTGGAAGTCAAAAAAATGAATTCCAGTTTTCCCCCTTGAGGCTAATCTTCAAGGGGGAAAACTGGAACTCTTTTTTTTGACTTCCAGTTTTCCCCCTCAAGGGGGATTTCAAGGGGGAAAACTGGAATAACCCAAAAAAAGAATTTAGTTTATTTTGTGGATTTTTTTACAAACATTGTATCTCGAAAATGGCTTGAGTGTAGTGGGTAGGTAACACGAACGCCTACAAATTGAAGATGATATTAAAAGCTATCTATCTACGAGTAGCTATTCGAGATTTTATTGAATAGTTCCGGACGATTGCTCTCGCTTGGAGTTTTAGGAAAATAGATAATTCATTGAATGAAACCGTTTAAGGTTAGATAATGCTGTGTGTTGAACGAATCTTCATTTGCAGCATCTTCAGCATTTGCAGCAATTTGTTTCAATTGCAGCATCAAAATTAATAAGAATGTGTAACAATTTCGGCATTCATCATTAACATGGCAGAAGCCTTTATTCACAAAGAAAATTACACTAGTATTTACAATTGAAACAACTGAGCTAACTGCAGACTGTTGCAAACAATCTACAGGTAGCTCAACTGATCCATATCAATACCAGTCGTCGCGTCCCCAAGACGCTGGCTGCGTTGCCACGCTGTATGGCAATGCTGATGCGCTGTGCCAGATACTCACCAGCTCTCGGGTCACGCGTCGCTTCGACCAGACGTTCAGATAACTTTTTTAAAATCCGTCGAGCCTCGGTACCCTACGTGCCTGGGGTTTCGACCACAAGGGGGCAAATGTGTAGGCTCTGTCGAGACCTGCATATTTGCGCCTCTTGAGATCTTCGGCCAAATCTGCCGCCGCACCCGCCCTCATGGATGTCCTCGGTAGATGGGAAGCCGAATATTAGATTTTATTTATTACTATTATCTGATTGTAATTTTCTTTGTGAATAAAGATATTAAAAAATGGTAATTCGTTGAATGAAATAGTTTAGGTTTTGATGATGCTGTGTGATCGAATCGTCAAATTATTTTGTTTCATTTGTAGCATCAAAATTAATAAGATTATGTACAATTTCGGCATTCATGAATTTACTAGTTACTAAATATAAAACGTCAAGTGCGAGTCAGCCTCGCGCGCTATGGGTTCCGTTTAATTGTAAGACTTTGTTTCTTGCCAAATATCATGATTTAAAGGTCAACGGCAAGTAGGTATCCCGTATATTTTGGTCCAGGGTGAGAATCAAATTTTTATTTTAAACCCGATACCTCCCCGCGTTCCCGAGAAAAGGGAGTTGACAGACAGACAGATAGACAGACAGACGGATAACGAAAAGATCCTTTATGGGTTCCTTTTTTCCTTTTGAGGTACTTAACCCTAAAAACAACAAAATCTTTTACGAGGAAAAGTGTCGTCAAACGAACACTACACAACGATCCTTAGTGATGGTCCATAGTCTTATTTAAGGTTGTCGCAGATTAGGGCCACAGCGATACCGTACAGCACAAAAATGTGCCATCAAATATGGGCTTTAACTTGTAACATTTAGATGCTAAAGCTTTGCGCACATTAATCTGCTCAAAGCTTTAGTTTAAACTAAGGATGGACCATAAATAGCCTCTACGAATGTGATAATTATTCGTCTAGTGATTTCGTCAAGTTACGATAGTATTTATAGTTAAATGTTGATGATGATGTTGTTGATGATGATGTTGTTGATGATGATGTTGTTGATGATAATGGTGAGCCGAGACCGCAGGCGACAGAGTGGTGCATCTTTTGATCTCAGAACCGTGCGGTTCACTGGTCAGTGCCGCCGTCTGCAATGAACTGGACTGATGCAGTGCGCTTTATAGTACCATCTACCACTTGTGTTTTTACATCATTTTCGTGATGCAATGCGCTAGGTACTACCATCTACCACTTATGTTTTTACATAATTTTCCGGTCTAAGCTGTTTAGGTTTTGAAATTATTAAGAACAACACACTATCACTACTTACTGTTATCGTAAGCCTCACAGGGGCGTTGTAACTAATATTTATTTGTTTTATATAAATACCAACAGTTATTATATTATACGTGTACAAATAATGTCTTACATTTAAACAGCCAAAGCCAAAACAGGTCTTTCAAAATATGGTAATTAGGTACGTAATTATGTTCTTACCAACTACATTACTCAGAGAAATATAACTGTTTAGAGCAACAAAAGTCGTCTAAATAATTATTATATTTAACTAGGTATACTAGGTATACCTAGTATTCTTGTAGAAATATTGATATGAGTGACAGCAATCTAAATTACAATCACGATAAACATTCTTTAGTGAATAAAAGGGCCGAACGATCATAAGTTTTATTATATATTCTTTTTGTTCTGTTTCTCCAGTTCTCCTCCGCAAGCAAGAAGTCTTTTGAGCTTCTACATGTGAATACACATACATTGTCATACGTTTTGATGTGCATAATAATTTATCGATAAAGTTTGTAAAGTTGTCAGTTCTCAGAATAGAAAAATATGACCTGCTTGGCACTTGGGGGATCGATCTGAAACTCAATGTGTTATCTAAGAAATCAAATAATATCGCAAATATTTTCGACTTCGAAATTAACTTCTTAGAAATTACTTTATTCATAGAAATTACCCTGAGTGTGCAATTATGCACAATAATAACAAAAAAAAAAGATTTATATCTTGCTGTATGTGTTAATCTGATACAATTTAAGCATCTTGTCAAAGGTGGTTATGAAATAAAAAAATAGGGCCCTATGCGAATACACATTGTCATACGTTTCATCTGCATAATTATTTATCGATAAAGTGTGTAAGAATAGAAACTTGGTACTTCAGGGGACTTATCTGAAACTCAATGTGTTATAACTTGCTGTATGAGTTAATTTGAAACAATTTAACCATGTTGTCAAAAGTGTTCATGAAATAAAAAAATAGGGCCCTATGCGAATACACATACATAGTCATACGTTTTATGTGCATAATAATTTATCGATAAAATGTGTAAAGCTGTTAGTTCTCAGAATAGAAACTTGTAACTTCAGGGGATTTATCTGAAACTCAATGTGATATGACTTGCTGTATGTGTTAATTTGAAACAATTTAATCATATTGTCAAAAGTTAATGAAAAATAATAAAAAAAGGTAGCACTCCGGGAGTGCCGGCAGAAGTGAAAACTTACATCTTACGATCTTACGCTTTTTCGATCAGCATCACGTGACCCTGACGCGAGTTTGAAAGTTTTTACCCATACAAAAAAAGTGCTCAGCGCCGCTAAAGAAGTTTTCACTTCAAAAATCAGGCTCTATCTAAGGCCTTCAAGTTTCATCAAGGCGTATTACCTCCCTAAGCAAAGATTACCTCTGGGATCAAAACAATTTAATTCCTCCCCATCTTGTTGTTTTCGCAAACGAGACAAAACACAAATCGTCGGCTTATTGCAAGAAGTCATTAGTCGCAAGAAGTCACTAACTGCGTTAGATATACCATTGAGTTCGTCTCGATGAGCTCTACATTTTGGTAAAACTCAAAAAATTTTAGCTCTTCAAACTTAGAAGTTATGGCTTGGTTATAAAGTCAATAACTGCATTTTTGGTATATCTGGTTTCATAAAATTCATTAACTTACATTAATAAATTTTAACAAAAGAAAAAAAAACACAATTGCCATTTTTATTTTCATACGTAACTAATTTATGTCACTTAACAACATTTTGAAAGTGCTTTTACGTTCACAAACGTTTGAATAAGTTTTGCTTTAATTCATTATTTGCACCTTAACTAGTTTTGTCTTATCGTATTTTTGGGAAAAAAAATTATTAACGGTTTTAAATGACTTCTATCAAAACGAGTAACGTCTACACTGAGTTTTTTATTTTTTATAGAATTCATTTTTAACACTTAATTACTTTTTTCGAAACATAATTAATGTAAAAATAACAGGTAAATGTAAGGTAATGACTTTTGCACACATACATTTACGTGTTGCTATGCTACCTATGAGACCGCGTGCCGTGTGACCGGAGTCGCGGAAGCGGGGCAGAGGCGTATTTTGTTCGGCACCGCGTAGTAGTTCGTTCTTTCCGGCCCTTGTGCACAGAGCGGGGCATCGAGGCTTGGCCTCTTTACCCCGGCATCAACTCGAGGGGTGACGACTCCTCGGTCCTTGGGTTTCGCTAAAAAATGCTTTTATTTAGCTTGTTCATCATTTTATTTTTTTATTAATAATTATTTGCATGTTTTTTCTTTTTTTTTGTTTGGTTTCGGTTAATTTTTTTTTAAATTAACCCACGGTCTATCCGGGGGTTCCGCGGGGGTGAGGTCCCAGGGAAGGGGCTTCCACGGGCGGTCATCATCTGGGGGCCGAGGTTGGTGAGGCGCTATTTGGTGAAGGTGGGCTTGGTGGCCGTTGTCGGCGCGGTCGTACATTCGACGACTGTACTGTACGACAAACTCGTCTATGGATTGGATCTGCGGGTCGCGGGCGATGACATCGTTCCTGACGTCTTGGCTCGCGCCAGTGCAGATCCTCAGAGCCACGTTTTGCAGCCCCTGGAGCCGGTCTCTATTCGTCTGGGAGACTAGTGAGTACCAGGCCGGCGCTGCATATGTGAGTCGGGATCGGACTTAGCCTTTGTAGACCCACACTTTGGTCCTCAGAGGCAGGCGAGATCCCAGGACGGGTCGGAGAACAGGACGGGTCGGTCGGGCGACGCGCGCTTGTTGTAGTGCGCTGTCAACCTTCGGCTGCATCCTCAACGACCTGTCGATCCCGAAGCCGAGGTACCGGATGTGCGGGCTCCATGCCACGTTCTGGCCCCGAAGTGTCAGCTGCGGTGGGTGGCCGATGCGGCGGGAAACAAACAGAGCAGCCGTCTTTCACACATTGACGGTCATGCGCCATTTGTCCAGCCAGGGCGGCAGGATGTTCAGCAGCCGCTGCATCCTGCGAGCTGCGATGGTGGGGCAGGTGGAAGACGCAAAGAAGGCGCTGTCGTCCGCGAACAGCGCTAGCGACACATCCCTCTCCCCGGGGCGTAGGTGGCCCTCCAGGGTGGGGATGTCGTCAGTATAGAACGCGTATAACGCTGGTGACAGGCTGCTACCCTGCGGTACACCAGCAGAGATGGATCGAGTGGAGGATGTGGCACCTTCAACTGCGACGAAGAACCGCCGGTTGTCGAGGAAGGATGCCACAATCCTGATGAGAGCTGGTGGAGTTGGGGTTTGCAGGAGCTTGTACAAAACGCCGGGGTGCCCAATACGGTCGAAGGCCTTTTTTACGTCCAGAAAGACCCGGACGGTGCAGCGCCTGGCGTTGTGCTCGACTGCAAGGTGGTGTAGCACCCTGGTGAGCTGCAGCGTAGTAGAGTGGCCACTCCTGAAGCCGAATTGCTTCGGGCGCGGCTCGATAGTTGGAGCCAAGCGCCCCAGGAGCAGGCGTTTCAGGAGCTTGCCCACTATTAGTAGTAGAGTAATGGGGCGGTAGTTGGCCGGCAGGCGGTGATCCTTGCCGGGCTTGGGTAGCACGATGACCCGTCCGGTCTTCCAGGATTCCGGGAAGTGGCCCGTCAAAAGCGCCGGACCCCATCTCGGTCCAGCAGCGGGTAAGTTGTTGCCGGCTGCCGCGTGAGCGCCCTATTCAGCGCGTACTGGTTATTGTCCTGTTCGGAGGCCCGGTCGATGATTCGGTCCCAGATCTCACGCCAAACCTGTACTGCGGCCGAGAGCTCGGAAGATATCGGGTTGAGTCGCGTCTTCAGTCGCGGGCAGCGGGAGCGCGCCCACTCGCGCTGGAGTTCGCGTTTCCTCTCTATTACCCTCTTAAGGTGTTGGGGGAGGTCGTTGCGCTGGCCTTGGCGCCTGGTGATGGGTATGGAAGCGGCCGCCTTAGCCTCGATGATGCGCGCCATCAGCGCTGAGGCCTCGGATTCCACTTCTGCTGGCGTCTGGAGAGGTCCGACGTCCACGGACTCGAGTGCCTTGGCGTACGCGTCCTCACGCCCTGGGACCGGGTCCGCGGCCAGGTCGAGCGTTATGAGGAGGGTAGATAGGATAAGAAGGTTTTCAGGTAAAGCTCAAAGTCTGTTACTAAATATTTTCTAATCTAAAAAATAGTTTACTTAATCGTTTCCAACCTATTTATGTGTTTATAACTCTTTGTTGGCTAGCAGAATTATTTTCAAAAAGCTTAGAACGTGATTCATGTGCCATTATTACTAATTTTAGTTATTTTGTTAAGTGTTTTCGACAAACAAGGTAATTTGTTTAGCTTTTAGTGATAAAATATGTTATTTTATGATTATTTTGTCTTTTAATACTCGAAAGAGGCCACTAATAACTTCGTTGCAGAAATACTTAACTCCAGTTTAGTCAAAACTTTTTATCGCAAGAAGTCATTATCTTTGCATTTTTAGCTTTTAAAAAAAATGCAGTGGTTGAATTTGCACTGATTTCAGTTAATTATAAAATAATTACATATCTCTATATATTGGCGTTTAAATTATATTGATAACTGTCGTAGTTTTGATGATATGGGCTCTTAAAGTTATAAAAACTTTAAACTGCATTTGCCAAACTTTTGGATTTGTCGGTTAATGACTTCTTGCAATAAGCCGACGAAATAGAAAGAGAGGACGCAACAACCCTTTCACTACCCCTATGTACAGTGGAATTAATTCGCGAAAACAAGACAAGTGTGGAGGAACCCTTTAACTTCAAAATCCGGGAGAATTGAAGAAATTGCGAGCCTTCGGCGTAATAACGTCGCTTTATCTGGTAACCCCCTGACAGCCACCCATTGCTGGTGTATGTACAGACTTGATTCATATTTTTCAAAGACGTATTTTTAACCTTACGGGTTTGCATGGATAGTTTTGCAGAAACTTAAGTAGTGACAGGAGTGACTCGAGACTTTGAAGACCTATTACCGATGAGGATGATGATGATAAAGAAGGTTTTAAAAGGTGAAGCTTCTTTTATATGGCATAAAGTAAAAAGTACTGTGTTTGAACGTTTTACACAACTGCAAGAAGGAAATTGCAGTTGTGTGAACATTATTTCGTAAACATGAATGCGTGTGTATTGCCTTAAAAATACGACCAACTGAACTGTGTTTAAGAGATTTATTACTAAAATCAACATTATGTTGAACGACTCTAAACTACATACAATTGATCCAAAGTTTTGACGTGACAACGTCTTATAAATTGGTTTGCCGGGTGACACTTCAAGAAACTGCGTTACGGAGCGTAACGCAGTTTCTTGAAGTGTCACCCGGCTCACGTTATGCGCTCGCAATGAGAGCGAGTGAGAGGCACGCGTCCCTTCCACTCGGGCATGGTTAGCCCGCCTAAGAGCGAGAGAGACAGACATAAAAAGTGAAAGGAACTCAAAGTCGTTGTCACGTAAAACTTTCGCCCGTATACCGACTTTACAGGCAACCAATTTTTTGGTTAGGCAAAGATTCTTAGTGTGCGCAAAACGTTGATCAAAAGAGGTCAAAATTAGTCTATTCAAATCGTACAGTAATAATAATAATAATAATCATTTATTTCAGACACAGCACATGCACACAGTTTACATACACGAGTCCATATAGCTAGAATCAAATAACATTAAATTAAATTAAAATGAATAAAATAAAATTAAATTGTAAACTAAATTGTCGCATTATTAACTACATTTTGAAATAATATGAGCCTTCGTCCAGTGCCTCATGAAGGGGGAGGCTGTATCCAGCCTTCCTGCAATGACCTACAGGTAGCTGTTGGTGCTGTCAAACCTTCTATACGAGTTGCCTTTGGACCACATATACTCAAAAAGCAGTGAACGCCCTTCGCGTCCAGTACAACTACGCGTTTGGGATGTTGCTGAAGCTCCCGCGGTTCTGGTTCTGCAGCACCTCCAGCCTCCAGCATGTTCGCCGAGGCGCGCACCGACGGCTTCCACGCCTGCAGGCGGAAGAAAACCGCCTCACTGCTGCGCAGGTGGCGCGCGAGCTCCGACACCATCCTGACCTCATTGTCCGATAAATGGGACATTCCAATGTTAAGGCACTGTATAATTATGCACTATCTACTAATTTTATTATAAAGAGGAATGATTTGTTTGTCTGTAACGAATAAACTCAAAACCAATGGACCGATTTCAAAAATTGTTTCACCTTTAGAATGCTGCATTATCCCTGAGTATAGGCTATTTATATGTTTAAAAAATAAATGTCTACCCGTGCGAAGCCGGGCTGCTAGTCTATACTAATATTATAAAGAGGAAAGATTTGATTGTTTGTTTGTATTGAATTGGTTCCGAAACTACTGGACCGATTTGAAAAATTCTTTCACCGGTAGGAAGCTTACTTTTCAGGGAGTGACATAGGCTATATTTTATCCCGGAATTCCCACGGGAACGGGAACTACGCGGGTGAAACCGCGAGGCGATCGTCAAGTGCTATATAAAAGTCTTTCCTTTTTCAAGTATTTCAAAAAAATATTTTATATGTTTGATCTAGGTACTCCACATCTGTACATTCCCCCTCTCCCCCCGCCTCTAAGATCGGCGGCACGCACTTCCCCTACATAATTGCGCACCCCGGAATCATTACGGATCCTTTCGACCCGCTTCATGCTTATCTTTGGACTTTCTCTTTTATCTATGTAGAATGGTCTACTGTAGAATGTATAGAATATTCTATAGAATTTAGAATGTTTTAGATAGTGATTTGGGTGTTGTGAGGAATATTTAGAAGGTATTTGAACTTGTAGTAGGTAATTGAAAACGTTGACGAAACGCAGAATATCTTGGAATATATCCTTTAAGATTTTAGAAAGGTGGGTTCACAATTTATGATGGCGATGATATCTAAATTGAGTCTATATATGCTACTAGCTTCTGCCCGCGGCTTCGCACGTGTATTTTTGATATAATAAGTAGCCTATTGTTTAAGTTAGGCTACGCTCTAAGTGTTTGCCAAATTTCATCTTGATCTGTTCAGTGGTTTTGGAGATAGCCTAGGTAACAAAAATTTCACATTTCACAAACTTTCGCATTTCTATTATTAGTAGGATAATAGACAATAGAAATGCTATAAGGAATATGGATGCTCATGTCATCGCATTTTTTACTAACATTTATATCAAAAGCCCTTTGCCCTGCAGTGGAATACATCAGGCTGATAAATAATGATAATAATAACGAGGTTCTCAGCATGTGGGATGTTGATTCAGCGTATATCGCCCCGATAGTCGTTTCGGTAAACGGCGTAGGTAATAGCGAAGAGCTATTCTCATCTCAGGAGAAGTTTGCTAGGAAGTTGGATCAAGGGCCAGATTCAAGAGGCGGTACTCCCGGACTCGGCGCGCATCGTCAGGAAGTTCCTCTCTCTGCAACCCTAGTCACCGACTACTTGCCTAGCTTCGCGACCGGTGATTCACTTTTTTGATATATTTTTTAATGAAGAATAGTTCTATTATATTTCATTTTCCATGGTAAAAAATGTATTTTATAACGAGATTTAAGAATATTTTAAATAAGTGTAATAATATACAGTGTGTTTTTTTAACTGGGACAGTACGGAGGACCCATAACCAGAGGAGATACAGGGGCAGTTTCTTTTGAAACATCAGCTCCTTTAAAATTTTGGCATTAAAATTTTTTGGTCAAGCGTGAGTAGCGCCTTAAAATAAATACTCTGTATTTCAGAATCTAGTATTTCCCAAAGCCTCATGCATGAGAGACGTAAGCCAACTAATGATGGTGTTCTCTGACATAAAACCCCAACACTACACTTCTTCTTTGTGAGTGCCCTAACTGGAAATAAAATCGGTGCCGTAAATACGGTGCCCATAAATTTGGTGCCCTAAATGGGAATAATACCTACGTAGGCTTCGTCAATTAATTTTGACGTATTTTATAAAACTTAGTCGAAAACGTCAATACTTGCAACCGCCCGATTATCATTTAGAACAAAAATAAACAAAAAAATTAAAATAAAACAAAAAAATACGATATATTTTGCAGTGTCCCACCCGGGCTCATGTTGATAGCTGTAATCTATTCTTAAGGTCTTTGTACAACATGAAAGCGATAAAACACTTGAAAAACTTGAAACAACATCACCAACAGGCATCGACACTTTCCCTAGAGTAAAGAGACCCAATATTTTGATGAATGCTATAGGCTGTTTCTAAAAACGTGTAACCTAATTACCTAAGTTTAATTAAACCATGGCAATGGCACGCAATTTAAACAACGTATTTCTGAAGTAGCTACAAACTTAACCACTACACGGCTATTTCCAAAATTAACGAATTCCCTTTTATTAAACTGAATGCGAAACAATGTGGCAAATACATAGTCCCGAGTTGTCAAATCGACTTTAAATTATTATTTCGCCTCATGCAAGTTTAAACCTTAAGCTTTAAGCTACAAAGCTGGGTTTTGAAGACCTTTTTGATCATTTTGTAGGAAGATTAGGATAAAGTAACGCGTATTAGGGAGCTAATGAATACCACAAGTCAGGTTTCGTTCGACTAGAATAGAAATGAGCGTTGTACGAGTTTTGTTTGAGGAAAGATAATCTACGTAATTAGATACTAACTCAGAGAACAAAAGCGAATTTGTGTTTATATTTGATACTAGCTGCATTCTTACTACCCGTTGTCCTATTACCCGTTTTCTCGTAGGAATGAAGCATTTTCCCGCGGTAAAAAGTAGCCTATGTTCATCAGGAATAATGTGGGCTTCTTATGGTAGAAGAATTTTTCATATCGGTCCTGTATTTTCGGAGCCTATTCAATACAAACAATCAAATCTTTCCTCTTTATCTTAATATATATAAATCACGTGTCACGTTGTTTGTCCGTGATGAACTCCTAAACTACTTAACGCATTCACTGCCCAGCCTTGGCGGTGCGACCCGCAGGGGCGCGCCGCCGACACACCATGATCGAGAGTCTCGTCTGCGTCTTGGGCCATAAACGGGTTAACCGATTTTAAATTAAATTAGCACACCGTGTGCAGTTTGATCCAACTTGAAAGATAGAATAGCTTATTCAGGGAAGGTTTAAAAGGTGAGAGCGGTACGAAGTTCGCCGAGTCAGCTAGTAATATTATATAGTATAGAATTATTATATTATAGTATAGATTACGATACCTACACTGCACGCACGTTGACAATAGAAATAGACCTTAGATTCCATCTGTATGTTGTTATGCGACTGGTGACCACGATCGCTGCTGAACTATTTTAACAAATCGCGAAAGTTTATAAAGAGAGTAGTTTAAGAATCTACATCAAAAATCTTTTATTTCTTTATGCTTACAAAATTAGTTAATAAGTCTTATTTTTAACAAAATTAGTACCTATCAATTTAGCATCTGACTGCGGTTTCGAACGCTTTTTTCGGAATTAAAAATAGATAGTAATAAAATGTACTAGTCTATTTTCGTTAAATCAAATCAAATCATTTATTAACGATTTACGTTGTTCCATGTCGGTACCATAGAGACACTGTACTAAATTGTATGGAACAAGACAAAATTAAAATTTTAAAAAACCCGCCGACGTTTATTGGCTGAAACGATTTTCATGAAACATGGCTAAAAACACTCGGGATAAAATTAGCTGATGACACAAAAAAAACTAAATGAAAATCGGTTCATCCGTTTGGGAGCTACGATACCACAGACAGATACACAGATACACAGTCAGACATATCTAACATATAAGAAAGAAGAAGAAAGAAAAACATTTTATTGTTTCACACATAAAAAAAAACAATAATAATAAAAAGAAAATATATCACCCCTCTTTTTGCGTCGGGGGTTAAAAAGGAGACGTCACGATCACATCACATCTCGTTACTAACGTCAAATAGACTCGCCCCTCAAAATTTCCAAAATTTGCAAAATTTGCAAAATTTCAGCTCGATCTATTGAGTTTTGGCGTTGTCTTCGGCCAAACCTCTTCACAACAGCAACAAACTTTCACCTTTATAATATTATAGAAAGGTATAGAAAAGTTTTCATTGATTCTTTTCACTTAATTCTTTTGTGTCCACTTGTGGAAGAAACGATGACTAAAAAGTTAATTAAGTTAATTATCGTACCTACGTGTTTTTCAATCACATAATAACTTATGTGGTTGAAAAAGACGTAGGTACCATCAAACCGATTCTACATTTTAAATAGCAGGACAAAATGGCAAACCTTTTAAGTTTGAATATATTCTCCATCTTTCTCCTCTCGTAAAATGAAGAAAAGATCATTTAACTCGTCTCATATGTAGGAAACCAAAGAAACGTATTCGTCATCTTACGTGTTTTTCAACCATATAATAAGTTATGTGGTTGAAAAACACGTAGGTACCATCAATCCGATTTTACATTTTAAATAGCAGGACGAAATGGCATAAATTTTAAGTTTGAAGATATTCTCCATCTTTGTCCTCGAAAAGATCATTTAACTCGTCTCATTTGTAGGAAACAAAAGAAACGTATTCGTCATCTTGCTACAAGAGAAAGGTGGGGAATGTCGTCGTGAATGGCGCTGAGTAGCGCGAATGGTGCTATGGAGGAATGGCGGTCGCGCGGACGCCCCGTTCACATCTCGTCAGGTTTGCTGCGCTTGTATTTTCATCAGAAAATTGTTCATAATTCATTTATCAATAACGATTATGTTACAGGTCAGAAAATATTAAATACATGATGGAAATCTACCAATTATACAATTGACTTATTACTTTAAAAAATACAAAATTATTAACCTAAAATTAAGATCAATTAGAAGTCATAAAATCATTAATCCTACTTATATTAAAAATGCGAATGTATAAATAAATAATGCTGGACAATTCACACAGCATTATTTAGCCCCAAGCTAAGCAAAGCTTGTGTTATGGGTACTAGATAACTGATATACTTAATACAAAACACTACATAGATAGATATTTTTTATTATACATAGAAAACATCTAGAACGCCCTGGACAAATGTCTGCAGATCGTACAAACATTTGTCCCGAGGCGGGAATCGAACCCGCAACCTCCTGCGTCGCAGGCAGACCGTTGCCCGCTGCGCCACAGAGGTCGTCTATAGTCGTATGTGTGAATGTTAGTTACGATAGTTACGTATCTCTGTAACTATTTCACCGATTAGATGAAATTTGGTAAGTATGTAGATGGTTTAAGTTCTAAAATAACATATAGGCTTAATTAATTTCCAAAAATTAACCTCTGAGGGGGTTTAAATGGGTGGTAAAGTGTCTATGAAAAATATTATTCCTTGGTTTGATTCACTCAGAACTCGGTATAAATAAACTAAGTATAAAGTAAATAATGAATCACGTACTTTTTATTTTTACAAGACTACACCTAGGTGTGCAATAAATTTCTGTAATTTGTATGTTTTCTGTCATATATATAGACTGAGCTATCAGCTACTTCTTTATCAATCTTGAAGGAGTCGGAATACGGTTATCTACAGCCGTCCCCATTAGTGTAACAACTTGGACGTCTTCGTCAGTCGTCGTGGAAGCGCTCTCAGCCAGTGTCAGTGCCTTGTGTTGTATCTGTGACCGTCACCAAACGTTCTATATTTGTCCAAGTTCCAATCGCCTAAGGTCCTGCTCCGGTACTTCGAGCTGGGCTGGTTGAGCCTGGTTCGGCTGGGGGAGAATCCACAATGTACTCCTATGCGAGATGTCAGTGCAGATCCCAGAATTAGAATTTGTTCAAATTGTGCCCACATACATCACGGACTGGTTTATGAGATTCAACGAGGACGATAGCAATATATTGCTCAACATCTCGGGAATGATATCCTATTTGACTTCATTCTGCTGATGTTAGAATAGTTATCTGAAACCGGTTCGATTTTAATGTCGAATAAGATGATAAAATACCTGAAACGGTCTGAAGGGAAAGCACAACATGTATTAAAAAGTATTTTAAAGTTATTTGAACAAATAAATAAATAATAATAGACAATCCACACAGCATCAAGAGGTACTTGTTTGTTTGTAATTATTATCAATCGCAGGGACACAATGGTTGTGTTTGAAATAATATTTCCCAACTTTTTTATTAAGTCCCATAATTACTAATTGCTACGTCTTGCCTAGTTTATAAAAGAGCCACAAGGGTAAGCTTGGTTTTCTATAAAAATCCAGTGCCCTGTAGTAAAAACTTAACATTTTTCCTTACAAAACCGTTGCGTTCAGCAAGACGTAGCAACCCTACTTGGGGCAAATATCTCGCGAGCCTCTGTAATTGAAAACATAGTGTACCCGACAGCTTTAATGGTCCTTAGCTAATGCTAGAGCTAGTGCACGGCGATTGTAGCAATTACTCACTGCGACTACATTCCTACTGTTGGATTGAAGTGCCGTCACGTTTTTGGAACACCCTATAGCTGTAACACAATTTTTACAGAATACCTACACCTTGAATTTTATTGAACATCATTTTAAAATTAAGATGTTGATGATGCAAGTAAATGTAATATTATTTACGAGAAATATACATCGTATAACCAGGATTTAAGCTCTCAAACTACCCGCGCTTGACTGCTACCACATGCTTAGAACAGTTCTACAGTTTAGAATTCGCGAACTGGCAACAAACTTCGCCTAACAGCACATCCGATCCAGAGCGTATTTAAAACATAATTTAAACAATATAACTAAACGCTCAAAGCGTACAAACTCGAAACTTTGCGAAGCCTGCTTAGGTAATTGTTAAACCTACCGTGCGCGCTTTTTGCCGCAACATTACGCCAACTTTCTCGAAGTTGGCAACACTGCTGGCATCGGCGGAACTAGAGCTGTGGAACTTTCTAGACTACATAGAACCCACAAAGGTACGGTATCAGCGAATCAACACTATCTGCTTTTGAATGCAAATGAGTTGGAAAACTCGGATGGTGTAAGAAAAGTAGCGGTGGTCGCGGGCGGTAAAATGTTGCTGGTAATAGGCACAACTTTGCTTGATGCCACAACTGTAACGATAACAGCTCGTAGGTCTCAATTTTATTTACTTAAGTAGGAGGTGTTTGCCTTTAGACATTTGTACATTGCCGCGTTGGTACATTGTAGCATTAACAACATGAATTGTAATTTTATGGCTCGATCAGACGAGGTGGAATTCACGCGGTGTTGCCAATACACGGAGGAATTTCTCCTGAACATTTACAAAATTATGAACAAAATATGCTTGAACTTTATGAAGTTAAAACCGCTTTTGCCCGAATCACGGAAGATGTCATTCGATGTAGATTGGAACCCCCCAACCCGCGACGTCGTTTGATCCTCTGAGAATGATAAAAAAAACCTATGCCAACTAGAATAATGTATAGAAATAATTTCTACAGTCTATTGGCATTTCTTAAAGCAGGCATACGATATGACGTCCAGCTATGTCAGCAATGATTTCGCTCCAAGAAGCGCAGCAGCGTACCACACAGCGCAAGGGACCGCAGAAGTAAAGTTGCTCTGTTGCCGCGATAGTTGTGTGCCTTTGTGGCCACACGGGCACTCTACAGTGGTAACATTATAATGAGGAGTTTTGATGATGTGTAGTATATTTTCCTATGTACATACTATTCTTTAGGTATGTATAAAATATGATATCTAACTTGATTTTTCTTTAAGAACCCCTACTGTGTTTAAAATGAGGAGTTTTGATTGTACGCAAGTTATGACTCCTAGAATGTACATTTTTTTATCCTAAAAAGTCGAGTGTCTGATTTCGTCCAACTCGAATTATTTTTCTAACAGGAACCTATCCTATCTAAACGTCAACAGGTACATCACAGGTTGATTTAAACGAGAAGACATCACTAAAAGCTTTTCAGCTACTTCTTATCTTATTTAAAAGGAATTAAAATGCAGTAGTAGTAGTCAAAGCTATGAACGAAAAACTTTTACTCTTAGCGTAGCTAAAGATACTGGTGTTAGCGTCCAAGCCAATTTCGGCTACGTCAATAGTGTGACTGGGCAGAGGATAGGCATTTTAACTCAGAGCACAGGATTCAGTGAATAGTGTTGGTTTTCGACCCTTAGTTCGCGCTCTTTGATGGCTTGCTTAACCAAGTTTGGTGCTGAAGGTCAGAGCGACTTTTGGGCTATTTTTAAAACCACTTCAGGCCCTTTATGGGCTCTTCTCTCCGCTCCCACTGCCCACCGAAAGTACAGCCTTAGGTCCTTCAAAAATAGCCATAAAAAACATTATAAATTCGATCTTACATCACTGGGTTTCCGTAACGCCAAATAAAACTTCGTAACAGCAATAGACTAAATTTTACCACTTAGCTACTTACTAATCAGTTTTTTTTTTAGCCTTTTTGTCCAACTGCTGGCCTTTTCAAATCCTAAATGACTTTAGTGTTAACCATGATGGATTTAAAAGTTTTATCAAATCCTTAAAGTCATGCAAACAAAAATTTTTTAATGGCAGTAGATCTGATGAACAATTTCAGTTGAATGATTACGCAATACCAACATTTGCGACCACTGTAGAGCACCCTCGGCTATCTGAGAAAGTAATTTATAAAGTTGGATAGCTCGACGATAGCCACGTACATTATTTATCTCTCCATACATTATGTATTAACTTTGTTACATAATCTGAAGTTGATGTGGTTGGAACTTTGGTAGAACGACTAGGTTTTATACAGCTCTGGAAAAATATGGGTGTAGGTAAAGCGATTGAGTATATTTTGATTAGGTTTAGGGAGATTATGATTTATATTGCTTTGCTACTCACTCTTGCCTGCTCTGGTAATAATGCGAATTGGGTTCATTTTCATTGTTGGTATCTTTAAGTTTGTGAATTCCATTAATAAATGTATTATAGGCGCGTACAATAACGCTTAAGTAGGTATGGATGTTGTCTATGAAAGTAGTTTTCCGGTCATCTGGAACTTAGCTCTGCTTACCTTTTGGAGTTTAATAATTCTGTGTAGAAGTGACCATTATTTCTTGGGTTTTTTTAGCTTTTCTTGAAATATATAGTGTTTTCGAGCATTATTTATTCATTTTAATCACCATTATGAGTGTATTTTATCTTGTTCTCTCGGTATCTTTAGTGACAGCAGTTTTGGTGTGACTGATTATTAAAAAATCAAAAAACGTACAGAATTTTAATGACGCTACACAAAAGGTCAGATAGATCAAAAATGTGGGAACCGACTTCAGGAAACGCAAGATTCGGACCCCTTCTCATCTTAATTCGGTGTCACTGACCCCGACCCCTCGAGATTAATGGCCAGGGGGTGCAAGACTCTAATACAGCGAAATTAAGAAGACCCGACGACCCCTTCGGCCATCTGTGACCCCCTCGATGGTATTTGCAAATGGTTGCGGAAGTTTCGCCTATTGTTGAAGTAGCTATGTGCAAGGGTACAAAAGATTTGCCCTTATTTCTAATCCTTCCCTTTGAGTATATTCGGCTTGGCATGGCACTTGCCTTTTCGTCATTAGCCAACACATGTCTAGGCGACAGCTCTTCTAAACCATTTATAAAAAAAAATACAATTTAGACTAATTTATGTAATTTTCTTACACAAATTGAAAATTGATTATAACCAGCATGCTTTCAAATATTCGAAGGTGAAACTTATTCAGACTAGCAAATAATTTGGAGGGATATAAACTAGCTTCAGCGCGCGGCTTCGCACGCGTTCGCGATAAAAAGTAGCGTTTTGTTAATCCAGGTCCAGATCTTTATGTGTGCGTTACTTCTCATACAAATTTCAGCCCAAACCATTCAATAGTTTTGACTTTGTCTTCGACCAAACATCTTCACAACGGCACAAATTTTCGACCTTCCAATATTAGTAGGATTAATAAAAATCGCCGCCATTTATAGTTCTAAGTTAAAAACGTATTTGAAAAAAGTGTCATTGAAAATCTCTCCATCTTTACTTTTCCAAAAAGTATATAGTAAAAGGGATAGAACGCCGAAATGTCATCCAAACCAGTAACCTTTATCACATCTAGCGGGTGTTCCGCAGGGGAAACTTTTCCAATTATGCTGAGTCAAGTGACCTGCCCCCCTCTCCTCTGCCCAATGGGGGACCGCACAAAGAAGTTTTAATTGCTTGACTTCGAGTTAGTAATCAACTGCACTATTTAGAGTTATTCGCCGCTGTCAAGGGTTCGATGAGTTTCTGGTAAAAGTAATATTGCTGGAGAAATAGTTTGTGTTTTGGTTATTTTACAACGCTTTTTGATTTGACAGCTAGGTTTTACAGATACAGGAACACAAGTCTCATTTATACATCATCAAAGAACATAGGTATTAACACTTTTATAGCCAAAGACGCAGATGATCTCCAACAGCCCCGTGTAGCGGTGGTGCGCCCCTGCCCCTGCAGTGAATGCGATATACCTACTAACACTTTCAAGGCCCAAGACTCAGATGATCTCCCCATCCCCTATCTATGTAAAGTATTATATTATGTATGTATATCAGTCATCTAGTACCCATAACACAAGCTCTGCTTAGCTTGGGGCTAGATGATGCTGTGTGGATTGTCCAGTATTATTATTATTATTATCCCCGTCTAGCCCCTGCGGGTCGCATCGCCGAGGCTGGGCAGTAAATGCGTTAACCGTTTATAAGGAACGTCAGTAAAACAATTTACTCGTACTACCAACGGACTGCTAAAGGTAATCTAAAATATTTACATAAAACAAGCTACTTTTACAACAAGTTATTAATGGTAATTATTGAAGCAATTATTGGGAGGCCTGATCCCAGCAGTGGGCTGGCGAGGTCTAATAATGAATGGACCACTATAAAAAATCTCGACCTCGTCTTTCACTTTTGTCACAAGATGTGGGGGCAAACTCCTACAAAATGTAGCCAAGAAATTTTAGAGTCCTGCTGCGTTTTTCATACTTATTTATCAAAATCACTTCAGCCGTTTGGATGCTTCGAGGTTATAAAGAGTTTAAGATAACGACATAGAAACACTCGAGAAAGACAACCCGTCTTGCCGTGTAAAAAAAATTATAAGACACGACTGCGTTTCTTTTTTTGTAGATTGAAACGACACCTCCAATACATCAAAACCTGTTCAGGCGTTTAAAGTTATCGTGGAATAAAAAAAAACACTTATTACATGAACTCTGAGAACATTTAGAGACAGAACTTTTTGGGCAGTCGTGTAATTGGCACTAATCTGGGCTCTGGCAACACGAAAACGATTCAAAGTTTCTTATTAGTTTTCTTGAAACCCTAATTTTATACAAGCGACATACTAAGAGTTGGTTTTGCACGACAACGAAAACTATACTTCGATTTTCCTTTTCCGACCTCCTGGACGGAAAATGTGAACGGAAAAAAGCCCTGTTACACTACGAAAATATTCTTGTACAATAGTAAATTAATAATTTAACGTCTCTATCCAACATAGTTACCATCACGATTCAAGGACCTAAGCTTTTGTCTGTTTGTCCGTTGCTATAAAGACATTAAATTACAAATGGTTGCCTCGGGAAATCTAATTGCACTGTAGAGGGGACTACTAATTTCAGTTAAAGCAACGACCATCGGCGGTAGATATTTCTACCCCTTTTCATCCCCTAGACAGGTAGGTTATGTCTTGTTTGAGTAGTTTATCAACCCTTTTGGGAATGGGGAAATCGGGCCCTGAAAGTTTCTCTGTCGAAAATTAATTAATACCCTCTATTGAATTAACCCCTTAGATTAACACAAAATAGATAGGTAAGTTGTCTGATACAAATAACAAAATTATTTGATCTAATTTTAAAATAAGTACCTACTTATACATTAATTACATTTAGCTGTGTGTTAGAATTTGCACCACCCCAATTCTTCCCGCGGTCGTAAGAGGCGACTAAGAGCTATCCACCGGGGGCGGGAGCAGCGCCCCCTGCAGAACAATTCTACCACCGAACTGCGATCCCCAACCCGCATGCCCAGCGTAGGGATTATGGGCATTACCCCCATGAGAGAAAAGCCAACAAGGCGCGTGATAGATTCATGGCCTTTACCTACCTATAAAATAATCTTATTTCGATAGAATCATGGAATACCTACCTTACAATGCAACCTCACAATTTAGGAATTGGAAATAATGAAATCAGAAGTCAGAAGTCAATAACTTTATTCCTTTAGGCTCACAAGATAAACACATAGACAAGTCTATCCATCAATTACTATCAAATAAGAAATAAAGTGTTATTGAAATTCTCTTCACTTCAATCTTTTGTCCACCAGTGGAAGAAGTGAAAAAGAAACCACCAGCACATTTATATACTTAATCACATAAGTGTCTAATACTTACAATGTTCGTTATTAAAACCAAAGCATTAGATCATACGAATAGAAACATTATAAAAGAATAGATAACCTTATAATTTAATCTTGACCTTCAATAATTTCAATGCTAAAACAAACTAGGACACAATATCTAGAAAAAGGTTCTACAATGTAAAATATCTTACCATAATGAGAGATGCTTTCAGCTTACAGGGCCATCAAAGAGTGTCAGAGCCAGCCCACCATCTTTTTTAAATATCCTTAGTTCAACGAACCGTTGGCTGTCGTTATACCTTGAGCCATTCCGTCAAACATCGGCAAAAATGGTTTGTTATAACATTTCACAACTAAATACATTGAAATATCTTCTAATATGCTATAATATCCATGACAAATGTTCTTAAATATAAATTAACATTTAAGATACCTAGTATATTCAATATAATGCAATATGAAATAGTTTAATTATAAAATGAAACTGATTTGTCCTAGAATTTGAATTTTAGCGGGGAAAACAAGTAGGAAATCAGGCCTGTTACATTTTAGTTTTGAATATCTTTTGAAACCTTATTGTTTACCACTATATATACTTGATATATTATATGTTAATTATTAAATAAATTACAATATCTTACACTGCCATTCTGACAAATGCTTCGTTCTCGAAGCATGTAATTTACGTTTTATTACACATTTTCTAATTTCAAGTTTATTGATGAATGTTAATAATAATGCTATTATTTTATGAGAAGACAACCTGTTGGACAATTTACAAGTAGTTCACAAGACCAACTATGTTAGTACCTACACATTTTGTAAATGTTTCTTATTTTAATTCTTATTAAACTACTTATATCTAAAGGAAACAGAACCATCAAGCACATTATTATGTAGGTACCTTCATTGATTTTATTTTTCAAAGTTATTTATTAGTATTTTTCATTTATTTTATAGTCCAACATCTGGACACGCATCATTATATCTGTATAGTTATATTAAAAGTTAGTCGTAGAAAGTAAAGTCACAAGTCTGTTTTCCTCTGACCGAGGGACCTCGACATGTATACTCGCTATACCCGCTGCTAATATCCAAAGTATACATCAAGTCCGTGGGCCGCCAGCGGAAGGACCTAATTCATTAAGCATTTTATGTTTTCCTCTTACCGTATACCTCGGCCATATACTCGCTATACCCGCTATCAATATCCAAAGTATACGCTAAGTGTACGGTCGACTAGCGGGAGGAACTATTTTTATTTCGAATCCAGTAATTTTGTCCTCGTATTCCTCTGATCGATAGACCAAGTCAACGATCGCCAGCGGAATTTATTTCGTATTTTTGTTTTCGTTTTATTAAAATTTACTGAGTTTTATTTTCTTTTTATTCTCAATTCTTATTATCACTTTCAACATAGGTACCTACTTAAAACCAACATTTTGTCATAAGGACACATAAATGTTTAATAATTAAGACTAACTAAAACTAATAACTTAGTCTAAGATAATGGTACCTATAATAAGTACATCATCCGTAACAGATCGAGCATCTATCTGTGGATCTAGGCGAGTATCACCAAGTACGTCATTTATTCTAGTAGTACCCAGTAGGTATGTTTATTAGCCTCAACTTCCATATAAAAAGTAATCAGAGTGGGGTAAATCCTGGATAATTATTTCGTATGGTTGTATTTATTGGCTACTGAACCTTACACAAATCGCTCGGCCAAGCTGACTACACAAAAATAAAACTGTTTCGATCAAATTAAAATAGCTCACTAATTTATTGCATTGGCCTTCAAATTATGTTTATGTTGTGCAAATATGTTTATTTTGACAGTGCTTCCATAATTGAGCATAGTACAAAATATATTAGCAATTCATTTAATTATTCTAAATTCCTTCTAAAGCACTTTTATAACCAACCCTATAAAATGTCTAATTGTGCTTAAAAGTAACAATGCTAATCGTACAGAAGTAAAAAAAGCTTTAAAAATTATTAACTGCCGGTAGTTAGAAATAACGTCAACAACTCGAATTCCCGAACAATAGGCTGGTTAGCAAGAAACATGGATCAAACGTTACTAGAGGTGGCAAATTTTGTTTCATGTTTCTTTATTGTTGTGTAGGTTTTTACGAATTTGAAAATAGAACATGAAACCAACTTATCGAACAGATTTCTTTTTAGGATACAATAAAAGTTTTTTGCTATAAAGAAATTCCGTTAGTATCGTCCAACGTTAGGATTCCACGTGGTCGTACCAAGTTTACGAACCCTTAAGAAACTTTGTTACTGCCACGCTGCTCCTTTGTCCAAATTTCGTTGATGAGCATCTCAATGTGGTCGCACCAAATAGTAGCGCCGTCGTCGTGGGATCGGACATTGGTAGCATCACGTCACCATCTTGTCGCAGATTGGAAGACACAGCGTCAGTCGTCGCACAGTCAGAAATCGCCTTGAGCAGACCTTCGTACTCGAAGGTCTGCTGCGGGATCCAGTCTGGAACTTGTACAAGAATGTATTAGAATTTTGAAACAGTTCCAGGCTATCCCACTTCTGATGATAGATTCATGGCCTTTACCTACCTATAAAATAATCTTATTTCGATAGAATCATGGAATACCTACCTTACAATGCAACCTCACAATTTAGGAATTGGAAATAATGAAATCAGAAGTCAGAAGTCAATAACTTTATTCCTTTAGGCTCACAAGATAAACACATAGACAAGTCTATCCATCAATTACTATCAAATAAGAAATAAAGTGTTATTGAAATTCTCTTCACTTCAATCTTTTGTCCACCAGTGGAAGAAGTGAAAAAGAAACCACCAGCACATTTATATACTTAATCACATAAGTGTCTAATACTTACAATGTTCGTTATTAAAACCAAAGCATTAGATCATACGAATAGAAACATTATAAAAGAATAGATAACCTTATAATTTAATCTTGACCTTCAATAATTTCAATGCTAAAACAAACTAGGACACAATATCTAGAAAAAGGTTCTACAATGTAAAATATCTTACCATAATGAGAGATGCTTTCAGCTTACAGGGCCATCAAAGAGTGTCAGAGCCAGCCCACCATCTTTTTTAAATATCCTTAGTTCAACGAACCGTTGGCTGTCGTTATACCTTGAGCCATTCCGTCAAACATCGGCAAAAATGGTTTGTTATAACATTTCACAACTAAATACATTGAAATATCTTCTAATATGCTATAATATCCATGACAAATGTTCTTAAATATAAATTAACATTTAAGATACCTAGTATATTCAATATAATGCAATATGAAATAGTTTAATTATAAAATGAAACTGATTTGTCCTAGAATTTGAATTTTAGCGGGGAAAACAAGTAGGAAATCAGGCCTGTTACATTTTAGTTTTGAATATCTTTTGAAACCTTATTGTTTACCACTATATATACTTGATATATTATATGTTAATTATTAAATAAATTACAATATCTTACACGCGCAATTACCTCCCCCAAACAAGGGGATTTGCCATAACCACCACGTTTGACAGGCGGATTGGGAATCGCAGTGGAGGTGTTAAATAATCATTAAAAGAAACTGATGCCTTTACTCCGGTAGGATCCCATAGTTGCCTCTTACACACACGGATGGAGTTGGTGGGTCTATTCTAACGCCACGACTACCATGGCTATATTTATTAAGAACTAGACGATTGTCTCGCGGTTTCACCCGCGTAGTTCCCGTTCCCGTGGGAATTCCGGGATACAATATAGCCTATGTCACTCCCTAAAAAGTAAGCTTCCTAACGATGAAAGAATTTTTCAAATTGGTCCAGTAGTTTCGGAGCCTATTCAATACAAAGAAACAATCAAATCTTTCCTCTTTATAATATTAGTATAAGATAAACCATTTAAAACAAGGTTTGTAACATAAAGAACTTTCAACACTCTGATCTCTATAAATCACTAATCGGTTAAGACTACCATATTTTTTTTTTATTTATAAACTACTAGTTTCTGCCCGCGTTGTTTCTATGGAAACGTTTAAAGGTCCCATGGAAACTGTTTTTTGGGATAAATAGTAACCTATATATATTTCAGGCTTAGAGCTACACCTATGCAAATTTTTAGCCCGATCGGTAGAATCGTTTTGGCGTGAAGAGGTAACAAACATCCATCCATACATCTAAACATCCAAACTTTCGCATTTATAATAGTGTAACAGTGTGATTTGTTTCTCACTGATTTCTGTATTGTCGATTGCATGTGATCAAAAACAAAGTGATCCATTAGATATCCAAAAGCAACACGACCAAATACTCTAACATACAAGGAGTACCAGAACCAAAGTTCCTGTATACTTAGCCTATTCATAAATACCATATCTATTTATACCTATAGACTCATCAACGCTACCACTGGCCAGTTCCTCACAATGTCCATTGTAAGAGAGAGTGGGTGTGCCTACACATTAGAGGAAACTTTCCCTAAGACAATGGTCAGCATCCAATAGACGTAAGACAATGCTTCCGAGATGAATAGTGGCCATAATTATAGTACCTGCTATCTCTGTAAGGTATTGTGGAATGCTACAAAGGGAAATTTAATAAAGATACAATGGTGGGAGCTAGGACAAAGCGTTTTGTTTTGTATTTAGGTTTAGTGGCAGGTACACAAAAATGTAATCATCGATAAAGTCAGCGCCGTATGTTTATTTCATGCACATTGCTGAATTTACTCCCGTTGCCTGTGATTAATCATTAATTTTTGTGTATATTTCTAGGTTAGGTCAATATTTTTTTATATATTTATTTATTTATCAAGATATAGCTTTTGTTTGCGACCAGTTTCAATTGAGACTAGCCAGCGCAGGACATATTATTCGTTAATCTTTATATATATAATTCTTCTGTGAGTGTGTATGTCACTGAACTTCTCTCAAACGACTGGACCGATTTTGATGAAATTTTTTGTGTGTGTTCAAGGGGATCTGGGAATGGTTTAAATTCACAATTTTAACGACTGGACCGATTTTGATGAAATTTTTTGTGTGTGTTCAAGGGGATCTGGGAATGGTTTAGATACACAATTTTGTTTAATTAACGCGTGCGAAGCCGCGGGCAGAATCTAGTATAGATAGAAAGTTCTTTATTGCACACTTATCAAGATAATTTACAAACAAAATAAACAACAAAAATTACAAAATATGTGACCATTCGGCGGTCTTAGTCAAGAGCGATCTCTACCAGACAACAGTGATGTATAGGTTAAATCAATCATTCAGGTTGAAGCAATTTTTAAGAATTGGGCCAATCGATGCTTGAAGTAATCCTAAATAAACAAATTTTAATCTTACTTTGAGAACAAGAAGTTAGGTTTTGAAAACTGTATCCTACTAATATTCTAAAGACGAAAGTTTGTGCCGATGTGAAGATGTTTGGCCGAAGACAACGGTAAAATTACAGCATTGATCTGGTTGAAATTTTCACACATAAATATCTGGACCAGGAATAAAAAATAAATAACTTTTTATTCCAAAAACGCGTGCGAAACCGCGGATAGAAGCTAGTATGTTTTAAAGAGTTAACCTCCTGAACTGCAAAAGAAAATAAACCAAATTATCCTTTGATACTTGACTTTGACTTATATAAGAAAGGGCATATGTAAAAGGCAGGTGGAACGTGCGTTAACAAAATGGCTCCGTTTTTTACACACTTTTAGAATCAATTGTCGTTTTGAAGTGTATTGACGTTGACGGGGTCAAGTCTTGCATTGTTACAAAAAAATACCATTTTCTCTACATAAATAAAATAAATGTTGGACAATTCACACAGCATTATCTAGCCCCAAGGTAGCAGAGCTTGTGTTATGGGTCTAGTACCCATAACTGATATACATAATAATATACGAGTACAAAGATAGATACAAGGACCCTCGCCCACCGCGCCACAGAGGTCGTCAAGTGGACGACGACGTTTCAAATTCTAAGCTATGTTAGAAAATTATCCTAGAATACAAGGCCAACCAAACAAATTATTTACTTACTCGTTTAATTTGAACGTGTTGTAAACAGTTATTTTGTAACATTTCCCAGTGGTACTTGTGTACACAATAAAATTATACTTGCCAACTACTGTTTATTTTCCTATACGTTAACTATAAAAACGTTGTTTATTTAATTAAGCTCATTAATTATTTAATTCAGTACATTTCTTTAATTTTTATTTCAGTCGAATTTAACCTTTATTACTATGTATTTAGTTTAGCGATTATAGAAAATTACTCGGCTGAAAATAGACCAAAACATGCCAAAAATATCCGTCTTAAGTTTTTATTTGAATAATTGTTTAGATTTTTGTTTCTTCGGAACGCTGAATATACAAAACGGATTGTTTTGTTCTGCAAATTTTAGCAAAAATTGCAAAGTTTACTAGTTGCAAAACAAATTGGAGAAAACCTAGAATAAAATATCTCCATTTACATCTGGAACTCTGGTTTCTCTCATTTTTCCCGTCCAGGATCTGTACAGAAGCTGTACCCAGCCAATCTCTGAGGACATAATTGAAGGTCGAGATTAAAAACACTGTAAACCACTTTTGCTTTTCCGTAGTAATATTTTATACTTAACATTTTCAATTAAATACTATATCAATAAGTATTATCTTGTCTTATAGTATATCTTTGTTTTTCTTAAAACTACAATCAAACAAATGTAATATTCTAGCTATTTCTCACTAAAAATATCTAGAACCATCTGTCTATTTCACATAAATGCTCAATGTTTTGCTAAAATTAATTTTCCCCTACCCTCGTTACGGCCCGAAACTAGCAAATTAATTATAAATCACGTCAAAACAACGCACAAAGTTTGGGCGAGTCATCTGAGAAACACAAAGGGCTTTGGAACCCTTCTACCCTTATCGCAAGGTCTAATCTGGTACCCCACCATCGATCTTAAGTAGGGTGACTTGACCCGAGCGAGGGGGATGAAAGAAAACGCGGGGGTGAAATTTGGGGGTGGCATCATAAGGGTTAGTTTTGTCGCGTCACGTTTTGGGTTGGTTTTGGGCTTCTAGGCGTATGCGGTTGGTAATCAGGAGTAGTTATGGACCCGGCTACTTGATAAGTTGATTCATACATACAAATATTATAAATTTGAAAAGAACTCCGCCTGTCTGTCTGTTACTTTTTCAGGCCCAAACGGGTAAACGGAGCTTAATGAGGCAGGATTGAGGAGGAAGTAAATGATATACCAGAGACGGACATAGGTTACTTGAAAACGCGTGCAAAGCCGAGGGCATCAGCTAGTCACACTGTCACGTCACACTATCACACTAGTCCATCCAAACTTTCGCATTTTTTTATTAGTCTGATGTAATAAATAATAATATAAATGCGAAAGTTTGGATGATGGATAGATAGATGGATGGGTGGATGTTTGTCACCTCTTCACGCCAAAACTACTGAAATTTTGCATACTTCTAAGTCTAACCCTGGAATCAAACATGGGCGACTTTTTATCCCATAAATCAGTTTCCATCGGATAGAAATAACCTCAAAACGTTTCCATAGAAACAAAGCGTGCGAAGCCGCGGGCAGAAGCTAGTACTAAATAAAGTTCCGACTGTTAAATCAACTCGCTTGTAACATAAAAAATAAACAATGGAACTAAAAATGAATTGCCGTACTTAGATACGGTATTTAGAGAATTCACTAATGTAACCTAAAAGGTCATTCGTTTGTTTTATTCATTTAAATTTTGTTTTTTTTATTCAATCATCAGTCTCTACCAAAATACAAGATTTGATTACTTCGGGATAAGTCGCTGAGTGAAATATCCAGCAACCTTTTAATTTATTGATGTATTAGGCAGTTTCGAATACACAAAACAATTTCTCAGGTGACCAATTTAAATCTCAACTCAATCAATTTTGATTTCACATTGAGTCGAAAACTTCAAAGTCTTCAAACACATTTACCAACTATTTAATTTTATTCGTATTTATAAATATGTCTCATAGAAGACTGAATTAATATTCTAGACCTCGTGAGAACAGGGGTCAACATGAATAGGAGATTTAAGACGTTGGAATAAATTATTCAGATTATTTTATCCCGGTTTGACCATTAATTTAAATTCAATTCACACAGCATCTTGCTGATAGGAACTTTTCGATGGCTTTTGAATTTTGTGAGACATGATCTGGTAAGCGCAAGGTTAAAGTAACACGCGTAAGTTAAGTATTTTTAAACCGATGTGTTTTAATATTTGACAAAATTAGTTTTAAGAAATCTTTCTGTAGATTGTTTGCAACAGTCTGCAGTTAGCTCAATTGCTTCAATTGTAAATACTAGTGTAATTTTCTTTGTTAATAAAGTCTTGGACTATTTGTATATTTTCATAAATTTTGAGTAAATAATATCAAAAAAATCTTTCTTGTTAAATACTACACATTACACTTTATTTCACACCAAGAAAATACAAAAACTACAGGAAAAGAGACATAACAGAGTTGCACAATGGGCGGCCTTATCGCTAAGATCTATCTGGGATGGACACGAAGTAGTTGTACCTACACGTGGTATATCTAGGGTATATCGAAGGTAGGTCTTTATTTCTAATAAAAATAAAAATGAACTAAATTAAATCATTTTGCTATACTTGCATGGAAAATGGAAAAATATTTTCAATGAATCATTATATTTCATAAAAGTGAACATCGCAAAAACTGCTTGACGGATGTGACTTAAATCCTACTAATATTATAAAGCTGAAACTTTGAAATCTGAATTTTTGTTACCTAGAATCTCCAAAACTACTGAACAGATCAAGATGAAATTTATCGCACGTTTAGAGCAAAGCCTAACTTAGACAATAGGCTACTTTTATACCTACCGATAATACGCGTGCGAGTCCGCGGGCAAAAGCTAGTTTTGTATAAAGACTATGGAATAACATCTTGCGTAATACGTCAGTCATAGCCCGTAAAAACGCGTGCGTAATCGCGTACTGATGCTGGTAAGGTGGCCAGATAAATTTTCAAAAGCTTGAGTCCCTTATAATGGAAATTTAGAAATAAGTAACCATATCATTATAAGTGAACGGTTAAGTTTTTAATAATAATAAATTCTTTAAACCGAAAATGATATGTTTGCTAAAAAATATCTATCTATGTACTACTGTATTAAGTATATCAGTTATCGCGTACCCATAACACAAGCTCTGCTTATCTTGCGGCTAGATAATGATGTGTGTTGTCCAGCATTATTTATCATTATTATTGAATCTTCACGTTCATAAATAACCATTTCAAATTTTCAAGGAAATGCATCAAGCTTGGACAGATGTAGAATTAGTTACATACAAGTAAAATAAGCCAAGCAAAATTGGCAAGCGAATCACGTATTCTGTTCGTATGAAAATTTGTTCCAATAAACTCGCATGGAGTCGTCGTCTTAGTGTGGGTGTGGGCGAGGGTTCCAAAGGAGGGTTTTATTATAGGTCCGCCAGCGGTTTGCGGCGGTGCCGCGCGGGGCGTACCTACTTCTTACAGCGATTGACGGTAGGGTTGCCATTTTGGGGGTTGCTTTCGTTCAGACGCATAGTACCAGAAACGCAAATTACCTTATACGCGGATGGCCAGAAATGGATTTCGCAAATTACCAGATACGCAGATTACCACATACGCATACGACCAGATTTTGTTTCGCAAATTACCAGATACGCATACGACCAGATTTTGTTTCGCAAATTACCAGATAAATTACGTAAAAAATTCTAGTCCTGGTAATTTGCGTTTCAGACGCATAGGCGTCTGAACCGTTGCTTTAGTTTTGATAAGTTAAAAACTTATCAAAACTAAGCAACCCTTATCATTATATTATCATATATCACTTTGTTGTGCATCTGTCAGTTTGTCTGTCCGTCTGTTAACCTCTTTTCTCAGGAACGCGTGGAGGCATCGAATTGAAATTAATATCAAATACTCGCCTAACCTCTTGAAGCCTCGATATAAATAAAACTTCCAGGTCAACGCAATCAGACGTTACAACCGTTTATGTCCGAATATTTTGGAATTTCCAAGGAAATCACATGCACACAAAACCATAGAGTAGGTACTTCCCGTGGAGCGTGGACCTAGAATCATGAAATTTGGCAAGAAGCAAGGTCTTACAATTGTATACGGAACCCTTAGTGCGCGAGACTGACTCGACTCGACTTGACGTTTTATTTTAATAAGGTGTCTTGTTTTAGTTTTGTTGTTGATTAGATTAAAGTTTATCTTTGAAGAAGACTTTTTATAAAAGAAATGTTAAAAAAGATTGTTCGAACAGACTGAAAAGATTGCACTTTGTGTTTCGGCCTGTCAAATCAAAATGGCATAGATCCTGCATAGACCGTACATTGATAGATACCTACTTATTATTTTATTTATTGGTTGAGAAAATAACATGCACTGCATAGGCATGTTTGGTTAACCAAGGCGATGCTAAATCACAATGACATACAAAAAAATATTTTCTATCAAATTCTATGAAAATTATCTTCACGTTACAACCCTACCGTTTCGACGCCATAAAGCTCCCTCGAATTCGGGACACAAGAAATTACATACTTTAATCTTATCGTCGGAATAAAATAGAATATTAAATTGGTGTGTCGCCGACGAATGGACGGACCGTACTAAACAACGGACATAAACACATTCGATTAAACGGCTCGGCCTAGGAATTCAAGGAATATTATATTATAATAGCTATATATATTATAATATAGGTGCGGTTTGTTCTCAGGGATCGGCCATTTCGATGTGTGTTCTAAAAATGTGGACTTCGATCAATGTTGAGAAAACTCACAAGATTATGTAGACTGCAGAGATTTACTCATATTTTTATTGTATTGCGGGATTTCTTTATTTATTTCGATTATTTGATTTTTTTTTATTCTGAATTGACTTGAAGGCGGTGTAATGGAGAAGAATGAAATTTTTTGAAGGCTTGGAGTGAATGGTTATTGAACGAGCTGGTTTTGTTTTCTTTTTAGGTTTGGGTATGTGTTTATCTGGGTAATAGCCTTTATTCACAAAGATAATTATACTAGTATTTACAATTGAAACAATTGAGCTAACTGTAGACTAACTTTGTGTTTACCTAAACAATCAATATCAGGGTAGAGTTAGCTAAGCCCTGAAATCTAAACGCGCGATAGAGAGAGAGAGAGTCTTCAATTTCAGAGAAAAACGGGTAACGCAAACAGCAGTGTGTAGATAAATTTATTACAGTTTAACGAAAGTAAAATTAAGAAAGCGGGTAAAAATGCATCTAAAGGTATCTTACGTTGCGTTGGTAAGCCTTAACTTATACTAGGTACCACCAATCTATCTATATACTACAGACAAACCTTAAATTTTGACTAATTTTAAAGTGTGTCATAATTAAACTATCGAAAAAACTGGGTAACCCGAGCACTATTAATTGAGTAGAAACGCTTTGCCTATTTTATGGAGGACGGACAAGCTTACAATACAATCAAAGATTGTAGAAATAGTTCCTAGTTAGGTCTAGGTCTGGTTAGGTAGGCCAGGTAGCCACCTTACAAATAATAGAACAAAATTCAGACTCGAGGCCTCGAGGCCGCTGAGTTCAGGCGACCCTGACACAGTTGAGGCCGAGGTCTTGGATTTTAGAGATTTTCTTGTCTAACGAAGTAAACATATTGTTAGTATATTTTTAGAGGTTGGTTTTATCGTTTTCACGTCATTCACTTCATGATTTTAAACAATACTTAGATACCTACGTTCATTGTTACATGACTGCCTAAATTTTATTTGAACAGTTGCCCAAAATCAGTAAAGCATTGTGAAAGAACCTGATTTAAAAATGTTATTGTATTGTAACAAACTGTCTACACCCTTGAAAAAGCCTGTGACCATCTAAACTGAAATTAGAATGATTAAACATGACTGTTATTCAATGTAAACAAAGTCGCGGACACTTCCTAGTCATTTATTCTTAGCTGGGCATCACAGCTGCGTATAAATTAGTTTTCCAAATATCCCTCTAGAGTTCTCCCGCCCGTCCCCCTACACAAACTAAGCACCTACCCTCATTATTTTACAAAGCTTTCTAAACATCGTCACTGGAGATTTCGCCTTTCATTTTACCCACACAAACGCAGCGATCCATATCTTCTGGGGCCCGCATCGCACAAATATATCTAAGTGTCGGGGGTTTCGGTCAGTTTCTCCTTATCCTTTCCCCCCTTTCGGCACTATAAGCCCCCCTGCCACCCGCCACCCCCTCATAAACACCGCTAAACACTGGCGCGCAAAATTGTAAAATTTGGAGTTACCCCTTTTGTCTCTCTCTAGCCGGGTGGTGTCAATTTGTTAAGATAACATTATTGAGAGTTTTGGTACAAATTATGAGAAATTAATTAATTAGGTGCGTTCGTCGATCAAATAAATTTACAAATGAGATTGTTACTATTTGGAAAATTGAGTCTTGAACAGGTTTTTCTCATAACTAGCACCTAGCACATAGTGACCTATTTACGCAACCTCAAAAAGATGAGAAGGTACATTGTTTGGCTGTCTGTATTTTTTTTATGAACCTTTGTCAATTATCCGTCACTTGGACGAACCAATTTTGATGATTTGTTAAAATATAAAAGTACCTATAGTTAATATTATTTTGAAGTCGGCCGTTAGTTTTTCCAATCAATCAAATTACTAGTCATTATCCATGAAATTATTAGTAATTTTTCATGAAATGATTAGTAATTTATCATCAAATCTAGTTGTATTTGTACTACTTTACTCTTATTTGATTTTTGTTGGTTGTAAGTAAGTACCTAGTGTAGGTAGGTACCTACCGAATGAAATGAGGTATCACTCATTCGTGAATTAGGAGTCTCTGGAGACGTATTACGCTGGTGTTTGCTTTTAGGCAGCCGACAATTTGGCACTGAAAACCAGTGAGCATATCTGCCGATGTAAGGCAGAATATACGTATCTCTCTATTCCTATTTATTTAGAGTAGAGTAAGCTGCCTAGCTGTCAGTCAGTCAGTTTAAAATAATTGTACCTAACCTAGAAACATGGGTTTTCGTGAAACTTTTATATATTTAAAATTTATATTTTTTGGTATATATTAATTGAATAATGATTCTTTCTTAAGTTTTTAAAACAAATGCTTAAACAAGTTCATTAATTTTATTCGAATATTATTTCATCTAAAATTTTCTGTATTATAGAAAAGTACCTACATTATTTACTGTGAACAGACGTTATATTTGGCATACCTGCCTACGTACTTTTTTATGACGGTGACAAACCTACAAGGAAACTAGGTGGGTAAAAAGTTTCATCATGACCCTCATAGCACCAGCAATCTACTAAATTAATAATTAAGTTATAATGATGAATAAAAATCAGCCGCAAAAACAAATCTCACGAAAAATTATGTTACAATACAAAATTGAATCGTAAAAATCGATAACTCAATTTTTTTTTTATTAAGTATGAACATTAATATTCTAGCGTCGCGGTCGTCAAGTGCCGCAGGGGATAGTGCAGCCCCCCCCCCCCTCCCGCCTCCCTCCATCAGCGCAGGGTGGGGGGTGGCGGCTGAAATCCACGTTTTTAGGCCTAACCAACCTTTTTAGTATTCACATAAGCTTTTGTGGCTTTGACAATGGCTGTTTTATGCAACATTTTTATGATGACAGTCAATACACGACCGTTAGTAGATAGAGAGAGATACTAGCGGAACCGTAAGGCAGACCGTCATTCGTACCGATCACTTAAAATAAGAAGGAAACATAGTGTTCTGGTCGTTTCTATGTATAATAAAAATATCTATCTATGTAATGTATTATATTATGTATATCAGTCATCTAGTACCCATAACACAAGCTCTGCTTAGCTTGGGGCTAGATGATGCTGTGTGGATTGTCCATCATTATTATTATTATTATTATTATAGTGAGGCGTTTTCCAAAAAAACCCTATTTACCTTAAAACTCCTGATTGTCTCTGATCTTTCCCGGAAGATTAAAGGTTATGATAGATTATGATGTCAACCTCTGCAGGGTCAATACTATTCTATTTTCAAACTAAAAGCAGCTAAAAGCGCCATCTTTTTAGACTGGTCGCACTACTTTTTGGCATTAACCCGCCATATTTTGTGATAGGTGTATTTTAAGACCGGGTCAGTCGAAAAAGTCAAAAACTTTTAAACGCGCCATCAAATTAAGAAAATCGAATGAAGAAAACGTCTTTAAGTAACGAGACTAGTCAGAGTCAAGGTTAAAAAAAGAGTTAGGATTCTTTCCCACAAGTTTTACCCAAACCATTCATCGATCCACGCCCTGACGGGTCAGCCGCTATTAATCATAGAAATGACGGCCGCCATTGTGGAGGACTGAAAATTGTGAAAACCTATCCCGTGGCACGGCCTGCGCCGAACTAATAACGTGCTTCGCTCACACTTCGGAAAATGCCGTTGCTGGTACTGGATGCAAGATAAACTAAAAATAAACACTGTTTTTTTTTGACGTGACAACGTCTTATAATTCGATAGAGCCGGCTGCACGCACGAAAAAAACATGACGTCATGCGGCGTTACCCCGCTCTGAGGCGTTCCATGTAAGGCTTGAAGTGCAAGCGAGAGCGCTCGACATCCGTCTCTCTCCTACTTGAGTGAGCGATGCGTCTGCGTGGACAGCTGCTATACTATAGTACATTTACCTACATGTTTTGATCGAGTATCAAATGCTACCATTCCATCAGTATTTTCTTAAGACGTTGTCACGTTCAACTATCGTCAGTAAACCGACTTTACAGACAACCAATTTTTTTTAACTAATAAATTCTAGAATATTTTCGAACTTATCTTACTCAGACCTGAGCGAGATGTTTGTGAAGTCGTGGTTCATAGACGCGAAGATCCACTTTAAATAAAAAAAATGCCGGACAATACTCACTGCATCATCTAGCCCCAAGCTAAGCTTGTGTAATGTGTTATTATCGGTATTTACTAGATAACTGAGCCACGGCAGTTAAATCCTCGAATACGCAAACACACGTCAGGCACGTCTCAAGGGACGAATTTTTGAAAATATTCGGTGAAAACATTTTAAAAAAATCTAGAAAATTATTGCACAATGATTAGGTGTAACTGTGGTTACGCAGCGGTTGTTCTTGAATTTTGAATTAAGGAGGCCACAGACGTCGGTTTAAAAATAAAAAAAAACTTTTAAACTATTTATTAAGTTTAAGCTTTTACAAAGTTTGTACAGCAAAATTATTTGAAGTTAAAAGTAAAGATCAGTGTAACTGTGGTTAATCTACTCATCAAGTTCCATTCGCCCGTGTTCGCAACTAATTTTCGCAACAAATTGCGATAGATGATACAAATTTAGGCTATACTAGGTACTAGTCCTTTTGCACTGTCTGAAGTAATCATCTTCTCATTATTCGCTTCGCAACCGCAAATTATAGGTTAAATAAATCTAGTACTTCATAAACAAGAAAGATCTGACTACCCGTATACGTCCATTTTCTGAAGTGTTCCCATATTTTTAGATTATAGTTTTTTTTTTCAAGTTGAAGTTTTTTACCATTTTTTATTCTTCTAACCGTACTCTACAAGGCTTGATGACGCGTCTGTCTGTGTGCGTGTTGATTCGCGTGCGTGTGTGCGTGTGACATTCTGCATTCGACGTGATTTATTGAGAACTCCAAAAATACGAAAAGGTAACGCCCACTAATTCATTTTACTAGTGTTTGGTAGGTAGGTACCTGGACTCATCTAAATGCGGGTATAATATCTATGTCTTTTTTTTCATTCTTAGAAGGTGCATAAGATTATATAGGTTTTCAGCATGGATGCTATCGATACTCACTTATAGGTACTGCACTAAGCCCTCGGCACTTAGAGAAAACAAGAAGGTAAGTACTTTATAATAGGAAGAAATACTCTTGTATTTTTCGTCAAAACGTACAGTAAGTTTACTTTACGGTTATTTTAAAATGAGAGAAGAAAAAAGAACCACTACTGAACGTGATTTCGATTCAGAAATAAAAATGTAAATCTTGACTATGTTTAGTTTTTAAACAAAACGCCGCTGGTGTGTAGTATAGAAATAGACAAAATCGGCTGCGAAGCAAAAATAAAACGCAGATACAAAAGTCGAATAACCAAAAATCATGCATCCATTCCACTTGGAGCAGTAGGTACACCTACCATCTCATTTGCGGGCCGAGGGAGCTAGCAAACGGATACGTATGTATATTTTCGAATTTTATGCCCACCGCGTCACTACAACCCACGCATGTATGCGTGTAGTTTTTGCTGCAAACGTGTTTGCGTCCAGTTTCGAAAGACACCGCGGCTCTCCGGTGGCTGTCCTTCATGCTGATAGTGGAGCCACCTATCAGGGGGCGCGGGAGCTCAAGTCGAGCTGGTCCACGCGCATGTGAGGGTATAGTTGATAGTGCAGACCCGCCCCTGCCGTCATCGTGCTGACTATTGCTGCGTCTGTGTTAGGAACATTTAAAATGCCCACCCCTTGACGATCAAGCGGCCATTTTTCTTTTTTTGCTCCGTAGATTTTTTTTTGGCTAATTTCGTTTTGGTTCTAACAATTTAATCGTAGTTGGAGTTTAGTTGTTTTTGTAGACAATTATTACGAACGTTTGGAAATATTTTATACCGACAGACATCGGTATAAAATATTTCGGACATAGAATTGTAACTTAAATTTGCTCCACAAAATATAAAAGTCAATGTGACGCAAAAAAATACTTAAACAAAATGAAATGAAGCAGAATCATTCTGTCCGTTAGGAAAAGAGTTTGTTGGATTCAAATGAATTATAATTTTAAAGCATCTGTTCTGCTCGGCATCTGTTGGCATCGGACTATTTGCTGTATAATCTAGTCTCATTGCCGACATCCCACGCACGTAAAAAATTCATACAACAATATTAACTAAGTCGTAGCAAGAAGGGCCGAGGCGTGGGCCAACAAGGAACAGATTGGCCTGGACGTTCATTACGCCCGCTCCGAGGCAGGCCAAAAGAACGCTTGGGCGATGACTTGGACCACGGCTGGTAGGAGATACCGAAGGTTCTGATAGTATACCGTCAAAATAACCATCCTTACAAACCAGGGGTTGGTTGGTAAGGATGATTATTTTGACGACCTTCCTTAAATTGACATACTCTAGATAAATTCGTTACATCCAAAGGTTGCCGGAAAGAAATTGCTTCTACGTTATAAGACCGCCCATTGTACTTATGCATTCGGTAGTCCTACAAAAACAACGGCAAAACTTTTGCATTCGGTTCATATTTGGTTTACGCAAATATGACCACGTCTCTCCTTTTCGCACCATGCTCAAGTGGCTCCCTATCCGACTTCGCCGGGATATGCACGTTCTTTCTCTTCTCTTTTCCATTCTCTTTAATCCTCTTTCTCCAGCGTATCTTAAAGAACGGTTTGAGTTCCTTCATTCTTCTAACTCTCACAATCTTAGGTCATCAGATAACTTACTCCTCAAGTTTCCCACTCATTCCCAATCATTCTATGGCAATTCTTTTAGTGTACAGGCAGTTCGTCTTTGGAACAAACTGCCTGTCGATATCAGGCTTGCCCCTTCCATCAACTCCTTCAAATCCAAACTGAAGTCCCATTTCCTTTCTACAGTCTAAACTCATTTCATTATTTCCCGGTTCTGTAACTTTGGATGTTATTGCAACTTAATTGGATAGTTAGCTTTTATTATAATTGTTTTTTTGAACCTACTGTATTCGTTTATTGGTATTTTTCTTTTTCTTTTTCTTTTTTTTTTCTGTTTTTCCATGTTATTAGATAGTATAGGTAAGTTTGTTTGTATTATAAAATGTATGTATTAGGTAAGTATATAAGTTCTGTTATTTCCTGTCTGTGCACTAGAAACCCTTTTTTTCTTATATCTTTTTCTTCATCCCAAGGTTGCCTGGGAGAAATCGCTCTCAGCGATAAGGCCGCCTTTTTGTACTATGTGAACCTGTCATTTAGATATAAGACTTTTATTAACTTTATTTACTTGTAAGTACAAATAAAGTGTTAATTCATTCATTCATTCATTATGTACGTGATCCGTTTGAAATAATTTTTTAGTGGTTTACAAATAAAACATTCTCGTATTGTATTGTTCGTATCGTATTGCTCTACATTTGACAGGCTGAGCACTGCACCGAGAGAAGTAGAAAATGAAGTTAGCTTTGCCCAGGCGTGGGAAGTAGAGGCCTACGCTTAAAAAAGTACCACTAATCTAACAGTGGGTAAACCGTTACATTTTCAGTAATAAAATATGATACAGAGGAAAGGTTTGATTGTTTGTTTGTATTGAATAGGCACCAAAACTACTGGACCGATTTGAAAAATTCCTTTACTATTAGAAGCCCACATTACAAAAACAAAAATACTTTATTGTACACCAACAAAAATACAATACAAGAGACATTACATAAGACACAAGTACAATGGGCGGCCTTATCGCTTAAAAGAGATCTCTTCCAGGCACACTATTCCTGATGAACATAGGCTACTTTTTAACGCGGGAAAATGCTTCATTCATACGGGAAAACGGGTAATAGGACAACGGATAGTAAGAATGCAGCTAGTTATAATATATAAAGTTAGTTTATTTATAAAGTTGCATGTAGGTATTCATTAAGGAAAATACTTACTAAGCCATAAAAAGTATCAAATCAGTCTTACCCACTTCTGTTTTATTTTCACTGTATTGCACAAAAGTTCACCCACATTTTTAAGAAACTTGTCGGTATACCAATTTTAACTAACTAGTAAATAAAAAAAAGATCTTATAACATCGATGTAAATAAAATTCGGATAGATAACACATTTTTCAATGATCACACTATTCACAGGTCAACGATCAGAGATGAAATGTCGAAAACTTAGGGTCAGGTCAGTTGGATTTCTCACGTTTATTATTATAGTTAATACGACATCCCATTAAATTACTTATTCAAGGTATTTAAACGGACCAACCAATTTTATCACCCCATTTCTTTGGAAACCTGTTATTTGCATTTAGAACATTACTTGGTTAGCGACATCTAGGTGGCCAACGTGGAAATATTGTAAATTCCTCTTTAACGATCAAACCCCTTCGATCGACCCATTGACTAAATTCTGTATGCAGTTCTCTCGCCCTTTGATAGAGGCGACCTCTATCGAACGACCTCTTTCGATCGACCCATTGACTAAATTCTGTACTTATGCAGTTCTCTCGCCCTTCGATAGAGGTCGCTACACTTATCTCACCTGCCTGCCAACCGATCACGAAAGATGGAGCTATGATAGGAAGTACGAGTAGGTACCTATCATCTACTTTTTGTGTTTTTACATTATTCAATGTTAGCAGAGTTACGTGCAGATTGGTGGATTGGATTGGTTGAATAGAAATACAGTCACGGTTCACTTCTCATTGTTTATTGTTATCATAATACTATATCATCGGTTATTACTATATCATTTGATTAGTTAGAGGCACAGAAGAGGACATTGCAACGTCCATGTTGAATTCGGTCAGGGCAGTGAAAAGAGACAGAGCATGCGCGAATGAGACAGAAGTTCTAGGGAAACTGTTTGAATTGACATGTGACGTTCAGATGACATTTGATTTGTGAAGAATACAATTTTTTTTATTCAGCCTATTTCGTCCCATTTATTCCTTTGCCCAGCAGTGAAGAATACAATATCCAACAATAAATACATCTTATCTTATACGTAAGTTTCTAAGTGCTGGCGCGATTGTCTCTTGTTTTTAACCGATTTCGAAACATATGTATGTCGTTTATGGACCGATTTGGGTGATTCTTTTGCAGTTGTATAGAAGATGATCCGGAAGTGGTCTCATATTATTTTCCCGCGGGACTAGTATCGAACGTCTCGATACTACAGTGAAACAAAACTCAGGGCTCAGGGTAGGTAGTCAGTAATAAAACTATTAAAAAATTGGTTGTCTGTAAAGTCGGTTTACTGACGATAGTTGAACGTGACAACGTCTTAAGAAAATACTGATGGAATGGTAGCATTTGATACTCGATCAAAACATGTAAGTGTACTATAGTATAGCAGCTGTCCACGCAGACGCATCGCTCACTCAAGTAGGAGAGAGACGGATGTCGAGCGCTCTCGCTTGCACTTCAAGCCTTACATGGAACGCCTCAGAGCGAGGTAACGACGCATGACGTCATAGCGAGGTAACGCGGCATGACGTCATGTTTTTTCGTGCGTGCTGCCGGCTCTATCGAATTAAAAGACGTTGTCACGTCAAAAACAGAATATTGATTTCGTGTCGTGAGTCTAATGTTTCTATGGGATTTGGTACGCGCCTCTATCGACATGGGACTACGCAAACAATATAATGTCAATTTTATGCCAGAGACAGTCGAGAGGGGCGTTTTTAATCGGCGCAATAAACAACTGTCATTTTGCATAGAATAATCCCTCCAGCGTAGGTTTGATAATAATCATGATTTTTTAAATTAATAAAAAAAATCCGATTTATATATAGCATTCGCTGCCCAGCCTCACCGCGGCCACACGGGGACGGAGACTGGCATCAGCGTCTTGGGCCTTGAATGTGTTAGTTTAGTTTTATTTAAATCAGATTTTTTTATTTCAATCAGATTTTTAGTTTTTTATTAAAATTGCTTTGTTTTTTTATGAGGTTAATTAAAGGTCGATTCAAAGGTAGTAGGTACCAACTAGCAGAAATAGAAGACACTAAAATTGAAACGTTGTTAATTCTATTTTACATGTTCAGTTCAATATTTTTTTTTGCATGTTTGATAACTACATTATATCCATTTATTCTTAAGGCAAATAGTAGGGGGTAATTACGTTATACAAAGGAATTATCAAAAAATCGGAACGCGCGTAGACGATATCTATCGCTTTTTTAAAATGTATCTTTAATAGTTTTGTACTGTATTATTTAGGCAGATACTTGTTTCAAGAGTTTAGTTCCTATTGGTGGCCACCAAGCTCTCCCAACAAGGTTTTTGATAGAATAACACAAAACAAAACTATTACAGATACTTTAAATAAAAGCTTGTGATAGGTATCGTCTACCAGCGCGGTCCAATTTTTTGATAATTCCTTTGTATAACTTAATGATTAAATTAAATATGTAGTGGCGCCACTATCACCCCTACTATTCGCCTTAAATTGAATTATACAACAGCTATGACTTGCATAGACACATAGGTTTAACTTTTTTTCCTACATTTTGCAGTATTACATACATACTACGAAAATTAGAAAAAATATTAATTTCAGAGTATTCCGTGGATCCTCATCAAGGAAGCAGGGATACATAGCGCGTGTGTGCACCGAACCTTAATTTGCGCACTCCTTATTCATTTGACAATTGATTTAAATCACATGATTTAAATATAAAAACATCATTTGATTTAAATCATCTCAACCCTGTTCCAGCGTACTTGTTTAATGGAGCTTAGGGTGCGTGGCTTGAGAGTTCAAAATCCTAAAACAGACATCGCCTCATCGCCTCTATACATTCACAGCTCTTTCCCACGGCAACATCCTGTTTATTGCAGGATCCCGTTTAGTAGTATACTCGACACTCGTACATGTTTCAATACTAGCATCACCTCACCAAATAATCCCCACGCTGGGCATGCGGGTTGTGGATTGCAGTTCGGTGGTAGAATTGTTTCAGAGGGGACCCGCCCCCGGTGGATATCCCTCAGACGCCTCTTACGATACTTACGGGAAGAGTTGGAGTGGTGCAAATTCTGAGCCGGTACTGCCACACAGCAGAAAATATTTATTTGATTACTACTCTGACATTGTTTTTATTGATTCTGTACCAAACATCTTTATTCACAAAGAAAATTATACTAGTATTTACAATTGAAACAATTGAGCTAACTGCTGATTGTTGCAAACAGTCTACAGATAGCTCAACTGATCCATATCAACACCGGTCGGAAGCGTCCCCAAGACGCTGGCTGCATTGCCACGCTGTATGGCTGTACCATAGAAATCTAAATAACAAGGCACTATTATTTAGATTTCTATGGGCTGTGCCTATATATTGCATAATTTTATTTATGTTTTAGTTTATTTGACAAGGCATGAGCCTTAAATTCACATGTATTTACATGTGAATTTAATATAACTCTTTAATTTCTTACAATTTCATTATTATTTTCTCTGTTTTAGTACAATTTGACAATAGTTTAACCCTTATACAGCAGCATACCTTCAACATAATATGTACCTTTTAATTCATTAATCTTCTATAATATAAAAATGAATCGCAAAATGTGTTGGTAAGCGCATAACTCAACAACGCCTGGACCGATTTCGCTAATTCTTTCTTTGTTGTGTTTGTTATTGTCAGGAGAAGGTTCTTATGAAAGAAAAAATTAAGAAAGTTGGAAACATAAATTTCCACGGGGGCGAAGCCGCGGGGCGCAGCTAGTTTAATATATATTTTACTTTGACTTACCTATTATTTTTATTAAATTTTTCTGCCAAGTCTGTCTGTTTTTATTTACCCTCGTACCTTATGGTGTTTCCTATATCGAACTTTGTGCGTTAATGTTATAATATAAATACTAGAATGTGACGACATCAAGTATAACATCAATTGTACCTCATCATCATCATCATTAGCCTATATTAGTCCACTGCTGGACATAGGCCTCCCCTAAAGAGCGCCATAGCGCCCTGTCTTCAGCTTGCCGCATCCAGCATCTGCCTGCAGTCTTTCGCAGATCGTCATCCCACCTTGCCAGAGGGCGAGGACGCCCTCTGGCAAGTGTAGGAACACTACGTTTGCCGAGTCGAGGTCTCCACTCAAGAACACGTTTACCCCAGCGGTTGTCGGTTCTTCAAGTGTACCAACGATGGCATAAATAAATAAAAACAAATAATGTGTGTGATGTGAACACACCAATGATTATTGCGGGATCCAGTAAAAAACCATTCCTGAACTGAATGGCCGAGGGAAAGGGTTGTCAGTGGACTTGACTTCTTTGTCAGTAGTGTAACCATCGATCAAAGTCTTCGCCGGCCCCAGAATATTTGATGGAAGAGTGTAACTAATCTTGACGTTTGTCGACGACCTCAGTTGCGCGGCAGGCGAACGTCCGCCTGCGACGCAGGAGGTTGCGGGTTCAATTCCTGCCTCGGGACAAATATATGTACATCATCATCATCATCAGCCTATATTAGTCCACTGCTGGACATAGGCCTCCGCTAATGAGCGCCATAGTATAATAACATATTATTATGTACAATCTACAGCTATTATTATTAAGGTAAATGGTATTTAGTCAATGAAACAGGTAAAACACAGGTAATATAATGCAAATAAAATTTAATGATTAACAAAGATGTATCCATTGATTGAAAAAAATAAAAGGAACTTAATGTAACTAACAAGTGGGGCACTCTTTCTTGACTCTCACGATCAGATGTTTACGCGTAAGACGGCAGATTCTTGGTCCGCGTGAGCGCAACGGCACTCTGGGGGCAGACGAAGATGTAGCGGCAGCAAGCGCTTCAGCTGAAGATTGTTGAGGCCCGTCTTCAATTAAAACAATCGTTGGAGCGCTGCTTCCACTCGCAACAGAAACGGCAGAGGCAGAGCTACCACCTTGTCCGCTATACCCTGCGGGTCCCGATGGTAGGTAAGAGCCCTCATAATCTTGAGGTCCGGGTGAAGCCCCAGCCGCTGCACCTGCTTCTGATCCGTAAGGGGCATATTTTCCTCCAAACCCAGATGTCGATTGAGCTGATGCTCCTGCATATGATCCTGGGTCATATTCTCCTCGTAGAGGTCCCTCCGAACCCGCTGAAGCAGAGCTGACTGCAACTGCAGCTCCCGATGAAGCAGGCTCAACGATTATGATTTCCCGTGGTGATGATACAGCAGCGACTGAAGCTGTAGCTTGTGTTTCTCCTGAACCTGATCCGTAAATGCTGCCTGGTCTTCCACGTCCGTGGCGTCCATACCCTTGTCCATCATCTTCATTTCCTGAACCTAATTCGTAACCTCCTCTACGTCCGATTGGTCCATCATCGCCAAATATATATCCTCCGGGCCTGATACCTGAGCCGGCAGCAGCAGCTGCTGCAGCTGCAGCGCCTGATGAACCTGGTCCTCCACGTCCGCTTAGACCCAATCTTTGTCTATCAGCTACATCTCCATAACGTCCATCCGATCCATAAGGCGCAAGAGGATTGAGTCTTGGTCCATAAATGTTTCCGTCCTGTTGGCTAGCAGCGGCAGCGGCGCCAGCAGCTGCTGCACCTACAGCGCCTGATGAACCTAATCCGTAACTGTCTGGTCCGTCAAATCCGGTACTTCCATAATCGCCATATTCGTTTCTTCTAGGCCCGTTATCTGAGCCAGCAGCAGCAGCTGCTGCACCTGCAGCGCTAGATAAATCTGATCCGGTTCTTCCATATTCGCCAAAGTCGTTTCCTCCGGGCCCGTAACCTGAGTTGGCAGCAGCAGCTGCAGCAGCTGCAGCGTCTGATGAATCCAATCCTTGTCCATCATCGCCATATCCGTTGGTCAAGCCTGAACCGGCATAACTACCAGCACCTGCTGCAGCTGCAGCACCTGATGAACCTAATCCGTAACTGCCTGGTCCGTCAAGTCCGGTACTTCCATAATCGCCAAATTTGTTTCTTCTAGGCCCGTTATCTGAGCCAGCAGCAGCAGCAGCTGCTGCTGCTGCTGCACCTGCAGCGCTAGATAAATCTGATCTGTAATAGCCAGGTTCGTCACGTCCGGTTCTTCCATATTCGCCAAATTCGTTTCCTTCAGGCCCGTAATAAGAGCCGGCAGCAGCAGCAGCAGCAGCAGCTGCTGCTACATCTGCAGCGTCTGATGAACCTGATCTGTAACCGCCTGGTCCGTGAAGTCCGGTTCCTTCATAATCGCCAAATTTGTTTCTTCTAGGCCCGTCACCTGAGCCAGCAGCACCAGCAGCAGCAGCGGCAGACGCAGAGCTACCACCTTGTCCGCTATACCCTGCGGGTCCCGATGGTAGGTAAGAGCCCTCATAATCTCGAGATCCAGATGAGGCCACAGCCGCTGCACCTGCTTCTGATCCGTAAGGGGCATATTTTCCTCCAAACCCAGATGTCGATTGAGCTGATGCTCCTGCATATGATGCGGGGTCATATTCTCCTCGTAGAGGTCCCTCCGAACCCGCTGAAGCAGAGCTGACTGCAACTGCAGTTCCCGATGAAGCAGGCTCAACGATTATGATTTCCCGTGGTGATGAAACAGCAGCGACTGAAGCTGTAGCTTGTGTTTCTCCTGAACCTGATCCGTAAATGCTGCCTGGTCTTCCACGTCCGTGGCGTCCATACCCTTGTCCATCATCTTCATCTCCTGAACCTAATTCGTAACCTCCTCTACGTCCGATTGGTCCATCATCGCCAAATATATATCCTCCGGGCCTGTAACCTGAGCCGGCAGCAGCAGCTGCTGCACCTGCAGCGCCTGATGAACCTGGTCCTCCGCGTCCGCTTAGACCCAATCTTTGTCTATCAGCTCCATCTCCATAACGTCCATACGATCCATAAGGCGCAAGAAGATTGAGTCTTGGTCCATAAATGTTTCCGTCCTGTTGGCTAGCAGCGGCAGCGGCGCCAGCAGCTGCTGCACCTACAGCGCCTGATGAACCTAATCCGTAACTGTCTGGTCCGTCAAGTCCGGTACTTCCATAATCGCCAAATTTGTTTCTTCTAGGCCCGTTATCTGAGCCAGCAGCAGCAGCAGCTGCTGCTGCTGCTGCACCTGCAGCGCTGGATAAATCTGATCCGGTTCTTCCATATTCGCCAAAGTCGTATCCTCCGGGCCCGTAACCTGAGCTGGCAGCAGCAACTGCAGCAGCTGCAGCGTCTGATGGACCTAATCCGTAACTGCCTGGTCTTGGTCCGTAACTTGAGCCAGCAGCACCAGCTGCTGCACCTGCAGCGTCTGATGAACCTAATCCGTAACTGCCTAGTCCGTCAAGTCCGGTACTTCCATAATCGCCAAATTTGTTTCTTCTAGGCCCGTTATCTGAGCCAGCAGCAGCAGCAGCTGCTGCTGCTGCTGCACCTGCAGCGCTAGATAAATCTGATCCGGTTCTTCCATATTCGCCAAAGTCGTATGCTCCGGGCCCGTAACCTGAGCTGGCAGCAGCACCTGCTGCAGCTGCAGCGCCTGATGAACCTAATCCGTAACTGCCTGGTCTTGGCCCGTAACTGGAGCCAGCAGCACCAGCAGCAGCAGCTGCTGAACCTGCAGCGTCTGATGAACCTAATCCGTAACTGCCTAGTCCGTCAAGTCCGGTACTTCCATAATCGCCAAATTTGTTTCTTCTAGGCCCGTTATCTGAGCCAGTAGCAGCAGCAGCTGCTGCTGCTGCACCTACAGCGCTAGATAAATCTGATCTGTAATAGCCAGGTTCGTCACGTCCGGTTCTTCCATATTCGCCAAATTCGTTTCCTTCAGGCCCGTAATAAGAGCCAGCAGCAGCAGCAGCAGCTGCTGCTGCTACATCTGCAGCGTCTGATGAACCTGATCTGTAACCGCCTGGTCCGTGAAGTCCGGTTCCTTCATAATCGCCAAATTTGTTTCTTCTAGGCCCGTCACCGGAGCCAGCAGCACCAGCAGCAGCAGCGGCAGACGCAGAGCTACCACCTGGTCCGCTATACCCTGCGGGTCCCGATGGTAGGTAAGAGCCCTCATAATCTCGAGATCCAGATGAGGCCAAAGCCGCTGCACCTGCTTCTGATCCGTAAGGGGCATATTTTCCTCCAAACCCAGATGTCGATTGAGCTGATGCTCCTGCATATGATCCGGGGTCATATTCTCCTCGTAGAGGTCCCTCCGAACCCGCTGAAGCAGAGCTGACTGCAACTGCAGCTCCCGATGAAGCAGGCTCAACGATTATGATTTCCCGTGGTGATGAAACAGCAGCGACTGAAGCTGTAGCTTGTGTTTCTCCTGAACCTGATCCGTAAATGCTGCCTGGTCTTCCACGTCCGTGGCGTCCATACCCTAGTCCATCATCTTCATCTCCTGAACCTAATTCGTAACCTCCTCTACGTCCGATTGGTCCATCATCGCCAAATATATATCCTCCGGGCCTGTTACCTGAGCGGGCAGCAGCAGCTGCTGCAGCTGCAGCGCCTGATGAACCTGGTCCTCCACGTCCGCTTAGACCCAATCGTTGTCTATCAGCTCCATCTCCATAACGTCCATCCGATCCATAAGGCGCAAGAAGATTGAGTCTTGGTCCATAAATGTTTCCGTTCTGTTGGCTAGCAGCGGCAGCGGCGCCAGCAGCTGCGGCACCTACAGCGCCTGATGAACCTAATCCGTAACTGTCTGGTCCGTCAAGTCCGGTACTTCCATAATCGCCATATTCGTTTCTTCTAGGCCCGTTATCTGAGCCAGCAGCAGCAGCAGCTGCTGCTGCTGCTGCACCTGCAGCGCTGGATAAATCTGATCCGGTTCTTCCATATTCGCCAAAGTCGTATCCTCCGGGCCCGTAACCTGAGCTGGCAGCAGCAACTGCTGCAGCTGCAGCGTCTGATGGACCTAATCCGTAACTGCCTGGTCTTGGTCCGTAACTTGAGCCAGCAGCACCAGCTGCTGCACCTGCAGCGTCTGATGAACCTAATCCGTAACTGCCTAGTCCGTCAAGTCCGGTACTTCCATAATCGCCAAATTTGTTTCTTCTAGGCCCGTTATCTGAGCCAGCAGCAGCAGCAGCTGCTGCTGCTGCTGCACCTGCAGCGCTGGATAAATCTGATCCGGTTCTTCCATATTCGCCAAAGTCGTATCCTCCGGGCCCGTAACCTGAGCTGGCAGCAGCAACTGCTGCAGCTGCAGCGTCTGATGGACCTAATCCGTAACTGCCTGGTCTTGGTCCGTAACTTGAGCCAGCAGCACCAGCTGCTGCACCTGCAGCGTCTGATGAACCTAATCCGTAACTGCCTAGTCCGTCAAGTCCGGTACTTCCATAATCGCCAAATTTGTTTCTTCTAGGCCCGTTATCTGAGCCAGCAGCAGCAGCAGCTGCTGCTGCTGCTGCACCTGCAGCGCTAGATAAATCTGTTCCGGTTCTTCCATATTCGCCAAAGTCGTATCCTCCGGGCCCGTAACCTGAGCTGGCAGCAGCAACTGCTGCAGCTGCAGCGTCTGATGGACCTAATCCGTAACTGCCTGGTCTTGGCCCGTAACTTGAGCCAGCAGCACCAGCAGCAGCAGCTGCTGCACCTGCAGCGTCTGATGAACCTAATCCGTAACTGCCTAGTCCGTCAAGTCCGGTACTTCCATAATCGCCAAATTTGTTTCTTCTAGGCCCGTTATCTGAACCAGCAGCAGCAGCAGCTGCTGCTGCTGCTGCACCTGCAGTGCTAGATAAATCTGATCCGGTTCTTCCATATTCGCCAAAGTCGTATGCTCCGGGCCCGTAACCTGAGCTGGCAGCAGCACCTGCTGCAGCTGCAGCGCCTGATGAACCTAATCCGTAACTGCCTGTTCTTGGCCCGTAACTGGAGCCAGCAGCACCAGCAGCAGCAGCTGCTGCACCTGCAGCGTCTGATGAACCTAATCCGTAACTGCCTAGTCCGTCAAGTCCGGTACTTCCATAATCGCCAAATTTGTTTCTTCTAGGCCCGTTATCTGAGCCAGTAGCAGCAGCAGCTGCTGCTGCTGCACCTACAGCGCTAGATAAATCTGATCTGTAATAGCCAGGTTCGTCACGTCCGATTCTTCCATATTCGCCAAATTCGTTTCCTTCAGGCCCGTAATAAGAGCCGGCAGCAGCAGCAGCAGCAGCAGCTGCTGCTACATCTGCAGCGTCTGATGAACCTGATCTGTAACCGCCTGGTCCGTGAAGTCCGGTTCCTTCATAATCGCCAAATTTGTTTCTTCTAGGCCCGTCACCTGATCCAGCAGCACCAGCAGCAGCAGCGGCAGACGCAGAGCTACCACCTTGTCCGCTATACCCTGCGGGTCCCGATGGTAGGTAAGAGCCCTCATAATCTCGAGATCCAGATGAGGCCACAGCCGCTGCACCTGCTTCTGATCCGTAAGGGGCATATTTTCCTCCAAACCCAGATGTCGATTGAGCTGATGCTCCTGCATATGATCCGGGGTCATATTCTCCTCGTAGAGGTCCCTCCGAACCCGCTGAAGCAGAGCTGACTGCAACTGCAGCTCCCGATGAAGCAGGCTCAACGATTATGATTTCCCGTGGTGATGAAACAGCAGCGACTGAAGCTGTAGCTTGTGTTTCTCCTGAACCTGATCCGTAAATGCTGCCTGGTCTTCCACGTCCGTGGCGTCCATACCCTTGTCCATCATCTTCATCTCCTGAACCTAATTCGTAACCTCCTCTACGTCCGATTGGTCCATCATCGCCAAATATATATCCTCCGGGCCTGTTACCTGAGCTGGCAACAGCAGCTGCTGCAGCTGCAGCGCCTGATGAACCTGGTCCTCCACGTCCACTTAGACCCAATCTTTGTCTATCAGCTCCATCTCCATAACGTCCATCCGATCCATAAGGCGCAAGAAGATTGAGTCTTGGTCCATAAATGTTTCCGTTCTGTTGGCTAGCAGCGGCAGCGGCGCCAGCAGCTGCTGCACCTACAGCGCCTGATGAACCTAATCCGTAACTGTCTGGTCCGTCAAGTCCGGTACTTCCATAATCGCCAAATTTGTTTCTTCTAGGCCCGTTTTCTGAGCCAGCAGCAGCAGCAGCTGCTGCTGCTGCACCTGCAGCGCTAGATAAATCTGATCCGGTTCTTCCATATTCGACAAAGTCGTATCCTCCGGGCCCGTAATCTGAGCTGGCAGCAGCAACTGCTGCAGCTGCAGCGTCTGATGAACCCGATCCTTGTCTATCATCGCCATATCCGTTGGTTAAGCCTGAACCGTCATAACTACTAGCACTTGCTGCAGCTGCAGCGCCTGATGAACCTAATCCGTAACTGCCTGGTCTTGGCCCGTAACTTGAGCCAGCAGCACCAGCAGCAGCAGCAGCTGCTGCACCTGCAGCGTCTGATGAACCTAATCCGTAACTGCCTAGTCCGTCAAGTCCAGTACTTCCATAATCGCCAAATTTGTTTCTTCTAGGCCCGTTATCCGAGCCAGTAGCAGCAGCAGCTGCTGCTGCTGCACCTACAGCGCCAGATAAATCTGATCTGTAATAGCCAGGTTCGTCACGTCCGGTTCTTCCATATTCGCCAAATTCGTTTCCTTCAGGCTCGTAATAAGAGCCAGCAGCAGCAGCAGCAGCAGCTGCTGCTATATCTGCAGCGTCTGATGAACCTGATCTGTAACCGCCTGGTCCGTGAAGTCCGGTTCCTTCATAATCGCCAAATTTGTTTCTTCCAGGCCCGTAATCTGAGCCAGCAGCACCAGCAGCAGCAGCGGCAGACGCAGAGCTACCACCTTGTCCGCTATACCCTGCGGGTCCCGATGGTAGGTAAGAGCCCTCATAATCTCGAGATCCAGATGAGGCCACAGCCGCTGCACCTGCTTCTGATCCGTAAGGGGCATATTTTCCTCCAAACCCAGATGTCGATTGAGCTGATGCTCCTGCATATGATCTGGGGTCATATTCTCCTCGTAGAGGTCCCTCCGAACCCGCTGAAGCAGAGCTGACTGCTACTGCAGCTCCCGATGAAGCAGGCTCAACGATTATGATTTCCCGTGGTGATGAAACAGCAGCGACTGAAGCTGTAGCTTGTGTTTCTCCTGAACCTGATCCGTAAATGCTGCCTGGTCTTCCACGTCCGTGGCGTCCATACCCTTGTCCATCATCTTCATCTCCTGAACCTAATTCGTAACCTCCTCTACGTCCGATTGGTCCATCATCGCCAAATATATATCCTCCTGGCCTGTTACCTGAGCGGGCAGCAGCAGCTGCTGCAGCTGCAGCGCCTGATGAACCTGGTCCTCCACGTCCGCTTAGACCCAATCGTTGTCTATCAGCTCCATCTCCATAACGTCCATCCGATCCATAAGGCTCAAGAAGATTGAGTCTTGGTCCATAAATGTTTCCGTTCTGTTGGCTAGCAGCGGCAGCGGCGCCAGCAGCTGCGGCACCTACAGCGCCTGATGAACCTAATCCGTAACTGTCTGGTCCGTCAAGTCCGGTACTTCCATAATCGCCAAATTTGTTTCTTCTAGGCCCGTTATCTGAGCTAGCAGCAGCAGCAGCTGCTGCTGCTGCACCTGCAGCGCTAGATAAATCTGATCCGGTTCTTCCATATTCGCCAAAGTCGTATCCTCCGGGCCCGTAGTCTGAGCTGGCAGCAGCAACTGCTGCAGCTGCAGCGTCTGATGAACCCGATCCTTGTCTATCATAGCCATATCCGTTGGTTAAGCCTGAACCGTCATAACTACTAGCACCTGCAGCAGCTGCAGCGCCTGATGAACCTAATCCGTAACTGCCTGGTCTTGGCCCGTAACTTGAGCCAGCAGCACCAGCAGCAGCAGCTGCTGCACCTGCAGCGCCTGATGAACCTGGTCCTCCACGTCCGCTTAGACCCAATCTTTGTCCATCAGCTCCATCTCCATAACGTCCATCCGATCCATAAGGCGCAAGAAGATTGAGTCTTGGTCCATAAATGTTTCCGTTCTGTTGGCTAGCAGCGGCAGCGGCGCCAGCAGCTGCTGCACCTGCAGCGGCTGTTGAACCTAATCCGTAACTGCCTGGTCCTTCAATTCCGGTACTTCCATAATCGCCAAATTTGTTTCTTCTAGGCCCGTTATCTGAGCCAGCAGCAGCAGCAGCTGCTGCTGCTGCACCTGCAGCGCTAGATAAATCTGATCCGGTTCTTCCATATTCACTAAAGTCGTTTCCTCCGAGCCCGTTACCTGAGCTGGCAGCGGCAGCTGCTGCAGCTGCAGCGTCTGATGAACCCAATCCTTGTCCATCATCGCCATATCCGTTGGTTAAGCCTGATCCGGCATAACTACCAGCACCTGCTGCAGCTGCAGCACCTGATGAACCTAATCCGTAACTACCTGGTCTAGGCATGTAACCTGAGCTACTAGCAGCAGCAGCTGCGGCTGCTGCACCTGCAGCGCCAGATACATCTGATCTGTGATAGCCTGGTTCGTCACGTCCGGTTCTTCCATATTTGCCAAATTCGTTTCCTCCGGGCCCGTAATCAGAGCCGGTAGCAGCAGCAGCAGCAGAAGCTGCTACACCTGCAGCGTCTGATGAACCTGATCTGTAACCGCCTGGTCCTTTATGTCCTTTTGGTCCATATTCACGTCCGTATTCACGTTCATCTGATCCGGGTCCTCTATATCCGTCGAATGTGTCATAATATTCTCTTGGCGCACCACCAGAATTTACTGAGCGAGCGCTATCTGATGCAACAGCCGTAGTTGAAGAGGCACCAGATTCAACTATTATGATTTCAGGTATAGGTGATGTCACTGAAGTAGCAGCAGCTGATGAGTATGCTCCCGGCCCAGAACTGTATCGTCCATTGTTACCTCCTTTCACGTAAGCCGGTTCGTTATCGAAGTTCGAAGCGGCAGTAGCTGCTGCTGCAGCTCCTGATAAGCCCGGCCTGATAGCTCCAAGGCTTGGTCTCCGACTCCCAGCTGCGGCAGCCGCTGATGCTTTACTTGAGCCAGGTCTGCCCTTTGCTGGACCTCCAGTTGAGCTGGACGATGAGATTGCATTAGCTGACGAACTAGTTTGTACAGTGTCAGGTTCAAAGTCGACGATCTCGTCTTCTTCGTAGACTTCTTTGTTTCCGTACTCGTCAATAATAATCTTTAAATTTCTTATTATTTTTTGGTTATGCTTGCTATGAATATCAGATTTCTCTGTCACATGTCTATGCGTACTATTGATAACATGTTGTTTGTGTCCGTGATGTATCAGATTGTTGTAACTGGATGCTGATGCTGCAGACTTAGCTGATGATAGGTTTGCAGATACAAACTGAAAAATAAAACAGTAATTATTTAGATAGGCTTGTTGCGGGTCTGTGCGATGATACGTGACGTGTTGTTTGGTTTTTGCTTACTGTAGAATATTATTTTATCAATGTTGCAGGGAAATAATTAACTCAGAGAATATCTCGATCGAATTCCGGGAAATGGTGACGTTATTTATAAGGTATTTTCCCTGAAAACATCAGGGATCTCTCTAACCTGTTCTTATGATAAAAAATATTTTAATTATATTGAGGGTCATAGGTATTACTTTTGCATGCCATCATTGAAAAATAATATTTATCTTTGTATTTTAAAATCATCGAGTAAATGTATAAGTTTCACAAATTTAGCTAATTGGTTCATTTCTTAAAAACAAAAATCTAAGTATGCTCAATGTATTTAGAGAAAAAAAGTAATTTAATTTAAGCAGTGTTAAATTTTGTCTGACCATAGAGCCTCGCCCTAGAGTTTTTGGTATTTCACTAATCAACTTAAGATAGAGACTAGAGAAGAATCGAATCTCTATCGATTAAATCTCGTATTTTATTAATTACCAGCGACAGTTCTAATAAATCTATTTATTTTTGTATGACGATCACAGAATATAATCAGTAAAATTTTATTTGCCTATGCTCTACCTCATGAAGCCTCCTAGATGGAGCAATCGTAGTAGTAAAAAAACAAGTTAAATCATTTAAATATTTTTAATAATAATATATATTGTTGGAAGATGGTCCTCATTATTATTTGATGTTGATGAGATGGTCCTAATTTTAATTGACTCCTATATAATGTCCTTTATGAGCCTAGGTAGACATAAATAGTAAATTATTATACTGGAAAGATATTATAATTTTAGTATTTCTTACCTGCAGAGCACAGAACAGGATCACAAAGGTTGTGACTCTCATTTTGAGAGTTGAAACCGAACTGATGCCAGCTGAAGAGACCGTGGCCTTTTTATATCAAAATTCGGCCAAGTATTTACGTCAATATAACATCTAACAAATGTATCGTTTATTTTTCAAATAAATAAAATTAAGATCTTTAGAATTTTAACAATAGCTTAGTTTTAAGGACACAAAAGAAAATAATTTTATCAAAAATTCAAACCAGACGCACAAACATCTGACAATCGCGCGTTAATCATTTGTTTTTTCAGATCTTTTGCACACATTTTCCAGGAATACCTAAAGTTTATAACAATCATACTGGTTATCGTTTGACTAGAACTGGTCCACTTAATATAGACTATGACGAGTGAAAGGGGAACAGGGAGGACTTTGCCCTGCGGGTTGGAGCTATACAGGCAAAATATACCAAATTAATATTATTAATAAATAAATAATATATTATTCTACAATAAAGGTTTGAATTTGGAGCTGAAAATTAGCTTTGGATTGGAAAAATAAGTAGGTACCTACCTACCTAGACAGTCAGAATATGAGATATTGAAAGTAAGTTGCAAATTTATAATATAACTCGAATAACAACGTCAGAACAGAACGCATTTTTTGTACATAAGTTTTGTTAATAAACAAGCTTTTGCTCGCGGCTTCGCATCCACTGTTTCTATGAAAACGTTTAAAAGGTATTTCTATACCATGGGAACTGATGGGACAAAAAGTTATTCCAGGTATGATCTACATTTCTGTAAAATTTTAGGCGAAAATTTTAGGCGAAAATTTTAGGTGAAGAAGCAACAAATTCATCCATCCAAATGTTAACATATAGGTATAATATTATCATCTATACTAATATTATAAAGAAGACTGATTTGATTGTTTGTTTGTTTGTATTGAATAGGCTCCGAAACTACTGGACCGATTTGAAAAATTCTTTCACAGGGAATTCCCACGGGAACGGGAACTACGCGGGTGAAACCGCGAGGTCGTCTAGTAATTTATAATTATGCCGCTATTCTCTGTAAAACAAGCGATTAAATAACGCTTTTACTGTCAAACTTCAGTGTCGTTGGCGCTGCATTGCATCGCATTGTTCTTAGCATGTGCGGAAAACGGTTCCGTGTAGGAAGGGAGGGCAGCTTCGCGGCCGTCTTTGGGAAACCAAAACAAAGTAATTAAAATATTATACCATTATAAATAAATAAATAATGCCGGACAATTCACACAGAATTATCTAGCCCCAAGCTAAGCAGAGCTTGTGTTATGGGTACTAGATAACTGATATACTTAATACAATACACTACATAGATAGATTATGATTATCTTACGCTGACTAAGGAATTATACAGTAAAACAAATATTTTCAATATCGAGAAACTTTACATTTATTTATAATACTTTAATAATATAAATAATATAATATAAAATTAATAATTTAGTATAAATAATATAATTTAATATTAATAATATAATATAATTTTTATTTGTAACTTTAAAAAAAATTGCAAAATACGGTAAGGTTACTTTTCATCGAAAAAACGAGCGGGCGAAGCTGCCGGGAGAAGCAAGTAGGATAATATATCTTCGCCACGCTTTAATTAAAGCCCCCCGAAGACATGCTAACAAAGGGTCCGCTTTACGGCGGAAGGTTACGATGTTGACGTACCTTTTCAAACAATTGCCCTGTACTTACTAGAAAAATATTTGTCAGTTTTTATTAGGGTCCGAAATCCCTCAAGAAACACTTACGGTTTGTCATCCATCCGTCTATCCGTCACAAATTGTTTGATTATCCATTACTTTAGGAGTCGTTGGACAGGTGTTACCTGAAAGATTATCGACATAGCTCATAGAATTATCAAGCTGTGTCAGTGGGCCGGCCATATCTCGCGGAGAACCGACATCCCCGCTGGGGTAAATGTGTTCTGGAGTCACTGGCCATAACATGGGCAGTAGCGGACCACACGTCTGACTCCAAACGTATGTTTATGTATGGGATAAATTTTTTCATTAATTTTACCCGCAGATTCACTCACGCTTTTCCGACATAAAAAGTAGCACAACATTTTTCGTTGTTAAAACGAATTGTTTTAGTCGTTAGTCGAATTGTTAATAGTTGAAATGTTTTAGTCGAATTGTGTTTTAGTCGAATTGTTTTAGTCGAATTGTTTTAGACGAACTATCCGCAAAGCGTCTAAGTAGGTATGTCTTTCCATCTTTGTTGTTCATTAGGTAGGCATATTGCAAAAGATTGGAAATAGCATCTAGTTGTAATTGTCTCACAACACAGGCCATTTGTTGAGTTAGCGCTGAGAGAACAACCTACAGAATTTTGCTTATATCTGCGCTACGATTAAGGTAACTTATTGGATAACAAGAAGTTACAAACAGTTGACAACCGAACAGATCTGCGACTAATTGGGATCTCCACTTCGCAACTGTTAACCAACTTGAGTCAGACAAACTAACAAACTTACAGACAGATAGTGCTAGACTAATTGTCAGAGATTCTACTTCCGTGTCTGAGTTTCTGAACTTGAGGTTGTCTAACAGGGGTTCAATTACTTAGTTCAGATTGAGACTGGCAGCCTTTATGGTAATTTAATTTGTATAAAGTTGAGTGAAATTAACGAAAAGTGGAAGAGATTGCATCAATGCCCGGAGAAGAGCAAGGCTCTTTAATTTATAATTATAATCGTTAGTAATAATAAGTAATATTAACGATTTTATGACAGATACGTTTTGACTTCACCTTATTTTACTATTACGCCTGTTACTAAAAGTTAAAAGTAATAATAGTAACAGGCGCAATCGCATAAATATTATAAACTAGCTTCTGCCCGCGGCTTCGCACGCGTTGTTTCTATGGAATCGTTTTGAGGTTATTTCTATCGCATCGGAACAGATTTATTTGATAAAGTCGCCTATACATTCCAGGGTTTGACTTACCTGTATGAAAAATTTCAGTCTGATCCGTTCAGTAGTTTTGGCGTGAAGAGGTAACAAACGTCCATCCATCTATACATTCATCCATCCAAACTTTCGCATTTATATTAATAGTGTGATGTGATGTGATGTAATGCGAAAGTTTGGATGGATGTGTAGATGAATGGATGGATGTTTGTTACCTCTTCACGCCAAAACTACTAAACAGATCGGGCTAAAATTTTGTACAGAGGTAGTTTTAGGCCTGGAATAAAACATAAGCTACTTTTATAAATCTGTACCTATGTGATAGAAACAACCTTTAAACGTTTTTATAGAAACGTGGGAAGCCGCGGGCATTTGCCCGCTAGTGATAAATACACAGAGAACAGATGAGAATGGCAATTATTTAAGACTATCACTTCTTCTTCCCAGCAGTGGGTGACAAATGACTGTGATAATGATGATGACTTCCTTGAACGAACGTTACTTCTCCCCTAACACCTGGCACGCGATATCTTTTATCAAACGTCTTGAAGACACCCTGTCACTCTTGAGTAAATGTACATCCTGTAGAACCAAAGACTGTGACGGCGCGTGCCCAAGATACTAACTGCAACTCTATCTCCGCGGGATAAGGTTGAGGATGTTTGGAGAATAACTTTAAAACCATAGGGTTATTTACTTCATTTGTGTAAATTAGAAACATCCGTTCGCGTGTAAGGCGCGTGTTTTATGATGCGCGGATATGCGCACTGACCAGGTGCTGGTTTTGTACTAGTTTCTTCATGAATATTAAATCTATTATGTGAATAATTAATTTGAGATAGGTAACTTTCCTATACTAAGTCATTTTCAAGTATAAAATGCATTTCGATGTATAAAAATAACCAAATATTCCTATATTATATTATAATATAATGGACCTCAAGGACCTTGGGTTTTCACCCCAAATGGCTCAAATAGGTAACCTGGCGGCATCGGTCAAGAAAAAAATATTCATTTCCTTTTGAATTCAGAAAGTGCTTTATGGATTACTAGTTTATGCCCGCGGCTTCGCACGCGTTGTTTCTATGGAAACGTTTAAAAGGTAATTTATATCCCAAGGGAACTGATTTCTGGGATAAAAGGTAGCTTATGTTTGATTCCAGGATTAGAATTACCTTTATGCAAAACTTCAGCCCGATCCGATCAGTAGTTTTGGCGTGAATAGGTAACAAACATCCGGCCATCCATACATCCATCCAAACTTTCGCATTTATAATATTAGTGTGATGTTGGGGTCTGTGAGACCCTTAAGTAAACACAACAAAATAAGCGAATATTGTTCTAAATATAAAACCACACAGTTACTCAGTTGAAAACGATTTTTTTTTAAACCGGGCGTAAGACGTTACCAGTAAAAAGTTTCACTTGACCGCCCAATTTCAAATTCGAAGACGTAACGTTCGGTCATAACGTACAGAGCAGCGCTGCTCAACTTTTGGCCCGCTGTTTATAATGCAGCTAATTTATTCTAAAAGAAAAAAGCCGAAAATTATAATTAGTTGGTTTTTAGCACAGAAACGTATAGTGGTGATCTTTTGGGGACGCCTAGGTCAACGTGTGGACGTTAATCTAGCAAGAAGCGTCTATCATTATTGATTATTAGGTTATTGATGTTAAGGAGAACAAAAGATCTTCGTTAACTTCAATTTCACGATACTGACGTGAGTTACAACTGTGTCAATAAGGTTGAAAATACGCCCAAGGTGACAATAACACTTGTAAATCAACTTTATGAATCTTTACTAGAATCCATGACAAACGTAAAAAGTAAAAACGTTTTCTTTGTTTCTGAAAGTGAAGCGCAAACTTTATAACAGAACTACCTGTGCAAATAAATACAAATACAAAATTAATTATTTTACCATTTTTACAAAATTCTTCCAGTTTACTGGTGGTCCACGCACTAGTATTTATCAATTATTTTTAGTAGTATTAGTGGTTATGTTGTTTTTTTAAAACCGAATTTTTAGAATCCTACCCCAACCAGTAAATACCTTGTATTTTAGACATTTGGCTGTTCATTAATAATAGCCCCGCAAGTTGATATTGCGATTGGCGGCCATCTTGGTGACGTAGTCGACGTCTGTACTTTTTTGCGACGGATGACGTCACGCAGCTGTTATTGTGACAAGGTTCCATCGCAATATCAACTTGCGGGGCTTATAATATAATATAATAACAATATAGGTACTTTTAACTGATTTAATTGTAAATACGTTCTAATTGGTTTCTATTGTTTGGTTGTAACTTTTTTATTTTAATAGTATTTGAGTATGCTAGAGATGACCTTGGTCTATTATTAAGGCAATAACTAACTTTAAGAATGCGGCACGCAGTTTGGTACCCCTGGCCCTGTAAGGGCGCGCGACAATATGACCGTTAAAATAAGCCACCGTGCAATACTTCCTACGACAGGGACGGATTAAGGTAGCTTTAACCTTCGCTTATTAAAATTGTGTAAACTCACTTATTAACAAACCCAGCAAACTGTGTTTGATGACTGTGCATTTGATTTAAAAAAAACCTAAGAAGCTTTTATTTCATTATCTAAATAGTCGATTGTCCCTGTGGTCTCTGTAGGTTATTAAAAAACAAAGAGTGGTTTAATAAAATGTCAATCAAACAATGTATTTTACATACTGTAAGTAGTTTTTAGTTCCCAATTACAATGATCTATTTGCGAATATAGATCATTGAACGATTTCAATGATCTATATTAGGGACCAAAAACTATAAAAATATAGCTTATTTTACTTAAAGTATCTAGGTACTAGCATTATGATAATAACAAATAATAATATTATGTTAATAATAACAAAATACTACTGCTATTATTAAAATATTTATATTTTAAAATGAGTACGTATTCAGGATACAAAAGTATTGAAATAGCATTATGTGAATATTTAAACATTATTATTTTCTATGCTATATATATACACTAGATTCTGCCCGCGGCTTCGCACGCGTTAATTAAAAAAACATTGTCCAGCGGACAAAATTGTGAATCTAAACCATTCCCAGATCCCCTTGAACACACACAAAAAAATTCATCAAAATCGGTCCAGTCGTTTGAGAGAAGTTCAGTGACATACACACTCACAGAAGAATTATATATATAAAGATATAAAATGCTATTTCAAATATGTGTGTGTCCTGAATACGTACCCATTATTTGGTACTCTTTTATGTTTACGAACAACAGGAATAATCGCGAAGAAAGCTCCCCTCAAAATAAACCTTTTCTTACCTGACCGGCTAACGAGTGGTGCTTATTGCGAGGTCATAAAAGCTATTTTGTGTTAGCAATATTGAGCTGTGACTAGGAGTTGTGAAACCGTAGAGTCGCCTCTACTATAGACATATTTTTACTTTGATGTTTTTGATGTTTAGGTATGTAAGGCTTTTGCTTACCTAAAAAAATTACATTAATTAATTTATTCGTTTCTTCTAGGTTATTTATAAGGAAGGTGTACTAAAGCAGTAAACTTTTAATGTTAGTTTATAATGAGTAGCCTAATCTCTGGAATTAGTGTCCAATTTCTTTTATTTTATTCCTGTCGACATTTCAGCCAGGTAACATTATAATTAACTAGATTGAAGTCACATCTCAGAAGCTAGTGTAAGTACTAGTAGTAATTATATAAACAAACTATTTAATAGAACAAACATACGTAGGTGCATATAGATAGAATAATACTAGATTGCACCATCAATAAATAAAACAATGAAACCAAAACTTAATACTAACTATTATACCAATCTAGTGTGACACAATCGCCGCCCTTATCGCTAACGGCGATATCTTCCAGGCAACCTATAGTTTGTTAGTATTTTTTAGTTTAAACAAGGTATAGGGACCTATACCTTGGAGTAAAGAGGATCGATCGAATCCGAAACACTACGCTACGTTCCAAAACTGGAATTGCCGACGTTGGGTACAAGACGGCCAGACTCAAATTGGACTGGGCGGGGCACGTGAGCCGCATGCACCCAGAAAGGTGGGCTCGCATCGTCACACAGTGGGTGCCTGAGGACGGGCGACGACGCCGAGGCAGGCCAAGGAAACGCTGGCGTGACGATCTCGACGCATTCCGGGTAGATTGGTGGGACCTGGCCAACGAACGCGATTCCTGGAAGAGTTTGGGGGAGACCTTTGCCCAGCAGTAGGACAAAATAGGTTAGATAAAAAAAAAAAAAAAGGGACCTATAATGAGATTAGGAAGATCCATACGTCCTAATTAAATACCTTGTCAGCCCACATCATATGCAGTACAGTGCAATACCAGCATACATTCACTGCTTGAAGTGCTTCCCCCAATCAAGTTTTGCTATAATCACCACGCTTGGCAGCGCTAGGCGGGTTTATGGTTATATCATAATGGCCCCGCGGTCTACAACCGATTACCCGACAAAATAAGAGATGCCGCTTCCTCCAACATATTCAAGCACCGTCTAAAAACATGGCTACTGGAGAGAGTATTCTACAGTTTCGGAGAGTCCCGGGCTCCTAAGAGTTCGGCGTTCTCAGGAGCACATCTCACAAACAAACACTCACACTACACACGCACAACATGCACACACACAATACACACAAATGGTGTCTCCTGTTGCCCGGACTCTTAAGAGACCGGTGTCCTCAGGAGCACCAATCACAAACACACACACACATCACACACGCACATACACACACACTCATGGGGTCTCCTGTTGCCCAGACTCTTACGAGACTGGTGTCCTCAGGAGACCCATCACATCACATAATGTATATAATTGCTTAAATATGTATAACGTTTGCTTGAAATGTATCTAATGTAAAAAACCCATGGAAGGAGATCCCCAAGATACAGGTTTATCCTAGTTTGGGGATCAACGATGTAATAATCTTAAGTCTAAATCTTTTCCAATAAACGTTATTATTATTATTATTATTATTATTATTATTATTAGAGTTCCTAGAGTTACCGGAACTGTAGAGTACAATCCCCGTGCCTAATGCAAATAAAATATTAATGACTAGACGATCGCCTCGCGGTTTCACCCGCGTAGTTCCCGTTCCCGTGGGAATTCCGGGATAAAATATAGCCTATGTCACTCCCTGAAAAGTAAGCTTCCTAACGGTGAAAGAATTTTTCAAATCGGTCCAGTAGTTTCGGAGCCTATTCAATTCATACAAACAAACAAACAAACAAAAAATCAAACCTTTCCTCTTTATAATATTAGTATAGAAGTATAGATAAAATAAATAAAAAAATTAGCTAAATACATAAAATTTACAAAATAAAATTAAATTAGCCTGTAGAAAGCGAAGAATATATAAAGGTCCCTAGGTCGATAGCGGATAAGATTAATTAGTGAAAATATATAATTCTAAAATAAGTGAATATTAATGTAAATGTAACGAAGACTATATAATATAATTTAATTTGACGTGTTAATTTATATTTATCAATAAAATCTTGTATCTTGTATGATCCCAGTGGATGCGTCGCCTGTTAAAAATACAGAGAAGAAAGCTGCTGGCAGCCTCTGGTAGGTTCTCTTGTTTGTATCTAAAACGACATCCATCGGCTGAGATGGAAGGGTCAATTTTTACGCCGCTACCACCATGGCAATTAGATATCATCATCATCATCAGCCTATGTTAGTCCACTGCTTATAGGCCTCCCGTAATGAGCGCCATAGCGTCCTGTCTTCAGCTTGCCGCATCCAGCATCTGCCTGCAGTCTATCGCAGGTCACCATACCACCTTGTTGTAGGGCGTCCTACACTACGTTTGTCGAGTCGTGGTCTCCACTCAAGAACACGTTTCCCCCAGCGGTTGTCAATTCTTCGCGAGATATGGCCGGCCCGCTGCCACTTCAGCTTGCTAATTCTTAGAGCTATATCGATAACTTTTGTTCTCTGTCGGATGTATTCGTTACGAATCCTATCCTTCAGAGAAACTCCGATTAGATTTAAGGGCTCTTAATTTTATGCTAAATAAGATTTATGTAAGTATTTCTATTTTATGTATTTCTTAAAAATTACTAAACAGCTATTACTTAATGTCAGCAAAAAAATTACAATAAAAACTCACGCAACAGCTGTTCAATAAACAGCAGTGAAAAATAAAGGGCGACTCCATTGCTTTGCTGTCACAAAATCAACAACAGGGTATGAAGGGTCGAACCAACGTCTTTTCGTCCCTTCCAAGGAGTTTTGAGTTCCTTGTAGACCGGCACGCGCGATGGGCTCTCACCTCCGCATTTATTCATACAAGGAAACTAGAAACACATGAAAAATACTTATTTACAAAATTAAATAAAATCGCAAACAGAGAGTGAGAGAAAGTAATTTACCGAAACAAAATAAAGTTTGCACGGAAAAGTGATGAAGCGACGACGTTTGCGCCAATTCGAGATTTGAATTTGATTCTTTTTTTGAGGAGTTGAAAGTTGCATTTTGTTTTGTGCCAGTGCTAGTGCAATATCCAAGTGATAAAAAAAGTCTGAAATGGTGCTATTGCTAATATCGTTCCTGTGTTTTTTATGTTTATGTTAAAATCTAGTCAAAGGGATTATTATCAGAAATTGGTAAGTGATTTTAATATTTAAGCATGCGTCCTTCTTAAAGATAATCGGACAGATTTTTGACAGATCCTTGAAAACGTCACAAGTAAAAGACAAAGCTTAGAATAGAATAGTCCGATTATCTAAACGCGTCTCGAATTATATTCAGCAAGAAAAAATAATCTTGCAGGTATAATTTTTTTCTGCGTGCTATAGTAAATACAACTATGAACTTATGATAAAAATAACCTTAATTCAATAGAACATTTGGAGCTATTCGTAATACTTACCACAACTTACTAAAGATTTTGGACCAAAAGTCAACATAATTACCAAAGGTATCTATAAATCGAATTCAGTGTTGCCATGAATTCATAGACAATGGCTTACTAACATTTTGCGGCAATTACTTTTCATCTAGTTCTATTCCTTGTAGATCGCAAAAAATAATAAAAAATTGGTTGTTTGTAAAGTAGGTTTACGATCGAGATGTTTACGTGATAACGTCTTATTTGCCGCTAGAGTGAGAGAGACGGAAGATCGGTCCACTCACTCGAACGCTATGCCAGCCTCCGCTCGTGAGGATTCCGCGTGACAAGTTTCACGGAATGACTGGCAGCGCTCGAGATGAGACGGGAGATCGGTCCGTCTCTCTCTCGTTATACCTGCGATCGCGCTCGTGAGGTTTTGGTGTGACACAAGTTTCTGAACATGTCACCCGACTAAAACGATTTTAAAGACGTTATCACGTCAAAACCAAAAAAAGATAAATGTAGGTATTTATCTTGCATCAAGTCAAAGAAGCAGGCAAGCTCACTGCAATATCAGCTGTTTTATGTCATACAACAAGTTGAAACCTTTTATCCTACTCTACTATGAAACGTTTTGGACTCAAACCTTCTTTCTATACAAACATATTTTGTTGGTACCGAATGTGTCTTATAGTAATATCTAGATGTTTCTAGTATAGAATAAGCTAAGTATAAATTTTTTTAATGGGTATAGACCTTCGTTTGACCACAATCTCACCTGGTATCGGATGGTGGGTACAGACCAAGCGAGCGAAAGCGAGCGAATGCAAACGAGTGGGATTCGACAATCAGTACGCGTTCCATTTTTCTTTGGTGTAGCGACAGCCGCGCCGCCGAAGCACGTCCGAAGGCGAACGAACGAAGGCCCTCGTTTGGGCTAGCTTGCTCTCGCAATGACGTCCACACTGGTTCTTTCGCGTTCGTTCGTTGTCCTTCGCTTGCTTTCGCTCGCTTGGTGTGTACCCGGCATGACGATGTGGCCGTCTATCAAAATTAATTAAAAAGGTCTAAAAGACGCCAATTGATTTTAAGAATCTCAGGAACACCAGCTGGTCCGATGAATAAAAATATATAACAAGTGGATGTAACTATTATCCATGTCTGGAACGTTTTGTTCAGAAACCATTTCGAACATTTTATTTATTTTTCAAGTTCTTATACACTTTTCATTTTCTGGTGAGTGTGTTACAAATAAAATCTTTGTCAGAGTTTTCTGGAATAAAAAAAACAGCCTATGTCTGTCCCCAGGATACCGTTTACCTCCTAACCAAATTAATTTAAGATGTGTTCAGTCATTTAGGCTTATAAATTACCATACAGACAGATAATATTAGTATGGGTTCTTTTTTAAACCCCCTCCTCACCTCACTTCACCTGAACAGCCTATTTTGGTCCACTGCTGCAGGCCTCCCCTGATAAGCGCCTTGGCCTCATGGGGATTACTCCCCATGAGATAAAAGTCAATATGGCGCCCATAATCCCCACGATGGGCATGCGGGTTGAGGATCGCAGTTCGGTGGTAGAATTGGTCTGCAGAGGGCGCTGCTGCCCGCCCCCGGTTTCATATCCTTGGACGCCACAACACCCGCGGGAACAATTGGGGTGGCGTAAATTCTAAGCCGGCACCACACAGCACCCCTGATTCAATAAATATTCGAAATGATTTGAGAAAAAATTAGAACGAAACACCTCGAGAATGTGACGAGTGGTACTTCTGAGTCCACCTGCAAAACGACCATTGCTACCAAACCAACCTGTCATATGTAGTTGTTCGCTCATGAATGACCGAGCGCCAACACTGAATTAAAAAGTTCAATTCATAAAAATTACCAGGAATAATACGGAATCACGCTCGTGACGTCATAATTGTCCGCAACACCCGCTTTCACCCGCTACGTAATTGGGGCGCGCGAACGCAAAAAATACGTTATTTTTAAACGTTTAAAACGAAATAAAAAAGTAATGAGTTATTGATTCCGGCGGGTCATTGGACCGACCTTGGCGAGTGTCAAGGACGCAGTTGTTTACATGCTTCCGGTGGAATGTGCTTCTTTTTGAAAAAGGAACGCTAGTTCCGGATGTTTCGATAGAGCTGGCAGTCTAAGCGCGCGCGATATAAATAGAACTTGCCAATCCCCTACCACTATACAGTAAAGTTATTTAACACAATTCACAAGGCGCGAGTTCTGTTACAGAATGGGTTAGGAAAATCTTTTTTAAAACATAATTTTAAACTGGAAATAGAATTTATAAGACTTAGTACAATTTTAGGTAAAACAATGATGTAGCCGCGACAAAGACCAAACCCGAACTGAAAGTTTTCCCACGAAAATGCAGGTGCAAGCAAGTACTTAGAGCGCTTGCGATGCACCTATTACTTTACATTTATTGCGAAATAGTTTTGTAACAGTTCCCATAGGTAGGTATGTATGATTAAAAATCCCTTTATGATAACACTGCCCAGGCCCACGTGAAGAAGATTTATCCTCAAAATAATAGAAACTAATTAGAACTAGAAGTCTAGAACTTAAGAAATGGAATGAAATGAAATGAGTATTTTATTAACCTTACGAACTACTACACAAAAATTTGAACTTTAATAATGGTTAATTCTGCTTAATTTAAATTTTGTGCCGTCACGTCACGACCCTCTAGTCTAGAGGTGCCTAAAAATAACAGAAAAGACAAATTTATATGCTAAGTTTTAAACTTACAATAGAGCGAATAATCAATAGAGCTAGGTAACTGCAGATTGTTGCAAACAATCGACAGGTAGCTCAGCCGATCCATAATCATAATTATCAATACCAGTCGGAAGAGTTTGTTAAAAAAGTCATAAAAGTGTCAAAAAAATCAAAACAAAAAGGTTTAAAACAAATTAAAATTTGTCTAAAGACTGATTGTTTTTGAAAATAGAATGTGATTATTCCTAGACAATTCGAATTTAGAAATCCAGACGCTCCAGGGGTGACCAACCGCAGGGCCGCAAGAAGCCGTTTAATTGTCGCCGAGATTTACGACTCGGGGACGTGTTTGCCAAATTGAAAGTTGACTATAAATTAACCAGCTGACCGGCTTGGGCAATGACTGCTAATGTAAATTGCTTAGTGATTTACTAGGAGATTCAGCTAGATTTTAGGTTTATTTTTAGGCAGATTTCTGACACTGTGAGTCAAAAAAATCTTCTTGTAACATAATTACACTTTTGGTTACTAAGTAAGCAGCTGCATAACCGTGCTTATTAAAGGGAACAGAATTATTATATTCGTGTGTCTCAAAATTTTCGCTTTTTAAAATAAAACAGAAAGACCGTCTAAGCCTTTCGTTAAAATGGAATTAATTTTCTCATTTTGCTGCTGCCCACTTATGAAAGAGCCACAAAACAATCCTTTTCAAAGTTCTTTACTAAACTTCTTTTGTACTTAGCTACTTACGAACTTCCCGCCTGTTACAAGGAACGGAAGCAAACCTCATTCTTTTTTCAAATTAGAATCTTAAAAGTTTAGGAACCATAAAAAATATTGCGTGATCTCTTTTACTCCTGTTAACGACTTCTTGTATCGCACCTTTTTATGTCAACCTTTTTAAAATAAAAGGCATGGAGATAAAAACTTCGATTCGCTTTAATGCAAACAAAGGTTTCATAGAAAAGTCATAAACGGACTTTAGGTTTATCCCCAAACATTATAAGAGGACAATGTTTTGTGACACTGCTCGTCACCATCAAAAAAGGATGACAATATTCTGAAACAAAATGTGAGACTTCTAAGTCTCCACTCTACAGCTTTGACACAAGACAAGCAGAAACGCCGATGAAAAATCAGCTCTATCTATTCGCAATAACAAACCTTTTCAAATGCAAGTACGTATGCTGTTTACGACAGAAAGTTAGATGGTATGGAAAGTTTTTATTTATTACCGTCGGTCCATTTTATTTAAGCAGTAATCGCAATTGGACCTCGTACTGTTGAGTAATAAGGCTGAAAATCGAATGGCAACGGCAGGGAAATAATAAAAACGTTCGAAATCCAAAGTTATTCGAAATGCGAAAACGTTAAAGGTGCGCCAATAAAAAAGAAGTTAGCATCTTACGTTACGAGGTGAGAATATGGGCCCGTAGGTGACAATTTTATTTTAAAAGGGGTTTATGTTTTTTTCTTGATCGAATTCGCAAAATTGTAAAGATAAAGCTGAACCATAAAGAATAATTATCTGCTGAAAACTGTTTTGTATTGTAATATTGTGAATATTGTTTTCTTTATGTTACGATGTAGAAAACCTGGCACATATTTTTGAAAAGGAATAAAATGTATTCCATAAAAGTGATTTCCTTTGTTCTCCTCCAAAATATAGGCAAATTAATTTTAAGGTATTTTTATGAAAATAAATACTTAAGTAAGTACCGAATAAATAATGTTTCTACTCCAAATTATTTTTCCGCGATGGGAATCGAATCCGTGACCTCTCTTACCCAAGCTAACAATTTCTTTCCCTTTGCTATTTATTTATCCATCAAAATGAGTCATGCCAGGTAAAGGCTTTATACTAAATCTAGTATCAAAAACGAACCCTGAGTCAGAATCGGAACGTTGAGTTTTCGTTGATAGAATAGAACGCTCTATTTTAGATTTTTTCCACCCATTTATCGTTCTAATTTTGAAAATATTTACTAATTCCACAAAAGCACATAATTGAAACACACTGTACCAAAACGCATTCAAAAATGGAACTAAGTTTATTCCGTTTTCGAATGAGTTTTGATACAGCGCGATTCAAGCAGCTGCAAAACTGTACTGAATTCAACGTTCCAATCTTCCGTTTTCGACTCTACACTACTTTTTTCCGACTCTGCATTGTCTCGTGCTTCGGAAGTCGCTTACTTTACGACTATGACGTCATAAACTCGTCAGAGACGTTAAGGTGAGTTGATACGCTATTCCCTTCAAGTCAATCTCGCGTTAAGTAAGAATTGTCAGTTTTACGATCCACTCGCGGTTTAAATTACAGGGGTTGTTTTATTGTGTCTTTACGGTGAGTGCGTAGCGATAAGAACTTTTGTCGAGTGTCAAGGTAGATAGCGTTACTGGGAATTTTTTAAAAATAAACAATTTTTTTTATTTTTGACTTTGTCTGTCATTTTTAGGGTTCCGTATCTCAAAAGGAAAAAAGGAACCCTTATAGGATCACTTTGTTGTCCGTCTGTCTGTCTGTCCGTCTGTCAACCCTCTTTTCTCAGGAACGCGCGTTCTAAGTACGCGAGTCCGATTCGCACTGACGTTTTATTATAATTAGTAGTCATTGTTGTGACAACTGTGGCAAGTTGGTTGAAATACAAGTTGGACGATATTCATGTTGGACGAATAACGCGTTGGACGAAACGCGTGGTGGATGAAACGCGTTTAAAGTTGTAATAGAATGAATCGCGTTTAGGACTAACTACTTACAAATCAATAAAAGAAGTGGGAGATCGATGTTGGTCTATATCCCGGATTATGAATTAAAGCTATTTGTGCACGTGATTTTATGCCTTATTGCAATAGATATATGAATGAAAACCCTCTTTAGAATCTTAAGGGTTGTCCTATGAATCTTACGTGAAAATGATGATATAATCAGAGTAGGTAACATATAAAAAATACCTACTTAACCACACTTATCCAGGATAATTTATAGGATCGTTTTTCTAAAAATGCACGCATATTTTTTTTTAACAAATTTGTGTGTAATCACACACGCATGTGATAAAAAAAAATTATGCGTGTGGTCCACGGTTTACCAACCACGGAACTGAAAAAATAATAATATTGTAAGCATTTTATTTTTTTATTTTTTTTAGGTCTAGGTGTCTAGCTCTCTTGGATTCTAGGCTAGACAATTTACACAGCTTCATCTAAGCAGAGCTTGTGTCATTTAGGTATTTGCTCGATGTGTTGTGGTTAAGAACCAGATATTAATACATTACAGACATATACATAACTACAGTTTTTTTTATATTTTTCATGGAAAACACCCAGAACACCCGAAATAAATTGAGATATAGATCTAGAAAAGATCTTACAAACATTTGTCTCGAGTCCGGAATAGAACCCGCAACCTCCTGCATCGCACGCACCTTCGACCGCTGCGCCACAGAGGTCGTCATTTCGATCAAATCCGTACTTTGCCGGAGTAATTTTTTATTATAGCATAATATATTGGCATTTGCTCGAAACATTCCAATTTTTAACCGATTTCAAAAAACGAGAAGTTTCTATGTTCGGCTGTTTTGGATCGTTTTTTTTTCCGTCAATTACCGGACCGATTTTCATGATTATTTTAGTATTGTATAGATAATGATCCCGAGATTCTAAGAGTGTATTCTAAGAGTACCTATTCGGTACTTATCCGGAATAACTTTAAAAAAACAGCCTAATAAGGAATATAATGAAGTCGTTTTTTGTTTATTTTTTTCAAACATTCCAATGACTCAATACACAGTTTGGTTATTAACGAGATATTTGAAAGATTATGAAATATATATTCAATTGAACTTAGCTATACATACTTACGTAACTAGTGACATAACATAAACAGGTAACTCTATATTGTTGGCAGTCGTATAGTTCTGTTTACACTGTTCATAAGTTGGACAACCAAATAGTTCCATTAGACTCATTTCTCAATAATATTGGCATTGTAGTTTAATCTGAGTGAACTAGAACGTAATCTAAAATACTTGTCCATGGTCTAGAAGAATGACAGAAAAAAAAGCGCGCGCGTGACCTTGGTCCGCGGTCCTTGAAGGATATTCTCGTACTCTCATAAAAATCCTTGAAGGGTTAAGAAGGACATAACAGACATCAAAAACTCATTCAGAATGGGTTCTTCAAACCAAACTCAGAGCTCAGAATGGCTGTTTGGACTCGTGTTCTAGAAACGTAAAACAAAAATTTAGAGAGCGCTACTTTCAACGAGAACATCACACCAAAATGTAACAAAGAATACAAGATAACTAAGATAAGTTTATGCTGCACAACGTCCATTTTAATTAATATTAAATGGAAAATAAAAATAATTTACGACATAAAAAGATAAAAAAACCTAAGATTTCTTATATGATTTACACGCGCTTTGAGACCAGTAGCGCCATCTATTAAAATTCTTAAGAAAACAAATTATTAATGATGCATGAAGAAAAAACTGCACGATATCATAACTTTACGCTGCCGATATTCAAAGTGTTTTGAATGCCATGATGCTTCACTTCGATTGAAGCAAACGTATTATTTCCATACCCTGCCTAAATGGTACCTAGGCATTCAAAATGCTGGGATGCCGAGAACGTGATCAAAACGTCTGCAAAAAATCAAACGAAAACGAAAAAGATAGAGCAAACGAAATGGCCGTTGAATGCCCGGCGAAGTGAACGTTGCACTTTCGCGATTAAAAAGTACAAAAAATAGCAAAAATAAACGCGTCAGATATGAACCATGCAGATAGTTCGCATTAAAGACACGAAGTGTCGTAGCGCTGGCGTCGGCGAGGTGGCGATTAGAAGATTAGTTCCGCTACCCGACGCCGTATTCTTATGGCAGCACCGAATTCTAACTAGAATTTTATATTTAACCTTGGTTACTTTTTGTTGTTGTATTTTACTAAAGTACAAAGTTTCATAAAGTTAGATCCTAGCTTAATTGTACATAGCTTTAAATTAGGTAGTTATGACGAGTACAGTAAAGATTATTATGAAGCCGTGTCATTAAGGCAATCGCGATAGAATAAAAGTCTTACCGTAAAGTTCATAGCAAAGTTATCGGTGGAGCTCTCCGCGCTAAACAAAAATGGAATAGAAAATGCTATCGACACCCAAACAGACAGACTCAAAAAATAATCGGCAACGAGTTAAAAAAGTATCGAGACGTCGATCACATGATCGGCGTCGATCGAATCGGGTCAAGCACAACAGGTGAGCAGAGCATCAACTAAAAAATAAAATATCGAAATGCGAAAAAATAATAAAAATGAGAATATAGTAAATTGAAAAAAGTGTAGTGTTGTCCTTGTCTCGCGGCTGCGTGTAGAGTTGGGGCTGTCTCGTTCATCCGCGCACGTGGTTGGGCCGGCGCGGCGGGTCCCACAATCCGCCACGGCCCGAGCCGACCGGCTGCTTTGCCCGTAACCTCCGAATGACCTCATTTTTTTTTCTCCAATGTAAATATTCGGCTCGTTTGCCGCATAGTCTATAAGTGGTATAAGTTCCTCTAAAGCGTTTTCCTACTTTTTTTTTTACTTATACGGTTAAATTTTTTTTTTTACTATTTTTAGTGGTTTTTTACTTTGTGCGAAACGGGTTTTTGTTCGTTTTTTTTAACCTTGCGGACGTTGTTGTTGTTTGTGGTGTTCAAGAACTGTTTAGAAACCTAGTGAAAAGTGAACCACAAAAAGCAGGTAATTTGTGATAGTAGAGTGAATTATCGCTTCGAAAATTATTATTTGCGTTATTATTTTTTTGTAAAAATAAAAATAGTCTCAGTGTTGGAAGAAATTGACCATTTCAAACTAGAGGAAATAATAAATAACATTAATTAATTTGACATTACAATGTAGGAGTTTGAAATGTTAATGCTCAAGTTCTGACTTATAAATTTGATGATAGTGTTAGCAAAATACTTTATCTAATTTTTTTTTTTAAATCTCATTAAGAATCAAGGGATGATAATATTATTTCCTTAATTTGTGGCAAGATACATATTTTAAAACCCCAACGTAGAAATCATGAATAATTTTCTAAAATAAAACTGCCTCTACATTTTAACTACGGAAAAAGGAGACTAGTAAAACGTCGATGTAGAAATTGCGATGAAAACGTTAAAAGTAAAAGTTTATAACAGGCCGATGATTGTAATAAGTACGCAAAAATATTAATTTCATTCAAAAAATTACAGCGAAATTTTTCACGCCGCGAAAGCCAACACAAAAAATAATTCGGTACATTTTCACAGTTTTCATTAACTTCACTTTCACTATTTTAAAAATAAAGTGAATATTTGTAAAATGCGGCTCATTGGCGATAAAAATCGGGCTCGTTAAAAACCCGAGTTCGTTGACCCCGCAGCTGCTGGCCGTATGATAAAAGAATTATATAAATTGAGATGAGTTCCGATGGGCACCGATTTATTACGTTTTGTTAAAAAAAATAAAAAAAAACCTGTTTTTGATAGAGACTGATTGCTTAACGAATAAGTAAGTTAGCCAGATTTATGAGTAAAATTGGTTTAGATGAAAAAAATCCGTTTTTTACCAGTTGTTGATTTCAGTTAAGAGCAATTTTCAGTCTCGTAAGAATTCCATAGTAGAACTTAGGAACGTGATTTAAGCGCTTTTATTCAAAAACCTGCAGAAAATATTAAATTAAATTGCAAAAAAATTACTTTATTTTTGAAATGGTTATCAATGAATACATCGCAAATAAATAGTGTTTCAAAACACATAAAAACAATCGTCCAACAAGCTAAATGCCGTTTTATTACCTACGGCGGCGGCTTATCAAAAACCGCACATATCAAATTGTTTTTTTTTTATGTAGCTATTTTAATTCATATTACGTTTTACACATTCGCTGCCCAGCCTCGGCGGTACGACCCGCAGGGCCGCGCCGCTGCCGCCTCACGGCGCTTTACATGGACATATGCGTCGGGGCAATGAAAGTGTTAGAGATTAATATTGCATCATTAATTTATCGTTGCATTCCAAAATGCACACGTCCTATTAAAAATTGATGTAAAAGATATTAAAAAAAAAAACCAAAATGCAAATGTAGCCAAATGTCCCCCAAAACGGAGCAATATTTCAGAAAAAAAATTATAACAGCATTTATCTATTCATATGAAACGCTTTAGCCGATATCATGCACCGAGATTTCGAAAGTCCCAGATAACCAACGAAATACATAGGATACGCTTAGAAAACTGCTCATGAAAAACTGATAAAAATTGTGTGTAAATGGTGTAAGAAAAACTTCCAAATTTTAAAAAAAGTATTGATTATTATAACTAAAATTTGATTATTAAAAATTGTGACACATTTTATCATTGTGTCTTATTTCAGCAATACGCATTTTTCATCAAAACGCTCGTCACAAATTTAAAAAATTTAATTTAACAGCCATGGAAAGTTATAAAACTAATTTATCAATCTCTTATTTTTTATCTATCTATGTACAGTATTGTATTAAATATATCAGTTATCCAGTACCCATAACACAAGCTTGGGGCTAGATGATGCTGTGTGAATTATCCACCATTATTTATTTATTTAATTTACCACTCACAGTAGAAGTAGAAATCTAATAACAAATTGTGACCAAGTCCATAAAGTACTGAACTATACAATTATTGCAATTCTTAAAAGTATCTGAACAATAATTTAATACGATCTGAGTACAAATTCCGTTGGCACTCCTGTCCGATTACCAGTTTTTTTTACGAGTGATTGAATTTATTTACAATTAACTCCCGACCCGGCTCGCCGAAAGCGAGAGTGACGATTAAATGGCATTTTAAAATAAAACAGCTCGCCCGCCATAACATTGACGGCCGATAATTTATATTCATGTATTGTCGGAAAAAACTGGACAAGTATGCCTCACGCAGTCTCGGTATTAACGTTGCGCCTAATCCAATTAGCTGTTGTATCGACCAGTGGCGAGTCCCGAGAAGAAACCTTACTCGTTTCGCGATTCGCTGAAAGAAAAATCGTTGAGGCGTCCCATAGAGCGTCTTGGCTGTAAGAAGCCGCCCAAACGTAAGAACGGGTCGGGCGCGGGCGGGCCGCCTAATTTATCTTAGGCGGAAAAATCGCGCGGCGATTACAAGTGGCTCGTAACGAAGTCGGTGGGGACAGGGGGCGGCGGGGTGGCGGTCGCGGGCGGCGGGGGTGCGCGCCGCGGACGGTCGGCTCAGTCGTCCGTCTGAAGTCGCGCGGGCCGGACGGCCGCGCGGCGGAATACACGTTCCTCGTGCACTTGTGATTATAAAATTTAAAATACAAATTTATTGATAAACAAATTCGACCGCGTCTATCGAAAATATTTTTAGGCTAAACCCCTTCGACCCTCACTTTTTTGATCTATACTGTTGGCGGTGATAAAAAGTTTTTTGCAAAATTTTTAATATTTACGTCGGTTAAATTTGTAAAGAGATTAGATAACATTCGGCCGTTACTGAGAGTATTTTTATTTGAGAGTTTAATTTTCATTGGAGAATGGACGATTTACTCGTAGTTTAAATTTTATTGAAGATTGTAAGATGTAAGGACTTCTGTCTGGTGGGGACTTGTAGTGTAGAAACCGGACACTAGTGGTTTACAGATATTACAAGTTTTTGTGCAAGACACAGGAGCCCTTCGACACCGGACCAAGGTTATTTTAATTATAAATAAACGTAGAAAAGCTATTGTATTTTGTTTTTTACTTTTTATTACAAGCTGTCATTTTTTTTCTTTTTAACTTATTTTTTATTGTATGCACGCACAGTTTTATCTTTATTTTGTTTTATTTCAATATCATGCAGTATTGAATCTCATTTTATTCAATATGATTTTCACTTGCCGTCGGATAGCTGATCGCGTGATCTTTTTTCTGTTTATTTTTATTTTATACCAAATTTTTTATTTTCTTTGTATTCAATGTTTTATTATTATTATTAGGCTAATTTAGTGCTAAGCTATTTTTCTGTTGCCCGTTTTATCCTTTGTTGTTTTTTATTAAACATATTTTTTTGTTTTGTGTTTTTATTTATTTGAATTGCTATAGAATGTTGATTTTGTACTTTACCAACAATGAATACATTCATTATGGATGTAAGCGGGTCAACTACGAACCTTATTTCCAACAAAAATAAGGTTCAAAGCTAACTCGCATCCGTCTGTAATGAATTTGTTGAACTACGATAGTTTTGTAGTAAAATACATTGGTTCGTTTTAGATTTATTTGAGATTCTGGGCTACCAGAACTTGTTTTGTCAAATAATTTGTGGTTTTCAGTAAAACTAGTTACTTAAATTAATATGAATAAGCATCCAACATAGAGTAGTACCCCATGGTTTGCATTTTTATTTCGCTTAACTTAGTCACTTAAATAAATAGTGATGTGCCACTTTTTATCGTAAGTATCTCCTTGCATGTGTGGTTTACCTTTATCCACTTGTAGTTTATCTATGTTGATTTTTTACACCCTAGGTTATTTACATATAACTTATTTCCGTGTACCTTCCATCAGACATGTACATGAAAATAACTAAGATAATTAAGATAGCTTAAACACTGAAAAAAAAAAATTGGTTGTCTGTAAAGTCGGTTTACTGACGATAGTTGAACGTGACAACGTCTTAAGAAAATACTGATGGAATGGTAGCATTTGATACTCGATCAAAACATGTAAATGTACTATAGTATAGCAGCTGTCCACGCAGACGCATCGCTCACTCAAGTAGGAGAGAGACGGATGTCGAGCGCTCTCGCTTGCACTTCAAGCCTTACATGGAACGCCTCAGAGCGAGGTAACGCCTCAGAGCGAGGTAACGCCGCATGACGTCATGTTTTTTCGTGCGTGCAGCCGGCTCTATCGAATTATAAGACGTTGTCACGTCAAAAGCGTGTTTTGAGTACCTACTATCTACGCATGTTTTTTTTTAACTGACTTTCCTTGGTTACGACCGTGAATTGGCTTAGAGTACAGATAGAGAAACAAGTGTTTTAGTTTTAAAATAATCAATTTCCTATCCGCACGATAAAGGCACTGCACTAAATCCTGTAGAAAAAGAAGACGTAACGATACTTCTGTCAACCGAACTCGGAGCTCAGGTGGTATACTTCCTGCGTGTATCACTCATACTGTTCTTGCGGCTTATTTGTTCATTTTCATTTGTTTTTTAACCGACTTCCAAAAAGGAGGAGATGCTCGATTCGTCGCTATGTTTTTTATTCGTAATGCAGCCAACGTACCGCGAAAATAGTGTGATTGATACACACACAATTTCATTTGAATCGTCTAGCTGTTCTACGTTACGCTGTAGACATTTACGCTAACAATCGAAGGCACTTTTTAATCAAAACCTAACTTAAACAATTGGCTACTTATTATGCCGCGGGCAGAAGCTAGTATTAAATAAAACTTCGAGGAGTCAAACAATTACCTATCTACTAAGTATACAGTTAAAGTAAATATAAAAGTATATAACGTTGTACAAAAATATTAAAATTACTACACTTTTTTTAAGTTAAATCGTGAATTAGAAAGCAGGTTACATTATCTTGTCGAAATGTGAATCTAAATATGCAATATCTAAACATCTACTAATAAGTATTACAATATATTCGAAAGTAAATTTATCTGTCTGTCTGTTACCTTTCCACACATAAAAGGCTGAACAGATTTTAATGAGATTTAGCAGGGCAGTGGACGCTATCATAAGGACGGACATAGGCTACTTTATATTCCGATAAAGACCGTGAAAATCCGCGGGTAGCAGCTAGTAGAAACATAAATAACTACATAAACTAAGTTAAATTATTTATCAGTGTGCTGCGGAGTCGTTTTGTCACTTAAAGCACTTAATTTAATTTTGCTGCATGATTTTCACATAAAAAGAGTCTATAGAGTACGTAAATAGTCAACAGGAATAACAATTCGTCATAATAAATTCAACGCCACCTATCTACAAAGTTAAGAAACTTATTTTGAACCCAATTTGCCCCTTTACGGGGTTCAAACATGTTCATAAACTCGTTTTAGTTCCAACAAAAATGAGTAGATGGCGTGGTGTTGAGGCTTGAGCACGAGGAACTCAAGCGCAGTGGTTTATAACGGGATCTCGTTATAAGTTTAAACAGAAGTTGAATAGATGGCGCTTCTTTAAGCGATTCTTACTGGATTTTTTTTATTTATTAATAGGAATATTAATTTCCGGTTAGAATTTGCTTTTATTGGGCTATGATAAAATAATTTCTTACTTTTTATACTCTTATTCGATTCAGTAACGCCATCTGCGTTATTTATGAAGGAGCCACAAGCAGTTTCATTCATTCGTTTCACGGTAGATGTCACTGCTCGTTCGAATGGAAAACAAAATGATCTTTGACATTATGGTTGCGCAGGATTGTTATGTTACTTTGCAGAAAAGAGATACTTTTGGGCATTTCAAATAACGTAATCGGATAAAAATAAACAGCTCATCGGTAAAATATCAAACTTTTTATTATATATTCAGATCTTATAAGGTTTTCATTGATCAGGTTTCTCGGCTAGAAAATTGTTCAGCCTATATTCCTTTACGAAAATAAAGTGAATTATACTTTTTCTATTGAAAGCCAACGTAGGTATATGATTTAAGATAGGAAGAAGGTATGTATAAGATATTAGGTGGGCGTTACATCTAAACTTCTAAGACAGTGGGAGTGGCCAAGACGTAGGTGGGATTAACCTACATCGGTGGCGTTGCGTGACCGATCGTTAAGTTGTGATTAAGTTTTTCCTTTCTATTGGCTGTATTTTCTTGATACAAGCACTATTAAGTATTCTAAGAACGGAAGAAGTAACGACTTTCTAAGTCTTTATTAATCTTTTAAATCTTTTTCTCTTCTTAATCTCTTTTAAAAATTAGGTACTATATTTGAGGAAAAAGTAGGTACTTATGTTGGAAATTCATTAGACGTTTATGCACAATATCAAAAACATCTTACAGTACATATTAGAATTTTTAAATAGGTAGATATTATTTTAGTAAGTAGTTTACAAGTGAGAATAACGATTTATCTGGTAAGTTATTTCTCGAAAATATACTTACCTATTAAAATAATATGATATGGATCAGTTGAGCTATCTGTAGACTGTTTGCAAAAGTCGGCAGTTAGCTCAATTGTTTCAATTGTAAATACTAGTATAATATTCTCTGTGAATAAATTTATATATTCATTAAAATAATAATTACAATAATGTCTTCCTAGCCGAATTTCGACCACGGCGGCCAGTCTCATCGGAGACTAGCCAGATGCGCAGAATATATTATAGTGCACAAGTGTGTGCGAGAACACAGGTGCACTCTCATAATCATTAATCATTATTATTTCTATGTTAAACATTATAATAACTTTATGCCAGCGAATTGCAAAACTAGCTGTAGGCAGAAACTGCGAGATTAAGTTAACTTTACTCTAAGAACTTTACTTCCTAAACAAATTACCCTTGTTCAAATGATCATGGGAAATCACGTGTACAGCCGCGGACAGAAGCAACTACACAATATGTCTTTTACTTTTAATTGGAAGCAACACATGTGGGCGTTTACTTGTAAGACGGTAGGCGGTGACGCTATGCGCACAAGACGTCGTGTGGGCGGCGCAGGTGCGCGCAAGACGGTGGGCGGGGCGTAAGTTACCACAAGTTTTCTTCAAGACAATTCTAAGATAGTAGGCGGGGCATAAGTTTTACAACAAGTTAAGATGTCAAACTTCTTTCAATTCGATCAGTAGCACTTGAAAAAACCTTTATGTATTTATGTGTAGCGAAATATGTAGAGGCAAGATCGGTTGACCTTTGAAGTATATTTTACTGTCTTAATTGTAAAATTAAGGATAGAAGCCATTACTCGGTAGTGCATAGGTGTATATTACACACTCTCTGGCAAGTTAGTAGAGTTTGCCAGTTCCACTGCAACTTTCCTTGCTTCCCTGATGCAGACTACTCGATTTTCTTTAAACTAAATTAAACTAACACTTTCATGGCTCAAGACGCAGATGTGCTTCTTGCTCCTCGTGTTGAGGCTGGGCAGTGAATGCGATATACTAAACTAAACTAAGATTCTTTTGAGACGCTGAGTGGGGCATAAATTTACCATATCAGTTTTCTTCAAGATTTCTTATTTAGTGATAGTTTGCGGGACTTTAGACAGTGGGTAGACTGCTAGTGCATTTTTGAAAGCAGATGGCTTAAATTTTGTTAGGTACCTAAACCAATTTTAGTTTTATCTTTTAATATAAGCAAACAACATCCTACTAATATTATAAAGTCGAACGTTTATGAAATCTGAATTTATGTTACCTAGGATCTCCAAAACTACTGAACAGATTAAGATGAAATTTGGCGTACGTTTAGAACAAAGCTTGACTTAGATAATAGGCTACTTATTATACCGAAAATACGCGTTCGAAGCCGCGGGACGCAGCTAGTAAAACTATAAAATATCAGGCAATTTTTAGTAATGTAGAGTTTGCATCACATTTACATTTATATATTAACGTAGGTACCTAACCTACCTATCAAGAGAAATAGTTGAAGAAGTAGTACAATTTTATTTTGGTTATCTTTTACATTGCAGTTTTTGCATGTATTAGATTATACTTAGGTTTTTGTTATTATAGTGCGTAATCCTCGCACTCCGGATAATTTCTAATTTCTAAGAAATCGAATTATATCGCAAAAATTTTCGACTTCGACGGGACTTGAACCCGCGTCCTCCCCTCAGTACGGGGATGTGATAACCAACAACACCACGAAGTCAAGTGACGTGGGAGTCGAAAATCTTTGCGACTTTCTACGGACTCAAGCGCCGTTAGCCCCGTACTGAGGGGAGGACGCGGGTTCAAGTCCCGTCGAAGTCGAAAATTTTTGCGATATAATTCGATTTCTTAGAAATTAGATTATACTTATTATTTTTGGTAGAGTAACAAAACACTTTCCTGCCTAAAATAAGTACCTACATTTTAAATTTTTTCAAACCTAAAAATAGCCCTTTGTACCTAATTGAATCAGAACTGCATGATTGGAGAAAGTGACCATTTTCGATGTCTACTTACATTTAGTCAAAAACATTGATATAGCAACACTTTATGAAACAGACAGTTATTTTTCAGACAACCTCCGACCGATGCTGTACTGGTAACCCCGCCTGGTGTTACCACTCATCAAAAAAATTAAGGTAAGCTATTATAAGATCAAAAACATTCTTATTGTATTAATACAAAATCAAAATCTCTTTATTTCATAAATACAATACTCGTATGTACACTTAGAAAAGGTCAAATTATAAAACTAAACACTGGATATAATAGGTACTTATATAATTATAAAAATAAAAATATACCTATATTTATGTATATTGTATAAATATTGTATTTATACCTTTTCCAGTTGAATGATTAATTATTAAGCAAATATTTTTATATCTTATTATACGGGATCGTACCACGTGGAAAGATTTTGGGGAAGTCTTTACGCAGTCGTGAGACGATGTAGGCTGAAGAAAAAGAGATAGTATTTATGTTTGGTGTAATAGCATGCAAACGACTGACACAGTTTAAACTTGCACTTGCTATAATGCGTTCGCGCAAAGAGTTTTACAGAAACTCAAAAAATAAAAGTCACTCAAATTCATCCGTAATGAATCTGGTCATAGTATTATATTATAAGAAATATCTACTTTTTAAGTTGTGAATTCAATACTTAATGTAGTAGGTACTTTATGACGATCAAAAAAGACATAGATTTAGTTCTAAGAAATATCTACTTTACGTTTCGTTTTAAAGATTTTTCCGTTTTTATCTGTAACAAACAACATGTCATTCAAAAGTTGAATTAAAAAAATAGAAATAGACATAGATGATGATGTCCTTCTAACCGAATTCCGACCACGGCGGCCAGTCTCATCGGAGACTATCCAGATGCTCAGGACATATTATAGTGCACAAGTGTGTGCTCAAACACAGGTGCACTCTCTATTCCCTCACTCTCATAATCCGATGGGACGACAGACCAACACGACCGGGGAGAGGTCAAGATAGACATAGGTAACGAATGTGTAAAAAGTTTTATAGCATCGTTTGCCCACTTCTCCCCATAATAACATCACTATTACAATTTAACAATCAAAGCAATAATCTAGTGCGTTGAACCTGTAGGTGGTCAGGTGTGTACCAACCTTTACAAAACAATACCGTGACTTCGGGAAACGGAAGTACTACAACGGGAAATCGTCACGGGATCCAATCAGGAGAAGAGTAGTAACGGGGTAGGTATAGACCGCGAGAACTATAGTCGTCTAATAAATTACTTACTTACTTACTGGCGTGGCGCAGCTGGGTTATTCCAGTTTTCCCCCTTAACAAAGTTGAAAACTGGAATAAAAAAAACAGGTTAAGAATTTTTTTTCAAGGGGGAAAACACTACACCGACCCGAAGAGGATCGTAGCCTCCGACACCAGAGATTGCCAGTTGTCCCGGTCTTTTTCAGTTAGTACAGGGGGCATGCTCGGAAAAGGAAAATCGAAGTTTGTTTTCAGTTTTCTCGCAAAACCAACTCTTATGTCGCTTGCATAAGATAGCGCTTGCACGAAAACGAATCAAAAACTTAGATTTCGTTTTAACGAGTATAGGGCCAAGCCGACGACAAGAAGTTCTTGTAGGTCTGTCTCAACAACAGATAAATAAATAAATGAATTATTTATTCAAAACAACAGAGGGCTAAATGGATTACAAAATAGTCATTATCTAATATAGGTATAAAATAATACATGGGCCTGAACTAGGTTAAGTAAACCTGTATCTCAGGCAGAAAGTGCATATAACGGAAGAAAAATCACATCATACATTAGTCATAAAGTCATAATAAAACAAAGCAACGGTGCAGATGTATACAAAAGGTGGATGGAACTGGCATCTTGAACTCATAGGTACATTAAGTATTTTTATTTTAAATTTGTTGTAATTGTATTGTATACTTACCTGACTATTATAATATATAAAGGTTTTATTTTATAAAAGTCATTGTATATGGATCAAGTGTCTAAAATAAAAACGTATTATCATTCAACTTCGTCGCTCTAGCGGTACCTCGGACGACCGAATACATCAAATTTATTTATTCATTCAGACAACACTTACACAGATTTGAAAAGAAAAATGTGAACTATGAACGCATGTTATGCTTACGTTCATACTCACCCCCCGCGTTTGAACTTTCATCTCTAACCATCCACTTTATGTTGTTCCGTGGTTGTTCCAATAAGATCCGGTCACCGGATGTAGGGGAAAAGGTAGTTTTGATGACTGCTGACTGTCTGAATAAAGCATCATTGATGACTGACGAATTTGCTGACGAGATTTGCTGATAGTTGCTGAATAAAATGGTGGTTGCATGTTTGAAACTATGAAAATTAGGCAGTGAAATTATTTTTGTTTTGTCGACCACAGTGGCACAGTGACGCAGGAGTTTGCGCAGGGTCTTTTCCCGCCGCGGGACAAATGTTTGTACTTACTATCTGTAGGTTTTTGTTCCGACTCTGGATATTTTATATGTATAGAAAAAAATCGAGCTGTGTGGTGCCGGCTTAGAATTTGCACCACCCCAATTCTTTCTGCGGATGTCGTAAGAGGTGACTAAGGGATATCAATCGGGTAGCAGCACCCTCTGCAGAACAATTCTGCCACCGACCGCCGATCCAAAACCCGGATGTCCAGCAGCGTGGGGATTATGGGTACTACCCCCCATGAGATAAAAGTCAATAAGGCGCCTATCAGGGAGATGCCTGCGTCCAGTAGTGGACCAATACAGGCTGTTGAGGTTGAGGTTATTCATAAAATGAGTTCAGTTCTTAGTTTCGGACTAGATGCTGCCTGTGTGGATTGATCTGCATTATTTTTTTATTGTAGAGATTTTAAATAGAGCCTAAAAAATGCGATTTTGAGATGCTTTCTATAAATGGCATTAAGCACCTACACTAAACTGTGTTATTTGACTCAATCGTGTTGGTTATTCTTATTGGAAGTCCCGTGTTTAATACAATTTAAATTACAAAATAGATAATAGTTTTTTTGCATAAAAATATGTTAAACCGTTGGTAGGACAACCTTTTAAGTATGTACTTGTCAAACCTACCTATACTTGTCAAAATCAAAATCTCTTTATTTCCATAAATACAATAAATGTACACTTGAAATCTTGTGCTCGGATGTCTTGCTCTTCCTTTCAAAAACATGGACTTAAAAATAAATGGAATTAATTATTATGATTAAGTAACAATACAAAAATACTTTAATCTACCTACATAACAAAAATACACTGCAATGAGACGTAGCTTCAATGGGCAGCCTTATCGCTCAGAAGCGATCTCTTTTAGGCAATTATTTGATTGTTATCGTTAGAAACTTATTACGATCCCAATATGGCAAAGCAGGTAGGCACGTAAATAACTTTCAGTCAAAATAAACAATTTTACAAGCCCGTCCAAAACTTCTATACACTCCCAAGTGTGGAGTTAAGGAAGGCGTAATTATGAACATAATTAGTTGGATGTGGGGCTAATGTGAAAACTTACGGATTCTTCTCGCGGGGGATTGCTTAAGTTGCCGTGTAGCGTGCGTGGAGGAGACACACGGGGCAAGATCGTGGACGGTAACGTGACGGGATGAATCAACGATGAACTTAAATTATCATCAATATAATATATTGAACTCTCACAGCTATTAATTCTTATTTAATTTTAATTTTATTTGTTGGTAAACTTATGTACCTCAATAAAAATAGCAGACAATCGAATCCTGGCAAGTCAAAATTAAAACTGGATCTTATATTCGATTGAGTTCCGAAACGTGCATATACAACATGAATTTACAATAGAGCAGTGAAAGCATACAATATTAACATTATAAAAATGAAGTCAAAAGATGGATACCACAATAACTTTTTATAAAATAAACATAGGTAACAAATGCAGTAATATAAACAATTAATAAACCGAAAAAGCCCTAAATCAGAAGGCCATTTTATAAGCAACAAGACTGTACCAAATAGACTGTTGTTTCAAATGAGCCAGAAGTAAGCTGTGACAGAAGAAAAAAAGATTGAACAAAAGTATTAACAAAATTAATACTCAGAACATAGGTATGTAACGTTTTACAAATTTGTATTTGACAAAATTAATCTTTTGGCACCGGACCTCTTAAAATAAATCCCAATATAAATCCCAAGTTAACTTTCTGAGCACAAGAATCAATTTACTACCAATATGAAATTAAGTTTGATTAAGTAACTAATAACAGTAATCATCATTATCAACCACAGCTTACGAGATAGAACGAGAGAGAACACGCCAGTTTTTCCCATCCGATCTTCTTCAACATCCAACAACCTTATAAATACCACGCCGTGTGTTTTCCAGATCTGATCCTATCGTTATCTAATCTGTGCCTATACCTACAATCACACTAGTCACACTAATATTATATATGCGAAAGTTTGGATGGATGGATGTATAGATGGATGGATGTTTGTTACTTCTTCACGCCAAAACTACTGAACGGATCAGGCTGAAATTTTGCATACATATAAGTCTAACCCTGGATTCAAACATAGGCGACTTTTTATCCCATAAATAAGTTCCCATGGGAAAGAAATAACCTCAAAACGTTTCCATAGAAACAACGCGTGCGAAGCCGCGGGGCGCAGCTAGTATCTAATAATCTACCAAAATACCACGCCGTGTGTTTCCACCTCACACCTCGGGCATTCAATTTACGCGTCGTCTCGCAAACAATTTACGCCTAGCGCGAACTTGGCTATTGTGCGCTTTGTGCCAACTCACTCATTCTGCTAAGCGTTGGGGGGTGGAATGTCTTCGAGATTTCGGTCTCCGCTTGTCATCAATAGTGACGCAAATCATGCAAAAGTTGATAAATCAAACGAACTTCTCAAGTGAAGTTCGATCGATATTGTTTCAACCTCAACCTCAACAGCCTGTGTTGGTCCACTACTGGACGCAGGCCTCCTCCTGATAAACGCCTTATTGGCTTTTATCTCATGGGGGGTAATGCCCATAATCCCCACGCTGGGCATGCGGGTTGAGGATCGCAGATATTGTATGAGTCGTTTCATTCGAAGATATAAAATCCGAGAGAAACCGGTTGGTTAGCATTTACTGACCACCGATTTCTCGCGGATTAAACTAGGTTATCAATGGTCCAACCTCTTCGTAAGTCCTTATTGGGCTTATTATGAATTTTTTTGCTGACCAGGGGCTGAATTTTGCTAGCCAAGCGCATTACTATGACTCGTCCATAGATATCCATAGATCGTCCATGAAACGATACCATTGTTATGGTGAAGCTATTAATTTAGTGGAATTAGCTTCAGTAATTTTTACGAACGCTAAATATGAACTTTTCTATTTCCAAGCGCTTGTCAAACCATTGATCACAAAGCTTTGGAGAAACCAGCTGAAAGCTGTAATACATATCTACTTATTTTGACGCTTCTACACTACACGGATATTTTATAGATAAAATAAATAAATAAATAATGCTGGACAATTCACACAGCGTTATCTAGTCCCAAGCTAAGCAGAGCTTGTGTTATGGGTACTTGTTAACTGATATACTTAATACAGTACACTACATAGATAGATATTTTTTATTATACGTAGAAAACATACAGAACACTCTGCTCATCTGCAGATCGTAAGAACATTTGTCCCGAGGCGGAAATCGAACCCAAAACCTCCTGCGTCGCAGGCGGACCTTAGCCCGCTGCGCCACAGAGGTCGTCAATAAGTTTTAATATGTTATTTTTTTTTCAAACAAGCTTTTAATTCATTGTCATCCAAACTAAACGTGTATACAAAATTTCAGCTCAATCGGTTGAAGAGAAGACTTCAAAATTAAATTTCAAGATTCCACCCGTACAAACATAGTTAGATACATACATTACAAGTTAAATAAAAGCTGTAATAACATTAGATGGGCCACCTCCCAACTGTTCGTTTTATTATTCCTAAATTGGACCTCTATACCTATTTAATTTGTGTTGTCTGAAATATATTAATTTTATTTACTATGTAAGGAGAATCAGATGTAGGTAGAAACATTTTCTTACCACAAAGTCTTTCTTTTTGTGTATTGCCTTATTAAATCTTAATTTAATGTTAGGCAAGGCAACAGAGATTTTAATTATTTCTGCGTCTTTTGAACGGAGAGGTTGCCCTCTTCCAAAGTTAACTGGACGTTTAAAAGAACTAGCCAGACATTGTCCCAACTAAAACCGTCCACGAAATTATTTTCGCATTACATCCTTGCAAAGGCATAATCTCTTGCTATACCTTAAGTCCTTAATCGTTGCATTCCACTTGAGGCCACCGTTAATGGAGAGCTTGGATGTCTTTGAGAGAGCTTTCAGGTTTTTAAAGAGCCTTTTGCTACAAATGTAGGCAGTGTTGACATACTTCGAAGACCTCAAACAGAAACTTTGCCTTGCGTCTTTAATTTCACCAATAAAAAAGGTTTTGATTCGAAATTTGAACGATAAAATGGAACGTAGGTTGAATGAATGAGGACTAGGTTAATGAAAGACTATGCCAACATGCATTCTAAGCAGAGAAACCCACTATCAAAATTAAAAACTCATACAGCATTGCATGCATGTACCGTCATTACTTAGGTTGCATCTTTTTAAACGCTACCACTGGCTGAATAGAAGCGACTCTTGAAACGGTTTAGAAAAAAGAAATAAAAAAGAAAACTCACGCATCGTGTTCCATTGTACGCAGACACGCTGAAGGTGGATCTCATTAAGAGCGTTCGAATTAAGAACCGGGCTCGATGGAGCGGGAATCTTAGCGATCATTACGCGAAACGGAACGGGAGAGGTATCATGGCGGCTTTTTCATGTTTTCAGCTTTTTATTCAAATATTTTGTAGGAGTAATATTTTAAACCTATCTTAATTCAAATAAGAACGTATATTAAGATCTCCAATTTATTAAAATTCTTTTTATGCTACATAATTGGGATGGATCAGTTGAACTAGATTGCTAGCAACGGTCTGCAATTAGCTCAAATGTTTCCAATGCTTTGTTTTTATGATCTATTAAGTATTCTTTATTGATAAAGAAAATTACAATTAAGTAATATAAACAAATTAGAACTAGTATTTACAATAATAATAACTATTAAGCTGTAATTTTCTTTTTCTTTTATAATTAAAATAAAATAATAGTTTGTACCTACTTACATCTCGTAAGTTTCAGAGGTCGTCTTATCAACGGATATTACTATCTATTTCCGGAGCTGGCGATATGCTTCTATTCCCAGCCTTATTATCTCTGCACTTATAAGTTTTCTGGACACTACTTCATTTCATTATTTTTAGCTAAAACTGTCCCACTGCTGGGCTTACCCTTTCTCCTTCAACTTCCCGCGATGTTTCCTAAACTACAAATGCTACTCTAAAGCAATGCAAAAATAGTTCATAATCGTATTTGGACGAATTCATTGTGAATGTGCGCGGGTTAACTACGAGCCTAGTTAGTGTTGGAGTTGGTGTTCTTCCAACACAAACTAGGTTCGTAGTTAACCCGCTTACATTCATAATGGAGTTTATAATCGCTTCTGTCCACGGCTTCGTATAAGATTTTCACGACTAAAATCCTAGCTAAGATGATCTAAAACTATTTTCTACGCTAATTTTCAGTCCAATGTGTTTTGTAGTTGTAGCGTGATGAAGTAAATACATCCATGACATACATCCCAACCAACCATTCATGTTATTATTAAAATTATTTAACGGGTATTTATCGCGTTTATTTACCTATTTTTCCCGACGTTTCAACAGTAACTACTAATAAAAATGTCTTCAGATCGCGTTAGTTTGAAAACATCCATTCACGTATTTAAACTGAAACATTTTTCGATTGTTATAAATATAATTTTGTGACATGTAATATTTTACCAATAAATTGATTAGGTATTGTAGATGAAAGATACAATTTTGATGGCAATAAATAAGGTAGTTCTAAAAGTTTCTTCCGTAGATAAAAAAGGCTAATGAAGCAGTTAAAAAACACACATTTTAAATGCTCAGAAAAAGTCAATAACCTAAGAGAGAAGCACAAAACTAGGGTGACTACACTCCAGGTGCAAGTAAAGACAGATGGCGTGCCTTACTTGCGCGTGTAGCAACACCATTGTATTGGAATGGGGTTGCAAGTAAGAATAAAAGAATGTCTAATTTATTCCGAAGTCTGGAGTAAATAATAATTTACCATTTTTAAAATGCTATGATCTTTTGTGATAGTAATTTATGTGTAATATGCTAAGAAAACAGGTCTGATTAGGTTATTGTAATTTTTATTTGAGACATCATTTTTAATTTTTTTCAAAAGGCAACCAAGCGTTTGTTATGCCTTGTTTTGTTAATTTGAGTAAGCACTACGTCATCACGCCGCATTAAAATTAGTAATCATCAATATTTAACATGAATCTTGACTTATCGAACTGCTTATTTTTTAAGACTCAAGAATTTAACGTTATTTTTTCTGATTCTACAAAATACCAAAATGAGAAAGTTCGAATAACATGAAATACTTACATTAAGTTTACTATCTTAACCAATTGAAATATTTTTTGTATTATTTATATCAACCAAAAGTATTGACTTAAAAAGCATTGAAATACAATCTTTAAAAAAATTGCAAACAAACTTTTCAATCCTAAATTGAAATCCTCTTCAAATCCTCTGCAATTCCAATAAGAAACAACATCAATAACCCAACAAGAGCTGCCCACTCAATCGAATCACATTTCCAATTAAGACCGCAACATACCGTCCCGAATCTTTAAAAAAAACGCGCGAGGGGCGCGTGGCGTGTCCCGCCAGGTGCGTACGAATAGTCCCCCTACTCTGTCATCTCATAATAATACTTATTATTACAACTCCTTATTATTTCTTGTTTTAATTGTCCCCGTGACTTGCCTTTTACTCCTTTTGTTCGCGTTTAATGGCTTTTATTGTTTTGAATACGTTTTTTTAATGCGACGCGTGCCGGCTGCTTCTGTAAGATTTTTGTTTTTTTTTTAATGAATGGAAGTGGATTATTGGAAAATTTTCTTTAAGCTTTTGTGAGGCTTTCGGGAAATCGTTCGGATTATGGAACAAATAAGGTTAATGTTGCTTTTGTTCTGTTACTTTCACTTTGTGCTTAGTTTTTAAGTAATTGCATTATATGAAGCTCTGATACAAAAAGTCTATAAATGCAAGATCAATTATCGTTTTGAAGTCTACATTACAAGCTTTACGTTGTCCGGAATAAATTGCTTTAAGCAATAACGCCGCCCATTGTACGTTTTTATTATATTTAGATATAAGTAAGTTACTTTATGTATTTTAAACAATAAAGTGTTCGTTCATTCATTCATTTATTACATAGGTACTTACATAAAATAGATTTTTGTAATAAATCTGAAGAATGTCGCTGTACTCTGACAAATGATTCGAAGTTGTAGGCAAAATTACTTATCTACTAGCTAATTAAAATTTGTAGAAAGCATCAATCACAAAAAACCGGGAATTTTTTGAACTAGCGTCACATTCCACCTTAGGTCAAAACTTTAAGATGTCTAAATAGTCGGATCTTTGAGCAATCGAATGGCCATACAGGGTGATCTTAAATCAATATTGTCGTCTGTGGTCTTCTGTGGCGAGGATCTGGCGCCCAAGATCTATCGAAGTTTAATTGGTGGAATTCCTGACACACCGCACCGTGATTGCCTATCGCAATCTCAAACACCGTCTCAATGTGTTTGCGGCTTTGTTCTAAATTAGTTCGCAAGTAAACTATTTGGTATAAGTTTGAGTTGCGCTTCTGTTCGACTTCTCTAGTGTGTAAAAAAGATACGGAAAAATAAATGAAATGGGTTGGTTTGCTTTATGTATGGTCACATTATTTGATCTGATAATTACTTATAGGATACCAAGTCTATGTCAAATAACTACTATTTCGATGGCCGTTCAATTTTTTTTTTAAATAATGACTGAAATGAATATATCTGGCAAAGTTTTTCATTTATATCTAAAAACGGTTCAGTACGCAATTTATCATACATTTTATCATGCATGGGTATTTAATTTAATTATAAAATACCCATGCATGAATCATTAAATACCTACCTACTTACATGCATGGGTATTTTAATTTATTAATCACATTTATTTTATTGATAAAATGTATGTTAAATTGCGTACTGAACCGTTTTTGAGATATAAAAGAAAAACTTTGCCAGATATTTTCATTTCAGTCATTTAAAAAAAAAAAATTATGAAGCACGACATATTTGAGATTTTTTATGTTCAAATAACACTTAGATAACTACATAATAAAATAAATGACTTTGAATAAACCATCTCAATGGATAGCAGATGTCTCCACAGACTCGAAGTAATGTGTTTGCTTGTCTCTGATTACAAATGGTTTTAGTTAAATAAAGGGTTAAATTAAACTTAAACGTAGTTAAAACTAAATTTAAGTTAGATTGAATATACTCATACTCATTTATTGATAAAAAAAATACACATCACAAATTATATAAATTAAGTACAATGTATAGGTACAGAATAGTCTTAAATTATATTAATAATAATACAATAACTATACAATTGCAATCAATTAAATTTATTCATTTATCCTTTTCTTAATTCATCGAAGTCAAAGTCGTAGGGTGATAGCTCAATTATTTGATTAATAATAATTTTCGTAAGGAAGTTTTTGGGAAAATTCGTACTGTTTATTTTGTTATTTTATAGGAAAGTTTAAAACACGTGCTCGAAGCTAGATTACCTATACACCAGCGAAACTCGATGTGGCATGCTTGTAAGCAAGCCACGGCATAAAAACCAAAACCCACTTCCTTGGCGTCGTTTCAGATATAATTGTAAGCAATATTTATTAAAGGACACAAGCACAAGTAATGTAAATTCCGCAGAAAAAGACGCGGCAACGGAGAGAATTTTAGGTAAAGTATGGGCGGTTTGTTTACAAACATTCTACATCGAGTTTGGCTAGTGTATAAGACTTTTTTGTTGATCGTCTTTGTATCGAAATATTCTTACTCAGCTAGAGGATTCTGTCTGAGATATCTATTAATTATTATATTTGTTCGTTACTAGCTTCTGCCCGCGGCTTCCCTCGCGCTTTTCGAATAGCCTATGTCCGTCCCTGTAATTCCATTTATCCTGCAAAATTTTACTAAGACCCGTTCAGCCGTTTATTCATAAAAAGTGAACAGACAGACAGACAGAATTCCTTACGGATTTATAATATTATTACTAAGTCTAACACCTAATCAAAAGCGATACTATCACTGACAAAATGTGTTAATGAGCGCTTTAAATATAAACTACTCTAACGCCGATAAAACGAAATTAGGGTGAGAAAACTCTCAGAAGACACTTCAGAAAGACATCCAGCCTCTCTGCGGTACTTTCGGGGGATATTAAGATAAATGTTCGGCATCAGGGCTGCCTCTTTATTTAAAGATATTTTTTACGAAATATCATGGTTATGGGTATTTGCCCCAGATTTCTCACATATGTTTGAGACGGGATATTTTTGGATATTTGTGCATCATGATTTTTTTGACGTGACAACGTTTTATAATTCGATAGAGCCGGCTGCACGCACGAAAAAACATGACGTCATGCGGCGTTACCTCGCTCTGAGACGTTGTCACGTTCAACTATCGTCAGTAAACCGACTTTACAGACAACCAATTTTTTTTTCGTTCTCTTGGGCTAACGCTATTGAGCCTCTTCTAAAAGATGAACCATATAAATTAATAATAATGCTGAATGATTCACTCTATATCATCTGTGACCTATCTTAGCAGAGCTTGTGTTATGGGTACTAGATAACTGATGTACATAATACATATTATGTAAATCCTACTAATATTATAAACGCGAAAGTTTGTAAGTATGGATGGATGGATGGATGGATGTTTGTTACTCTTTCACGTAAAAACTACAGAACGGATCGGGCTGAAATATTGCATACAGGTAATTGTAACCCTGGAATCAAACGTAGGCTACTTTTTATCCCATAAATCAGTTCCCCTGGGGTAGAAATCACCTTTAAACGTTTCCATAGAAACAACGCATGCGAAGCCGCGGGTCGCAGCTAGTATCAAATATTTTTTGATATCTCTGACACGATCTAGTTTTTTTTTTTTAGAAAAGAAACACCTTTTTTTAGAAAAGAAAACGATTCAATGTCCTAAAGCGCTTATTTTCTTTTGATAACCAGACATTAAAAACAAATAACAAATTAGCACCTCGCCGAACGGAAGCGCTTTGCGTGCGCTCGGCGCGAACAAAACGCTTGAACCGCAGTCGCGTGACAACCCTAGCCCCGTCTTGGCTGACCCTTGTTCTCAAGACACGGTGTAAACACTGCTTAGGGGCAGGTGTGGTGGTAGTGATAGCGATCTATATTAATAGGTAATAGTTTTAAATGCCTAAGTAACTCGTCTGCCTTCGGGTCGTAGCGATCTATATTAATAGGTAATAGTTTTAAATGCCGAAGTAACTCGTCTGCCTTCGGGTCGTAGCGATCTATATTAATAGGTAATAGTTTTAAACGCCGAAGTAACTCGTCTGCCTTCGGGTCGTAATAAGATGTCGGTAACCCGGTGAAGAACTTTATGGCACATTTTTTGCAGAAAAAGCGCATGTGAAGCTACCAGCTAGTTTCATTAGAATGTAGAGAAATAAATATTATGAAATATATTTTTTTACTCTGATTGTCCTAGAGCAGGCTTATTTATTTAATTTAATAGACGTTATCCAATATGTGATATCGTATTTATATAATAGTTCATGTTAGAATTCCAAGGAGTACACATTGTAAGTACCAATGCGATATAGATGGACACATTAAAATGTAGCTATATCTCGTTACTCCTGATATAAAACCAATTTAATAAACAACGAAATCACTACATAATTATTATGTATATATTATGCTAGCCAGTGTTATATTTAAAAGCTAGATTTAGTCTTGAAGTCTTTAGTTTCCAAATAGAAAAGGCAAAAACCTATAAAAATTTTGGATCGCGTATTCATCGCAAAGTGTTTAAAAAGGTCTTACAATAAACCCGCTATCACTCGCACTCAACTCTTAAACTTAAGTGGCTGTTTCTTGCTCGAGGGAGCGCGACATGTGACTTCTTAAGACGGCGTGGGGGGCTATCGCGCTGTATCGGAGATTACCCCTTTAATGGGAGCTTTTGATGACGTCACAGCTTTGTTGTGAATCGCTTTAGCGTGACGTGACGTTTGTTTCAAAATTTGAACTTATTAAATGACTATACAGGCGGCAAGCTGGAGACAAGGCCCGATGGCGCTCATTAAGGGAGGCCTATGTCCAGCAGTGGACTAATATAGGCTGAAGGTGATGATGGAATTACTTTTTCAACGATTTAATACGTCCTCAGTATTAAAATGCTAAATTATAACACGTCAACATTATAAAACAAGTAAAATGGTGTCAATTCTGATGTCACCAAAACCAAACTAAACTAACTTCGCAGCACTACAAATGATGCCATCCCTTTTATTTTGATTTTCTTTTTTTAGTTATGAAAAGGACGACAACCTTTACTGTGCTATCAAATTAATTTAGTTTAGCTTTGACGACATCAGAATTGAGACTAATAACTACATAATGTTTTATAGTATGTTTTGTTACTTAATCTAGACGCACAAAAACTGACACTGGAATCGTCAAAGTCAGAAAAGGACGTCATAGCCAAAAAAAAACTTTTACGCGTCGATGCGATGCGCCGTTTTTTCGTCAGATAAAAAGAAAATAAATTGATGAGAGGAGCTGAAGGGTTACTTATAAAAAAATCGGAAACCAAATAGTCCCAAAAAAGTAATTTAGTTCGCAAAAGGTCCAGCAAAAACATGTAAAAACACCTTGACGGATCATCACTTTTTGCATATGTTTGAATTTGGAATATCGGCCATGTTGCAGATGATGTGCGCGTGCGCCGAACACCTTTCGACATTTGCGAGGATGAATGAGTGTGCGCTTTCAATTAAATGGTAAAAAAAAATATGCGTTACTAAGTTATGATTCTTTGTTAATGTTTCTTTATTTTTTTTTATTCTGTTAATCATTTATAGTTATATGCCTTCTCGTTAGTTATTACCATTAGTTACCATTAAATATTTTGAAACTATAAAACTCTAGACTGGATTCTATAAATCACTGGAAAAAAGTACCTAAACAAGGCCGCCGCGCTGTTTAGGTAAAAGTTATTTTTTTTTATCTATACTTAAGTTTAGTAATTTTTAAACCATATTTCATACAATTCGCAATTTAATTCAATTTCCTTGCCAAATTGAAAACCGTTCATTAGTCATTATAAATAGTAATAAATAAATAATGCTGGACAATTCACACAGCGTTCTCTAGCCCCAAACTAAGCAGAGCTTGTGTTATGGGTACTAGATGACTGATATACTTAATACCTACAATACACTACATACCTAGATATATAATTATCTTATTTTAATATTTTTAACAATCTTGACTGCAAACATGACATAATTAACACAAGCTCTGCTTAGCTTGGGGCTAGATGATGCTGTGTGGATTTTCCAACATTATTTATTTATTTCTTAATGAATTAATTTTTTTTTCGAATTTTTCGACAAAAGTTTGCAGTGACTAAAGCTCGAGTGTTTGTTTGAGCAGGAGCATAGACCGTTTTTTTATCCAGATCCCATTTAAACGAAGCCGAGGGTAAAAACTACTCAACCATAAATTCAATCTTTCAAAGTAAGATTTAAAAACAAGAAAAACCAACTCAAAAACTGGAAACCAAATCCGTCTGTACGTTTGGAAAGTAACATTTGTTGACATGTCAAATAGGAACACATTGCGTCTAACAGAAGGCACTTCAAAGGGCGATGAACTTTGTTTTTTTTTTTGATGCATTGAACGTTCATGAAAATATTGGTAACTGATTTTAGAGCAAGGAGGTTACGAACGCTTTGAGCTTGAAGCCTTAGACTTGACTTCTTTGTTATCAAGACTCTTTGGTAACTATAAGACTTTCGTTTTATTTATCTCAATGAGAATTTAAGGAAAAGTGGGCGACAAAGTACTGAGTCAAAATTCTACAGCAAAACTTCTAGTGACTTGCTAAAATTATCAGTTAACATTTTCAAACTTATTGTCAAATCTTACCGTGCAAAAAGACTTACTATAAAATATCTGATTATCGGAGGGGATAAAAAAGCTTGGGACGGGTTTTGCTCCAACTCCAAAAATAACAACTAACAGGCTAAAGGTTTTTTCGTCGCTTCTTTACTTTAATCTACCTACATAACAAAGCGACAGAAATCAAAAATATTATTTAATTTGTGTCAGTGTTTAATTTTATAATTTGACCTTACCAAGTGTACATTTACCGAATTAATGGAAATAAAAAAAATTGTTTTGTTTTGAGACCTATTTTCAGCCATTCTTCAAAGAATGAGGCGTTTTCTTAAAAAAAAAGAGAAAACATAAATAGGAGTTTTCTTAGAAATCAATAGATGGCAGAGATTTTTCCCGACAGAATAAAGATTGTGGTAAAGTGTCATGTCACCCTGTGTAGAGAGTAACCTTATAATTTCAAACTAAAAGCGCCATTTTTGAGTCTGGTCGAATAGTTTTTGAAATAACTAAAACGCTTTATTGTGCATTATTTGATCAAATCTATCAGGATAGGTTTTAAAATATGTTGAACAGGAAAAAAAAAAATCAAAGCTAGTTTTTTTCATGTTATATATGTATTGTGTTTATTGATTAAAATCATTCTTCCGGTGAAAGCGCTTATTAATATTAATATCCTCTGAACTTTCTAATTCCTCTCGGAGGGCAAAGCCCTCTCAAACTTTCTCATGATCTTTATCCAAATATTAATTTGTAATTTATTGGCCCTTGAGTTTCAATAACCATGCCGTTAGCACAAAGGAAGAAGTAATAGTTCAGTTGCAATCCCGTATTTTTTTAATAACATGCGAATAAATTATACACTAGACAAACTTGATGTAGAATGTCTGTAAACAAACCGCGACACAAATAACTAAAACTCACTTACTTGGCGTCGAGTTTCAGATGTAATTGTAAGCAATATTTATTGAAGGAAGGATCTCAAATGGATAAGTAATGTAAATCTATACTAATATTATTAAGAGGAAAAAATTTACTGTTTGTATTGAATAGGCTCCGAAACTACTGGACCGATTTGAAAAATTCTTTCACCGTTAGGAAGCTTACTTTTCAGGGAGTGACATAGGCTATATTTTATCCCGGAATTCCCACGGGAACGGGAACTACGCGGGTGAAACCGCGAGGCGATCGTCTAGTTGCTTATAAAAAGACGGGCAACAGAGTGAATTTTAGGTTAAGGCAATCTCCTATACTGCTGCCCATACTGTAATATAATGAACCTAACCATAAGGAAGAATTGGGTCTCTCTAACACAAGCATATTCATGCTTAAAAGAGAACCCCAATGCATGTTATTGTAACTTACCTACCTATGCTAATTTACTAATATAATTTAATACAAATTTTTTCATACAGTTTACAAACATTCTCCATCAAGTTTGGCAAGTGTATAAGTAAACAAGCTTTACCTCAATAAAAGCGCTACAAGCTACTAGAGTACAAGACACGTTTTAATCCGAGAATCGATGGAGACAATCCTCTTAATCAAAAGGTGAAATAATTTTTCAACAATTATATACAATTATATTTAACAATTATATCTGACAAACGACGCCAAGTGAGTTTTAGTTATTTGTGTCGCGTTTTGTTTACAGACATTCTACATCGACTTTGGCTAGTGTATGCAAACAAGCTTTACCTCAATAAAGAGCTACAAGCTACTAGAGTACAAGACACGTTTTAATAACCGAGAAGCGATGGAGACAATCCTCTTAATCAGCGTGCAGACATTGTTCAGAACCAGGCCACGCACGCACATACAGAATGATTAGTCTCTTTGTGTGAACACGACCAGCGCACTTTTGTTCACAACTGTACGTGGCAACTTTGGACATTGTTCTGCTGTGAACAATTTTGCGGGTTTTTTTATTAACGCTTGTGGCTGTGTGTGTTTAAACCTCGTTAGGCTTCGATTGTGTTGAATGTAGATTTTTATTTTAATACGTTTCTATTATTTACTCCTTATATATTCACGTGCCTGTACTCGGGCGAGATATGCAGCTCTACTGTATCATTCCACCAATTTTTATGTACCATGTCTTGTGTGAATAAATGTTACTGAATTACTGAATTACTGAATTAGGTATTGAATTTTTTTGGTAGTTACGAATTTGTCATGAAATTGGAACTAAAATGGTAGGTACCTAACCTAGCCTTTTCTCATTCCTCCTTCGCAAGCAGGCAATCTTTGAGTTTCTACATGCGAGACACATAAATGATTAAGAGTTATTATGGAAGTTTATTTTTAAAGTGTGTAAAACTGTTTATTATCCGAATACAACATAATAAAATAAAAAATAACCTGCCTGCAATAGCGCGGTACTGAAAGGAAATCTATACTAATATTATAAAGAAGAAAGATTTGATTGTTTGTTTGTATTGAATAGGCTTCAAAACTACTGGATCGATTTGAAAAATTATTTCACCGTTAGGAAGCTTACTTTTCAGGGAGTGACATAGGCTATATTTTGTCCTGGAATTCCCACGGGAACGGGAACTACGCGGGTGAAACCGCGAGGCGATCGTCTAGTTGTAGATAAAGGTTAAAATTCTATTAAATGTTGATTTTTATTTTGGTATCAAATTGATATTGGACTTGTCATGAAATTGGACCTGAAAGTTACCTACAATCGCAAGTTGCTGCAAAGAATTGTTATTAAATCTGGCTACCAGAATTTTCGCTCAAGAATCGAATGACCGATCGCCAAAGCTTCATCAGTTTAATCAACAGAGATGAATAATTTTTCAATAAATATGGCTTACAATGTTATTGAAAAATTCTTCCAAGGTTTGCACAGTACTTCTTACATAATGATATTAATAAGGAGTGAAATTTCATGCCAATATGAAATTTCCCTCCTTAATAATATCATTATGTAACTAACTTTACATAACTACCTGGTTAAAAAGACTTAAGTTATAAATTATAAACAACCACGTTGATTTCCTCACAAACAAATGCATGTATCTCACATATTTCCCAAGTCTGCACTTAATCGCCTAAAGCCAAATCTAATTTAATTACACGCACAAAACCTCAAAGACAAAGCCCCAGTTTCATTGCCTCGCGAAAAAAATCATTACGTCACATAGGAAAGAAAGAGCCGAGCAAAAAACACAATAAAGTTACAATGTAAACAAGTTACGGCGTACTTGAGTGGCTCAAGTCCTCATTACGGTGCAGATGCGGCATTACTCGCTTCGCTCGCTGGCGGCGGCTCGCTGCGCTCTCGGATGGCTTGGCTTGAGCCAGCGGCGGACAGACAAGCCTTTGTTTAACCTATTTCGGTTTAGATTACGCTTTTACTGTGATGAGGGTCTTAATTAATTAGGTGAATTTAATTTTTCTGCTGCATCTTGGGTTTGATGCGAAGTTGCGGTTTCTGTTTGTTTGGATTGTTTTCGTAACGTTATGCGTTGTTGAGTTGATTTACGTAGATATACCTTTGGATAGCTTGAGCTTTATTGACGCGGTATGCGTTTATGATATCGTGGTAATATAAAGAAGAAAAGTTTCTGAAGAGGTTGGATGTGAGCGTAAACTACTTCAAAGCTATTAAATGGATTGGCCTGAAGTTTAGAAAATGTAATTCTAGGACACTTTTAATTTTAAAAATTACTTATCAAGCTTACGCGATCAGAACACGTTATTATAAATATTCAAGAGTATTTATCGCGTTTATTTACCTATTTTTCGCGACGTTTCAACAGGTTTACACTCTGTCCTGGTTACGTGGTCAAACCTATTGAAACGTCGGGAAAATTAGGTAAATAAACGCGATAAATACCCGTGAATATTTAAAATAAAAAATATTGTACTAAAGCCTATAATAGATCTCGATAACTCTGTTTCTCACACACTCGAAAAAATTTAGAGAAAAAAATGTCATACGAAATGGTCGTCAATCGACATTCATCGAACGAAACCAAGTACGGCAGTAGACAAAAGAATTTCATAAAACTCTCCAATCTCTCCGCAGTACCGATAGTCCTTTGAAAAGGACTAAAAAGGACTGAAAAAGGCCTAAAAAGAGACTAAAACAAGACGAGTCGCAAGATCAAATTACTCGTACGTTCGATTCAAAATAAAGCGCAAAGTTTGATCACTTGAGTCCTTCCACCATTTTTAGCTCAGGTTTGTCTATAGGGATTGCTTAGTTAAAGGTCAGTGCACACTAGAGCGTTCCCGGCATTGGCTGCATCCGGACTAAACGAGCTTCGTGGAAATTATAAAGCTCGGTCTTACCTCGTCCGGCCGCCTCGAGCAATGCTCGTCCAGTCTCAACAGCCTATATTGGTCCGCGGCCGCACGCAGGCCTCCCCCTGATAAGCGCCTTGGTTTTTATCTCGTGGGGGCAATGCCTATAATCCCTACACTGGGCATGCGGGTTGAGGATCGCAGTTCGATAGAATTGTTCTGCAGGGGGCGCTGCTGCCCGCCCCCGGTGGATATCCCTTAGTCGCCTCTTACGACACCCGCGGGAAGAGTTGGGGCGGTGCAAATTCTAAGCCGGCAACACACAGCAGGAAATTATAAAGCTGGGTGTTGCCATGTCCGGGTACCTCGCGCAATGCTCGTCCAGTCTGGACCCGGCTATTTCCGTGCAGGTCTGCTTCACTCAAGCAAATTATTTAACCCTTAGAGAAATGAAATGAAATAGTTTATTTAGAAGATCAAGCGGTCTCATTGGTCTTCCAGGGTTGCCTTCAAGCTTCAAGCGGACCAAGCGGGCGAATCAAAATCGTATTTATATAATAATTAGACTCATTTCTTAATAACATTGGTATTGTACTTGAGTGAACTAGAACGTATTCTAAAATACTTGTCCATGGTATAGAAGAATGGCAGAAAAAAAGCGCGCGAGTGACCTTGGAGGGATTAACACGTTAACTGCCCATGATGCACATGGTAGACTTTATGTCCCTGGAGCTGCGGCGGCGGCGGTGCGCCCTTGGGGTTGTACCGCAAAGGTTGGGCAGTAAATTTATTATTATCATTATAAGCATACGGTCCCACTGCCTTCCGTCCTTCCTCTATTAATAGCTAGAGTTGGCCACTCTTTTTGGTGTGCGTTTAGCTCGTCATTATGGGCAGAGAATGAGTTTGTAAACACGTATTGCAAAAAGACAAATAATGTCCAAATAGAAATGTAACCATGAAACGTCCAATCAGAAAAATGTCATTAAGAGAATCTTGTCCAATAATTTGCTTAAGTTCACTGGAGTGAATAATTTCATACTTTAAAATAACGAACATATATAATAATTATAATATATGAAGTTGGTATATATAATTATTAGAGTTATCTTTATGTATAACTTATATATTAGCACGCCAACCCCCTGTAATAACATGTGTTTTTGGTTGGCAGGTAGAAAATGCCTCAGCATTAAGCCCACCCTTTGTACCTCAGTGCATTATAGGTTTAAATAAAGTAAAAAAATAAAGAAACTTTTCGAAGAATCACTATTGACTTATTGGATGGTAGGAAGATACATTTATTCCCTACCCAGCTTTAGTGTATGCTGACCTTAACATTGTTTGAATTCTTCCTATTGGCTATCCATTGTTTTGTTTCGTCTGAGTTTGTTCATTAGTATATGGAATATGAGTTTTATTACGTTTTTGCAAGGTTTGTTTTTACCTGTTTTTATATTTCTTTTTAGGACTTTTCCTGTTTATTGGCTCTAGATTTTACAGTCATTTTGTTACAGGATTTTATAAAACAGTAAGTAGATACTGTTGAGACTAAATATGCATTGACTGTTAAAATTCAATAACAAACATTATTGGTTTTTCAACCAAAAATGTTTTAAGGAGATTTTATGCTTTTCAACTATCTTTTAAAGTCTCAACCTCAACTTCAACAGCCTGTAATGGTCCACTACTGGACGCAGGCCTCCCCCTGATAAGCGCCTTATTGGCTTTTATCTCATGAGGGGTAATGCCCATAATCTCCACGCTGGGCATGCGGGTTGGGGATCGCAGTTCGGGGGTAGATTGTTCTGCAGGGGCGCTGCTGCCCGCCCCCGGTGGATATCCCTTAGTCGCCTCTTACGACACCCGCGGGAAGAGTTGGGGCGGTGCAAATTCTGAGCCGGCACCACACGGCCTTTTAAAGTCTATTCAGCTTTATTTCGCTTAAAAGTATAAACACTGCCTAACATAGGTACTTGAACCGATTTTTTTCTAGATAAGGATTTTGTAAGTAACTAGTCCTCACTAGAAAAGTTTTAGTACCCATTTCAAATTTAATTGTATGATCATCATCATCATCATCAGCTTATATTGAACCACTGCTGGACATAGACCTCCCCTAATAAATGCCATAGCGCCCTGTCTTAATTTAAATAAGAAAAAAAATGTCGTCAGAAAATGAAATGACTCAAAAGCCCCGCAAAAACTTCATTAATCGAAAACGGTAATGCGCGTGTAAGATCGCGATAGGCGACCGGAAGTGCACATATACCACGGACGTCCTACATTTCCGGCGACACGCACTAAGGAGCAAGTGACCACACCTTTAGTATTTACCATGTAGAGTGGTTCCAGACCAAAGTAGCGCGCGACTATACAGCGGTTTACGCATTAAATAATATATATATTAGCTATCCTATTATTTATATAGATAAAGCCTATCCACACTCGTCCGTAATGTAAATAACAACAATAACAAACAACAACAATACTGTACCAACAGGTACAACGAATAAATTATAATTTGTATAGGGCACTAGCTGCGCCCCGCGGCTTCGCTCGCGTGGAAATTTATGTTTCCCACTTTCTTAATTTTTTCTTTGCTATAAACCTCACGGAGCCCGAGACCTTTCCAACGAATGCAAAACCGTGGAAATCGGTTCGTGCGTTCTGGAGTTATAGCGTCAGGAAGGAAAACCCGACTTATTTTTATATCATCATCATCAGCCTATATTAGTCCACTGCTGGACATAGGCCTCCCCTAATGAGCGCCATTTTTATATAGTAGATGAAAAAACAAGAATTAGCAAGAATTAAGAATTAGCAAGCTGAAGTGGCAGTGGTCCGGCCATATCTCGTGAAGAACGTGAAAGTGGCCAGTTTTTTATAAGTTAGAGAAAAGTAGTCAAAGAAAAAGAAAAGAACAAATGTTCACACCCACCCCTAACGTCATTAATAAAATAACTCAATAAACAGGTTAGCAGGTAAATTACCATAAATCAATTGTTTTCCTGTTTCCCGCTACAGGTGTAATGAAATGAGGGGAATGGTGGGAAACGGAAGCAAATCCGAGTAATAATGTTAGTTCACCCTTCGACGTGATTATTCAGAAATACCGATGTATAGGACATGGGGGTTTAGATATGCATGGCATGGGTACTTGTTGGATACGCTTGTTATATTAACACATTAATGTTGCGTTTCTATTATGTTATTGATAGTTTTGATTATAGTTTTGTTTATCACTAACATGCCGTGGCAGTCACGGCGTTAGAATTAACCCCTTCAACTCAGCCTCCCAGAGGAAGGGCAATCGCTTTCTGCAGCGTTTTATCTTTTCCTTTCTTCTGCCCTGATCCCACTCAAGGTGGAGTCCATTGAAAAATGACCATTAAAGAAATGTTTAGATGTTAAGGTCGGCACTATATATCTCTCTAAAATAGATTCTATATATTTATTCTATTATGACCGTTATGAATAAATTAACGAAGTTAACATCAAGATGACATAATTCCAACGACATTTCTATGAATTAAAGAGCATAATTTTAATACCATTCGCTAAGCCAACTCTTCACTAACCTGCAGCGGACATGGCAGTAGCAGTACCACGAAGCAGCATCATAGAAGAACAACTTACTGCTTTTCAGCTGCCAATTGCAACCGAGAATCTCTCGTAGGTACTTAGTCTCCTGTATTTTTTCCAAACATCATGCTGACATCTTTATGAAACTGTAAAAAAACACAAAGTGCGATGTGTAAAAGATTTATTTTTGCGAACAAGAACTTACCTAATAATTAATCTGGAATAAATTGCCCAAGTCGCCAAATATCACCCCGATTTGTTCAAAATCATTGGAGATCTATCGAAGGTTACAAACACATCTTCACGAACTTTAGCCTTTTGCATATAATAATAAAAAATGCTGGACAATCCACACAACATCATCAAGCTCCAAGCTAAGCAGAGCTTGTGTTATGGGTACTATTTGACTGATGTAGCTTAAGACAATACAATACAATACAATTCTTTATTAATAACGCCAAGTTACAAGTCACAACGGAATAAAGTAAGCAATATAGTATATATAATATTGACCTTAAGATAACATCTAATATAATATTAATTATATAATTAATTCAGATTACAGTCTTTTGATATAATGTCATTCTAATCTAATTAAATAATAGGCAACGCGTAGAACTCGTCTACGGAGTAAAAAGAGAGCCATTTCTTCAGTCTATTTTTAAAAATCATGGTGGAAGTGGCGTCTTTTTTAATACATTTTATGTAGGATAATTCAAAATATAGAATTATCCTACATAAAATGTATTAAAATTTCACAAATTCACCCTTAAGCTCAGAACGGAAGAAACAAGTGAAACAAACCGCCCATCTAGACATGTTAGGGCAAAGAAAACAGCGGATACGACAAGTGATTAAAAGGATATAACAAGTGATATAGCAGTATAGGATATGACACGTGACGTCATCTGTTGCGTTCCGAAACGCGATATTGTAATTATATGTTTCCCGCGTTGTATTGTGCTAGTTGTGTACAGGAAGCGAGTGAAGGGTGTGCTGTAAGGTTAGAGGATTCTGGCATTTCATATTTTGTGCAACATTTAATGTCTGATCAAGGATTTAGAAGATTAAGTAATTTAACCCTAGCTGAATACCCAGCTGAATTATTAGTGTTTTTAACCGCTCGCGAGAATAATCTTCCTTGGTCGCCCAAAATATTCTAGTTGTCGTACAAAAAGAATTGAAAGATTTTTTTATTTTTCAGCATTCGTGATCTTTTATATACATACATAATTATCAAATATAATGATCATGATATAATGAAAACAGATTCCACATTACTGTTGAATTTAAAAATAAAATAAATAAAATAGTTAAGATGTTTAGTTAAATAAGAAAATGACGGCAAGCTGAAGACAGGGCGCTATGGCGCTCATTAGGGGAGGCCTATGTCCAGCAGTGGACTAATATAGGCTGATGATGATGATGATGATGAAGAAAATGACAGTTCAAAGCACCTACTGCGAAAGCTTGTAAATATACATAGTACTTAAAAAAAAGTTTGTGTCATACTCTTGAAATGAAAAGGGCAATATGATTTAATAAAAATTGGTTTAATCACTCTCGCATTTAAACAACCAAATAAAATCATATAAAGCATTTTTACACGGATCGTAACATTACTCATAAATATTTACTGGTTTTTGCGATTTATTTATTTATCCAGAAATTAATTGATATTTTTCGGAGTTTAATGTTTAAATTTATCGTGAGACGGACGGTTATACGTACTTACATTATAAAACAAAAGTAATTTTGTCTGTCTATAACCGTTTCACGTCCAAATGGCTGAACGGATTTTTATGAAATTTGGCAGTCTTTTAACCCGGAAAAGCATATGCGAAGCTGCGGGAATGAAGCTAGTTTTTATATAAATTCAAAAATAATAACCTATTGAATTTCTGCTTGCTTATACATAGGTAGTTAATACAATAAATGCATTGTTTTTATAGGTACGCCGCCATTTTAAGTCAACCGGTTAAAACCACTGAAACATTGCGTGTTACTTATAATAAAATCACAGTTATTTTGGATTGTTCTCATTTATTCTGGGAAGGGACAACAACAACAACCCGATACGCAAATAAATTAACGCTTTGATAAACGTTATTTATATAAACCAAAAGTGTGCGATTAAAAAACCTTTAGTGGGCATTTAAGGGTTGATGCACCAAATGTCATGGTTTCGTTCCCCAATTTGAGAACAGATGCTTATGAGATATATCACCAGCTCTATGCTTAACAATTGCAGGTATTTGGAACCTTACAGCAATAAATATAAGAGCTACAACGAATTTTAAGAATAATTACATCGTCTATGTCTCTAAGAATTAAATTAAACTCTACGAAGACTAGATAGAGTCCAATTTTGATTGGTTATGGGGAAAGGGGTTGCGTGATGGATAATGGCTATGGGTAATGGCCATCGATTAGGATGCAGATTGTGGCACACTGGCATTTATAATTAATGGCAACCTTGGGGACAAAATCAATAAATGTTTAAACGATAATGTATGCAAGCAATCATTCTGAGCAAATAGTCTAACTAAATAATAAGCCAAAATATCTATCTATGTAATGTATTGTATTAAGTATATCAGTCATCTAGTACCCATAACACAAGCTCTGCTTAGATTGGGGGTAGATGTACATAGATGATGCTGTGTCTTGTCCAGTCTCTGTGATTGTCCAGGATTATTTATTTATTGCAATAGAACAAACAATTTAATATATCATCAATTTTTAGATCACTTTGCCTGAATATTTACGATAGAAATAAGTACGTCAATAATACAAATAAAATAATTACAAATGCCCGGTTTTTAATCTAAAATAATTGCATTTTAAAATATATGGAATAAAATTTATCTAAGTCTTACCAATATGCCACTACGACACAATAGGTCCGACTTTTTGCTCTTTCAAAGTTCAATCAAGGATGGCACCGCAACTTCACCAACACGCAAAAAAAAACTACATTTATTAAAGAAAAAAAACCTAAATTCGGTAGAAAAAACCCCATTGGATCTCAAGACATGCGGGCCGCATATGTCGGCAAGGTGGATATACAATAGTAGATGAAAGGTGCAAATTTTGAAGTAGGTCATTTTTCCAGCCCTTTCTTTTAAATCTTTACCTGTGATTTTGCGAAGACATGTACATTTATTTTGGACCAATTTACTAGGACACGATTGTGTAGATATTTTCTAACACGTGCCATATGTACGTCCATATATGACACGTGTTAGAAAACATCCATACACTGGTCTACACCGAAACTATTTTGCGATAGGCATAGACAATTACAATCAAATAATAGAAATACTTATATTAGAACTGGTATTTACAACAGAAACAATTGAGCTAACTACAGACTGTTGCAAATAATCCACTGGTTGCTCAACTGATCCATATCAATACCAGTCGGAAGCGTCCCCAAGACGCTGGCTGTATTGCCCCGCTGTATGGCAATGCTGATGCGCTGCACCAGCTCTCGGGTCACGCGTCGCTTCGACCAGACGCTCAGATTATTTAAAAAGCCCGAAGAGCCTCGGTATTAGACTAATCGCACCCAGGTCTAGAGGTAAAAGCTAGCGGTATGCCTTACTTTGGATGCTAACTTTGCTTTTGGTTCTCTACTCCTTGTAATAACTAAAACCCAAAATTGTTTATGCGTATACCTATAACCTGGCGTCCGGTTGCGAGGTGGGTCGACGACATAATACGCGTCGGAGGGCGTCAATGGAGGCGGTCAGCACAGGACCGTAGTGGACGGCACAAACTTCGGGAGCGCTATACCCAGCAGTGGGTAAAATCCGGCTGTGGATGATGATGATGATGATACCTATAACACATCTGGGAAACTGCGCATCCCGCGAACGCACGCATAAATCTAAATTTAGGCTAGTAAGAACTCTATGTAACATCTTTTGTTGGATACAAAATTTATTTTACACAAGGAGAAGCCACTGACTCGTTTTTTTTTTTATTTTGTTTTTTTTTAAGGACTTTATTCGCTTAGCGAATATGCCAGTCCCGTTATACAATCACAAACTTACCTCTAGTTTATATAATAACATCATAAACCATTATGTACAAGGCCTTAGCGGCCTCGCATAGTGGTGTGGAAAGTAAACTTTGAACTAAACCTAATTCTATATTTTGCGAAATATCTTGTACGAAAGGTTTATGGTACAAAATTGTTCAGAGTGAACCTCCTCGTGTCCCCTGGTGGGTGAACAGTGAGCTGAAGCGTCACCTGGTTGTTATAGCGCACAGGCTGCGGTCCGGACATATGCCACTGACTCTTGAAATACAGTTTATACTAGTTCGGGAACCTTGAAAAATTTTTTTTTTACAAGCTTTTATATGTAAAAGTTGTTGTTGTTGTTGTTGTTCTTGTTGTCCTTGTTCTTCTGCCCGCGGCTTCGCGTTGTTTCTATGGAAACGTTCAAATGTAATTTCTATCCCATGGGAACTGATTTATGGGATAAAAAGTAGCCCATGTTTGTTTCCAGGCATATAGCTACACCGGTGCAAAATTTCAGATGAATCTGTTCAGTAGTTTTGGCGTGAAGACGTAACAAACATCCATCCTTCTATCCATCCATCCAAACTTTCGCATTTATAATATTAGTGTGATTATGTTTGTTTGGGTAGAATCTTACTACTCAATCTTAAATCAAATATCTTCAACCGGTTGAGCTGAAATTTTGTATACACGTTTAGTTTGGATGACAATGCATTAAGAGCTTGTTTTTAAAAAAAGGTTAAAATTATTGTTTTTACTTTACAAAGTCACATTCGTGCACATCAGCGAAATAATCCAGTTATCAAGGTTCACCTTAAACATCGCAGAGGTCATCAACACCATCGCTTATTAGTAAGTACCTAAAAATTATCAAAGTTAATCTGGCTCGTCTGTAAGAGAGAAAACTAAAAGCTCAACATTAACAAAGCAAACCTTCCTCTAGATGTATTCATTCTTCCACTCATTACCTTCGAAATCACCACAGCTTGTTTTAATCTCGCATACATTGTCCTTACATCGGACAGTCTGTTAGTCTGTCCGCAGTAATCAAACGTATGACAATAAAGTTGGCTTCCTTTTGAGCTTGTTTCGGATAACGTAATTGCTTTTCGATTTTATTTTATTGATGTGTCTTTTATTGTGGTTAAGACTGGATTTGCCACGGATTGGTGGAGGTAGACGCTGATGTTTTATCGTGTGTTGGCGGTTAGGCAAAAGATTAATTTAATTTTGTCTTTACGCGTAACTGTGCACAAATTTGAAAATTGTTAGCGAAACATTCTCTACGCCTTTTGTGCACGAATTAAAATTTGTTAGCCAAGGACTCTCTACCCCGTTCTGTGGCCGAACTTTAATAATTATTTTATTGGTAAATTGTCTCTATGAAGAACCCAAGAAAAGAAATCATTTTTATTCATTTTAAAGCATAGATACAGACATTTTCGAATCCTATTCGATTTTTTTGCACCGTGACAAACATTGTTTCTACAAAAATTCCGCAGATCTTTCCGTTCAATTTCATATTGCCAACCGAATCAAACAGAACGCAAAGATGCTAAATTCAAAAATTTGAACGTAACCGAAATCGACGCGTGTCGGTGCGGTAGCGTCATATCGCCCCTCGCGAAAGGTGCGCCGGCGCACAGGGGTGAGCGCAGGACCCCTATTATCTTTAACATTCAAGTCTGTTTGCAAGATAAAGGCAAGGGGAGCAGGGGGTGATTTTCTTTATTCTTCACCCGGATTTATTATTATTTTTTACGTTATTATTACTATGATTGCCGAGTCGCGTGCGCACATGTCCTTTACACCCCTCGCTCGAATAATGCTCTTACTTGTATTTATTCATTTATTGTTTGAGGATTATTGGAAGTTACATTAGTGGTAACTTCATGCTGGTTGCTTTATTATTATTAGGAACCACACGTTTAGACCAAAACCAGCAGAACATCTTGGATTTCCAAGTGCCAGCATCTGACAGTTCTACAAATTCTTTTCAATACAAATTCCAAGACGCTTCCCATTCAATTCTTTGTTGTCGTGTCTTCGACCCCAAATGTCTTCCCTCCACGCAAAATCAACTTTACCACAAAGATTCTAAAGATCACATTTGATCCTCGCGTCATGACTCAAGATTGTAAAGAATCACCTGAACAGCTGATTCTACGTCCGGCACCTTACTACGAGTTGTAGTAAAAATTGTGCGGAGAAATATACATTCTCGTGACTGAGACATAAAGGTTCTTACTGCTTAGCGTGTCTTAAAGCCATTGAGTGTCTTAGACGGCTATATTCCGTAAGGAGGATATTCAGTTGTATGTCTTAGATTCGAAGGTGGGTTTTTGAGTAATAGTGTGTGTTGAGGAGATAGGATCGCTGCACATGTTTGATCCGCGATTTAATGTGTTTGTGGGCGTATCGAATGACGAAAGTGGTTGTAATGATGTTATCTGTGGCTACCGTGATGGTGGTAGGAACTGTTTGGTTGTCTGTGTCGCGGCGCCTTACGCCAGGTGGTCTTTGGGATATCCGTATTGACGAACGTCTGATGGAAAAAGATGTAGATTTGCGTAGCGGATTTCGCGGTCAGTTTTCTTCAGATCTCGCATTGAAAACGATAACGATCTGTATTTCATTTTATACACAAAGAAAATTACACAAATATTCACAATTGAAACAACTGAGCTAACTACAGACTGTTGCAAACAATCTACAGTCGGAAGCGTCCCCAAGACGCTGGCTGCATTGCCACGCTGTATGGCAATGCTGATGCGCTGCGCCAGATACTCACCAGCTCTCGGGTCACGCGTCGCTTCGACCAGACGCTCAGATAATTTTTTTAAAACCCGAGGAGCCTCGGTACTCCACGGACCTAGGGTCTCGACTCCGAAGGGAGCAAATGTGTAGGCTCTGTCAAGACCTGCATATTATGCGCCTCTTGAGATTATTTTTATATTCTCTGTATTAACCAAAATGTTTTATTGTAAGAAGTTTCTGTTAAATTCTGGCTAGTGTAACTAAGGAAGAGCGAAACCTCCCAGAATTCTATATCTTAAAAGGAGACATCAAAAAATTATATTAGTTATGTTCTTACTTTGTGAAGGAAATAAAAAACATTTGTATTTGTATTATAAAAGTTTGCTCAGTCATCGATCTATGCTTGGGTAATGATTTTCTATGGCAGAAGCGTTAGTCAAGCATCGATAACGGAGCGTAGTTTCATAATCGATGCCAAAAGACTTAAAAGCAAATAAGATTTAAGCACGTCTTAAGTCGCCATTTTTTGACGTGCTTAAATCTGAGTTGTGATGAAAGGGTAAAACTACCATAGGAAGTGTGTTTGTAACACCTCATAACCAAAAACCAATTTTAAATCTTCAAAAACAATATTTTACTGGTTATCTGAATTCGATTTCTGGCGCCGCTGAGTAAAGCAGTCGAAAATAAATCGCTATAGCCCATTATTATTTCCCTTGGCCACGGCATCACGCGTGAACGGCTTGACCAATTTCACTAATTCTTTTTTCTTTTGTTTGTTACTGGAGAAGGTTTTTATGAAAGAAAAAATTAAGAATAGACCACATAACTAGATTTGCCGTTTACCCTAATTTTATAGTTTTTAAATTGTAATAAATTAAATTGTAAGTTAAAAATTAAAAATTAGTTAATACTAATCAAAATCCTGTTGAGCCTTAGTTATCATTATTTTCAAAATTCATGTTATGATTGTTTTCTGTTTTGCATATCAATAAATATAAATATAATTTTCTATGTGAATAAAGGCTATTTGCCATGTTATGTCTGAATTTTTTTTAATATAACTAAATAAATATTGCGCGGTACATTAGAGACATAAACTTCATAATTTTCTAGAGAAAGTAACAATACCGATCGACAACACGCAAGTACTTACATCGGTTTATCGATCGCGATGCACCCCTCTGGATCCCGCAGCTGCGCAGGAGTCGGGTCAAAGGTGCGCGCAGATTACGTAGCAGTTTGTAGTGGGGCTTGTACTTGGGGATTACCGCCATATTGGATTTATAGTGGTTCAAGAGGAATTTTGAAAGTATTGTAGTTAGGCTGAAAAAGCGTGCAAATGGGTTGTTAATATCCATAATAAAATAATGCTGGACAATCCTCACAGCATCATCTAGCGGCTAGATGATGCTGTGAGGATTGTAGTAGATTCTAGCCCCAAGCTAAGCAAAGCTTGTGTTATGGGTACTGGATGAATGATATACTCGATACAATACATTACATAGAAATATATTTTATAATACCCGAAAGTCACTATGGTCAAAAGAAAAGAAAAATAAGCTATTTTGAAATTTCAAAATCCAGCCTTAAATTAGCAGGTGGAACTTGTGTTTGGGTATCAAGAAACTAATAAAGGTTCAATATTTGTTTGGGAATCACAAGACATTTACAATAATTAAGTGTACTTAGATAATAATCTGACAGAAAACCACAATAATCTTCTGAAAGAAAACCACAATTTTATGCACTTACTCTAATTAGGTACTGATTATTTTTTTAACATCATTTTTTTCGAGATTATTATTCTTTAGGAACCTATCAGGCTATACCAACCAAACCAACAAACCCACCACGCCGCCAAACAGACAAAAAAAAAACTTGAATATTCATTAATTTCCATTCAATTACCGAACAGCGAAATTCAATACGTCATAAAGACACTCATTCATCATACGCGCATTTTGACGCGCATCTTTCGCATTTTAATAGCGCACGCGCTGCAGATGCGAAACGCCGCTATCGAATAATCAACTCTATAATATCCATTTTAAGTTTGATATTGGGTTGAGGGTTGTCCCGCAGCTTTTGCCAATTCCAGAGAATCTTCCCTACGATTTGTATCGAGAATTATTCATATCGATTTCGCATCTGTTGTTTCGAATTGATTGTTGGACGAACCAGTAGCAGTTGTAACTAAGAACGAAATGATTTTGTAATTGATCAAGTAGTTACGTTTTTTTTTGTTAGCAATTGAAGGTTAAACAAACTTACCTTTATGTGAAGTTTGACGATAATTACACGAGTCCGAAGGAAATCCAACATAAGTAGGTAACTTACCTACAAACCTAGGTTTGTTGCTTCCTACCTATTTTGAGATTCGAGCGCATTAAACCCAAAATGGGTCGGAATTGGTCTCTGATCAATCTGATCATATTCTGGCCTACACGCATGTCGAAATAGTCTTAACGAAAAATCGTACCATGATGCAAAAGAACAACTGCCTATGTATATGTAGGTATTAAAGCTACCATGAGTTAACACATATAGAGTAGCTACCTTCTTACATATAATCAATAAGCCATGCATCAATGTGCATTCACAATGCACCAATAACTGTGCTCACAAGGTGCAAGATCCGTTTACCATATTTACACCACCGGGCACGCGACATTTCATCCTATGGTACGCTAAAGGTGCGGAACCCTTTCTCTATTATTATCGATAACTCTAGAAAATAGGGGATCTTAACAATCGACTCTAACAATTGACGCCCATCCCTAGTAAGCTGTGATTCTTAATTTCAAATTTTGAATTTAGAACGTTGTAAAGATATATACACAATAGGCTCTTTGTTTAATCGGGCTCGGCTATTTGGATTAAAAATGTAAGAGTTGTGCATAAAAAGTTGTGGTCGAAGTTTTTAAAATTAGAATAGGATATGCCAGAGTCAATGACTTGACGTGTGTGTAAAAAAGTAATGATACAGTGAGTTCATCGCTATTTCCGGTTTTCTAGATGGAAATGTTTTTGTGAGCGTTTCGCGACATAATTTAGAAGTGTAATTTGGCATTTGGTAGTGAGTGTGTGAAGTGAAAACCTAACCTAACCTAATTTCATGGGTAACACTATTGTAAATAGAGGTTTTTTGACCTTTTTTACCTACTCTAACACGTACTAACACGTATTCGTTCTGAAGTCAATGTAAATTTAAAAATGCATATACCTACCTACCTACCTTTATTTTTGCGCAATAACACTCAAAGTACCCAACCTACTAAGAGGTCCATTAGTTATAGCTAAGAACCCCAAGCAATTGAGGCTTATAATAAAGGTCTTAGTTGGGATAAATCATGCGGCAATTTCACTCTTAAAACAAAAAGACAATTAAAAGCAAACTGCAGCAATCGATACTGCATCTCCTAACCGTTAATTAGAGATCCCAGTGCGGCAGTAATCAAGCATAAAATTAAAACTTGGCACAAGCCACAATAAGGGGTGTCCACACGGACCTTATGGCACGGCAATTTGTTCAAGACATCTGGCCTCAGTGTCACACCTGCCTTACATTCCCTCCATACCGATACAATTGTTCATAGAATTATAATACATATCACAAAGGCTTAGAGTTGATTCGATCATGCGTTTTCCGCCATAACTAGAAACATTTTAATTCTATCGCTATAAGGTTCATTCGACTTTAAATTTCGCCTCCTCATTACAATTCGGAATTCGGACTTATTTGAACATTGTTTTACTCATTGACGTGTGACGTAACACCGTGTCAGTCATTAGACGCAACGTCCGGAATAACGGACGTCTTTCAATTAGTGCAATGACGTATCAAGCGCTGTTTGGCCGCGGTCGGCCGTCAATCTCAATATCGCATCGAAACAATCTCGGTACACTCTGCGAGACAGGTTTAGGACAGTGTTCCTAGAATAACTACTACTTTTTGAAATTGAAGGAATATACTTAGAACTTTTTAAACTCATATTGGGATAAATTGTTGGTAGACTTACGGAATTAATATATTACCTAAGTTGAACTAAATCTTGATTGTTTGCAGCTAGATTTTTTTCGGAGATAAATCCACTTTTACATGTGAATTTTGTATAAAGTGTTTTTTATTTGTATGTATATTTTTGGAAAAACATATTTCTTCACTTGAAAACCCACCAACACAAAAAATAGTTGAGTTTCCATGCATTTCAGCATAATAATATATCATAAAATATTATACAATATAATAATATGATAGCAAAAGTCATCCTAATAAATGTTTTAATGCACTAAAACTCGCATTATGTGATTGTAAACATGCATTTGAAAAATATCTTAAGAATACCATCGTGGGTGTGTGTAACTAAAAAAAAACATTCTGCTACAAGACGATAAAGCAGACTGTACTACGCTCATTCACACACACATACCCACTCTATCAACGTGTGCGTCCATTCAAGACGCATGTCGTCACTTCCGCGGATCTTACAAGTGGGCGTGTGAACGCACCCTAACGTCTTGTTGTGACGTCTCGTGGTTTACCGACGACGGTAATGAAGGGTTAAGTTACGGGTAACTTGTTACGTATCGAAGGTTGACAGGAAATTGTTATACTTTGTAAGTATGAGTGAAGGAAGGTAGGTAATTCAAATGTGCTTTACCATACCATGGTTCTTTTGGTCTAAAACGGAGCGCGGTTTGGCACATTTTGTCAAATTTACGAACAAAATTCTAAGCTTGCCTACAGTATCTACTAAAGTAGCGTAACTAACTTACTCCGCCTGCTTTAATAAGTATAACAACAAGAATGCTTTATGTATAGGTACGCTGTTGGCGTTCCTTTCTAATAAATAAATAAAACGTAAGTCATTCTAGTAAGTAGGTATTCAATTGTACATCCCATTTTTTCAGGTAGGTATAATTTTTTTTGTTTTGTTTTTATTTAGGAAGCAAACATTTATAATAATAAAGAATATAAATGAGACTTAAAATTAATACAAAAACTAATAATTATTAACGGTGGAAACACTAAATAGCGAGATAATTGTGTACTAGGAAGGAAGTTTTGTAACTGTGTTTTGTGTGTTACGTTGTTTTCAAGCAAAACCTACTCTTATGTCACCTACATAAGGTAGCGTTTGAGCAAAAACGAATCGACGGCTGTCAGTGCGTACGTTATTGTCGTACAGCCGCAGAGCTCGGGCTGAAAACTCTAGTTTTCTCTCATAATAATAAAAAAAATTGCAGAGTAGTGACCCACAAGTAAAAAATTAGATTCCTTCAGTAGGTACTTAGATATTTCTACGGGTATCTCAACGACTCTATTGTCAATTTAAAGATTTCCGGGTCCAGTCTTCGCAAAAAGTAGTTAATTTGACTTTATCAGCAGGGGGTCCAACATGCGGGACGAATACTGGTAATTTGGGCCAAGTAGGCCTGTTTGTGGGCCATTGTAGACCATTGTCGAGGGCCATAAGAATGGTTCCTTCATTGGCCCGCATTATCCCGCGAATATTATTAATGTGTGTTTAACAGCTTCCTTGAGTTGTGAATGAGATTGTTTGATGGGTTTGTTAAATTATACAGATATAGGTTTTAAATAATATTTGTAGGTATCAAATTGTGGCTTTGTTTAATACTAACTTAAAAAGAATACAAGCAAAAAAAAGAAGGGAAAAATAAAGAAACTCAACGTTCATTGAGAATGTAAGATTTACGAACCTGGTTTGCGTTGGAAAAGCACCAACGTTAAAACTCAACTATTTTTGTGGTGAGTTTAGTAAAAATTATAGTCATAGAAATTAAACATTAAAATCGCAAAGTACATAGTTTTTTTTATTCAGAAAACAAAAGCATTAGGTATCACACCGAAATGCCTAGTACCAGGTATTTTTTAATCAAATTAAAATTATTCACAAAGAAAATTATACTAGTATTTACAATTGAAACAATTGAGCTAACTGCAGACTGTTGCAAACAGTCTACAGGTAGCTCAACTGATCCATATCAATACCAGTCGGAAGCGTCCCCAAGACGCTGGCTGCATTGCCACGCTGTATGGCAATGCTGAAAAATGCTTTTAAATTATTTATCAAATTATGGACGTTTAAAAAAAAACTATAGCAATGAAGATTCCAAATCCAACTTCACGCTCTAAGGATTATCAATCACACCTTGCGATTATTAAAAATCCAAATCGGATCAATAGAATACCTTCAGAAGTCAAATCGATAAGCAAACCAAAACATCTGTATTTCAATAGTTTTTTTTTTGCACAACTGATCCGGTTTGTAGGCGATGTGGGCACGGAGGCATTGTTGGTCTTAAGTGTTGGGTAATTGGCCAAATATATCAAAAAGGACAGCTGAAGATTTATAGCCAAGAAATATAAAAGACTAGTTAAAAATAGGCGTAAATTGATTTTTTTTTTCAATTTTTTCCTTTCAATTGATTACTTGTGCTGGACAGCTTTTTTTAAGAATATCAGAGAACGGTTATACCTACTTACCTTTGTTATTTTGATCAGCATAAATATACCTGTCTAATAAGTATAAGAAAACAGAAAACACCTATGACAAACGCTTACAGATCATATTACTTTACACCATGGAATCGAACCTGCAACCTCAGCATCTACGTACCATTCGCTTACTATGCCACAAACGGCAGCACATAGGAAGTTTCCGAAAAAAAAAATCCTAGATAAGCTGGGTAAAATGGCAACACTATAAATCTCCTCATCCTCGGTACAAATTAGGTGCTAAACAATGCCATTTACTGAACTATAAAACGACTAATAAATCAAAGTTCTACTCAAAAGAGTACACAAATTACCTACTTCCGGCATTCGAGGACTTCCTTTATACTTTACCTGACAATTAGGCCCTTGAAGTTACCGTAAAACCATAAATAAACCATGTAACACACGCCTCCCACACCTGGTTATGGTTACGCTTTTATTCGGTATTTTGTAAGCTTGATTCATAATTTTATCAATGAAGAGAAAGGTGGGACAAGACCTTTAGATGTTGTTCTACGAGTATTTTTGAAATAAGATGGGTACGAAAATATTGTTCGAATTTCAAATAACTTTCACAAGTATTGTATCCTAGAATAGGTTAGATTGTAGAGCATGCTTCGATATATTTTTTGAAATGTTTAATTGCGATAAAATCATTCGACATCGCATTTTGTCGATATCGAACGACTTTAAAGCGCGAGTTTGTTTGAACATTTCGACATTTTAACCAGACAGAACAACGAAATGGAAATAGATATCATAGTGATAAATAGCAAAATTCACGCATATCAAAACTCTATCATTATGGTTATTGAGAAATAACCCCTTTATTATTTTATTGATATTTAAAAGCGTGTCCTTTATCAAATTTTGAAATATTTACCATACGGGTCCTCAACCCCAAGATAAGCTGTATCGGAAGAAACAAAAAACGCTTGATTTGAGGGCTTGCGCCCGCGCAGCCGGTGGTCTGAGCAGACAATTTTGTATCGAAGCGAAATCGAAATGCGCTTATGATTTCCAACTTTTAATTCGAGAGTTGTTTTTTGTGTGACAATGTTTACCGATGTGTAGATAAAAGACACTTGTTTGGATTAATAGACATAAGTTTGATTTTTTTAAGAAGATTGTCGCCTTGGCAATCCCATAGCTGTTTTTAAATTTCTCTGTCTGTAAAAAAGTGATGGTGCATTTCAAATATTGCACAAATTAAGACAGCGTTGAAAAATAAAAATCTTTTTCCGTGCTGTGGGAAACTACAGGCTGTTAATAATATTATTGAATTAATGAAATTGGTTGTGATAACCTGATAACCGTTTTAAAAAACAATAAATAAATTATAATTAAAGCCAGTGCAAGGCGCATTTCGTTTACGCTACCTTTTCCAACAGCACATTAACTGCAAAGCTGACGCAGCACGTGCTAGCCCGTATTGATTGATATCGACAGAAGGTGCTACCACGAAATCGCTACGTTTACTTACTACTCTTCGATCGAAGGGGTGAGATAAGATAGTAGGAGAATGACTCTACCTAACGTTTAACACGGTTGACCGATAGAGTAAAAAAAAATTCAGATATTCTGATCAAACTGCAGAAAGTGAATGGGTTTTTTATAACCTACTAGCTTGTGCCCGCAACTTAGAACGAGTTTTCCCGGGATCAAAAACCTATGTTTTATACCAGGTCAGGCTGTCTAGTTTGGTTGTCGGGGCGGAACAAACATAGACATAGACAGAACTACATTTATGCGAAATTTGAACCCGATCCGTTCAGTAGTTTTGGTGTGAAGGGGTAACTAACTTCCAAACATCTAAACATCCAAACTTTCGCATTTTATAATATTAGTGTGATGTGATAGTCCCACAGCTGGGGAAAGGTCCCTCATCTCTTTCCAGATCGTGCGGTCGGTAGGTGCCTCTTACCAGTCTTCCGAGAAGACTTTTAAATCGCCTAATTCGTCCCACAGATGGGCAAAAGCCAAATTCTATTAATCAAATCAAATAAATAACTTGTTACAGATCCATCGGAGGCCACGGGCTTATTTTCACCGGATAAGTGTACAAAAACTTATTAATGGTAAGTCCAATTATTATAATTTTCATTTTTACTCTTACCAAAAGCAACTTCCAAACTGACTTCCAAACCTTTGACATCTTATTTTACGTTGAGTAGGTACTAGGTAGGTGTTTTTGAGTGGAGACCGCGACTCGCCAAACGTAGTGTAGGTCGCATTCGGCCAGGTGGGATAACGATCTGCAGAAGACTGCAGGCAGGGGCTAGATGCAGCCAGCTGAAGACAGGGCGCTATGGCGCTCATTAGGGGAGGCCTATGTCCAGCAGTGGACTAATATAGGCTGATAATGATGATGATGATGATGATGAGGTAGGTTTAAAACTCACTGTTTTTTATTAATTTTTAATTATTTATTTTTGAGAGAATAACATCATTACAGGTTTTTTTATTAAGCCCTAAGGCGATGTTATATCTAGGTACTTATCGTAACTTATTTATTTGTTCTAAGGTACCTACATGTTGATAGTTAAGTACATTGTTTTTACGAACAACGTAGGCACAGATATAACGTAGAGCCACGTAGTACTACGAAAAGTACTTTACAACACCATGTGAGCGCCGCGACGTCCGAATAAAAGCGTCAAATTTCGTACGTACCGTATTTCGTATGTACTACTGTGTCCCGTCGCTTCCTGGTAGGACAGGACATGCATTTCAAATAATCAGCGGACGTTCTCGGAGAATGTCGTATGCGAGATGGGGTGTCTCTTACTGGCAGCTGGGAATATCGTGCATGATATTTTGCGGACTAATTGGAGACATTTTTAAAAGGATACTAGTTAAGGTTTTTTTGAATGAAATGTTATATTTGTTAATGTTAAATGACCTACTAATAAACATAACGCATGAGTATCTAACATAATGTAGCTATTATAACTAGATTTACAGTAAGACAGAAGTGAAAAAAAATTAGTATTTTCCTTTTTAAAAAACCAACACAATAAAATAAATTATAAAATTAAAACTTTAAATATCAGAAGAAAGTAAAATTTACTCTTGACTTTATAACTATAAGCTATATAAACATAATTTTTGTTAGAATTGTTTTTAAAATAACGAAGTAAGTAGGTACCTGAGAAAACTCACGCAGTAAGTACGAGTACATTACAACCAGTCATATTATGTGAGATATAAGGTCATCTGTCATGCAAAATCTCGATTGGTTGCCACGAGAATAGCAACCCAGACGCGGGTTGCGAGTGACCATGATTATAACTTTTTTGGGGACAAAAAGCTATTGTCGTTTTTGTGCGGCAGTTTTTGACGGACTGGCAGAATACGAAACTAGTGTGCAGGCATTTACAATGATTTAGCGATTGACGAAAAAATTCGAAAAATGTGTGTACTTTTTTTCATAGTGAATTTTTTCCATTGTTCTAATTATTTTGTACTTATCTGGAAGAAGCAAAGCTAGTTAGTTGGTAATACTGTTAGAAATAAACAGTGACAATTTCATAAGCTTACAATAATTGCACACGCGCAGCGAAAAAGGTTCAAATTCGAGTTTGACAACGGACTAGCGATGCATGGAATGATGAATGAAAGCTATCAGAATCAAAAATCCTTTATAACAGTGTCGTAAAATATTTTCCATCAATATTCTTAAGATTTTTCAACACTTTTGTTACCAAAAAATATCTAGACTTCTTGAACCGAGTTCCGAACCTATGTTCAACAAGGTTTTCCAAATAATGTCCGTACATTAAAATGCACTGTGGAAGTAGGTACAGACAGCGTCAGAAATATGTCACCCCCTGCAAAACACATCCAGGTTTCAATCCAAACCCGTTAATTGTAGGAGTTTTAAGTCGAAAATAAATTATATTTTTATTTAGGTAACATAAAAACAGAACGAATAGATATAAAAAATCGGATTCAAAACTGCATTGTGTTATGCAGTCGGGTTACTTAATTCTGACGCTGTCTGTACCTACGTACAATCTTGGTTAAAATATGCATAGAGCTCATTACATTAAAAGCCCGTAACCGTACACACTAGGTAACCACGTTGCGTAGTATTACGACGGGATAAGTGAATTTACAACGGCCAGTTTTTACCCCACCGGAAAGTTCGAGTGGGGGAATTTTGGCACAGACAGTGATCGTTGAGTCGGTATTTTTTATACGTTTTTACTGTTTTTGTATTTGTGTTTATTGGTTATAATTATAAGTAAAATGTGGCATTTTCTTTGAAAATAGTTCAAATATCCTTCGCCCAGAATAAAAAGAGGGCGCTTTTTATATTGGGCTGTCAAATTTAAAAAGGCATAGATCGTTATTTATTTTATTTATTATTTATTATTTATATTTTCTGAATTAAAATGTAGTTACTAGAAATTATTAGGTCAGATTGAATTTATAAAATGTTTGAATAAATATTTTTTTTTTTTTTTTTTTACTTTCATGTACAATTGATAAGGATAGGCAGATTATAAATTTCCTAAAATTCAACTAAACACACTCTAATTTTTAGCATGCATTTCATTGCTCATTGTTCTGGCACCCTGACTATGCATAGACCGTGTTTATTTCGACATGGCATCCTCTCCTCTCCGCGAAAGATCAGCGCCATCTATTGAGTTCGATTCGACGGTATATAGAGACTTTTTTTTAAGTTAGAAAAACCATAGGGAATTTGCAAAGTTGAGGTAACCATAAACAAATCATGCGAAGATTTCCCGCGGTAGATATCCAGTGTTGTAACAAAATCGATAAACTGAACATTAATCAAGAATGCAGTTTTGAATATCGAACGAAGCCAAAAGCGATGTCTGCTATCGCATCGAATGCATAGTCATCGCAAATTCGAGGTGCAACGTGGGGCCATTAATTTCGGGGGAAGCGATTTGATAAGCGTTCTTTATCCTCAAATTGATAGCTTTTCTTTCAACAGCTCTACATGAATTGATTTCTGTTTTAACTTTGGTTTTCGACAGTGGGAAATGTTTTTATATGTATCTGTCATGAACCTCTGGTGTAAAGTTTAATCAAAAACAAGCGACCGTAAAACACTCTCTTATGGTAGCGTTTCCTGGATTCCTGATGATTGAGGACTTTCACTAAGAATCATAATGTGTGTTGAAACCAGTAAATAATAAATAAATAAATAATATTGGACAATTCACACAACATTGTCTAGCCCCAAGCTATGCAGAGCTTGTGTTATGGGTACTAAGTAGATAACTGATATACTTAATACAATACACTACATAGACTACAGTGTTAGTAATAAATAATTAAAATCCTTAGGTACTTAAAACGTCTCAGTCTCAGACTTTGTGGCCCTACCCGTTGCCTCCGATAAGACATGACGTGTCCGTTATGAGTTTTTGATCAGAACCTTCTGTTCGAAAACGCCCACAAACATGTTGAGTTCAAAGTTCGAACTTCGAACACATTTCGAATAATATAGAGGGTATAAATTGAACTTCTCTAAGTGTTCGTTTTGAAAATTAACGCAGTGTCGTTACATAATATTAGGTTTTCTATGTATGAAAATGACAACAAAAATTAATGATTGATCAAGCGTTTTCACCCTAGAAATTGGAAAGCTCTCGTCGAGGCATTATAAAAGTAGGTCGTATAGTTGATTTTAGCACAGATATAGCCTCGAATTCCAGATTTAGAAAACTTTCAAGAGAGCTAATTTTAGTAGGCTTAGAAGTTTCGAGTTAGCATGAGTTTGCCAATTGATTAGCATTGACTTTAAAAAGCATCGTTCAACAAGAACAAACTAAGTTGAGCTTCAAAAAATCCAACTTTACATGCATTAGCGCAGTTCTAAAGTTCTAATCAATATAAGTAGGCTACTCATTCAGACTCTATAATTCCGTTAAATAAAAATACAGCGATGCTGGGAGAGCTTGGGGAAATTCACCCGTTGAATGGGGAAATTCACCCAGTGAAAGGTAAAGCGCGATAGACAAACAGCAGGCTGACCCCACCTCCCCACACATTTTGAAATAATGCCCCCCCAACTGTTTTACCTACGGACATTCCAATTTCATCAGCGCGCGAAATTCAAATTGCGAATCATTTTCGAATTCGAGACTATGGATTTGTCGAAGTTTCTCTTTTGTTTTCTGAAAACAATAAGAAATTACGCTCATCATTAATTTCAAACAACCTCTTTGTTTTATACATTACAGTCGAGCAAGGAAAGTGTAAGAACTTACATAAAGAAGCAATTAAAAAAAATAAGAATACCTACTGCTACAGACAGACAACGTAAGCAAGCAGTTCAGGCAGGTGTATTTCAAACAAAAGCTTTCAGCACCCGACAGATTCGATTTTCGAACCCGTTTTATTTTTAAACTGGCGCGAGCGGCCAGCGCTGAAATTAATAAAGCCTTAACACCCATAACAGTGCACGTCAGTAACAAACGTATCTTAGTAAAGTTAGCGCGGGAACGCACAGAGAGGTTATAAATCTCGTCGACACGAAATGGCTGACCAGCCACCCCCCTACAGATCTATGCAGCTATAGCCGCCTGCAAAAGTGTGCACCATAAATTTTATACAAGTAGATACGAGTGTGCGGTAAAACTGGACTAGGCGTTTGTGTGTGTGCGAAAATTCGCCCGGTAAGAGGAGGACAGTGTCCATTTTATGTACGTATGTGTCGTATACGAAAATGGTAAAGGCCCAGCAGACGCATGGACGATTAATCTAACTGAATTTTACAGTGGTAGCGATGCAGTTGAGGTTGGTTTTACAGATTTCATTAATTGGCTATAAGTTACGGAAGCCACAGAGTAGATGAAGTTTCTCCGCTAAATTTGGTAACTTTTGCCTCGAAATACCGCAATATCAAAACTGGAGGTTTTTGATTGATGTTCTTGCCTTATAGTGTAAGAACAAAATTTTTACCTTCATATTTGAACGGCGACTGTGTTAGGTTAATTACCGACAATTGTTAATAATTTGACGTAGTTTTAGCTAGAACTGTTGAATTGGTAGCTATTTAAGGCTATGTAGGTGTGTATCAATCCCAGTTGATTTGTAGGTTTGCTTTGAAATATAATTTGAAAGAGTCCGATCCAAAATGCACTTTATTTCTGTTCAAAGGATTTTAGACCTATGGAGTACCTAAGGTCTTCATCCCATTGAGTACAATAGGACAGGCTCTCCCAGACTTTTCCTGGAAGAGTCTTCTAGTTCAAAGGTTTAAAATTCATTTCTTTTGCCTCTTACCCAACGGATGTACAGTGGCGGTCAGAAGTGGTAACCTTGATTCTAAATACATTGTTTTGCAGCCATTCGTGTTGCTTACGGCCTATTGAAAATTTATTATTTTTTGGGTCCTAGGTTCGGTAATCCACAAAGTCATGTACACTAAACCGGCAATTACTCTAATTTTGAGGCTTAATAAAGAATATATTTCACTAGGAAATAAAAGGGCAAAATAAATAACATAAATTATTTTAACAAGACTATAAGTTATAAAAAATATTGTTGAATTTGTGTACTTATAATAATACAATAAATAGTCTTCTATCACAAGATAGCGAAAACGGCAACATGGCAACGTCACAGTGCAATCAAAAAGGCCAAAACGCTTGGAGATTTTTCTTTCATGTGGCCAATATGTACTTTATCCGGATGAAAGAAGTGTGAACCCGCGCAGAATGGCCACTCGGCTGGAACGGACTTCCCCGCCGTGGTCTGACACTAAAAATATATTCCTTTTTTTATTATAAAGCCTACGGGGCAATGGGCAGGTATGCAAGGTACAGTCGCGTGAGAAAGGCTTCGGCTGAGGTGGTAGCTCTTACGTCATGTGAACGCAATTACAATAAAAAACTTATGGTCGATGAGAATAAAAGCACCTTTTATTTATTTATTGGTGATGCTAAACCGATTGATTTATCACTAACCTAAGTGAGTGAGTACCCGTAGAGCCATAAAACCCTAGCCCATAGAGCCTAGGACTGTTCCTTATTGTACAGTTGTACACGTTATAAAAATATTTATTTCAGCTAATGTTTTCCTACTATAACAATAATATGAAATTAAAGGTCTTCTTCTTTTTTTACCGTTATTTCTCAACATTGAGCTATTTTAAACAAATTTTTAAACAAAACCGAAAATAATCGACCAAGACGTGGCTACATATCTAGCTAGACACAGATCAAAGGCACAAAAGAATTACCTCACCTGTGTACTTATTTGAATCTAATCTTCCTTCCCTTTTTCATTCCACATTCGCATAAAAACGAAATGTTTCAGAATCCGTCATCCTATCTCTGTTGTCCAGTTTTTCATTGCCCATCCGAACTAATTTTCAGAGGGCGGAATAGTGACAGGCATTGTAAAGAAATCCGCATCCGACACAGACAGTTATTCGGACTCAATTATTGAGTCCAAACCGGAGGCGCATAGGACAAACAGACCAGCCTATATTAATAAGCACAATATCGGCTACGCACTTATGTCTACTCATAAACGTGTACTGCACAAAAACGCATCTTTTAACCCCCACCCACCCCCACCCTAAAGGCCTACGGGCGAACGAATACATTCGACTAGCCCATTTGCAATATTGCATTGTGTGTGTGACTGTACATGCTAAGTTTGGATGTGTGCGTGCACACTAACGTACAGTTTGCTTAGCCAGTGCGTAGTTTTCCCGCTTATACAGGATGTTTTGTTTCGGCGAACTGTTTGCACTTATTGACAGCAAATTTACATGAAAATTGGAAAATGAACAAATGGTGACTTATAATCAAGTTTTTATAGCTGAACTTTTTTAACTACAACTTATAAGCTTCTTTATATTATGTAGCGCTTTTCTCGAGATATTAAAGTGTGAATGCACTAGTGCCAGTGTCTTCTATTTATATTGACAAGAGCCGGGTTAAAAATAGGTACCAGACAATAATGAAACATCCTGTGTATGCGAACACAGTATTGGTTTTCTGTACAGCTCTGGCTGGGCTTTAACAAATTTCAAATTCACAAAATGGTGATTGGTCGGTATTTTGTTTGTATAACGACGATGCTTGTTTCACTCAAATTATTTTAGAATAAAAACTATTTTTAAAATTTTCATGAAGCATAGTTTTGGATATTTAGAGATGTCCTTTCGTACTATGTTATAATTTCTGCGCCACCATTGAGATCATATGGCATGGAAACACCAGTTTTGAAATAGGAACTACTGTGAATAGTCTGTACTGTACTGTACATACAAAGCATTATTCTATGATGCTAGGTTCAAATTTCGAGCGAATTCGTTTAGTTGAAAATTATGAGTTTTATCCAATTTTGTTGCGATTGTTCAATGTATTGCGTGTTGTTGATTTGTTCTGTTTGTTTTAGCTGATGGATGTGTCTGTATTATTATTAACGGCTGCATGGAACCTGTTAACTGAAAAGTCCTGTTAGCATAGTAGAGTTACCTCGGTAAGGTTCTAAGAGAATTGGTAAACAAAGTTATTTATCAAATAATTAATTTTATTGTATATTGTTGAAGCGAAACGTAAAACCAATTGATGACGCATTATCGCTGCAAATGAAGCAATTAGGGCACGCGCCCCAACCATAGACATAGAATAAACCATAGACAAACCGGAAGACAGACGGTCTAATAACCGTCTAAGATTCCAAATATCAATTTCCATTGACCATTCGGGCGAAACGACGTCGTTTTAAGTAAAATTTTGAAATACGAACACGACACACCGGAAGTGCGCAACAAAAAGCAAACCAATCAACCCAAGTCTTCCGAATTCAAAACTGTCCAATCATTGTTCCTTTCGTCGCCTAATTGAAACTCAAGGAAATGATCGCACGTCGTCAATAATTTGTCTAACTTGGGGAAACTAGTCAACTGGTAACTTATTTTTTTAGAACTCTTTAATTACAAGGGGTCGTATAATGATGACTGCTAAAAACATTTTGTTAATCGTTTCGAAGTCTATAAAATAAAAGTAAGTATTTGGTCCCAATACATTTGAAGTAGTATTAGAAACTTATATAAATGCACAATCATGTTCCACATGGCACTTCGTTTCCCATATGTCTGACTCAATCAAGAACTACATTCTAATCCCTTGATTTCTTTTCTGGCATCAAATTCATCTTTATAACACAACTCTGATCAAGCCATAGACGCAGTTAAATAAGGAACCTAGCCAGTGGTCACTGGCCACATAGAATGTTAACGTGTCATATTATTTCAAATTCGAAAATAGAACTCTCCATTGTTTCACCGTCTCATAAGGCCCGTACACACAACAGATGCGCCGCGGCCGGTACGGCACGACAGACGCTCGGACCGTTGCGTAATTACTCCGCTAAAACTGAAGGCGTACTGCACGAACTAATAGACGTGAATCAAATTAGAACTGACGTGTAGGGCGATACAGTTGGAAGTGGAATAAAAAATTCGTTGTTCTTTGATTGGGGTGGAATTGTGGAATTGAATTTTACTTTCTGACATGAGGTTTGGTTGATCTGTCTGTGTAGTTTAATCAGGTTTTTATGAGTAGGTAACAACATAACTACGTAATTTAATAATATTTTTCTTATGTTTCCTAAAATGACAGGAAAGCGTCTCAAAGTAAATGCTACAAACTCACAAATTGCTATCTATGAAAGCGAATTTTTTTAGAAGGATGTACTATTTGATTATGAGGTACCTACATATTTTAAAGTTATTATCTCTATGCCAATTCTAAATGCCCCTTTCTTCAAAATGCTACGTTATAAAGTTTACACGGCGAGTGATCGCAACGACCGCGCAATATGGACGGTGTGGACGCACCCTAATGACAACTGAACACGCGATGATGGCTATCTTGGAAGATGATCTATTTTCTTGTGATTAGAGTTCATTTTTAAAAGTTTTAATGCATTTTCGAAAAGAGGACAGTTCCTAATATCGATCGTTCCATAGTCAAAATCCTTGTAGGAAATATTTTAAACTAGCTTCTACCCACCACTTATTTTTGGTAAGTATAATAAATAGCCTATTAGCTAAGTTAAGCGTGTTCGAATATCATCTAGATCTGTTCAGTAGTTTTTGAGATCTTAGGTAACACAATAAATTTCACATTTCACAAACTTATTATACCTAATATAATAGTGGGATACTCGTAGGAATTACTAGACTGCCTGGGCCTGCCTAAGCCTACTTTTTTTTGACACTTTTCAAAACACTAATAAGAGCGTAGGTTACTACCTAACTTTCTCACCATTTAAATTCATAAGAGATCTTGATAGCCCGTATCGTAAACACCCTTGACCGAAATAAACTGTGGCAAATCTTACCCCTACCATGGGAACAGAGTTCAAACAGTAAGACAATAGGTATGTTTGCCAAGACGAGGGCCTGTGGTACTGGTACTACAATAGCCTCCTTAGAGTTGAACAAAGGAGGTTCAAATGTTGGTTAAGTTGCTAGTTTAAATGAGGTTTTATTCTTTTTTCATTTAGGACTTCGGGGAGTGCAACTAGATAAAGCTTTTTTCTAAGAACTATTTTGAGACTCCAAGACCCCTGATTGAATGTGTCGTACGAGGACAGTTTCTTTTCTAATCAAAAATGAAATCTTGATTCTTGATCTTGCCCATAATCCCCACGCTGGGCAAACGGGTTGGGGATCGCAGTTTGGTGGTAGAATTGTTCTGCAGGAGGCGCTGCTGCCCGCCTATCCCTTAGTCGCCTCAACACCCGCGGGGAGAGTTGGGGTGGTGCAAATTCTAAGCCGGCACCGCACAGCTTGTTCTATTCAACGACTAGTCAAATTAATTAAAGAAGTTCTCGCGATTCACAGTTAAATAAAATTAGAAAAAAATTGAAACATTTTAAGGCTACTTAAAATGTTTCAATAACTTTTTTTCTTTTTTTGAAGGCTACTTAAAATGTTTCAATATTTTTTTCTGATCCCGACTTACACCATAGACATCCTGTGTCTCTACCTGTGGTCTAGATACCTTCTCGTATTTCTATTATAGTATACTTACTTAGTACTGTTTATTTTTATTTGAATAAGCGGTCAGGTAAGGCGCGGTTCCCACGAGGCCGGCCGCCTTCTCACGCGATCGCCTTACACTTCCTTCCTGGGCACAACAGTCCCGGGGATTATAATTGAGTAGTGTCAACAAAGTGGTCAATTGGAAGGATTTTTAAGAACTATATGGCTTTTTATGAGTTTACTTTTACTTTTGTATATGAACTTGGATACTTACATATATGAGGTGTTTTACATCTTTTAGTTTGTTCCCTTTTCTTAGTTCACTTACTTAGTTCCCTTTTCTTATATCTTCATTGCACAAAAACACTTACTTACATTACAAAAAATAAAAAATTAATATTACTTATAGTTTAAGTTTAGTTTATTGAGTACCTTAGAACTTGGTTAACAAAGGTTTTTTTATGGATGATGGTCAAGCGTTTAGCCACAAACTCACTTTAAGTAAAAAAATCTTTTATCTTTATCTTTAAAGATGTGACATAAGATTGAGTCCGCTTTCCCAGGAGGAACTTATTTACTCTGGATTTAAAGACTCCAAGATTGTACTTTAACGGGAAAATAGAGTCAGAAAACTCATTCTACTTTTTGGCCGTGCATATTATGAAAGTAGAGCAGAGTTTTTTGGTTTGACACTGTGGTATGTCGACCAGGTACGTAGAAGGTAAACTAGGAATCACTGATAAAAAAAAATTTGCTGCATGTTTGGAAAATTTAACAATGTTTCTAAAATCCTCCAGCTTACTAGAGTTAAGCTGTTGAACTGTACACTAATTTACCAATATGATATTTGTACAACAGTTAACAATAAATATAAGAATATGTGTTTTTATACTCTACGTACGTATCCTTTTTACAACTTCAAACGGACACAGTATTTGAGCTAATAAGTCAAATTTATTTCTATTAAATTATTTCTATTTGATTGTACCTAATTTTCTTTGTGAATAAAGAAATAAGTCAAATACTTAAGTAAGTTTAACTTTCTTTCTACGCATTCCATTTTGATGATCGCAAATGTGTGTGTGGCTGTGGCGCAGCGGGCGAAGGTCCGCCTGCGCCGCAGGAGGTTGCGGGTTCGATTCCCGGCTCGGGACAAATGTTAGTACGATCTGCAGATATTTGTACAGGGTATTCTAGATGATTTCTATAAATAATTATAAAAATATCCATCTATGTAGTATATTGTATTAAGTATATCAGTTATCTAGTACCCATAACACAAGCTCTGCTTAGCTTGGGACTAGATAATGTTGTGTGAATTGTCCAGCATTATAATATATAAGTATAATTATATTATAACTTCAAACGGACACAATATTTGAGCTAATAAGTCAAATTTATTTCTATCAAATTATTCCAATTTGATTGTAATTTTCTTTGTGAATAAAGACATAAGTCAAATACTTTACTACTTTACTGTGAGTTTTACTTTCTTTCTACGCATTCCCGAAACCACTAACACGTCACTAATTTACACTAATCTGTGGTAGGTAAGTCATTGTACCTAAAGGTGCAGTCTCAACCGCAGGGGTCACGTAAGTGTAAGTGATCTCTGTAATAGTTAGCCGGTCACCGCCTGGGAACCCCGCCTTCCGGCCTAACCCTTAAGTGACAAATCTTTTTTTGATTGTGAGAACTAACCTTTAGTATCCGGCTATAAGGATAGGAAGTAGGGAAGTAGGTATTGTGTGGTAATGGGTGCTTGGGGATCGGAATTTCCGATGTAGATTTTTTTTGGCATTTTTTTAGTTTGGTCACGCTATTGGCTGTGTGATTTGTGGTAAATCTGCTCCTAAGTATTTTTTCTCGGGGTTAATAAGTATTTTAAATTTTGTAACGTAAGAAATCAAAAGTATTTCTCGTAACCTCGTTGGTTTTTTTAGATTTTTTTAAATCACGTCTCATTAATTTTATTTCAAGCGTTTTATTAAGAAAAAAATACATTTTGTTACTTAATACTATTGCTTTGTTACGACCAAGAAATTTCGTCTGTTAGCCATCTTTTGGCAAAGGTCTCTTTGCCAATCACGTCTGATAATCGTTTTTTTTTTGCAAAATTATTTTATGCCAAAATTTTATAAATGACAAGTACAATCCCAGTTAATACACCCCTATCATGTTAACTTCATCAATGTCAAACGGAAATTCTCGGCATGATAAACCAAAGAGGTTAATAAAACTTTCCCAAAGAAATCATCTCGTTCGCAACAAATCACACTCACTTAAAACCTGACTCATGCGTTCGATGCAAAAATGATCCCTATACCATCGTTATAAGAGCAAATAAAATCACAAGCGGTGTATTGGTGATATGAGCCCAATAAAAAAACGGCACCAATCGTTCCGTACTGAAGATCAGGGAGCGTCGACCTTATGTGTGGGCTTTGTCATAGGCGGTAGCGATTTTACTTTAGTACTTAGTAAAAAGTCATTTCAACAGATATTTACCACGATTTAAGTTTTGAGCTTTCCAATATTTCGGCACAGTTTCAGGCGCCATGATCACCGAAAATGAGACAAAGAATGAGGGTAGATCGATATAAATGTATCTGCCAATAAAAACTCACTCGCAGTGCCTTCAGTTATCCCGTGATCATGACACGGTAGCTCACAGACGGATGAACCGATTTGGATTCGGTTTTGAAAGGTGACTTGATTGATAGAGAGTAATTTCAGCTGTTATAAGTAAATCGGTTCAGCCATTTATATAGTTTATATAAGGTAGGTAAAATTTTCGTGAACGTTTTCTTCCGAATTTTATAAAATTTGCATGATATATTTAAAGTTCTAAAATTAACTTGACTTATCTAACCTCACCTAACCTGGGATCGTTGGTCTACGTTGGAAATAGGAATGACGATGTCATCACATCAGCCCAGTGGTTCACTGCTGGACATACGACGCCATAAATAGCGGTCCTAAGTCGACTCCTTGCGACTGCTACAAATAGTTTCTTTAAAACTAAACAACGCTGTCGCTTTGCCATAAAATTATATTCCTCAACCTCAACCTCAACAGCCTGTATTGGTACATTGCTAGACGCAGGCCTCCCCCTGATAACCACCTACGCCTGTTGGCTTTAATCTCATGGGGTAATGCCCATAATCTCCACGCTAGGCATGCGGGTTGGGGATCGCAGTTCGGTGATAGAATTGTTCTGCAGGAGGCGCTGCTGCCCGCCCCCGGTGGATATCCCTTAATCTCCTCTTGCGACACCCGCGGGAAGAGTTGGTGTGGTACAATATCTAAGCAATATATAAGAACTCTTTATAGGGTTAAGCTCGCCTTTGCCATGATTTTTCCTGGAAAATGTTATACTTGTACCAATTTTGTGCAATGAAGAATTATGAATTATGAATTAAGCCGGCACCAAACAGCCAAAAATAAAAAAATATATATTAAGAGCTGTCAATGTGATGATATACCTACCAACCGCCATCAGCTCGCACCTTCAGCCACCCAAAGGTCCGGAAGGAATCAGGGGCTGGGGCCACAATCTCGGCGTCCGGTCCTCCTTCCGGCGGCGCGCACGGTGCGTGACCCGCGCACGCGCAGCCATTCACGTTAATTAGATAGGTGCAGTGATCACTGTTCTGGTATCCGGTGGTATATGGTTTGAGCAAAAGCTGGAACTTTTATAGCGGTCTGTCAATGTCAAGTTTTAAATAATTTTTGAATCCCCTTTTTTTGTGAATGGATTTTCGTTTGACCACAATCTCACTTGATTGACTTGACTTGATGTTTATATATTTTCTTAAAAGCGCGATCGTCTTTTATTTCTTTTGTACTTGAGACCTGGATTTCTGACGTCAGCATGGATAAATGTATGAAAACAAAAGACATACGCGATAGCTTTTAAAAAATTACCTCTAAGTGGCGTTGTGGTCAAGTATCGAAGGTCTAGAAGACCCCGATTTACTATTGTCTTGAAAGACCTAGGTTGTAATTGGCCTGAAAAATAGTTGTAGGCAGTAGTAGAATTTCAAAACTGGCTAAGTGACAGTTTGTCACGAACGCATCAAATTAAAAGAAGAGAAGAACATGATTTATATATTTGGACCAAGGCTTTAAGAAGCTTTTATGAACAGGATGCTGGTACAAAAAAGGTAAAAGAATATACCTTACGTAAGTCGAAAATGGTATGTGATGAAAATACTTTTTGTTCTATCTGAATCGACACCAAAGTAGATTAAGTAATTTGACAGCACTAAAAATGTTATTGTCACCGATTTGAATTTACATAACAAATAAATCAAGTCAAGTTTCGTTGGACCACCGAGTTGGTCCTTAGATTTTTAAGCCACAAATTACTCACCGATATTTCTTCCTCGATCGGTAATCATCACTAACCACATAGCCTAAACTAAATTTGATACTAAATACTCTTAAAATTTTCTTGGAAGTAAGTCACCCAATGAAAATCCAACACTTAATGGCAAAAATCTCCATTCGGAAGTCCTTTATAAAGGATCTATTTATTGGTGTTCTACCCCCGCAAAGGACAGTCTTGGCAGACTCCGTGTGTTCTCAAACAAAGGATTGTAAAGTTCAACTCGAAAATATACCAAAACAAACTCAGGTGGCATCTTAAAATAAGTGCTGCGCGGCTAGTGAGGAATGAGGTAGCCTCCTTGATTTTTAGCCGACTGAAATAAAAAGGAGGTTCTAAGTTCGGCTGTTACTTATATTTTTTTAAGGATGTTCGGTCAAACAAACATTTTTTTTCAAAAGAATAATATCTATGATTAATACAATTTTTTGCTTTATTGACAAACATTTGTATTTACAAATAAAAATGATATCCATGATTATTCTTTGTTTGACGAACATCCATAAAAAAACATAAGTAACAACTGAAGATAACCACCCCCCTTTTTTTGAAGTTGGTTGAAAATCAAGGGGCTACCTCATTTCCTCACCAGCCATTTGGATTTCAGACTTGGATTATTTTTTTGTCCCAAGATGTTGAATTTCATGCCCGAGGGATTTATATGTGTTTATCCCGCAAAGCTTAAAAAAACTTTTTCAACAAATCAAATCATCTCATCATCACTATCATCATTCGCTACATGACTTCACCCACTGCTGGGCTTAAGTGACCAAACTTCTGTGTTTCTTCTGGTCCAATTCTCCCTGCGACTTTTGGTTTGGAGATATTTTATATAATTAAAAATATATATTCTTGATAGGCTTGATTCTTGATAGGATATAATTGAAAACAAACGAGCCTAAGATATGTAATTGGAAAACATGGTGTCCAATATTAATTCTTACCAGAAATTGCCAATAATTAGACCTAAAGATTAACCATTATGGCTACCCCTCAAGTGTTTGCTAATCTTAAAGATGCTCCAAAAACTAGTGATGTGCGCACAAATATCGATAATTGCTTCTTACGTTTATAATTGGCGGGAACATGGTCATTAATTATTCATTACTGCTCCCCTCATTTGCCTCGACTTGAGAAACGCTAGTTAAGCAGTTGAGTGCACCACTATTTTTCTATCACAGCTTATTTTTAATTGCTTGATTATTTGTTTATCGATAAGTATTATCGATATATTGTTAGGCCATAATTTGTACCATTTTTATGAGCTTTAATGTAAACCTACTCGATGCTGAAGAGCGTATATATCAGTTAGATTATTATTTTTAAATAATGCTGGTCAATCCACACAACTTCATCTAGCCCCAAAGAAAGAAGAGTTTGTCTTTTGGTTACTGATAGATATAAATATAATTGACACATAATACCTACAAACTATAGATATATGTTATTTTATTAAACATAGAAAACACCCGGAACCAGTATCTGAAGATCGTACAAACTTTTGTCCCGAGGCGGTAATCGCACCCGCAACCTAATGTGTCGCAGACAGACCATCGTCTGCTGCGCCAATCACAGCCGCAGTCACGGAAGTCGTCGATGAATGAAACCAATGATAAATTATAAAATCAGAGTGTCCGTACTGATATGGAATAAGGATAATATATATTTATATTGAGGAATCTTAAAGATAAAGATATAAAAAGTATACCAATCAATGTAAGAACATAAGTACTCCGTACTACGTTAATGTACATTAACGTAAAAAAAATATTCTCCGTTGTATAGAAACTATTTTCCAAGCTATATCATTTGCATTTTTAAAAATTTCCTCCAACTATCGCAGGAGGAGACGGTATTTATAATTCCGATGTTGTTCTTGAGGCGATGAAGGGTTGCGGGGTGGCCAAGTACCACCCCACCCCCAATGCGTAGCGGAGAAATGTTAAATTACGGGGAAAATAAAAGAAGACAACTCTACTTTGAGGTTATGGAACATTTACGTCGGGCTAGCTGAGCTAGATTCTAGTAGAGTCTCTTTGGCTAACTTCACTTGACTTACTTCTTGGCATCAAATTAACTTCCACCTAAGGAGAAATCTGTATTTATTAGAAAATATCGATAAGTAACTCAACTTGGTGAAAGGATCATCACTAGCGTTCTATTTTTCAATATTTTTGTAGGAAAATAGCGTATTGAAAAAGTTTTGTAGATAGGTAGGTACTTTATGGTGTAATCGTCGCAGAATTTCTAAAGAAACTTTCTTAAATGAATGGAAAACGAAAGAGGCTAATGATGTGGTATAAAAGAGCGCAAAAGTTCCGATACTTTACAAGTATTTCGAGGACTTAAAAAGGCTTGTAGGGTTGTTCTTTGTCTTTGAGACTGGACTGTTTGGTGAATTAATTTTACTTTTAATCTTCAAAAATAGACCCTCATTTCAGAAACTTTTTCTAGTGAACAGTAAGAACAACACAATTTTTTTTAATCTAATTTAAGGGTTTTAACGCAAGAAAATACACAAAAATAAAACAAAATCAAACTAATTGAAAATATAAAAATATACCTAATCGAGATTAAAGAAGAAAAACAAATAAATGACATTTATTGACATTAAAGAGCTATTTCAATTAACACTTTCAGAAAAAACAAGACACTTGAAACATAAGGTGAAACAGATCGCTTCAAAAACCTGTCTCCGAAAACCTCTTTATCCACGCATGCGTGTCATCTCTCGCACAAAAAGCGACCAAGAAAGCTTCACAAAGGACTGGTAAGGTGCGTGAAAGGCCACAATGTCATGTATCAAGTTCACTCCTTGCAGGGTTAGCCGAGCGCGCCGTACGCTCGCCCTGGAAAACGACTGAAGGGAACATTTCAACAAAAATGTGACGGAAGGAAATACATGATAAGTATTTAGTAAAAATCCTTTCCCTGGAATACAATTAGAAACTTTAATGTAAGAATATTTCTGAATATTAAATAAATATTAATATTAATTAAATAGGTAGGGTAACTGATAGACTTAATTCCTTCAATGTTATATCCTTAAAGCTCAACCACATCAACATCAGTGTTACAGTAATGGATTTTCATTAAATGCACTTCAGAGAGTTTTGGCATACGATTTATTAGAATAAAAAGCATTTATCGAATGTTAAATTTCTGTTTTGTTCGTAACAAATATCGCAACAAATAAGACTAGATGAGATAGATAGGTCCAACAGATATCTGAAAGCAATACCGTTCGATAGACAAAAGGTTGACTTAGTAAGGAATCAGCGCAAGACAACTGACGTAATTGATGATAACTTGACTGCTCAATTTGAAAAAGAGAAACAGTGACTGGTGGATGAAAGAGACGGAATCAAAGTGATTGGTGAAATCTTTTTATGGTTTATTTACTAGCTACGCCTGCGTCTTTGCTCGCTTTTTGCCGGAATAGAAATTGAAGAGGTAACAAACATCTGAACATACAAACTTACGCATTTACTTTAATAAGTGTGATGTGGCTCAACGATCCAAATTGGGTATTAGCCTCCGTGACAGGTCTTCTCCAGACATATCAGTTTTGGGTATCATCTTTTCGGCATTAGGTCTTCAACAACATGTAAAATTTGATAATTTCTGTTTCAACCTTTCAAACCACTTTTATCACCACAAGCAAAAAATATCTCATAACCCTGATAGTCAGTACTCCACATCCGGCCGAAAATAAATATAAGTGTTATATTATTTCTGCGGCGAACTGTACTAGAAAGCGACTGGAGCTAAGATTTAGAAAAACAATGCAAACGAAACTCTATCCCCAACAAGTGTGGGAAACAATTAGAGCATTGCAATTTCTCAGACTGTTTGAGACATCAGTATGGTGGCTAGTGGCTATTTATCCCGGGACAATAGGGCTGCGGCTAGGGCGGACAAAGACTTGCTGTGTTTTGTATTACTTGGCGTATTTATTACTTTATTCACTTGTATCGTTTGATATCCTTGGCGTCGAGATAGTTGATAAGCTTTGCAACAATTTGCACATTTAAAGAAGATTAACTGACACTTATTTGGTTTTCCTGGCATCATAAACTAAATAAATAAATATATGATTCTACTAAATGTTGGCTGAAAGAAGTACATCCTGAAAAATCTGTTCCTTTGTGATGACGTAATATTATTGGCCGAGTTTTGACTCGGCTCGGATTTCTGCAGTGTTTGATTTTTTATCATTTTTAACTCGACCTATTTGTGGGTAAAAACCTCGAAGGCCAAAATGTGTGATGTGAACCAAACCAACCACAGAACTAAATACTTCAAAGTAAAAAGAATTGTATATTCAATGTTACCTTGTGATAAAACATGCTTAGACGACAATAAATAAATAAATATAATGCTGGACAATTCACACATTATCTAGCCCCAAGCTAAGCAGAGCTTGTGTTATGGGTACTAGATAACTGATATACTTAATACAATACACTACATAGATAGATATTTTTATTATACATCCAGAACGCCCTGGACAAATGTCTGCAGATCGTACAAACATTTGTCCCGAGGCGGGAATCGAACCCGCAACCTCGTGCGTCGCAGGCAGACCTTCGCCCGCTGCGCCACAGAGGTCGTCATAATGGTATAGGTATTCCAAACTTGATAGATATAGGATAGATATAAGAAATGAAAAGCTTAGAATTTCTCACATAAGAAATAAGCAGTATTTCCCATCTCCTTGTACGCTAGATCGAAAGATATCGCCATCTCTTTCACGTGCCTATTATTTTTTCTTCCACTAAAGTCTAGACTTGGGGGCCGTCTTACCCCTTTTGGTGGGTACTCGGGGCCCTTATCTGTTAAGTTTGTACAGCGTAGTGGATCGTAGGGGAGACTGATTCTTGAGTTGAATGCAGCAGTGAAAGAGGAAGTTAGGGATTTTGCGAAAAGCCAGCTCTAGACACCTATGCGTTTCAAAAATGAGATGTAGGTCTAAATTTTTATCTCAAAAAGCTGTATCGCTCTTACATGGCTGATGTAGACCTCAAATATTAACACCTAAGTATATTGACATGAATACAATCATTAAGAAGGTACCCAAAAACCTAAGCAGTACCTACCTAGGTATTAGAAGTAGGTACCATACTAGTATCGATAACAAAATAAACACGTGACATATTATTTTATTTTTTGTTTATTTCCTGAAAATTTCATTTTCCAGCAACTCTGATTGGTTTTGCGTTTAGTGTAAGAACGATACGACGATTTGTTGTATTTACATAGAACTTTTAAAATAATAAATACATAATAAATAGTCAAAACTATCAAACTCAGCTTCAAACTTTCCCTGCAGCATTTATAAGCGCGTATGCAACTTGGGGGTACGTTATGTAGGTAGGTGCATTTTTTTATTTTCTTCTCCCCCATGGACGTCTGGTGTGGTCTTCCATTTTAGCTGAGACTTCAAACGGCTCGACAATGCGTTGATTAATACCTAGGCGTTTTTGAAAATGGCCTCTTTGATGAGTAACACTGCCCGTAGCATTTGTTTTTATTTAAAAGGTAGAGAGGAGTATATCATTTTTCAAACGCAGAAAAGCTTAAGCTCAAGAAACAAATTATGATGACAAAATCTAAAATACATAGGTATTTTAGATTTTGTCAACCATAATTTGTTTCTTTTGAAATCAAATATTTTCAATGAAACAACAACGATTTTTTTTTAATGTAATCAAACTTTTCCGCTAGGTATTATATTCCTTTCAACCATTATTTAAATCACAACTTTCAAATCAACCCCAACAACGCTATACAACGCATAAGTCGATATCCCACAAACTATTCACGTAAAACCTAGAAGCAAAATCATCGGTTCGAGCTTCCAACCTATTAAAACCAGCGATGAAAATAAAAAAATGTGGGCCTAGTACCTTCCCTAAGATTGACAGACGGAAGGGGTAGGGTGGCTAGGGGGTGAATTAAAAGAGAGTGGAAAAATTATACGTGGCAACCGACGCATCTTAGCTTCCGAGGCCTGGGCTCGCCTTCAGAGCTTTGTTCACCTTGGACCAGTTACTAAGACAGTGTTTTTTTAAAGCTGTCCTATCCACAACACTGCTTCATCAAGATGCAAAGTAAACAGAGTTTGTTATGAGTACTAGATAATTGATACAGTTAATAGGTAAATTTCATATATCTATAGGTGGATATTTTAAATTATAGAGGAAAAGTTTGTGTAGATTTAAACATTTGTTATATAGGATCTCTAAAACTATTGAATAGATCAAGATGATTGGCGTACACGTACATAATCCGAATTACAGATTAGGCTACTGCTACTTTTAGGCACGTGCGAAGCCGCAGACAGAATCAAGTATTAATCACAAGCTAAAACAACGTACTTAGTACCTTTGTGTGTCGCACCAAATACTATGATTAGATCAAAAGATGGTCATGAATCGATTTAAAAAAAAAAAGTGGTGAGCAAATTCTAATGTAATCAAAATTTTATCGATATAATCATCGAAACATTAATCGAACCGCTGTAATCTGACAATAATCTATTTCCTATTTTCAAATACATTTTATGTCTCTTCTTTGAATACAGTAATGAAGTGAGACTCCGGGAAGCATTACGTAGAAAATTTAAAAAAAAACACTTAATTCCATGAAATAGACACTTATTCTCAAAACTACAAAATTACAAATGGCCGGACAAGAGACAATGCGAGTAAACGAGGCTCTCTCGTAGTTCCGCTAGTTGCCGTATCCTAGTGTAATTAATTGTTGTCTGGAAGAGTCAGTTCCATTCAAAAGAATTATTACATCAAACTCTTTAAAGCTGTAGAGACGCAAAGTTTCAAATAAAAACAAAACATAAATTCCCCACAGAGATGAATGTGGACTATGCTTAGAAAATTGCAAAATCGTCATCACGAGAAATTCACTTTTCTCGACGAAATCAGGTTTACCTGAATTTCAGGTGCTATGTAGATTTTATAATTGTTTTCAATTTTATGTAGAAACGTCTAAATTATGTTTACCTATTCAAACAAAAATAAATTTGTACGAAAATTATGAAAATCTATCAACCCCAAAAAAAGCTAAAAATATAAGACCTTACAACATTTCGGCCCTCAAACAGAAAAGAACCAAACCTCATTGGCGATGCAATCGTAATTAAAAAAATAAAAGTCTATGTCAACTCCTTGCAGTTTCCTAAGTATGAATTATGCCGCTCGGTGTATTCGTTAAGGGGCGGATCTATTCATTCTTTTTGTCCGTTGCCAGCAGTTAAGGAGGTCCGTAACGTACTGTACCTTCACCCCCCACTGGGGGGGTTCACCCCCACCCACTGAACTTGCTCGAGAATATTTTTTTCTAGACCCTCGAGAACGTTGGAAATCGACACACTTGCCGTAGTTTGTTCCGCTCGTTCCGACGATGATAGTTCGAGTGACTTTCAGCTTGACGTTGGGTTTTCGAAATGGTTATTATTTTTGAGTTTATCTTTCATCTGTGCACTTATTAGATTTTAATGAGTTAGACTCACTAATTTAGCTTAATTTGCGATCATTAATTCAGTTCATTCAAAGTCATTTTCAGATCATTCAAAGTCTGAGACTTTCTTTTAATGAACTTTTTGAGTGACAAAACCCTTTCAATTAAAATCCAATGATATTTCTTTCGCGACTGAACCAAAATTTTAAAAACTGTCGTGTCAACATTAATCACAAAATTCGAATTATCGACAGTATTTTCACCATCGATAAAAACCTAAAGCGCAAACATTATCCCATCCCTAGTTAGTCGAGGAGCTCGCAAGACGTTAATGAACTGAATTCCGCCCTTTGAGTCCGCAGTAAGATGCATCTTGATGAGGCGCCAAGATGTGGCGGATGGTGCTCATGGGCTATTTCAGATGGAAATAAGTTTTTACAAGCAAGTGTCGCGAACACCGGTCTAGGTTTTAAATTAACTGTAGATCTTTTTAGTTTTAACGAATGTGAAAGCCGAATGTGTGATTTTTTCTTGACAATTGGATGATTTTGTGGTTGTTTCGTGTTTAGTCATCTTTGGCAGAAAAATATTTAAACGTACCAATTTGCAATGTTTTGTTTAATGATGCATATCATAGCATATTAGTGCTTCCACATGGAAGGGGGGACAAACGGGTACAAAGGAAAATCTTGGACTTGAAATTTCAAAATGGTTCCCGTTTTTGATAATTGAGAAAGTTTCTTCAGAAAATCATAAGTGAGGTTCTGGATAGACCTTGAGTCATTTAACGTGATTTCAGCCAAATCTTTAAGATATAACAATTTAAGGTGTACAGTTTAAGCACTCCGGAACCGTGGTCCCACTGCGATGGTCCACTGGTGGGACAAAACTGTCTTAGCTAGGTAGTAGATAAATATGCGAAAGCCCTTTTAAGTCCATTTAGTTATTAAGCTTTTGCTACCTGGATAGATATTTATTTATTGTTTCAAAGTTGTTATAATTTAACGTTAATGCGTCTTAACAAAGATTTATCTACGAAAAGCCAATCAAATAACAGCAAATAACTGTTTAAAAATGGTGAAAATAACAACACAAAATTCCTGAACACACTAAAAGCCTATAATTATCGAATCAAAACTAACAAAGACATCCCAACAACTTAAACAAGAAACTTAACCCTAAACACCAATAAAGGTGACATTAAGCTAAACTTGAACTTCCGACAAAGATCTCGTCTTAATCTCGACGTTAACTTAACTGTAACTTAACCTGACTTCCTCGGGGGCAGTTAAGTGCATTAAGTTGATAGTGGACTCGTGTTAAGATAAGCTCGAACTGAAACTTTGTTCGGTAACTTGGATTTAGACATGTTAGGTAGAACAGACAGACATAGACAAGAAGACTTGCATAGTTCAATTATTGGGCTGGGAATGTCCGAAGCAAAGACATGTCCGAAGGCATTGTAACCTTTGACTTTGATGCGTCTTTGTTTATTTATTGTGGAACTACAGACAGTACTTACGTTATGATTTAAACTAGGATATTATTGCTATCACATTTTTTTTTCTATTACCTAAAATGTTTCAAAATTTTTCAAAATCATTATTAGGTATTACTTATCCACTCATCCACATTGAATATTTAGTTTATATAAACTAATATTATAAAGAGGAAAGATTTGATTGTTTGTTTGTTTGTATAACATAGGCTCCGAAACTACAGTCATGAGTAAATGTCATTTTTCTAGCTTTATTCCAGAACGGTTTTTATATATCTAGCTGATAGCTTACCACTCACATTATGTATGTTTTTAAAGTGAATAATTACTTTAGTCTGCGACTCTAGGACGTCTGTAGGTCAAAGTTTCACTGTGTCATAAAGAGCCACGCTGAGTATTCTTAATCACTCATTAAGGATATATCCTTTGCACTAATTGATGCGCGTGCTCAATTTTGTTTAGCGTCCGTTTACAGACATGGACACTTTTATGTAGCACATAATCATCATATCTAATTGTCCACTGATGCTATATGCCACCTTTGAGAGTGTATAACGACTGTTTCTGACGCAGAAGGTCTTGGGACAAACATTTGTCCCAACGTGACAATTATGACAAATGTGGACAAATGTTTGTAATGATCTGAAAATATTTGCAAATATTTCGCCTTTGTACATGTCCAGTATTTGTTAACTATTATGTATGAATTAACTTGTGTGTTTCATAAAAAAATTATGAATTTGTTCCAGGTGTTCTGGATATTTACTGTTTAAAATAAAAATATCTGTGTAATGTATTGTATTAAGTATAACAGTTATCTAGTACCCATAACATAAGCTCTTCTTAGCTTGGGGCTGATGTTGTTAATTGTCCAGCACTAAGTATTTATTATTTATTTATTTATTTTCGCCGCTCATTGGCGGCAATTCGTTAGCAAATAAAAAACAAAAGAAAATTAATAAATCATTGAGCGGTGTTAATAGTATGAATGACATTTACGAATAATAATTTGTGTAGACCAGCAGAATAAAACCCTGCGACTTTCCTATCGCAATTTTCAGATATAATTTATTACTTGGTTTCGAAATAACTTACTAGCTGGGCTTAACTTTTCTGCATTGGATGTTTATAAAGTAGATAGATTGATAGATAAAATCTTTATTTACATCTTCAGACACACACATACAGTCTACAGCAATTGTATAGTACACTAATACAAATAAACAGTAATAAAATACAGTTGACAAATAAAACAAACAATAGCATTAGGTATTAAGTAACCCATAATTTCATTTGCTAGTAAGTCAAATACTTTAATCCCATAGTTTTTGCTTTACCGTCTACGGTGATACTAGATACTCTTACTTCTCAAAGGTCACCAAGGAAAGCCAAAAGGCAACGAAAAAAATATATAAAAGAAGAATGTAAAACATTCAACTTCAAAAATTTGGATTCCACCCAAAAATAGTGCCAACCTAAAAACAAGATTAAACTAAACTCGCTCAATAGAAGATCTCGCGAATTAATGGTCTAAATGCGTACGCGCACAAACAATTAACACATCGCTAAGCAGGAAGCCAGCGAGGATGTGACGATATGGATTTAACCTTTGCAACATCCTATGTCTTGGTTTGTCGCAACATTTGGGTTGACTCACTGACGCGAGGTCGAGGGTTAATTCTTAGTGTGGCGCTTTTCAGTTGACTCATTGTTTTTAATAATAAATCGACGGCCCCCACGTAAATTATCGAAACTGCAAAAAATCCATTTTCGTTTTATTGCACCAATAGCAAGTAAAGATATAGATTTATGATTCTATTATTTTTATTTTATTAAATATTAATGCCTTCAACTATTTTTCAATCGAAAAGAATCGAAATTGCATGAAATGAACATATTAAAACATCGAATCTGCCGCTTTCGATGTTAGTCGTGGTCAGCGGTACCCGGGCGTCAATCGAAACTACCTGTTTCGTCAGTGTTACCCGAAATGTGAGCAAGGGCACACGTGCGTTTTGAGGTTAAGCTTAGGTTAGTTTTTGTTTAAGTTTTAGTTCAAAATGAATAAAAGAGCTAAACAAATGGTTAATATGATAAAAAAGAGCAGTGAAACTTCAACGGAACCTGTTATTTCCAATACAAAGGATGATCAACTCTGTAAGTTTTTTTAACTTTGTATTTGTTTGTACGTGATTGTTTGTTTAAGAGCTTTATTGTGCATCGTATATGAATTTGGTATTGAAACCAGTTAAGTAAGACCTTTTTAAAAATAAATGTTGGACAATATATTGTTATTTTTGTAATATTTGGTTTTAAACTATCGAAAGTGGTAGATTCGATATTATACTAAGACAAAGAGCCCCTTTTTTCTATCGAATCTACCACTTTCAATAGTATTCTCTGGTTTTTGTACTGATAAGTTTATCGAAAGTGGTACATTCGATACTTTTCTCTGCTATGAACATATCGAAAGTACCATTTTCGATACTTTACTACGTCAAAGTAATAGTTTGACCTGTATTTTCGATAGATGTTGTAATTTGTTATATGTTTATTTTCTTTATTTTCAGCATCTCATGTGCGATGTGAGTTTACCAACGATTAGTGGACATATTTAAATGACATTTACATTTACTGAAATCGTTATTTTTGGTAGTTAATGAATGTACTCCGGTTTCATCTCCTAACTCTGTTCAAGATTTTTATCGCCCGTCAAATCAAACCGAACAATCTTGTTAAAATGACACAGCTCAAGAAGCTTGTGGCATTCCAAGTGTCAATTTTTTGATATCAGGCTCAGCATCTGAACCAGGAACACCAAACAGCTCCACTGTCCGTAGAAAAAGGACCTCCAAGCAAGATCCGGGCAAGAAAAGAAAGAGGCACCTTAACCAATGAACTGACGTTCGTAGAAAGTTGTCGAAAAATTCGGGACAAAAACACGTAAGCAGACAAGGGAAAGAAATGCCAGCCAAATCAATGACACATCCCTGTCCTTTGACTTGCAAACTGAAGTGCTCCACTAAGATTGAGGAAGAAATAAGACAACTTATTTTCGATAAGTTTTTTAGTGAAGTTACTTAACTGCCCTTGTGGAGAGGTTTCGTTATTTTATTATAAAAGAAAGTTGTCACTTATGCATTTGATGGTATTCGACGCTGGAAGAAGAAGGAAGCATCTTGTTACATGTGGCCTGAAAATACATATAGCTAAACGTGGGGCCAATGAGGTTGCTAGCTGCTTGCTAGATTTTATCCAGCTTACAGTAGCAGATGGTGCACAAGACTTCAGATTTTGGTCGGATAACGCACCGGCCAAAACCGTAACAGGGTAGTTTACAGCCTCTACATGCACGCTAGCAGTAATTCAACACAGATATCACGCACCGATTTTTAGAGTCTGGCCACACTCAACAAGAGGCAGACAGTGTGTATGCTCTTATTGAGAGATCTTCTAAGAGCAAACTAATTTACACTCCTGACCAATGGTGCGCACTAATATACGCGCGATAATAATTGCCTGTTGATCTCTTTAATAATTAAAATGAATAAGATTGATGACTGTATCATATTTTTATTTCTTTCCTTTCAATCCCTTTTAGTTACAAATTGACAACTTCTGTGGCGCAGCGGGCGAAGGTCTGCCTGGAACGCAGGAGGTTGGGGGTTCGATTCCCGCCTCAGGACAAATGTTTGTACGATCTGCAGACATTTATCCAGGGCGTTCTGGATGTTTTCTATGTATAATAAAAATATCTATGTATGAAGTGTATTGTATTAAGTATATCAGTTATCTAGTACCCATAACACAAGCTCTGCTTAGCTTGGGGCTAGATAATGCTGTGTGAATTGTCCAGCATTATTTATTTATTTAATTTAATGATTATGTAGATTGAAATGTATACAGTCATTTAAATTCATATTCTTGGTAAGCATTGATGTTCTGTAATAATTTTATTACTTCCATTATGCCAAAACTATAATTTTTATATTTTTTTTTTTTTTAAAGGAATAATTAGTAACTAAGTATATTTTTAAGGTTTTTAATACAAACTTATCTTTATTAATAATTTTTCATTGTTTTATTTTTATTTATCACAAAGATCCATTAAAAATTACTTAATAGTCTGATATAGATTAAAATCAGAGAGTTATCTCATATGGAAACTATTATTGTGTTACCTTAACTTGAGTAATATAACAAAGAATGCAATCGAAAGTACCACATTAGATAGTTGAGTAACATTTCTTGTCGCAGAAAAGAATCGAAAGGGGCACATTCGATAGTAGACTTACATATTTTGTCACAGAACAATATCGAAACTGGCACATACGATAAAAATAAAACCAGCAGTAGCCGAGTAAAGTATCGAATGTGTAATATCACTTAAAATATGAAAATTATGAAAAACTCTCATACATGGTACAAATATATGCAATTTTCTACTAAATATACACTTCTAATATTGATTATTTGAATTTAATTTTTGTCAAAAATCAAAATCTAAACTTAGATTTGCTCCCCTGCAAAGTACGGGTTTTGCAGTTTCGATAGATTACGTGGGGGCCGTCGAAATAATGCTGGACACAATACCTACTAATACGCTGGGGTAAACGTGTTCTTGAGTGGAGACCACGTCTCGGCAAACGTAGTGTAGGACGCCCTCCGGCCAGGTGGGATGACGATCTGCGAAAGACTGCAGGCAGATGCTGGATGCGGCAAGCTGAAGACAGGGTGCTATGGCGCTCATTAGGGGAGGCCTATGTCCAGCAGTGGACTAATATAGGCTGATGATGATGACAATACCTACACTGCGTTATCATTTCAGAATCATAGGTATTTATGACTTGTCTTATGATTATGACCATAAAGAATCACCATCGAACATTTTTTGACTTTAATAATACTAGGAAATAAAGTTAATCTTATTGATTCTCATATTTTTTTTTCAAATATGAGAATCAAAAGCTTTATTCAGCTACCAAAGTTCGGCACAAATCACTATGTATGGTAGCCTGGAAGAGAACGAACCTCCGCGATAAGGCCGCCATTCGAACGTGTTTATGTAAATTCAATATTTTCGTGTAGGTACATAATGTATAATTATGTCCTCTTTTATTATCTTTACTTCACCTCATTAACGCCGTACCCGATATGATCTATTTTTATCACGTTAGGTGCGGCGCGTCGCGAAATTAACGTGTTTTGTAATTCTGTGGAAGGCGCTCGTTTAGTTTCATTTAGTACAATTTAGCTTATTATCATGGCAATTCGTTTCGATCTTCGTTTGGTGGATTTGGAAGAAAAGTAGGTATCAATATGTCCCGTCTTCAGTACCTACATAATACTAAAGTCATTAACAACGGGATATTTACCATGATTTGAGTTTTGAGCTTTCCAATATTTCGGCACAGTTTCATGCGCCATGATCACGGAATAACTGACGGCACTGCGAGTGAGTTGTTATTGGCAGATATATCTATCTACCCTCATTTTTTGTCTTTTGCTACGAACGTTACTACTACCACCGGCTTCATTATGGTAAATATCAATATCATGGTAAATATCCCGTTGTTAATGACTTTAGTGTTAATAACCATGATGGATTTAAAAGTTTTACCTACATAATAGTCCACAGCTGAACATAGGTCCCGATAATGAGCACCACAGTTCTTCCAGTATCTTCCAGCAGTCTCCAGGACGTCATCCCACCAGGCGTGGGCGTCCTATACTACGTTTACCAAGTCGCAGTCTATCAGTCCGAGTCAGTCAGGACATTTTGGTTCACATGGTGGACGAAATGTTTTATATTTAAGTTTTTTGTTTTATTGTTTATGGTACCTACTTATTTCGGACGACCTCAGTGGCGCAGCGGGCGAAGGTCCGCCTGCGACGCAGGAGGTTGCGGGTTCGATTCCCGCCTCGGGACAAATGTTTGTAGGATCTGCAGATATTTGTTCAGGGTGTTCTGGATGTTTTCTATGTTTAATAATAAAATTATATCTATGTAGTGTATTGTAATAAGTATATCAGTTATCTAGTACCCATGACACAAGCTCTGCTTAGCTTGGGGCTAGATAATGCTGTGTGAATTGTCCTGCATTATTTATTTTATTTATTTTGTGAGCCAATAAATTGATTTTCTTTCTTTCTTTTTTCTTTCAGTCTTCACCTAATAACGCGTTTACCCCAGCGGTTGTCGGTTCTTAACTATTCAATGTTCTGTTTCAAAAACGTAGGTACTTAGATATTTCGCGTGCCAAGGATACTTATCCGGTTTAAAACAGTTCAAGTGAATCGTTAGATGGTTGATAAGGCGGGTAGAATGAAAGTTCGGTTCTAATTTGCAGTGAAGTGCGTTAGATTGAGTATTAAAGGTAGGTGTCTGAATATCTAGCAAGGAATACCTGTAAATACCTAGCTTAATAGGTACCGTTACGTTCATTGATAGCTGTCCACCATGATACACACGATTTGACGGTTGCGGGTTCGATTGCCGCCTCGGGACAAATTTTAATGTAAGGTTTTTGGTTATTATAGTGCGTAAGCCTCGCACTCTGTCTAATTTCTAATTTCTAAGAAATCAAATATAATCGCAAAAATTTTTAGAATTCGACGGGACTTGAACCCGCGTCCTCCCCTCAGTACGGGAATGTGATAACCAACTATACCACGAAGTCAAGTGACGTGGGAGTCGAAAATCTTTGCGACTTTCTACGGACTCAAGCGCCGCCGTTAGCTTCACCTACAGGGGAAACATTGAAGTTTATCCAAGCTCTGCTTAGCTTGGGTAGTATTATAATATCTGTGGCTTGGGGCTCGATAATGCTGTGTGGATTGTCCAGCATGATTTATTTATCTATTTATATGTATAATATTATTATCTAGGAATACATAATTGTTTTAAAACTAAAATCTTTCGATAAAATGAAGATAGCAAGCCGTTTTACATAAAAACAACAAATTTGTAACTTTTGTAACTTTGAACTGGGTCACGAAGGTGCACTTTTTTGCATGTTTACAACATCTCCAAAAACTATGGGTCTATCTTTCGCACATCTCGTTTGATCAAGGTTCGACAATACACATTGTATTGAGCGTAGTAGAATGAACAAGCGTCTATTTTCTTAGCTTATAGCAGTTCCTATCAAGACCACACGACACCTACCTACTTTGTGCACTGGGAAGAGCTCGGGCTGTTATTAAACTTAGAAAGTATCGTTACAACAACTTAGACCGTTACATATGCATGCGATTCTGGTCTCATTCGTAACGTAACACACACGGAGAAGTAGTTTCGCGAGCTAAAGTCGGATTAAAACTGCAGTGAGTTACTGCTGAAGTTATGTTGTATATTGCGGCAAAGAGGATTGCAGTTTGCGATGTGAAAGCAATTATGAATTAAATCGTGCATTGGAAAGGAAGGTTCATCTCGATAGCATACGTCTGTAAGAAATAAGACAATTATGTGCTACCCATAATAGAATACACTTTTATGTAAGTATAGTAATTAGATGAAAAAAATCTAGTTGAAGATAAAACTTCAACATTGGTATACTATTGCTTGAGAGAATTTGATATGGGTACAGGTGGATAGATTTAATTTTCAAAAAGACTTTGATTTTGAAATTTCTTAGTCGCCGCGCACTGCGTAGGTATAGGTACTATGCAGCACCTACTCAGCATTGTCGTTAACAGTGTGTCACAAAGGTAACAGCATTCACAGACATACTTCTGCATACTTTGGACGAGGTCCAGCAGTCTTTTGGCTTCAAGATGTCGTTCCAACCAACTTAGTTCTAAAGCGTAGTTTCAAATTGTTGTGCAATTTTGATGACTGTGTGTTCAGGGATATTGCTGTTTTGCAGTTTTCGTACAGTACCTACTTCCAAGTTAAGGGAAGGCTTAGGTGTAATGCTGCAATAAATTTTGTAATATAGCTTTAGGGTACTGAATTTACAACGCTCTGTAACTTTGTAGCTCTATGTTTGATATTTAGAAAAGACTTTTATACCACACCTGCTCAGAGGCTTGCTTTTTCCTTTTCCAAACATAAGGTATAAAGTACGTAATTGCAGGGGTACTGAAATGCAGGACGGAAAACTATAGAATTTCATTTCTCGCGCGTATATCGGGTGTGAAGGTGAAGCTTCAAAAAACGAAACATGTGAAAATCGCAGGTGCTCGTATTTATTGCTACACTTCGAATGATTTTTTTTTGTATCGATGGGTCTCTCAAAACTGAGTCTATTTGGCTGTGTAATTTTTTTCCCTGAACTTATAGTTTCGGAGTAAATCAAATAAAAACTGATATCTGCCTACGGTTGACGGGCGCCGACCGAGCCAGTGACGTCACACGCACCCGCAACGGTCACTAAGTGAACTTCGCTAGTAATTTGGTCATAACTTCGTCAATTTTTGTCGTAGAACAAAAAAAATTGCACTGTGTGTTATGGATTTCTAAGCTCTATAAATGTGCATCTCAACTAACACATTACGGATCCTCATTGTCAAAGACATTCACATTCCTTAACAATATTAAATAGGAAACACTAACCTATTTTCCGAAAAACACTAACTCGTTCATTTGATGAACAAGTGTTCCAACTAAAGCGGGAGCCAACAAAACCCGCGGTACAAAACACTTGATCAATTGGTGCGGAGGGGTCCAAGGAGCGGAACCGTAAATTGGCCGTTAACGAGGAAACGATCTTGTACGCGCACCGATGTACGGAACACAAGTCAATCTCAGCTCCGGTTAGGGCGTGTTATAAAAAGAAACTAGATGACTGAGAACTTGCGAAAGCGGTGGCTAGGTAGTACGGACAGGAATAATAGAATAGAATAGAATTATTTATTCAGGTAAAAAATTGGTTGTCTGTAAAGTCGGTTTACTGACGATAGTTGAACGTGACAACGTCTTAAGAAAATACTGATGGAATGGTAGCATTTGATACTCGATCAAAACATGTAGGTAAATGTACTATAGTATAGCAGCTGTCCACGCAGACGCATCGCTCACTCAAGTAGGAGAGAGACGGATGTCGAGCGCTCTCGCTTGCACTTCAAGCCTTACATGGAACGCCTCAGAGCGAGGTAACGCCGCATGACGTCATGAGCGAGGTAACGCCGCATGACGTCATGTTTTTTCGTGCGTGCAGCCGGCTCTATCGAATTATAAGACGTTGTCACGTCAAAAACAACATTACATTTCGGTTAGAAGTGCCTTAAAGCCTATGTTAGGTTTAACTAGACACAGAGTTCTCACCTGGTTCAATAGGAGGTATTAATAGGTATATTATTCGAAATACTTTAGTTATGTATAATTAATTAAAGTTCTTTACAAATATGACTACCTGACTAGCACATGTACTATTTACAAACAAACCAACATTTTTAATATCAAACAACTATATACTTACCTAACCTGCATCCTTGTTAAGAAAATATTAACTAAAAAAATACACACACAAATAACACTTACAAAAAAAACCTACACTTACAATTTGAGAAATAGAAATAAGTTAGCACTAAGAAATCCACGAACCAATTATGGAAAAAGAAACATTCTATATGAAGGCGCACAGTTATACAACAACTTACCTGACACCATAAAGAACTGTTTATCAATGCACTTATTTAAAAAAAGACTAAAACAATATATTTATGATTATATCTTTTAAGTTAGGGTAAAAACGGTACCAACCATTAAGGTGAAACCTGCTACGAAAGTTATTAGTAAACTTCTATAATGTAATATTGATAAATTAAGATAGTAAGTAAGGTTATATTGTATGTACTCATTTAAGTGAACATTGTTCTTTTGAGTAAAATAAATTCGTTAAACTGAACTGATGTACAATCTTTCAAGCTAAGTAGGTACCTATTTTTAGAGCAATTACAATAAGAAACTAAGACAGCCCGATAAATATCGAGTGCCTGTTGAGGAATATAACTTTTAACAAAGCTTATCTTACAATGCTTGATACTAGATATAGGTATTTATACATCAATATAAAAGACAACCGTAGATCTGCATGATTACGCACACAACAAACAAGCATTTCGCTGCGGTCCGAATGTTTCTATAAATAAACTTTACAGCTATTCTCAAAAATGCAGCCAAAACCAAATAACAAGCATTATATCTGAAGCCAGTCCAAATCCGTCAAAAACAGACGGGAAAAGCTGTTATGACGACATTTGTATTTATTTATTCATAAATATTAAAAACTAGCTTCTGCCCGCGGCTTCGCACGTGTATTTTTAAATGCCAAAATGTATCATTCTGAGACAGTACACCTTTGTTATGGTAAAGCGAATAATTTAGTGGAATTAGAGCACTAATATTTTTGATGGAATGCATGATTGCCTTTCTTTTTTACCTGACGCAAAAAGAGGGGTGTTTTAAGTTTGACGTGTATAACTGTGTATTTAATCTGTCTGTGGTATCGTAGCTCCCAAGCGGATGAACCGATTTTCGTTTAGTTTTTTTTGTGTCATAGATAATTTTATTCCGAGTGTTCTTAGCCATGTTTCATGAAAATCTGTTCAGCCAATAAACGTCAGCGGGTTTTTTAATTTTAATTTTGTCTTGTTAGTATTATAAGTAGCCTATTACCTATCTAAGTTAGGCTTTGCTCTAAGCATACGCCAAATTTCATCGTGATCTGTTCAGTAGTTTTGGAGATCCCAGGTAAGTAACAAAAAATCAGATTTCACAAACTTTCGGATTTCTAATATTAGTAGGATAGGATAGGATGGTCTTTTTCCTTATTTCGCGAATTTATTTATCTGATGAGATCAAACAAAATGCAGTGGGCCTCCGTGGAGCTCGAATGTGGGAGGGAACCACAAATTGACATGCCATGCCATGCAAAACCAAAAGGTAATAAACCGGACTTAGGTACGCTAAATCAATGACAAGTCATTTACGTACAAGCAACCACCCTACCTCACTCGCTGGCTTATACTGGCTGTCAAATAAAACAAAACAAATGACGATTGTGAGACTCCGCCAACATGTGGTGGCGCACCCAACGGGCTTGGTTGTCAAACTAGGCCCAAATCTCAGTACTCACGGTACCCGAATCCCCGTGGTATAAAACTCGAATTAAATTTTTTGGAACGGAGTTTCTTATCGCGCGTTGTGAAAGGGGGCTAGACGGAAAAAAATCATACGAAAAGTTGTAACGACATAATATTTTGACGAAGAGAACCGAGGAGAACCGAAGCGACGACCGCAGCCGAGTTGAGCCGAGGTGCGCTTCGATTCGAACAATCGTGTGTTCCGCTCGCTCGCGCAACCAACGTGTCATTGTCAAAAATATCTATTATGTAGTGTATTGTATTATGTATATCAGTTATCTAGTACCCATAACACAAGCTCAGCTTAGCTTGGGGCTAGATAATGCTGTGTGAATTGTCCAGCATTATTTATTTATTTATTGGAGTGAGCGGGATATATCAGTTTTCTGCGGCCTCAATGAAGATGACGCGAGGACGCGAGATTAATCGAAAGGAACTTCGTTCCATCCGGGTGTCCCTTGACACCTCTCAAGTTTTTTTTCTTCCTTGTATGTGAAAAGATATTGAGAAAAAAATTACGATACAAAAAATCATTAAAGTTTTCTGTTTCGCACATTATTTGGTCTCTCCCAGGAACCCTGTAGTCTATTGAAATAATTTAATATGTTTTGATTCGTAGGTACTAATAGTTTGGTTCCTTGAACCAATTTATTCATAAGTTGTGTAGTTTTCTTGTCATCATCATCATCAGCCTATTAGTCCACAGCTGGACATATTCATAGTTTTCTTGTAATAAGCAAAAATTTAATTTTTGCGCCTACACCGTTCCAAAACGTATGCTCTGTGCCGACTGTACCGCATGTATGAACGTATCTATGAACACGCAATCCTATACCTATTCTTTTCACAAAATAGCGCACATTTCGCAGGCTCCTCTTCCCCGAACACTAGCGCCGCCACATATTTTATCTTATTATTACGTCGAAGAAAGGAAATTCCAAAAATTACGTTGGGCAATTTGTGAATCATATCATAAGCTTTTTTTTAATGCATCTGTAATTTTTTTATTTTGCATACTTTAAGCAGAGTTGCGAAGTTGCTGTTTTTGTCCACCATGGTGGCAAAAAAGAGCAACTTCGCATCTCTGCCTACACTATACAAACTAAGAAATTTATAAAGGCATTAAAAAAATGCTTATGATAGGTATCACAAATTGCCCAACGTAATTTTTGGAATTTCCTTTCTTCGACGTAATAATAAGATAAAATATGTGGCGGCGCTAGTGTTCGGGGAGGTAGAGCCTTAAGTGCAGCGATATAGCGGTGGTGGTTTAGGACAGAACACTGTAAACTGGCCCTTACATTAGCTAGAGGAAGAGACAATTTGAATCACAGCTCCACTGGAAGCAGAAGCACAAGTGGGCACAAGGTAATGAGTTGATGTTGTGACGGCCCGCTAGGATGTCTCTATTAGAGCAATTGACAACGGACTAGATATAGACGGTTTTATGGGTGAACGAGGTTCCGGTTTGAAATAGTTTGAAAACTGACTTCAGTTCGTTAATATTTACACTGCTTTTAGGTTTCCCTCCCTCAAAATGAAAAAGGAACCTTTAAAGGATCACTTTGATGTTCGTCTGTCTGTCCGACTGTCAACCCCCTTTTCTCAGGAACGCGTGGACTTATCGAGTTGAAATTAACACCAAATACCTACTTAAGTCCGTTACCTCTTGGAGCCTCGATATAAATAAATCTTCTAAGTCATTGCACTCAAAAGTTACATGTCCGAATATGTTGAAATTTCTAAGAGAATCACGTGCACACAAAACGTATAGGGTACTTTCCGTAGATTTAGAATCGTGAAATGAAAAAATCCGAAAACGGTAAATTGGTAGCTTATTCACAAAAAAAATACTTTTGACTCTCGTCATGGACCAAAACTTATAGGGTAATACCCGTTGACCTAGAATCATAAAATTTGGTAAGAAGCAAGGTCTTACATTACTTAAAGTACGGAACCCTTAGTCGCGAGTCGTATCTCGTACGTGACGTTTTATTTCAAATCAAATAACCCAAACGACAAACTAAACAAGCTAAACGTGTTTAGACACCATAACACTAATTTCTAAAAACAACTCATTAATTACAAAATGTCCTAAAATTTCTTACAACAATCAGTAAAACCAAACAATGGAAGTGATCATCAACAAAAACAACACACATAAAATTCCTTTATCTATACCTACCCCAGAGCTCCCAAGGGCGAATAACCAACAAAATCCAATAAAAAAATCTTACTACAAAAACATGGTCAATCCATTTAATCTCAAAGTTTAACCATTTCTTATCTCGCAGGAAACTGTTAAAATAGCCATTATCCGTATCCAAGTCAGTGTTAGATATTATTATTTTAATTCCCTAAGGACGGATATGTTAACAATACGGCACGTGATTGTGTGTTTTCCTTCAACAAAATTATCCTGATAAGAATACGACCAGATGGTTGTCACTGGCCATAACATGGGCAGTAGCGGACCAGAAAAAATACTTTTTAATATTATTTTAGACCGCGATTTCGTACGCCCCATTCCCGGATTAACGTACCTAGTGTAGGACGCCCTCCGGCAAGGTGGGATGACGACCTGCGAAAGACTGCAGGCAGATGCTGGATGCGGCAAGCTGAAGACATGGCGCTATGGTGCTTATTAGGGGAGGCCTATGTCCAGCAGTGGACGGTATTTGGTGATAGGCGATGGTGATGATGATTTCCGGATATAACGTATTTAGGACTTTTTGTGTAATTTGTAGATTGATCTTCATATACAACCTACACCAAATTTTGATCTTGATCTGTTCAGTAATGGATATCTAAAATTGCAAACATATTCCAATTTTCACAAACTTTCGCCTTTTACAAGCTTTTAACTTGCAATGTATGCACCTCCTAACTATATCATGTTTGTACGGGTGGAATCTTGAACCTCAATTTTGAAGCCGATATCTTCAACCGATTGAGCTGAAATTTTGTATACACGTTTAGTCTGGATGACCATGCATTAAAAGCTTGTTTTTAAAAAGGTTTTTTTTAATCTTAAAACTCATTAATAACTAGCTTCTGCCTGCGACTTCGCACGCATTTTTTTTTTATGGAAACGTTTAAAGGTGATTTCTATCCCATGGGAACTGATTTATGGGATAAAAAGTATGCCTAGTAGCCTATGTTTGATTTCAGGATTATGATTACTTGTATGCAAAATTTCAGCCCGATCCGTTCACTTGTTTTGGCGTGAAGAGGTAACAAAATTTCGCATTTATAATATTAGTGTGATATGCCTATATTATATTTCCTCTATGAAACTGGGTAAGTGTATAAACAATTGATTATAGTTCCTTGTGTGAAGCTAACTAGCCCACAAACAGACACATAAGGACACAAACGAATAATGGCCCTTTTTTGTTGGTCGTGAAAAAGCATCCATTTTTGAGAAAACTATTAGTAAACGTATAAGAAAAGTTACGTACCTACAGATATTTTATAGATATTTTTAAATGTCTTTTTAACCAGACAATATATTTAAGAAAAACAACATATTTTTCCTGTTCTTCTCTGAAACCAACATAAAATTAATTAATTATCTACCAGGAAAATGGCTTGGACATTTCTACCTATTTAACGTCTAATTAGGTGTTTAAAGCTTTTACTTACGTCAATTGTATCAAATACTGGAAAATATACGTGTAGGGTAAAGTCTGGTTTGATGCCTCAGGAAGGATACGGATACGTGTCCCGTTGCAAAAAACTCAACTCCTGAAAATCGCAATCAAGTTTTTTACCCATAAAATTAAGCTTAATAGAGAGCTGAGAGTATCTGGCGCAGTGCGTTCCCAAACAGCGGGGCAATGCAGCCAGCATCTCGAGGACTCTTCCGATTAGTATTGAAATGGATCAAGCGAGCTATCTCTAGATTTTTTGCCACAGTCTGCAGTTAGCTCTTTCAATAGTAGATACTACTTAGTTCTAACTTGTTTCTAATTTGAAATTGTGCTAGATATGTAAAATATTAATACTTAAATGCGATTTTCAGAAGTTAGGTATTTTATATTGACGCACGTTGCACGTATTATCACACCAACTGAGGCGACCCGGCTATCCCTACTTTACCCTATTCTCGTCATACGGAATTTACCTTCCTGTCTTCAGATTACGTTATTAACTCGCTCAAAAGGAGTTATTTGTCCCAAAATTGAAATCAACCATGTTATTTACGTCTTTTTTGTTCATTGCGTCAGTCATAAATTAATTTATGATTGATTGATGGGTTTCAATTTTAGAACTTGTAGGAAAACTTACATATTTATCTGTTCATAAATTTTAAGACACAGGTTTTGTTAAGAAATACTAAGTTCTAATAAGGCATTTTCTCTATCGGCGAGTCTCTCGCGCGAATAAATATTGTCGTTGCGACGATATCGCCGTGTGGAGATACGTTCATAGAATTGATAAAGAATTAAAATTAAAAAGATAGTATGTGAATAACAGCCAGAGGTACTCCATACGCCATGTGGCGCGGCGGGCGAAGGTTCGCCAGCGACGCAGGAGGTTGCGGGTTCGATTCCCGCCTTGGGACAAATGTTCGTACGATCTACAAATATTTGTTCTGGTGTTCTGGTCTTTTCTATGTATAATAAAAAATATCTATCTATGTAATTTACAATATTATCTATATCAGTCATCTAGTACCCATAACACAAGTTCTGCTCAACTTGGGGCTAGATGATTCTGTGTGGATTGTCCAGCATTATTTATTTATTTATTATTATTTATTTACACAACTACAAGAAGAGCAGCATCTTCCGCCTGTGTCTTTAACAGTTCCACTGCGATGATTAATCCACCTGCCAAATGTGGTGATCATGGTCAAAGCCCCTGTTTGGAGTTCAGGTTCAACAGTTGATGTTTAAGACCTAAAGAGGTAAAGACTATTTATTCGCCTGTGGAAATGGTCACATAGTTGGGTCTCGCAAACTGCCTTAACTTGAGCCACATTTTATTAAATTGTAACCAGATATGTTTATCATTTTTCTGTACAGACGGCCAGATAAGACAGAGTGTTTGAAACGTTTCGCAATAAATTCATATTAGTTGTATACAGGGTGTCGATACCTATTGATTTTGTAAAGATTGACAAATGTAATTAGCATGTGGACAGTCATAATTCCATAGATAATAGGGACTTGGCAGTTACCGTTCTTAGTTTAACACGTTCTCTGCCAGTAGTACAAACAAAGAAAATTATAGAAAAACTTTTTGGTTAAAATTGATGCATTAGGTCAAAACTTAAACTATGATATCAGTTAGGGTTCGATGGGGTGCAGGGTTCCTGAGATATTTCAAAAAAACCCCGTGAGGTTACATGTGACCTACGCGGCGCTGTAATACAGTAAAATAGGTTTGCTTTACCACAGCGCCGCGTAGGCCACAACCACAACACAATGTCGGTCACCCGCACACCTCATTCGCCTGCCAGCGTTTTCACGGAGCGGTTGTGTCGTTGCAGAATTTTCTCGTTTGGTGTTAGTGCGGTTTCGTAACGATGATATGAACCATGGATTTGCTCAATTTAGATCTTGACATGGAAGAAAGTCATTAAACTGTTCTTTTATTTTCACCCCTTTCAATTTTTGTTCATATTTTGTACAAATACGTGAATAGGTGAAAACCACGTTGAAGGATTGCTCCACAGCACCGTACCGGTCACTTACTATAGAGAAATGTACGATAAACGTGTCCTACGGCTCACAAACTCGTTTCTAAAACAGGTCTGCTCTGAGGTCACCGGTGCCCTACGCGGCGGTATGATACAGGACAGGGTTCGGTCACCGGTGACCTACATGGCAGAGAACGTGTTAAGAAATATCTGTTTGAGAACGTTTAGTGAGTTCAAAGCGTGGTCTTTCTTTGAACATATGTATTTGAAATTTATTAGATACATGTAACAAATAGTTTGACTTTCCCTTGACTATCTTTTTTGTAAATTTTGACTTTCCTACTGAACAATTTTTGTTTTTAAGCTTCAGTGTCATGAAAACACTCTGTATAATTAACAGTCATCATACGTTCATTTGAAATTAATTGTAGGGCGTACGCACAGGATATTTGAGAGCTGATAAAATTGCTCAGATATTTGTTAAGTGGTTCCGTATGATCACTTAATCACTGATCATCACTGACGCATGGATCTGTCATTTCATTACAGTACCATGTGTTTTGAATAAAAAAATCCAATAAACTATTGGATTTTTTCATTAAAACAGCAGCGGGATGACACACGGCTTATAAATAAATTTTATAACAAAATAATAAGTATTAAGTATGACATCCATCTAGCTAGTACCCTTATCATAGCTCTGCTTAGCCTGGGGCATAATTTAGTAATTTATTTTTTATTAAAGTTTACAATTTTCACCTTGATTTGGTTGGTACAAACTTATAAAACCTTCTTTCTCAATCAATACCTGTTACACCTGCGTTTTACCATAGTAAGCATTTTTATTTCAATAACCCTGTATCAAAAATTGCAGAAATAAAAAATATCACCAAATAGGCCAGTAGCTTGTGGGACCAAACAGGAATTATTCCTATTTTTGGAAGTCGACATTATGCCACTCCATAATTATTTTATCTTTCAAAGAGGTTTTGTAGGTGCATAAAATATACTCTGATTTAGTAAATACAATTTTTGGTTATCAAGGTGATTTAAATCTACTAAATAGTGTACTTTATGCAGCCGGAAATGACCAGGTTGAATCAGGTCTACAAAAAGTGTACTTAGTGCACCCGGGTGAATTACCTCAGGTGAATTAAGTATACCGCCCCCTTTATTTCCGTCACAGTGTTTAATTTTATAATTTGATCTTTTCTAAGTGCAAGTAAGTATATTAATTGTATTTATGGAAATAATTTTTTTTTTATCTGATTTGATTTGCAAACTTGTAAATTTCCTAACCCAGTGTCAAAATTCACAAGAAAGCAAGAGAAAACCAATTGTCTTCTTTTGAAGCTTACTCAAGGAAACCAAAATTCAAACCGTGCTCCGGCGCGTCTCAAAGGCCAGAGCCATTCCTTCGAAGGACAAAGCCTTTTGCTGCGTCTGAAACGACAATTGTTTCACTGAAGAGTGTGACTTTCTAAGCCATCTCGTTTTAGCAAGAATTTAAACGCCATTTTGCTAACTTGGCTTTTTATACTTTTCTGTTCAACTGACTTTTTATTTTCTAACATTATTTTTATAATAAGCAGAATTGTTCTATAGTTCAATCAATAGATTCAATTGTAAATACTAGTTGTAATTTATTTCTATTAGTTGATTGTAATTTTTTTTTTAATAAAGATTAGCAGAAGCAAATAAACTTATATATATAAACTTATATACTTTTGTTGGATAAGGAGAATAACAGAGAAATAAAACATTCATACACGGTAATTGAAAACATATTTGCTTTTTTCTTGTTTTAAATTATTTGAGATCAACTTTTTTCAATTTTCAGATAGTTATTATGGCGTCCTGTCCCCAACAAAGGGATTTCTTATCGTGACCTCATTAGATTAATTATTAATTAGGAAAATCGGTACATTTTAAGTGTCATTTAAAATTTAATATCGATCCATAAATTCTCAATCTAGAGATGAAGAGATAAGACACCGATACCACAAACCATCATCATTAACTTAATATTACAGACGATGGCATGTCCACCAAAGGGTAAAGTCGACCAATCACCATACATAAGTTATGAAGCTAGCGTGCTTCTGGGCCCATTACTGGGCTTCTATGAAAAAGGACATTTCAGCCTTATCGGTGGATATCACGAGAATAAAAACCGCTGATAAGATCGCGTAGGGGCGGACATTGGCGACTTAGTGTCGATGTCGATGGACTGAACCTTCGATATCCGAAACTGGAAACAAATGAATTACGGCCGTTCTCGAAATCTCGAGTCGATAAATAGGTTTTATAACCTGCGTAGAATCTAAGAATCGGATTGAGAATGACGACATTTCTCACCCGAAACTGGTAACAAATGAATTACGACCGTTCTCGAAATCTCGAGTCGATAATAGGTTTTATACCCTGCGTAGAATCTAAGAACCGGATTGAGAATAACGTCATCTCTTATGTGTCCTGGTCAGTTCGGATCCGATCTTATGATGTCCTTCTCCCATTATTTAGGTACGTAGGTTATACCCCGAATACTCCGAATACCCCGAACGAAATTTTGTAATGTCTAACTCTAAAGTTTTATAATAACAATGGTTTCTACAACGCTGCCCGTTGTTTTTCGTACAAAAAAGGCCACATTTTTTAAGCTAGATAGTTTGTTTTATTGCCAACAGAATCGATGCAAATATCTACAACAGACAAAAAGGCCACATATTTTTGTATTTTGTATTTATTTATTCCATCGTAGGTACACTTGTGTTACACTTGATGTCGTTACATTCTATATTTATGTACTATTTTAATAATTACATCTATAGGTTTTTCGTTATAGGAAACACCATAAGGTAGGTACAAAGGTAAAAAAGAAAAATATATATATATACATAGAACAATTGACCGAGTCCATCACTAGCCTGGTGTGTAGAAGACAGCCGCTTATTATCGTCATTATCTACATCAGTATCACGGTGACATATGGCCAATATTAAGCTCATATCTGCATGGGGACATGCGAGAAAAAGCCACGCTATCCTTCGTGTACTAATAACTCTTTGTTACAAACATAAAAGGGAATAAAGCTCTATTTTTCTTTGTATCTGAAGATACGAGAATTCATATAGCAGTGTAATGAGTTTTTATTGAAGTAGCTGCAAGAAATTACACTGCTGGCCGCTTAACTTTGACTTCATATGGGTTGGTAATGACTTTTGTTGGAAGACAGAGCTATGGTTCTCTGTGCGCTTGGTTTGAACTTTATCTACTGTTGCTTGAGTGCAAATAAGACAATAGTAACTTACCTATTCACTTTGTTGGTACTTTTCTGAAAGCTTAATACTTATTTCATACCATTAAAAGTAAGGAAATTCTGTTACTTTGTTTTTGAAGGCTGTTAAGCAAATACTAATATAAGACGTCGACCGGCATCGGACGGTCCTCGTTAATCGCATCCGATGGATTTTTTGATCGTAATGCCCGGGTAGTGCGTCTTCTGTAACCTCAGCAACCGGATTGCTCATTTACAAACGAATAATGACGTCATCCGCACTAAAATCGCCGGCATAGCCGACAGTCCGATGCGTCCGCTCCGTGCGGTGCGGATGAGTAGACGCACTTCTATGGTAAACTATACTAAGAATAGTAAAATCCGTTTGATGCGGTCAGTGCGGAGCGTGTCGACGCTTACCTTTAAAGGCGACTGCAGACCAAATACCTTTATTCTATTGAAACCAACAATAGTGTAATCTACTCCATTAATTGTTATTTTTAAGGCCATTTTCTTGAATGGGAATTACATTAACTACCGTCAGAAACATTGCATTCCCTTGCAAAACTAATCAACAAATTAACCGCATGAAGGTTTACAATTTAATAAAATAGACACATGACGTGCATGGCATGTCTGCGAGTTATTATGGTTTGTTTGTCTTTTACACTGCCTGGAAAATACTATAGCAACTTGACAACTTTAGACATAAATACAGAAGTATTATAAATATTATTCAACATTATTATTATTTATCGATTGTCGACATCTAGGATTATCGACATAGCTCAAAGAATTTGCAAGCTAAAGTGGCAATGGGCCGTCCATATCTCGCAAAGAACCAACAACCGCTGGAGTAAACGTATTCTTGAGTGGAGACCGCGACTCGGCAAACGTAGTGTAGGACGCCCTCCGGCCAGGTGGGATGACGATCTGCGAAAGACTGCAGGCAGATGCTGGATGCGGCAAGCTGAAGACAGGGCGCTATGGCGCTCATTAGGGGAGGCCTATGTCCAGCAGTGGACTAATATAGGCTGATGATGATGATCATTATTATTTACTAGCTTCTGCCCGCGGCTTCGCACGCGTTGTTTCTATGGAAACGTTTTGAGGTTATTTCTATCCTATTCTATTTCTGAGGTTATGTCAAGTCACACTTGAATGCTATCAAACGGAATAAATAGTATCCTATGTCCGTCTCCTGGCTCTAAGCTACCTCCTCGCCAATTTTCAGCCATATCGGTAAAGCCGTTCTTGAGTTATAAATAGTGTAACTAACACGACTTTCTTTTATTGTATAGATTACCTTCACCGATCGACGACCTCTGTGGCGCGGTGGGCGAAGGTCCGCCTGCGACGCAGGAGGTTGCGGGTTCGATTCCCGCCTCGGGACAAATATTTGTACGATCTGCAGATATTTGTTCAGGGTGTTCTGGTCGTTTTCTATGTATAATAAAAAATATCTATCTATGTACTCGTATATTATTATGTATATCAGTTATCTAGTACCCATAACACAAGCTCTGCTTACCATGGGGCTAGATAATGCTGTGTGAATTGTCCAGCATTATTTATTTATTTATTTATATTTACCTTTAAAATAAATGTGTCAGCACACCTGACCCACCCCAACAGAACACAAAGTCATTATCATTATTATTCCAAAAATGGCATATGGTGTTCCTGACCATAAGTCACCGTAATAAGAACAATACCGATGTATGAAATGCACGGAATCGCGAGGGCGCGGGCTTCCCACGCATTCCCATGCATGGGGGTTGGAAGTAGTCAAGTGTGAGTTAGGTGGCTAGGCCAGGGGTTCCGTTTGTTCTAATAATTTGTTGTCTGGTTATCGGCAATACAGTTTACACTAAACAAAAACAGAAACCTGGAATACCTGCCACTTGTTTTGCATATTTAATTTTGAAATAAATGATTTTGTATTTGTATTTTAATTAACGGAACAGATGATGTATCCATTTCTGAATATGTCTACTAAACCCACTTGTAACAATATTAATTTCAAGCAGTCCGCTTCTATCAACTTATGGCATACCTATGCCACTCATATCTATTACGCTTTTATTTTATTTTTAAATCATGTTTGTATTTGTTGATAAAATATTCTCATTCACATCGTGCCACTCATCATCATCATCATTATCTCAGTCGAAAGATATCCACGGATGGAAATAGGCCTCCCCAAAAATAGCTATAGATTCTCGTGAAAACCAAAATAGTTACATAAGAAGTAAGTATTTTGGTTTAGTTATTAAGTAACTAACTATTTTGGTGTTCAAGAGAATCTATGGTGATTTTTGGGGAGGCCTCATCGTTCTAAATACCTATTCATTAAACGATGTCTAGCTATGAAATAAAAAGAACCACAATTTTTTTATTTAAATAATTGTTTTTATAGTTACGTCTTTTAAGATTTAACCCTAAAATGAAAAGGACATTACGTGCCATATGGCTCTCGATATTATCAAGTCTTATTATTCCATGATAAACTGTTCAGCAGGTCAATGACAGTTACGGTTCAAGGAATTGACCATCAAAACTAAAGTTGAGAAATTGACCATCAAAACTAAATTTAATAAACTGCGTTATATCGCGACGAGTGGGAGGACAACAGTTATAGCTAAAAATAAGTAAATAAATGAAAATCATTGTAAAATTTCGAATTTTACTATACGTAAGATGTAACTTATTTGACAATAAATATTAGAATTTCTTTATCACACCCGACAGGCGAAAAGGACGTTTTAACCCTTTTGTCTTGGCGTCTGTCAATTTGGTCAATTTTAAGTCAGCTTTTATGCTTTTAGAGACATTTGCATTTGCTAAAAGTACCTTCGAAAAAAAAAACATTTAAAGTCCACATTCGTATCGCAAGGCAGAATAAAATAGACTTGTTTTTAAATAAATATTTAATTATGATTGGACAGGATTGCGGTTTTCAGTCATGAGAAGGGAAAGAAATGCGTAGAAGTCACGGGTCACGGCAAATTAAACCCAGGGTGCAGTGGTAGTGTTGCTTTTATGCTATTAAAAGTCTTTATCGATATCGATAATATGAAGAGCGCTGAACTTTCCCAGGACTTAGTTCTTTTGTGTATGATCAGAATCAAAATCGTTTATATCTTTAGGTTAGTACTATTCAATGATCCTATCCATCCACGGTTGTCTGGTAGAGATCGCTCTTGAGCGATACTACCGTCACTTGTCACTTAGATTTTAAGCTGTTTTGTTGTATTGTTTCTATCTATAAGTGTCCAATAAAGAGTTTTCTATATATCTTCTATCTCTTTACTAAAAAGCACTAAGACAAGACAAATTTTAAATATTATTATAATTAATCTATGTGTGTAGTTGTTATTGTTGTATCATTAATTTATGTATAACAGAAATCTAGTACCCTATAATACACGCTCTGCTTACTTTGGGGCTAGATAAAGATGTGTGGATTGTCCAGCATTCATGTATAACAATGGAGGTGTATTTCCATTCTGAATTTGTTTGCAGGGGCAAGTATAGCCTTGAAATCTATCAAATAAGCAAATATTTCGTATATTTAGTTTGTCCTTAATTGATTCACACGAGGCAAAAACTTACCATGTTGGTACGAGGATTCCTTAAAGAATGTGCCTTAATATTTATCATGCTAAATAGTTAGGTTAACCTTAAAGATAGCTCACTTTAGATTTTAGGTTCATCACGATATCTTGAACTTTCAAGACAATTTTTAGAAAGTAATCTTATCGAATCCTGTCATCGATAATGCTTGAGACATTTCCCATCTCTAAGGGAGGTCTCGTATATTCAACAGGTACTTTGCATACCTTCACTGTATACCTCGCACGATGTGACGTAGCAACGTTACCTACATTGTTCTTTCATTATCTTGTGTCTATAAACTTCTACGAAAATAAGGCTTCTGTAGTTATTATAGATAAAGCAAATTCTTAGAACCTTTTTTAGGTTATTGTCCCCGCGACACAATTCATTTTTAACCCCCACGCAAAAAGAGAGTGGTGTTATAAGTTTGACGTGTCTGTCTTGGTATATGTGTATCTGTGTTCTATGTATCTGTGTATCTGTCTGTGGTATCGCAGCTCCCAAACGGATTAACCGATTTTCATTTAGTTTTTTTTTGTGTCATAGATACTTTTATTCCGAGTGTTCTTAGCCATGTTTCATGAAAATCTGTTCCAATAAACGACGGCGGGTTTATAACACTTGGGGAGTTTTTGCTCTATGATAAAGTAATACAATCTAAACGCTTTTTTAAGATAATAGACATTTGTGTGACCAAAATCAAATATGCTATTTCAATGCATTTTTTTTCAGGTGCTTTCTGACATTTAGTGATAGGTAAGGCACTTTCTACCTATCTTTTTTGTACCGTACCCTTAGAAGAAGAAGACTTAGAATGATAGTTGACACAAACGAGGTAAGTCTAAAAAATTGCGACGGATCGTCGCAATTTTCATTTTGAGCCGTTAGTACAATACTTCAAATGAGACGGAAAGCAGCTCTCACATAAAAATATAAAAATTATGTGTTGTACGGTGCAAGGATGTTTAAACACCAGTAACCGGAAAACTAATACCTCAAATATCTCATTCCACTGGTAAGTACTAATATTCCGTTTGTAATTTTGCCTAAAACAGTCATCAAAACTCATAAATAAATTTAAAAATTTCGTCCACCATTTTCGTGAAAATGATGCTATGCACTGGGAAAAAAATACCCAGGTTTTGTTACTTAGTAGGTACTTAGGTATCTAAAAATAGTAGAGGAGAGGGTGGAATTCCCTCAAGTTAGGACTTAGGAATCAAACTACGCGGAATATCACAGTTTTAGAATTTTCAGTCACTCGACGGTATTCTGAGTAGATTCAAGATGTAAACTCAAATTACTATTTTACAAAGAAAATTACAATCAATGAATGGAAACAATTAGAACTAGTATTTACAATTGAAACAATTGAGCTAACTGTAGCCTGTAGCAAACAATCTAGAGGCAGCTCAACTTATCGATATCAATACCAGTCGTCGCGTCCCCGTTACGCTGGTTGCATTGCCCCGCTGTATGGCAATGCTGGTGCGCTGCGCCAAATACTCACCAGCTCTCGGGTCCCGCGCCGCCCCGCCTTGACCAGACGCTCAGATATTTTTAAAATTCCGGAAAACCTCGATACCGCACGGACCTAGACCTCTCTCGGCTCCAAGGGGAGCAAATGCAATAAACTCAAATTTAAAATTGCAATCCATCCCATCACCTTATCTGTAGCAAGCAATACTTGCACGTGCACATGTTCTTTTTTAGGGTTCCGTAGTCAACAAACCCTTATAGTTCACCACGTTCGTCGATCCGTCCGCAGCTTAGTCCAGAGACTATTAGTAGGTACTAGAATGCTGTAATTTGTCTAAGTTGGGCATTATTATTTGTGAAAAAAATGCTAGTAGTAGGTGGAGTGGTTTTAAAAGGAAAACTACACAGCTTTAGTATGCTTTACTAGTTGAGTACCTAATAGTCATCCTAATCAACTTAAAAAATGTACTTTGGTAGGTATGTGTAAAACAGGTAAATAAGTTGGTTTAGATAGGCCATGAACCGTGCAACTACTTACACTGCACGTGGCCGAACACGCACTTGACCATCTATTTTAAATTATTGTTCCGAAAATGATCGGAGCCGATCTTATTTTGCTGACTTGGAGTAAAACCTTTTTGTCGTTTGACCTAGGTAGAATGATAGTAACCATAGATACCGGCTGATATTTCGTAAAATTAAAAAAAAAACAAGACGTTGGAAATGGATTTTCATAGATTTTTTTTAGATTTTTTCTATTTGACAATAAACTATTGACACCTTTAGTAAATTGAAATAGTGTAATATCAAAAATAAAAAGGAAGGTGATAAAAACAATGAAGTATTTTCTTAATGGGAACTTTGCTTCAGTTACCCAATTTTTTAGGGAAAATGCTATTCACTTGCAACATTAAATCATACGAATGTGTGAGTGAGGGCACTGTATTTACGAGCTGTCAAAACACACATGAATCGGTTTTTGGTTACACAAATTGTCAAATTGTTGTATAACACTATCCCTGTGCTGAGACAGCAGCGAGTTTTTACTCTATGACCGTACCTATGTCCCAACATAAGGTACTTACAAAAAAATCATAGATTACAATAGAACTAAATTTACAGAAAATTAAACAATAATAAAGAAGCGGAAACACCGAAACGATTTCGAGATGGTCCAGCGACTCACATATACAACTCTGAACGAATACCTTCAATACCTCTCTCACAGCTTCACAGAAAATTATCCTCTACATTACATAGCAATAAAGGTGAACATTGCTAAAACATTTCTGGATAAACTGACGTATATGGAAGGTTGTCTGTTCATATCTCGCAACGAAAAGTACTGCAATCATGAATTGTCCGACAAATCATTGAAAATACAATGAGTCAAAGGCTACTAAATACTTAGCGCATACAGCATGTTCATTTTCTTAGAAACCAAAATAATAAAAAAAAAGTGCTGGACAAGCACACAGCGTTATCCAGCCCCAAGCTAAGCAGAGCTTGTGTTATGGGTACTAGATGACTGATATACTTAATACAATACATTAGGTACATGGATATTTTTTATTATAAATAGTAAATACCCAGAACATCCGGAACAAATATTTGAAGATCATACAAACATTTGTCCCAAGACTGTCATCGAAGGCGGGATGCGGGGATAGATAATGCGAAGTAATAACATAGTAGTGTTAATTCAGTTGACACAAAAACTAAACTAATTGACACCACTAAAATCGATGCCATTCTTTTTATTTTGATTGAAAAGAAAGAGTCTTTTTAGTGCTGACAAATTTACTTAGCTTAGTTTTTGTGCCATATGAATTACCATTACCATCTGTCTTTGGGTGATTTTTTTTTAGAAATAAAACAACATGTTAGATGGTTCAAAATCTGAAATTTGAATTCAGAAAACATGGCCGCTTAATAACAAACTCGTTCATTCGAAAATAGAAAATAAACACAAAAAAGGTTAATCTCGATACATATCCGATCTGTTTTTGTTCTTAATTCAAATCGAAATTGATTACACCTCCTGTAGGTACACCTAATTGGACCTCGCATGGACCAATGAGAATGAGACGACAAAATAACAAATGTATATATGTGTGAGTTAATGCTGAGATGAATCTATGCTGCAAGTAAAGTAGGAAACCTTGTAAATCAATAACCTAACACCTAAAATACATTGACTAAAAATAGTTAAGACCTACAATTTTGTTAGATGTTCATCTATTCAAGCACATAAATCTAGACTACCAGAGTGATACGTTTACAAAATAGTTTAACATAAAATCAAATTTAACAGGTAGGCGAAGGTACTACGAGATAATTCGTAGCAGCGCTACGAAGAACGCGTTGAATTCTTTTGTATGGAATTTTCAATTAAATCAAATTTCATGATAAATATAATTGGACACCGTTCCATCAGTAATGATGGAACAGTGCCAAATCATATTTATCATCAATCATGATCAAGAAATAAATAAATTTTAAGTTAAAATCTTTTCCGCGTTATTATAATATAGTAAATAATAACGCGATATGATTTTAGCTTTCTTTTTCGTACATAAGTTATACTAATTTTGGTACTTTCCGTGTTATTGTGTAACCACGGAAATAATTACGCAGAAAATGTACCGACTAAACATTCAATTGAAAGAAAACGTATGCGATCGATAACCAAGTTTGGTAGCTTATAGAAACGCTTGAAATTTGAACTCTAGCCGCTGCACCAACGCGCGTGACGGTTGTCGCAAGTGGTGGATACCATCGGAAGCCATCGCCATTGCCATTGATACCATCTCATTGTGCGCGTATGCTAAATCACCGGATGTTGCCAGAGACGCGAGATCTGTGCGTTTTCATTGCACTCTGGCAACACTTTTTAATCATACAACCAAAATGATTTACAAAATCGTGTTAAATCGCGAGTGTGGAACTAAAACGATAAAGACAAATTTCGGACTAAACTCCAAAAAGCATAAGTAATTTTATTTAACACAAATTGTCAAATCAATAATAAACCTTCAGATCAAATAAAAATATATTCTAAAATCTAGTCAGAAAAGCACTTTGCTCTACATTACCCCATCCGTTGTTAAAAGGTTCTTATAAGAACTTTGTCGGCACTACATGTATCGATTATGCACTTAAGGGTACAACAATAGACCCTACAGTAAGGACGACCTTCCTACTTATAGTCCCACACATGCTGCTTGTTAAAATTTCGTGTAAGAGTTTCGAAAAAAAATCTTAAAAAACAAAACAATTTTAATTACGAAATTCTAAACTCATACTTATTTTTGAATAATTTGAATTTGGAATTTAATTCGGCTACGTAAGTTGCAATTTTCAAAGATCTATAAAATATCAGAGGCCACTGTTTTTCTCCTGAAAATTCTCGTACGACAATCAACAGTGGAAAACCGTCAAACCACGCGTGTCTCACAGAATTATTTCTGACATTTTTAGCTTCATTGTCCCCCTGAATACGGGAGTCACGCTCCAAAAGGAATTAATGCGTTGTCAGTACATCGGTACTCTACCTTTTGTACATCGCCACCAGCGTTACACATTGTGTCTACTCTATAATTACTTGATCTATGACCGATTGGCATGTACACACGGAATCTTGTAAGCTTCAGACTATGCCCAAAAACGTACCAACACAATAAAAACAAGTTCGAATCTTAAATCTTATGGACAATTTCTGAGTGGATGTAAGCTTTACTCTTTTATAATCGACCATAGATAATATTGTGTTGTGTTGTGCATGAGTACCTAAAATGATTAAGTTTATCAAATTTTCCTCTTAAAACTGGTAATTCTAATAGGTACTTACATTACCTGTTATTTTAAGAGGTGAATTATGGAAGGAATTTCCAAGTTAGTCCGAAAAAGGAAAATCGTTTAATACCTATAGGTACAAATATTCAACCTTTCCGTTCCTAGGTAATTATTGTTATTTCGTAACAATAACTCATTGTTTTTTCATATTAGGCCATCAGGACGAATTATTTTATATTTCGGCTTTTACATTGATGTCAATGATCGTTTCAAGGATAGGAATAATTTTCTACATTAAACTATTAAATCTAAGCGTAGAAAATTATTTGTAAGTACGACGTCGACTTCAGCTAGGTAACTAATTTATGTCAAGACCAATACTGACAAAATATTATATTATAAGGAATCATGGAGCTTTGAATGTTTCATCTTAATTTGGAATACCTTTAGCCTTTGCCCTTTTGCCCTTTAGCCGTCGACCTCTTCATTTCAAAAATATGAAGGTTCTTGGGTATTATATAGAAATGGAAGTTGCTTTTGGTCCTAGATATATAAGAATTAGTTTCATGTTTATACTGCGCGCGCCTTCGAAATTCTTACAAAGCTGCGCACACGTCGTGCGCTCGGGGCGCGCGCAGGCAGGTGTGCATTCTGACGCTCCCCTCCCGTTGCAGAGCGGGCGCCGCGGTGCGGGGCCGAGCCCGCCGCCCGCCCGGCCAATCCCGGCCCGTCTCGCCTATGATGTCATCGGAGGAGGAGGCCGACTCACACGCGCCCTGCTCTCATAGACTTCTGAAGAAACAGAAACGCGCCAGACAGCGCGTGGACGCCGGTGAGCCGCGCAATTCTTACTCGACTCTCGCGACGAACGGACACGCGCCCGCGAGCGCCGCCGCATTCATGAGTGGAGGACTTTACGGCGCCATCTTCGAGGGCCGCCAGCACTTCGGACTCTTCGGCCCTGGATACGCGAACGCTGAGATGCTCAACGAGCTTCTCAGCCGAGCCCCCAAGCAGGAGAGCCACGACGAGGCACCCGAGGGAGACATCGCGCACAGAGTGCTTCGAGACATTCTGCAGAACCGCAAAAAGGAATTTATGCGACTATCCCCAGACAATAACAATGTGCTCGCAAATAACAACAACGACGACCCCAATTTATCAGTGAAAGTGAAGCACTCTCCGGAGCGAGAACGGCCCGCGTCCCGGGACTCGCGGCCGGACCTGGACGATGCGTTGATGGCACTGGACAGCGCCGGCGACTCGCGGACCTCGCCCCCGCCGACGCAAGTGCCGGACGACTCTCTTTTGAATCCGAAATCAGAACCGGAGGACCGCGATAGTGATGCGAACCGTTCCTCCCCGCGACCGTCCCTAGACGTGAAACGTGCTCGTGTTGAGAACATTGTGTCGACGATGCGATCGAGCCCCGCGCCCCAAGTGCCCCAAGTGAACGGTTGCAAGAAGCGCAAGTTGTACCACCCGCAGCAGCACGAGGCAGACCGCTACGGCGCCTCGCACGCCGGCTCCGTGCAGACCGTCTCCGAGGACTCTGACGACGACGCAGACAAACCCCCGATTCAACAAAAGTTAGTAGAAAAGAACGCTTTAAAATCACAACTCAGAACGATGCAAGAGCAGCTTGCTGAGATGAGAGAAAAGTATTACCAGCTGTGCAATCGCATGGGACAAGATTCCGAGAATGCAGATAATGATGGTGCGTCGAGTGATATCGAGCAGAACGAAGACACGATGCCGAAATCAGAGCCGGCGTCGCCAGCGAAAGAGGCGCCAACGCCAATACCACCCGCGACGACCCCTAACATGCTGAATGAGATGAAAAAGATAATGACGGCTAAGATGCAAGCGCATGTGGCACAGGGGCACCTGCCCCCAGGTTTCAATGGCGGCCTGCCCCTCCTACCGCACCTGCCACAGGAGCACATGCACGCACCGCACCCGCACCAGCACCTCAACAACGCCGCCGCCATGTACCTCAACGTCAGCCAGAAGCTGTTCCTAGAGCAGCAAGAGGCGCGCATGAAGGAAGCGGCTGAGCACCATCAACAACAGCAGCAGCAGCAGCAACACCAACAGCAACAGCAGCAGCACCTCCAGCAACATCAGAACAACCAGCAACACAGGCCACAGTCCAATCAGCAGTCGCCCCAGCACAGACAACAGCACGGCCCGACTACGAAACCGCCTATGAACTCGGAGCTTGCGGAACGCCTAGACGCACTGAGAACGAACGCCGGATCAGTGGGGCCGGTGTCGGGGGCCGACCTGGAAGGGTTCGCGGAGGTGCTCAAGAGCGAGATCACGTCGTCGCTCGCCACCCTGATAGACTCGATCGTGACGCGATTCGTGCACCAGCGGCGGATGCTGGGCAAGCAGTCGGAGGCGGCGGCGGTGGCCGCGGAGAGGCTCAACAAGGACATCCTGCGCGCGACGAGATTGCTTGACGGGCCCAGGTCCCCGACGTCGAAGCCCCCCGAGAAAACCGTGCTGTCAATGCCAGGTAACCATCCCGTCCACCATAACGTACCGAACGGTAACCCGTTCATGACGCACAACCCGATGATGATGAGCCAAATGAACGGCCCCCGCGCGCCCGGAGCAGCCTTCCCGCTGCACGGCGAGGCGGGCGGCGCACTCGCTCACCGGCCCCCGACAGCCTTGTTCCAGACGCCGCCCAAGCCGCTGGTACCGCTCTACAATATGAACGGCTACGAGCGCGACAACGCCGAGCAGGCGGAGGCACTCAGCCTCGTCGTCACGCCCAAGAAGAAGCGGCACAAGGTGACCGACACGCGCATCACGCCGCGCACCGTGAGCCGCATACTGGGCGAGGGTGTAGGCCACTCGCCGGAGAGCAAGTTCCCTGAGTCGCCGTCGCCGCGGCCGTTCCCGGGCGGCATGGCGCTGCCGACGTCGGTCGCGATCCCGAACCCGTCGCTGCACGAGAGCCAGGTGTTCTCGCCGTACTCGCCGTTCTTCGGCGCGGGTGGCATGGGGCGGTCGCCGCCTTCAGTGCCGGAGCGCGAGTCGCCGCCGCTACCACAACCGCCCGCGCTGCTGCACCCGGCGCTGCTGGCGGCGGCGCAGCACCACGCCTCACCCGACTACCTGCGGCACCACGTGCACGCGCACGCGCAGCTGCCGCACCCCGGCCCGCCGCCGCACCACCCGCACCACATGGATGCGCAGGACCACTCCGACTGCAACTCCACGGACCTGCCCTACGACGGACTTCAGCCGACTATATCCTTTTACAATAGAGCTCAGCAACAACCCGATGTAAGTCCACACGATCGCTACGACCTTTAGACTGCCCTTTAGAGTCAATTCTTTTAAGACATTATCCTCCTCGCGACCTCTCGCTTGCAACCGAAACCTCAAAGGTCAGCGCAGTAACCCGAGCCAAACGCAGGGCACAAATCCAAGCATATCTTATTTCTGTAGTTTAACCTTACTTCCTACTTGATAGGTATTATTGCGGAAGCCGTACGTAGTCTGCGGTTTCTACGATCCCATGATCCGCGTGATTCTAAAATGAAACAAAAGAGGTGCTTCTGAACACCTTGCACAAAAAAACAATGTCTATTGTCTATTAAATCTAGCCAGACTGTTATAGTTTCTCAGTTCTCCAGTCCGTTTATCAGTAAAACGACTTTGATCATTTTTATTCAAATTTCAATTCACCTATTTTTAATACCATGGTTTACGGCAAATAAGTTATTTTCCTGTGTTGTGTGAGTATACAGATGCAGATATCGGCTAAGGCACGTTATAAGATTAGAAAATGCAAACGGATTAAGTATTTGTGGTGCTTCATCGAGCCTACGAGGATTTAATCAGATTTAAAAACCTTTTCTTTACATCCTATTGATTAATGTCTACTTTTGTCTATGCTATGTAACAGGAAACGTAACGTGTACAGTTTATTAAAATTACTGACTTTAGGTACACAAGCATTGAGGTTATCTCGGTTTGCTTCAGTTGACCAAATTCAGCATTAAATTCTGCGATACATTTTCTTTTATTATATGTGCCCAAATTGAATTTATTTACCGTCATATTTTTTACCTAAACCCAACGTAATAAATTTTGACAGTAAATCTTTCTCAATCTTGCATGCAATGTCTTTGTAAAAAAGGGTTGCCAACTCAATTCCCCGTTTTCCAACGTTTCTGCCAATTATCCGTAACTCCACAGCACAGCTCAACTCTAACTCCCATGCACCTTCGGAAAGCCAAGCTGATGTTCTTCTGGGTGCGATATCCCAGTTCAGCGGTCCTCAAGATGTACTTCCCTGACATCAAGTTCAACAAGAACAACACTGCGCAGCTTGTGAAATGGTTCTCAAACTTCCGGTAAGTGACATTTAACTCCTTTTTATTTCAACTTTCTTTGAGAGTTTCATAACAAGCAGCGCGTCAGCGGTTAATATACTAATCTCTATGGACATTTTTCAAAAATTCGTATTTATAAAATATTACCTATATTCACAAAGAAAATACAATCAAATAATGGAAATAAATAAGAATTAGTTAATTAAATTTAAATAATTGAAAATACAATCAAATAATGGAAATAAATAAGAATTAGTTCATTAAATTTAAACAATTGAAACAATTGAGCTAACTGCAGACTGTTGCAAACAATTAATAGGTGGCTCAATTGATCCATATCAATACCAGTCGGAAGCATCCCCAAGACGCTGGCTGCATTGCATTGCGTATTTATTAACTTACTACAGTTTGCGGTATTGTTTGTGATATTTTTCCGGATAAGAAGGGGTCTTTAAGTTATTCCAGGTCTAGAACTACAAGTGTGCAAAGTTCCAGTCTAGTACTGAAATTAGGACGTGAAGAAGTACGAAACAACTATTTTAATATTTGTGTCATATTGTTTACCAGAATAGATAACAGTTTTAAAATAATAAGAAGGTACCACAGAATTCAAGGTTGATTTGACAATCTAATTACATAAATATTAATTAATTTAGAGTACTGGATTTAATGTTAAATTAGCCCTAAGATACGATTTTCCTGTACTTACGCGAAGAACCTAATTAGGCATGGTAGCAGGTCTACGTGACGATTTGAAGCCATAAATAACTACACAATTGAACTTGTTCCTAAGTCAAGTTTGGGATTATCCGGTCACTTATAATTATTGTCATAATTAAAGCACCATCTTCTGTATATTTTTTGTGACGCAGCCAAATCCTTATTTTTAGGGAAACCCAACGATTTCCGTAAATTGGGGTAAATTCGAATTAATAGTCATCTCAGAACCGTTAAAGGGTTAGATTCACTATTTCCTAATTATCAAACATGAAGGGTGCCACCCTCAAACTTAAATCAAATCTGGAACAGTGTGACTAAACAAATGCTTATGGCTATGTTTATTTTGATGATTCTGTTATTGTACCAATAGCAGTCTACCATCATTGGTCACAAAGTAAGTTTTTTTAAAATTATGAACGTATTAATTATCTTTAGCAAGCTTTTCAATTGTTTCTACGTTATTTGTTAGTAAGATTAAATTTAAAAAGGAACGTTATGTCGTGTTTTCATAAAATAATAAATCGAATTCGGATTTGTATGAAATATTACGATAACTGCTTAGACGTCTACCTATTATTATCCACAGAAATAATTTTCAATTGAGAAATTACGATAAGTCGTTTCAAAACCAGGTTCTGTTGCGATTGATTCGTGGGTATTTGCAAGGGCTACTTATTTTTACCAAGCCTAATTAAAATCGAGCTGTTAAATTATACAAGATAATATAAGATATTTAGTATATATTATCGTTGAAGGTGATATGCAAGTCAAACTAAGGGTTAAGTACCAACTCAGTTTTCCAATTCTATTACCCAACTTCGTTTACCGTTGATAAATAGAAATGAGTTACCAACTCCAATGGAAAATTCTCGCAAGTATTGATTTGCACTCGACTGTTATCACGGTAGGCACCTGCCATAAGTGTGGTGTCTCTGATAAATGCCTTCCCCTCAGGTTTTATCCTAGAGGGCTAGATAAAGGCCAGTATCATAGAGATACTAGCCCTCCCCTGGTTTTGCTTGCATATCCAAAAGGCGAAAACGTTGTTTTGCTATTTGAAACTTATAACTAAAACAGCATCTCACACATGTTAAAGACTATAAGAAGCACTTAACAAAAAGGTATTTTAAATTTTAACAAACAATGCTGGACAATCCACGCAGCATTATCTAGCCCCAAGCTAAGCATAGCTTGTGTTATGAGAACTAGATGACAGATATACTTAATACAATACATTACATGTCACATCTACATTATATGTTTCATTGTTGCATGGAATATATTCTTACAGCGGAAAAGCAAGCATTCGTAGAATAGCTTTTTTTCTAAATTAATATATTTATTAATATAACACAACAAAGACGAAATCGAACCGCTATCAATCAACTTATCAGAAAAGCGAGCCGTATGCAAACACTTCAGATATATACCTCACATATTAAAGCTTTATATTATATCTCAAGCTTGTACTATCTTAGTTTATCTAACTATGATAAAATCTAGTAAAAGCTTCGATAAACTCGTACAAATAAAAAGATAAAACTGATATAATGCTAAGTAACAGAAATCGATCGCGATATTTACCTACATAACCTGCCAGACGATAAGATTCACTAAAACATAACATATGAACATTAAGAAAATTATAATTATTGAGGAAATATTCTTAATTGCTTCAAAGCTTTAGTTAAACGACCATACAGAGTTATAATGAGGTACCAACTAAAAGTCTTCTATCGCGCAACGAAAATTTCCTTTTATCACAATAGAAAACAGTCTTTCATGACTAAAAATCAAAACAAATTTTCTTCCGGACAGGTCAGTCCATTATTGTCACCGCTAATGGTGATATTGTGAACGGAAAACGGCCATTTCCTTCGCGATAAGCATCACTGAAAGGCAACTGAAAGGGTGAGGGCATAGGGACGTAATTAGAGGGCAGTTGCAAGAAAGGTGTCCACTTTCCACAAACTTGTATAATGGACTTGTAAATTTTAAAAGGATATTGCTGATACACGCGCACTTTAGTTAGAACTGGCAACATTATAGTTTTCTTTAGAATGACGTTCGATTGGGTACCTACTGTAGTTAGGTAACAAAGTTTTGAATAGGTACAGTAAGTTCGATTTATAAATCCTTCTAAATATAAATCATAAATCATTTTCCCTCATTCGCAATCAGTCTGTCCTCATTATAGAGAGTTGATTATAATAACAAACGACAATCAGTTTAATCAACGTTGACTAACAAAGTCAAAGTTTACGATAGCCCTTTCACAATCGATAACTTCAGATAAAAATAATAGCAGTTAATTTAAAACTTGGTTTTATGAGAATAATTAAATTACTACATGATAACGAACCGCATTAAAAAGTTGCTCCATAGTCAAAAACTATTGAAACTTTTCAAATGATTCTAATTTTATAAATACTTGCGTTAATCGAATTTCAAATATCGAACTTCCTCTAAAGATTAAGGCCCGCTCCACACGAACATCCACTTGTTGATGTGAGTAGTGTGAGACCTAAAGAGCCCTGCTTCTGAGTGCCTCCTTGTGTCTTTTGCGGGACGCCTCGACACCTTAACTCGTGTACATCGTCTTTATCATATTTTCTTTTTGTGTTATTTTACATTGCTTCGCTAGGTTACCTTTTCAACAGAATTAGGTCGATTTTTTTTATTTTTCTCACGAAATGCTGGCTGTAGGTACGCTAATTAGTCATAATAAGAACAAACTTTAAAACCAAACAAGAAGTAGGTTCTTCAGCGTCTATCAAAAACGCAAAAAGTTCACCCCGAGTTTTCGCGTCTTCATAAAACAGACCACAGCAAAAGTTCAGCAAACAAAGTCTTCACAGAGACTCCACCCCGGGCAAAACAAACATCCTTACTCAAAGTCTTTCCAAAGACAAATTCTTTTGGCATGCAAACTCAAAGAAATGCGCGGGCCCGCAAACAAAGCGTCACTCGTAGAATTAGCTACTATAGCGCTAATTAGTGACGGTAACTTAAGTTATTTCGCTTAATTAAGTTGCGCAGAAGTGGTCTGCGGCCGGCCCGTCACAGAAGGCGTCGTAAATTGTTAGAAACACGGGCAACACTCCAATTAATCTTTTTACACATCCAACTAGTCGCACGAGGGTGTACTTAGACCAGCCGAGGTAAAACCTTTTAAGCGTTTACACACGGGCAGGCGCAGCTGACGGATGCAACGAACGAAACGCACCGCAACTGTGACGACTAGAAAAAAAGCAAATATCAAACCGTTACAAAAACATAGGTGAAATTTAGTAATCTAGGGGAAAACTGCAAACTTTGTAATCTACTTCGCAAGTATGTGGAAAACACGTAGACTTCACCTACGACGTAGCGATAAATCAACGTACTTATATGTTTTAACTCGTAAAAATCATCGGCACATGCTTTTTCGACGGAGATTGAAATCTCTCAACTGTAAGGACTCTTATAGTTGGTTACGGAAATGTTGCCAGCCTTACGTCGCAATTGCCACATGCCTTTTTAACTTACCGTGTTAACTGGTTTGCGTATTTAGTTCAATATTTAACGTAATTAAAAATTAAACGAGAATTTAAAATAGATTCTAGATTAAAAGGAGGATGAAACGACTAGACATGTTTCCCGTCATTAATAAGGGCAAGTGTAGACCGGCCTAGCCCTAGCGAGTGTCACATTCATCCCCTGACTTGTAAAGTCACGTCGCGCGCATTGTGGCGGAGATTGTAAAATTTAATTGGTTGGCTAATACACTGCACCGTGCGGAGTCTAATTTACGTGTTAACATTTTTAATAAGGCCGGCGAGGCTAGGGCGCGAAGTGGCCGGCCATTTATACCACCGCGCTCATACGAGCACCTCCAGTAATTAATACGACCCTTTCGAGGAAGCTTATGAGTAGTTTTCCTTCAAAAAAACCTGCTAATTACTCGTCACAGAAGTTTTTCAGTGAGCGTCGCGAAGGCCACTCCACACCCAATCCCATTAGTGGGGCTGTTTATTTACAAGAATTTATCTAAAGCCCGTTCGTCGAAAAGAATGTCACGCCTCGCTACTAAATTCCGTGTAACGTGTCTTTACTTCCGAATTAGAGTTCTCACTCACGCGACCAAGGACACTACGTACGGTAATAGGCGCAGGGCGCGGCCGAATATTTACATATCATTGCGATACGTGGCCATTATAAAATATTAGCCTTTCGCCTCGCGTCGTCGTTAATAATATAATTAAAACACGCGAAGGCGCGGTTCTACTTATCTATGATCAAGGAGTAATACCCCGTGTCATGTCACGCTCATAACTGATCGTGTGTAACCTACTTTACTTTAAAAATAAACACATTTGAATTTCGAATTTGAAAGACAAATGTGTTTCCCTGAACTTTTCTATTTCCGTCGCAAATGATCATATTCCTCAACTTGTAACAAAAGTGGGAATTCCGCTATAAACCATAAAATCGCACTTCATTTTCAAGCTTTACTGAATTCTAGGTATTTGATTTAAAGGGAAATACAAGCGATTATATTGTTCTCACATGTAGATGGTGAAAAACCGCCGAGTAACCTTATGTAGGCGTAGCAGTGAGTGGCAATGTCTGCCATCCATCAAGCTAATGAAAGCGCAATTAGAAAAGTGGCGGTTTCTTCCTAATACCAACCTTATCTTGTCTTCGATGGGGCATCAAGTTTTTAATTACTCCGCCCTGCCTTTAATCATTTTAAGGCACTTACTAAGCTAATTTTAGGAGTAGGTTGTTCATGAATCATTCTGCGGTATATGGTATATGAGGATGCTTATGATAGGGCAATGTAGGTATCAAATACTTAAGTAGAAGCGGTTAAATGGGTAATACGGTGGTCAGTCTTATCGTTGCGAATAAATGACGAAGACGTTGTACAAAGTTTGATCCAACTGATACAGAATTAGTCATAATAAAAAGAAAACATCTAAGAATTATTTTTTAAAGATAGCAACACTTTTTGACTTGATAGTTTTTTTTTTAATAAACTTAGTGTTATTTGGGTTGGTAGGTACCCTTCAGTCGTCAGGTGAGGTCATATTACAAGTCTCGAAGGAGAGGGCGTTCTTTCATTAGCCTGCACCTTAAAAACCTTATGACATTTCTAATGACATGAATTTGGGCGGGAATGTCACGCGACTTTTGTTTTTTTTTTACATAACATGAGGCAAAGTGAATGCTTTTAGACAGCCAATTTTTCAAAGCTTTAAGAAATAACTTTTTTTATTATTCTTGAGTAGAGTACCTAGTGTTACTATCTACTGGAGACGTTGAACGTTGTTTTGTCAGTAAAAAATAAAAAACTAGAGTTGCATAACATAATGAGTAGGTAAATAAGGACTTAAAATGAGCATTTATGGTTTAAATTCTCGCATTTAACTAAGATTCTTAGAACAGATGCATTACAAATAATGTTTGTTCGTACATTTATCAGCGAGGGCGGAAGTCCAGTACCGACCCTTATCTACTGAAGCCGACCGGCCAGATCTTGGAGAACCCTGGCTGGTGACCATTCTTAGCATTATCGTTTGTTTACTGAAGTATAGGAAGGTCTAGTTTTGCTGGATATCAAATTAAAAGAACCAGGTCCGTTTGACTTTGTTTCATCGTTATAAAGTACCTAAATAGAATAAGTAGAGACACGTATGAGCCAGAGTTGGTATGTAGTAAAGTATGTAGTAAGTACCGATGTTGATACCTACATTATACAGGGTGTTTGGTGGATGGCCCGACAAAAAAGTGACAGTTAACCGGACCTTTTTGACTCCAGGTAACTGTCATTTTTTTTTGTCGGACCATCCACCAAACACCCTGTATTAAGTTGTGTATGATGACAGTTTGTTGTTTACACACTACACACATAAAGTTAGTTATTATTTTTTTTTACCTTCAAGTACTTACAAATTTTTAAATATATTTCATACATTCATCTAATAAGTTAATTATTGTTATGGAATTATCAAGCTAATGTACAGTATGATCGAACTAATTTCATTTGAAAGGATTTTTTTCGACGGTACTATTTCAAATTTTTATACGACTTGACATAGAGCTATCAAGTTATGTAGAGTTGATCAAGTTAGAGCTACCGGTATAATCGTGCTAATTTCTTATGAAAACTTTTTTGCTAACTCTACTCACAATAAATTGTCATACCAACGGTACTCGGTAAAGAACGTAAATAGATATTAAGGTAAGGAGTGACAAACAACAACATGCGAAGGTAAAAGGCGCGGCGGCGTAGGCCTCGCTCACATGGGAAATCATACAAATGTAATGTCTACGCCCTAAGACGTAATTAATTAATGTAACTACTGGCCTAGTGGGATTTCGATGAAGGTCGCGGGTTTGAGACATGCCGTGAATTATTTTGTATGAGTTTTTTTCTGTTATTATGTTTGATGCTGTAAAATGAACTACGTTGCTGACGCTACACAGATCTAACACGCAAGTATCAAGACTGCTCGTAATAATTGTTGAACGTTTTTTTATTTTTATAAACACAATGGCAAGACAATAACATAGACCAGTAGTTATACCTATCTAAATAGTTTCCTCATGGGTATTTCTTGAAACGTTTATCAGAGTGAGGTAAAGTGCCTATTTGTTATTAAAAATCAAGCAAGTGAAGTTTTATTTCATATCTTCTGTTTATTATTATAAAAACACATTTTTCCTTGGTTGAAATTGTTCAATATTGACTAAGTATTGATCTTATTAAAGTAATCACATTCTTAAAAATCAAACGAATGAAAACAGCCATTAAACTACTTATTTAAGATCTTTATTCTTCTAACTAAAATACAAAAATATTATGTAAGTACATATAAATATGAAATTGTAATCCTTACACATACGTACGATGTGCATGTAAATGTCTAAAGTTTCGCTGGTAGGACCTTACTAAATATAATAAACAAATGGAAAATATCATTAATTAATAAATTCATCTAAAGACTTTAGCAGAGGCAAACCCTAGGGAAATAAGCTCAAGTAAAAGCCGCGATACATTGCGTAGATGACATCTAGTTATCTATATAGTTATATCGACATATAAGATATAAACACGCTTTATAGATAGATAGATAGATAGATTATATCTTTATTGCACCATCAATACACAGAACAATTTAATAAGAACTTAATACTAACTATATAGAATATGGCACAATCGGCGGCCTTATCGCTAACAGCGATCTCTTCCAGGCAACCTTTGGATGGATAGGATCGGTACGTATTGAAGCTGACGGTGGCGTTATTGACGATGTACTAAAAAGAAATCGTTTATTAATAATAGAGATAAAAGAGAGCAAACAGACACAAAAAAAGGAATAAATAACAAAATAAATAAAGAATATCAGGAAGACTTATCAAGAGTGGACAGATAGTGTTGCTTTATCTACATTTTAATTTATTAACACGATCCTATGCACATTAGCATCAAAACATCACAGTTCACCTATCGCAAAATATTTCGCAAAAACTGTAAGTAATCGTAAATTTGTTGTAACTTCTACATACGATTGACAGTAACAAACAAAATGAACGTCAAACTTTCTCTTAAAAAACGTTCCATTTACAAAATAATTCTGTGCCAGTGATTCCCGCTTTTTCGACAAAGCTCCCAACTGCGCGGCTTTTCATCTCATAGTCCAAGGCATGACAGCCGACGAGCAAAGAAGTACACTTGACGTACTAGGAGACAGTTTCAGTAATTAACGAACTAATTCTGGGATCAAGCAGCGTGAACGGTCAACGGATGTTCTTTAGCTAGCGTACGTTTAACCCTTTTTTTGAAAATTTTAATACCGGAGTGAGTAGTTGGGGGGAGGTGGGGGTAATAAAATCTCGGCGAGCACTCAAATGAGCTGAACTTTTGAAGCCTGGGGTACAAGACAGAGGCGGGTCAGTCGGGGGAGTCATTAGTCAGGGCCGTATCGCGTATTGCAATATCGATTATCCATAACCATTTTTTTTTATTAACTGATTTTTCGAAAACTTTTTCCTGATTAATAACCTAATATTGTATAATGTTTTCGTTAAATGGGAATTCGTCTATACCATTTATTCACAAAGAAAATTATACTAGTATTTACAATTGAAACAATTGAGCTAACTGCCGACTGTTGCAAACAGTCTACAGATAGCTCAACTGATCCATATCAACACCGTCTATACTAATATTATGAAGAGGAAATATTTAATTCTTATTTTGTTTGTTTATTTGTATTGAATAGGCTCCGAAACTACTGGACCGATTTAAAAAATTCTTTCACCGTTAGGAAGCTTACTTTTCAGGGACTGACATAGGCTATATTTTATCCCGGAATTCCCACGGGAACGGGAACTACGCGGGTGAAACCGCGATGCGATCGTCTAGTTGTAAATAAAATTCTCAAAACCATTAAGAGCACGTTCCACTTGATGGTAGTAAATGTCTATTTCAAATTACTTTCAGTAACCTAAACGCAACGGAACTTTCCCGAGAAAGTGGTGAAAGCACGTCATTGATAAAATACAGGAGCCCACATAGCAGCATAGCAGCAGCATATCCTTGCAGAAACCATTTCATACGGGTGTTATTTACAACATTTTCCTAATAAATCAAATAACATCCCAAATTTTTTCGACTTCGACGGGACTCGAACCCGCATCCTTCCCTCATTACGCGAATGTTTCTTATGATTAACGATTTCTTATAAATTACCCTGAGTGTAAGGGCTTACGCACTATAATAACAAAACCTTCGTTTTCCTAACATTGTACGGCTATATGTACAAACCGCCAGATAACGAGAAAACACCTGTCAAAACAACAAACTATTATCATAATGACATGACATGTAAACCCCACTTTAATAAATTGAAAATCCTTACCCGTTAGTAAACGTTAGTAAGTATATACATTCTAGAAATAAGAAATTTCGTAAAAAATACTTAAAAAAAATCAAACTTTTTCAAATTTTTTCCAAAAAATAAATGACCAGCCCCGCCGATACCAAACTAGATATAAACACAACCTGGTGAATCCTGAATCAAAAATAAAAATCCACCAGTCCTCCCCCAACTCGATGGCGGTAAAAAATTATATTAAAATCCTAGACAACATCAAATGTCTTGAAAAAAACAACATGTTCGAAACCAAACTGAAAGAGATGCTCATACAAAAAAATGTTTTTACGAACTTGACGATTTCTTCAACGATTCTTTTAACGACTATTATAAGTATAGGTAGGTACCAAATAGTTCATCTTTAGTAGAAACGCACGATACCAGCCTGCCAGTTTTCCATTGCAATACCCTAAATGGTTACATACTGTGATCTTAACTTAATTAAACTCACCTAATCACTATACCTGATTGTATTAATGCAATAATAAAAATACTGAATAGGTACTAATCGCGCAACGAGAAAATCAAAGAAATTATAATCATATTGCCTGTTTTTTTTAATGAAAATTTAATATGATATTCAATTTAGTATCTAATTTTTTTGTATAGTTTGTTATGTACACTAAAGTGTTGAATAAATCATAATCCGTTTAAAAAGCAAAGCTTATTAAACTCGATGTCCATGTCAAATCAAATCATCTCTCCCCAATCCGCCCCTGGACCGGACGGCGCAGGCTGAAAAAAAGTTTTTTCACTAACTGAAGCATTAATCCAGCCGGTATTAGTTTACTCGCTTTTACCCGGCTATGTGTGTGTGCAGTGTGTATGTGTGCGGCACGCCGTGCAACTTTTTACATAGAGCTACCAAAAATTCAGAGAGTTCATGTAAAAGTGACGCTTTTGGAAATCAACTCAACTTTTGTGACATTCGCCGAATCAAACTCTATTGAGTTTTGTAAACTACTTTGCCATTCATTTGTTATTTGAGTGAGTGAAAAGTTGTGTAACGTGAGGTGTCTGATTAAGTGAACAAGCAAGTAACGTGATATAAACGTCAAAACAAGTCACAGCTGGACTGTTTGTCGACTTAAAATAAAATAACAAATTATAAAAATTTTGAACTCATCGCAGTAAAACTTATTTTAACAAATTGTATCACGTAAAAATTACGCCTCATTTTGTCCAGTAACATCAAGAGCCTAAAATATAAAGTGCTACGAGTTTCAACTCTTAACAAAAAACATATTCACGTATTTTTTTAGTTTTAATCGATTAAAAATAAAGGTATCTCCAACATCGTAGGTACTTGATACAACTCATTAATAAGCAAGCAGTGTTCACAACGAGTAGGTTTTACACTCATTCTAATTTACATAATGTTTAAGTCAATCCTTGTTTTTGTTCTGTGTAAAAACCAGTTTTGTGAACCTATAAATAAAAAATTTAAAAAAAAAACATCTCACAAAAACTTGGCGTCTACGCCTCCTCCGTCAGATCATCGCTCTACGGCGGCAGGCCGCCTAGCCTGCTCATTCTACCATGCTCCTCGAAAGCTGGCCGCCGTCCACTCACACACACAGACGCAGCCACCCTTAATACCTCCCTGTATCATTTACCAACCTCCGCATCACTTTTAATAACCATTGTATTTGGCAACGATCAAAATGAGTGTTTGGCGTCTGAAACTAAATTTTTTCGCAATTTTTTTGGAGTTTATTTGGGCATGGCTAAGTGGCATTTTGGATGGGTAGTCATGCGTTTTTATGAAGAGCGTGGTTTGCCTGAAAAACTTAGTAGGATAGCATTTGGATTAAAAAAATATAGAGTTCGGATAGTAAATAGTTATATTTCATAGGTAGAGTTTGAGTCGTAACTTAAATATTTTTCCGCTACTAAATTTTACCTAACCAAAATAGGATAAGTATGTCCTTCAAGACTAACCGACCTAATTTTATGAGTATTTATTTGCTCAAACAAGTAATTGACGTACCAATAAACTTAATCCAAATGGCAAATTTAGAAAGGACTAAGTATTATGTTAAATTTTCCTTGAAAATAAGTGATATTATGGGGAAACTTCCTTGCATAGTTTAACATTTAACAAAGGAAATAATTAATTAGGTACCTTTTGTACTAAAAACAAAAATGATCGTTATTTCTATTCTGAACATCTAGGTAATTAGCGAATAATCTTTTGCGTACAAGGAAAAATACAATAATCGAATGTAAACACTATAACCTACCTGCTATCAGTACAAGTTGAATTTTAATTGGCACCTACTCCTTTATTTAGGTTTAAGAATGATACGAATTATTATAAAACCATTGTTCATTCCATGATAAACCAGTATGAATATTGCAATGCATATTTATCCTACTACGTTGGTTGCACGAAGAAGTACAGAAACGAATGTAGCTGTACCTACTAAAAATATTACCTACTTTGTATAATTCAATAAATAATTTCACTAAAGTACGAGTAAAGTGTATCCAAAAAATTATATGGGAAGAGTTCGTAATCGCAATTGTAGAGTTAAAAAGAATAGACTGTCTTAATCTATCATTCTTTTTAAATTTACAATTATCGACATTCCTTTTTCAATTTACCAAAAAATGTTTGCCCATACTATCATTTCGATACATTTAGGGTAAAAAAATCCACATCTTACTCAACAGCCAGAACTGAAAGTAAGTACTTCGATTTCTCTATGCAAAACAGCATTATGTAGGGCAGTCGTGCGCAAATCTTTATCTCAGTTTTCGATGCGGGTGCGCCGCTACTCGGTACACGATAAGAGGGTAAGAACCTCGATTTTTTCTACTGGTAGATGTGTGTCATTATAAAGAAAAATATATACATAATAATTTTCCGTTCGAAATTTAACACACATACCCAATTACTAATATGAGAACTGTTCGTACAAATACCTACTTGTCTATTTGTGTCTGAGTATGGTCGTTCCTTGTCTCTTCGACGAACATAACATTGGTAACATTAACAAATACACGAGAACCTTCAGAAAGACAGCTAATATAATCGCGGGTCATTGAAAAACTTGTTCATTATTTAAAATTCAAGTTTAAAATCAAACAATGTATATTTCGCGCCAAGTAAGTCAAGAAAGGGAAGGGAAGAAAGTGAAGAAAAAAAAACAACGTGACCCTCGGCAACGTCTTGGTGGCAACATAGAGTTGTGAATTATTTAGACAAGCCGTTCGAAAGATTGAGTCTGAGTATGTACATACATAATTATAACAAATGTTTCAAGTCTTTCCTTTCCCTTAAGAGTGACATTTTATCGCAAATTATTTTTTATTTAACGCAAAAGTCTAGCCTGCTAGACCAAGCACCGATTATTTAAATTGACCTATGCGAGCGAGACCATAGTACGCTTCGAAATTTACTTTCATAGGCAAGTACTTAATAATTTTTCTAAAAGACAAACTAACTTAAAACACGAATATTTTTTCAATAACAGTCCTAACAATCCAATATCGTGATGAAGATGCACGCCGTATCTATCAATTTCTTACATCTACATCGCCTCTTAAGCGTAGTTCACACGGGAACCAATCTCCTTGAAGGGGAATCAACCACAGTTCGCTGAGACTTCTTTGACCCTCGCTTTAAGGAGTCCACCACCTTTAGAACAAAACTCTTTTCTTACTGAAGGACAAAAAAGGTGTTTATAGAATCTATGAGACCTCTTGCTTAACCTCATTTAAACCTTTAGGTATTCGTCACGAACAATAAAAAACTTTATTATGATTAGCCTATGGAGTCCCACTGTAGGGCAAAGACCTTTCTATCATCTTTTTATACATGTCTAACTAGCAAACAATAGAGATTAAAAACTCTTGCGCATTGCAATTTCTATTATAAGTATCTACCTAGTCCAAGAACTTATTACACTGTGTTATTATTATTAATAAAAAGAGAAAATTAAGTACATTATAATGTCATATCAAAAGTAAGAAGTAGGTAAATATTCTAAAAGAGAGAGCCAAAAGTTCACTTCCAAGAAGGTATGTGTATTTCCTCGAAGATGATGAGAACTCTACACGTGTAAGATTTTGCACCGCTCGGTTCAACGTTTTCATTCAAGATCTTTCGCAAAAAAAAACAATGAACCAAGACGTTGCCAGGTAGACGCAAGATGTTCGCCTTAAGAAAGAGCAGAAAACACCATCGAAAAAAGAACCCTATCACTCTGAAATTAATTCCAAAATGTTTAAACCCGTAGGTCTGCAGAAGTAATCCATTGTCATCAATTGACGACCACAGGCATTTTCATTTGAAACGTATCTGTAGAGAAATAGAGTTGAATATAGCATGTGAATACTGTTGCCAAATTCCGTTAAGGATGCAAACAATGATATTGTTGAAAACAGCTGATTCCAAATGTAACGGTTTCTAATCCAGTAGGTTAAAGTGTGAGAAAAGCGCGGGCAAACCGAAAGACTATCTGTTGTAGACAATATTAGTTATCTTAGACATCATTTTATATTAAATCAATGGTTTTTAAGCAGTAGGTACAAGCACGCGAGAAAATGAAAACCAGAGAAAACACTGCCTACCTGATAAGTTGATAACCTACTGGCAAACTGCCTAGTTTCTTTCGTTTTACTTAACCGCCCGCATCCTATTTGCATAGTGAACTACTTACAAAATCTATTTTACGAGGCTGATTGTATCTTAAAATAACATCTATCACATTATCATCATCAGTCTATATTAGTCCAGAACTGGACAGCCTCCCCTTATGAGCGCCGTAGCGCCCTGTCTTCGGCTTCCCGCAAAATCTTAAAATATCGACACAGATCTACCAATTCAGAAGTTATTTCATTTTATTGGTATGGAAGTGAGATAAAAATGTGTGAAATATGTATGTGATATTGTTTTAGAGAAGTAGGCAGGTATGAACTGTAAGGGTGAGAACAACCCCATACTCTCAACTTTTTTCATTTAGTGCATTCTTCAATTAGTAAGCTTGTAGCAGATTGCCAATTAAAAAATAAAAACCGACTACCTATGCGAGCAAGAGGTTGCCTCTTCCAACCTTCGAGCCCTACTATCTCTAAAATAGTCTAAAAAACTACACAATTGACACAATTACCACTTTTCGTAACCAAAAATAGAAAACAATTCGCATTAGGTTTTTTATTCTCTCATTAGGAGGCACTTGAAAACAGAAATATACTGCGACACTAGCAGGAATGCGAAAACCGAATTAGCTCGTCTGAATGCGAACTCGTAAGTAATTAGCCTCGCGAGACCCTCGATCCGACGAGAACCGACTCTCGTAAGCCAACCGTAGAGAAGATAGCGAGATGCAACGTCGAGAGCGAAAATGGCTAATCAAATCCGTCGCTCTCGACGGTTCGAGTGCCTTTTTTTTTCATTGTGCCGTGAAGTGTCACGCTGATGGGTAGGATAGGCATACGGGATCGTTACGGAAGTGACAACGAGTTTACGTTCTAGGCAATTCCAACGGAAAATCGTACGATCGCGATCAAAATAGCTCACTGCAATAGTATTTTGAACGTACTTTTTCCGTATTATTTGTAATACGTCGAAAGCTATCTAATGGGGTAGCATGGGTGTAGCAAAGCCTGGAGTATATTATTTGAAGTATCTGTGAAATCCGCCTGTGAAATGCTAAGCTGACCTAGAGATTCGCAGAAATGACCAAACATACTGACCATGTTTGGTCATTTCTGCGCTGTTACACGGGAACGTTGATAATCGGCTTTCAACGGGTTACGATTCTGATACCATTGCACTCAGATCTCTTATCACTTTCGAAGCACTGAGTTAAAGGTTCTTTTAACAAGTTAAGTCGACGTGCAACTTACTAAAAAGCCCCGTGGCTAGGTGGGATGACGATCTGCGAAAGACTGCTAGCAGATGCCGGATACCGTAAGCTAAAGACGGGCTATGGCGTGAATTAGGAAGAGATTGTCTAGTCCAGCAAAAGACTCTTATGGAATAATAGTGATGATGATGTTAGAACATTGAAATATCAATTAATTAATTGGAACTTTGAAATTGCATTACAAATAATAATCGCATTGCATCTTGTCCCATTCAATGCGACTAAAGATCTATTTCCTTTGTTACAGAGAGTTCTACTACATCCAAATGGAAAAATACGCCCGCCAGGCCATAAGCGAAGGCCTGAAGGCGGCAGAGGACATCCACGTGGCCGGAGACTCCGAGCTCTACAGGGTCTTGAACCTGCACTACAACAGAAACAACCACATTGAGGTAGGCATTGTATGTATTCAAGTGTCGCACTTTTCATAATTGTAACTTCAGAAGCTTGGCTAGTTGAAAGTTGGAATTGGAAATGGCATTTCATAAAAATATTAGAAAATAATTATTTGCTCTAATGCCCGGGTTATTTTTGAAAGAGTTTTTTTAATAGAGATAAAGAATTTTTGATCTGTCTTAACCTACATATGGATGACAAATCCATATGATCCATATGACGATCTTGTGATATCACAAGATTGCGGTGAGTGGAAGGTGGGCAGGCAGGCCTTTGCTCTGCAGATGATGTAGGATGAAAATAATAGGTACCTTAAGTGTTAATCATTGAAGGGCATAAATCTTCTTGGTTTGGAAGACAGATGTTCGATATAGAGCACGGTTATATCGAGCCTTTAGAAATTCAGTTGCTAGAAAGTCCAAGATAAAGCGTCAGTCGTTCTGCTTAGAAGCCAAGATTTATCTTCGAAAGTAGCTAAAAGAAGCCATTGTCCATTCTAGGTGCCGTCAAACTTCAGATACGTGGTGGAGCAGACCCTGCGCGAGTTCTTCCGCGCCATCCAGGGCGGGAAGGACGCCGAGCAGAGCTGGAAGAAGTCCATCTACAAGGTCATCTCTCGGCTCGACGATCCCGTGCCTGAGTACTTCAAGTCTCCAAACTTCCTCGAACAACTCGAGTGAGCACGACGCAACGCACAACGTTCGGCAAAACTAAATTAACATTGGACGATTCGTTTCGCACACAAAATTTTACGACACTCGCATTTAGGCCTTCAGATTCAAAATTATTGATAAAAAGTTAAATTAAATTATAAAAAATTGAATTGGTACGTTGAACGTCGAGTGGCGCGGTGCCTCGCACACTCTGCTAGGAAATTCATTAGGTTATAACGAGTAAGAGAAGATTTAAGTCACCTAGAATTTTATTTCTGCACATAATATATTTCGCTATATATAATTATTATTATATTATTATTAAGTATTATCTTTAAATGGTTTTTATAGTTGTGTATATCTTAAAATCATTTATGGATTTATCATTTAAGGAAAAAACGATTAATATATTTAACTGCTTAAGTTTTGAACGTTTTGTTGTTTTTTATTTTTGTTAGTCCTTATTTCCTTATCGTTTGAAGCATGTTGTTGAGTTGTTCCCTTAGTGCTTGTGTTCAGGTCGCCTCGGCGGCCAGGAATTGTCAACCTTTACCTCGTCACAAACTTATTTTTAGGAATAATTCATTAAAGTTAACCATAGTTGTTAGTACAATAGAGCAGGGTTATTTTTCGATCCACAAACAAATAATAGTTAACAGATTATTTTTATACGACAACCGGTTTTGTGTTCTTGCAGATGAGATTTTCCAATAGAATAAGATAAGACAGTAACAAAATTCAAACCAATTATTACACATCCTGAGTTTTAGTTAATGTGAACATCCTCAGTTTTAATACGAGTTTCGGCAAGTTCAGATCGCGTTTAGTTTATGACTCCGGCACATCGGACTAGAATTAAGTTTATTTGTTAGATAAATATTTCAAAAATTTTGCGTGGGCCTTTTAAAATACAACAAAGCGAGAGCGGAGCGCCACACGAAGCAATCAGTATTCAAAGTTCATTTTATAAAACGAATTTCATTTGTTTAACACAGTAATATCAGACAACAAAATAGCAGTGTTCGGTTTACTTTTCTGGAATTATTTATCAGTTAGTTTATTAGTCTCTGGCCACAGTTTGGAACCGGCGGTGTGGCGCTCCGCACGCGGGCGCTGGGCGACCCTCAACCTCATAGACATTCGACCACATCCAATCAGCATGCAATAGCATCGAAGGCATCACACCAATAGACCAGAACCCTCCAAAGACCAATCCAAAAACAACAGTTCCTCATTCGGTACATTCCCTTTCGGTATCAGGTAACGCACAAACGCACGGGGCCACCTCGTCCGATCAGAAGTGCCTTCAAAAATGTTGAATTTTTACATGAAAATAAATATGAAATTATTCAAAAAAGGGCCCTCAATAGAATCTGTCGCCCAACCGAACTCCCGCGCAGCGCCCGCGATCGCCGCCCATGCACACGCATCGCAGTTCGAACGAACTACAACAGTATTATACACTTTTACTATTATACTATAGAAGAATAATTAGTTTCATTGGTAGTAGGTACGTAGCGCGGAGCCCGAGGCCTGCCCCGCGACGTGGAGGGCATTCTAGAGGGGGGAGTGGGGGTAGCCGGTGACGTCACGGAAGCAGGACCCGTCGAGGAGCAAGCTCGGGCTGGTCCGCATAATATCGATGTATTTGTTATAACAAGTAGATGCCGGCCGTCGACCCTGCCACGCGGTAACACTTTCAGTTCATATCCTCAGTTCGACAGGACACAATAATAATTAAGTTACAAATGCTTGATATAGATATACTACGATAAGATAGTTTATACATGTACAGAGATGTATAGCTACTTGTACATAATGACTACTATAGTTTTAATACAAAGATGTGACTAAACCTATCTTAGCGATAACGATATTTAATTAAGGAAACAATAAAACTGGAAGAATTGATAATTGATTTGCTGAATTGTAAAAAGTTATTCCATCCTGATTTTACATTTTGGTAGCCGCGCAGGGCCGGCGGCAAGCCTAGCTAAGCAGTGTAAGGCAGTCTTCATTTAATATTACACGTTTGTTATCGTTTAATTTGTAACCATTTTAACTATTACGATAATTAAGGGGTATCTCAGTTTAGGATGGACCGCGCGTCGACTGGGGTGCATCAGCAGGTTAGAAGAGTTACAGAGATACGCAACTTTTAAGACATTGACACAGAACATACACCCAGCCTCCCCCTTCCCGTTTGGATATCCAGTTTTTTGTTTCGAAATTATCCCGAACGTTTCCGGATTTCCCATTTCCATTAGCAATTATCCGCTTTTTTGGAAGTGGAAATCCGAAGACGTCATTCCCACCAGCCAACCTTCACAGCAATAGCCCGGTTTCAGTTTCCTCGATTACATCGATTTGCACGAAGCAGTCGCCGCTGGTTGATTCGAGATCGAGCATCTTTCCATGTTACGTTACTCTATTCTGTTACACGTTGTTTGTTTCCCCGAACTAGGCGATGGCAATTTAGAGCTAAGAATGTTCTGTACATTAGTAGTCTCAGGCGAGTACGACATCAAGAATTGAACATGGAATTGATTACAATATTTAGCCAGCTTGAGACGAATCACTTAGATTGATAAGGGTTGTAGCGCAGTATTAGCATTTTTACCTATACGTACATTATTTTAGTCATTTTAGCTCTAAACTGTCAACCTACTGACTATTTATTACACGTATTTAGTAAGTAATGAATTCGTTATTCCGATCTCTTGATAGATTTCTTCATTATCTAATATTAGTGCAGGCTACAAACACACATTACAATAGAAATGTATTGATTTCCCATCAACCGACATGCCGTAATTTTCAGATACTTGGAGCCGTTTAATGTTTTAGACCGTTTTTGATATTTTCTGGCGAATGTAAAGTTGACGTTAGTTTGTATTTGTCCGGATTTTTTACTTGAGTGACTCACTGTGCCATCCGCTACGAGACCACAATGGATATAATGTTAGGCGATCGAGCCGATATTAAAGTTTATTCGATGTATGGATTTTAATGTTATCGGTTGACAATTTTTCTAAATTAATAAGACTCAATTTTGAAACATCGAAATAAATTAGTCCACAGTGATCATGGGGCTACCCACAGAAAAAGTACAAAATTCGGTGTTTAGAAAGCTCATGTTTGTATCTAATTATATGTATGTAGATATATAGAAATGCCCTTTTTCGGCTAACTTCTCTTCTTATTATGTTGTGTCTAGGCTAATATACTTCTGTTCCAAAAATGTTCTCTAAAGATTTTGCTTTAACATTTTTAGTATTTTCGAATCCGTCTACGAAATCTTTGGATTAACAATTTAAATTAAAAGAAATATAATTATTTTTCAAAATTATTATAAAAATAAAACAATATGTAATGTAGAATATGTTTGGTTCAACGTTTGGGTATTATGGTTCCTAAATTTTCGAAATTGTAATAGACTATTGTATGTAGCATTTCATTTTTGGAAGTTAGATGACATTTAGGTGTACCAAATTAGCTGTATCAACTTTTCTATTATGAAAAATTCAAATTAAGGGTTTGGAAATTAGGTAAATTATGAAGTAAGTGTCATTCTTATACATAATATATATATATTCTGATAAATTGACAACAATGAGCACGGAAACACTATTAGGATGTCTTGAAACGAAATACTGCCGATGCTTATCGATAATAATTAAGTAGTTACTTAAGATAAGCCGAGCGCCAGAGTGTCTGTACTACCTTCACCAGATCTCTATTTAAGAATGTTTTGTAAGGCGTTCGTCGGTTATTTTGTATTCCGAATAGAGACTTCGGAAATTACGTAAGTCTCTATTTACAATATCCTTGTGGTCTTCATTCGTAACAGCGATACACGTTCATTTGAATTTGAACTCTTGTGTGTTGGTATGAGAGAATTGTTTATTTTGTGTTTAGTGAACCGCAGTCCTTTGTGGCGTACTTTCGGTATGATATATTTGAGAACTAGCGAGCGGACGCGGATGCCGGTGATAAAATTAGTGACAAAATTAAAAAATCGAAATTATTTTAGTAAGTGGCGCGCGAGTTTCTGTCGAGGCCGCGCCGGCGCAGGCGCAGCCTTGACAGAGAGTCGCGTGAGCAGTAATTTGACTAGTGTTTAGGCTCGTTTCGGTATCCTCGCATTTCGGCTAAGTGATAAAGGCGCCGCGTCCGCTGGTTTTGATATATTTAGTACAAATTTCATGATGTTAAGGTTACGAGGCTCAAAGCTTTTCTTTTGTGGCGGCCGCCCCGCCGCCCCGCCCCGCGCTGACGATAAAAAGTCGTGTATAAAATTTTATTCAAAAAAGTATTTTTGTATTGAATATTTCTAAAGTTGGTGTAATGGGCAAAATTCATAAAATTATAGCGATGACAAAATGGGATTTAGGTGAAATTAGAATGTCATACGTTTTTTGTATTTAATTTTAAGAAAAGCGTTTGGATATGAAACGTTTAGGAGCATTAACCATTTGTAAATAAAGTGACCGGCGCAGCCGGAGCGGCGGCGCGGCCTCCGTTTATATAGATAAATATTATAATAACTCAAAAGATGTTTATATGGTTCTGGATGTAAAAAGATAAATTTAAAAACGATTAAGGTGAAAAGTGAAAATGTAAGCGTTTCCTCGGTATTTGTCTAAGAATGGCGTCTAGCGGATCACTATTGTAATCTGTGAGCCTCTGACATTCGTACCCTTCACTAACTAACTACATTAATTATTACTGTTAACAATACTTATACATTAATATAATATCACATTGTCATAATGCTTATAATTTACGAGCGTGTGTCTTTGTCCGTGAATGTTTAGGAACTAACCACTGTTCGGTGTATTAGGTATATAAATTGGAATATTGTGGATTCACGAAATTGTACCTCTAAATTAAGATTCTCGACTACGGTCGTTGGATTGTTACAAATTGCGTTGGTATATTGAAAAAAATTGGCGGTTCTAAAATTTGTTGATCAAAATTATTCAAAATTATCCGATTGAAAAATACGGTGAAAGATGAAATTGTATCTCTTCTAGCATTGTCAGCCGAGATCTTTGATAACGGTGAGGGATGTTTCTTCGTGGATATAACGAGTAATAAAGCTAAGCTTTTATTTGATTGTGGCCTTTTATTTACCTACCAACCCTTGCCCTTACATTTTATACCTATACCTACCTATTGTGAATAATAAAATCATTCATTGAACTCAAAATTTCATTTATTATATTGGTACCTATCTAATTAGTATTAGTACACAGTAATTAGGAAGTACCTTAAATAAGATACCTAGACTATAATTTCAACTTGTGCAGCATCGAGTTTTTCCTTGAAGTATCTTAATTTCTTTTTTCACATTTATAGTTGATTTATAGTTAAAAGTTTACAAATAATGGACATGTACAAAGGTGTTTAACCCAAAAAGAGTTTTCCATCAATTATGGTATCATTTTAAACATACGGAGTACCTGCCTTGTGACTGTACGGACATTTTAACCCATTCACTGCCCAGTCTCTATTATTTTTATCAGCTGCAGCTGTACTAGCTGGAACATGGAGATATGCGAAGGTAATAAATAGGCTATAAAAGTGATAGGGAAGCGCGCGCCTAGCTAAAATCGAATAGCAGCACCAATATAAATAAGCGCCTGATAAGAAATAAATAGCAAAGACGCAGTATTTTATCTCAGAACTTAGAGGGGCTAGTCACGTTTGAATATGGTTTGAATTGAGTGTTCTCTAACATTTCGGTGAGAATCGAAATTGGTATAACGAATGTAGGTACTCGTACTTACCTACCATTAAGTAGTACCTAAGTGAAAAAAACGAATATTTGTAACTTCCCGACGATTTTTTACTTTAAATCATCATACAATAACATAAGAACGGGCGCACCGATTTTCTCAAACATATCTAAGAACTTCAATCAAATTACCTTTTAAACAAAATCCAAATCAGTTCAGCTGATTGGGAGCTACATAGAATGCCATAGAACGGACCGATATACACATGCCTACACACGTCAGTCCCATGGCACCCCTATTTTCAGTCGGGGATTAGAAAGCATAACGTCGGCTTATTGCAAGAAGTCATTAGTCGCAAGAAGTCACTAACTGCGTTAGATATACCATTGAGTTCGTCTCGATGAGCTCTACATTTTGGTAAAACTCACAAATTTGTAGCTCTTCAAACTTAGAAGTTATGGCTTGGTTATAAAGTCAATAACTGCATTTTTGGTATATCTGGTTTCATAAAATTCATTAACTTACATTAATACATTTTAACAAAAGAAAAAAAACACAATTGCCATTTTTATTTGCATACGTAACTCATTTATGTGACTTAACAACATTTTGAAAGTGCTTTTACGTTCACAAACGTTTGAATAAGTTTTGCTTTAATTCATTATTTGCACCTTAACCAGTTTTGTCGTATCGTAATTTTTGGAAAAAAAAATACTAACGGTTTTAAATGACTTCTATCAAAACGAGTAACGTCTACACTGAGTTTTTATTTTTTATAGAATTCATTTTTTACACTTAATTACTTTTTTCGAAACATAATTAATGGTAAAAGAATACTATTCGAAGGAAGTATTGTTTTGTTAGTGATTTTTGTTATTGTAAAAATAACAGGTTAATGTAAGGTAATGACTTTTGCACACATACATTTACGTGTTGCTATGCTACTTATGAGAACGCGTGCCGTGTGACCGGAGTCACGGAAGCGGGGCAGAGGGGTATTTCGTTCGGGGCCGCTCGCGCCTCTGCCGCGCCGCGTAGTAGTTCGTTCTTTCCGGCCCTTGTGGGGGCACAGAGCGGGGCATCGAGGCTTGGCCTCTTTACCCCGGCATCAACTCGAGGGGTGACGACTCCTCGGTCCTTGGGTTTCGCTAAAAAATGCATTTATTTAGCTTGTTCATCATTTTATTTTTTTATTAATATATTTGCATGTTTTTTCTTTATTTTTTGTTTGGTTTGGGTTAATTTTTTTTTTAAATTAACCCACGGTCTATCCGGGGGGTTCCGCGGGGGTGAGGTCCCAGGGAAGGGACCTCCACGGGCGGTCATCATCTGGGGGCCGGGGTTGGTGAGGCGCTATTTGGTGAAGGTGGGCTTGGTGGCCGTTATCGGCGCGGTCGTACATTCGACGACTGTACTGTACGACAAACTCGTCTATGGATTGGATCTGCGGGTCGCGGGCGATGACATCGTTCCTGACGTATTGGCTCGCGCCAGTGCAGATCCTCAGAGCCACGTTTTGCAGCCCCTGGAGCCGGTCCCTATTCGTCTGGGAGACTAGTGAGTACCAGGCCGGCGCTGCATATGTGAGTCGGGATCGGACTTAGCCTTTGTAGACCCACACTTTGGTCCTCAGAGGCAGGCGAGATCCCAGGACGGGTCGGAGAACGGTCGGGCGACGCGCGCTTTTTGCAGTGCGCTGTCAACCTTCGGCTGCATCCTCAACGACCTGTCGATCCCGAAGCCGAGGTACCGGATGTGTGGGCTCCATGCCACGTTCTGGCCCCGAAGTGTCAGCTGCGGTGGGTGGCCGATGCGGCGGGAAACAAACAGCGCAGCCGTCTTTCCCACATTGACGGCCATGCGCCATTTGTCCAGCCAGGGCGGCAGGATGTTCAGCAGCCGCTGCATCCTGCGGGCTGCGATGGTGGGGCTGGTGGAAGACGCAAAGAAGGCGCTGTCGTCCGCGAACAGCGCTAGCGACACATCCCTCTCCCCGGGGCGTAGGTGGCCCTCCAGGGTGGGGATGTCGTCGGTATAGAACGCGTATAACGCTGGCGACAGGCTGCTACCCTGCGGTACATCAGCAGAGATGGATCGAGTGGAGGATGTGGCACCTTCAACTGCGACGAAGAACAGCCGGTTGTCGAGGAAGGATGCCACAATCCTGATGAGAGCTGGTGAAGTTGGGGTTTGCAGGAGCTTGTACAAAACGCCGGGGTGCCCAATACGGTCAAAGGCCGTTTTTACGTCCAGAAAGACCCGGACGGTGCAGCGCCTGGCGTTGTGGTCGACTGCAAGGTGGTGCAGCACCCTGGTGAGCTGCAACGTGGTAAAGTGGCCACTCCTGAAGCCGAATTGCTTCAGGCGCGGCTCGATAGTTGGAGCCAGGCGCCCCAGGAGCAGGCGTTTCAGGAGCTTGCCCACTATTAGTAGTAGAGTAATGGGGCGGTAGTTGGCCGGGAGGGGGTGATCCTTGCCGGGCTTGGGTAGCACGATGACCCGTCCGGTCTTCCGTTGAAGAGCCGGGCGAGCGCAGTGACTCCGCGGCGAGGCAATTGTTGGGGACTCCGTCATAGCCTGGCGCCTTCCGTCTGGGTAGACGGAGGACGGCCTTCCGCACCTCGGCAGGGGAGATGAAGTACTCCCCGTCTAGGGGCGGTGTTGGGCCAGACAGGAAGTCCCTTACTGTGTCCTCGACCTGGTGGTGGTGGTTCAGGGTTTCAAAGGTGGCGTCAGCTGCAACGGGGTGAGGCGAGAACTGCTCCGCGAGGTGCTCAGTCAGAATTTCGGCACGGTCGGCGGGAGCAAAGCGCCGGACTCCATCTCGGTCCAGCAGCGGGTAAGTTGTTGCCGGCTGCCGCGTGAGCGCCCTATTCAGCGCGTACTGGTTATTGTCCTGTTCGGAGGCCCGGTCGATGATTCGGTCCCAGGTCTCACGCCAAATCTGTACTGCGGCCGAGAGCTCGGGAGATATCGGGTTGAGTCGCGTCTTCAGTCGCGGGCAGCGGGAGCGCGCCCACTCGCGCTGGAGTTCGCGTTTTCTCTCTATTACCCTCTTAAGGTGTTGGGGGAGGTCGTTGCGCTGGCCTTGGCGCCTGGTGATGGGTACGGAAGCGGCCGCCTTAGCCTCGATGATGCGCGCCATCAGCGCTGAGGCCTCGGATTCCACTTCTGCAGGCGTCTGGAGAGTTCCGACGTCCACGGACTCGAGTGCCTTGGCGTACGCGTCCTCACGCCCTGGGACCGGGTCCGCGGCCAGGTCGAGCGTTATGAGGAGGGTAGATAGGATAAGAAGGTTTTCAGGTAAAGCTCAAAGTCTGTTACTTAATATTTTCTAATCTAAATAATAGTTTACTTAATCGTTTCCAACCTATTTATGTGCTTATAACTCTTTGCTGGTTAGCAGAATTATTTTCGTAAAGCTTAGAACGTGTTTTTGACTGATTGATTTGCAATTATTACTAATTTTAGTTATTTTATTAAGTGTTTTCGACAAACAAGGTAATTTGTTTAGCTTTTAGTGATAAAAGATGTTATTTTATGATTATTTTGTCTTTTAATACTCGAAAGAGGCCACCAATAACTTCTTTGCAGAAATACTTAACTCTAATTTAGACAAAACTTTTTATCGCAAGAAGTCATTATGTTTGCATTTTTAGCTTTTAAAAAAATTGCAGTGGTTGAATTTGTACTGATTTCAGTTAATTATAAAATAATTACATATCTCTATATATTGGCGTTTAAATTATATTGATAACTGTCGTAGTTTTGATGATATGGGCTCTTAAAGTTATAAAAACTTTAAACTGCTTTTGCCAAACTTTTGGATTTGTCGGTTAATGACTTCTTGCAATAAGCCGACGATAAATAAATAATTCTGGACTATTTATAATGATTTTCTAAGGTAAAAATAAAATACGAAGACATCAGAAAGAGGATTCAACCACTCTAGAGCCTATCAAACCTTAAGTGGTTAAAAATGGTAATCAATTCAAGTTTTCCGACTGAGTACCCAATTGTCCCCCTGAATCTTGAGACTAAATTCAAATTACCCCTAATTCCCCCAAGGGGTTCGCTGATTACTAAGACCTAGGTTATTGCATTTTTATTGAGCACTTGACTTGTTAATAAAGCTACTTGGTAATAATTTGACTTACAGAGCTGTATTACTTCAAAAATAATGGGCATATTCTATCGGTTTTTGAATGTTCTTATATTCTAAAGGATACCTTTATTAACAACTAGCGACCCGCCCCGGCTTCGCACGGGTGCAATAAAATACTACTATTATTATACATATAAACCTTCCACTTCAATCACTCTATCTATTAAATAAACCACATCAAAATCCGTTGCGTAGTTTTAAAGATTTAAGAATACATAGGGACAGAGAATGCGACTTTGTTTTATACTATGTAGTGAAGAAAATTACAATCAAGTAATAGGAACAAATTAGAACTAGTACCTATACAATTGAATCAATTGAGCTAACTGTCGACCGTTGCAAACAATCTACAGGTAGCTTAACTGATCCATATCAATACCAGTCGGAAGCATCCCCAAGACGCTGGCTGCATTGCCACGCTGTATGGCAATGCTGATGCGCTGTGCCAGATACTCACCAGCTCTCGGGTCACGCGTCGCTTCGACCAGACGCTCAGATAATTTATTAAAAACCTGAAGAGCCTCGGTACCCCACGGACCTAGGGTCTCGACTCCAAGGGGAGCATTATTTAGTCTATCGACATTAGGTATGCTGATTTATACATAAATCTCTTATATGTCAATTGACTCCAAAACGACAATTGATTAGAAGTTTGTTTTAGCATGGGTTCATATCAAATAGCTAAAAATGTGCGCATAACATAATATGTGCTATCTAAATAGTTAACTAGGTATTTAGCTATTACGGTTAGCATCAGCTAGCGGCGGCAGCTTGCCCCTGAGGGTCGCTCTGCTGAGGCTGGGCTCAGAATGGGCTTTGCTAAAAGCATTGCTCACAGACGAATTTTGATGCCCCCAGAAGATAGACATTAAGGGCCCATACTACCTCGTTATTGTGTGAAGAGGATAGGCATAGGATTTCGCGTTCACAGGAGCGGGACAGAGCAAAGCGGCGTAAGCCCAAAAATCAAGTTTTTAGTAGTTATTTGCTCCCCACAAACATTAGAATAGTTAATTGAAAAAAAGGCAACATATAAAATTTTCTTTATACTTAGTTCAATTACCATGCTTAATCTCAAGATCGTATCATCTGTGTTTATTGAGAAATTAGGGTTTTAGTAAAAAATTAGAGGTAACTTTGCGATTTTTTTCTATCGAGAAAATTTTATGGAATCGTGTTTTCGAAACATATGATCGATAGAATAAGTCCTGAACTTTACTATATAGATTTCAAAGTTAAATATTCAGTAGTTTGGAAGATATGGAGGTCCGACGGAGTTGAAAATAAGCAATTTGAGGTTGTATACGCCCTTAAGGCGCTGTCTCCCCTCACACTAGCGCCGCCACCTATTTTATCGAATTATTACGTTTAAGAAAGGAATTTCCAAAAATTACGTTAGCCAGTTTCTGATACTTATTATAAGCTTTTTTTTAATGCCTCTGTAATAGTTTTATTTTGTACAGTTTAGACAGAGATGCGAAAATAGAGTTTGGTGGCCACCAAGGGCAACTTATACCTCTGCCTAAGCTATACGAAATAAAACTATTATGTACAGAGGCATTAAAAAAAGCTTTTAGTATGTATCACAAACTGGCTAACGTAATTTTTGGAAATTATTTTCTTAAACGTAATAATTAGATAAAATATGTGGCGCTAGTGTGAGGGGAGGCAGCGCCTTAAGGTGGCTTCAGACCGGTGTTACGGGGCGTAATTACCATTCGCAGCGAGCATGATTCGTGACGCTGTGTTCTAAAATCCGTCTTGTTGCTTCTTGCGAGCGCCTTTAATCCCTGTACCGACTGCACGAACATTCGGTTCGTAACACGTGACATTACGACCTGTAACGCTGAACAGTACCCACCTTAAATAAAAAATCATTCAGTACTTACACACATTCAAGTCCATCAACACATGCTTTATTCATTCATTTTCTTACAGCAAAGTCTGGAACTCAATACAATTTTAAATTTTCATAAATTTATTTATTAAACTTTTTAAACTTATCATAGTAAACAGTTTGATGCCCTGTATAGTAAAATTATAATCACAGATTCTTAGGCTGGTGTTCTACTATAAAATCATCGGACAATTACATTTCGTTCAACATTCTTGACAGAAGTTTTCAAGTTGTATAGATACATTTTTAAAAGCTGCCAAGGTTGTCTTTTGTCTTTTCATATAATTATCGATGCTGACATAAAATTCAGGCTTTTAGTAAAAGCAAAAGGGGAACGCACATGCTTTTAAAAATAATTCTATAGGTACCAACATAGCACACAAAGTTGCTGATTGTCCGAATATCTTTTAGAGTACACCAACCTATTCTACTAGGATTTGCTTACAAAATCATAGGCTGTGCCTACTTACAAAACAGCAGACATTACTATTCTTCATAGACTTATTTACAGGAAATGTTTAGGTTCACAGGTGGTTGACTTGATACCAGAGCAGCTCACATAGATCTGAAAAATATTAAGTTTTGATTAATAATATTTTATTGAAGAGTTTCCCACTCTTTTAGTTTAAATAAATCTATACTAATATTATAAAGAGAAAAGATTTGATTGTTTGTTCGTTTGTATTGAATAGGCTACGAAAGTACTGGACCGATTTGAAAAATTCTTTCACCGTTAGGAAGCTTACTTTTCAGGGAGTGACATAGGCTATATTTTATCCCGGAATTCCCACGGGAACAGGAACTACGCGGGTGAAACCGCGAGGCGATCGTCTAGTATTTTATAAAGAGACTATTAGAATGAATCACAGTTCCTTTAGTACACAGGTAAAAATATTGTGCTGCTAAATGGCACCAAGACAGCACTGCTATGCTATGGTTTAATCCACGAGTGGTCACCAAGATGGTTGGTTCATATGGGTTTGTGAGTGTCATGTTTACTATTTTTGCCGCTCATTGGTTGATTTTCTTCTGTTAATAAGCATGCAGCGAATAAGTGGCAAAAATAGTATGAGTGGAACACTTACAAATTCATCTGAAAAGATCAGCTGGAATGAGCCAGAAGTAGGACAGGCCGCAGTGAGTTCTACCAGAGTCTCCTCACATTATTCTATGCAGCTTTGCTAATCGTGATACTTAAATACAACTTAAGAGGCCAGCGGAAGGCGACTTGTCCATACAAACGTAATACCAAAATTATTTCTAATTCAAGCATATTTCGACTATATTATTGTATTATTTGTATTCAAATAGTATTTATCTAGGTTCCTGGATAGTTTTTTTTTCAAAATACTTACCGAAAATTAAATGAAAGCCAATCGCATTTTGCAATTTTTAAGACAAAATTGGCCAGATTTCTTCCTATTTGTTTCGTAATAAAAACAACAATATCTTATGTGTTATTTGTTTGGGAACATAGGTAATATTGTCTAGTTACAGAATAACAATACTTTGTGAAGAATACAAGAAGTTTTCAGTCATCATTTTTGGTATTACAGAACACAGCGAAATTCATACCAAATTTTAAACGGCAATCATGCTATCGCGCACGCACGGGGCGGGGTGCAGGGCCGGGGGACGGGACACTTCGGTTGTGTGATCGCTCGTGGCTCGGACAGACACACTAATGCAACGTGTATTTACACGGGGCGCCGCCACCGCTCGGGGACTTTCGGAGGTCGTCGTAGGGGTAGGAGAACATAGATAGGTTCTTATAATATGGTAGGAGAAGCTAGGTTAGGTATTATTATTTAGTAAGTATACTATTTTCTAAATCAGTGTGTCTGACAAGTTACGGTGCTGTGCGTGCGTAGGTATTTGTTTGTTCACTATTCTATAGACCTGTGCCACTGACTTGGATTGAGATTTGCCTTGTTGTTTGGAAACAATAACCTACCTCCTTAGGTACATTACATACCTAGAGGTACCTACCTACTACGACTTTGGCGTGCTTTGGCTTTGTTTACGGACTTTGATATTTTTCACTTACGGTTTGGTTAATGATATTATGGACTCGGAACGTTGGGATATAGGTAGGTATCTCACAGTAAGTAGGTAGGTACTTACTTACCTACCTAAATTATTTTATTATTAGCTAGTTGTTTTCTTATTTTAAAGTAAATAGGTACCTACATACCTACCTAATACTTACCTACCTAGGTAGGTAGGTGGGTGAATCAACTTTTAAAGCACTCCTTTGACAACATTATGAATGACTAAAAATTTTTTTTTTTATCGAAATGTTAAAAAAATATAGTGTTACCATTTGCACTACATATCCTATTTTTAGGTTTTGCAACGTGGCACGACATCTAAGCAAGTTTAAAGGAGTTTTTGTAGAAAACCTGATAAATGTGCCTATTACATTTCCATTGCGTTACTTATTTGTAATCACCAAAACATGAAATAAAACAAAGAAATGAGAAAAATCAACATGATCGTTATTTGTTCATGATTTAATTCAATCTTCTTAACTTATTAATTACGTCATTTAAGAAATCACCTAAGAAATAGAGACAATTCTAGGTCCACTGAGTTACTTTGCATGTTTTTAAACGCTTAACTTTAGAATAAATCTCCACATAGAATAATCAGGCAAACATTTCTTATACTACCAATTGACACGAGTCTTGTAGACTCTTAACTTAATAGTTTTTTTTTTACAAGTTAAATACAATCATAGTTATCTTCAAAATACATAATAAAAGTTAAGGGACATATGAGTAACGCCAGAGAAAAATAGTAACGCCTGAGAATTTTGAATCCTTCAAGACAGGCTACCGAGAACATGACAGTTTAACTAACAATAATTAGGTAAGATGTTGTCAATTAGTTATTCTTATCGTAAATGTCAACACAATCACACAATATTTTTGATAGCATTTGTTTGAACGAGGTCTCAATGAGGATTTTTGGGTCATCTGTGAGAGTTACATTTTTTCTTTTCAGTGCCCTTGCTATATAAACAAAGTTTATGTGGGTTTTGCAAAGACACATGTCTCTAACGTCGATAGAAGCACCTTTGACATAAAGAGGCTTGTTCCTCGTAAAATAGAAGTAGGAGCAACGAAGACAAGGATTCTCTTTTACAAAGGTTTTAAAAAGATTTTTCATCGTATCCAGCATAAAACTTTCTTGTTCCTTTACTCCTGCTTTTGTCAGCGTTTGTTTTTTGCCAGCTGTGCACGCAGTCCACCTCAACACAGTGCTTAATCTATACAGTCTTTTCTTTTAACAATTTTGTCGATGCCTAAAGTCTCCAAAAGTATATTTTTCTTCATTCGTGAATCTTTAACAACTACAGTTACCAAAATCTTGTTTCTTTAAAGAAGACTTTGTCATTTTAAATGTTTTATTTATCCCACTGGTCAGGACTTTGTACCTCTAATCTCCAGTTTTTTTAGTTTCATATGTTTCACCGTCAATTCGTCTTTATATCTTTTCTTAAATTTTTCATATTTTCTTCTCAAATTCTCATTTTATTGCTTAAGTTTTTGATGTGTTCGATTTAACTTTCTTCCGGCCCGCTTTTGCTAAAAGTAAGGAGAATGGAGTAGCTGGTGCTCTTGGTGCCGTAGCTGGTGCTCTTGGTGGGGTAGCGGTGCTTTTGGTGGCGGAGCTTTTGCACGTAAGGTCGTAACTAAAGGTGTTTTTGTTGGTTCGTCTCTTGATCGTGATGTTGGGTTTTTTGATCGTTGTGGTTAGTTTCTTAACCTTGGTATTAGGTTTCTTGACCGTGGCGTTACATTTCTTGATCGCAAGGGTCTTCTATTTGCAGTGACGTATCCCTAGCTCGCGAAGGCGAATTTGGTGGAGAAGTAGCACGTTAAGGCGTCTGTTGTGGAGTTCCAATAAATTCTTTAAAATGTACCTATCTGGAGTCGGTTCTAGGCGATCCAGGATGTGTTTGTTGTAACAATTTTTCATTAGCCAATTCTTGTTTCTTTGACTGTCGTTTTCTTAATTTCTATATCACGTTTGCGTTGTATTTTTCTTTTGGAGTTAAATCTTTTCTTATCTTTTAGTTTTATGGTATCGAGCCCGGTGTTTTTGCTTTGCTTCTTCGTAATTTTCTTTATTATTTTTCAGTCTATCTGTATACCTTTTCTGTTTTTCTTCTGCACTAAGTGGCATTTTGGAATATTATGTTGCACAAACCTTAAACAAATTAAACTATATTATAATAAAGTTTGTTTATATTGATAGCTTAGAAACCTTAGTTTGACGTATCATAACATCTACACTATCCGTTAATGCCAACTAGCAACGTTATTTAGTCTAACATTCTCTAGCGTTACCGGTAACTCAAGAGAAAATTTCTCCAGCGTTATCGGTAACGCTAGGGAAAATTTCAATAAAAAAAATCATAAATAATTCCACAACTTAAAGTGAACAAATATTTTGTCATGACCTTAAAATCAGACATCATAAGCAACAAAGTGGCCTAGTTAAATTCAAATATTTTAAAAACTTACCAAGATTCTCGCCGTAACGCTGTAGAGCAACAATAAACCCACGCGCACCGGTTTAGAGCTTACCATGGACTGAGGGGCGGGTAAAGCGAGGTAGCCCTTGTCAGACCATACCAGCGAAATATTAGATAATAATCGCTTTTGATGACACCAAGTTAGACGCCAACTCTTGATATTGTTTAGAACTTTCATCGGTAACTCAGTATAGCTGATTATTTAATCTAAGTATGGGACAACAATTGAGGTGCATGTAAAATACATAATTTAAGTCAAACTTTTATAAATTTTTAGTTAAAACGTAAGCCTTACTTTTTCTGAATCGTAATAATAAGTGAAAATACAGTGTATTCATATATTTTTTTAAAGAAACATCATACATTGTTTCTTCACCTAGGCCTGGGGACACATGTTTTTTGTATGGAGATGGCCTATGTTCCGCTGAGTTACCATAGGAAAATCAAAATTTTCTATTAAACTTAAAAAAACTATGAAATTACCATGTAAGCAGAGAATCTAAGTTTACGTTAACATTGAAACAATCATATTTTGAACTGAATTACAGATTTTATTATTATTTCCATGACAGGGACACAAAAGGAGTGCCTTAAAAGTTGATTCACCCAGGTACCTAACATGTTGTTTAGATATATGTACCTATCATAAGATAGGTAGGTACCTACAATGTATGTGAAGTAAGGAAGTACTAGGTAGGTAGGTATCCAGGCGCGGTCGCAGCCCAAGACTTTGGGGGGGTCACACTTGGTGCGAGCCGTAGCACCAAATGTACTTGTAGGCGGTTGCAGACCCCACTGAAAACCACTTAACTTTATCGGCGAGCGGAGCGAGCCGCGGAAAATTTATACTCAACTCCCAACTATAGTAGGTATAAGTTATAGCGAGCGAAGCGAGCCTCGAAATTTTTGAGATGTTTTCTGAAGTTTGGGCAAAAGTAAGCAAGAGTAGGTCTACTTGCTTACTCTCGCCCGCATCATTTACTTTGTTGTTGATAGGTATCTATAAAAAATAAATGATAGCGATCGTAGCAAGCCCCGAAAATCTTAGAGACTTGCGGTAGTAGATATAAAGCTATGAATATAAATAGGGGCGAGCGGAGCAAGGGCATCAACAAAAAATTCAAAATACAAAAAAGACATGGAAAAAATGTAACGGCGAGCGGAGCGAGCCGCCGAAATTTTTGTTACTTTTTCGGGTAACAACCTAGCAAAATGATGTTAAACACACTGGACCAAATACAGAGAAGGACAAAATACAGAGAAGGATAAAATACTATCGGCGAGCGGAGCGAAACGCAAAATGCAGTGTTTTGCATATTGGCCGCAAAAATGACATCCCTTCCCCCAACTCCCAACCCAACAATAGGAAGTATAAGTAATGGCGAGCGAAACGAGCCCAGACACCATATAGATAGAATCAACGAAATTTTTTATGATCTGGCTGTGCGTGTGAGTTGTTTGGTATTAGATATTTTGCAGTTGCAAACTAGCCTGAAACGGAGAAGGAGTCCTGAACTAGAGCAAACCAGAAGCTTATCAAAACAGCAGAATGTTATCAGAGGCAAGCTGAGCGTGCTGCGATAATTTTTGGTTTTTGTTAGATTTTGGGCAACTTTTTAGAAAATTTGGCAAAGTGACCTAAAGCGGGCCGGGTTTTGAGCTTTGGATCATAGTCAGAAGGAACAAATGTTATTAGCGACCAGACCAAAACGCGAAAATTTTGTTGTCTACTAATTTTTTGTACTGGTTGACAAAGTGACCTCGCAGATTATTTGTTATATTTTGTGCTTTTTATTGTGGTGGTTGGATTGATACAAACTGACAATAGCGGACCAGCCAGACCAATAACATTGGGAACGTTGCCACTGTGCTAATCAAAATACAGAGCACAAATAACAGTAATATCGGCGAGCGGAACGAGCCGCGATTTTTTTTATTGCTGCAGTTGGTAACCATAATCAATGTAACGAAAGTAAACAGGAAAAAATTAGACGTTTTTTCATCGTTTTTTACGTGTATTCTTAGGTATACAAAACGTACCTACAAATAAATTATAAATATTCGAAATTTAAAAAATCGTTATTCACAAGTTGAATCTCTCGGATTCCAGAATTATCCCTTTTCGGTTTAATAAACCCTTTCCGTGACATCCTGTGTATATTTTATCACACTCATATTTTGAGTTTGGATGTAGGTGGATGTTTTTAAAGTTTGGATATACCTAGATGTTTAGAAGTTTTCGCGTAAAGAAGTACCTAATCAACACATACCAATCCATCAATCCATACTTGTTTTATAAGTATCTTTCACACTACCTAGGTATATTTTTGACTAGCTAGGTAGGTAAGTACCATAACAAATTTCGTAGTGTTTAGCCGATATGGTTACCCGTTACCCCACATGGCTTTACCAAAATCGTAAATTGATTTGTTTTTTTGATAAGTAAATAAATGTGTCAAGTCAAAATCAAATGTGCTTTTTAAATAAATGAAAGTGTCAATATCAATGAACAAAAAAGTGTTTACGTTTATATCCTTGCCTTTTATTTTCTTGTCAGAAATTCACTATACCTACTCGTGTATTTAATCCTAAATTTAGGTAGGTATATCCTAGGTATTGCAGAAGCAGAACCGTATGACGAACCTACCTACACTCCATCCAAATTCGGTTAGTTTACAAAAATGTCACACCGAATTTGGCTGGAGTATACGTAGGTGCTTACATACTACCTAAGTACGTATTTCCTGATCGATCAGTTTAGTTAGGTTCTAGGTACCAATGATATTACCTATATTTGGGTTCTACATAGGTACCTAGGTACCTAAGTATTTCTTGAGAAATACGTAGGTAGGTAGGCCTTGTAGAGAAACTTGAAGAAAAAACGCGTTATCAAACTAAACATTCACTTAGATTTTTTTTAAATACACTTGCACTTCCCAAAATGTAAGTACCAAGGTACCTATGTAGGTATGAAACGCAAATAGTACTTATGCCTAAAGAAATAGGTAGTCAAATTTAGTACCTAGTCTAGTATCTAACCTAGGTACCTGCCGCTTTCGATAGCAGAGGTACGGTAATATTCAGAGGTGTGTATACCTACTCACGCACACGCACAAGCACGGCACTATGGATGGTTGTGTTCACGTATGTAGTACACCTACCGCGTCCCGCGCGCGCCTGCATCAACTAAACAGAGATAGCGATATTCGGGGCGATTTTTGCACGCGCCTCGAATTAAAGTTGCGATCGAGCTCCGCCGGACTCTTAACCTACCTGAAATACATTTAATCGTCAAAACAGGCTTTCTTGCAACATAATAGTAGGCAAGTAACTATAGATTACAAAGTTTTATGAAGTTTTACATGAATGTAGCTACTTACTCAGTAGTATAAGAGGTAGTAATATAATAACTACCTTATCTTTGTTTCCCTCCAGCTGGATCCCCCATGCCATGAAGCTCCCCAAGGCTGAACAGCATCAGCTTTATATGAGCCTTGGTCTCCGCTGCCTTGTTCTGAAGTTCTTGCGCCTTCTCCTCATAAGCTTTTATCCTCACATCCAAGTATTTACAAGCTTCTTCAGAAGAAAACTCTAGGAAATTGTTCAGGCCTACGTTTATGAGAAGTGTAGAAGTATCAGGCACTGTAGCTTCCATGAAGAAGTTGCAGCCAAGGTTGACTTGAGTTTTGAAGCCAGCTGGATGCACTTTTTTATCCAAAATTACCTTCAGTGTGTGTCTTTGCTGAGTTAAGTCGGTTATTTCTGCGTTTATCTGCAGTAACCGCTGTTCTAGAACACGTAGATCTTCTTTGAGTACGTCATTGATGAAGTGTTCATACTTTGCTATACTTTCCTCGACGTTTTCTTTCATTTTGTGTAGGTTTTGCACAAGGACCAAAGTTGATTGATAACCTCAAAAATAGAATCCGGTGGGTGGTTATCTGGTTATTGAACGAGTTATTGTTTTGATTTCAGTGTCCTTTCCTGTCAAATAACTTTAAAAACTTTATCCTTTCTATTCTGAAATTTGGATAGATAATCAATTTTATCTTTGCTTGCAGAAATAAAAAGATGAAATGAAATGTTTGTTGTTATTTTGTTTTTTGACATTGACATGACAAATAAGTGCAGTGTTGCCAGATCGTATTTGACAAAATCAGTAGAAAGTCTCGTAAAAAATCAGTAGCTTGAAGAAAAAATCAGTAGATTTTGAATAAACTACAAATTTCTAGCTATTGACACGAAAAATGCGTGGTTCATCCGCTAGGGAAGTATAATAGTAGGTCATTAGTTCCCTATCGGATGAACCGATTTTTATTCAGTTTTTTTATGTTTATCCAGTGTGTGTGTTTCACTTTTCAATGATGGCATTCATCAAAGTACCTAAGTTGCAAAGTAAAAATATTCATGGCTTTCGAATTTCAAAAAATTCAGTCTTAACGCATTCACTGCCCGGGGCGCGCCGCCGCCACACCATGATCGAGAGTCTCGTCTGCGTCTTGGGCCATGAACGGGTTAGTGTATCGCATTCACTGCCCAGCCTCGGCGGTGCGACCCGCAGGGGCGCGCCGCTGCCACACCATGATCGAGAGTCTCGTCTGCGTCTTGGGCCATGAACGGGTTAAGTAGGTTTGTAATAAACGTTTGCATTGATATAAAAACATTGATCAAAGCAACTCATCAGCTTGGAATTCGCCGAGCTTTGTTCATTTCTAAGGGCACCACAGTGTTTCATGGGACCTAAAAAAATTCCCTATGCTGTTAACAGCATGAATCGATCTACGAATGCATTTTAAATGCAAGAGTAGAACACCCACGTATCTATTTCAAATACTTTTTTTTATAAAAAATAATGAACTTTAGATAAATTTGATCTCGAAAAAAATTAAAGAAATTCTGTAAAAGTAACTGTCAAAGATATGTATTTTAAATAAATATAATCTGATAAAGGATTCTTAGGCGCAATTTTTCCAGCTTTTCCCGCGCTACTTGTGAGCCATCATCGAAAAAAAAAAATACAAAAAGCCTGCCAAAGCATGTCTATTTTATGTCTTAATAAGATAAATTATTGTAATTTAGAGAAAAATGTATTTCAAAACTGAATAAAATGAAAGGTTAGGTTGAGTGACAACCCTAATAATATATTTTGAAAATCAATTTCTCCTAATAACCGCAATAGTGAAACCTGGTATTTGTACCACTTATAGGCCTTGTTAAGAGCGATCTTTCTGTGCTAGTCACAAGTCGCACTTTTGAGTTTTTACCGAGAAAAAAAATAAAAACGAAAACCTGGAAAAAAAATAATTACTCGGTATCCAGAGGAGATTTTCCGAAAAAAAAAACTGGGAAAAATGCACCTAAAAATCTTTTGTCTGATTATATTTATCTAAAAATAATATCTTGGCCAGTTACTTTTACAGAATTTTTAAAAAAAAATTCTAGGTCAAGGTCACCTAAAGTTCAATAATTTTTATAAAAAAAGTATTCGATATAGATACGTGGGTGTTCTACTCTTGCATTTAAGATGCATTCGTTGATCGATTAATACTGTAAACAGCATAGGGAAATTTTTTAGGTCCCATGAAACACTGTGGGCACTGATCAGGTTTTTTATATGGTATTTTCATCACAGAAAGAGGGATGCTAGGTGTCTATTTTTTTAACATTTCAATTTAAAAAAAAATAGACACCAAGCTGACTCGAGAATCGTATGAACACCAAATGAAATGGAATATTTAATTTCTTTAGTTGTTACAAGGCCTTATGCCTTTCTCTCTCAGGAATAGCTGGTTGATTTCTCGAATTTTACAAAATAAATCAGTGGCTGGGCTGTTCAAAAATCAAGCAGATCTACTCGTAGGAAGTGTAATAATCCATCTACAAGATCTACTCCTAAATCAGTAGATCTGGCAACACTGGAAAAGTTTATCGAACGAACGAAGAACGAACTACCGACCAATCAATTCGAAAAAGATAGAAACACACAACAGATGTTTACAGGAAGTGGAAGAAACGAACGAACAAAACAAACTCTTCAATTTCATTCATATTTTGTCATTATTGTGACGAACCGGATAGGTGAATTGGTGATTTCATTAGCTTGTGCCAATGAAATTTTTGACAGCTTACATAATAAACACGGAGCCATTGGCGCTCGGGAAAAATCAGGTAGATTTCACAAAATCTTAGAAATAAATCAGTAGATCAGTAGACGGTTCAAAAAGCAGGTAGATCTACTGCTAAATCAGTAGATCTGGCAACGCTGAATAAGTGATTGGTGGGTGACATGTTGATTTGTCATTGACAGACAATGTTATTTTCTTTTTTTTACAATCAAATGAAATCACGGAAATGGAAGAATATTGTTGAAGCGCCATCTACATTCCAGCGGTAGCATTACTTCCTATGACTTCCTACCTTATCCCTGCGCTCCTCAAAGTGCCACGCGTTATATATAGATGGCGTTTTGCATATAAGAATAAGAATAACGTTTTGCATATGGTTGCGAAGTTATTTTACCTTCGTCTTCGATCGGTTAGGTATAGGTAGGCGGAATAGGCGGAATATTCCGCGGCCTCCTTGATCGATGACCTCCGTGTATATGATATGAGGTATAAAGGTAGGTACTCTGTTACATTGCCATCTAGCGGCTGAGTTAGAAACTAGTTTGTTAACTGGTTTGCGTTTGCATGGTCGTCAGGACCTCTTCGTCACGGTAATATTATCCAATATTATTACCTTGTCTTCGTTTTATATGCATACCTTCCTACGCAGCACCTAAGTTTGCCCATAGATGTCGTTATAATACATTAGTAGACCTACATCGACATGGCGGGTTATTCGAAGGATTGTGTAGAGATATAATTAGGTAGTAGCCAATAGACTTTATTGTATGTAATCTTTTGAAATGAAGGTCATCTACCAAAAAAGGAACGTACCTAGGTAGGTACCTAGTCATAGGATCTTGCACTTTCCTATAGGTATCGTATTTTGTAGTAAGCGTAAATCGTACGTAGAGACCTTACTTATAGATTGCCTAGCTAGAGACTATCTAGTAGGTAGGTACTTAACTTATCTATCATGGTGCCTAGAAGCTAAGTTAGACGCAGGTAGGTAGGTATAAAGATAATGAAAGACCACATGAACGACAAAGGGAATCGTTTATTTGACAAGAAATAGTTTAAAATATCACTTTTACATTTGAATAAAATATTCAAAGTTTGATTACCAACTTAAATACAAAGCACTGTGATTGTGGCCTACTATACTCTTACCACCATACTTATATTACTGAACGAAATTATTACCTACATAAATAACCGATGCCTAGATTCGGGCATTATAGGTACTTACTAACAGTTGGTAAGGTGGGTAGGTAAGTGCCTACAGAAGATAATCTACCTTCCTTCCATAGATAGAATACTCCATCTTACAGTGTACCTACCTGCCTACCTTCCATAGACATTATAGATGGAATACCTAAACCTACGTAGGTACAATTTTTTGGGTACCTACCTATCTATTGTTTATACATTAGTCAATCTCGATGTAGAATATTTATAAACAAACCACGACACAAATAACTAAAGCTCACTTGGTTTGCGTTGAGTTTCAGATATAATTATAAGTTATTGTAAATTCCGAATAAAACACGGAAATCTGAATAACTTATTCAGATTTCTGTGGAATAAAAAGACACGGCAACAGTGTTTGTGAATTTTAGGTTTAAGTTTGGCTAGTGTACACTGATTATTGGAAAAATTAGGTACCTACCTACCTAATATCTAGGGCACAAAAGATAAAAACTAAATTTTTCATGATGGGTCATTTTTTTAAATTGCCGAATTAGGCAGGTAGATAGGTATGTACTTACCTACCCCACTGGTTTGTATTTTTCAAAATTACCTAATAGAACACGACTTTAAAAAAATTCTTACCATATTAAAAATAGTCTTTTCTACCTAGTTGTGATACCTAGATGCAAAGATTATCTACAAAAAGTAGGTAGGAACTACCGTTTTTAGGGTTCCGTAATCAATAGTTTATAGTTTCGCCATGTCCGTCCGGACGTCTGTCTGTTGTTAAATAGTACCAATTTAGTGAAAAAGAATTGTGACATAACTTTTTGTCACATCAAACTATTACCTTAAACCTAATCTACATAGTTTTTTTTAAACCTAATGTGATGGACTGTAGCTTTAAAACGTGCCGTTATCTAGCTCCTAATGAATTAATGAGAAAAATCCTAATTTTACGAAGATCATTCGGATAACCAACCCGTTATTAAAGGTATCTTAATGATAAACTGGCTCAAATCAATGGAATAACACTGTCGCTTTATTCGTCACACACGAATCGTCTTTACAGATTGATACTGAATTTGCTGTGTGGTGCCGGCTTAGAATTTGTACCACCCCAACTCTTCTCGCGGGTGTCGTAAGAGGCGACTAATGGATATCTACCGGGGGCGGGCAGCAGCGCCCCTGCAGAACATTTCTTCCACCGAACTGTGATCCCTAACCCGCATGGGGATCATGGGAACTATCCCATGAGATAGAAGCCAATAAGGCGCTTATCAGTGGGAGGCCTCCAGCAGTGGACCAATACAGGCTGTTGAGGTTGAGGTGAAGATTGTTACTGAATATTGCTACAAGGATTTTTAGGTGGAGGGTAAAACCGAGGGGTAGATCTCACCTATGAAGTGGACCCACCAAAGGAGTGAGTCTATTTGACGTGACGTACGTTCCATACAATATGGTACAGCGCCTCTATCGGGCGCACAGAGAACTACGCAAATCCAATACAAAAAGCCTTCACGATCACATCTCGTAAAATACTACCTACGTACCTACTAACGTCAAAAAGACACACTCCTCAGATATGATCTGCCGCAGGTGTTTTACCAGTTTAGGAATGCTCCAGAATGAGCACCAACAGGGAGAGTTGGCGATATATCGTAAGGCGAGCGATATCAGCCCATAGAACTAGACTCGTCATGACGACCACGGCCATCTTGCCAAGTACGTCACGAATGAGAATTAGAAGAGACAGAAAATGCAGACGTTTTAGGCATGTTACGCGAAGCTACGCGTCTGCTACGAATCTTGCTACGCTATTTAATTATCCCTGTAATTTTAGGGGTGCATTACTCACATTTTAAAAATTTATCGCGCTTTTTCAGTATCATCTCTCGGTAGGCAGTATAGGCTGAACATTATAATGATGATGTATGATGTAATTCGAGCTGACTGTATCACTCATTATAAAAATAGTTGCGAGATGGGAAGGTTGCGAGATGGGTAGGAGCCGCTATATCAACGACGCTGCTTCGAGCCTTGCTACGCGGGGGCGGGTACTATAAATTCGAGCTTTTATGCGTGAGGAGTTTCGCAGAAACTCTGAAAGTGTGATTCCATTGTATTATTAAACTAATTATCAATATAATATCAATTAGTTGTAAAATGGCCGTTTTATAAATTGTGGACGAATGGATAGGATGGTAACGGATGGATTTTTACTTACTCATTAATTAACCATTTTTTCTTTATTTGGTATTCCGAAACGAAATACATTTATAGACAAAACATAAAGTTGAGATAACAAAAAAGTTCATGTATAATGTATCAATTATTGGTATACAACCCGTTTGCAAAAGACCTGAACAAATTGTACACCTTATAATGACTTATGCTATGTTTATGGCGGTTGAAGGAGAATGGTTTTCTAACCGGAAACGGATTTTGTTTTTATAATTCAAAAACACAGCTAGGCATTAAAAACTTTGGCTTTTTACATTATTGCTTTAATTTGAGAAAATTTATACAATATCTTATTTGTTTCTAGTAATAAGTGGACTTACGAATTGGACAGGAAAATTACATAGTTGATTATTATCACAAGATTATGAATGTGATGCCTCGAAGCAATGGGCGGTTACAAATTACTGTAATATTAACATAAATAATGACATAAATCTAAGTTACGTTAAAATTACAAGATCTTAATAATTACTAGGATCCTTTCACAATGTACAACTATAAATAACTTAGGAATATTAGGTTAAAAATTACAGTTCTTAAGCTAAGACATTTCAATGATAAGTGTTCTGAATTTTAGGTAACTACTTCGATATATGAAGCTTCGCGTACCTACCGTAAGACTTGATATTCACTACATAATATTCATTGTTCGACCAAATTTTATTTACAAAATATTTTAAAATATATTTACATTATTGAATGGTTCAAGTTAGACTTAACTGACAGAATGTACGCGCGTACTCCGACAGCTTGAGCCATTAAAGGCTTACTTGGCTCAATGACTGATGAAGATTATAGTTTTAAACGTAGCATTTTATCAAATACAGTAGTAAAAAAGATTTATTAATATATTTGAAATGAAAAGGAGTTAGACAATTATTTTAACTTAATAATCGGGTATGTGACGCAATATTTGTCACACGGTAAATAAACTTGTGTTTTGTATTTATATAAACACGAATATCATAAATTCAGCGATGCTCTTCGGACGTTTTCGACATAAATTTATTGAAAAGTTTTTGTGGACGAATCTTATAGGTATGCTATTCCTTCCAACCAACATACTTAATTATAAATTTAAAAACAAACAAATTTAGAATTTCAGTGTTATCTTTGGATTCACTCAGAAGAACTATCTTCTTACTAACTTCAATTTCAAAAACATAAAGTACTTAATACTATCCAAACAAATTCTCTTAAATTTTACCCCAATTATCAAATTTGAGATCGAAACCAATTCTTGAAATTCATAACATTATATCACAATTATAATTTCCAAACAATTTTTTTAACACGAACAGAAGGAATGATATTTTGACCGTGATTATTTACAATTTTTCAACAAAATTTCACAAACATGCTTTTTATCTTATATGTGAGGACTTAAATTACGAATGCATCATTATAGAAATGACTTAATTTCTTTGGTTTTAATGATCCAATACTTTTAATATTCTAAACAATTTGTTGCGCCTTCTATTAAATTTAAATTAATAGTCGATGGCCTTGGATAGAGCAACAATGGATGGTATCTTATTTTTTGACATTTACATGGTTCAATTTTACCTTCAACATTTTATTATTGAAATATCTTTGTAAGTATTGTATTTATTGGAAATTACTTCATTATTACAAATCGAACCAATTTAAGAATTTACCATGGCGGTTTGTGCATTTAAAACCTAAAACGTTAAGCCTATCAAATCTGCGTCATTGTTAACAAACGTGCACCTAATTTAGCTGTAAATTTATTAATGAACAGCTCAGTGCCAATATAATTTTGAAACAGGGTTTGAGTGTCAAGGTATTAATGACTTACACCAGTATTATTTTCTTGATTTTCTGGCCAATTATGTTTATCTACACTCCTTATGAAAAGCCACCAATGGTTAATGATGCGTTAGGGCGGGACTTGGCTCCGCCCGATGGCATCTGCGTTTAACAGCGCTATGTAAATATGGACAGGCATAGATAACGGATTATAGTACCTGGGCTTTTGAGTTTATTTCCTACGATATATTATGTGAACTCAGAGCCCAGCTGGTCTATTCAGATATATTCGTGAGTACTCAAACTATCATCGCCTTTCATTGGTTCATTTTCTTTTGTTTTATTTATATCAATGCAACCCAATGTTCCATAAATGTTCGATCCGATCAGTGAAATTATTTTAAAATATGATCGTCTTTTTTTATTTCGTTCAACTTTGGATATAAATTAGGAGCTATCTTTCCAGTCAATAACGACATAACCGTAATACACCATAAACTTAATGTTTTGGAAGAACACCAACATTTGATCTCGAGACCAGGGGAATTCTTCAGTGTGAGACAAACAAGCTCAGAGACAAACTTCAGTGTGACACAAACAACGTAACCAGCCAATTTTTAATATTTTTTTTAAGAATAGGTACTTATCCTCATTTATAATAAAAAATCAAATCATTGCTTCTCATGTCTGCGTAATGTTATCATGAAATACAGAATATAAAATAGCCCTGAAAAACTTTTTCGACGATACAAGTCAAAGACAAAATCACGTTAGGTTTCAATGGATGGATATACTGGATGGGATATACACGAACATTTTAGAAATAATCTAGAAGTTTAAAAATTGATAAATATAGGTTTTATACCTAGGCCTTAATTTTAGAATTATTATATGTAGTTCATCGTTTAAAATCATGTTGATACTGAATAGTTACTGGGAATGAAGCATATTTTGTACTGGATGCATTAAAATAATAGTCAAGGAACTAAATTACAAACAAAACGTCAGCTTAAAATACCACTTGGCTAAATTATAAATGAACTCTGACTTTTTATGTATTACAAAAAAATCTATTGATGTCTTGCTGTATGGCAAGCTAACTGTTCAGGTCTGGACATTATACAAAATGTCGCAAAAAAATAAAAACAAATCAATGTGGTCAAACAAATCAAACCCATAGTGGAATAACCCATTAATTGTTGGAGTAACCCAAAACTTATTTTTACAGTGAATTATAAAATAACTGTGGAGTTACGAAGCAAAACAAAATGATAATCGTCGTTGGTATGTTGTGTAGATTTTTAACTACTTATGTATAACACATTTCTTTCCGAACCAAACGCGCTGAGAGAGTCGTGATCGAATTTTGGTTTGATTAGATTGTATGAAGTCCGTAGTAGACGGCCGTCACCCACCCTTTTCTCAAACCATATCGAGTCTTTTCAGCTACCGTTATCTTGGTTACAAAATAGTTAACTGACTCCTAAAATTACTAGCTTATAATTAATTTACTTAAGGAAATATCGGGTCTCAAAGTATCGCTATTTGTCATCACTCACTGATACTGACTGATTGACAGACCATAAAAATCATGGTACAAAATTAAACTTTGCCTGATAAAAATCTTTAGGTAGTACTTCCAGCAGGTCTACAAACATGAAATTTGGAATAAAGGCACAATTCAGGCCAAAATAAGGGGAAAATTCTAATGCATGATTTTTAGTCCCATTTTTCCGTCATCAAAAAGAACCCTGAAGTTTATTTCTCGTTTGTAAAACGTTTTGACATCACGAGAAGAGCCAAGTCAGCCATTTTACTACCTTCGACTATAAAGTTGGCAAATTACCTATTTACATCTAGTAGTCGAGGATAAAATTCGAGGTAATTTGCCAACTTCATAGTTGAAGGTAATAAAATGGCTTACTTGGCTCTTCTCGTGAAGTCAGAAATCATTCGTTTCAATTCAATACCTTCTCTCTCGGCGTGTTTAGTTTGAATGGATGTGTGCGTTCAGATAAAAATAGATATATATAGTACGTAACACTTTGTAGGATGCCTTCTTGGCCGGTGTTAAGCTACCTGCAAATGACTCGCTAAAAGAGGTGGGTAATCAATTTTTTTTTTAAATTAGGTATATATTAATTTTGTAAGTATTTATAGTGAACAATTTAAGGCTAGCGTTGACAGGACGGCATCGGACGGTCCGCACTGACCGGATCAAACGGATTATAGTATTAACGTTTTCGTTATTATAGTGCGTAAGCCTCGCACTCTGGATAATTTCTAATTTCTAAGAAATCAAATAATATCGCAAAATTTTTCGACTTCGACGGGACTTGAACCCGCGAGGGGTTCGCTCCCCCGAGGGGAGGACGCGGGTTCAAGTCCCGTCGAAGTCGAAAAATTTATTTTTTACTGTGTTTCCACAGATCCGCATCGCACGTAGCGGATGCATCGAACTGTCGGCAAGTGCGGCGATCCGATTAGTTCAGATGAAGTCATTCGGATTGCCGATCAGTGGAAGCACTCGAACGCCCGCTCTATCCGCCTTCTCCTCCCTCGCTCCGCACCGCCGGGTCTCCATTCTCATTCGTACAAAATTCAAGTCCGCTTTCTACGAAAATCCGGATGCCAATGATGAAAATTCGTTTGCAAATGGCATTACGCTCAAAAAATCCGTGTGATGCGATTACCGCGGAGCATCCGTCGCCGGCCTGTTGACGTTGCTTTTACACCGAATCCATAAATTAAGCATAAATTATGGGAACCAAGGAAGTAAATTTATGACATCCACTGCGTGACTCGCTCAGACAATTTCGTAGCACATTGACTGCATTCTGCACTTAATGATCGAAGAAAATTCTCTGAGTGAGTCAAAGAAGTTGCGGGAGTCAAAGAAGTCAAAGGCGGTTGCGGGAGTCAAGGAAGTCAAAGAAGTTGCAAAGTAGACCGATATTGGTCGAAGCTTGCAAGCTGTCTGCACATTTATTTATATAAAATGAATTGACGTTTGTTAGTCTCACAAAAACTCGAGAACGGCTGGACCGATTTGGATAATTTTGTAGAATGCACACCCAGTCCTAAAAGAAATAGTAGCTACAAAAATAATATCTACAAGTATGTGTCCCAAAAGCACAATATTTTTCATTTTGGGAAACAGCGTGACAATTTCTATACTGTCTGTAGTGTGAGCAAAAAAAAGTTACATTTACTCAAACAATCTAAGCTTAACACCGGCCAAAAACATCTACAAAAATAGGTACAGAAGTAGGTCCGTACCATGTGCACTAGCCTAACAACAAGCCTTGTAAACAAACACAAAATCAACGGAAAACCTGTCTTGATACTTATACAGATCTAAATCACTACTCGGTGTAGTCCATTCACTAGTAGTCCCACAGACACCGGGGCGTCCACGAGGCGGCATCGGAGTCCTGCAGACGTCTAGTCGCCAGCGCTCCGCCCTGGGGCCGCCGTTGAAGGCTCGGTGGGATGTTGCGCCGGCTGGAAAAGAATGAAAATAATACATTACTGATTTGGTCAATTAATGCTGTGTGAATTGTTCAGGGGAGGCCTATGTCCAGCAGTGAACTAATTATAGGCTGATGATGATGATGATGATGAATTGTTCAGAATTATTTATTTATTTATTTACCCTAGGTCCGTGGGGTACCGAGGCTCTTCGGGTTTGAAAAAAATTTCTGAGCGTCTGGTCGAAGCGACGCGTAACCCGAGAGCTGGTGAGTATCTGGCGCAGCGCATCAGCATTGACATACAGCGGAGCAATGCAGCCAACGTCTTGGGGACGCTTCCGACTGGTATTGATATGGATCAGTTGAGCTACCTGTAGATTCTGTGCAACAGTCTGCAGTTAGCTCAATTGTTTCAATTGTAAATACTAGTTCCAATTTATTTCTATTATTTCATTGTATTTTCTTTGTTAATAAAGAATATTAACGTTTACCAATGAATGAATGGAAAAATAGTTGGGCCCTGGAAATACCCAAGGAAAGCAGTGAAAGCGTTAAAATTATTGGGCTCTGGAAGGACGTATCCTACCACAGCCAATAACTACTATTTAACGCTTCCACTGCCCAGCCTGCGGAGCGGCGGTCGAATCTACAGTCGAATCTTAGAACTAAGGGCCATTTGCAACCGACTTCAAAAAAGGAGGTTCTTTGTTCTCCTGTATTGTATGTCATTTATGAGTTAACTCATAAAAAGAAAAGTTTATTGATCGATATATTCGCCAGAATACAGAATTTATTCGTATTACCATTATTACCTGTCATTCATCTATACCATTATTATTATAAAGAGGAAAGATTTGATTGTTTGTTTGTTTGTTTGTATTGAATAGGCTCCGAAACTACTGGACCGATTTGAAAAATTCTTTCACCGTTAGGAGGCTTACTTTTCAGGGAGTGACATAGGCTATATTTTATCCCGGAATTCCCACGGCAACGGGAACTACGCGGGTGAAACCGCGAGGCGATCGTCTAGTATAAAAATAAAATTATACTTAATTTTAATAAAGGCAAATTAAAAATTCATTGGTATCATATAACACCAATTTTATAAGGTGACGTCTCCTTTTAGTGTGGGATTTGCGTAGTTCCCTGTCCGCACGATAGAGGCGCTGTAACAAATTGTACGGAAAAAGAAAACGTCACGATCACATTATTTAAGGCGAATAGTAGGGTGGATAGTGGCGCCACTACATATTTAATTTTATAATTACGTAATACAAAGGAATTATCAAAAATCGGACCGCGCGTAGACGATACCTATCACAAGCTTTTATTTAATGTATCTGTAATAGTTTTGTTTTGCGTTATTCAATCAAAAACCTTGTTTGGAGAGCTTGGTGGCCACCAATAGGAACTAAACTCTTGAAACAAGTATCTGCCTAAATAATACAGTACAAAACTATTAAAGATACATTTAAAAAAAGCTTATGATAGATATCGTCTACGCGCGGTCCGATTTTTTGATAATTCCTTTGTATAACGTAATTATAAAATTAAATATGTAGTGGCGCCACTATCCACCCTACTATTCGCCTTAATAACTTCAAATAGACTCACCTCTCTTATTAACATGATTCTGTAGCTTTTGTAGAGAAAATCCCGAGGTGATCTCACAAAAATTGTATTCTTGAAGTATTTTATTACTAAGTATTACTATTTGTGCGATCAAACTAAAAAAACAGTTTGAATATTAAGAATTTAAACTCCATTTTTAGTTTTTGTAAAGAAACATTAAATTACTTATAGGCACTGAAATTGGATACTACAAACAAAGTATGCAAAACAACTACACAGGGCTGGACAGAGGAAGAGATAGTACATACATGTGCTTGTAAATTATTTATTTTAAAGGTGGGGTACTGACCGACGTTACAGGGTGAATTTAACGTATTACACAGCGAGCGTTTGTGCAGTCAGTAAGGGGAAATAAGGCGCTTGAAACGAGCAACAAAATTATATATGTAGGTAGGATTTTTTTTTTTTTTTTTTTTAAGAAATAGACCTTCGTTTGACCACAATCTTACCTGTGGTAAGTTATCTATACTATCTATACTAATATTATAAAGAAGAAAGATTTGTATGTTTGTAACGAATCAAGTCAAAAAGTACTGGACCGATTTCAAAAATTCTTTCACCATTAGAATGCTACATCATTCCTGAGTAACATAGGGTATTTATATGTTTAAAAAATAAATGTCCACCACGCGTGCGAAGCCGGGACGGGCCGCTAGTATTATAAATAACTGTTATAGATCATTAACCCCTCAGGTGGCACGCCCTGCGCCCCGCTAACCCCGTTGAGTGGCAGGTACTTCCGCAAAAATCGCGGAAAATCCGCGGAAATGCATCACAATGCATTATTTCGCTTATTTCTTGATTATTATCTACTAACACCTCGTAACATCTATATATATTTGGATTCTCCATGAAATTTCCTACAAAACAGCGTGGAAACATTCTGATGTTGTATAACGTAATTAATGAGGTTGATTAAAATTAAATTATAATTGCGGAAAAATGGTAAAATTTTAATAATTTTTAAAAAAATCATAAAAAAAAAAGTTTACCGTTTTTATGTCCAGTTTGAGTTTTATTTTAGAGATTTACCATCATATTATTACACTAAACACAAAAAAGAACACATTTCTAAGCCATTTATTTTAAATTAATTTTTATTCAGAAAAAACGATAAAAAAAATGGCGCGGGTGTCAGATTTCAATTTTAAATTTACGATTTTTTTTTAAATTTCTTCTAAACTTGGTTAGTTTATGGTTTTAACGTCAGCTTGACACTGTCAGTCAACTTTTAAGACATTGACATGGCTGAAAAGTTGACTCTAAGTACATAAATTCGACGAAACAAAAAACAACAAAAAAAAATCGGTAAATCGGCCATAATATGGTCGCTTGCCACACAACGGTTTCATTTGACAGGCCATATTATGGCCTCTTGCCACCTGAGAGGTTATTTTAATTTTATTATTTTTAAAGCTTGCTTGGTATGTTATCCTAGTATTTTAATATTTTAAAGATATAATATAGATTATAGATTCATTGTTAGTAGCATAAGATAGTTAATGCGTTGGTTATTTACACTGTAAACATTCTTCTCTAATAAATAAAACAAATAATTATTTTGAAAACATAAATCTTTTGTCATTTATTTCATTTAAGTATAGAATTACATGTGGATATTTTTGTATAAATATTTTTTTAACTTACTGCTAAAGAAAACTTCAACCATAACTTAAAAACTTTACCAACACCTTACTGCTCTTACTGGAAACTAATAAAAAGTACTGACTCGTAAAGGATCGCATTTATAATAGATTTATTTACGATTCTTCTTTGCCAATCCGACATTGAGTGCAAAACTTTTTAGCACTAGCCTTTACGACCTCCTTGGGTTATTATTGGTTATACATTCAATAGGATGTATTAAAAAGATATTCTGTTTGGAATTGGTTTTCTTTAAAGGCACTGAAGTTTTCGAATCAAGTTTGTAGTTTGAAATAGGATGGGATTTTGTAGAAGCATCAAAATAACAGGATGAAATTATTGAAATTATGACGACCTGCAATGCAGGAGGTTGCGGGTTCGATTCCCGCCTCGGGACAAATGTTTGTACGAACTGCAGATATTTGTTCAGGGTGTTCTGGATGTTTACTATGTATAATAAAAAAAATATACATCTATCTATGTAGTGTATTGTATTAAGTTTATCAGTTATCTAGTACCCATATCACAAGCTCTGCTTAGCTTGTGACTAGATGATGTTGTGTGAATTGTCCAGCATTATTTATTTATTTATTTAGTTACAATGCCGCGCAACGCCTTTTCTGTTATGAACGCATGAGTGGACGGCGAATTGGAACTAGGTACCCAGCTTGGAGGTACCTATCAGGAAGTTTTTATTTTTAGTTCTCTCAACTATAGTCCTTGAACGGTGGTCATTTATGCCTACTACGAACGGACGTCGCGGCGGTCGAGAAGACGGAATCTATCCGGGATTTTGTTTTTATTACTCTAAGCATTAGTGTATGAGAACGGTGGTCCTTAGATGCCTTCTAGATGATCCAAAAAATCTACCAAAGTAAGTCGTCAATTATGTAGTTTCGTTTCTCCACGGGACATCATGGACACCTCAACACTCGACTTTGACAGACTTTGATTGGCCAGTGATTGCCCCCGAGCTCGGACTTTGATAGATTTTTTGTTGGATCTTATATCAGAGAAGGTTTTGTTTGAGCGAAATTGTTACTAAATAATTACATCCCTATATTTTGCAAATGTTTTTTTAGGATATTGGATGTTTGAACTATGTATGAAATACCTAATGGACGACTCGCCCACGGTTTATCAATATTTTCTCGCCCTGGGTGCAAGCCTTTTCTCAGGTAACTTAAATGTTCTTTGACCGACTCTTTCGATATCAACGTCCCGAGTTGGAGGCGTTGATTCTTTCACCGTGACCGCAAGGGCCACGTAACTGTTTATCTAGTAGTTACATTGAAATTTTCCCTCGATCTGAAGCACGTCATCCATGTTTCCACAACTCTCTTAATATTAGCCGTATGTTTCAGATAACAGACATATTGTTTCATAATATTAGAGTTCGATTTACATTAAACCGCCTAGTGTTTGAGTATTACTGTAAACACTATGAGAATGTTACGCTAACATTGAATCTCTCTGCAAAATGACACATTTTCATGAGAATACACCAATGGTGAGAATTGTATTAAATAGTGTCCTTTGCTATGTATCGTACAAGATGATGTTTCTTCCATGTTCTATGCGAACGCATTGAAGTGTCGAATTGTTTATATTACAAACTCATTTTGTCTATGGTAGCGGTTTCCCAAGCAATATCTATAATATGGATACTGTTATATAGATTCTGTATCGTGTAGCAATATCTATCTTGTGAGAAAAATACTTATTTAGATGTGTGTGAGCGCTGTGTGGTGCCGGCTTAGATTTTGCACCACCCCAACTCTTCCCGCGGGTGTCGTAAGAGGCGACTAAGGATATCCACCGGGGGCGGGCAACAGCGCATCATGCAGAACAATTCTACCACCGAACCGCGATCCCAAACCCGCATGCCCAGCGTGGGGACTATAGGCATTACCCCCCATGTGATAAAAGCCAATAAGGCGCTTATCAGGGGGAGGCCCGCGTCCAGTAGTGGACCAATACAGGCTGTTGAGGTTGAGGTTAGATGTGTAACACTGAATGTACTTACCTAGATATTGCCCATGTGACATTTTGATTAGGTAAACAATTATTTGAAGTTAATATAAGATGAAATGAGTCATTAATACATGTGTGGAATCCCACTTAAGTTTTTAATAGAGACCGACTAAGATCGACTTTAACAATTTGAAATCAAATTGGAACATAAACTACGGATGCTCTCAAAACAGCGGCTTAGTTGCCAAATTATAAAGCAATAAAGAATCGAAATTTACTTTTAAGATAAGCCGAAATGTAGTAAAATAATTCATTGTCCAAACTAAAACGCAACATTCTGAGAAACGCAACGTAGAGTCGAAATAAATGTCATTACTGGGCATAAAATTTACGAGTTAAAATGAGCTAAATTATAATTTTTATGGCATTTTAACGACTGGCTGGAGTATCTGCGATGGCGTTTTGTATTTTTTGAGGACTTTGAAATTGCTTGGCATAAGCAGCATTGTTATTTAAAAGGAAAGCTTTGTGCCCTGCCCGTAAAACCAACAACTCATTAAGGCACAATAAGGTGCTTGAAAGGTGCTTGAAATTCATTTAAGCACCAGTGGGTGTTAGTTTCATTATCGAAACTGTAAATGTCACGTCAAGTGTCAGCTCAGAGGTCATTCGACCGTATGCTATGTGTTTGACCGTTTTATATACCTTTTGGCAGTTACCTTAGAACTTACATTTTTACTATCAAATCAAAACTTATCAGCCCCATACAATACGATTCTATGGCTCAGACAGCTGCTAAGCACTGTAATATTAAAGATAAATCACTTTTAGAAGCCAAACGCTCTATTAACAATTGGCTACAAACTCTCTCCGAAGACGACTCTACCGAAGAATTACTTCGAATACTATGTTGAAAGGTGCTTTTACTATTTCATGCTTGTTTTATTTTTGTGTTTTCATTCATGTTTCTTTCAATCACATCTACATGAGATACTAGATTTATGCATTTTGTTTATTTTATATGATTTAGTTTAGAGGATGTGATCTTATTCTTTCTTCTTATATTCCTTATTACATTTTATTTTCCATCTCATTGTTAGCAAGTAGTCCGAAATTTCGTTAAGCTAAGTCAAATTACTGGTTTCCACGATACAGGCTTTGCCTAGTGTGGAGACCGCAGGAAAATTTCTGTAAGATTGTTATTATTAAATAAATATATTTTTCATTTTTTTTTTTCATGGTAAATTGCTGCGCGATGTTGTAACTTCATTAAGCCAGCCAGCATGTTGATATTCACATTATTAAGAAAAAAAATAGTTTTTTTCATCTGTGAATATCTCAGAAACCTAACACTTTTGGGCATTATTTTATGATACCTACTTTTTTATTTGTTTTAGTGTCCTCTATCCAAATATAAAACTTTATTGCACGCGGTCATTTTGAAATAAAAAATGGTGACCGATGTTAGGGCCAAAACTTCAAACCCCCTTCTCAATGGCCAGGTTTTCGTTCAAAAACTGAGTGCACTAAATAGTACCAACTTCTATTGCTACAGCTTATTACGAGCTAGAAATCTAGAATTAGCCAGGCTCGCTTCCCCCGTATTGGGTACTAACAGTTTTCGGCGAAACATGCTGGTTATAATAATATATCGTAAAAGCGAGTAGATTCAGCGTTTATGAGCTCAGTTTACGGGAGTTCCCGATACTGCAGGGTTACCATGATTAAATATTAAATTCAATATTATGACTCATATATAAACTACTGTGATTAAATGTAAACTATTTTGATGTTGAAGGTTTATATGATTTAGAAACAAGCTCTTATGAAATCGGATGTGTTTGTTTAACATTTAGTTTATTTTAGAATAGTACATTATACTTAAACTTTTTATCAGCTTCAAAAATATTTTGTATTGATAAATTCTTTTATCTTAATCTTGGGTAGCTAAGCTACTTTAACTTGTTTTAATTTTGTAAGTTCATGATATTACTTTCTTTTTATACAATTGTTATGATATGACACAATAAATAACCAAAGTCATTTTAAAATTTATAATAATTTGACAGGATAAAGATGGCTACAAGCCATGCCCTATAAAACCAAGGTATTCAAACAAAATAAAACTTAGACGCCGATGCATCGTAATTCAAACTTAGTTCTCGCAATTTAGAGCCGAGACTTTAATTTAAAATGGTTAAATGTTAAGTCGGTTTATTTCTGTTTACGAGCACGCGCCGTGATTGGCACTTTTTACGTAGATTAATAAGCGGTTTGTGGTTACGGTTTCGCTCGTAAAATGGTTTCAGTTTGAAAAAAGTAATATGTAAAGATAACATTTATGATTCATGAGACTGTATCTAGTTCTCTCTGTATCTATATCTATTTATCTTGTTAAGAGAAATTGAAAATAATTTTTTCCACTTTTTTTTTTACCTCCGCCGAGCCAGAAATTTTAATTTTCTTTTGTGCCAAGATCAATAAAAGGTTTACAAGTTCTTGCACCGGCTCTGTATTTTGCTTGCCATGTCGATTTGCTAGCTTTTGCTGGCTAATTTATTAAACAAACTAGCTTCTGCCCGCGGCTTCGCACGCGTTGTTTCTATGGAAACGTTTTGAGGTTATTTCTATCCCATGGGAACTGATTTATGGGATAAAAAGTACCTGTATGCAAAATTTCAGCCTGATCCGTTCAGTAGTTTTGGCGTGAAGAGGTAACAAACATCCATCCATCCAAACTTTCGCATTTATAATATTAGTGTGATGAATCTAGATCAAATTTTATTTCAACTAGTTTCAGCCAGCGACTTCAGATCCGTTATTCCTGGATACAACCTATCCTTTGTCCTTTCCCCAAATACAATGCCTTGCCAAGATTGATCCTGGACCTCAACTGTCAAACGGTTAAAATGTCTTCAAACAGTCGTACTGTTTGAAGACATTTTAACCGATTGAAATCAAATCAAAAATTCTTTAACTCCTTGGCTGTGGCTTGGCTAGAAATATAAAAGGCTTGATGGGTGGCGTCTGTCACGTGCTTGACGGAATTCTTGGGGTATCCTGGACTGGTGCAGGTGTGGTTTGCAGAGACTGAGCTATTCAATTAATTTCCTTTGTTGCGTTTATATAAATTAACGGCTGTTCGTTGTGATCAGATTGTATTTTTGCTATTTTCTCAATAAACCTTCACCGTCATAATTCTTGTCATAGAGCGTAAAAATACACTTAGAAAATCAAACTTCAAAAAAGGAGGTGGTTCTCAGTTCGTCTGAATGGATTTTTTATTATTATTTTTTGCAAAATATCACTACTTGACGTCGTCGCTTAAAAATCTGATTTTATCTATAATACACAATACAATACAAATATTCTTAATAGCACATCAAGATAGAAAAAAAAGCAACTGTTTTTGTGTTTGTTTATATACGGTGGCGTATTACAGACTAATAATACTACTTATACAAAACATAAGTAACCTACATATTAAGTGTAAATAAATATTAAGTATAGACATAATGCAGCCAGCGTCTTGGGGATGCTTCCGACTGGTGTTGATATGGATCAGTTGAGCTATCTGTAGACTGTTTGCAACAGTCAGCAGTTAGCTCAATTGTAAATACTAGTATAATTTTCTTTGTGATTAAAGATGTTATTCTAGGTATAGACTATATTATACATATACATATACCTCTAGATAAGTTCTGTAAAGGTTGGCTACTGTGTCCCTCAATTGAGAACTAGCAGGACAGTGGTATTTATACTTACATCGGCATGATGTCACAGGTTTTACGATCAACATAAATTGTCATTGTTTTATATTGCACGCGGACTTTTGTGATAATCACATACAGGGCGACAATGATTTTGTGTTTATGTTTTTAGTATCAACTTTTACGAAATACCTACGTTTTACCTATTCTGCTTTTTAATGTACTTTCAGGGAAGGTATACCTCCTGCGACAGAATACGTGGTACTATTTACACTACCATATCTATTATTAAAACAACAAAATGTAAAAATCTTAGGATAAACACGTAAAAAAATTGTTTATATTTAATAAGTGGTACGAAACCCATGGTTTGCGAGCGTGACTCACACTTGGCCGGTTATTTTCATTATTCACTGTCACTCTACTACTACAGTAAACCTAATTTAATTTCATGTAGTCTAGAGCTGTGATTTAGTTGTCGCCTTGCATTGTGGTTTATTGATCGTAAAACACATTTCTTGGTTATTTTTAGTAGAGGGTGACCCAGGGAACAATAACAAGCGTAGCCTGTTCTTGGGTACGTTATTGTTTCCTTTAGACCGGGAATCAGTACGAGACGTTATTTAGTTCTTTTACTTTGAGGTAAATAGGCCTTTAGGCATTTTATAAAATAAAATAAATACTTTAAGAAACCGTCTTTAAAAAGATACTTTTATCTTAGTGAAGACAGTCAATTCCTCATTTTTTACACAAAGTTAATAATAATTAATAAATTGATGGCAGATTTTTTTTCTTTTAAACTGCACCAGTGCAGAGCAGTGAGACGGTTGGAAACTACTGAACTATACGATGGTTTGTCAGTTGGTGATAGAAGTTTATCAACCAACAAACCATTAATTCATCCTTAGATAGTTTGTCGGTTAGGATTGAAAATGGAGATTACTAACGAACAAACTAGATAGATTGTCGGTTAAGAAAAATAATTACTAACCATCCAACTAGGTGAACAGCGTGGTTAGTCGGTTGGTAATAGACGATTGGTCCACTGCTTGACGCAGGCCTCCCCCTTACAAACGCCTTTTTGGCTTTTGTCTCATGGGGCTAGAGCCCATAATCGCCACGCTGGGCATGCGGGTTTATGGATCACAGTTCGGTGGTAGAATTGTTCTGCAGGGGACAATTCACACAGCATTATCTAGCCCCAAGGTAAGCAGAGCTTGTGTTATGGGTACTAGATAACTGATATACATAATAATATATAAGTACATAGATAGATATTTTTTATTATACATAGAAAACGACCAGAACACCCTGAACAAATATCTGCAGATCGTACAAATATTTGTGCCGAGGCGGGTATCGAACCCGCAACCTCCTGCGTCGCAGGCGGACCTTCGCCCACCGCGCCACAGAGGTCGACTTTCTTCCAGCGTTCTTTTACGTGACGCGACCTATATGCATATGCCAAATAATTGATGCTCTGTTGTTTGTCAACAGTTTTCCATTTGCAAGGCGCGCTCGCTATGAATTTTTTTTCTCTGAGTTGGCGTGGCGGCCCATAAAGGAGCACGCACGCTCTATTGTTTTATTGTTCTAAATAAGAATAATACTGCGAGACATCGATTGGATTATGTACGTACAGTTACAGTACGTAATAATATAATAATCCATTCGATGAAAGTGAATCAATCAAGTGATTATACTTGTTGTAACGTAAAGATGTCTTAGCATTTTGGCATCTCGTAGAAACCACAGAGCATCATAATTCTACTACTATCTAGTAGAATTGTTGGTCTGTAGTCCCATCGGATTATGAGAGTGAGGGAATAGAGGGTGCACCTGTGTTTGCGCACACACTTGTGTACTATAATATGTCCTGTGCATCTGGCTCGTCTCCGATGAGACTGGCTGCCGTGGTCGAACCTTGGCTAGGAGGACATTTATTACCAGTAGAAGGCGAAATTTTGTGAAGATGTGAACTTGTTTGTTAGGTCAGTGCTAAGACCTCCGAAACTTCTAAAAGTGGTAAAATAAGATAAGAATTTAAGAATAAAAAAATTGGTTGTCTGTAAAGTCGGTTTACTTACGATAGTTGAACGTGACAACTCAGAGCGAGGTAACGCCGCATGACGAGGTAACGCCGCATGACGAGGTAACGCCGCATGACGAGGTAACGCCGCATGACGAGGTAACGCCGCATGACGAGGTAACGCCGCATGACGAGGTAACGCCGCATGACGTCATGTTTTTTCGTGCGTGCAGCCGGCTCTATCGAATTATAAGACGTTGTCACGTCAAAAAAAAATCGGCAAAAATAATTGGACTCACAGTTCAAACTACTTTGCAAGGGAATAACCTATTTATAGAGACCCCATGACCCCTCATCTGTAAAAATATTCTCGAAGTGACGAGGATATGGTCGGATGACGTCATCGGCAGAAATGCTGGTCTCTAGCATCGGTATCGGCAGATCTGCCGATGGACGCTGTACCTAGAACTCAATCACAGAATAACTTTACGGTTGACTTTAATAGAAAGCAACAAATCCTTACGCTCCGTATACTTCGATTCCGATGGAGTGGACGTACTACTTTATTCGTATATACTAATAATAATTATGCTGGACAATCCACACACCATTATCTAGCCCCAAGCTAAGCAGAGCTTGTGTTATGGGTACTGGATAAGTGATATACTTAGGTAAGTACTTAATACACTACATAGATAGATATTTTTTACTATACTTAAAAAACATCCACAATACCCTGAACAAATATCAGCAGATCGTACAAACATTTGTCCCGAGGCGCGAATCGAACCCGCAAACTCCTGCGCCGCAGGCGGACCTTCGCCCGCTGCGCCACAGAGGTCGTATAGAACAATAAAACAATAGAGTGCGCTAAATAAGGGCGGCTACACACAGACTGCGTGGCGGTGTTTACGCTCCGGACACGCGCGCGGCCGCCCGCCCGGACTTACGACATCGCAACCAACAACAAGAGAGTTGTGAGTATAGACATCAGAAGGTTCACTTGTTTTTTGTTGGTTAAGTTAGTTTTGAACTGACCTGGAAAAGGCGGAGGTTTTATGTTTGACTGTATGTACGGTTTTTTTTATATTAAAGACTATTCAAAAAAAAAAGGTAGGTACAACGAACTAAGTAATAGAAATAAATTACAACTAGTATTTACAATTGAAGCAATTGAGCTAGCTGCAGAATGTTGTAAACAATCTACAGGTAGCTCAACTGATCCTTATCAATATCAGTCAGAAGCTTCCCCAAGATGCTGGCTGCATTGCCCCGCTGTATGGCAATGCTGATGCGCTGCTTGCTGGTTTTTTTGTGTATGTTCGTCGATATCTCCGTCAATTATTATTGTAGACCGAGTTTGATATTCTTTTGCTACTGCATTTAGAATGATCCCGAGAAAGTCCTACAAAATTTTTACTCTCGTGGAATTAGCACTTGTCCCGCAATACTTAAAAATTGCGAAAATATGAACAGAATTTTAAGTCAGTTTATTTTTCAAAACAATCAAATTAGGTATCAATTGTTTAAATGTGGTTGGAGTACACTCTGTTACCTTGAAGCACGGTAATATTATCCAACAGTATTTGGACTCGGCCGTATCTTTGAAATAAATGCCTACAGCCGCGCGGTAGGTAAACATGCGATAGGGCTGCCCGCCTCCACCATTTTACCTAATTACATTTGCCTACTTTGTGTTTCCATTTAGTTTTGTGGTTGTAAATATAGGAAGGTACTTTTTTTTATATAAACAAATAAAATACTTTGTGAATTGAATGGGAAGTGTTCAATAAAAATGCGTGTTGTTTTTTTATTGATAGATTTAATTAAAAAACCTGTTTATGTTTGAATAACAAATCGGTCATAAATTTGCGACCGAAAAATATTTGCGCCTCGACTGAGACGTACCTACAAAATGCTTTATTATTAAATTTTAGGAGATTTTTTTGGAGAAAAAGGAATATCTTTTACTTGGTTATAGATACCTGCAGCTACTTTATTAAATATAAACCTGAACTTATTTTTAGAGAAAAAATCGTGCGGTTATTGTTAAAAAAACATCACACCATCCGTTCGTCACTGCGCGGCACAGCCGCGACTGTCTGCATGCTGAGCGCATGCCGAGATCGAGGCGCGTAGGTATAGCTCGCGTTTCGCCCGTTTGTATGAAGTCGGATTACTTATAGGATATTATTACCTTGCTTGAAGCTTTGAAGCGGTGGTCCAAGCGATTTTGGTGAATGAGGTGTTAAAAATCTCGTCGTCGAACTCAGAGTGTTCTTAGGTACATTTTAGAGCACATCTAATTTGTTTCTATTTTTTGATTGAAATTTAAATATTTAGTACCTAGATATATACTACAGACTTCGTTTCTAAAAGTTATTTTGGATATAAAGAAGATATTTCTTTAATTTTAATATGAATTAGAGAGTTTTTTGGTCTTTAGTACATCATCTTAAAGTATGTCACATTCTAAAAATCTCTCAACCATGGCACTTCCCTACCTTACTGGTATTTATAATTTGACTTAAAAATTGAGGTTTATACAGGATGGAACAAAAAGTAAGTAAAAACAAACATTCAGGGGTGGTTTAGAGTCGACAAGAGTGAGTAAGTCCCAGTGATTTTTTGACTTTAATTATCCGTCAACAACACAAACATAGCGAGAACACTCAAAAGGACAAAACCTTTTGAGTTAGTTTAGTGAATGTTACAAACTAAACATTGAGTGCTTTCTTATAGAACACTAGAACAAAGTGTCTTCGCTTTAAGGCGGTACCCTATCTCGTTATTGTGTGAAGAGGATAGGCATAGGATTTCGCGTTCACAGGAGCGGGACAGAGCAAAGCGGCGTAAGCCCAAAAATCAAGTTTTTAGTAGTTATTTGCTCCCCACAAACATTAGAATAGTTAATTGAAAAAAAGGCAACATATAAAATGTTCTTTATACTTAGCTCAATTACTATGCTTAATCTCAAGATCGTATCATCTGTATTTATTGAGAAATTAGGGTTTTAGTAAAAAATTAGAGGTAACTTTGCGATTTTTTTCTATCGAGAAAATTTTATGGAATCGTGTTTTCGAAACATATGATCGATAGAATAAGTCCTGAACTTTACCATATATAAATTTCAAAGTTAAATATTCAGTAGTTTGGAAGATATGGAGGTCCGACGGAGTTGAAAATAAGCAATTTAAGGTTGTATACGCCCTTAACTAGAGACAGTAAGAATAGTGTTAATGGACTTGTGTCTTAGCATTAAATTTACTTAGCATTTTAAGTCAAACTTGAATTACTCATTAGTCTTAAGACTAGTACTGTAATATAATATAATGATTTATGTACGTATTTGTCTTGTAATAAATACAACATTAAAAAAAATAGTTATTTGTTCAACAAGTGGGTAAAACGATTTTTTGTTGCACGTGCCGATATTAAATCCCGAGCTAGCGAGGCAGTCTAAAATAGAGTCACAAGCGTAGCGAGTGGCACTAAAGTAGACTGGTGAGGTAGCGATGCATTTAAAAGGCCCGAAACGAACAATATTTGCCCTCGAGTTAAACATACAACTTTTCACCACGACTAGCGATAAAATATTTTGTAATTAATTAAAAAAGAGGTTGAATGACAGAAACTCACTTTGGTCATGCTTTGGTCTACAGCCCTGCGAGGGTAAACTAAAAATGCTACAAACCTCTTCCAAACCATGGACGGACGAATTTTTTTTTATGAGTGTTGCATCGTTCTAAATTCTTTTTACTTTTTTCAACAATTTGAATAATATTATTTATTCCACATGTGAGCTAAACTCGATTTTGCCCACAGTTTTTGAGCAGCAAAGTCACCGTTTTCGAGCGAGTGGTAAAAAAAAATATATTTGTCAAGTTTATTAGTGAGTCTTCTGAATGAAATATGTTTTCATTCCTACATAAGTAACATAACTGAATCTGTGGCACTAACCAAAACAATCGAAAGTACTTGTGCGCTGTGCACATTGTTCATTCATGGTTTTAGTGCTCGTTAGAATTTACATAAACAAACATAGGTACTTAGTAATTTGTTAAAATATAAAGCGAATATTTTAGTCATTAAAACCGTCAAAACTTTCTAAGCGTGTAGCATGCCTATTTTGATTTAAGTGGGCAGCGAGTGAGAGCAGATTTTTGACGGACAAAAAATCCAAAAAAAACTGTTAAAAATGCGCTTTTTCTCTCAAAATCGTTTACCTAAATGTTGCCCTGAAGAGATCGCTTCTAAGCCACAAGGCATTGTGCAAGTCTTTTGTAATGCTAATGACTCTTTTCAATGTTATTTTTTTGTTGTACATTAAAGTATTTTTGTATTGTAAGGTGTAAGTTTGCAACGAAGAACCAACGGGTTCGATGAGTGAAATGTTTTTTTTGTTTTGCTGCATCGAAAAAATGTTGTATCCTCTTTTTTAGATACTTTCCCATAAAAATATAAACCGCAAAAAACGCAGCCATTTAGTATTTTTAAAATCCGCACAATAGAACAATGTTTTCCGTTCAAAAAGCTGCTAATTATAATTAGCGACGAACATGTGCGCACGCGCAAGTCCTAAAGTAGGCCGTTACCATTTGATTTAGAATCGTGTTGTTTGCTGGCATCCGGTCCTTGGTACTTATGGTAGTTATAGGTAACTATTACTATACACTGGCCAAACTGGATGTAGAATGTTTGTAAGCAATTGTATACAATAGGTACTATACAAGTACAGTGTTTACAACTCCGTCAATGTAGTAGAAATTAGAGACTTGGTAGAAACTAAAGACTTGAGTCGGAACATCGGAATCGGAACCAATGAAGTAATAAAAACATCGGAACGAGTAATCTTAAACGCGTGGAACGGTTTTGATTTGACGTTACTATAATTATAACCTTCGTCTTTTAAAAGAAGAAGTAAGAAAGGAGGTACTATGTTCGGATTCCGAACATAGTACAACCTCCTTAATTCCTTTCTAAAACAACAATACTTCCATCCGAACTTCGTATAGAAGTATTGTTTTTTATTTTTTTCACATATTTTCACCGATTTTCTTCGTCAATTGCAGATCGATTTTAAACTCTTTTGTTTCTAAATAAAGAACCTTTGTTCCCAGGGTGCCTACATAAATCTTGTTCCAGAGCGATTTAGTTATATTTATTTTCTCCAGCAAAACTTAGCTAACTATAAACTTCGGTTTGTAGCGTTCGCAAAAATCATCAAAATATGACTAACAGCCCTTTGCTCGCAACATTCTGTTTTTTGTAGGATCCCGTTTAGTACTATATATAGATATAGTGTTACAAAGTTACAATACTAGCATTCACACAAGTATCCTGCAAACCGATCCGTTCGAATTTCACATTCGGTGTTGCCACTACAAACTTGATCCAGTCCAGTAAAAAAACAGTATCCAGCTTAACAACACGTACAGTTTAATGGAAGTGTTCCCACTTCCTGCATACCGTTTTTTGCAGTAGGGGGTGCGGGGAGCGGGGAGAGGTGGAATTTTCTTAAAAGATCTAATAAACGCTCGTTGCTCTACCGCAAAAAAACGAATGCAAACTATTGTGTGTGAACACATCAATATTTTTTGCGGAATCCAGTAAAAAAACTGTTCCAGCAGAACTGGACGGCCGTTGAAAAAGGGTGTAAGGATAATAGCTCGGTTCCCATCATCATCATCGGCAACCCGACATTACCTACTGCTGGGTCAAGCTCGGTTGCCACTAGCCACCAAAGCGAAAAGGCAAGGAGATCTCAACTTAATTGAATAGGTAGTGAATGGTTAGTTACTTGGTTATTTGGCTCTGTTACGTGATAACTGTTTTTATAGTATAATTCTTTATTGAAAAAGAAAATTAGGGGCGGTATACTGAATTCACCTGGGGTAATTCACCCGGGTGCACTAAGTACACTTTTAGTAGACCTGATTCACCCAGATCATTTCCGGGTGCATTAAATTTAAATCACCTTGATAAACCAGTGAATTATCTTTACCAAATCAGAGTATACTTTATGCACCTACAAAACCTCTTTGAAAGACAAAATAATTATGTAGTGGCATAATGTCGACTTCCAAAAATAGGACTTATTCCTGTTTGGTCCCACAAGCTACTGGCCTATTTGGGATCAAATTATATGGATCAAGTTATCTGTTGATTGTTTGCAACAGCCTGCAGTTAGCTCACTTGTTTCATTTGTAAACACGTAGTGTACCTATATTCTATGTGAATAAAGGCTTCTGCCATGTTAATGTATCTAAAAAAACAAATTTTAAATAAAAATTAGAACTAGTATTTACAATTGAAACAATTGAGCTAACTGAAGACTGTTGCAAACAATTGTTTTTTTTTACAATGGCAGAAGCCTTTTATGCCTTTGCCTTAATTGTTTCAATTGTAAATATTAGTTCAAATTTATTTCTATTATTTGATTATTATTTGATTATGGAAGGAAATGGAGGAGGCCTTCACTCGATGAGAGGTCCTTAATAATACCATTATTAGTATTAATTTTAATTTGATTTTTAATTATTATTTTGTTTTAATCAAGTGATATACTGCATAATATTATTCTTACTCATAATTAATATTGTAAAATTTTATTTTATTAAGGAAATAAAAAAGGCTTTATTATTATTATTATTTGATTATTATTAGTTTGTAATAAATAAATAAATAAAATAAATAATAATAAAATAAAATCCTTTTATTTCGGACAACATTGATAAAGGACAACGAATAAAGAACTTAAAGTTTGAAAAAAAAAAACACTCGTTCAAACTTGTGCATTTATGACATTAGTGTGATGTGATATCGTAAGTGTAACGACTCGAAAGTTATTTGTGAAGCTATTTGACTATAACAAATAGCTCCTCAGTTATTTCGTCACCGATTCGCCATACCACCCGCAGCGTCTGTTTTTTCTTTGTCACAACTTGAAAAGTGGTTTTTACGACCGGACACGTATAAATAAAATATAGTAATACTTCGAGATTTGTCCCCTGCTCGTAAATCATATCGCGACAACGAGTTAGCGACTTAATTACGAGCGCTTTGAGAATAGGACCCCGCTCGACATTTTATTAGACGAGTTGTAACTTATTATCACGTAGGGATATAGACCATTGATAATTTTAGCCAGCTAGGTAAGTATCTAGTGGATATGATAATCTCTACAATCAAATAGGTAATAGGAAGGAATTAGAATAAGTATTTACATTTGAGCTCAATGCAGACTGTTGCAAGCTATCTACAGGTAGCTCAACTGATCCATATCAATACCAGTCGGAAGCATCCCCAAGACGCTGGCTGCATTGCCCCGCTGTATGGTATAATTAATACAAGGTACGCTACTCCGAGAAACAACGGTCACGTGGGTTTTCCCAAGCCTACGTCATATCCGCTACGGTGGTTCTCAAACTTTTTAGTTTTGGGAGATTCGAGATCTAGATCTAGGTTTTAGGTATTCCATTAAATTCTTTAAACTTAGTTTCCATAATTTTAGCAATGCTAATGAGATCTGCACATAGATAAATCAATTTTTCCCTTGAAATGATATTCATCTAATCGCAGGAATCTTTATCAGCCACAGATTCTCTTTTCGGGAATTTAAAGAACCTTATTTTACCGCCTTTCACACTTACAGTTACGGATAGAGTAACCGCCCATTTTATTTTAAAGATTTATCCGATCAACAACACGAGTGGTTCACCGGCGTCAATAAAAGTTTGATAGTCACCGGAAAATGAACGTAACCTCCCATTTTTGTGGCAAGTGGACAGTGACGTAGGCTTGGGAAGATCTCGGAGTAGCATACCTTGTCTTATTTTACCATGCCCCGCTGTATGGCAATATTGTTGCGCCTGATACTCTACTTTAGCTAGCTTAGTATTATGTTTATGTTGACATGCCAATATTTTGTAAAAATTGTATGAGTGATTATGATTACCCTCACGAATATCTGAACTGACCAACTTCGATTTCGTTTTTAAGAGTACGGACCTGGTCCGGCTTTAAATTCGGTTCCTTTGGCTCCCCCGATGCCTTCGGTTAAGTACAGTCGTTCAAATAAGTATAATAACCATAAAACCACTTTAAGTTGGTACTAACATTATCAATGGTCATAAAAACATTCATACCAACTATTGATGAAAGAGACATTGTACTTATAGGTCGTTGTACGTTTTTAATACAAATATAACAGGCGTATCTTTTAAGATGGATGCGTAGAATAAATTGTAGCAGTAGATGTTGGAATGTTTCACTCAGGTTCACGCTTTCAAAGTTCTCGTGAGCAGACATTTTTTAATTAAGGCACTTTTAGATGTTATTTAAGTTTAACTTTTAATTAATGAAATAAATAAATAAATACAAATTTTTCTAACCTTTTCTAAGTGTACAATTATTGTATTTATGGAAATAAAGAGACTTTGATTTGGATTATGGTATTTGGAATTCATAGAAATTATAATAGGATAATTTCAGGGAACTGAAGGATAGGATTCGTAACAAATAACTACATCCGACAGAGAACCAAAGTTATCGACATAGCCTAAAGAATTAGCACGCTCAAGTGGCAGTGGGCCAGCCATATCTCGCGAAGAACCGACAACCGCTGGGGTAATCGTGTTTTTGAGTGGAGACCGCGACTAGGCAAACGTGGTGTAGGACGCCCTCCAGCCAGGTGGGATGACGATCTGCGAAAGACTGCAGGCAGATGCTGGATGCGGCAAGCTGAAGACAGGACGCTATGGCGCTCATTAGGGGAGGCCTGTGTCCAGCAGTGGACTAATATAGGCTGATGATGATGATGATGAATTTCAGGGACGGAGTTTAACTCACAGACCGTGGGTTTGTGTCCTAGACTACTTACTACTTGGGGGCCTAGCCGGCGCGGTCGCCGTCAGACTTTGGAGGGGAAATTTCCGTATATATATAGTGACCGATTGTGTGATGATAAATTTGGATCTCATAGGGTTTGAACGTCGTTGGTCAAGATCGTGACACCAAGAAAAAGATAGGAATGCTACCAGCGAGCGGAGCGAGACGCGAATTTTATCTTGTTTTTGTCGGGGTTTAGACTCCTTGGGGGAGTAGTCGAGCTCTGGATTGGACGTACCGACAAACAGAAAAGTGTTATCGGCGAGCGGAGAGCGATTGCAATTTTTTGGTGGTTTTGTCGTGTTTTAGAGATTTCTCGATAGAGTCGTCAAGCTCTAGACACACCGACGAAAAGACAATTTAAATTTTATTTATGAATCAGTAATTTCTGTCTTTAGTGTGGATGGCCTTTTATGTCCACGGTTCCCTGGGCTGTATGTAGCCCAAAAAGCCCATAAGTAGATTCGGCCTTGCATAATTCCGTATTAAGATTACCCTTAACATAAATCACAATTATTGAAAGCTCAATCAAATTTGGTTTTATAAAAAAAAAACAATTATAATCATTAATATTTGATGAAGTGACACTGGTATTAACATGTTAGCACTTCCTTTAACATAAATCACAATTAAAAGCTCAATAAAATTTGGAAAAAAACAATTAAATCAATAATATTTGATGAAGTGACACTTAGCACTACCTTTAACATACTCACAATTGAAAGCTCAATCAAATTTGGTTTTACAAAAAAAAAAAACAATTAAATCAATAATATTTGATGAAGTGACACTGGATAACCGAGAGGAACTCGGCTCGTTTTAAAGAAATATAAAACATGTAACATTAAAATCCGGTTTTAAGTACGGACGAATTAGGCGAGCGCCATAAAGCTACACTGTTCTTTTGAAAGGTGATGTAACTGACAGCTGCGTCAAAAAGGATCAATGTTTTAATGTGGCAACGTTGTGTAAAGACGTGTGAATCGTTTAAGATTGTTCGTTTCGTGTTAGCGCAAGATTCTTTTTAAGGTTTTTGTTTTACTACAGCAAAGGTAAATAATAATAAATAATAATAAGATAATAATGCTGTGTGAATTGTCCAGCATTATTATTATTATTATCAAAGGTGCATAAAATTGCCGCCAAACGTAAATCATTTTCTATTAGATAAGAGTCTTATGAGAACGAACTTCGTATCACAGGGAGTTTTGGAGCATTTGGGAATATAAGAGATTTTGAGTGAAAAATCAACATTTTCGCAAATGCTCCCAAAATACAATTGATTCTTTATTATGGGTTCATAGAAAATGATATGAGGCAAAATACTTTTGCGCTAGTTTTATTACTTGTACAACCTTTTACGTACGAATATTTTAAAATTTCCAAGGGAATCACATGCACACAAAACCTATAGGGTACTTCCCGTTGACCTGCATCTATTGAAATGCTTTTATGTTTTTCAGATCATTTTGACAACTCTAGACGCTCATATCAATTTGACGCTGACTGTACCACAACGAGTTCTGCGATGCCGCCCGCTATTACGGGTATGTTTTATCATTTAACTAATTTGACTAAAAGTAATAACCAACTTGGCAAATTATCAAGAGACATGAGAATAAGAGGAATACATATGCATAAATTAAAGGGGTTCCGTATAAAATATATTTACTTTCAATTTTAAACTTGACGGATGCTGCGAGAGTCACTCTACACCTATTGTGTGTTATCTTGGAAGGAGTATCTATGTATTCTAGGCTTCCTCTGATATGTTTTCTACATACGTATATTCTATACCAGTGCAGCTTACCTATTTTATTTGAAATTTGACTTCGAATGTGCCTATAATTTACCTGCCAATGGCTTCGCCCAAAGATAGGAACATGTTTCATTATCATCATCAGCTCGATCGCCCCACTCGGTCCGTAAGGCACCTGTTTACTGCATTTAATTTTAAGTACTTAGGCTATGTTTTATTCGTGGTCCAGAACGACATCAAAGCATTATTTCAGCCCGTTCAGTACAGTAGTTTTAGCGTGAAGAAGTAACAAAAATCCAAATATTTATACATCCAAACTTTGAGTGTGAATTTTTCCCCAATCTCTGTAATGATGGTTGACCACTTCTAACGCAAAATAGTGAAAATGATAGCAAAGTATTTTTGTACGGAACCCTAAAAAACAGGACCGTAGAAGCACGCACAGTGTACAAACCGGCACCTGTTGCATTCGTAATGGCAGAACTGAGGCCACTTCGGGATAATGGGACAAGCGACAGCATGTTGCGACTGGGACTGGTCAAATGGGACCGGACGATTGCGTAAAACCCCTGAATTAGAATAACCTAAATAACTTTATTCACAAAGAAAATTATACTAGTATTTACAATTGAAACAATTGAGCTAACTGCTGACTGTTGCAAACAGTCTACAGATAGCTCAACTGATCCATATCAACACCAGTCGGAAGCGTCCCCAAGAAACCTTAATTAATTACCTTAACTTATTGAATAACCTTAATTTCTAAGCCACTTATTGTGATAGCTTGCTCAGTGATGTGATGACAGATATAGTAGGTATGCTTGAGTGATGATTATGCCACGATGATGGTATGACTTACATCGACCCTTTCAATAAAAAGTCGCAAGCAAGCAGTCTTCTAGCTGCTACATGTGAGGACACATAAATGGTTATAACTGTTATAAGTTATTATGTATTTATTTATTTATTACTAAACGATCGCCTCGCGGTTTCACCCGTGTAGTTACCGTTCCCGTGAGAATTCCGGGATAAAATACAGCCTATGTCACTCCCTGAAAAGTAAGCTTCCTAACGGTGAAAGAATTTGTCAAATCGGTCCAGTAGTTTCGAAGCCTATTCAATACAAACAAGCAAACAGGCAATCAAATCTTTCCTCTTTATAATATTAGTATAGAAGTGTGTAAAACTGTTTGTTCTATGGATAAAACAAAATAAAAAATAAAATATTAGCATTGACAGGGCAAGGCGATGCATGACTCTTAACTTCTTTTGCACATGATGTTAGTTATACATCGTATACACGTAAACACTTAATTTTTATTCATTGGTTTTTTTCTTAATTTTAATTAGTATAATTTTGTTACTTCACTAAGTATTCGATATACATTACAATTCTATTACATTTTTTTTTCTTCAGAAAGTTGAGCTATTTAGTCCTGTTACTTTATTTGTACGAAATAACATGGCTTACAATTTATTTATGTTAGCCTTTATTTATGAAAGAATAGAAAAAAATTAATGATCTTAGGTTAATATAGCTATGAGCAGGCAAAGCGTAGAAAAATGAAAATAACCGAAACTTTACAATGAATAAAAAATTGGTTGTTTGTAAAGTAGGTTTACGATCGAGATGTTTACGTGATAACGTCTTATTGGTGATATAAGTTTTTGGGAAGTAAGGAATTAATGAAGATAACAATTTTTTCAAATTTTAAATTACATCTATCGTTTTATTTCCACTCACTCGAACGCTATGCCAGCCTCCGCTCGTGAGGATTCCGCGTGACAAGTTTCACGGAATGACTGGCAGCGCTCGAGATGAGACGGGAGATCGGTCCGTCTCTCTCTCGTTATACCTGCGATCGCGCTCGTGAGGTTTTGGTGTGACACAAGTTTCTGAACATGCCACCCGACTAAAACGATTTTAAAGACGTTATCACGTCAAAAAAAAAACAAAGTGTGTCTCTGATCTTCCAATTCACTGAATTTTTTTTAGTTCTTCGAATATTTTTAAACGATCAAGTCATCTCGAGTCTACGCAACAAGTAAAAAATATAGCTCGGTAAGTAAAAGCTAGCGCGATTGTCTTTTGTTTTTTCATTCAATGAGGATCCGTAACGTTATAGCAATTTCAATAGAACTAGTATCCACGTTATTCTTTATGACATAAGAATGATATATCTTTTTAAAATATCCAAATCGGACCATTACGTACGAAGTTATGACTAAATTACTAGCGAAGTTCACTGAGTGACCGCCGCCGCGGGTACGTGTGACGTCACTGGGTCAGTCGCCGCCCTTTAACCGTAGGCAGATATCAGTTTTTAGTGATTTATTCCGAAACTATAAGTATGGGAAAAACAGAACCAAATAGCCTTTTTGAGAGATCCATTTATTATTATTATTATTAGCCAAATTTATCCCACTGCTGGGCAAAGGCCTCCCCCAACTCTCTCCAGACATCACGATAACTGGCCAGCTCCGTCCAGTCGACCCGGAATTTGTTCAATTCGTCCTGCCATCTCCGTCTAGGTCTACCGCGTCGCCTTCTCGCCTGTTCAGGTTGCCAATCGGTGGCTACCTTAGTCCAAAGCTCTCCTGGCATGCGGCAGAAGTGACCAGCCCAATCCCACTTTAGCTTTGCGGCTTTTAGAGCTACGTCAGCGATTTGCGTCTGATAAATTAAAAAAAAATTGCACTTGTGTGTTATGGATTTCTTAGCTCTATAAATCTGAATTCTCAACTAAAAACGTTACGGATCCTCATTAAACATTCTAATTTTAAAAAGCCCGCCTTCAACTCGTGCCTTACAACAACCCTTCCTCTGCAACATTGTTGCATTGAGGCTCGTTACACCGAATACGGCCTTCGGAATGCCATTTCAGCACGAATATTTTTAATCGATCCAGTCATCTCGAGTCTACGCAACGAGTAAAAAAATATAGCTCGGCAAGCAAATGCTGGCGCGAATGTCTTTTGTTTTTTCATTCAATTCACCACGCTGACGTCACAAATCTGTCGGCACTGGAATCCTACTCCAGTTTTTTTTACTCTCGCTTACATTTACAAAAGGGCCGCCGTTTTCAAACGAATTTTAAGATTCTGACTTTTCAATGCATTCGTATTAACCATTCTAGGGATCGAAATTGTGTCAAAAAGAATGAAAACTAAGTATAGGTATTTCTTTTGTTAAGAAAATTAAAGCTCAATTACATAAGAAATTTCAGTTTTCGTTCTATTATAGTACCATCGAACGAAACGAAAAGAAATTTCGTAATGTAAATAATAAATAAATAATAAATAAATAATAAATAAATAATAAATAAATAATGCTGGACAATTCACACAGCATTATCTAGCCCCAAGGTAAGCAAAGCTTGTGTTATGGGTACTAGATAACTGATATACATAATAATATACGAGTACATAGATAGATATTTTTTATTATACATAGAAAACGACCAGAACACCCTGAACAAATATCTGCAGATCGTACAAATATTTGTCCCGAGGCGGGAATCGAACCCTCAACCTCCTGCGTCGCAGGCGGACCTTCGCCCACCGCGCCACAGAGGTCGTCAATGTCGTCAATGTGTAGTAAGTAGTGGTAGGTCTCCGGAATACGACGATAAAAACGAGGCTCAAGGTTTCTTCGTCGCTTCTTTACTTTAGTCTACATACCGAAGCGACAGAAATCAAACATATCACTTTATTTTCGTGTCAGTGTTTAGTTTCATAAGTTGAGATTTTGATTTTGACGAAGGACAATCGCGCCAACTTTCAGTAACTGAGCTATATTTTACGAAGGAGTTTGACTCCTTTGACGACAGATGGAAGGTGCAACTTATTACGTAAATGTAGTCCATTACCCGTGGTCCACCTGTGTCCACCCTTACGGGGAAATTGTAGGTCAGTGACCGTTTACGGTTGTTTTACTAATCTCCACCGACACAACAAAGTTCCGCCGTCTGTCTGTCTGATCGAGATAAAATTAAAAACGGCTGAACGGATTTTCATGCGGTTTTTAACAAAGGTTGATGAGGAAAGTTTTAGGTAGTGCTACATTTGTGGTGCAGGTAAGTCTTATTATTTTCATTAAGTAATTGCATAAATTGCCTGAGATATGACGCGTAAGACAAGGAGAAATTAAAAATAATATACATAAATAAATAATGCAGGACAATTCACACAGCATTATCTAGCCCCACGATGTTGCCCTTGGTGGCCACCAAACTCTATTTTCGCATCTCTGTTTAAACTATACAAAATGAAACTATTACAGAGGCGTTAAAAAAATGCCTATAATAGGTATCACAAATTGCCCAACGTAATTTTTGGAATTTCCATTCTTCGACGTAATAATAAGATAAAATATGTGGCGGCGCTAGTATTCGGGGAGGTAGAGCCTTAAAGCTGCGGACTGCGGTTACCGCTGAGGACTGCGGTTACCGCTGTGAACTGCGGTTACCGCAGTGGATTGCGGTTACCGCTGCGGACTGCGACTACCGCTGAGGACTGCGGTTACCGCTCAGGACTGCGGTTATCGCTGTGGACTGCGGTTACCGCTGCGGACTGCGACTACCGCTGAGGACTGCGGTTACCGCTGTGGACTGCGACTATCGCTGTGGACTGCGACTACCGCTGAGGACTGCGGTTACCGCTGTGGACTGCGGTTACCGCTACGGACTGCGACTACCGCTGAGGACTGCGGTTACCGCTGCGGACTGCGGTTACCGCTGTGGACTGCGGTTACCGCTGCGGACTGCGACTACCGCTGAAGACTGCGGTTACCGCTGTGGACTGCGGTTACCGCTGTGGACTGCGGTTACCGCTGTGGACTGCGGTTACCGCTGCGGACTGCGACTACCGCTGAGGACTGCAGTTACCGCTGTGGACTGCGGTTACCGCTGTGGACTGCGGTGACCGCTGCGGACTGCGACTACCGCTGAGGACTGCGGTTACCGCTGTGGACTGCGACTACCGCTGAGGGCTGCGGTTACCGCTGTGGACTGCGGTTACGCCGGATCAATGCAATCCTTTAGAAACAAGCTGAAGAACTGGCTTATCGAGCAAGCCTTCTATACGACGACGACGAATTCTTTGATGAAAATGATTTTACGGTGTAACATTTACACTTACAGCGGTACTACAAAAAAGTTAGACATCTGTTGAGCGCGTGTTTAACAAAAACGTTACCACAAAAGTGCGTTTTAGGACGGATTACTGTTAGACACGGCTTAGACATAGCGTAAACGAGAGTTAAACTCTTGTTAAAGTCATGTCTAAGTGTTTAGACACTGTTTAGCTTAACGCTTGTTAGACCAGTGTTTACGTTGGTTTTTGTAGTATGTACACATCGATCAAAAATTTCCGGCCGGCCCCCCTTAGATGCACAATGCGCGCCCTGAAAACGTCAGTATCAAAAGGTATCCCATTTGGCATTTTGAGATACCTTTTCAACTAGTGTCATTTTAGCTCTCGGACCGAAAGCATGGTCAAGTGCTCGTATAAAAAATGCAATAATCGACCGACCAAGCAACAGAAAAAGGATGGAATTTCTTATTTTCAGTAAGTTTAAATGTAATTTTTACCTGTGTATTGTGATATGAGCCAATTGAGCCTTATATACTTGAGAAATCAGCATTAATTATTGTTGTTGGGTTTGCCTATGTAAAAATATTTATTTTGTTCTAAGTTGATGAATGGAGCGGCTATTGTTTCTAATTTTTAGTTATTTATTTGTGGTAAGTTGTAAGTGATAATTTTTTTTTTCATGAAAAGACATTTAAAATAACTGGTTGAGGTTTATAAAATAACTAGCTGACCCGCCCTCAATTTTATTTGCGTGGACTCACTAATATAAGAATGTCTACGAAAAGTATTAGATTTAATCAACTTAGTATTTAAGTTTTAGTTACCCTTGAGACAGTGTATAAATTATTTTTAGGTAACTTCCTACCTACTTACAAAATAAAATAATATAAATTCGACTCCACTAATCTCTTGTTCCGCATGCAAAAAACTTGACAGGCTCTGCGCAAACTGTCTGCGTCAAAACAAAACGTGGACACTTTTGAGTGTCATTCTTGTAAGGTCTGTTGTCCTAGGTATCTACGGGGGAGGCCGCATACTTGATCGATGTATGTACATTATTGTTTATTTTAAATTAAATTATTTTAATTTTGTATAAATCTATTGTAAATTTTGTTATTTGTGTTGTGATGACCAATATTTTTTATTTTTATAATTTTTGTCCTTGAAATGATTAATTATGCTGGACATGTGAACTAATTTTTAGGGTTCCGTACCTACCTCAAAAGGAAAAAAGGAACCCTTATAGGATTACTTTGTTGTCCGTCTGTCTGTCTGTCCGTCTGTCAACCCTCTTTTCTCAGAAACGCGTGGACGTCTAGAGTGGAAATTAACGTCAAATACTCAAGTCCGTAACCTCTTGAAGCCGCGATATAAATAAAACTTCTAAGTCAACGCATAAAATTTGGTAAGAACCAAGGTCATATAGCACAAATAACGATAAAAATCCGAAAACCGTTAGTTTGTAGTTTATTAACAAAAATATAATAAGTTTTGATTCTCTCCCTCGACCAAAATATACAGGGTTGCTACTTCATGTTGACCTAGAATCATTATTGAAGAAACAAGGTCTGACAATTAAACGGAAAAACGAATAAATTATTATTATTTTTATTTATATTTATATATTATATTATATGTATTATATATTATATAGTGTTCGTTTATTATTGTATAACTGTAATTTTTCTCTGTAATTAGACTTGTATCTAGGTTACTTTAATTATATAGCACGCCTTTTGATTTGTTACCACCATGTGTGGTTGGCAGGTAGATAATGCCATCGGCATTAAGCCCACCTTTTGTATACTTTTTATAAAAGTGTGCAATAAAGGATTTAAATAAATAAATAATGCTGGACAATTCACACAGCATTATCTAGCCCCAAGCTAAGCAGAGCTTGTGATATGGGTAGGTACTAGATAACTGATATACATAATACAATAGACTACATGGATAGATTATTTTTTATTATACATAGAAAAACATCCAGAACCCCTGAACAAATATTTGCAGATCGTACAAACATTTGTCCCGAGGCGGGAATCGAACCCGCAACCTCCTGCGTCGCAGGCGGACCTTCGCCCGCTGCGCCACAGAGGTCGTCAAATAAATAAACGGAACCCTTAGTGCGCGAGTCCAACTCGCACTTGACATTTTATTATTATTTGTACCTACTTTTATGACATGTAACAAGCGTTATCAATAAATAATCTAAATCTGAATCCGTACTGACTGCACGAACACGAACGCTCGCTGTAACACGCTACGCCCCGTAACACCGATCAGTACCCACCTTAGAGGAATACTCAGCCAAATAGTATTTTGCTACTAATACCAATCTCAATTTTATTATCCTTGAGTTCCTAGACGAGATAAATCAGTTCTATTAGAAATGGAGACATTTTCAAGACTCATGTGTTGTAGGTAAACACTGTCACAGCTGATTATTAATGCAGCTGGGTCAAATTGAAGGATCTACGTTTAAAGCTCGTTTAAGTGTAGTTAAATCGAAAGAGTTACAAACAGCGGCTTCGCACGCGTTGTTTCTATGGAAACGTTTTGAGGTTATTTCTATCCTGTTCTATTTTTGAGGTTATGTCAAGTCACACTTGAATGCTATCGAACGGAATAAATAGTATCCGCTGTCCGTCTCCTGGCTCTAAGCTACCTCCTCCTTAATTTTCAGCCATATCGGTAAAGCCGTTCTTGAGACACGACTTTCTTTTTTATATATATAGATGAGAAAGTTTGGATGGATGGATGTATGTTTGTTATCTCTTCACGCTAAAACTACTGAACGGATCGGGTTTAAATTTTGCATAAAGGTAACTAATTGTAATCGTGGAATCAAACATAGGCTACTTTCTATCCCATAAATCAGATCCCATGGGATAGAAATCGCCTTTAAACGTTTCAATAGAAAAAACACGTGTGAAGCCGCTGGCATAAACTAGTTTTAATAAAAAACTTTCGTAGTTTGACGAATTCATTATGAATGTAAGTGGGTTAACTACGAACCTAGTTTGTGTTGGAAGAACACCAACGTTTCATCCCTTAACGAGGGACTTCTTCAGGGTGAGTACGGTTTGCGTCGCACCCGTACTGCGTCCTTGCGCGCACACAAACCAACACAAACTAAGTTCGTAGTTAGCCCGCTTACATTTATAATGAATCAGGAGGAATTTTTTTAACTTAAGTAAGTAAAGAAAATTCAAATCTTCAAATCTCTAGAAAAGTAGAGATGAGGTGTAAATTGGAGTTTAGAAATGCATTTTATTATTTTACACCAGCCATGTAACTTTTCCTATGCACAGTTCCTTGAAATGGTTTAATCAAATCTATCTATGTAGAGAAGTAGTTTCACGTTTAGGGGTCATAAAGTGCTTATTGCCAGGATTTTCGAGAATCGTTGGGTTCCGTACGTATACCTGCAGGTTTTATGTGCAGACTTTACCGCTAAAATAATAATAGTTCCTCAAAACTTGTATAGGAAATGAAGGTTTACGACCAGAATTAAGTAGGAATGGAAACTCTTTTCAGTAGTCTGGTGTTTTATTTTTGAAAAAAGAACGTACTTTTGTGGAGTGCCATTAGTAACGGTCACGGTTCGATGAATAGTTATCGATAGATTTGTTAGAAGTGCCAAAAAGATTTATTAGAAGCGCCAAAAAGAAATTTGCGTAGTTTTGGCATATTTGTTTAATGAAAATAAACGCAATCTTTAGTACCTTCTTAACAAACTGAAGTCGTTCATCTACGTTAAGTAGGTACTAATATTTGACAAAAGGTTCCTTTAAAATATACGTTCCTATAACTTTTATACCATCTGACAGTCGAAGAAATAACCTGACAGCAGTCGAGATTTACCACCCGCGAACCGCAATAAAACATAACGCCTTTATGTCATATCGCAATACCACTAAAGCTTGATCACAAAGCATATTTTTACACCCAGCCATTTATTATGAACAAAGCAAGAGATTGCCATGTGTCAAAGGATGTCGTGATGCTAATTCTGCGCGTTTTAGTGGGCAATTAAATGCGCTAAATCTATTTTGTGTTGCTATAAGGCCACGGTTCCGGTAGAAGATGAGAGAATGATGTCCCGCCACTCGACGTTTGAATTTCGCTAATAACGTTCCAATATTTACTGTCAACGGCTAAAACAAAATAATGTTAAGTTATGGTAATATGTTGCCATATTTTCCTAAGTACCTACAGAATACTTATCGAATGAATGGAAAGAATCGTTATAAGTTTATTCTACAGATATAAATAAATTACAATTATATTCATAAACAAAATTATATTGGCTCTGCTTTCTTTCTTTGTGGCTAAATGATGCTGTGTGAATGGATTGTCTAGCGATATTTAATTAAATAAAGTAAATACAAATGTATCTATCATGGGTACATAAATCAAAGAACGCTTTTTTAACTTACCTATGTATTAAAATATTATTCGGTTTGGATTGTCAACAAATGTATAGTTATTAAATAATTTTAGTCAGTTTTAATTATTCCTATGTTTGAAGAACTGGTACTGCAAAGATAAAATAATTAATCTTCATAATTCAAGTTTAGCTTGCATCTATAATAGTCACTAGATTAAGAGCCATTTAGCTTCGAGAGATGGCAACCGTTCACAATAGACCTATCATCACGTTTTTTTTGCAGTTACAATTTAATTGATGGCGACATTGTAAGAAATTACATCGGAACATTTCCATTCGAATAATTAAGGAGTAACCGAACAAATTAAGTCATGCGTAGGTAAATATGTATCAATTATTAGGTTAGTGTGTAATTATTTAAACTAGGCAGTTTCAACACTCACAGTTGGTAAGTACATAAGTAAGCCTCTATGTTATCATATCAATCACGCTACTTGAAAACGAACAAGGATATTTTGTTCAAAAATATATTTAAAATCGTAAGCAAAAATGAAATATAATGATTTATAAAAATAATACCTATTTATTTTATGTTAAACGTGTTAAAATGGTTAATATAGGTAGGTACCTAAATAATAATTAACCATAAATAATTAAACATCTTTTCATTACAACATTTATTTCTTGATAGGTAATAAAATTAGAAACTTGTAAACCGGCTATAAAATAATAATGAACAAGGACCAGATAGATCTAAATCAAGGTTGGCTAGAAAAATAACACTAGATGCAATAAAACCTGCATGTGGGTTGCATGTAATGTAATAATAGATGAGTGAATGTTGTTTGCTCCATCAGTAACTATGTCAACTATATTTTCTTTGTTAATGAAACTATATCAACTTGATAAAGTAAGTTGCATCTTAACATTATATTACACAAAAGTACTAAAATTTAAAATAACACAACCAAAGATATGTTCCATCCAAGTTTTCTATTTAACCTGTCCGTAGCACTATAGATAAATTTAAATACGCAGACAATATTTTATAGCTTATTTAGGTACGTTTTACGAGCGAAGACGGGCGCGGTGGGTGAATGTCTGGCTAGATTTTATGGAGCTGGCTCTACGATGTTCTAGAATTGAGATAATGTATCGAGTACTATATTCGTTGACGCTTTTATTATGTCTCTTTGTAGGTACATGCCAACTCTTGAAACGATCTCTCAAACTAATAACTTTATGGTAGCAATTTCACGACGCAATTTAAGCTAGCACCCATCTGTTTGAGAGTACTTTCACTTATTACTTAGTTATTTATGGTAATAGTGTCAAATTATCGATATCGATAAAACTACTCTACACTGGAGTCGATTTGTTTGGCACAAAAATTAAAACCAGTCTAATAATTATTACGACTCGATCGATCGCTATGATGCCAATTATACCGGATCTACATTCTAAAGGTAAATTAGGTTTTTTCTACACATCAAACCAATCTAAGTAATTATTTGCTTACCTAATGGTGCATTGTAACTTTTCCGCTGTTCATTGACCCCACCACCGCCCATTACAAACTTTTCAGAGCATTAAAGCCGTAAATGCGATGTAAATCAATAGTGTTACCAGACTGTGTGCACAAAGGATCACGAAGGTGCATCTGCTCGCCAATGTCAACGGTGACGTTTACGCGCGAAAAGTTTTATGATCCGCAGACGACGCGTCGCACGGACAGTGACGTAATTTGTCCACTTGTCTTTTATCGATATTCTTTTGAATTCAGTCACAGTTGCATATCGTAGGTAGGTTAATTAGGCTTTGGTTACAAGAATTTATGTGATAAATGAAATTCAAATAAATGGAAGTGTATTTTATTACAAGAAAATTAAAAACACGCGGACCGATACTTGAAATAGTATATATTTCCATATATCTACCACCTTGTTACTCAATCGGAGATAAAAGCAAGCAGATAGAAATATTCGAAGCAATAACGCAACAATGATGCTTAAGATACTTGATATCTCAACTAGTAGTTGATTCAAGCTTACAAATTGGCAAGTTGAGCACATGTTTATGCAAATGGACAACAGTAAAGTGAGAAACAAATTAGGTTGGCAAATAGTGATACGCATTTGTTCTCCGACAACCATTTTCCAAAGCTCTTGTAAGTCAGTAGATAAAACAATTAATTTATAGTAAGAGATTGAATAATGAGTAAGTGCCTGAATAAACTAAGAGCCTTATTTCACGTTTATCGATAAAATCGGTTCGGCAAACGGAGCTACATCACTAAAGGTTTCGTTTTACGAGCGTCTCGTCTCGTCGGGCGTGCCCGTGTTCCATTTTCAAATAAATGGGTTTCTAGTTGTGGTAGGTCATTTCATAGGAATGGTCATTTTCATTTCATAGGAAATTGGTGGGAATTATTTACATTAATAAATGCATCTATTGGCTTCTAAACAATCGACACTTCTCAGATAAGTTAAGACTCAAGAAATGTTTTGCACGGTTAGTGAGTAGGTAGTTTATGATTTTAGGTTCGGAAATACTAAATGCTTGCCAAAGATTTGTCAAATAATAATTCTAACTCGTAATAAAATTGAATATGGAACGGAACGTTCGGAAAACATTTTAATTTTTCGCCTCAGGGTGAGACTTCCGTACTTTACGAGTGGCCAGTAATAAAACTTTTTGTTGCGAAAAGCGACGGGGTGCTATAAAAATTTTCCGTCTCTCTTTGACGTTGGTTTACGAGCGTGAAAACGCGAGATAGGTGTATATTGCACCGGTGGTTTTATGTGAGCGTATGGTAGGAAGCTTTGCTAGGCGTTTCATGGTTTTAATTTAAATTCGATCGCTATCTTTAAATGAGTTTGCTAAGTGAACATATTTCTAAAGCACATAAACCTACGGTTTATCTTTCAGCTACTGGATTTTGCAGGCACCAAGGTGCTTATGATATGAGAGGGAAAAGAAAATAAGAACCCAACTCTTGTGTATAAACCTTGGTCACACGCGACTTGGGAGGCGACCTAATCACGTCTAAGCTTGGTCATCTCTTGTAAGATTGAGCGAAATTGCATCAGCTTAAGAAACCCTTTGTGGGACGTCAATCAATTACCGACTGCCGTTTATAAGAGGTAAGTACACAATTGAATTTTACGCCAAGGAATAAAACTGTCAAGAGCGTGATGCACTGTGAACTTTGATCTCACGATTTTAGTGCACAAACGAGCTAGAAAAAATGTAATGTGTATTTGTGAATAATTGTTAAAAATTGCAATAGGCTGAGTTGGAGATCGATCTTAGCCTCTCAACCCTCGCGCGCGAATCACGGCGTGATATCGCGGTGCGATTGTGCAAAGCTCGCGCGCGAATCGTGCACCTTACGAGCCCTTTGTCGCGGGACACAAAACCGGCAAACTACGAGAACGAGGCGCGAACAAGACGCGAACAAGACGCGAAGAAGACGCGAAGCCGCGACGATATGTGAATGGGGAGACACTCATGGTACGCAGGTGTTTCGCGGCTTCACGCGTAAGTGTTGAAAGGATTTTACACAACTACCGTCACGGCCATGGACGGTGAATAAACCATAGAGAAGGTTGGCACCTACCTGTCGTGGCACGTCGCTTCGCTAGACGCGGCGGCGGCAGCAGCAGTAAATGCAGGCACTCGGGAGCACGAGGACCTCTTGCGGGCTTGCAGCTGTATTCTATATGAATCACAAGTAGGTTAGTACCTGTCGCGGCGCGTCGCTTCGCTAGAGGTGCGCAGGCGGCGGCGAGGGGCGCTGCGTCGTCAGCGGCAGCGGCAGCAGATGCGGGTACTCGGGCGCGAGCAAGTAGCGCGGCGAACAGCACATCGAGTACGAGGACCCCTTGCGAGCCTGCAGCTCTAGCAGCGAGCAGAGAGACCGCTCGTATAGCCGCCATTGGTGCACCACCCAGTGTGCTGAAATTATAAGGTTTTATTCAAATTGGAGTTCGGAAAGGTTGGATTCAAATTCGAATTTAATGCGAGTTTTCAGTTTGAATTCAGAAAAGAGTGATTTAAAGTCGCATTCAGAATTGAAAGCATATTTAAACTCGAATTTGGGATTGCGGCTGTATTCTTCAATGTATTGTGGCAAGCAAGTTCCTCTATCTTCATCTAGGTAGTATGGCTTTAAACCAAAAAATGTCACACTATGGGTAGATTATGGTATAATGAGACGGAGGAGTACAGCCGCAATAAAAAAGTAGCAATGGCATAAAATTCGCCATAACAAAAAGTGAATGCCGTATTTCATCGCATCGGCGAAATATTGCCAACCCAACCCCACTATGATTATGTTACGGATAGTACAATTTTACTCCAAGACTGTTAAGAACCGCTAAGTCAATTTCAAATGTAGAGCGAAAACTGCCATTTCAGCGTGAGCTTTGATATACGCCGTTATTCCTTTGATTCGATAGGCTGTCATATATCGATATGGCTCTAACATGATGGCAAAATCTTCAAATTTATGTCGGTTTTCAATCTGCGCTTGATATGAATTAGGTACCTATCTACTTTATGTAATGCTCTTTTTTTTGTTTTATTTATTGATAAAGTTTAAGCGTTTGGCCACCAACTCACTTAAAGTAAGTAAAGATGTGGCCTAAGAAGCCTTACTAAGCTCCACCTTTTTGTAATGTCTTTAACTCGCTGATAATTAATTTTGTACTTAATAAGTATCCAGTTGTAGGTAATTTAATGCGTTACATTGCAGGTTAATGAATTAAATTATTCAAATTAAATGCAATATGGATAGGCCACCTTTAGGCACCTGGATATTTGCAATGAGTATTTTTAGTACCTACTTGTTACTTTACTTACCATAGTTACCAGCTTACTTTCTTGGTTAGTGTGGTCGAAAATAATTACTTAGAATTTGCTTAGAACATTTTTTTTTTAAATCACTTCGTCGTTTAACTGTCAGATGAGGACCTCTGTTTTTTATGTGCAGAATTGCCAGTATACCTACCTACCCTGATTCCGCACTGGTTGCTGTTATATGTTATTCTTGAAAAAAAAAGTACAAAATTATTCACGTCAAAAATATACCTATGTTTTGCTATCAACCGTGAAATAAAACGGCACAGCAAAAGTTGCCTGGCGATTAGAGCAGGGAATTTCTGGAATTATAGGATTATAATATAAATTATTATAATATGCCAGATACCTTATATTTCGGTAGCCAAGGATACATAGTACATAATTTTCTAAACAGTGCTATTTGTGTTCTGAAATATACTTCCCACATAATAATCCTAATTGAGGAAGCAAAACTAGACTGAATAGCAACAAGTACATACCAGCGTTACATTGTTGCGCATTCGATATTTAAATCGCAAATTAATGTCACTATCAAACTATATCAATTCTCCACACTAGCTATCATACGCACGCATACCTTCAAAATCAAGACTTATCTCTTACGGAATAGAGAATAACTTTCAATAAACTGGAAAGGGCGTTTGTGGCGTTATTTCACTGAGTGGAGCAACTGCCAAGTCATAGTTATACCACATACCGACCACGTGTCATTTTATTTATACATTTGTAGATGCAATAAACGGCATTATTTGTAGGCATGGCACTCTGACATAACCTGCATTAGAATAAATCGTCCGTGTCGTATGGGTGCAATTATTGAAGTGACGAAGGTTCTTATTAGTCTGGGGCTTCACTGTAAACCAACGCTGAGTGGACGCATCAGTGTGAACTCAGCACAATGCTTAGTAGAGGCCATGTTGGCTCTAAACTTTGTTACGCACAAAATTATGTAGGTAATGAATGTAGCATAATAAAATAAAGTATAGTATTAGTGTGAAGTAAGAAAAAGTAATGTAGCATTTTATTTGTAGTTTCATTTTAAGTTTTGAGGAAAATTATACTAGTATTTACAATTGAAACAGTTGAGCTAACTGCTGACTGTTGCATACAGTCTACAGGTAGCTCAACTGATCCATATCAACACCAGTCGGAAGCGTCCCCAAGACGCTGGCTGCATTGCCACGCTGTCTGGCAATGCTGATGTATATACTGTATGTATATACCTACTAGTCCCCCTCCCCCCAAAAATGGGTTCACCTTTGGATCATTCTCTATACATAATAATGTATTTTATAAACGAGATTTAAGAATAAATGAGTGTATAGTATAATAAAATGTCTTAATAATAGATGAAAACACCTTTTAAGTATTATTATACAATAATTAAAGAATCAGTCAAATCGGTAAACCACAGGCGGAGATATCCAACATTCATAAAATAAACATACAGACGTATGACGTAAGACGTACCTCCTCCTTTTTTAAAGTCGGTTAAAAATAAACCAGTAACAGTGTACACCGGTGACTTAGGTTTCATGTTAAGAAAGTAGTGGCTGACCATTAAAGGGTGGTATGGAATCCTTATTTACCTTAGATGTTCTAGATACTAGATATTCTTTGCAAACAAAGGTGTTAAAAACCAAAGAAAATATGGCGGAAAACATTTTATGACACATCGGAGCAAATCGTAGAAGTACGAAAAGGTTTTGCTTCAGCAGCGAATTTGCACCTTTTTCATAATGCATTATATAGGCTAATTAATTTTATAGGCTAATTAATTCATAATGCATTATAAAGGCAAACTAATATAGGCTGATGATTATGATAATATTTTAGACCTCGTTAGCAGTTTTTGTCATCTAATCTGTGTTTTTGTTAAATTTTCATACATGAATCTTTGTTTACATAAAATATCTTGGATTCTAGAACCTTGTAAGCTTCTTGCGATGATATAGAAATGATTGTGATGCGACTGCAGTTAGAAATAAAACGCATAACAATTAATCTTCCCGCTACAGTGAGATCTAAATTCCGTTCGCGTTTCAGAGAAAGATTAATTTATCGTGGCCGAGCTGTTTGATCGCGCGTATACAGGGTAAGTTCTTTTATTTGTGGTCTAGGTTAGGTTTTATAGGTTTAGCTAGAAAGATATTAATTAAAAATGATAATTTTAATACTGAACAGTTGTACACAACATCATTTGACCTCAAAGTAAGCAGAGCTTGTTATGGGTGATATGACTGAAATACATAAAAACCCAACCTAGGCTTAGCTTGGGGCTAGATGACGCTGTGTGGATTGTCCAGCATTATTATATTATTATTATTTATTGTTATTATTAAATGTGCATACATTTATCCCGGGGAAGGCAAAGGGTGCATAATAATATCACCTTTGATACATTAATGGCCATATCTCAGTCATTTGTGGTATTAAATATTAAAATGTAATAGCATTTTAGAATAATCTCAAAATGTAATTTTTTTTTTCTTTATTTTATTTAAAGGAGTTTTGTCAGCATGACTATGTCACTCTCGTAGAGAAAAAATACATATCTAAACACGCAATAAAAACCAAACCTATAAGGTAAATCTTACTCATCTAAAATTAAATTAACTAAAGCTACAAACCTACTGGAACAAAAAAGCCCTAGATGAACGTACTTGGCCACTGAAGTCTTATACGTTTATTTTACACCAGAGATGTTCAAACTTTCCAGTAAAAATGAACAGTATTTAAGTTCATCTTTGAAGATGTCTAGCAAACTAGTGGGCGTAGTTATCAAAACATTTGAAAAAGTTTTTAAAAATTTTACTATATTCTAATTCAGTCCATAAAATAACTGAATTCATCGCCTTAATTGTGGTCATGGTGAACAAAAGGGGGTGCAAATTTTTCTAAATTAACAAAAAAATATATATGCCCCATCAGTTAGATTTTTTTAATTTTTTTTTAGTGTCACATTACTGATTGATTAGCCATGCCACCTCGCACACGCACCTGCCTGCAGTATTATCCACTCATTATGGGACACCCTGTATATGACTGAGCAAACTTCCACAATATGAGCCTTAGGGTCCTACTAGCACGTGACCGGTATTTTTTATTTATTCAAACTTGACTTACAGAATTAGGTACATACATTCCAAATACAAAACGTCAAACATTATAATAAAATCTAGAGTAGGAACGTAAAAATAAATAATATAAATGGATACACATAATGTAACAATAAAAAAAATGTATACTTAAGTATTGTTTAATAGTCAAAATAATATTTTTGTTGTCTTTATACGCTTCAAACTTCTACTACATTTAGTCACGGTAATATTATTTAGCACATAAAGTGGCCCATCGACACTAAAAAATCACTCTATGACATTAATTGATACAAAGTCTAGCCAAGACTCTGGTCTCTATGTAGTGTATTCGTTGAATTGTTCTAATCGGAGAGGACGGTGTGACTGAGTAGAATTCCAATATGTTTGGCTTTCGCCAAAGATTTATGATTGTCACGAGTCGTACAACGAATCGGAAATGTGTATGTTATATTTGGACGTTGGGCCTTTTATTATGGAGTTAAGTAAAGAAATTAATTATTAGTTTTTCTTAAATTATTATATGAATATACCCCCTTTATGACACATGTCAGGTATTTTTCTTTCGTGCATGTTGGGTGTTATAAAATTGTATCTATTTAGTATGTAATGTAAGTTCAGCTTCATAATTTAATGTATTTAAGTATCTATTTAGGGGTAAACGTGTTCTTGAGTGGAGACCGCGACTAGGCAAACGTAGTGTACGATGCCCTCCGGCCAGGTGGGATGACGACCTGCGAAAGACTTCAGGCAGATGCTGGATGCGACAAGCTGAAGACGGGGCGCTATGGAGCTCATTAGGGGAGGCCTATGTCCAGCTGTGGACTAATATAGGTTGATGGTGATTGATGTGGAGGTATTTCATTCACTTTCTTTCTTGTTCATTATAATTCAAATTGTTTGGCAAAGACGCCATGCGTTTTAATGTAGCGTCACCATAAGGTCAGACACATAATCACAATGTCAATGATTTATTAATACAATGTTACGTAGTTTCATCATCATTATAAAATGTACTACCTTAATAATCAAGACGATGGCCCGTAACGTATGTAAATCAATTCCAAAATGGAAAAGGAGCGAACATAATGTGATGAAACACTGGTTAACTCACGCCAGATATTATGGCTGATGAAGTCGCCGAACGGGTTAAGTTTCTAAAAGAAGCTTCGAAGTCTGTCGTATAGTAGTCAAGACGTATAGTATTATAATATCTGTGGCTAGACTAAGAAGAACATTGTCTTAATAAAGAGCGAGAAGATTGACAAACAGAAAGCGACCATCGAGTAAGTCAACTTTAAAGTTTCAGCCAAACCTGCGCGTCAAACACGCGAGATGTTGGACGCAAAGCGGGAGCGACAACAACGCGAAACTTTTCCATAAGTAATTTAATTAATTTTCTTTTTAATTTTACTTTAGGACTGCTATTTTGAGAGCGGTCTCATTCGCCGGAAGAAAAATAATAAAATTAAATCAATCCGGCGAATGGGACCGCGGTCCCATACCTAGCGGTCCCAATCGACGGAAGCCTCCTAAATTAATTTGTAAATAGCGCTAGCTCCCACCCCAGCATAACCTGTGTTGTGCGTAGCTAGTCTCTTCCGTGCAAAAAATCAAGTTAAACAAACACTAGAATATGGTACAACCAGATGTAAACCCGGCTTCGGCTTGAAATGTGATTCGTTCTAAAACTGACATTGGCAGAATTGTGTCAAACTATGGCGCAGAGCCAAAAATAAAAGAAGAAGAAGAAGACATGTTTACTTTGCAACGCCGTTCAATTTTAGCAATTTATTCATTTTCATATTGAAACTACTCGATAATCCGAATTTTCCGCCTATAAGTTGTCGCCTCGGATCGACTAATTTTTTACGCTCTTCAATTTGATGTGCATTTGGTTCGAGTCTACCGTAGACCGGCCCGAAATTATTAATACACACAAGTATGGTAAAGTTATTAGTTAAATGAAGTTTCCGCGTCGCGGTCGCGCAAGTGCAAGGCGCAATTGAGGCGACATTGCAGCGACCGCCGCGCGGCTGACGGTCTCGCTTCGCATTCCGCGTCTCGCGTGTTTGACGCGCAGGTTTGGCTGAAGCTTAAATCGACAAGGTACCTACTCAAGAGCATCTAAGGAGTGTCGACAGTACTTATAGTAAAATTATAACCACCGAACAGTCAGCTTCTCGTACTAGATTGGCTCGTGTTCTAGCTTTGATGTATACCTACTTCCTCTTGTACAAGGATATTTTTCAGCCGAAGTTGCCAGAGCCTGAGCTGCCAAAATCTATAAATACGTCATACTTAAAGATGATTAGACATTTAAATCTCAAAAAATCATAGCTAAAATGATAGCTGTGTGGTTGCTGGCTTAGAATTTGCACCACCCCAACTTTCCGGCGGGTGTCGTGAGAGGCGACTAAGGGATATCCACCGGGCGCGGGCAGCAGCGCCCCCTGCAGAACAATTCTACCACCAACCTGCGATCCCAACCCGCATGCCCAGCGTGGTGATTATAGGCATTACCCCCATGTGATAAAAGCCAATAAGGCGCTAATCAGGGGGAGGCCTGTGTCCAGTAGTGGACCAATATAGGCGGTTGAGGTTGAGGAGACATTTAAAATTCGTGTTTGCACAACTGGCTTAGTTTATGAGCTTTTGTTAAAAACATCAATTAAAATGCCATTATCTGATTATATTTTCGAACAACACAGTACTTACATACTAATCAAAAAGGCCCGTTTTAATTACCTATGAAGGATCTAAACTACATAAGGAAAGCCATTGTTCATTCAGCATCAAATCACAATTAGTGAATGCACTCAGCCATTCTATGAACTGTCAACACATCAATTTAAATAGCCATTGGATCTGTCAGTTAGCTTCAGTATAAATATACAGGTGAGGTTTGTTTATTTGTTGAAGAAACCATTAGTGTAAATTGAGCTTGGCTGAAATTGAGTGCTAAGTTTCGACACAGAATAACTATATAGCTATCTATGGCTTCGATTGAATTTTATGGTTTATCTTATCTATGGCGCATGTTAAGTTATATTTGGCCTGCAGATATGCGAGCGCTTTTTTGGAAACAAGTATGTGTAGTTTTGTTGTCTTCTTTCGCCGGAAATCGGGAATACTACGATCTATCTCGTTACCAAATTGTATTACGAAATCAAATAACATCCCAAAAAACCAATTTTAATTGCGCAATTGATCGCATTGCCGTGCTAAGGGAAGGTAGCAGGTTCAAGTCCCGTCGAAGTCTTTTTTGAATTCTTAGAAATTACCCCGAGTGTGAGAACTTCCGCACTAGCAAAAACCTTAAAATAGTACGGAAGTCGGTTTCGTGAAAAAGTAACCTGTATAAAAAAATCTTTCTACTTCTAACAATTATTTATAACAAAGTAAATCTTCCTAAAGGAAAGTTTCTTGGCTAAGATCTCAGCATAATAACGAAATAATATTCATTACTACAGATTAAAATACAGATACTTACTTACAAGGATTGGCAGATCGCCCGCCGTTGTCATCAGATACAAGTTTATTATCGACACGCTGTAAGTTTCCAAGTACCATAGATAATTATATTTCAGTTTCTACGACAAATCCTTCTCCATCCAGACCATAATGTTGTGGAATGCACTACCAGAATCCTATCCTACTTTAATATCTTATCCTACTATTTAATGCTACAATTATGTATTATAAAGCCGAAAGTTTGTGAAAAGTGATTTTTTGTTAATAAGGATCTCCAAGACCTGATTTAAAATGAAATTTGGCGTACGTTAAGCCTAACTTAGATAATAGGCTACTTATTATACCGAAAATACGCGTGCGAAGCCGAGGGCAGAAGCTAGTCCTTTATAAAAGTACTTTTCTTGCCAGTTTTCAAAGCGTTTTCAAAGCAAAGTGATTATTGGTACTTTACTTACTATTTATTTATTTATTGTAATTGGAACAATACCTTCTCTGATAAGATCCAACAAAATCTAAGCATCTATATTATTTTTGTCTGCTGACCCATCTACTTCGGTGTTTCACTGTGTCCTTTATTTGAATTTAGACAATAGAAATTTGGAATAAGTAGGTGTGGGTAGAAAGGGGAACTAAAATCAAATGTTTTGGGTCGAACGGAGCAAAATACCTATTGGGTTGAAAAATCTTGGGTCGAACGGGGAAGCACTCATCTTAACGGTTTTGCGCGGAATTGTTATTAAAAAATATTGTTACTACTTAATATAATGTGATGATAAGATAAAATAGGTGGTGGCGCTAGTGTGAATCGAGGTAACTCCTTAAGTAAGGACAAGCTTACTTCCATACTCTACAATACGTGCTTATACTATACTTACTACTTAAAAACATAATAAACAACTGTTGTTGTAAGCACTCTCTTATCAGCAAATTAATATAATGAAATGGTTATTAAAATACTTTAACTTACATAGTTAAGAATTAACAATCAATTCTTTGTGCGAGATACAGATAAAGTACACAATGTTGTCAGGAATTTTTATAAAGGTCCAATTGTAACTTTGTTGATTTATTCACAATGGACAGCAGGAGATAAAGGAAATTTATGTCTACAGATTCTCTTTAAAGACTATTAAATACGTTCGTGTACCCATGGGTACACGAACGTATTTAATAGTCTTCAAAGAGACAAAGAGAGGGGACATCATAATCATATTGGGATGTAGGTGCACCTACATCCCAATATGATTATGATGTCCCCGTGACCAGTCTTATATGAGCCAGATGCGCAGGATATTTATAGTGCACAAGTGTGTGCGCAAACACAGGTGCACTCTCATAATCCGATGATGAGACGGCAGATCGACACGGGGAGAGGTCAAACGCAGGACCAACGGCTTAACTTAACGTTCCGAGGCACGGGGGTGTAACACCACCAACTTCCTGACTCCGGGCTGCTACTATGAATTTTTCTTGCAAGAAAAACCCCAATAACAACTATTGGCCCGACCCGGGATTAGAACCCAGTACCTCATAATCCGCGGTTGAACAAGCTGACCGCTAGACCAACGAGGTAGTCAATAAGATTATAACAATGTCTCGAATACCACAGCCTTTAAGGCCGTGCCTTCGACAATTGATTATTTTTGTCACTTGACGTTTTCTGGATTAAGTCTCTCGTGAGATTCCATACAACCGGTGTTATCAACGGTGGCGTTGATAACAACTCTTTTGTCTTGAGGAAGACATGATAGCATAGCGATAGCTTTAGCCCACGTGCGCTGAAACTATGATGTGGATTATTGTAACGGTCAGAAAGCCTTCAATAATGGGTCCGAAGTCCGATACACGTTCAAACAACATTACTTTTATAGGGAGGAGCTTATTATTATAAATATTCACTGGTATTTATCGCGTTTAATAATGGGGGAAATTGTTTTTGAGTTGAGTCATCGTATTTCGGCACGACACAGAAACGTGCTTCTTGTGCCATTGTACATGACACAAAAAGTGGGTGGTCTCAATCGCGTAACCACGTTAAGACAGCTATCGTAAACAGGACAGTTGATTTACTGGCGACTAGGTCGCGGAGTGATTTTGAACTAGTGAAAACGAGTCAGTATTATAATTTAAAGTTTATGGTTAGACCACAAAGACGCTTTGGCTTAAAAGTATTAAAAGGCCAACCAAGGTTTTCGGCTACTAGAAAAAAATACAGATTAAGGTGCAGAGAGGCAGACCTTAAGGGATCTTCAAGGGGGAACACTGGACTAAGCCAACACCTCCACGTTGTTTACCAAATGCTGTGCGACTCAGTTCGATATGAGAGCAACAAGTAGGTAAAGAAATTTACCTAATAATAGGTTTGTTTTTACAATAGTTAAGGCGAATAGTAGGGGTGATAGTGGCGCCACTACATATTTAATTTAATCATTAAGTTATACAAAGGAATTATCAAAAAATCGAGCGCTGGTAGACGATACCTATCACAAGCTTTTATTTAATGTATCTGTAATAGTTTTGTTTTGTGTTATTCAATCAAAAACCTTGTTTGGAGAGCTTGGTGGCCACCAATAGGAACTAAACTCTTGAAACAAGTATCTGCCTAAATAATACAGTACAAAACTATTAAAGATTTAAAAAGCTTATGATAGATATCGTCTACGCGCGGTCCGATTTTTTGATAATTCCTTTGTATAACGTAATTATAAAATTAAATATGTAGTGGCGCCACTATCCACCCTACTATTCGCCTTAAGCGAAGTTTTCTTCCGAAGGAAACATTCCGCACGAAAGCGAAATCCCATGGAACAGGTAGCTCGGACAAATTGCATGCATTAATCATGCAGAGGAACGAACTGCAACATTGTAAGCAACACCTTGACACGGTAAACTTGTACTCCATTGCACTTAATTGCATAACTGTATTACACGGTACAGCTGGACGGGTTTGCACTTTTTGTACATAGATGGCGTTAGTATCTAGTTATACATCCAACTCATAATTCTGAGACTTTGTTTCTGTCATTCTGAGGGTTTTTTCAACAGAAACACGAAAAGGGGTGCTCAATTCAGATATGTTTTTTTTTATGTAGGTATGTCACTTGATATCTTCACCTATTGGTAACCGATTTTGGTGATTGTTCTAATAGCGTTTGGAAAATGAAACCAAGATGGTCGGTGTTTATGTTTTGTAAAAAATAATTGAATTAACACTTTACTGTGTGTACTGTACGTACATAAAACAAAAATAAAAACTCTAAATAAAAAAAACAATACAACAGGCGGCCTTATCGCTGAACGCAATATATTCCAGACAACCTTAGCTCTAAAGGCATAATTATTGGCGAATTTCGAGGTCCTAGCCAAGTTTACGCTACAGAACGCAAGTAAATACCCCTCTACGTTTTGTTTGAAAAGATTTATGGTTGTCAACTGCTGTCTGCAGACTATCACTCTTCATTTGTCGTAATAATAAATCTTATCATGTGCAGTGTCTACTCAAACCCGCTTATCAGACAATTCAATTGCACTATCATCGATAGTAACATTAGTAACTAAAGACAAGATGGCAACACTTGAATTAGCTTTAAATGCCCAAAAAAACAACAAAATCTTTGGTAGGTATTACATAGCCAGATTTCTGCAAAAACTTTTCATTATCAATCTTCGTCAAACAAACCAGCTCTAACCATAGATTTCCCGTTGCTCATCTTGTGGTTTCCAACGAGGCTACCGCATAGGTACATCATTGACGATTCCGTTGCCTAGAGATAGAAAAATAACATCAAATGCTTAAATACAAGTAATCTTGTTCTTAACTGAGTACCTACGAACAGCGGTTCGAACCGTTGCGTTGCTATGTTCGTGAGATCTAAAATTCATTATATTTTTTAACTTCATACACAAAATAATAAATGTAATTTTTCTAAAAATAAATTGAGGGTATCGTGAACACTGCTGTCAATTCGACGAGACGACCTCTGTGGCGCAGCGGGCGAAGGTCTGCCTGCGATGCTGGAGGTTGCAGGTCGATTCCCGCCTCGGGACAAAATGTTTAAACGATCTGCGGACATTTGTCCAGGGCGTTCTGGATGTTTTCTATGTATAATAAAAAATAGCTATCTGTGTAGTGTATTGTAAGAAGTTTATCAGTTCTCTAGTACCCATAACACAAGCTCTGCTTAGCTTGGGGCTAGATAATGCTGTGTGAATTATCCAGCATTATTTATTTTTATTATTTATATTTAATTATTAGCTGCTACTCCGAGAACATCCAGTCGCCCCGTGATCACGATTGCTGCAACGCGATGGAAACGTAGGGGAAATTTAACGATAAAACCCAATAAATAGCCTTCTCTCTTCTTACCTCGACAAAACCTGGCCAATGGAGTAAGTCCAGAGGTGGTATTTTTGACGCTCATTGACTGTCGTTTTATTACGAATAAAATACTTAAAATAAAATGAACCAATCAGCGCCGAAAATAGTAATGAATGAGTGATATACAGGATTAGATCAAAAAGACACGATAAGTCCGCTCTTTGTTGTTTTCATGTTACCAGTTAAAAATAATATGTTTTTCTCTATAATCTATTATACATATATCTCGCGTTACTTTAAGAATTCATATTAAAATTTTTATAAATGTAATTAGGTACAATAAATTTATTCACAAAGAAAATTATACTAGTATTTACAATTGAAACAATTGAGCTAACTGCCGACTGTTGCAAACAGTCTACAGATAGCTCAACTGATTCATATCAACACCAGTCGGAAGCGTCCCCAAGACGCTGGCTGCATTGCCACACTGTATGGCAATGCTGATACGCTGTGCCAGATACTCACCAGCTCTCGGGTCACGCGTCGCTTCAACAACGCTCAGATAGTTTTTTGAAACCCGAAGAATAAATGTAATTGAATACTAATATTTTCTCACAAAATTGGCCATACCCAAAAAAAACTGTAAAATGGTGTTATCGACTCTTTGATCTAAGTCATCCACATCTGACATAACCAGCTGTACTCACAGATAGTCTCCGAGTCAAATGTCAGTGTATCTGAGCTCTAAATTAGATTATGGTACGTTAGCGCCCAGACAAAGATGATCTACGAAAATAGACACTTTATTTGCGTTGCATTCAACGTATGTGAGAGGATCGGTTTGGCAAACTTATAGATGCAGCTTCTGTTCACGGGTTTGCATCATCATCATCATCAGCAGCCTATGGTAGTCCACTGCTGGACATAGGCCTCCCCTAATGAGCGCCATAGCGCCCTGTCTTCAGCTTACCGCATCCAGCATCTGCCTTAGAATCTTATTTTGCGTTAGAAGTGGTCAACCATCTTTACATAGATTGCTTATAAAAGGGGAAAAATGCAGTCTTTCGTATGTCGTCAACCCGCCTTGCCTGGTTTGCATGATTTGGAAAATTGTGACTATATTTTAATATTAGTACCTATAGCTAGTATTGTATTATAATATCTGTGCTATAGGTCTCGCAACAAGTAAGGACCGTGAGTCCTAACGACAACCGCTCGGGTAAAGGTGTTCTTGAGTGGAGACTGCGACTCGGCAAACGTAGTGTAGGACACCCTTCGGCCAGATAGGATGATGACCTGCGAGTGACTGCAGGCAGATGCTAGGTGCAGCACGCTGAAGACGGTGATGTGGCGCTCATTAGGGGAGGCCTATGTCCAGCAGTGAACGAATGTGGGCTGGTGATTATGATAGGTCTTTAAAACTAATGCCCCTTAAGTTTAGAGGATGACTCGAAAAAGTTATTGGGACCTGTTAGCTCAGGAGTGTTATAACCGCGCCGAAGTTTTTTATTTTCTAAATGTTAATAAACATATACACCTACTCATATAAATCCATAGATGCATGTTCTATGTCATTAATAAAAGAGTTCCGATCTCGAACTCGTTCGTTCCCCCGTAAGATTAGGAAGAATAGTGAGATGGCAACCCAGTATCGCGCCAAATAAGCAAGCGTGGCCTTTAACCGGCCCTCTATGCCCCGAGCCAACGGTATATCAAAATACAAAATTCGTGCTCTTCGATCTCTGAGCAAGTGGGAAGTCCTCTAGGCAAGAACTTGGTGTCTTGGCGCATTAGCAATGTTGCTATTTTTCATAGTAAGCATTGACATTTTTATCGTGACAAGACCTTCGTTTGCCGAAAGTGACTATTTGACTATGTGGCCAACGGTGTATCACGAAGGATTAGAAGACACCACTATTCACTCTAATCTTGAAGAGACGCAGTTGTAGGGTCGGGAAAACAGTAGCAGGCAGTGAGGTCCAAGCGTCAGCGGTACGAATGATAAAGGTAGAGGAGAATCGCTTAGTGCTGTATAGTTGACTTGCTTGCACAGTCTTACTGATTTTACGCAGGGAGCTTAGAGAGGCAACATCACTGGCAGGACTCTGTCGTTGTTGCTTAGCGGTCTCAGTGTCAAAGTCGAGTATTGCTATAGCGTCTTGATGATGTCTCGTGGAGAGACGAAACTAGTCGACGACTTATTTTTGATGAGTTTTTTCATTTTGTAATTAGTGTGGTCTTTTCTTTTACAGGGCGGGCGGTACACACGGATTACATTTTGTTGGAGCTTATCAGAGAAGATTTTGCGCGGAATTGTTACTTAATATGGATTTATCTTAATATTGCACAGTCTGTCAAAAAAACAAAACAATGGATGTTTCTAGGTGCTCAGCTAAAGTACTAAAATCTGACATGAAACAACAAAAAAGCTTTAAAGAATACTTCAAATTTCAAAGCGAATTAAAGTCCATTTTGATAAATCCTCAATACATCACGGCCCACGGGAACCCATAACATCGGCATTCGAAACCACAAACTTTGCGTGTTCTTAGCTTGTTCTGGTACCGCACAAACGCAGACAAAACAGTCAGTTACAAATGGGGTCCATGGGGGCAATGACTTTTGGAGGACAATCTTGCGGTCGAACCCTGCGGAACTCCGAAACAATACACAAAGTACGTATGTACCATACAGTAAAGATTTTCAGAAGCCCATAGCGGTTTACAAATTTTGGATCCAGGCTGAACCCTTTGCGTACCTTGGTAGGTATTTTGTTTAAAAAAGATTGCGTAAAACTTTCGTGCAAACTCCGAAAAGTTCCTGGAACATTATTACGTAAACAGAAAGTGTCGGATTTATTTGACAATTTGTCTGTAGGGTCAACCATTCATTATGAAGATATATTGATATAAGTAAATGTGAGGGCGTCCTCTTGTGACTTATTTAAGGGCAACATGACCAAAATGAGACGGTAAATATATTGTTTATCTTCTGCCCCAGGGTCTGATCCACCTTGAATCCAATTGAATAAGTCGTCACTGACCGCTCTGCCTTATTATGGCCTACTTGTGTATGCCCATTGCCCATGGCATAGCTCTCAGGGATAATTCAAATCATGATCATGGGATGTTTCATTGATTCTATACTAAGAAATCAAGTAATTTCGCAAACATTTTCGACTTAGACGGGACTTGAACCCATATCCTTCCCTCAGTACGGGAATGTGATAACCAACTACACCACGAAGTCAAGTGACGTAGGAGTCGAAAATCTTTGCGACTTTCTACGGACTCAAGCGCCGTTAGCTCCACCTAAAGGGGAAACATTGAAGTTTATCCAATCCTGTTCAAAGACTAAAGTTACGTTTAGTTAGTTTGACGAGAGGTGTCGCGTTGCTCAAAATCTAAGGTTTTTGTTATTATAGTCCGTAAAAAGTTTTGCATATTATTTGATTTCTTAGAAATTAGCCAGAATGCGAGGCTTACGCACTATAATAACAAAAATACTCTTTCTATACCAACAAGATTTCTTCACGACCGTGATGGACAGAACCTGCAGTTAATGCAGTGTCAGTGAATTACCAATGCAAGATACAACATTACTAAAATTGATACAGTTAATTTATTTGTAGCTTTTGCCCTAGGGTCTTTTCTGCCTTGAATTGTATTCAATAAGTCGTTACAAGCCATTGCCTTATTATTATAAGCCATTAACTCTTAATATGTATGTGCGTATCTTTGGAACCTGGTACCAATCTGAACCATTCATTGAAACTGGTCGCATAACCCTACAAAACTTTTATTCATTCTAGTCTAAAAGATACGTAAATGTTTCATCAGGGACTGAAAATCCCAATGACTCTACCTGGTATCTGATGAAGCATTTTGAAGGCAACACCTACTGTACTAAGACCGAAATACCCGAGATAATACTCGACGGGTCTAAAGAGCCCTTTTAAGGCAACAATAGTCCAGTCAAATAAGATTTTAGGTCGCAAAAGACACCCGAGAAAAGTTGTGAAAACGTTTCTTTAGATATTATAAACCACGTCTATGCTTATTGGTCAGCTACAAGTTCTTACTGCCAACCACTCCATACAAAAATCAATTTGATGCGATAGATGTTGAAACGTGCTGTCAAGAACCAAAGGTCCTACTTTGCTCCTTCAAGGAGAACTGGTTATAATCTGGTTAAGCATGGGGATAATGTAAAATATACTCTCTTTCAAGATGTCAGTGTCGATTGCAATTCTTTATGAATTAATACACTATGGGATACACTTCAATACATTTTGGCCGAGACTGATGCTGGATTGAGGCAAATGGCAAGCATGGAGAGAAGCCTATGCCCAACAGTGGGGACTGAACGGATGATGATGACGAGATAAACTACATTGAAGAAGCGAGATAGTATTTCCTGGTGCACGTCGGGTAGCGGAACGCGGGCAACTTCAACCACGCTTACCCCGAAGATCTCGTCGTGATCCAGGACAGCATACAAGGCAAAAGGTCTCGTGGCCCCTCTCTAACTAGATGGTCGGACCTCATCACTTCTCTGACACAGTCCACCATGACCGACTTCTCCCACAACGAAACCAACAGGAAACTATGGCGGCGCATTGCACGAGCAGCGGATCTTCTGGACCCCATCATAACCACGACCACTCTGCAACTAGCGATAGACTACGAAGAAGACCCTGAAGATGGCCCTCTATAAGGAATGATACATTGATGTTCTTCCAACACAAATAAGGTTCGTAGTAAACCCGTTCATAATGAAAACGTTGATGCAATAAAAGAAAGTTACAACCATCCGGAAAAGAATACAACAACAAACTTCCAAAATTATAACATTGAAGCATCAAAACACCGCTATCGGCGGTGTTACTTAATAAATTACATCAGCGTTCAGTAGGCCAGTGACAATGTCGGGAGACCTTGACATTGCAGATGGCAACATTGTTAGCAACAACATTCAACACGCGAGTCCGGGCCTCGTACAACTCGTACAGTGTTGCCGCCTCTGCAAGATTGCGGTCGGCTCTAGCAAAGTTCACTGTACTGCAATAGCTCAAGCGATAAATTGTTCTTAGTAGACGGGAAAAAGTTGATTGGAATGCTACATACAAGTCTAAACAGAATGGCGCAATAGGTATTAGGCCTCTATAACCAGCAGCACATGCTCACTGTGAATGGATGATCTAATGTATACATAATATGTTTTGTTATGTAATGTTTTCTATGTATAATAAAAAATATCTATCTATGTAGTGTATTGTATTAAGTATATCAGTTATCTAGTACACATAACACAAGCTCTGCTTAGCTTGGGGCTAGATAATGCTGTGTGAATTGTCCAGCATTATTTATTTATTTAATGTCTCAAGTGATTTTAGTCTAAGGGCAGATTTTTAATAGAGGTCAAAATTTGTTTTTTTTTGTTTGTCGTTTAGGTACCTACTTACTTATTTCAAAACTTTAATTACTTTAGTACTTTGATACACTTTTACACAATACCTTGGGTTATCAATATATTGAAAATTTTGGTGAAAACTATGGGTGAAGGTGAAAACTACAAAACACATTTCGTCACATTTTACGCAACAACATTAATGCAACCAAGTTGGTAACCCTTTTGAGGACATTGTTGTACCAAAACAAACGAGTTCAATGACTGTTCGCTTGACGTTACAGTAATGATAACGACAACAATGTAAAGCAATCTGGATAATCGAGTTTGTATTAATCAGACTTTGCTATGGCAGCGGGGCAATGCAGCCAGCCGTCTGAGGAACGTTTCCGACTGGTATTGATATGGATCAGTAGAGCTACAGTCTAGATTATCTGCAACAGTCTGCAGTTAGCTCAATTGTTTCAATTGTAAATACTAGAAAAACAGAAAAACACTTTATTATACCACACAAATACAGGAAACAATACAGAGAAAAGCTTAGAAAAAAAGGAAGTATAAAGGGCGGCCTTATCGCTGAAAGCGATCTCTTCCAGGCTAGCTCTAGTTTCTTTCTATTATTTGATTGTAATTTTCTTTAGTAATAAAGTTATCCAAACTTTTAAATCGCTATTATTTCAGAACTCTGAGTTCAGTTTAACGATAGTTTCGAGATGTCTTAGTGGCGTCTCATTTTTGACCGACTTCGAAAAAAGGAGCAGGTTCTATGTTCGGCTGGATGTATGATTTTTTTATGTAGGTATTCTCGTCGATTTCTCCGTCATTAATGGACCGATTTGGATGATTCTTTTGCAGTTGTATAGAGTATGATCCCGAGGTGGGCTCATAAAAAATCCCGAGGAATCAGTTTCTATCCCGAAAAACTTAATGAACTAACTTCTTCGATTCGAAGTTGATTTTTAGTTTTTCAAAACCATAAAATTATTAATGACTAGCTTCTGCCCGCGGCTTCGCACGCGTTTTTTCTATCTAAGGTAATTTCTATCCCAAGCGAACTGAATGGGATAAAAAGCCTATGTTTGATTCCAGGCTCAGAGCTACACCGATGCAAAATTTCAGCTCAATATGTTCAGTAGTTTTGGCGTGAAGACGTAACAAACATCCATCCATCTATCCATCTATCCATCCAAACTTTCGCATTTATAATATTAGTGTGATAGTGTGATATCTAGCAATACCTATTATGTATATCAGTTATCTAGTTCCCATAACAATACAATGCTTGTCCAGCATTATTATTATTATTATTTATGTAATACCTGTCTTTACAAATTAAGTTTATCTAGGTCAGCCATTCTCAAAGCGTGGTCCACGGAGCCCCCAACCTTATTTTAGGGGTCCGTCAAATATTTCGATATCCAAAAGGGTTCCGTCGCCAAAAAAGTTAGAGAACCGCTGATCTAGGTACTTACCCTGAAAGTTATCAAACTACGACAGAAAGCAAATAACGTAATAAATAACGTATACCTACTAACAAAAAAATTGGTTGTCCGTAAAGTCGGTTTACTGACGATAGTTGAACGTGACAACGTCTTAAGAAAATACTGATGGAATGGTAGCATTTGATACTCGATCAAAACATGTAAATGTACTATAGTATAGCAGCTGTCCACGCAGACGCATCGCTCACTCAAGTAGGAGAGAGACGGATGTCGAGCGCTCTCGCTTGCACTTCAAGCCTTACATGGAACGCCTCAGAGAGAGGTAACGCCGCATGACGTCATAGCGAGGTAACGCCGCAGAAGACATCGGTCTCCTTAGAAATATTGCAAAAACTTTCCTATACGCAGTGCTAATAATATCAAACGTTTAAGCTTGTTAAACATAAGTACCTACTCGTAAAATAAAAAAGCTACCGTCCTAGCATCAGGTATCGTCATAGATACTTTTATCGGTTCTGTGGTGTCGGTGATCATAGATACTATCATCTATTCTGCGGTATTGGTATAGAAACTGTTAATCAATCTGTGGTTTCGGCATAGAAACTATTATCGATTCTTCGGTCTCAAGGTGTCCCTACAATGTAACCGGTCGGCGACCCCGTTGCGTCGTGTAACCCGTTTTTAGATTTCACAATTACACTGACCGATGACCGATTTCTGACCGATCTATAAATTACTAGCTTCTGCAAGCGGCTTTGTGTGTATTTTTCCGGGACAAAAAGTAGCCTATAGGTTAGTTAAAGTCTAGAACTATTTCTATGCGAAATTTCAGCTAGATCCGTTCAGTAGTTTTGGTGTGAAGAGGTAACAAATCTACTCCTAATTTCTAAGAAATCAAATAATATCGCAAAAATTTTCGACTCCCACGTCACAGCCCACGTCACTTGACTTCGTGGTGTAGTTGCTTATCACATTCCCGTACTGAGGGGAGGATGCGGGTTCAAGTCCCGTCGAAGTCGAAAATTTTTGCGATATTATTTGATTTCTTAGAAATTAGAAATTATTCAGAGTGCGAGGCTTACGCTTTATAATAACAAAAACCTTTAATCTACTCCTTTTTAGAATTACAAAGATTAAGTGGTAGGTGAAAAGTAGGAGTAATGTAGAAATATTATTATTAGTATCATTTATCGGGCATTTATCGCATATATTTTCCTATTTTTCCCCGACGTTTCAACAGGTTTACACACTGTCGTGGTCACAAAATGACAGTAATAGTCACCCGTGACCACGACAGTGTGTAAACCTGTTGAAGCGTCGGGAAAAAAAGGAAAATAGACGCGATAAATACCCGTTAATTATTAAGTACTAATAATGTGTTAAGATCGCTTGAAAATAAAGTTTGAAAATAATTAAAAAAGCCAAGTTCGTGTCTGATCGGTGATCCTGATCACGCATGGTGAAGGGTTCCGTTGCAATTTGATATATGCAGATTTAGATTTTTTTTGTTCTATGGATTTTTTTTTTTTAGTATTATGAAAAAGGGAAAACTTTGTGTCAATTTATATCTCTACTTTTTGAACACACAAAGTGGCGGTCAGAATAGGCCTATCATGGCCGCAGTGACACGAAAGCCACATAAAGCAAATAAAAAAAAGTCTACTTTTAGATGAATGCTCTTTTAGAAATGCATGCTTTCCATTCACAGAAAACATCAAATAATGTAGAAAAAAAATGCGAAACAAGGGTTTCGTTCTTGACATTCAGCGAAGATACCCTAAACGACATCATAAGCAAGTAGCAAAGTGTGAGGACTGGTCACGCATAAGTCTTTAAGAGCTATTATTTACCACAGTTAATACAAAATGATTATAGAGCTTTGCCGCGACAGAAAGTTTACAAAATTATCGGATATCTTAAATATGGGTAATCATTTTACTCCACCTACAAGATTACAGTTTTTACAGACGCTAACCTTTATCCTACAATAAGTGAAGATGGCTGACGCAGAAACCTGATCTTCCACACCATCATCATTATCAGCCTATATTAGTCCACTGCTGGACATATGCCTCCCCTAATGAGCGCCATAGCGCCCTGTCTTCAGCTTGCCGCATCCAGCATCTGCCTGCACTGCAGTCTTTCGTAGATCGTCATCCTGGGAACGTCCTACACTACGGTTTGCCGAGTCGCGGTCTACACTACACGTTTGCCCCAGAGGTTGTCGGTTCTTCGCGAGATATGGCCGGCTCACTGCCACTTCAGCTTTTCTCTTCTATCTTCTTCTTTCACACATTAATTCCTATTTAAAATCTAGTAGTTTCTGCCCATGGCTTCGCACTGTGTTATTTCAGGACCTACATATAGGTATCTATGCAAAATTTCAGCCCCATCCGTTCAGTTGTTTTTAGCGTGAAGAAGTAACAAACATTAATCTAAAATTTCGCATTAGTAATATTTGTATGCGAGTTTCAAGACCTAGGTAGTACCTACATAAAGAAATGATAGCAATTTAAATAGATAATATCTTAGTACGGAAATATAATGGAAAATATTCAAGGTAAAGTGCAGGAAGGCATTAGGTGAGAGATCAGTAGGGTAAGGTTATAGCACATACATCCAACACCGATACTACACAGTCATCAGAACAATTAAGTAATCCAACAGCGGCACATCCCACTCATATTATAAAAGCGAAAGTTTGGATGTTTAAAAGTTGGATGGATGTTTGTTACCTTTTACCAGAACTACTAAACAGATCGGGCTGAAATATGGCATAGAGTTCTAGGCCTCGAAAAAAACATAGGCTTACGATACTTTTTATCCCATAAATCAGTTCCCATAGGAAAGAAATAATCCTCAAACGGTTCCATAGAAACAATGCGTGACAAGCCGTGGGCATGTACTAGTTTTACATGAAACAGTATTAAAATTTTTTTTACTATTGTATAGAGAATAATCCCGAAGTGGTCACAAATTTTTTTATTCCCGAGAGTAAAATTAAGCGATTCCAAGTCAAAAAAATTAAAAACCGACCAAAGATTGTAGTAGCCTTCGTTCCTATACTTGCTATATTAGTTTTCAATACAGTTATGCGTTGGATCTCTATGGTTTTATGCGGCATGATCTTGTCTTTACAGTTTTAGACTACCTACTTTGCGTTGATGGAACATACTAAAAGGCCCATTTGAAGTAATGAGGCATAATCATCACCTGAAACTAGCCTATAACAGCAGTACCTTGGAGGGCATATACGCAAGGAGTTCGTTGGCGATGCAATGTCCCTTACCCTTCAAATTAGGGCGTGTGAGGCAGCATGTGCTTGTAATTTTACCAGCAATCACACTTTTCAGACTGGAACACAGCAATGCTGTTGGTGATGAGTCTTAGATAACTGTTTTATTTTTAAACTTGGTAATTTTTCACAGTAAATTCATCGTTCTCTATTGCACAATATACAAGTGAAACATTTATGAGGAAAATAATGGCAAATGCGAGCTTAACCCTTAAATGAGATGTATCTAACCCTTAAAAGAGATGACCCCGCTGTATATAAATTACAGAAAAATAAATAACCTTATCGATCAGAAAAACTTTATACTGCAACTAGTATAGGTAAATGTTTTCAGATTAGTACACCTTGTATTGTATATTATACAAAAGTCAGAATCGCAAAGATACTTTTGGGCTGGATCCTCTGTGAGAAAAGATAAACCCCCGCAAACAACTTTTTTCTTGCGACTTGCGGGTTTCGATAATGTTCATTGAAAACGAGCTCCGAACGATTTAAGTATCAGCAGTTTTTTACTATATTATTAAGCCTTGACACATTCACTTCACCATAATATGGCTTTAAATTTGAGCAATGGCCATAATAAGGCCAAGAAACCGCTGATTTAACACTTTGACTGCCATCGACGCACACGGTAATGTAGCACAGCTCCTTGCGCAGCCATGCTGCTCCCCGTGTATCGTTGAAGCTTGGCAGTGAACGTGTCAAGGTTTAATATCATGCGTCAAAACATGGCAAAAGCAATTTGGTCACAGCATCTGCATCCACTATAGCGACCACCGCATTTAACACTACGCGTCACGACATCTCGTATCGGACGATCTCGAACACGACTACGACGATATACAAGTAGCAGGACATTGCACGGTTATAAAATGGAGTTGCTTAATACAGAAACTGTTTTAGGTTTGCCATTTGTAGAAAATAAATTTCGTGAAACTAAAATACATATATTAGCACATTATATAGCGTATTGAGTTAAAAACTGTGTAGCATCAGCTTCCAACATGAATTTATATACTTTGGTATAGGTTCATGCCTTCCAGTGAAAAAAACCTCAAGATAAACTCAAAGGGTAAGGACCGATTTCACCAAACCAGTTTAGCTAGAAGATTAATATGCTGTTTTTGGTTTAACCATTAGTGAACGTTTATTGCAGTTATCCACCAATATTCTTAAAAATTAAGACTGAAACTTTGGCTTGTCGAGCAGAATTTCTATTCTGTTAACGAACTTTTACAACTGTAAACCTTATATTCTCATTTATGACTTTATTCTAATTTATTTGATTCCATGTGAACTATTTTATTAATTTTTAATTTCAATACGATTGTGTATTCTCTACAAAGATTCGACATGTAAATTGGTTTTATCAATAAATTGTATTTCTGTATTTCTGTTTTCTAAAGTAGTTTCTCAGTCCAGTTTATCTATGGAACCACCTATCCTATTTTGAAAATTCTTTCAATAATAGAAAGCTATTCCTGAGTGACACAGGCTTCGCCGCGAGGAAAAAGGTAGTAAATATTAATTTCCACTTAAGAAAATTATTAATTATCTTCCAATAATTAGTAAACGATTATCGTATAAAACGATTATCCTCTACAATTGACGGTTTCATCTTGAATTCAGGGTCTCAACAAGGTAATTACTTTCTCAATATTGACGAATCTAATGTCGTTGTCTACCTTGTTGCCAAGTGTTAACGAGCGAAGCGAGTTATACCAATATGAAGAACAATGTTCATATTGACCGACTGATTTTCGCTATGACTTAGATAATTCTGTCACGAGAATTGAGTTGTTTAAGCTGGATGTATTTAATTCGGTGTTACCTATTAAATTTTCTTTAATTAGATCTTTAGGAATCATATACTTACTTACTCTTTTTTGGGCAAAATACAACAATAAAAATGTTTATTATAAATTCGACGACCTCTGTGGCGCAGCGGGCGAAGGTCCGCCTGCGACATAGGAGGTTGCGGGTTCGGTTCCCGCCTCAGTACAAATGTTTGTACGATCTGCAGTTCAGGGTGTTCTGGATGTTTTTCTATGTATAATAAAAAATATTTATCAATGTAGTGTATTGTATTATGTATATCAGTTATCTAGTACCCATAACACAAGCGTGGCTTAGCTTGAGGTTAGATTATAGAATTTTTAAAATATTACGGTGAACTTTGATCCGTGCTCGATACCAAACGCAAGAAATGCTTGCGTTACCGATGAAACTGGGCTTACAAATAGTTTTTTTTTTGTTTTTAATTGAATCCCTAAGGTTTAGAGGGCTGGCAAATAAACAAGGTTATCTAAATTCATTATGTAGGTAAGTACTTAAAATATTTTTTTTAGTTTAAGGAGACTACAATATTTAACTTAATAACAGTTTACAGTAAAGTATTAAATTTCTAGAAACATGTTTTAAAAATCACGATCGACACAAACAACGTGACCTGTTTTTACTACACACTACATCCTACGCTGCCCGGTGCATTGGCTGCCCAGGCAGTTTGCATATTTATCAATGGACTATAAAACTCACTACTTTGTTGCTGATATTAAGGCCTGGTTTACACAGGCCTGGTTTACACAGGCCTTATGACCATAGATAAAATTATGATCCATGTATCCCATATTTCTGAACCATGTGATCTTTAATATAGATTCAAGATCACATTGTTCAGGTATATGGGAATTTAAGGGCACTATAGAGTGCATGCGCAGGAGCTCGAGCATAAATAACTTATCTTCTTGAATTAATTAATGAATTTACACTTTATTGTACAAGTAAATAAAGTTAATAAAAGTCTGATAACTAAATGACAAGTTAGCATAGTACAAAAGGCGGCCTTATCGCTGAGAGCGATATCTCCCAGGCAACCTTCTAGAGCGGGTAAAGATAATGGCTTCTTACAAAAAAATTCCCGTCATAATGTACGTCTTCGAGGGTTAATTTTTTAATTTCCTTAACTTCGGACCAGTAGCTACGGTTATAACTATTTTATTAAATTATTACTTTTGAAACTTTAACAGTAATATTCGAGGAGGTTTACCTTTTTTAAACTCTACTAATTCTTACCGCGTTTAAAAACTAACCGAACAAGTGCTAGTCGTATACGCGCACCTAGGGTTCCGTACAAACTTATTTCGTTTGAAAAAAATAACGAGGAAGCTATCTAAGTCCGCTTTGCTTCCCACACACCCATAATTGAAGCCATACACGGTTGAGCTTATGATAGGTAATGAATGTTATTGAAAATACATACATTCTTCTTAACCTATGCGCAGATTAGTTTGACCTCTCTACAGAGAATCATCATTATCACAGACCTTACGTCCTGTTTGGTAAAAGCCTCCTTCTGTGTGTTAAGATAGGTAAGATGGAGATGATATGGGGCGTTTTACACACAAAAGAAAAACCCTATTAACCTTGGAACTCAATAGATAAATAAATAATGCTGGTCGATTCACACAGCGATATCTAGCCCCAAGCTAAGCAGAGCTTGTGTTACTGATATAGGTACTTAATACAAAACACTACATAGATAGATATTTTTATTATACATAGAAAACTATAGGCAACATTGTCGCCCTCAAATGTTGCCAAGTGTAAGCTAAGCTTCTTGTTAGGCCAGCGGCACGTTCCGATCGCTGTCGGATCGACCAGAGGTTTAAGTTTATGGTCCAGCGCTGGAATGCCAGTGAAGTAGCTGTTTTTCCAATAATTTAGCGATTTAGTGCCTCTGTTGACGAACAGTGACGTAAGTGTGCAAGGGTCTTAAAAAACTATGCATTAAAGTTATTTATTGAATACTTTTTATAGAATACAAAAATTATCTTGTTAATTACTCAAGTCGATCCCCATATTATTTAGGGTTACGTACCCGAAGGGTGAAAACGAGACACTATTACTAAGCCGTACTGTCCGTCCGTTCGTACGTAAGCAGGGTGAGATAGGTAAACAGTTGGAATTTTCACAGAATGTGTATTTATTTTGCCGCTACAACCACAAATAAAAATAAAATAAAGTTAAGGATATAGATACAATTTTTTTTTAATTTTTTGGTTATTTTGTCAAGGTTGTATCTGTTGAAACGTAATAAAAAAAAAATAAAAAAATATAAAAAAAAATAAAAAAAAATTGCCGCTATAACAACAAATAATAAAAGTGAAATATACATTATAATAATAATTAAGGAATCCATCGTCCATTCCAAGTTGAGTATCTATTCTATACAGTTATGTACGATGTAAGGAACTCTCTCACTTGGCCGGTTTTATTAAAAAAATTATGTGTGGGGGCAAAGGCCTACAAAATGTAGCTATGAACCAGAGTCCAGATGAGTATTTTGATATTGAATTTCTCAAAACCGATTCAGCCGTTTGGATATAAATAGGGGCTGGTCTAAAAATATTGGTCCTAGACAAACAGTCGAGCCTTGATTTTTCTTCTTACGAAGAGCCTCTCAAAACAAAAATGAAGTAGGTACCTAACTTGTATTTTTAACTAGATATTTCTTTCATTACACGCAATGTAATAATATATATTTAAATTAAATAAGCAATTTAATGTTTGTTTACAATAAATAATTGAGATTCATCGTACGGAGGCTATATCATTAGAGCAATATAATTATTTATTGATATTTAATAACCACGGGACGATGCAGATTTTAATGACGACCTCAGAGAGAACTAACTAGGTGCATATTTATATTATGTGTTTTATGTGTGTCTAACAATTAACGTAAGTATATAGGTTGAGCTCCCTGTAAATTGTTTACTACAATCTGCAATCAATTTTTTCAATGGTAAATATTAGTTCTAGTTTATTTCTATTTATTTGATTGTAAATTTTACGCAGAATAGCGAAGTTGCTCTTGGTGGCCATTGAACTCTGTTTTCACTTCTCTGTCTAAATTATACTGTTTCAGAGGAATTAAAATAACGCTTATGATAGGTATCATAAACTGTACAATGGAATTTTAAAAATTCCTTTGTTTAGCGTTATTATAAACAAGAAAAGGCAGTGGCGCTAGTTTGAGTCATACACCTTAATTTTTTTTTTGTCTGAAATAAACTAATTTTATTTATTTATTTAATGCGAAACCCCGGCACACACTTGTCTTGTCGGATTTATTTAAATTTGATAACAGTTTTGTATGTATAGTTGCTTTCTTATGTTAAGAAGAGTAAACTACAATGAAAATGGTTAATACTTTCAATAACCATCAATCAAAAAAGTTGTCTCAAGCAAAAAATCCCGTTTACGCCATTTCCTCCGAACATAAAACCAAGTTCGAACTGAAGATAAACCAACCAGGCTAAGCTTCGATCACACCGAAAGCAGGTTGCCAGCGCCTATTGCCGAGCTAGAGTTTGTTTCATAGAAAATTATCTACGATTTACGGGAAGCTACTTTTACACTATTTATATTCCTTGTAGAACGAAAAAATGTTAAATCCCGCTAAAATATTTGAATTTCGCGCGAATCTGTGCCAGATTCCGTGTTGAAGACTTTGTAACAAAATGTCTCACCCAAATAAAGCTCGAATTACAACGCTTAGTTTCAGAATAAAACCACCAGTTTTCTATACAAATGCAGTATCGAACATCGTTCGGAAAGTAGCTAAAGCATTTTTAAAGGCAAACTTCTTTACTAACGAAGGCGTGAGTTTTACGACTGCGAGTGGTGGTGCAATTAATAAGTTTTTAATTACTTATCCCGGTCTAGATAGTTACTGGCGATTTTAGGGTTCTTTAGGAAATAAACAAACCTAACAGTTTGAGCGTGGCCGTCTGTTAACAGAGAGACCGGCGAATCCATAATACGTTAACTGTGACGTAGGTTTTTTTATGTGCCATCTTCTGAATAAAGGTTTAAAGGTCTAACTTCTAAGACATCAAATAATATCGTAAAAATTTTCGACTTCGACGGGACTTGAACCCGCATCTTCCCCTCAGTACGGGAATGTGATAACCACTGTGACGTAAGAGTCGAAAATCTTTGCGACTTTCTACGGACTCAAGCGCCGTTAGAAGGTCTGTTTAAAATACTATGATCCTATCCATCAAAGGTTGTCTGGTAGCGTTCGTATTTTAGCGATGAGACCGCCAATCCTCACTTATATTGTTTGTCAGTAGTTTCAGATGGGCAATAAATAATTTTCTGTCTATCCAAAGGTTAATATAATATCGATTTTTGCCCTGTATTTCCACTCTTCTCTCCAAGTCGTCATCATTTAAAAGTAAATATCAGAGTGCCTAGTATGGGTTTGTAAAATATCAAAACGAAAAAGTTGCCGTTTACCTACTACCACTTAACTGTGTCAAAGTCGACATAGATGAAGTTACTGCTAAAATGCAACATATCACTGACTAGACGATCGCCTCGCGGTTTCACCCGCGTAGTTCCCGTTCCCGTGGGAATTCCGGGATAAAATATAGCCTATGTCACTCCCTGAAAAGTAAACTTCCTAACGGTGAAATAATTTTTCAAATCGGTCGAGTGGTTTCGGAGCCTATTCAATACAAACAAACAATCAAATCTTTCCTCTTTATAATATTAATATAGAAAAGTATGTAATTCGAAAACTATAATCGAGTTCCTATGAAACTATGCATTGGATGACATAAGTTATCATGAAAAGCAGTTCCTCTCTATCCGGTAGTGGCGCTACAAGGCTCTGAGTCTATTTTTTTATCTAAGCGTACCATAATGGTCTAGCGTTTGGCTAACTCGCGTAAGAATGTGCGAAGATGTGGTCTAAGATGGAGGATGCTTTCCTCGAAGGAACTTATGTATTTTATCATCGAAAACTTTTATAGTTTTCGTAAACTATGCAACACTGGTACTAAGGCCAGGCGCTTTCAGCGGTAAGGGCGCCGATTGTCCCACACTACATTAATTAATTACTTAGTAGTTTCGTTGATTTATTACATAGGTTTTGATGGTGCAATAGAGACAGAATCTATCTAAGGTCTCGGGTTTGTATAAAAAGCGTTTCAAGTCGATTCGTCATTCCCAATTTCGAAAGAAACCAATAAAAAAACACAGACGACACAAAAGTCTACACAGAAGTCTAACGTTATTCAAAAGCTATTTCAAGAAGCAATTTGTGCCAACCGGCTGTTAATGCACTTCTCCGTGAAAACGCTTGTCGCTGTGGTCAATAAAAAACCTTAAGGTGGTAAAAACTATTTTCTTTACTATTTTCTATGTTCTACAAGTAATTTAGATAGATTAGACATGTATGAAGTTTTTCTTATTTGTATGCAAAGACATATTGTATGCAAGCCGTTAGTTCTGAATCTTTGTTATAAATACTTTCGAGTCTATAGGGAATTCGGGATAATGTTGATTTTAGAAATATAGTAGATCTCTTGACTCGTAGTTTGTTTTATCGCAAATGGCTTACAATGTGCGCAAAACTATTTATCTGCTAGCTTATTACCTTGTTAAAGCAGAAATCTCAAAATAACTGATTTTTCTAAATGTCACTTTCACCAAACTACGAGTCACTTTGACTAAATAAAAACCATACAACAATGTAACGTTTTTGTTATTATAGTGCGTAAGCCTCGCACTCTGGATAATTTCGCGGGTTCAAGTCCCATCGAAGTCGAAATTTTTTGCGATATTATTTGATTTCTTAGAAATTAGAAATACTAATATAATAATGATAATAATGCGTTATATTACACCAACAAAAATACATTACAAAGGGCTTTAGTATAACGGTCGGTCTAATCGCTTACAAGTGATTTCTTCCAGGATTAAATAAACGAAATTTCTATGATTTTGGTCTATCATATAAATAAATAAATAATAAATAAATAATGTATGGAAGGAAGGCATATGGAAGGAAAAGAAATTCCGAATTTTGCGAATACGTTGTTGTACAACAAAATAATTATATCTAAAATTTGGAAAATAAAGTAGGTAAATATTAAGTTTTTTATTATAAGTCAATCCTTAAAGAAAAGTGTTGCCAGCCCTGGTTCGTCTCCTCTCGCGCCACATTTGACGACCTCGTTAATTCTACCTAGCCGTAAATTGTTATTATGCAAAACTGCAGCTTTAAAACGTAAACTATTGCCACTAAAAATATGTACTTACTTTTATTGACCATGTTTTAATTTAAGATGACTAAGTAATGTCTACAGATATAGACCTTTATTGGCCAAGTTTTATTTTACCTTTATCTAAGGAAATTGTACCTATTGTACTAAACGAATTAATCGATTAGAATGGCACAGTAAACTAATTTATGACAATAACTAAACAATCAAAGTAGGTAAGAAGGTTAAGTAAAGCTGCTAACGAACTACAAGGGCAAGACTCTAATTGCAATTTACAATTGCAATATTAGCCACATTTCACCTTTATTGTGAGGCCTACATCGGTGTTACCAACTGATTCTAAAATCCATGGCAGAAGGTTAATACTAGACCGCAAGGAGGGAAAATAAATTGAATAAATAAAAATAGACAGGTTTGGTCAATGATGATAAGTGGTATTTAACTTTTATGAATGTATGTTATGCAAAAAATTAATATATATAAAAAAAATTGGTTGTCTGTAAAGTCGGTTTACTGACGATAGTTGAACGTGACAACGTTTTAAGAAAATACTGATGGAATTTGATACTCGATCAAAACATGTAAATGTACTATAGTATAGCAGCTGTCCACGCAGACCGCATCGCTCACTCAAGTAGGAGAGAGACGGATGTCGAGCGCTCTCGCTTGCACTTCAAGCCTTACATGGAACGCCTCAGAGCGAGGTAACGCCGCATGACGTCATGTTTTTTCGTGCGTGCAGCCGGCTCTATCGAATTATAAGACGTTGTCACGTCAAAAGTAATAGGTATATATAAAAAAGTAAGAACCAATTCCTTAATAACAAATTCAAGGTAAGCAATTGCAGTTAGCCCGTCATAAAGGTTGTTAGTGTGACACGTACAACGCCGCGCCAGATGCTAACCCTGTTTACGCCAGAAAAAGTTGAAATGACCGCTAAAACTAAAGTTGGCAACACCGCAGTCAAGAGTCGCACTAAAGCCACACTTTATTAGACACCAGCCGAGAATCTCGTAAAATGCATTTATGGCGTTCTCAATGTGTAGATACTTTGAGAGCACTAATTGGTAACGATACAATGGACGACGGCGCAAAAATGACTGAGCGTTCGTAAACTTTACAGCTATATTTGCAGGCGGCGAAACTGGGAGCGTTTATGCTGGAAGCAGGTTGCAGCATCCTGGCCATCTTTAAAACGAAGCCTCCTTTTTCTTCTTCTATTGTATTAAGTGTATCAGTTATCTAGTACCCATAACACAAGCTCTGTTTAACTTGGGGCTAGATAATGCTGTGTGAATTGTCCAGCATTATTCTATATTATTATTTGATGTTTTTCTTGGATTGGTTGTATTTTTATGCGGTGTACCTATTTGTTTCTGATTTCTTCGTCGAGTGTGTTTTTTTATGAAAGACGATAGAAAACGAAAGTCTTAAGTTACAATTTCATCAATTATAACGAATACTTAACAGCTATATTTTTTCGAAAGATAATTAGACGGTTTAACTTTTAGTGACAGCTGGGATACTAAGTACTTTTTTTGTCATTTACACAGAAGTTTAGCAGCAACAGGTGTTGCTGCTAAACTTCTGTCAAAAATTGCGTAAGTTAGCACTTCCACCGTTCATTCAACTACAAATAATTATACATTTTAAATACTAACATCCCTTTTCACGGACCGTTTTTCTCGCTTGTGTCTTTGGCTATACTGATCTAAGGTAGATTAAATTCATCTATTCTAACACGCGCGACTTTTTAACCGACTTTGAAGAAAAAAGGAGATTCTATGTTCGGCTGTAAATGGTTTTTTTATGTATGTCCGCCAATTTTTCCGTCAATTATCACAACAGATTTTGAAAATTATTTCACAATTGTATAGAAAATAATCCCAAGGTGGTCTCATGCAATTTTTATTCCCGAGGGATTCGTATTTGTTCGTCAATTAAAGCGTAAAAAACGTGTTAGAAGATTCTAAGTCAGTTTTTTAGTTTTTTCATAACAATCAAATTAATATTTTGTCGACCCTAATTAGTTAACAGTAGCAACCCAGATTTTACAACATTTTGTGATGTCCTTTTCATGACGCGGGCGGGTACATCAGCCTGAATTCTGTGTAAATGCAGCGAAGGCCAAAGATCAATGTTATTGTTGATTTACCAAGTTTATTTTAAGATGTATGAAAATTTCACAAAAGAATAAGGTAGGTTGGTTATCGCCATGGATCTAACTCTGGTTTATATGAATACCTATTTGTATCTAAAAGTAAAATTACTAGTGCTATCTGCAATCCTAGAATAGTCGGGACCATAGTAGATAGGAAGACGACATCCATACAAATATTTACATTTTCACGCCTAAACGGCTGAATCGATATTAGTGAAATTTTGCAGTGAGGTAGATAGTATCCCAGGGAAGGACGCAGACTTTTTATCCCGGTGAATTGCGGGCAAAGCCGCGGGCAGAAGTTAGTTGTATAATTTTAAACTTTTGAAAAAATTAATCACCGACTTCGACCCCCTTAATTTTACACTGTTTTTTAAATTTTGCGGAATAAATACGAATTCCTCGGCAATAAAATTTACCACCACATCGCGATTATTCTCATACATAAAATAGCCAAACGAAACAAAATCGGTCCATAGTTGACTCAGAAATCGACGAACATACATAAAAAACATACAGCCGAACATAGAACCTCCTCTTTTTTCGAAGTCAGTTAAAAAGTCGTGGACGAACGAGGGGATTGACTAAGATGTATCGAATAAACAAATAAATATGGAATAATAAAAAAAAAAACAAAAAGAAATAAAACGGGGATGGAAAGACATATTATGGAATAATTGTATTGGAACGAACTTATAGAGACTTCTATATACTGTTAAAGAAGTCTCTTTAAGTTCAAGTTACACCCACTGGGGTGTAAAGGAGCAGAAGATGAAAATGTTATCATTGTATCAAATCCCATCTAAAACAAACCTTAGAATTTCATTCCACTCAAAATAATCAGCAATCTTACAAAAGTTTCAGAAATCACCCATTTCAACTTAATTACTGACATCTTTATTAACAAAGACAATAAAAGAAACAAATTAGAACTAGTATTTAAAATTTGAAACGCAAGTTTTGGCACATTACTGTGACAGAAGCAAGTGTGTATCTACCTCATTACACAAGGAAGAACCTTTTTACCCCTCAAACCTTGTTTATTATTACCCGAGTCTACTCCACACAAAAGTCGCCAGCCAAAGATATTAGCCTAAATTGTCCTAGTCGCCAACCCACCGACCAGTTGACAAAACACGACATGGAACAGAAACAAATTAGAACTAGTTTATACAATTAAACGTAAGTTTTAGCACATTACTGTGACAGAAGTAAGTGTTCTACCTCATCACATCAGACAAGGAAACTACATCTTTTTACAACTCAGATCTTGTTTATTATCCCATCCCAATTCAAAAGTTAATTTTAAAGTACAAAACATTCGCAACCTGAGACAGTGAGGTTACTCAGTCTCAGGTTGCGAATCGAGAAAATAGTTACTCAACCTCGAAAACGGTTGCTAATATATCAGCACACTAGCATATGAAGCCATAAACTCCCATATGTTTACCGGCGCGAGGCACAACCTACCTTAAAAGCATTGGTAATATAACAAAGCGTCGGAACCGAAATTGCCCATAAAAGTCCAACGGCATTTTCTAACTAAAGCCATGAAACTCAAACGCTGGAGGAATTTACAATGCCTTCAGTCTACATTTAACGTTCTTGACGTATACCTTAGTTTAATTAACGTAGACCAGTGCCTTGGAAAGCAGAGAGTATGGAAGAGAACGCATTTATAGAGAAAGCGACGTGTGAATGCGTCTGTTTGGTAGGCGTGACAAATCGACGGCGAAGTACCAAGAACTGCTATCTGAAAAAAATGATACTTTACAGTCGAAAAAGCGTTTCATGCCTTCAGTTCGATACTTTCTAATCTGGTTTTAAATGCTTCCATTGAATTAGTGAGTAATTCAAAAGTGATGGAAGGTCTTATTTTACTGTCATATATCGGAGGTTTGTATTAGGTGTAGATAGAATTAGAAATAATTAAGCTCGTGACTGGCTATCAAGTACAACAAAATTTTACATCTCAGTGAAGAAGGCTCAGTGAAGAATTATCCGAAAATTGTATGACGAAAACTCAGAATTTGTTGAGAAAGGTCTTATTTTCACTTAGAAAAAAAAATCTGATGAAAACAAGGATTTTGAGTAGATACCTACTATAAAACCTGTCGAAGTTTGACGAATTCGTATGTAGTTTATTAATGTGACGATCTGCGAAAGACTGCAGGCAGATGCTGGATGCGGCAAGCTGAAGACAGGGCGCTATGGCGCTCATTAGGGGAGGCCTATGTCCAGCAGTGGACTAATATAGGTTGATGATGATGATGATTATTATTATTAATGTGCGTTAACCCGTTAACATTCATAATGGACTTCGAGTATACATTAACAACTTGTGTTGTGTGTGAGGATTGGACTGAATACTTACCTTTTAGAAAAGAGAACAAGAGATTTGAAAAAGATCCCTGCTCTCCATTTATTGGAAGCATTTTTAAAATACCTAGATCAAAAGCTCCTCTATCAGAGAGACGCTGCACTCTAGCTCTCCGTCTCAGGACATAAACTCTAGTGCCATTCCGCTGATACGGCTGCAAGTTTCGGCACAGCATTGTGACAGAAGCAAGTGTGTACCTCATAAAGAAGCTACATCTTTTTACCCCTCTATCTAGGGTTTCTTGGTATTTCCTTTGTTCTATGGACTCATTCGTTTTTCTGTTGTCATAAAATAATCGTTTTTCTGTTGTCATAAAATAATCTAAATCAGTTTACAACATTGGCAATATTGCTTAGTACCGATTACATCCTCACTATGTATATTTTTTTTTTCACATTACTGACGATGTATTTTTCTTTAATAATGCGGGAAAATTCACGCAGCATTATCTAGCCCCAAGCTAAGCAGACCTTGTGTTATGGGAACTAGATAATTGATATACATAATACAATATTACATAGACAGATATTTTTATCATACATAGAAAACAATCAGAACACTCGGAAGATATATCTGCAGATCGTACAACATTTTTCCCGAGGCGGGAATCAAATCCGCAGCCTCCTACGTCGCAGGCGGAGCTGGATTTAGTTTTTCTGTACCTATTGTTTTTTCTGTCTTAATGTTCTATAGTAAAGTGTAATTTATTCATCTATCTACGACCAAGCGAATCTGCGTGCAAACAAATCCCATATGCAACCACCAACCAATTTTAAAGTTGCATCGCACAATAAGTTATCCACCAAAAACAAAAATCACCCTTGCAATCCAAAACAAACTTTTAGATTGGGAACACTATTTCTCCCTCCCATAGAAAAAGACAAATGCAGCAATAGCTGAAGAAGGCCAATTTCTAAAAATTCATTTTAGAAGTAAACGAAGCGTTAACAAAATTATAATGTTCAGCAGTTTTGCACTTGTCCCTGTGTATCTCCGACACTACACTTACTAGATAAAGAGTGTGATTGTGCCGAGCACCCTGTTTCGTCCACAATATTAAAATGTTAAATTTTAACACGTCCACAATGTTATACAACATGTTATCTATATTAATAATTTCGGACCGGTCTACGGTAGACTCGAACGAAATGCACATCAAATTGAAGAGCGTAAAAAATTAGTCGATCCGAGTCGACAACTTATAGGCGGAAAATTCGGATTATCGAGTAGTTTCAATATGAAAATGAATAAATTGCTAAAAAATTGTAAGGGCGTTGCAAAGTAAACATGTCAATTAAGTATAAACATGTCTATGGTTCGGTCTTGGTACCGTGGACGGAAGAAATCACTCCCCAGGGTATATGTATAAATACTCCTTGATCGTAGCTTGGTACATATACAGGGTGGAATTTTGTAATGCCACCTGGAGGGAAAGTACTCTTAATATTGTAGATAGAAAATTATACTAAAAGAAAACATTCCTTTAATTTTGAAAAGAAAGAAAACTGCATTCAAAGATTTTCGAAAATTCGCTTGCCACACCCGGGAATCGAACCGACTAAAATCTGTAAAAATTACACCCTGTATTTTTATTGCATAGATCGGTCGGGTCAATTATAAGGATGAAATCTCTCTAGCAAACTTAATAAATTAAATGAAAGGAAAACCATGAAATCTGAAATTATTTTAATTATCTATACTAATATTATAAAGAGGAAAGGTTTGATTTTTTGTTTGTTTGTTTGTTTGTATGAATTGAATAGGCTCCGAAACTACTGGACCGATTTGAAAAATTCTTTCACCGTTAGGAAGCTTACTTTTCAGGGAGTGACATAGGCTATATTTTATCCCGGAATTCCCACGGGAACGGGAACTACGCGGGTGAAACCGCGAGGCGATCGTCTAGTTTACAATAAAAGTCAACTAACTACTAATTAGTTGCTCAAAATGGGGTCCATTTTCTTGGTTATACAAATTTATTCTTCTTATGTATTCATTTCTAGTAACTTTTAAGAACGTGTTGTGGTGAATATTATAAATCGTATTCTGAACTTCAACTCTCAACTAGTTTACATACACATAAGATTTCATGTAAATTAGATTTTTTACATATCCCCACAAAACAAAATTTAAAGGGGTGAGATCTGGTGATCTCGCACGCCATCTGATTGAGCCGTTGGTACCAGTCCAGGTATTAAAATGGTTATTAACGTAGGCAGTAGTGATTCTGCTGTTATGGGCTGGAGCACCATCTTGCTGTAGAATTATTTGGTTTCGCTCTGCCTCGGGGAAACCATTTAACTCATTTCTTAAGAGATCCAGTATTTTAGGATAGAAGAGTCTGCATTAGGTACAAACACGTGCAAATTTCAATCGTCTTATCTAAATATCAATTCGTCATTTTAATGGATAAATGACGTCAATGATAATTATTAATTACTGACACAAGTAAACAGATGGGTTAAAGTGCTTAACTTGACCCATTCAATTTATAATTTAAGATTTCATGGTTTTCCTTTCATTTAATTTATTAAGTTTGTTAGAGAGATTTCATCCTTATTATTGACCCTAACGATCTATGCAATAAAAGTACAGGGTGTAATTTTTACAGATTTCAGTCGGTTCGATTCCCGGGTGTGGCAAGCGAATTTTCGAAAATCTTTGAATGCAGTTTTCTTTCTTTTCAAAAATAAAGGAATGTTTTCTTTTAGTATAATTTTCTATCTACAGTATTAAGAGTACTTTCCCTCCAGGTGGCATTACAAAATTCCACCCTGTATAGTGATCTGTGGTTCGGTCTAATTTCTTTGAATGAAAACTCTTTGCTCTTTGATTGAGAAATCATAATATGTATAATAATAGTAATAGTAGTATTTTATTGCACCCGTGCGAAGCCGGGGCGGGTCGCTAGTATAACTATGTTTTATAGCGTATTTTGTTACTTAATCTGAACGCACCTCTAAGCGTAACTGACCTACCAACTAATAATCACTAATCAGCGTTGTAACAGCATTGCCGCGCGTCGTTTGTTTTTATCATACGACGACTCTTTGACGGCGCGAGGCGATGGCGTTCCGTTTTTGCGTTGATATTCAATTTAAACGCCAGACAAAAACGAAGGATGTTCTCAGGTCGATATGTGTAGGTATCTGTGAGTTGTGATGGCATCTTATCTCCCAAACGGATAAACTTATTTTGATTCAGTTTATTTTTTGAAAGGTAGGTACATAACTTGATCGATCGTTCTCAGTTATCTTTAAAAGTAAATCGGTTTAGAGGCTCAAATGTTATGATTGTTCATAGTTGAATTTACGACGTAGGCTTGCAAATTATGCATGAATTATTTTTTTTTAAATCAGAGAAACTTGTAAATAGACAATAATGTAAGTGCACCATACGAATACATAATTGTATAGCTAAGTACAATTTAGCCTGAACTAGTTGCCTAGTTCTTGTGTTTCAGGCGACAAGAGTAAATAAAATAATCACTTACTATTACGATAAAGGCAGTATAACAATGTTATTAAGATAGAAGAGAATTCTCCTCAAGATGAGAATTCGTCCCATATGGGACCGATACAACCAGAACAATTAGAACTTTATTTTCAAAAATTTAGAGTTTATTATGGCTTGTTACTTATACGTCTACATGTCGTTCTATCGGGAATGAAATGAACTACAATTTGAAAGGTCATTCTCAATAGCAACCCGTGTCAGAAAAACAAAAAAGACATTGTTTGTGAGGAATTTTCGCAAAGCCCCTCTGATACCTGAATGTGCGCAACATTTTTTCAGATAATACTTGATAATTAAGGAACTTATCATACATTGAGTAAAACTAGATTAATCACTTTTCTAATTAGGTTAATTAGATGTATAAAAAAATTGGTTGTCTGTAAAGTCGGTTTACTGACGATAGTTGAACGTGACAACTCAGAGCGAGGTAACGCCGCATGACGAGGTAACGCCGCATGACGAGGTAACGCCGCATGACGTCAAGTTTTTTCGTGCGTGCAGCCGGCTCTATCGAATTATAAGACGTTGTCACGTCAAAATATAATTTACTTGATAATATCTAATTGCTTCTCTGCATCATCGTAGTAGACTTCCCAACAAACATTTCAGTCGTATAAGTACAAGTTACGCGACTCAAAATGGTATAAAAATCGCATTGAAGTAATTTTTGCGTGTTATATCACTTAGTGCCTCTTATCTTTACTTTACAACTTTCTATCTTTACAACTTCTAGTCGTATATAGACATCATTATTAACTTCTATACGACTGTTTATACGACAATTATACAACTTTCAGTAGTAAAACCACTGCTGAAATATTAGTAACGTCTATACGACTTTTACATCGGCAATAATCGTGTTAGAGTTGCGATAACTACTTTTACGTGACGTTCGTGTAAAAGTGATAAATTGTACCCTTATACGACTTTATATCATGTTAGATTAATCGTGTTAGAGTCGCAAGATCCACTTTTACGTGACGATTGTATATAAGAGTAGTAATTTTCACTCTTATACTATTTTAAGTAAATTTGAACCCTTTTATCCTACTATTTAACGACTAGCTACCATATTTTTGTAATACAAAAAAACAGTTGTAAGTCATTAAAATGAACAGACAAAGCTGGTCAAAGGTAAAAAAAGTGGTGCTTTTAAAAGAAAAGTAAAAAAAAACTATATTGCGCTTCTTAGTTCCAACTTTATTGCACCGAATATTTCTACACGACAATTGAACTGTAAAGAGACTGCAATGGGTTCCGTACAAAGTTTAATTTTGAACTCAGGAGATTTGATTCTTAGACTCAACTACCGTGACAATTGAGGATGTCCCTTCTGCGTCCACCATGGAATATGAGTCTTTCGCCACCATAGCTGAGGATGCATCATCTGTTGCCATCATTGTTGAAGATGAGTCTTTAACTACTATATCTGTAGATGAGTCTTCAGCCGCCACCATTGGGGATGCTTCTTCAGCCACGTTACTTGCCTACAACATACATACACAATTACAATTACAATTCATCATCATCAATGGCCTTTACATCCACGAAGGATGGTTTATGTAGTGTACAATTACAATTAAGACGGCCTAAAAACGTCTTCAGCAGAGTTGGTCAACAAATCATACGAACTAACTCAACTTAGGGTCAGTCGGAGTACTTGTGAGAAAATAATTGTATTTGAAATGATAAAATTGCCTCTTCTGTGATTGAATAGTTTTAACAATCAAGTTACTCGGCAAGCGTAGAGTAGGATGCCCTCCGGTTAGCTGAAATGATGATGTGCAAAAAGTCGCCAGCAGAAGAGAACGAGCCGAAGACACAGTGCTATTGCGCTCATTGGGTGTGGGTGGTGCCTATGTCAAGCACTGGACTGCTATAGGCTGCTGATGATGAGAAACAATTAAGTCTTAACTTCTCAATCAGGATAAACCATCTTACCTTTAAACATTCCGTGTCCATGTTATTGAAATTAATTTCAATTAAATTATTTTTTCGTGGATGTTTGTTTTCTTTATTTTCAGCGTCTGTGGCGTCAGACATAAAAGTCATATCTTGTTCTGCTGTTTCATAGTCGAAGATGTTTTCCCTTAGTAAGATACAAGGCAAACACTTCCAGTCCGATTGAGGTGTGGACTTTTCGTTTTTTCAGTAAAAATCATTTTTTGTTGGCCAATATCAATTCCCATCTTTTTCCCATAGGGTAGGTACTGTTGGAATTAATCTTCTTCCGCGTTCGATAGTTTCTATAATTTTAAATGGCGGTTTTCTTGAAGAACTAGAATAAAAGTAATATTATTAGTTTAATTTTTAAACACGACACTATTTTATTATTTCGTAAACACTAAAAAAGCATTATTAGCGCGGCGCCGCGACAGAACACAACACTCACTTCGGTTATTCAAAACAAACTGAGCAAGCGAGCACTGTTACTGAGAGATGTCGCACCAGGTGGGGGCACCAGCCAAATTACCGAGACAGTTTTTGTAGTGTAGGTACCGGCTGAGCTTGTAGAATGAGAATAGAACATACTATACAACCATAATCCCACAATGTCAACAGGTAGGTGCCTACTTAGTACGACTGCTTTTACCGAGCCTATTGTTTTAGGATTATCGAAGCGCAAAAGTTTTTAGGATTATCGGTTGGAGCGGTAAAAAACAAAGGTACCTTCTCGTAACCAAAGAACTAGGTAGGTGTCCGTTTGTGGGATTATAGTTTTGGAAAAATACCTATTTTGATATTCCTAAAAATTAAAAACCATACATAAATAAGTAGGTAGGAGAAAGTATAGATTCTCTGATCAAATTACGAAAATAGCTTACCGGTAAATATTTCCTGTCATAATTATACCTAGTTTCATAAACACTAAATTGGTTTTTCTCATAGGATTTATTTGACTGAACCCTAATTACGTTAATATGGCAGACAACAAAAGAAGCGCAAATAGTGAAAAGTCGTTAAGAAATTGTATTACGGTCGTGTCTAAAACTCTAAGTCGTATTAAGGTAGCCTTTATGACATTCGTCAAATCAAAGTAAAATAATTGTTTAAAATTAAATAATTTGTAAGGCGCGTTAATTATATTGAGATTAGTAGCGCATATTACCCGATAACATTAATTTCCCAATTGAATTATTTATTTGAAAACGAATTTCAATGATGTACTTACGTAATAATTATAAAATAAAATGGCTGTACTTACCTTACAAGATAAAAATGATATCACATTAAAAATAAACTGTCTGATTTAGTTTTACACGATATCTTTGAGATCACTTCAGAATAAAATCCCGTGAAAAAGTCGTCATTAACACTACATAATCGACAAAATGTCGTAAAGCAGCGGTATTAAACACCATAACTCGATTAAAAGTGAATAACTCGACATCTATACGGCCACTACACGACCATGTTAGTGATGAATACGACTGCTACACGACTCTATTACGACACTAATTCGTATAAAATGGGCCTTTTCTGGGTTGTGTTAACGTGATAGCGACGTCTTTACTACCAGAGTTGAAACCAAAAGTTAGAATCGGCACGTTGCGGCGACTTATGAAATGTTTGTTGGGTTAGAAGTGTAAATTTAATAGATACCTTGTGTTCTCTTTGATTCCGATTGTGTGACAACCTTAAGTAAACGCTTCGTTCCCACCGCTTTTATCTACGTGTTGGTGTAAAAGCGTATAACCGAACGGGTTTTATAGCTCGGAATAAATTTACGAGGAGTTTTCAGGAGCGGCGCATAAAGGAACATTTTTCATTACTTTACGTTTTTAATGTTCGCTTAGTTATTTGGAGTGGGAACTAAATTAAAGTTTTGCGAGTTTATGTGACTGAGCGTGTGAAAGATGATTTTAATAAGCTCAATAAATTAATGTTATATTTCCATAATAATATTATAAATTCGAAAGTAACTCCGAATCTCTGTTACCTTTCACGCGTAGGTAAACGGTTGAACGGATTTTAATCAAATGTGGCAAAGAGGTAAATTATATCCCGGGGACGAACATAGGCTACTTGAAATGCGCGTGCGACGCTGCGGGCATCAGCTAGTTACTTACACTTATAATACAGTTAGTACAGGGTATACCCAACGAGACATATTTTCTTTCTAGGTATCCTCAACCTAACCTTAACAGCCTGTATTGGTCCACTACTGGACGCAGGCCTCCCCTGATAAGCGCCTTATTGGCTTTTATCACATGGGGGGTAGTGCCCATAATCCCCACGCTGGGCATGCGGCTTGGAGATCGCAGTTCGGTGGTATAATTGTTGCCCTCGGTGGATATCCCTTAGTTGCCTCTTACGACACCCGCGGGAAGAGTTGGGGTGGCGCAAATTCTAAGCCAGCACCACATAGCAGGTAGTTTCTAGGTATATTGATTCCTAAATAGCGTTTCTTTGCCTCGGTAGCTATTATGGTACTAACTAGATATAGGTAAGGACATACTACTGGATCTAAACGTGGGTACTGACCGGTGTTCCGCGTAATGTACCGTTGTTCACGTGTGCGTTACCCCAGCAGGATTTTTTCTTCTAGAATGAAGTTTGTTTTACAAATAATTAGAGCGTTCTACACTGTAAATGTGCGTCAGGAAAAAAAATTTGTGCGTGTCCCCGTTTCGGAATAAAACGCAAAATACGTTTCCTGCTGGGGTAACGTTCTTCCAGCAGGAAGATTCTAAACGAATGGCCCTAGACAAATTTAACTTATATGGGCAGATAGCTTATATTTGTGCATAAATGTGCGACTAAAAATAAAATTTGTGCGTCTTAAGGTTTTTGAGATATTCGATTTCCTGCTGGGGTAACGTTTTGCAAAATCTTATTTCTCGGAAACCATTGAATGTGCATCTACAAAATATACATACACAAGTAGCCCTTGATTAGTGCTTACATATAACATAGAAAAAATTACGTAAATACATACAGTTTTCATGTAATCAGGCTTCTTTTTATAACCTAAAAAAAATTCTAGCTCTTCAATGGACAGATATACAGGTTCATAGTAAACGGTATTCGGTTTTTGTTGTCATTCTTCGTATCCATAAAAAGTTTTAAGAAGCTACTTAGACGCGTTTTTGAATAATATCGATTAAGACACATCGGGTGATGTCATAATTTTGACGTCAAAATGCAAGAAACCTTTTCAACTCAAGATCGTCGGTATAAACTAAAAAACTAGAGTGTTTAATGATTATTATATCCTGAAAATTTCAGCTCTCTACGTCTCGTATTAAGCTAGTTATAAACGATTGACTGAATTAAGACCCACACTTCATAATCAGTCTTAGCCTACCTGGTAGTCCGACAAAATTCGAACGACCACTAAAAAGCGACTGTTTCATACATACTGATGACCATCTTAATTTGGCTAACGAGACGCATTGGGCCTGGGTACACTCGAGTACAAAAGTTATGGATTACTTTTGCCAACTATTTCAGGTTATTAAGAAATCAATTCAGTTGGTATCCTACCTACCTATCTTTTTCAACGACTCCCTCGGAAGGTGGGTTATGTTTTTCGAGAATTGTATACCTACTTACCTTAATGATTTTTTACGTAGGTAGGTAGGTAGTTTGCTACACCTAGCTAGACAGATATTTTCTCGAGTAAGGCTAGTCAAAATTTACCTACCAGTGACCCTGGTTCGAAAAAACCGTAGGTAGTTAAATACCTAGTAATAATAATAGATGGCACAACTACGTTTGTTAATATTTTGTATTCGGGTACTTACCTATTACTGTTTTTCAACATAAACTTATCTAGTTTCACTTAGTAAATAAGTAGGTAGTAGTCAGGCAGGACCTATGTCTAGTACTAACTACCTATGTAGTTTACTAGGGCAGATCTCACAGCGGAAGGAATCAAACAACAAAAACAACACTGCACAGTACAGCCCGGCTTCGCACACTTCACTCTACCTACCTACCTAGCTACAACACACTAAGAAGTCTGAAGTCTCGCTAAGTTTGTTTAGTGTAGAAAGAGATGCCCGCTACTGTGCCCGCTATTTCAACGCTGATCTATAGAAGTACCTATGTACAAGCTGAAATTACCTTTTAAATTTTGTTGTTAGAATCTAAAAATATAATTATATCAAGGTCAACCGCATTGACACGACGTTCATGTTGTCAGTAATTTTTCTTGCACTCATTTATAAAATATATTTTGTCCTATCTGGATTGTAAATCGTGTGGGGAATCCCAGCGTACATTGTCTGTGTTGCACGTACAGAAGTTTCCGATATTGTACGGTTAAAATATTGAAGTAAAAGGAACATTAATAAAAGTAAGTAGGTACATAAAGGTTCAACTAAGGCAAAAGTCCGGTTACGGTGTCATGGCCATCTGCAATGAGCTGACCAGCAGAGCGATTGCGGTAAAATCTCCCATCCAATATTTGACATTTGAAAGCCCTTTTGATGGGCTTCGCGCGTCCCATCCATCCAATTGCTAATAAATTAACCGTCGAAGGACGATTGCCAGTCCCAGCCGAAATTGAAGCCCATGAATGAACGAAATTATTGTTTTTGACAGTAAATAGAACGATGGGCCAGCAGACCATTCCCATTTCCAAGTGTCAATGTGTCTGAATGTGTCAATTTTTTGAAAAGGAAGGATAGCCAGCAAAGTTATTGTATTGTAGGTACTTATTACCTAGTTACCTACATACATCGAGTACTTTTCAGTTGATGCCGCCGGTTTCAAACCGAAGTTATTTTCTTACTGTTAAAGCTTTCGAACGGATACTGCTTGTTCGTCTCTATCATGTCATGGCCCTTCCATTAATGGTGTTAGCCGAAGATTAGAGGCTAAAAAAAAACTTGTCCTCGAACGCAAAGTGTTACGACAGCGGAGCGATCCCATCAGCTTGCCGGAAAGCAACTTTCGAGCCAATTTCAGGCTCTCGAAGGATCAATTTTCCGGTTTGTGTGCAACCACAGAAATCTTAATAACAGTGCCTTGTTATTCAGATTTCTGTGTGTGCAACCCTGGAGCCGCTGCTACACGTTAGCAAGAGAAGCGACGCGATTCGCCCCGAGCTCAAAGTAAGACTACCTACCTACCTTTATAAACTTGTGGCACCTAAAACTTGTAAGACACTACCCACACTTACCTTTACATTTTTATAATAAAACAAGAAACTATGTATCTAAAGGATTTTATAATTTCAGATTTTAGCAGCCATTTCATTTTATGCCAATGGCTGCTACCAAAAGAATGTTGGGGCCTATTACCATCTGGGTTTGTCCCAATCTTCTGTGCACAAATGCATCGAAGAGGTCACAAATGCCCTCAACACACCGGAAGTTTTGCGAAAATATATACAATTTCACATGACTCAGGCTCATAGGGAGTTAAACATGAGGAAGTAAGTATCAAACTGATTTTTAGAACATGTTTGTCAAGGTAGGTATGTATCCAACTTACTTATACCTATGTACTTATCTAAACCATTTTTTTCTGTTTTAGATTTATGACAAGGCATGGCTTTCCCGGTGTAGTTGGGGTTATTGACGGCACCCATGTGGCCATTGTAAGACCAAAAGACCACGAGGTCTATTTTAATCGGAAAATGTACCATTCCCTTAATGTTTTAATAGTAAGTTGAATTCAAACTTCTTTCAAATAAATATATTAAGTACCTACCTAGGTATCTTTTGGTGGTCTAGTAGAGCATAAATATTTTTATACAAACCTACTAATAAAACCTTTTCCTATTGTATTGCAGATTTGTGATGACAATTTGCAGATACTGCATTTGGATGCCTCTTTTGGTGGGGCCAGCCATGATTCCCACATTTGGAACCAATGCCCAGTAAGGTCCTATTTGGAGGGCTTACATGAACAAGGAGAGATATGTTGGCTTCTTGGTATGTTATATCTTTAGTATTTTTATACAGAACAAAATAAAATAGATCTATCTTAGATTTATAGCTAAAAATTGACATGTTAGCTACCTAGGTATATAAAGTCCAACTGTAACTAGAGGAAGTTAGAGTAAAAGATTTAAATACTATAAGGTACCCATGTATTTATTTTCTTCCAATAACTTTAATAGTAGGTGCCTAATTAATATTTTTTGATACACAGGTGATTCAGGTTATGCACAGCGGCCTTGGCTCATGACCCCGGTGCTGAATGCTCCACTTGGTTCAGCCGAAGATCATTACACAAAGAAGCACTGCAGAGCACGCAATGTGGTTGAGCGCTGCATAGGGGTGCTGAAAGCAAGATGGCGTTGCCTTCTAGTTCATAGAGTTCTCCACTACGCTCCAATAAAAGCTGGAAAAATAGTAAATGCGTGTGCTGTTCTACACAACCTAGTTAATGACGGCCGCCTTGTGGATGACCTGCCGGACGTGTTAGCCAATCGTGCTCATGAAATTGAGGAGCCTCACGCTGTTGCTTTTGCAGATGATGATAGAGGTCGACAAGCTGTCATAGACAGGTTGTGGAGAAGCCGCAATATATAGATACCGTTGCAACAGATCTCCATAAACTGCCTCCATTCCAATGACCCCGAGAATCCTATCTTCAAACTCAGTCGTGGTTATTAGTTTTGCAGGCCCGCCACTAGTAATTTCTGCTTGTCTCCGCTGTTCTGAAGCCTTCTTCCTTGCAGCATATCGCAGCTCATTCCAGTACTAAAAGAAAATAAGTTCACAATCTAAAATAATTGACTTCCAACTTAACAGGGGGCTACCTAACAATGAACGTCATTGCACCTGGACAATTAATTAGTAGATAACAATGTATTAGATAAAAACTTCAAACATAGGCAGCAAACCAACTTACCTCGCGCCAGCGCGCAGCCGTCTTACTAGGACCAACTGCAACGCTGTTTAGCATGGCTGTCAGCTCTTCCCATTTCTGCTGAACCGCCTGCTTCCCCAGAGGAGCGGTGTTTGATATGCGCCCCACCGCAATGTCTCTATTGGCTTCCATAAATTCTATTAAAATGTCCATTTGGCGCCGGGCGAGTTGTCGAGGCGCCGGCATTTCTAAAATAAGTAACTAGTGCGTTAGTAAATCCACTTATACTCTCAGCAATAGAATAATGCAAAATTTCACTTGCAACTAACAATAACGTACCTCGTCGTTTTTCTGGTAACTATAATACTTATAATAAGTAACTTTTCTCGGCAAAGACACATTCAAAGTTCAAACACTTAATTATGTAGGTTCACTGCGCCGCGCAAAACACAAAACAGCAGAGTGTTGCCAGATCAAATTTGATAAAATAAGTAGAAAGTCGAGTAAAGCTACCTATCTACAGCCGCGATTTTGAAGCGTAATTTTGTAGGAATGGCGCCCTTACACACAGCTGCGTTTTTGGGAGGCGATTTCTATACACCGCACGCCCCGGCGCCGCTCGCCCGCAAAAATCACACGATGCCTGTGTGTGTTCTCTTGTGTTCCAATGTTCCGTGAACAATTATAGCAAAATCGCAGTACGCGGAAACGTGTTGTCTAACTTCTATCGCGTTGATAAATCGCAGCAGTGTGTTAGATCGCATGCGTCTTGTTACCAAATGTACTGCAAACAAATATCTCAAATGTTTCAAAATCACGGCTGTGGTGTAGAGGCCTTAAAAATCAATAAATCAAAGAAAATCTGCCCTATAAAATGATTCACAATCAGCGTCAGCCAATGTCATATCATGTCCTAATGCTTTCCCGGTTCGATTTTTTATGACAATCTAAAATTAAAATTATGATAATAAGTGTTTATTTGAGATCAATTTCCATTAATAGTGTCAATGAAAAAAAAAAATATAAAAGACTTTGTTTATTTATTTATTAAAAGGGGATCCAACATGAGTTCACACAACGTTTATGACGAAGTTGTAATCGATTTTGTTATTTATAATCATATTTTGTAATATTTTATAGACTCACCTACTCAAAGAACTCAGGCGTCCAAATGTCTATATTTTAAGAAACAAAATATTCAATAGAATAGAAAAGTATTTTTTTTGTTGTTTTAGTTGTCCTACTGTTTTATTCATTTATTTAAACCTTATTTCACTGAGGTACATAGGGTGGGCTTTTCCGAGTTGTTGTTGTATTAATTTTATTTTAGTTTTATGGATTATGTATATGGTTAGACGGAGGACGGTAAGAATCTAGGGCTAGATGCTAATTCAATAGACTAAATAAACAAAAAGAAAAATGGCCAGAAATAGCCTTCTAGGCTAAAGTGGCAATATTGTATTGAAAATGTCTACCATGACAATGACAGTTTCGACGCCAAGTTATCAATTACGTTTCATTTTCACAATTTGATTGAAAATACTGTAATGTTATCTTCATGAAATTTTATATAACGAAGCCTCATTTCTTACACAACCCAAATGTTATATGTTTCAGTTAGCCAAAATATTTATTATGTACCCAAATAATCAAATTTTGAACGAACTTTCGAATGTTTTTCTAAAATTTGTTGAATTATCAGTTTTAAGACAAGATAAAAATCAAAAATCGTAAACGAAACGTAGTATGGGGAATCCGCTTTGTTCATTCCATGTTCACTCACATTGTCCATCCAGCCATAAATATTTGTGTACCTAATTCAATTTGTCCCATCCATGGAATCGGAATGTTTATTACCCAGTCTCCCATCCATGGATCCATTGAGAATACCGTAATCGCTCTGCAGCACCATCCGTTCGTAGTTATATTAGTATTGATATATCTATAGGTAGCTATCTATTTTTGGCGTGAAGAAGTAACAAACATCCATTTAAAATTTCTCATTTATAATTATAATACTTTTTAGTGTGTAGTAGTAGGTAGGAAGAGTGAAGTGTGCGAAGCCGGGCTGTACTGTGCAGTGTTGTTTTTGTTGTCTGATTCCGGTGTGAGATCTGCCCTAGTAAACTACATAGGTAGTTAGTACTAGACATAGGTCCTACCTGACTACTACCTACTTATTTACTAAGTGAAACTAGATAAGTTTATGTTGAAAAACAGTAATAGGTAAGTACCCGAATACAAAATATTAACAAACGTAGTTGTGCCATCTATTATTATTACTAGGTATTTAACTACCTACGGTTTTTTCGAACCAGGGTCACTGGTAGGTAAATTTTGACTAGCCTTACTCGAGAAAATATCTGTCTAGCTAGGTGTAGCAAACTACCTACCTACCTACGTAAAAAATCATTAAGGTAAGTAGGTATACAATTCTCGAAAAACATAACCCACCTTCCGAGGGAGTCGTTGAAAAAGATAGGTAGGTAGGATACCAACTGAATTGATTTCTTAATAACCTGAAATAGTTGGCAAAAGTAATCCATAACTTTTGTACTCGAGTGTACCCAGGCCCAATGCGTCTCGTTAGCCAAATTAAGATGGTCATCAGTATGTATGAAACAGTCGCTTTTTAGTGGTCGTTCGAATTTTGTCGGACTACCAGGTAGGCTAAGACTGATTATGAAGTGTGGGTCTTAATTCAGTCAATCGTTTATAACTAGCTTAATACGAGACGTAGAGAGCTGAAATTTTCAGGATATAATAATCATTAAACACTCTAGTTTTTTAGTTTATACCGACGATCTTGAGTTGAAAAGGTTTCTTGCATTTTGACGTCAAAATTATGACATCACCCGATGTGTCTTAATCGATATTATTCAAAAACGCGTCTAAGTAGCTTCTTAAAACTTTTTATGGATACGAAGAATGACAACAAAAACCGAATACCGTTTACTATGAACCTGTATATCTGTCCATTGAAGAGCTAGAATTTTTTTTAGGTTATAAAAAGAAGCCTGATTACATGAAAACTGTATGTATTTACGTAATTTTTTCTATGTTATATGTAAGCACTAATCAAGGGCTACTTGTGTATGTATATTTTGTAGATGCACATTCAATGGTTTCCGAGAAATAAGATTTTGCAAAACGTTACCCCAGCAGGAAATCGAATATCTCAAAAACCTTAAGACGCACAAATTTTATTTTTAGTCGCACATTTATGCACAAATATAAGCTATCTGCCCATATAAGTTAAATTTGTCTAGGGCCATTCGTTTAGAATCTTCCTGCTGGAAGAACGTTACCCCAGCAGGAAACGTATTTTGCGTTTTATTCCGAAACGGGGACACGCACAAATTTTTTTTCCTGACGCACATTTACAGTGTAGAACGCTCTAATTATTTGTAAAACAAACTTCATTCTAGAAGAAAAAATCCTGCTGGGGTAACGCACACGTTGTTCACGGCGAGCATGATACGGCCAGCCGTGTGCTGGGTTATTTTTCAAAGTCGCTTAACGATTTCGCAGACAGTCGTCAAATACTTGTTTGTCCATGTGCTTAACAAGTCACAAGCTTAATTTGTCAATTTTGCAATTCGTCAAATCATTTATTTATCATACTATAGTCAAGTCAAAAGCTTAATTTATCATTTTCGCGACTCGTAAACTCAATTATTCGTCAAAACGTTTACACGTCAAATACGTAATTTAATTAATCATTATGAGATCGAACGCTAAAGTGAAGCACTTTAGCGTTCGATCTCATAATGATTAAATCTTTGATAAAACCTAGGTGATAAGCGTAATGCAACCAATTTGTTTAGAATAAGTGTTTTTTTTTTGCAAAGAAAATAACTTTATTCACAATGAAAATTATAAGTAGAAGAATTTTAAGAAAGCTAACTGCTCACTGTTGCAAACAGTCTACAGATAGCTCAACTGATCCATAAGTGTTTCAATGGAGAAAGTTATAAAGTAAATTGAGAAAGTAATAATTATTCAAATAGATCGTCTATTTGAATAATTATTACTTTTTCAATAATTACAATGGTAATAATGATATACTTTTTTTTTATCTACTACAAGCGGAAAAAAATTCACTACAATCAACTACAAACGATTATCTATACCTACGAATGATAGATAGATAGATAGCTAGAAAACACTTTATTATACCACACAAATACAGGAAACAATACAGAGAAAAGATTAGAAAAAAAAATTGGTTGTCTGTAAAGTCGGTTTACTGACGATAGTTGAACGTGACAACGCAGACGCATCGCTCACTCAAGTAGGAGAGAGACGGATGTCGAGCGCTCTCGCTTGCACTTCAAGCCTTACATGGAACGCCTCAGAGCGAGGTAACGCCGCATGACGTCATGTTTTTTCGTGCGTGCAGCCGGCTCTATCGAATTATAAGACGATAAGACGTTGCACGTCAAAAGGAAGTATAAAGGGCGGCCTTATCGCTGAAAGCGATCTCTTCCAGGCAACCTTGGGATGGACTGGAAAGTATGCGATGGAGAATGAATGCGAAAGAAGTCCACACGGCTTACGGCGCTGCCGTGAGCTAAAATCTGTTTCGTTGCTCGTTGCGAGCGCTTTCTTTCCCCGTACTGACAGCACGAATGCTCGCTGTGTAACACGTTACATTACAACCCGTAACACCAGTCAGTACCCACCTTTGGACACTTTGTAGACTTAACGACATCCTAAACAAAACAGTCTCCATCGACTGATAAACGAAATAGATAAACGTACTGACCCACTGACCGGTGGGCTGATTCATGATCAATTGCTGTCGCTTATCGTGAGTCCTGTCAATTTTACCAAAGATCTAGTAGTCTATAAAAACGCCCTAACTATAAAATTTACGTGTATAATCAAATTATTCCGTACAACATGGCGGCTATACCAGTGATGTGCCGTTTCAACCACAGCTTTACCACAAAACAGAGTTCATGGAATAAGAAAATTTCATACTCTACCTTAGGGCCCTTCCATAGGTTCTAAGGTTTTTGATATTATTTTTTCTTTCTTTCTTTTTTATATATTATAGTGTGTAAGCCCTCACACTCAGGGTAATTTCTAAGAAATCGATCTTCGTCTGCTACGTCACTTGACCTCGTTGATTAAAACATTCCCGTACATGATTTCCAGGTTGTCTTTTTTCATTGATTTTCAAGGTTCCGTACCTCAAAAGGAATAGAGGAACCCTTATTTTTTGTGCCTCTGTCTTTCCGCCTGTCAACCCCCTTTTCTCAGGAACGCGTGGAGGTGCCGAGTTGAAATTAACATCAAATACTTAAGTCCGTAACCTTTTGGGGCCGTGATATAAATAAAACTTCTAAGTCAACGCAATCAAAAGTTACAGCCGTCCGAATATTTTAAAATTTCCGAAGCACACAAAACCTATATGGGTACTTCCCGTAGACCTAGAATCATGAAATTTGGCAAGAAGCAAGGTCTTATAGCACAAGTAAAGGAAACAATCCGAAAACCGTACATTTTTAGTTTATTGATTCTCGCCATAGAACAAAACCTAAAGGAGTAGATTTTGGTCCATGGCGAGATTCCGTTGACCTAGAATCATAAAATTTGGCCAGAAACAAGGTTTTACAATTATACGGGACCCTTGGTGCTCGTGTCCGACTCGCACTTGACGTTTTATTACTCTCAAGAAACGTATTATGTCACATCAACGTAAAAAAGTATACACGCAAGGAAATACCGGCCGAAATAAATGTTGTTTCATGCCTCTACGACACGAATTCCGTAGCAGTTCTACGAATACATGGTTCACGTAGCAGGTTAATTTGAATCAGATGTATTTCAAATTAGACCATATGACTTCCTAATCTTATGGTCTAATTTGCAATACATCTCATAGTGGGCACTATAATCCCCATACTGGGCATGCGGGTTGGGGATCACAGTTCGTTGGTAGAATTCTTCTGCAGGGGGCGCTGCTGCCCGCCCCTGGTGGATATCCGTTAGTCGCCTCTTACGATACCTACGGAAAAAAGTGTATTGCAAATGCAATAAGTCTCTATTTATCTCTATAATTTGCATCCTAGATAAGCAAAATGTAAATAGAAACGATAAAAACTCCAAGACCTAGAAATCTAGAATCGGCAGAATTCAATCCAGACTAGCAATAAAAATATGCGACACTCATAAACCTTCGACAATGAATTCCTGAAAAAGATAATACCGTCTCTTTTTAACCGGGTTTGCGCGAACGGGACAACAGATCCGGGTAATAAAACTTTTGATAGGATCCGGTGGAATCCACGCTATGCCTGATAGCCGGTTTTACTTGCCTTTTACTATCGTCCGTGTATCGTCTCGACTTTATGGGTCACGTTTTAAAATTTTGAGATTTTTATAGCTTTACCCCCTTTTTATAGGATCAGCTTGGACTACCGGGTGTAATGTAAACACATAAAACGCGTTGCCAAAGGAATATACTACTTGTGTTTATAATTTGTGTACCTTCTTTGAAATGTAAGAAGTTTGTGGTTAACTTCGAGAATGAGGAGTAGGTATGAATCTTTTATTGCAATGTGTCGCAATGCGCATGTCCAAAATATAAAATTTACTTAGGGCTCATTTACACGGACTGCACGTTGCCGACGGCAAGTCAACTGCCCCCGTCGACGGCTGCCGTCGACGGCAAGGCAACTGCCCCCGTCGACGGCTGCCATCGACGGTAAGGCAACTGCCCCCGTCGACGGCTGTTACAAGTCCAATTTTTATAGATAGGTAGCGTTTTTTGCTTGCAAAAGCGGATATTGACAGTCACACTAATATTATAAATACGAAAATTTGGATGTTTAGATGTATGGACGGATGTATGTGTGTTACATTTCGCGCCAAAACTACTGAACGAGGTGAAATTTTGCATGGGTGTCGTTCTAGAACATACGTTTTATCCCATAAAGCAGTTCCCACGAGATAGAAATAACTTTTAAACGTTTCCATAGAAACAACGGCTGCGAAGCCGCGGGAGAAACTAGTTTTTAATAGAACGTAAGATGGTCTTTCAAAACTGTCGAAAATCCGCTTCCTCTCCCGCTACCGCTGTCCACCAAACACGCAGCCTGAAACTATCCTACAATAGAAACTAAACAGATAACTATAGACAGTTTGCAGTGACACTTACGATAAAACCATTGATTGAATGTAATTATCTGCATTAGTGAGCATGCATGTAAAAATGTCTGACCGTTGTCTGATTGACATTTAAATTATATCTAAAAGACTTCCACTACACGACTGCAAGACGTAACGTTATTTTTTTAATTATTTATTTAAGGGCTTTATCGCTTAGCGACGTTAGGCCACGGTAACGTTAGGCCGTAGGTAGATGGTAGCTTACGGCTTCGGGTTTCTATGTTGGTGGGTTGCTTAGGCGCGGGACTTAGAGTTTAAAATCTAAACAGACAATCAGACAATATCTATCTCATCTAGGTGCCTGAATGAAGCGAGGCGATATTATCGCCTATATCTTTCTTATGACCTCTATTTTTTACGGCTTTATACTTTCACTAGACTAACGCCCGAATAGTCAAAAGCAAATCTAATTTAAGCAGGTTTCAAACAATGAATCTTTGAGAGATTTTCATTCAACACTGTCAAAAAATCGCGACTTACGACGTGCTTAAATTTTAGTTGCGTTTGAGTATTGGGAGTAACCCCGAATACTCAATCGAACTTCTCAAATCACGAATTTTTGACAGATTTTCATGGAACCTGTCAAAAAATCGCAACTTGAGACGTGTTTAAATCTGAGTTGCGTTTGAGTATTCGGGAGTTAGGCTGTCAATGCCGCCAAGATAGGCATAATTGTGATCGCCACTGTCTTGGTGAGCTCATGTGCACCCCAGAAGCCAGGACGTTCATAGTTCGCAACAAGGAACTGTAGGATTTTCTCGAGGTTGACATTATGACCTCTGATACACGCGCTTAAGCAACCCACCAACCTAGCCGACTACATACCACCCTGTCAGTGCGGCCGATATTTTAACACGCCGCAAGTTTCTTTGACACATAAACGGACATGTTTATTAAGTTCACCCTTGTTACCCGACAGTCGAGGGGGACTTTTTACCGTAATTACGTAGTAATTCAATGCTGCCACCAGTTAAGCGAGACAATAAACTTGTATTGAGTCCAACCGCATTCGAATAAACACAAACAAACTGGTCAAACTCTTCGGTCACTGCGCTGATTGTTTTCCGAACGCGGTCTGCGGTCGGACACTTTCCGAAATTTCACGAACAGGCTTTAAATTCTACATGGCAATACCTACCCTAGCGTGCATTAATACGAGTTAGATTCAAGTGGTAGTTCTTGAGTTGTTGGCGGGGTAGCGAAATGACCTCGAAAACACGGAAACTACCGAACATTGCCGAGTGAAACCACATGGTAACTTTCAAACAACAGTTGCGAACTGAAGTTAGCTGGGTTGTTTTGTACGATTTCACACTTGGTCGAGCGGTAAAGGTAGAGCCAACTTGTTTTATAATTGACCTTGCAACTTTGCTGGAAATATGAAATTTTAGACTACTTTAGCTGCAAATTGATAAGAATTAGGTAGGTTTGTATAATTTTCATTAATATTTATTAAGTACTGAAAAAACAACTTAAAAGAGCATAAATTGTCTATGGGTAGCCGCCGTAGCCGGTCAAAATATGGCATACTAACTGCTGCCCGCACACGATTTTTAAGGCTTGTAATATAATTTATAAGCCTTTTATTTGATTATTCCAGTTCTCCCCTATGAAATCCCCCAATGAAAATTTCAGTTTTCCCCTTGAACATTATCCTTAAGGGGGAAAACTGGACTTTAAAAAAATTAATTCCAGTTTTCCCCCTTAAGGAGGATTTGTCAAGGGGCAAAACTGGAATAACCCCTTTTATTGAACTTTTGCCAAACTAGGCCAAAGTACTTACATACAAACTTTGGCCTGTTTAATACCTAAGTATTAGTGTGATGGATACCAAGCAACATTAATTATTCATTTCAATCCAATCTTGTCACCACCGGAAGCTCAGAACACAGCCCTACCCCTTTTACGAGAGTTTCCACGTAGAGCTACTAGAAGTGACTCTGCATATATTTTTTTAAAAGCTCATAATGTTGAAACGTTAAATATAATATTTATGTTGTTGACGGTGTCTATAGTTTTTAACGTTATGTAAACAGGATAGTTAAAACGAACTATTTACGAATAATTTAGTAGACTTTGAATAAAAAACAGTGCTAATAAAAATGACTATTTATTACATATCAAAAATAAGGTATGCGTATGACAAATCAATAAATGTGAAAATTTAATATAAAGTTGTCGATCGATACAGCGTAACCGACCCGAGCGTGATGGGTCAGCTTCGTTCACTGTTCAGAAATCTTACTATATATAATTCTTCTGTGAGTGTGTATGTCACTGAACTTCTCTCAAACGACTGGACCGATTTTGATGAATTTTTTTGTGTGTGTTCAAGGGGATCTGGGAATGGTTTAGATTCACAATTTTAACGACTGGACCGATTTTGATGAAATTTTTTGTGTGTGTTCAAGGGGATCTGGGAATGGTTTAGATTCACAATTTTGTTTAATTAACGCGTGCGAAGCCGCGGGCAGAATCTAGTTTAATATAAAGTTGTCGATCGATTCAGCGTAACCGACCCGAGCGTGACGGGTCAGCTTCGTTCACTGTTCAGAAAGCGTAGATGTTTTGACTTCCGAATTAGAATAAAAAAATAAAAATTAAATTCTACAAATGTTTCAAAATCTATCATAAAATCTTTTCTTTTGCACCGAGGGCTGATTAATCAAATCAAATCGTATATTTCTGACACAGTAAAATGTTTACAATATTATTATTGAGTCCGCAGGATCCGAACTAGCATAAGCTGTATTACAGGACCCCAAGGAGAAGATTAATGAGAAGTCCAGCTTTCTGATTAAGCTAAAATTACTGTGTGTTTCGTTTTTAGGGTTTCGAAGATCGGTTTCGAAACCCTTATGGTCTCGCTTTGTCTGTCCTTTTTTCCCTCCTTAATAACTCGGCAACTACAGCAGCTATCAACTTGAAATTTAAAATAATAATACATTTCGTGCGCCTGTACAGATTCTAAGAAAAAAAAATTAAAATAAATGAAAAATGAAAATGAACATTTTCCATACAAATTGAGATGTCAAAATTTTAAAAGAGACCTACAGAGTCAAGTGGGGTATCAAATGAAAGGTATTAATTTGTACATTTCAAAACAGTTTTTGAAATTTCTGTAGGTTTCATACTTTTTGAAATATTTTGAAAATAGTCGAAAAAATACCCATTCCCCCCCCCCTATCTCCGAAGTTTGCAGAGCGATTCATTCAAAATGTATGAAGCGTTTGTAGATATAGACCTATATTTTACAGGAAAAATATAGAGAAGTCTGTAAAATGAACACTTTTTGAAAAATTGACAAAAAGAGGGGGGATAATTTTCAAAAGGGGGGGCTACCCCACTGAGTGGGGTATCATATGAAAGGTATCGGTTTGTACATTTCAAAACAGTTTTTGAAATTTCTGTGAGTTTCATACTTTTTGAAATATTTTGAAAAAAGTCGAAATTTTACCCGCTCCCCCCCCCCTATCTCCGAAGTTTGCAGAGCGATCCATTCAAAATGTATGAAGCGTTTGTAGATATATATCTATATTTTACAGGAAAAATATAGAGAAGTCTGTAAAATGAACAGTTTTTGAAAAATGGTCAAAAAGAGGGGGGATAATTTTCAAAAGGGGAGGCTACCCCACTGAGTGGGGTATCATATGAAAGGTATCGGTTTGTACATTTCGAAACAGTTTTTGAAATTTCTGTGGGTTTCATACTTTTTGAAATATTTTGAAAATAGTCGAAATTTTACCCTTTCCCCCCCCCCTATCTCCGAAGTTTGCAGAGCGATCCATTCAAAATGTATGAAGTGTTTGTAGATATAGATCTATATTTTACAGGAAAAATATAGAGAAGTCTGTAAAATGAACAGTTTTTGAAAAATGGTAAAAAAGAGGGGGGATAATTTTCAAAAGGGGAGGCTACCCCACTGAGTGGGGTATCATATGAAAGGTATTAATTTGTACATTTCAAAACAGTTTTTGAAATTTCTGTGGGTTTCATACTTTTTGAAATATTTTGAAAATAGTCGAAATTTTACCCGTTCCCCCCCCCCTATCTCCGAAGTTTGCAGAGCGATCTATTCAAAATGTATGAAGCGTTTGTAGATATATATCTATATTTTACAGGAAAAATATAGAGAAGTCTGTCACATGAACCCTTTTTGAAAAATGGTCAAAAAGAGGGGGGATAATTTTCAAAAGGGGAGGATACCCCACTGAGTGGGGTATCATATGAAAGGTATTGGTTTGTACATTTCAAAACAGTTTTTGAAATTTCTGTGAGTTTCATACTTTTTGAAATATTTTGAAAATAGTCGAAATTTTACCCTTTCCCCCCCCCCCTATCTCCGAAGTTTGCAGAGCGATCCATTCAAAATGTATGAAGCGTTTGTAGATATAGGTCTATATTTTACAGGAAAAATATAGAGAAGTCTGTAAAACGAACAATTTTTGAAAAATGTTCAAAAAGGGGGGGATAGTTTTCAAAAGGGGGGGCTACCCCTCTAAATGGGGTATCATATGAAAGGTATCAGTTTGTACATTTCAAAACAGTTTTTGAAATTTCTGTAGGTTTAATACTTTTCGAAATATTTTGAAAAAAGTCGAAAAATTTACCGCTACACCCTATCACCGAAGCATGCAGAGAGATCCATCTGAAATGTAGGTTGGTCCTACTAGTTTTAGGTCTTCATTAAATTTCGGAGTCTCTAACCAGTACCTTTAGTACATAACTACTTGTTGACAAACGTTCGAAACCCTCGGCGCGCGAGTTACACTCGCACTTGACGGGTCTTGTTTATTGTTGCCAAGTGACAGCTAGTGACCTAAACATCCTTGTATAAAAACTTTCGTAGTTTGACGAATTCATTATGAATGTAAGCGGGTTAACTACGAACCTATTTTGTGTTGGAAGAACACCAACGTTTCATCCCTTAACGAGGGACTTCATCAGGGTGAGTGCGGTTCGCGTCGCGCCTGTACCGCGTCCTTCCGCGCACTACGGGCTAAAGCACGCAGAACACGGGTCGTAGGCGCCGGGGGTGGTGGGGGGCACGCTGCTTGTCGATACTGTTGAGTAGGAGAGCCAGCTTCTCGCGGAGATATCATTGTAGTTATACTTTGTGTACATACGGAACTAACAGTATCTACATCCGGCTCTACACTGCTATCCGACTTCCCAAGGAGACACGGCTTCCAAGCGGGTGGTAAGTTCCAACCTCTATCTCTATTGAAGTTGGGCCGTCGTCGTTCAATCTCTATCGCCTCGCGTATCTTCCGGGGAACAAAAATTTTTTCCCTAGACAAGACACGGGCTTTGTCGAAACGAACGTAATGCGATGGTCCTTCCTCAATAAAGTGTTCTACCACCGCCGAGCTATTGGTGTCAACGTTGGTGTTCTTCCAACAAAATAGGTTCGTAGTTAACCCGCTTACATTCATAATGAATCCTTGTATGAGTTTATATTAGTGACTCATCCAGAAAGTTACGATTTATATCTGCATCACTCGGTGTTGTTCATAGTGCGTTTGACAAACAAACGAGTGGACTCACCGAGGGTTGATTAACGAGAAGTCCAGCCGTCCGATTAAGCTACAATTACTGTGTGCCGATGAGACAAATCGTTTTTAATTATTGCTAAGTGACAGCTAGTGACAGATCTTAAAAGTAATATCTGCATATCCCGAAAACTCAAACGCTACTCAGATTTAAGTGCGTCTCAAGTTGCGATTTTTTGACAGTCACACTAATCACACTCATTTTATAAATGCGAATGTTTGGATGTTTAGATAAATGGATGTTTGTTACCTCATCACGCCAAAACGAATGAACCGATCGGGCTGAAATTTTGCATAAATGTAGCTCTAAGCCTGGGACCGACACGACCGGGGAGAGGTCAAATGCAGGACCAACGGCTTAACGTGCTTTCCCAGGCACGGGCCGTGCCATGAAGCCGTCTAACACCGCCAACTTCCTAACTTCGGGCTGCTACTGTGAATATTTCTTGCTAGACCCAAAATCTTGGCCCGACCCGGGATTTGAACCCGGGACCTCAATCTCAGCGGTTGAAAACGCGACCGCTAGACCAACGAGGCAGTCGGATAAAAGTATTAAATGTCCTGCATAACTCTACGTTTATCCCAAAATGTTTAAAAATAAATGTCCACCACGAAGCCGGGACGGGCCGCTAGTTATCATATGATTGAGGTATTGATATGGATCAGTCGAGATACCTGTAGATTGTTTGCAACAGTCTGCAGTTAGCTCAATTGTTTCAATATGACGCAATATTCTCAATTTATTATTATTATTCATTATAATTTTTGAGTGATGTTTATGCCATAGAAAAGCTTTACTCAAGCATAGATGGATAACTGAGCAGGCTTTCATAAAGACTTTCTTTATTTTCGTTTTTGTGGATTTCGATGACTTAGAATTTGTGTAAGTCAAAAAAATACAGAATACTATTCGCACTGAAGATTGTTTGAGTTTTATGTAAAGTTTAAATAAAATTGGTAGACTGGATACAGATGAGTAAATAATTTCAAAAAGTATTTCTAACATTATTTTATTGAGAAAAGTAATATGACACGCATCAATATAGAATTCCCGGTACTCGAATACTGTTGGCATAAAATTAGTCACAGCAAAATAAGCAATAAACCGGGCCCTTGAAGCTATTCGCGCTCTAGTCGTAAAACTCTCTCGCTCTCTCTGTCATTCTCATAGAATCTAGCTTAGAGGAAAAAAGACGCACGACGCAACATTGTAAGAACGTCGATACCGGAATAAGAATTGCACTGGGCAATGGACATTTGCGATTTAATTGTACCGCTTGTGTATATTTAAATGAGATCTACATGGTTATGATCGATTAGTAGGAATAGTACTGTATAAATAACAACTGTATAATAACTTGTATAAGTGTTTACAGTTAATTAAATTTTCTTCTGGTGTATTCAGTACTTTATAAAATTCTTTGTGCTGAGTATGCCTTGCTATTTCGACAAAGAAACTTTTGAACATCGGGTCTTGTGAATGCGCAGGCGGTTTTCCTTTACCTTCATAATTTTTTTGGTAAATAATAATAATACTAGACAATCCACACAACATCATCTAGACCCCAGCTAAGCAGAGCTTGTTTTATGGGTACTAGATGACTGATAAACATAATACATTCCATATAAGTAGGTAGTATGTAGATAAAAATTATAGATAATTGCAAGGAAGTAAAACAAACAAGGGTATCTAGTTCTGTAGCTAGGATTTGAATGTCTGAGTTTTATACAGGTTATCTCACTTGTAATGACATAACCTTGCGCGACTTATGCGATGGTGAAAAATGAACAAAGGTAATTTGTAATTGGTCCATTCCAGAAATGTATTGAGTAAAAACTTTTAGGCAGCCCACAGAAGCACGGCGGAATGCAAACCATCATTCATGCCCGACATGACAAATACAGTTGCTAAAATTCTACAGATATCTTCAACAAAAAACATCTCGTCGCTAAAATGATCACAGCACAGGCCTAAAGACACGTTCCCACTCGATACCAGGAGTGTACGAGATAAAATGCAGCTGTTGATCTTCCAATACCTGTACCACAGGTTTTTCTAAAAACTATCACAGGCACCAGTTCTCTCACAAAACAGGTCATAAGGTTAATAGGTACTTTAGTTTACGTATTTAGTTATATAAGCACCTATTGTAAGAGAAAAATAAACGCTTTTATTATAAAAAAATAATACTTAATACTTAATTATGCGAAACGGAACGCAAAAACCCTCCGTGTCCTAGCGCATTTCAAGAGCTCTTTAGAATTTGGAAATTGAGAAGTCTGCCATAGCCGAACATCTAATTAGGAGTCAGGTTCAAACGAGTTTCAGTTCAGAAGAGGATCGAGTTACACAGTCCACAAGCAAACCTACAGAGTGACATACAGGGTTATTGGTAATTGACTGACACTACGTGAACTGCAGGTTCATGATCATGTTCATGAATTTATAGAAATATAAGTCAGTTCCCTAAATAGAGATAAACATAATTTGAATACCAGAAACCAACATAAGCTCGCTGTGCCAACAACTAGGCTACACAAAATCAATGTATCTTTTAAAGGGCAATGTATACGCTTCTACAGCAGATACCTATAAATATTAATTTCTTTGTTTTGTGTTACCTACTCACTATAATTATTTAATTTGTATTTTTAGTTATCTATTGACTTAACCAAGTGTGCCTTGTGCTCCTACGGCGAATAAATTTATGAGTATGAGTACAACAAAACTCTTAGTGAGTTGCAAAAATTATCAGTGAATAAATTCAAACAAATTGTCAAAACCTTGCTGTGCAAAAAGGCTTACTATATAATATCAGATTATCTTGAGGATAAAAAAGCTTGGGACGGGTTTTGCTCCAACTCGAAAAATAACAACTAACAGGCTAAAGGTTTCTTCGTCGCTTCATTAATTTTGTCTACATACCGAAGCGACAGAAATAAAAAAATATCACTTTATTTCGCTGTCAGTGTTTAGTTTTATAATTTGACCTTTTCTAAGTGTATATTTATTGTATACATATATGTATGGAAATAAAGAGTTTTTGATTTGATTGATTTGATTTGAATGAACGTGTGACATACGTCGATTTCACGTCGTCACGACCGTGTTTGTGATGATGGGCAGAACCTGCAGTTCACGCAGTGTCCGTGAATTACCAATAACCCTGTATATAATCCAGCCATTCTCTTGTAGGCAAGTCCAAACACAAAAATCCAAAATTATCTCTTTGGCGTAGTGTTCGAAAAAATATTGTCAACGTTATGCATTGCAGGAAAGAAGCTAGGGCTAATTCTGTCCCAAAATCGATAACAAGAAATTGGCTTTTAGGTTAAGTATGGGGACAATGTTTATAAACATTGTATATTCAGTTTGGCCAGAGTATACATGGTTAAGAATGCCAGTGACAGTATCAAACATTGTTCATTTAAAGGAGAATATTATTATCAATTATCTGAAATCTTGAAAAACTTCCCAGTAAATGCGTTCGATAATGAAAGTAGTGGTGGTTGTTTTTTGAAAAATAACTTTTGCGAAACACAGAAACGAAGAGTAGACTACATTAGAAGTAGTATGGATCAGTTGAGCTACCTGTAGATTGATTGCAACAGTCTACAGTTGTTAGCCCTATTGTTTAAATTGTAAATAGTAGTTCTAATTTGTTTTTTTATTTGTTTATAATTTTCTTGTACCCATGAGTACCATTAGCATAAGTTTATATAACTCATAACCATGATGGTTTCGAGAGTTTTATCTATACTTCCAGCCAGGAACTCTACAACTATATAAATTACAGATAACCTCAAAAGAGTCACAACACAAGCTATCCTTGGCCACTTAATGAGATACTAAGTAAGTGACCCTCTCAAGGTTGAGTTGACTTTCCACGTGTAAGTAGCAGTAGCAATACCGCCTGGATGAATTGTTACCTGCACGCCGATTCCCCCTACGACGATTCCCTTAGCGACGATTCTTGTGAAGGGCCAGAATTCCCTCCACGAAGACCTCGCTTTTTTCGCGGTGTACAGTCGGCTGCGGCGTAGAGAAAATCAAAACTTTATGGCTGATTAAAATCCATTACCTATGCTTTTTAATAAAAAAAAAATTGGTTGTCTGTAAAGTCGGTTTACTGACGATAGTTGAACGTGACAACGTCTTAAGAAAATTCTGATGGAATGGTAGCATTTGATACTCGATCAAAACATGTAAATGTACTAAAGTATAGCAGCTGTCCACGCAGACGCATCGCTCACTCAAGTAGGAGAGAGACGCTCTCGCTTGCACTTCAAGCCTTACATGGAACGCCTCAGAGCGAGGGAACGCCTCAGAGCGAGGTAACGCCGCATGACGTCATGTTTTTTCGTGCGTGCAGCCGGCTCTATCGAATTATAAGACGTTGTCACGTCAAAAGTAATGTACTTAAATGTGATTGGATAAAGATAGTGTTCCGATGCAATTTCAAAGACAGGTATCTAAACGCGCACCGGGACCGCGATCACGGTGTGGTAAGTGTAGTTACCTATTGGCATTACGGCTCGAGCGTTAGCAGTTGAAACGTTAGGCCGTTCACAGCCCGGCATCGGACAGTCCACTGACAAGTGCGGCCACTAATCGGCAATCCGAATGACGTCATACGCACTAAACGGAAAAGTTGCCTTCAACTGCGGATCTTGTTACATTATGTTGAAGCAAATAAATTTATCTTTATCTTTATCTTTATCTTTATCTTTATCTTTATCTTTATCTTTATCTTTATCTTTATCTTTATCTTTATCTTTATCTTTATCTTTATCTTTATCTTTATCTTTATCTTTATCTTTATCTTTATCTTTATCTTTATCTTTATCTTTATCTTTATCTTTATCTTTATCTTTATCTTTATCTTTATCTTTATCTTTATCTTTATCTTTATCTTTATCTTTATCTTTATCTTTATCTTTATCTTTATCTTTATCTTTATCTTTATCTTTATCTTTATCTTTATCTTTATCTTTATCTTTATCTTTATCTTTATCTTTATCTTTATCTTTATCTTTATCTTTATCTTTATCTTTATCTTTATCTTTATCTTTATCTTTATCTTGTATGGCAAACCATGGACTATGAATGCCGGCCTATGAACGCGCGCCACGTTTCAACTGCTAACGCTCGAGCCGTAATGCCAATAGGTAACTACACTTACTACACCGTGATCGCATCGCACTTGTCAGTTGACGACCTCAGTGGCGCAGCGGGCGAAGGTCTGCCTGCGACGCAGGAGGTTGCGGGTTCGATTCCCGCCTCGGGACAAATGTTTGTACGATCTGCAGACATTTGTTCAGGGCGTTCTGGATGTTTTCTATGTATAATAAAAAATATCTATCTATGTAGTGTATTGTAGGTATTAAGTATTTCAGTTATCTAGTACCCATAACACAAGCTCTGCTTAGCTTGGGGCTAGATAATGCTGTGTGAATTGTCCAGCATTTTTTTTTTTTTATTTGATTTTAAATATTATCAATAGTATTCTTCTTTGTAAGTCTTCGTTTCTGGTACTTTAAACTCTAGAAATTAGTACTGGTTTGTGAGGGGGGCGTTGTCATTCTGCGACACAGTGTTACACTTCTGCAGATGACATCGTTTCTCAAAACTATTTCTGTTCCCTTGTTTCTATGCCAATAAACGATTTTACTTTTTTTACTTTATTTATTATTATCAGCCTATATTAGTCCACTGCTGGACATAGGCCTCCCCTAATGAGCGCCATAGCGCCTAGACATTCGCCCTGGAGAAATCTCCATACAAAAGTCCCGTCTCGGAACATCCATGCGGAACTGTGTTGCGCTACACGTGCAACTGTGTGTGTGAGGTCTAGGGTCACTTCATGAATACTTATATAGTGCGAGGGAGACAGTTGTAAAAACTAAGTCATTTTTTTTATTTTCCTCTCAGAAAAAATGAAATTAAATCCTAGTATATCTGCAGCGCCTTGAGGGGGCAGTGAATGCGTTAAATAAGTGAATGAAAGAAATCAATCGGCACTTCATTTCCTTTTCAGTTATCATTGACGTTATTAAGTGTTCTTATACGGTCCTATGGAAATAAATAAATATTAATAGACAATTCACACGTCATCATCCAGCTAAGCAGAGCGTGTGTTATAGGTACTAGATGACTGATACAAATCACGTGTCACGTTGTTTGTCCGCGATGGACTCCTAAACTACATAACTGATTTTAAATTAAATTAGCACACCGTGTGCAATTTGATCCAACTTGAAAGATAGGATAGCTTATTCAGGGAAGGTTTAAAAGGTGAGCGGTACGAAGTTCGCCGAGTCAGCTAGTATATTATATAATGACAATTATCATCACGACAATAATAATTTTTGATTTGTTGAATAAAAACTTTTTTTCTTTTATTCTTTAATGATCATCATAAATCTATAGAATTCATATTAAAATATCTATAAAATTTATGGGAATAGAGTTGCTATAAATTGTATGTGGTCTTCCTAGAGTCAACGGTCCCAGTCATTCCTATTCAACTTGTTATTCTGAATGAGCTAAATACCTATAAGTATATTCCAAATATGCATTGGTTATTCTAGTGCACATCTTAGGTTTGTAATCTTGCCTTATCAGGGGTTAAGGCGAGGATTCCCGGATTTCGGGATTTTTAACTGTCCGTACCTCAATAACTATAAGGCCTATAGTTTTGAAATTCATACATATTATAGTTGAGGATATTTTCTAGTGCATCACTAGACAAAAACACGATTGGTGATATTTCACCCGATAGAAAAAAATTACAAAGTTACCTCTAAATAAAACTTTGAATGATCAGTGTGAATAGAAAAATGAATAAAATGGCACAAAATGTATACCGAAACATTGCAAACGTTATTACGCAGTGCGTCACTAGAAAATATTTTTATATGCCATACAAATATTTTTCAAAACACCTAAATACCTACAAAATCGTGCTCGGCTGCCTGCGTACCGTCTTGCTCACTCTCACACACTTTACTCGCAATCATCGCATCTCGGGAATCCTCGCCTTAAGACACAAGTCATGAAGTCAAGCAATAATTAACGATAAAATAGAATAAAATGTACACGTGTCGACGAGGTCAACTCTGCTGTCGCATAATGACGTCTTTACAATGTTATGGGAACTTTTGGAGAATCTATCTGTAATATCTTGTTATAAATAATAAAATCTTTATTCACAAAGAAAATTATACTAGTATTTTTATCTAATTATACTAGTATCTTGTTATAATGAAAAACCCTACACATTCTAAGCCCCCCACATTGCTCTACCGCAGTAAAGCCAATAAAACAACATAAACTACCACTTTTAGTGTATTTCTAATAGTTACGGCATACGGGTCATTTATTTTGCGGTAAAAAACGTTATTAATATGAGGCATTTGCGGAAAACTATATAACGTTCTGTAGGAATTGACAGGTAGTAGGGAAAAAACTTACTACGCTGCGCTACACCTAATATTTGTTGAAAATTTATCAAGTTATATCTACAGCACATCTTGTGATTTATTATTTTGGTATTTAAGGAGTTGGGACCAGAATTACGTGGCAAAAACTATATCGACTGAATAAATAGTGCAATGGCCTTATCGCAGCAAGCGATTTTTCCCAGGCAATATGAATCATTACCCTTTGGTAATTGTTAATATTGCCATCAGTCATTGTAATTTAGACATACTATTCATTATTGAAAAGTATGTAATTTATGTAAACCTAGCCGTAATTTTCCGGGCTATAGCATAAAGTTTCACAGCGCCACGTTGCCAGCGATTCATTTGCTCATGGAGATTGTTTCCTTTGAGTTTTTGCACAAACATAATAACGTCGTCGTTTGGAAATCACGGTCTATAAAAGATTGAAATACAGATTAGTTTATTAGCATCGTCTACTTTACAATATCCGGAATCGAACAAGACTGAAATACAAGAATAATTGCTGTTTTATAGCAACAGGAAAGAAACGAATAAATACAATTTTGCGTCTAGCACAGGGCCGCTTAAGGGAAAAATGTGGTGCAAATATTTATAAATGGCTTGGAGAAAAAACGTCCTTGTTTGTAGGGAATAGTCAGTGCAATCATTATAAATGAAATAAATGAAGAGCAAGATGCCCCATCATCAAATTTTGTTCAAACTAAACTTGGAAAATATAGATCTAATGGAACGAACAACGAAAACTTATTTGATAATAGAAACTTATATTTTTAATTATTGATCTACACATTTAGTAGGGGTGGATATATATAACCTATACCTATGTAAGTGCGGCTGGAAGAATAGTACCATTTCCTCACACATTGGAACTAAAAAGATAAATCCTATGAATTCTATAAAGGTTAACAAGCGCTACCGGAAACCGGACTGCGCAAGATTTAGCTTTAAGTGCTAACAGAACAGCTAAGTACGAAGCAAAGCTGCTTGGATGACCACTTAAGGACTAAATGATCATTACAAACACAAAGTGAGCTTAAATGCAGTTTTTCTAGTGACGCCGATTACTAGCCGGCTACACCCAAGCAAGCCGCAAGCCTTTTCAAAGGCTTATTTTTATACGCTCAAACTTCTTGATTATAGCTCTACGTCTGGTTTAACATCCGTGTTGGATAGTTTGTAATGATTGATCCTTTGCTAAGATCCTTTGCGAACGTGTAAAAAAGGCATTTGCCGCCTCCTCATTTCAAGTATCAAGTTGCTTATTTCCTTTAGACCTTACAGGACTCATGGACACGTCACAAAAATTCAAATTACATAAGTAAAACTAAGAAATAAAGTGATCACTTTACATTTTTGTTCATTTCAATATTTTTAAGGTAAATTTACATCGGCTAACAATGCTTTGGTTCTTTATTGTTGTTATCTTTTTTATGTTGCTGTGGGTGTTGTTTTGGTTTCTTATGTTGAAACAAATAAATGTTTAGAAATGCGGAACCTTAAAAACACCGAGCTTTAAACGCCTTTTACCAGTTGGTGATTTTAGAAAGAAACTACTATTTTAAACTACTTGCTAAACCTTATTTCATTCTGCCCGCAGCCCCCTTATCCTATATCCTAGTTACGGCCCTGTACAGTTCATTACAAATTTTACAACACAGACCATTACAGGATTTCATTTAGCATTTTTACAGTCCCTAATTGCAGATTATAAAAGTGTAAACGGCGCTCGGTTATGGCGGGTCTCTGGGGGCACCAATGAAATATTTTAAATGGAAAACGTAGTAAAACTGCAATTTTATAGTTGCAGAAATAAACGTGTGTTGATTTATTTTGGTTCGTTCGGGCGGTTTGTTTCGTTGTAGTGGAAACACTGGCCAGTGAAACTTTGATTTTCATACTGAAGCTTACCCTCTTACATAAAAACACTCTCATTGCAGATACACATGCGTCTTCCTGCTCGTAGAGCTGGGTAATGGCTGAGCAGTGAATACGTTAAAGCAATGGCTAAGCAGTGTTTCGTTCTTTTTCTAGCGTCGTTAGAAAGTAGTCGTCTTTTCTAACGTCGTTAGTTCTTTTTCTAACGTCGTTCGTTCTTTTTCTAACGTCGTTCTAACTTCTAACGTCGTACAGAAGTCTTATAAGTGAGGGTTATTATTTAACCTGTTTTAAATTATTTTCACATTTACCAGTCATAATTGCAAAGATGAAATGAAACCTTGGTACTTGTAACATTGACTACTATTGTATGGGATTAACAGCGGTTCCAAGACAAGGTTTTAACTTTCTTTTTTTTACCCCCGACGCAAAAAGAGAGGGGTGTTATAAGTTTAACGTGTCTGGACACTGTGTATCTGTGCATCTGTCTGTGGTATCGTAGCTCCCAAACGGATAAACCAATTTTCGTTTAGTTTTTTTTGTGTCATAGAAATTTTATCCCAAGTGTTCTTAGTCATGTTTCATCAAAATCTGTTCAGCCAATAAACGTCAGCGGGTTTATAAATTTTTAATTTTGTCTTGTTCCTTTGTAACTTCGTTAATGAGTTTTAGCATGATTAGGTACCAAAATATAAGATATATCTATCTTCTATACTATAAATTATATATTAAAATCTTGTGAAGGTGTTTGTGGTCACACTCCTCCGCTACGGCTCGACCGGTTTTTTATGAATTACTTTTTATTACACGACATTATTATTTTTATGTATATTTGGTAGGTATAAGAATAAGTCGTAAAGTATGTTTCATACCACTAGGGTGTAAAAAATCCACGCGGATGAAGCCGCGGGGCGCAGCTACTATCGTTATAAGTTTTTGGACGATTTTGAATTTTTTTAAGACAGTTCACGAGCGAGTTCCTTGTCTGATAGGAAATTATTTCATATCAGTCAAGTTCTGTAAAATAATGAGGGGAAATGGAGTATAGAATATCGATGAAAATTATCGACATAGGAATTACAATAATTGAATTATATAAGCAGCAATTCATTGAGAATTGAAAAGGAAGAATTAAACTATTGAAAAGATTATGGTGTTCATTTAAATTAACTGTGTGTTAATGTAAGATAGCTTATTTCCAGAGGGGAAAGGAAGCTCGCTAAAAACGGGAAAAAGGTATTTATGTCTTGTAGAATATCATATTTTTTCCGTTTACGAAGGTACTAAATAGAAATCCGTTTATAATTAGTGCGTATCATAAAAACGCAATAACTTTTTTAATGGAAGTCTTGGTAATTACGTAGTTACATTATAAGCATGCTAGTTAAAACGTTTATATGATAGTATAAAATAATGTCGATACGATGAACATTCCAGGGGATGGTCGTAAAATTGTACTATCGTATAGCCAATTGTGCTATTTCATAAGTAGCAGTTTATGTTGTATGTAAGTTCTCGAATGCGGCAACATAAAATGATATTTATGCCAGTAGTTAACCTAAAGGAAAACATGCCTCTTGAATCACATAATAAATTCAAATTATGAGTTTAAATTAATTGAAATTACCATTTTATATCTGCAAACCGCTTAAGGTATCTATTTCATTTTATTAATAAGTTAGGGTGTTGTTTATGGTTCAAGGGGCATAAAAACAATAAAAACACTTAAAAGCTAGTACTCACCACTGCCTCCGATGAAGTGAAGCTGTTGGTTGGAAGTCAATCGCACACAAACCCGCACAGCAAGCGTCCACACAACACAGCACTTGTTAAACATAGTATCATTCGCAAAATAACTTCATCGACGACGATAGTACACCACTTATATTATTAATGTTATTAATTTCCAGCATTTTCCTACAAAAAAGAAAAACACTATATAAAATAAATATCGATAGAGCACTAGCACATCACTATTATGGCCGTTGGACTCGAATAACATGTGTCACTTTTAAATTTCGAATTATGCCACCTTCGTCCGGTCACTGCAAAGTGGAAATCACGACTGGTTAGTATTGTTGTGTTGGTAATGATTCCGCTGATTTGACCACTTCGATCGATTTAACAATTTTGTTGTGTTCTGTATGTGTGTGTGGAGATTGTTGAAGCTGAATTTGCAACAAAGTTACTAAGGAAGTATAATTAACTTGCAGTTTTGTAATGACATTATCGCAGCTTTACTTACATTCAAAGTTATCAAGAATTGTTGTTGGTATGCCTGCTGTTTAAATCAATGTCTTCGTGGGTGTATCACTCTTACGATTTGCCGCTCATTGGCTGCATTTAGTGAGATAGTGGTAAAAGGAAGGTCTATTGACTATTAAATAGTACATTGTACACCTAGGCGAGAAAGTGCCCAATTCCTATCGAGTGTGTCATTTGACCTTAAAAAAAAGAGGCTTTCTCCCCAGTGATACATAGTGCTTTATACAACACCTTCGAGGGAAATCATCGTTTTCAAATCTTTAAAATCTCTCGAGTAAATTCCAATTGTAAACTTAAATGTAACAATAAATACGCGCACGTGCGATTTTCACATGGTGCTTTTTTTTTTAAATTATTGTGCCGAATAAGGCAGATATCATAATGGCGAATTCGGAGTAAAAACGTTTTGTCGTTTGACCTATTATGAAAATAAACCTAGCTACCGGCTGATATTTCAGAAAATAAAAAAAATTATACGTTATAAATGGATTTCTATACACATTTATCTCCCGCTAAACGCGTGAGAAATGAAATTCAATAGTGTCTTCCCTCCCGCATTTCAGTGCGCCTGCAATACTACATGTACTTTCTACCTAACATTTGGAAAAGGAATAAGCAACTTTCTGAGCAGGTGAAGTATAAAAAATAACTATAATAAAAAACTAAGGTAATGAATCAATGAGCGGTGAAAATAATGATATTATTTGAGTGATACACTAGCGAATATATTTAAACTAACCTTCTGAACGTCATATACAAACTACTTACCGTACCTACCTCAGATAAAGTGCGTAAATAATAAAAAAAAGTTAATACCCGCCATGTTCCTGCCCCTCCTAATTATAACACTAGCGAAATCATTTAGCTTCACAACTGATCGACAGCTCAATAGCTTCTTTTAAAAGGTGGGGCAGCTTTGAATGGTAACAGGAAGAAACAATTTTAACGAGCCGACGACGTAACTAGGTATTGAAAGTTTAGGTTTGACTTTTGACGTTTTAATAAATGTGAAATTTAAGGTACGTATTTTAGGTCTTAAGCAAGGTGTCTATTAAAGCGGAACAAATATTTAAAAAAACTTGAGAGGTGTCAAGGGACACCCGGATGGAACGAAGTTCCTTTCGATTAATTAGTGAAGGAATTGTAATAACATTTTATTTTCTTTAAGTTATAATTTTTTTTTATTATACCTGTATACACTCAACAAAAATAATCGTTGCGACACCACCCGGTTCAATGCGAAATAGAAAGACGAAACCAAAATAACTGGCTTGCTTTCTATAAGAGAGAGACAGACAGGCGCACGCCGCACGGCTTACAACTATAGCAAAAAGTGTCGTTACAACTTTTGGTCTTATTTTTTCCGTCTAGCCCCCTTTCGCAACGCGCGATAAGGAACTTCGTTCGAATAGGTATCAAGAAATAATACAGGGTTATTGGTAATTCACCGACACTGCGTGAACTGATTAAAAATTAATACCTCGTGTCTTCACGAACGTGTTAGTGATGTTTGGCAGAATCTGCAGTTTACGTGTGTCAGTGAATTACCAACCCTGTATACCCCAAGATGTTACGACATAGGCGGAACTTGAACTTATTCCTCATTATATATTGAATCTTCGTATTGTTCCTATGTCTGGGACAGAACTATAAAAAAAATCAACATTTTATATCAACTACTTTCTGTGGGGCAAAACAAGAACTATGAAACTTAATATCAGAAAAACGGAGTTGAGTTAGTATAAAGGAGCTTAGAGAAATCTCTTTTACACTAACTCCACTGCGTTGGAAAGTTAAGGGACCAAATTCAAAAATTAAGGGACAAATTCCATTTTAATGTAAACTTTCAACAAAATCCATTTTAATGTAACCTGGAAAATTTGGCCCTTGAACCTTTAATCCCATATTAGAGGTTCAAGGGCCAAATTTTCCGGTTGTTGTATGGTTGGCTGTGGTGTACACGAGACCTAATAGGTTCACCGTATAACCAGAAGGTTCATCACGAAACCCAGTAATTATCCAATTAGCTCCCAAGCATCGGTAGGTAAACTGGCGTTTTGAGGTTACCTATACAAGGCATACAGTATTAAATATTTTGTTTTGATAAATATTAAATAATTTCGACACAAACAAAAATTTTGACGTTGGACCGAATGTCGTTTGTGCCAAATGCAAAACATTCTTTAATACTTTTTGCATTTTATGGATATGTCAATTTTAAAGCAAATTCAGTTTCTAGTGTTTTTATCATCTTTAATATACACAGCTGTCATTTTTGACATAAGATGTAATATTTGTCATTTTTTATATCAGCTGTCTTTTTTGACATCAGCTGTCATTTTTGACATCAGCTGCCATTTTTTATATCATCTGTCATATTTGGCATTCACTTTCACTTTCAAAAATGTATGAATGAAACAATATATGAAACGTAAACTATTTTCTTCAAAAGTAAAACACATACACATATTAAGAATTGAACTGCGCATGGATTACGGACGAACCGCTTATTGGACGAAACGCGTTTTGGACGAATCGCGTTTATATTGTAATTGGACGAATCGCGTTTTCGACGAACCGCTAACAAATCGTGTAGAAACCTAAAAATATACTGTAAAATGAGTAGAGTAGAGTCGCGGAGATCTAGTCCATCTGTTTGATCAGTCATGTCCCATAACGAAAGTTCTGCTTACTCTGGGACTAGAGGATGTTTGTGAAATGCTTAGCTTTATTTATTTACCCCTATAAAATAAATTTACTTTGTACTTAATTATTTAATTTATATGATATTAAATTTATCAGATTAGATTCATGACTTGGACTTATTCTTCCTGTTTATTCTTCTTGTTACATATTAATCTCACTACACTTTTTTACTAAAAACTGTTTCGTCCTTTATTTTATCCTCATTTTTACTCAGGATTTTTAATACTGTGTTGTGCATAGGTAATTAACTGTTGCTGCTTAATTACATATTTTTTATTTAATTATACTGTGTACGTAATAAAAAACATAAGTATGCTATTGTTTAAAGTTATCGTCAAAAACAACAGTTTACTTACCTAACTATCCGATGCTTCAACCATTCTGATAAAGGCGGAACAACAAACGTGAAATGTGCACTAATGCACGACGTCGATGGAAATTAAGCAATAAAAAGTGTCGATAAAAACGGGATCGGGATTGTAGAAAAGTATAGAAAACGCGATAAGAATAATGCAATCTCCTCTAAAAATATTTACGGCGAATTTTCGATTTGTTTTAAGAAAAAAAAACAACCACAAAGTTAAGTTAAACTTATTTTTTAAATTAACTTTGTGGATGGTTTTTAATTTACCTACATAATGTATGAATGTGTAGTGTACCTATTATGAAAAGTCTATTGTATCAGATTGATGTTTTTTGGCAAGGATTTTGTATATTTTTGTGTGATGTATCGCGTTAGTGATGGGAACGACAATTTCGAATCATGTTTAATTTCGACAAAACAGAAAAAAAGAGCTCAGAACTGTGTTTTCAATCGAACATTTACCGATAAAATCACGACAATTTCGAAATTCGAAATAGCCATTCACCGGGTTAGTCGTGTTCAGTGTTCACCGCACCGAAAGTGGTGGCACCTATTTTCTTTTTGAAAAACTATTTACTATTAAAGTCCGTACTGGCGTGTCGAGTTTCGCAGCTCGAGGCCGTCGAACACGTTGAGATTGTGCTTCCTTGCGTACTCGTTGATAATCATTTTGCCTGTGGACAATTCGCTCGGTTACGTTCGCTGGGCGGTGTAGAAACAAAATACATAGCAAGTGGTTTTCTTGGGTCAGAAAGCATCATAGCGGCACGGAAATGGGAAGTACCTAGCCCAAATTTCAATAGATAATGGTAGACAGATTTTTCGAATGATTAACGTTTTATGGTTTTGAAATTAAAGTTTTATATCGGTGTTTTAATACATAGACATACATTGCATTTTATAAAGCATTAAAAATAATTTTTTAAGTTGTCTTTTTTTCATGAATAGAACTTACTGATAGAACACATAGTTTTTGTTTTTCTGAGTGTATTAAATATTAGATAGACAACGTAGGTACTAACACAAAATACTAGCGAGTTAAAGACTACAAACCGGCATTTATTTTAATATCGATAATATCGTTATTCATGATTAATTTGTCTAGTTAGAAAGATTGAGAACAAAAACTGTTTTGGATGTTTTATAGTATGTCTATCTGACCCAAACTTGTTTTATTGCTGAATCATATTTTTTTCTTTTTGCATTTTGCTTTTAACAATTTGTTTCTACACTTTGCAGAATGCACAAATCGCGAATCTTTTGCTTGATTTATTACCTTTTGTTTTATTTGATATGAACTGATTGTTTATGAAAGGTTGAGCTACTTTCATTTGCTGCAGGTTTCTATTTGAATATAAAATAATTATCTTGTGGTGTATCCTGTAGTTAATCAGGAATGCGAGCGGATATTTGCAAAGTTCCAATGAAATGATTATTACTTTTTAAGCTGTCAACTTTGTAAGTATCTGCATCCGCTTCAAACCAAATATGAGAAAGAAACCATGCTGATATAACAATTCAAGCAAAAGACTTTCGATATCATATTATTTCGCTAAAATGAAACACTCTATTAGCAGTCATTGAGTCTGTAACACGGAATATTGACAGGCATTTAATTATGTAAACTATGACGCACTAGATTGTTTGTAAGCCCGCTCCATACATTCTAAGAAGCATGATTTTGAAATTGATCAAAATATTTAAGAAGAGTATATCAAGATAAATAGAGAGAATAGATAAGAATAATTTATAAATTTGCTTAGATCGAGGTTGAGACAAACATTATTAACTTAGGTTAAACTTAAAGCACTTGATAACTCAACCGGAGTATTGAAAACATAACAAGTTATCTAATTAGTTGTAGGTACTTACTCAATAATACCCAAGATAATTTTCTTATTCATACATACCAAACATCAAGTATTAGTAAATTAGTATTTATAACAAAAAAACTTTAATTTTACATGCACCGGGCTCACTCACGTAATCACAATCGTTTTTTTATTAATTCTGGTGTTTTCCAAGACTGTGTCGATTGGGAGTCACTGGGACGGAACAAATTACTTGTTATCACGAAGATGTTAATCCGACATAATTTAATTTTTAGAGTTGAGATATTTGTGACGATAAAAATGATGCCGTCCTTTTTTCACGATCGATAAAAACTTTTTTTTTTAGTTTTTGTGCCAACAGAATCACTGCCATTGTGTGTATCAATTATTCAATTTGTTACAGACTCAATATTAAAGTTCTTAAAATTATGTCATTATTCACAATTATTGATTTCGTCATTTTTCAATTTGTTTTCTCATTCGTACCCCAAATCTATTATATATTGATTTCAATCATAAAATCGTTAACTACGAATAATGACAATAATAAAATTGCTAAGATTACAGAGCAGAGTCATTTTGAATCTTTTATTCTATCAAATTTATTATTTTTATTTATTTATTCCATCGATAAAAGTTTAACTGCTGTTCCCAACACTAATGTAGCGTGAAGGACCATACCTGGGTAAAAACTTTTTGTTTTCATAAATTTTTGCTAATGACTCTACTTTATAATTTGTAACAATAAATAGGTCTATCGATAAAAAGCAGAGCATTTAGAGATCTACGATAACCGGAAATCCATTTTCTATGCCTCGATATTATTATTTTTATTAACTTTAATTATATACGGTAAACACACCAATTACATTTTTAATTCCAATTACAAAATCTTTTGTGGCAAACTTATGTCAATTGCATGCAAACGGACACAATTATTTGCTTTTATCTTGTCCAAAAATTACTATATTTTTAACCAACTTTGAAAAAACGAGAAGGTTTGTATGAACGTTGGCTTTTCATGTATATGTTTCAACAAATCGATGGTCTAATCTCTTGCCAATGTCAGTGAGGCGTTTTTTTAAGATCAAAAAATACTTCGACCAAACTGAAAAGAGCGCCCTTTTTACATGGGGCTGCCAAATTAGAACGGCATAGACCCATACATTTAAAGTCCCGTGGGCCCTAACTATACAATTTTCGTGTATCAACCTCAAAAAATTAAAGTTCAAAACATGGCGGCTTTACCAGTACAAAAAATACCAACTGACAGGAGACCTTCCACAAAACTCGAAACAAAACAGCATAAAACTACAGAGCTTGGATAACTTTTTGACTTCAGAACATGGTCGACTGACCTGGCCATGGAATATGAAGTTTTCATACTAACTCTACGTTAGGGTTCTTCCTTGTACCGAAGGGGATCTCTTTTTTTATTGCATAGACCATGCTTATTTGCACATGACGTCCCATTGAAGTATTGGGAAAATTGGGAGAAATCGCTCTCAGCGATAAGGCTGCCTTTTGTACTATGCTTATTTGTCATTTAGATATTATAAGACTTTTATTAACTTTATTTACTAGTAAAATAAAGTGTTCATTCATTTATTGACAACCTGGGCTAGGTTGTCAATGTTAAAATGGGCTCTCTGTTAAAATCCATCTATGAATTCTTAGGTAAATAGGTAGTTTTTTTTAAACGCCTCATTCGACAAGAGATAGAGCAACGTCACAAAAGTGATAAGTTCATCAGTGTAAAAACAACCGGCGGCATCAAGTCGGTTAAATGTATGAAAAATAATTAAACTTTTAATAAAATTAGTAACATAGGTTATCGTAGAGCAAGAGCTATTAGAATTCGCTAATCGAAAGCAAGCAAATAAAAATAAACAAATAAAAATATAGTAAGGTGGTGGAAATGGAATAATTTATAGATAAAAATATATTTATTTCGTCCCTCATTACCGAAAGGTTAATAAAATATAAATAAGAAAATATTTGATATAGGTACACAAAATAAATTTTGATTGATGTGGTCAAAAATATCTCAGTGTTACTTTACTATGGCATTCTAGTTGCCCTTCAATTAAAGTAAAAATTCAAAGCAACATGATTAAAAATTTTGGAATTCGACCCACAACTAAAGTATAATTTTTGATAGAGACTTGTTCAATTATACTGGTATATTTCCCAAAATAATTTTATTCACGTAGGCTACGTTTTTGGTTAACAGCATGAGAGGTAGCGGATGTTTGCCAATTTTCAATGGAAAGATTCTCCGCCGTGTCTGTGAGATTTCCTTTGAAAATTGTTAAGGCCGCTACTGCTCCTGCTGTCTACTAAAACCGCAGCCTTACAGATTATCTACAATGCAGTGACAATTCAACTATAGGGTATTATTCCATTTCCATCTTTTAGGAGCAAAAGTGCACTGATGCTACTGGACCGCTCAAATAATCATCAATCATGGATTAGAAAATCCATATTGGTTTCGGCTTCTACTAAACTGTAACTTGGTGTAAAGAATAAATATATTGTACCTACTTATATCGTACAAAATCGTAAAATAAAAGGCCGCTGTGGTTTAAATCCCACATGTGGCCAGAACGGCAACATTCTTGTATGATGAAGATTGCATGATCATCGTGCTCTACATTTATGAAGGTGGATTAACCATTCCTTTTGCTTTCATTTCTTTGTAAACAGAACAAAAAAGCATGGTAATTATAATTCTTTGTTCGTAATCAGTCAGTCATACATAAAATAAACACATTGTGATTGTGAAAAAGTTGCGAAACGCAACTGGCCAAAGAGTGCATAGTCGCCGTGGTAGGTTATTGATGAATCCGAGTAAAAAATATGAAATCAAATCCATTAATCGACCAGTGTGGCACAAAATGTGAAATTTAATCCCGCTACAGATTATTGTGGGACAACATGTGGAGTAAATTCCATCGATGAACTAGATTGGAACAAAATGTGGTGTCAAATGGTTTTGATCAGTGGAAAAGAATGAATTGATCTTATGTATGAAACCCGAATAAAACAGGGCTTTTTCTAATTAAACTAACACATTCCAGCGCCCCGTCAGTCGAGACTGGCCAGTGAAAGCGTACGGACATTGGCTTACACACAGTGCTGATGCCAGAGCTTAAGATCACAAATCTGTGACTAAAAGCGAAATCGGGGAATCTTAGACGACGTCGGGGGGGGGGGTAGATTTTTAAAGTTTGCTATATTATTAGCGGGGTCGGGAAGCGGACCTGCGTGAGCTGCAAGCGGAGGACTGGCGGGAAACTGCACAGAACAGGAAAAATGGCGACTTCTTTTATAGGACGCAGGCCCAGCCACACTTCGGATCGCTGAACTATAAAATCACCGATTGGAATTGAGGTCACTGACAACATGTCTCAGTCGTCAGAGAGAGGTTCTTTGAAATTTATTTACAGAAGAGACCGTCACCTTGGTCGCATCAATGCACATTATGACTCGTCTATAACTTAAATATCGCGTTGCCAGTCGCTTTGCGACGTACCTTCATCAATCTTCCGCGACGCCTCATCCAGGTCACTGCCTGCGTAGTTCAGGATCACCAGCACTAAGGGCATCATCTCCCAGGAGTAGTGGAACTTCTCCAGAAGCTTTTGGCAGTTCTCCACCAGGGTTTCGAGGGACACCGCTGCAACAAGAAAGGGAGTGATAAGCTTGAGAGAGTCAGAGGCTTTTTCAAAAGTTAACTTACTGGGCTATTGCCCAACACTGGGATGTTTTAGGCTAATTTTAACATATCTACAGATGGATTTAACTACGCTATGCATTGAAAGCATCTTCAACCTCAACAGCCTGTATTGGTCCGCTGCTGGACGCAGGCCTTCCCCTGATAAGCGCCTTATTGGCTATCTCATGGGGGGTAATGCCCGTAATCCCCACGCTAGCGGGTTGGGGGTTATGAATCGCAGTTTGGTGGTATAATTGTTCAGCAGAGAGCGCGCTGCTGCCCGCCCCCGGATATCCCTTAGTCACCTCTTACGACACCCGCGGGAAGAGTTGGGGTGAGCCTGGAGTCATAGAATCGAAGTACGTTACTGTAGTACCGATCAGCACTAATACTTATCGTACTCCTAGAACAAGACTAAGTCAAAATATCACTTTTATCCGTATCGACGAAAAACCATTTGCTGCTTTTGTACAATAGTTATTGCTAAGTTTTCGGAATAGATAGAATTCGGAATAGGTAGATCTCGGAATGTCAGACCTTGTTTTCTTAGATCATGGTATTGACAACTGGTAATCGACTTAAAGAACACTGATAATTAGTTTCAAGACAATAAGGCTGCCGGTCTTAGAATGGTTTATCTCTGACTCTACCTATTTAAACTTAAAGTGAACAAAGATTAAACCGTCTCAATAAAAAGTTTTGTTTACAAACAGTACAGCTTATCACCGTGAGACAAAGCTCCGAAGCTAAGCACCTAAGCACCTATTCTCGCTAACATATCGATAAAGCTAAATATTTACGCGGCTCTTCTGTCAACTGACTGACGATAGACGCCTTTCAGTGTTCAAGTGGACGTAGTTAAGCAGAAAGGACTTAATCTACATAATGTAAAGTTGGAGATTAGTTTAGATGATTATTCAACTGTGATGTTGTACTCGGAATATTTTGAAATTACTGTCACTTAAGGACAAAAATACTAGTATTTTGATGTGCCCAGTCTTGTTACACAGGGTGACGTATATTTCAGTTATTGAAAAAAATATGGCTGTGAGTCGGTTTAGCTGAATATAGAATAGACTAGTTCTCTAAAAGTAAATTTAACTAGAACGACTCGTGATTTGCCTCATTAAAATATAATTTTTCAAAAACAAGCCCAGGAGACAGGGTTATTTCAGTTGTTTGCAAAGATATTTAAATATAAAATAAAAAATTATTTGATGTGGCTTGGATTTCGCATCCAGATAACTACCTGAGCCTTATCGGAACCTGGATCTTTAATGTTAAAGAACCACCCCCAAGGAACTCATCAGTACAATAAAACTCACTTTGGCAAAAGTATGGGTTGAGTACTTTCTGCTTAACAACGTTCAAGTGTTCCTAACAAAAACAATACAGTGATTGAGCTATTCGTAGAAATATTTTGTAAGTGATACACCCCGATTATAATTACTAAAGTAACGTGATAGGTAAATAAATAATAGAAGCTTTTTTAGGAAACCGAAAAGTAGATACTACTTTAATGAGTAGATCTTTTTAGCCGTCTTCAAACAAAAAAATGGTTGTCTGTAAAGTCGGTTTACTGACGATAGTTGAACGTGACAACGTAGACGCATCGCTCACTCAAGTAGGTGAGAGACGGATGTCGAGCGCTCTCGCTTGCACTTCAAGCCTTACTTGGAACGCCTCAGAGCGAGGTAACGCCGCATGACGTCATAGCGAGGTAACGCCGCATGACGTCATGTTTTTTCGTGCGTGCAGCCGGCTCTATCGAATTATAAGACGTTGTCACGTCAAAAGGTTCTAAATTTGACTGTATTTTATTATCTTTTATTTTACTTGCGATGTATGTAACTGTGTTTGTACGGGTGCAATCTAGCAACTCAATTTTGAAGCAGATATCTTCAACCGATTGAGCTGAAATTTAGTAGGTATATACGTATAGTTTAGATGACAATGCATTTAATGCTTGTTTTAAAAAAGGTTTTTTAAATATTTAAACTTAATATGTTGTATGGTTATCTTATCTATTTGATATCTTCGCCCATTGTTAAACGATTTTCAGCATTCACTTTTCGTTATAAGGTTAATTCAAATATTTTACTCAAGTTAATCTACATGTATAATTAAAGCTTAGATTTATTGTCTCTAGTCTCTGAGAAATCAAAGTTTGTTTTAGATAATTCTTACTATATCAGAGTGTCTTTGTCAAATCAAACCCCTTCTTTGAATCCCAAATTGAAGGCGAAGATTAAAATACGTTTGTTGTTAGGCTACGTTCTAAATGTGTGCAAAATTTCATCTTGATCTGTTCAGTAGTTTTGGAGATTCTAGGTAACAAAAATTCAGGTTTCACAAACATTTCAAGCTTTGACAAAAAAAATGGTCATGTTATACATAGATCTAAGTACTTTTTTTAATTAATATTAAGTTAACATCGAATGACCTAACCGTAGAGTGTCAAAGATTACTGATAATGATAATTAAATTAATTAAAGACATCTACACCATTAAATTTACTAGTTGTTATTATAATAACATTGAAATAAACACATGATTAATGTACAGATATAATTGATTGCGTCAGCCTAACCCTTATGGCCACTTAAAGTCGAAGTATGTGGAAAAAAACGCCGCTATCTCTAAGGGTTTTTAATAGATAAGTATTAGTAGTAACTTCAATTAATTTAAAATTAGTAGATACTTCAGGTACTTATTAATAAGATATATTTTTTTAGGTATGGTGAAAAAGCTCCTTTATAGCTGATGGTACGAGTGTACATTTATCGATATTTCACATCATATAGCAATCTTTACCAGTCCACTGCTGGACATAGGCCTCCCCTAATTAGCGCCTTATGGGCTCTTAACATTTTATTTTATTTATTAGGACTACCAACCAGAGATAACATAAAAAATAATTAAGGGGCGAAACTAGCGGGTTTGGTTGTCAAATTAGACCTAGATCTCAGTACTCCCGGGATACCCGTGGTAAAAAAGAAGAACCACATAAAATTCAAATTATTTTCTTCTGTTCCTCAATTGTGAAAACAGGATTGCGATAAAAAAAATCATGAAAGTACACTGTTTTGCACCTAATTTGGTCGAAATCTCAGGAACCCTGCGGTCTATAGAAAAGATTTTTGTTTTGAATCGTAGGTTATTTTATAACTAATTCTTTGGTTCCTTAATACAGTTTCTTCATAAGTTGTCTGTAGTTTTCTTGTAAATAAGCAAAAAAATCATTTTTGCGCTTACGCCGTTCTAAAAACGTATCCTCTGTCCCGCTCCTATGAACGCGCAATGCGCCCTCTTATATAACAATGACAAGGTTCTTAGACCTTAGGGGGTAATCCCAACGCTGGTCCTCAGGTTGGGGATCGCGATTCGGTGGTGCATCTGTTCTTCAGGGAGCGCTGCTGCCCGCCCCCGGTGGGAGTTGCATCTTACGACACCCTCGGGAAGAGTTGGGGTGGTGCAAATTCTAAGCCGGTACCACACAGCACGATATTTATTCAAAGATTCAAAGGTATTTATTCATTCACTACTAATAATTGACGAAACAAGCGAATGGACCACTCGATGTTAAGGCGTCTACTGCCCACCATCAGCCAAAGGGCGCGCCGCTGCTACTAAGTCTGCAAGAACTAAATATTTGTCGTGGGCACTCAAAGTGTTCATTGGTTTGTCCCACCACCTATAGGTGTTTGTCCTGGTGCTACACATATACCTGCAATTTTAATAGCACCCATACAGTTAATATAAATTATCCAGCAAATAAAACAACACATAAAATCCAGTATTGGCCAAGAACTATATTTTAACAGCCACTTGGAAGAAACGGACAATGAGACCTCACTGTCCATAAAAAGGATTAGTGCACAGTGCGTCACAATCGCACAACTCCCAACACTATGCTATAAAGGACCAACACTACTGCTATAAAGGCACAGCACTAGTGCTATAACGGCCAACACTAGGTGCTATAAAGGCACTAGCCGTAAACTTGGCGTAGGACACTTAGGTTTTACGATACCTGTCCCTTTGTGAAGGCAGAGCGTTGACAATAAAATAGGAAGGTACCTACTTATTTGGAATTATGTAGGTGGTAGAGATGAGATTGAACCACAAAAATACAAACTGAAAAAGGTCCAAAAATATGCGACTGAGCACCAACAGTAGCTTTACACTCATTTGGCAATAGAGAGGTCTCACCAAACAACCTCTATGTGTGTCCAGTCACACATACGGAGTGTTCACTCTACATTAGGTACTCCGAAAGTGAGATTAGACATAATCTCACTTTCGGAGTAATGTTCGTTTCGGGGCAGTGGTCCAACTGCTCTGTCCAATTAGTTGGACTACGGGCCTTTACTAGGGGCCGTGGTCCAACTATCTTTGCAGGTGAACCACGGCGCCATAGCAGAGTTCCCAGGTCCAATTAAAACAATCACACTAATATTATAAATGCGAAAGTTTGGATGGATGTATAGATGGATGGATGTTTGTTACTTCTTCACGCCAAAACTACTGAACGGATCGGGCTGAAATTTTGCATGCAGATAATTCTAGGCCTGGAATAAAACATAGGCGACTTTTTATCCCAAAAATCAGTTCCCATAGGATAGAAATCACCTTTAAACGTTTCCATAGAAACAACGCGTGCGAAGCCGCGGGCAGAAGCTAGTAGTCAATAAATAATGCTGGACAATTCACACAGCATCATCGAGCCTAAGCTAAGCAGAGAGTGGGTTACTGATACACTTAATTCCATGGAAAGAGATAGAAATATTTTTATTTCACATAGAAAACATCCAGATCACCCGGAACAAAAATCTGCAGATCGTAAGTATAAACATTTTTCCCTAGGTGGAAATCGAACGTCGCAGACGGACCTTTTTCTGCCGCGCCACGGAGATCGTCAAATTCGATCAGAATGTCATTTTTGGTAATAATAATGCATCCAAAGCTGATTTAGACGTGCCAGGCAATGAATTAATATATGTAGCTACTAAAGGTACCAAATATTGTAAATATTCGCAATCATATTACTTAGTAGTTCTAACAGTTCTTTCGGAGTCCTCCAAAACCCTTCGCCCCATCTCTAGGACAGACTGCACATTCGTCACGCCCTCACGCGCTGAGCGGTTACGCACAGAATAGGAGCTGCGTATAGAGGTAGTCGTTTGCACTTCGTTTATTTCATTTCTACAGTCCGGAATGGTTTACGACGATCTGCAAATCGCAGGTGAATTTGTTACTTGTTTTACGGGAAAATAACCTCACACTTCAGGGTGCTTAGGTAGATAAAATAAAAAATTACCAAAGAAAAAATCATGTCTCAATTTTTTTATCGATTGAGGACATATTCATCTACCGTCAACTTTTATTTGTCCCACTTTTATTGGATTTTCAGATACTCGTTAGATCTTAAAAATCAATTTCGAAAAAATCATGGACAAAGTAAAAAAGTGGACATAAAGGTCCTAAAAGATCTATCAGAGAATCTTTGCAATGGATTTTAGTGGACCGAGGGGCCAAATTAGGCTAAAGCCGTTAGGGCCTATAGGTATTCTATTTGTCTACTGGTTAATGAAGTTTATAAACTTATTAATTAATATTTATTTAACAGTTTAAATGCACAAGTGTATTGATTTGTACATATTTACAAAATAAAGTAGTCCTGAGGCGTTTTCCAAAAAAGAAAAATCCATCATATCAAAATAAGCCAGGTCTATGCTATGTGTCCACTTTAATTTGACAGATATACACTTTATTTTTTGAAAAAATCCTAATTCTATGGGGACTTAGGATGTTTTAAAAAAAATCCCTCTTTTCAGTCTGTCGAACTAAGTCTACAAGAGCGGGTTAGAAAGACTAGGTAGGTAAAATATTTTTTAAACCACTCATTCTGCTCTGAACTTTAAACTTAATTTTCTTCTTCATTTTCATTTAAAACCTACCATCACAGAGAAATTAGTCGTTACCCTACTATATTTATATACCTTCGACGTTTATGACGATATATATAGTTCAGGTCTACAACTACATCTATGGCAAATTTCAGTCCGATCCGTCCAGTGGTTTTGGCATTAACCTAACAAAAATCACAATTTCCCACTCAACACAATTAAGCTTATGATAGGTATCACAAACTGCAAGTTCGATTTTTGAAAATTCCTTCGTTTAACATATTAATAAGATAAAATAGGTGGTGGCTCTGATTTGGGTCGGGTATACCTTTACATCTACTTTTAAGTCATACCTCAACCTCAACCTCAACAGCCTGTATTGGTCCACTGCTGGACGTAGGCCTCCCCCTGATAAGTGCCTTTTTGGTTTTTATCTCATGGGGGTCATGCATATAATCCCCACACTGGGCATTCGGGTTGGGGATCGCAGTTCGGTGGTAGAATATATATACTTTTAAGTCATATAATGGATTATTCACTGAATTGTTTCTAATTAGCTTAATAACTTAGTCATTGCATAATCTACAAGTTAAATACTAGGTAACCTAATTACCTACTGCAAGAATACTGAATCATTACTCCTTTCAAGGGCTTCTTGTTTTACATAAAAACCAATCCCTGTAATAAATATTTTATTGAAATGGCAAAGTAATTAAGGCTATTTGAATATTTATACAAGGTGACACAAAGGTAATCATTAAAATAATGTATTTACCTTAGAATATTAGTTAGGTAGGTTCATAATTTACATTTATATAGAACTGTCGATATAAAGCCCCACGGTTAAATTACTTTTTTTGCTACACATTTGCAACTACTACTACAAATACTACCATTACTAATATACAAATATCACCATTGACCAAAATAGTGATGTCCTCCTAGCCGAATTTCGACCACGGCGGCCAGTCTCATCGGAGACTAGCCAGATGCGCAGGACAGATTATAGTGCACAAGTGTGTGCGCAAACACAGATGCACTCTTTATTCCCTCACTCTCATAATCCGATGGGACTACAGATCGACACGACCGGGGAGAGGTCAGGCGCAGGACGTGCTTTCTGAGGCACGGGGGTGTAACATCACCAACTTCCTGACTTCGGGCTGCTACTGTGAATTTTTCTTGCTAGAAAAACCCCAATAACAACTATTGGCCCGACCCGGGATTCGAATCCACGACCTCATATTCAGCGGTTGAACAAGCTGACCGCTACACCAACGAGGTAGTTGACCAAAATAGTAATAAGGTAATGAGTACATACGTCCAACACTGGACGTGTCTCCCCCAAACAATGGCAGGTGGGTTGGCGAACGCAGTGGAGGTGTTATACCTTGGCGTGCTTTTAAAAAACGGTAAACAGACTTCAAATTCTTCTAGTGGCGACATCTTCATAAAATTCGAGTCTAATTTAGTTTGATGACACATCGAGGTATAACCCTATGCAATTTTTTTTAAATAAAATTCGACTACGCTGTAAAAAGTTATGCGTGGTCATAAATAAAAAAAAATATACGCGTCGACTTGATAACCTCCTCCGTTTTTTGGTCGGTTGAAAATACACAAAATGAATCTGCTGCCCTAGTAATTACGTATTATGGTCAAAATGTTATCATTTATTTATTTTCTTTACAGAATAAACAACTATAAGAGGCCGAGGAAGATGCGCAAATATGCAGGCCTCGACAGAGCCTATACATTTGCTCCCCTTTGAGTCGAGACCCTAGGTCCGTGGGGTACCGAGGGTCTTCAGGTTTTAAAAATATTATCTGAGCGTCTGGTCGAAGCGACGCGTGATCCGAGAGCTGGTGAGTTTCTGGCGCAGCGCATCAGCATTGCCATACAGCGCGTGGCAATGCAGCCAGCGTCTTGGGGACGCTTCCGACTGGTATTGATATGGATCATTTGAGCTACCTGTAGATTGTTTGCAACATTCTGCGTCCATCCCAATCGAATCATAACCCACTGCGTCACTCACTGCATCCGCATCGCATCTGCATATTTGTAAGCACATTGGAAGGAGAAGGAAACTGCTGCCTAGTAATTCGGTACTATGTCAAACTGTTATCATTATGATTCTCTTTGCAGAATAACCAAGTATAATGTACCCTACGCTGAGAATCAAACTTGCATCATTCTGCAACCGTCTCAATCGAATCTTAACCCACTGCGTCACCCACCGCATCCGCATCGCATCTGCATCTTTGTTAAGCACATTGGAAGGCCATAGCCATAAAAACCGCTATAAAACGTTCGCTGCAATGCGTCAAGTAGCCAGAACCGAATCACGACAGCAATAACTTGAGCTTCGGGCCACTAAAACCGGCCATTCTGCTTACTGTTGTTTCTTTGTTCACGTACGCCTTTTTTCTTCAGTCTCAAGTTGAATCTATCTTAAGGTCTGGCAAGGCTTCGTCGTAGACATGAAAATGTTCTGCCTGACATGAACAATATTTGCCTGATTTTTTCGTCACTCAATTTATTTTTTGTGTCGTTATGAGTTCTAGAATTATTCTTAAGTTGACTGAGAGATAACATACCTACAAAACTTACTTATTCAGTCAAGTTCATGTCTAAAGCTGGTATGAGAGGTTTGAGTGCTTGCTTAGTCATAAATCTGTGTATCAAGTTTATTTCATAGAAAAGCGCTACTCAGTCATAGATGACTGATGGATGACTGAAGAAGCTTTCATAATACTGGCCATGGTGTCGTTAATGCATATTTTAGGGCGATAATAAAATAACAAATTAAGAAAATACTTTATTGGCCATTTTCATAATCATAATGATAAAAGAAGGTAACACTAAACACAAACTGACTGATCAATTGTAACATCCTGTAAACCTAATCATGATGCTAAGATACTTAAAATAAGAAATGTAAGGAATTGACCTGTTGTATAATAAATATTCAGGAAAACTTGTGGACGACTTACTTTGATATATTTTCTTAACAGAGAAGGTTACCTACTCAGTATTTGCTTCCTAATATTTTGACTTTTTCTGTACAACCAGTTACAAAAATATCTCTGATTTCAATAATTTAAAATGAAAACAAACGCTGAAAACAACTCTTGTCTTGACTCTACCAGCTACTTTCAAGTAAATCTGTTTTCCTTCCCTTAACATTGATGGTAAAGAAAAGACGTAAGTACCTACAACGAAATCCAATCGTGCATTCGAACTCAAACATTCTGGATTTTGCTACAGCCATTCTGGAATGGTTCTGAAAAACGGTGCAGGTTTCGAAACGAAACGAGATGCATAAGAAAGCCAAGAACGAAATGTGTGCTTCGATTTTATGGACTTTCTTGGCCATATAGGTAAATCTTGGGTAAAATCTAGTTTCATCACAGTTTCATGTGAAAACGTTTTCATGTCCCTGCTTAACTAAACAAAACCTCGACATCTAGTGAATTCTAAGGTAAGGACCTTAGAACTCACTAGATGTCCAGGATCTTCCGCGAAGAAGAGATGTCATGTCAAACTACGAGTAAGTAGGTATGCAGGGTCTATGAATTTTTAATTGACAGATATTATTATAAAAAATAAAAATTATTCAGCAAATCAAACAATCGAAAAGTTTTCAGGGACATACTACTATAAATGCTAAACAGCCTCCTTTTTCGCTCTCTTTTTACCAGCGCGGGTAGATAGGTACTTATTATATGCTTTTAAAGAAAACCCCTCATTCAAGGAAAATTTGATTGAGTAGGTATCTACCAAGCAAGATTATGCAACTTACAAGATACCACGTTTACCTCCTTATTTGTAAGAACATAGGAACCTAACCTACGTTACAAAAGTCGCTAACAAATACCATATTCTAAATAGCTGAACACACAGTTTAAAATTTAATTCGTATAAGGTATGGCTGAGCGATTTAGCTGATTTTAAAGATGTAGACTTAAATACCGATAACCGTTGGGGAGTAAAGGTTCTCGAGTGTCGACCGCGATGCAATCCGAAGCGGAGTGTGGGAAGACCTCCAACTCGATGGACCAACGACATTGTAGCGGTCGCAGCGAGTCGGTGGATAGAGGCGGCTCAGGAGCGCTATCTGTGGCGTCGGTTGGGGATCGCAGTTCGGAGACAGAATTGTTCTGCGGAGACGCAGCTGCCCGCCCCTGGTGGATATTCCTTAGCCTCTTAGGACACCGGGAAAAGTTGAAACCTACTCTACCATATTTGAAAGTCGAGTTATGGGGCACTGCGCCTAACTCAAACCTAGACACCTTGGTAACCCTTTCAATCAAAAATGCTTCGACTACTTTCGAACGCTCCATGGTTCGTGATAAATGACCATCTGCACCACGACTTACACCGGCCAACTGTTAGGGAAGAGATCGCGACCAAACTGAGATCCTATGCCTAACGTTTGGCAATCCACCCAAATGAGCTGGCTAAAGATCTCACGAAGAAAGACACAACATCCAGACGACGAGAATAGCCCCTCAAGAAGTCAAGACCTTAAAAACACCAAAGAAATGGATATGCCGTATACATACAACACTATTAGCCCAATGCCCAAATTGGCAAATAGAGAGATTTTTTTAATGAAGGTAATTCTCTAATCTAATAAATAAATAATCTATCTGTACTAATCACTACATCACTACATAGTATAAAACAAAGTCGCTTTCTCTGTCCCTATGTATGCTTAAATATTAACATTAATACTAATTATTAACATTAACATTAATCCTAAATTTCTCTTATTAGTTATATACTTAGTCATTAAATACTTACTGTACTTTATTAAAATAGGTACGAGCATATCCCACATTTGTTATTTTTTTATTTTTATATTGAAAGTTTTTATATTTGTCTTTTCAAGTTTGTCTCTGTTTGATTTTTATGTTTGATTTTTATATTTGTCTGTTTGAGTAGTTAGTCCGTAAAGCCAACATGTGGCTCTGACGGAAGACCAGCGTTGGTTGCTAGCTTGCTAGTCAACCAACCCATGCTGAGGCAGAGCCATTTTGTTACTGAGTTTACACTTAATTTTAATTTAGGTTAATTATGTATTTTAGTCTAAGCTGTGTAAGTTCTGTAACGAATAAATTTATATTCTATTCTATTCTATTCTAAATCGTTAAAACTACGCAACGGATTTTATATATATTCCTCGACCGTTTTCCCATTTACTTGGGGTCGGCCTTCCTTGTCCTTTTTCTCCATTCCGCACGGTTTAGTGCGATTTCTTTGTCGAGCTGAGTATCTTTTAGGTCGTTTTCAAACGTCGTCAACCAAGTGGAGGGTGGTCTTCCGCGTCCTCGTTTTGTTGTTGGCAAATTTAGGGCAAGCTTGACCATATGATCCTCCGGGCGTCTCTGTACGTGCCCGTACCATCGAAGGCGTCTCTCTTTGACTTTGTCGGCTATCGGTGCGACCTTGAAGCTTCCTCTTATGTAGTTATTTCGGATCTTATCCAGTAATGTGACACCCCCTGACCAACGTAACATGCGCATCTCTGTAGTGTGCAGTTTACTTAGGTGTTGTTTATTGGTTGCCCAACATTCGGACCCATAGAGAAGAGCTGGTCTAACTGCAGTTTTGTACATCTTGCCTTTTACTTTTACTGGCATCCTTCTGTCACACATTACGCCTGTGAGTTGCCTCCATTTCATCCAACCCGTAGTTGTTCTGTGAGTTACAGTAAAACTACGCAACGGATTTTGATGCGGTTTTTTTTAATAGATAGAGTGATTGAAGAGGAAGGTTTATATGTATAAGAATAGTAATAGTAGTATTTTATTGCACCCGTGCGAAGCCGGGGCGGGTCGCTAGTAATATTATAAACTGGAAATCTTTGATTGTTTGTTTGTATTGAATAGGCTCCGGAACTACTGAACGGATTTGAAAAATTCTCTCACTGTTAGGAAGCCTACTTTTCAGGGAGTGACATAAGCTATATTTTATCCCGGGAATTCCCACGGGAACGGGAACTACGCGGGTGAAACCGCGAGGCGAACGTCTAGTTCTTAAATAAAAACATCATAGTATTACAATCTAGTCTAAGATGAATTAGTAATTTAAATTTGACTTAAACTGCTAAAATACTTGGATGAAAAAGAGATTTAAAAAAAGTTTATAGAGCTTCCAACTTACTTTACTATATTTTAAAAGCGAGTTCAAAACCGCCACTATCACCTTCCGATATCAATGCCCGCTACAAAGTAGACATCGTAAACTTTCCGAATGGCTTTCTAGTCGTTGCACAAAAACAATAGGTATTAGGTACCTACCCTACATTATAGTACTTACTTTAATAGATATGGGGGTCTCAGCTACATAATGTCTGTACCTAGGTAATTATGTAGGTAACCCAGCTTTACATACCCCTATTGCAACATTGAAGTTTTCCGTAAATTCAAAAGAATTTACAAATGAATAGGTACGTAGTTCCTTCTTTATAATAATACTAGCTGCTGGCTGCGGGTTCGCACGCGCTTTTCAAGTAACTTACCTCTCAGCTAAATTTCATGAAGATCCGTTCAGCCGTTTCGGCGTAAAAGGTAACAGACAGAGAGAGTTACTTTCGAATTTTTAATAATAGTAAGAATTTTTTACAATGGAAGTAGAGCGCAGAAGAATTTTCTATCTCTGGTGTACCTAGTAAATTTTTTGGTTGCTTGCGATGGTCTTTATTTTTAACCCCCGACGCAAAAAGAGAGGGGTGTTATAAGTTTGACGTGTCTGTCTGTGATATCGTAGCTCCCAAACGGATGAACCGATCTTCGTTTAGTTTTTTTTGTGTCATAGATAATATTATCCCGAGTGTTCTTAACTATGTTTCAAGAAAAACTGTTCAGCCAATAAACGTCGGCGGGTTTTTAAATTTTTTTATTGTTAAAAGATTTTATTTAACTTGCATACCTACATTGCAAGTTAAATAAAAACTATGTACGGTTGGAATCTTGCAACTCAATTTTGAAGCAGATATCTTCAACCGATTGAGCTGAAATTTTGTATACACGTTTAGTTTGGATGACAATGCATTAAACGTTTGTTTCTTAAAAAGGTTTTTAAAAATGTTAAACTTATTTCATACAATTATCCACGCAAAGCAAATAAACTAATGGCATGAATCAGAAAAATCTTTGTCAGTTAAAAATTCATTTATAGCATAATAATAACATTTATTTGAAAGAATCGTTTTTAACTTTCTCTGTAACTCCATATTCAGCATTGCTGCAGCAGATCGATGCAGATTTTATATTAGGTACTCGTACATTTTCCTGAATCTATGGTTGATTTATTTAGTTTTTTATTCGTTATCAAAATGCAACCAATGAGCGACAGTTTTATTAACCGACTTCGGAAAAAGAATGAGGTTCTATGTTCGGCTATGTATTTTATGGCGGCTCCGCATGTAAGTATGTTTTTTCTATGGGTATAATTACTACTCCGTCAAATGTGGACCGATTTTGATGATTCTTTTGCTATTGCATAGATAATGATCCCAAGATGGTCCCACATTTATTCCCGGAGGATTAGAATTTATCCTGAAAAATAAAATAAAAACACCATAACAATTAAGTACGAAATTTTAAGACAGTATTTCTTTATTTTCAAAACAACCAAATAATGAGTGACTAAACGATCGCCTCGCGGTTTCACCCGCGTAGTTCCCGTTCCCGTGGGAATTCCGGGATAAAATACCTTGGTAAGTATAACCTGAAAAGTAAGCTTTCTAACGGTGAAAGAATTTTTGAAATCGGTCCAGTAGTTTCAGAGCCAATTCAATACATACAAATCTTTTCTCTATATAATATTAGAATAGATGTACACTCATGGCTACTGGCTGGTACAACCGAGCGCACAAAGCTAACCAAATGGTTACCCATAAGTCGTTTCGAGAAAAGCGTTAACCGTTACCTCCATGTAATAGCATTATAATCATCCGATTCATCAGTTGCCGCGGAATTGAGGCGCCGGTTGGCCAATCCCAACGCTTCGCCACGCCTACCGCGCACGCTATTGGTCGATAATTCTTGAATGAACTTTGAATATAGAACCGCTTTTTTCTCTAACGCCTACGCGAGCTTGGAAGCTCGTGCATAGATTCTAATTTGAAAGTGGAATCATTGGTGGAGGGGTATGAACGTATGAGTTGGGTTATTCCAGTTTTCCCCCTTGACAAATGCCCCTCAAGAGGGAAAACTGGTATTAAATTTTTTGATGTCCAGTTTTCCCCCTTGAGACAAGTTTTTCAAGGGGGAAAACTGGAATAACCCTGACAGTTTACTAGAAAGGAGTATGGGGTATTTACGCACGTTTCTTGACACAGCTTGTTTCATGGGGGAACAGAATAATGTGTTTTTAATAGGAAAACAAAATCAAAAGAGTGAGTGAGAGCAAACATGTAAGAAATTAAGAACCTTACCACCGAATTTCTGAAAAGTCACACTAATATTATAAATGCGAGAGTTTGGATGTTTAGATGTAAGTATGGATGTCACTCTCTTCACGCCAAAACGACTAAACGGATCGGGCTGAAATTTTGAATAGATGTAGCTCTAAGCCTGGAATCAAACATGGTACTTTTTATCCCACAAAACAGTTCCCATGGGATAGAAATAACCTGTAACTTCCATAGAATCAACGCGTGCGAAGCTGCGAGAAGAAACTAGTTAATTATAAAAATGGGTACTTACATTACATTAAATTTTTTAAGCTGGCGTGACATGTTGGATTTTTTTCAGCACAAGTTCTGCTTGCTTTGGTGCTAAACGATTCTGAGAAGAGTGTCCAACCAGCGTTAGTTAATTTAGGTAGGAGAATACTTTAATTAAGATACCTAAGTCAAAATCACATCAAATTGGGAAAAACAACGGAGAAACGTTATCGTTCTTGATCATACATGACGAAACATGGTTTGGAAAGTTATCTTTGAAGCAAGCTTTAAGTAAAGGAATATACATAAGTAGCTAATACAACTTCGTTAGTGGTAGGTAGGGTACCTACCTTATTATAAGGCACATCAGTGAACGGAAAAAATATTTGCATAAAAATCAAAATCAAAAATCAAAATCAAAAACTCTTTATTTCCATAAATACAATAAATATACACTTAGAAAAGGTCAAATTATAAAACTAAGCACTGACACGGAAATAAAGTGATATTTTTTGATTTCTGTCGCTTCGGTATGTAGACTAAAGTAAAGAAGCGACGAAGAAACCTTTAGCCTGTTAGTTGTTATTTTTCGAGTTGGAGCAAAACCTCTGTGACTTGTGACGTGTGTGTGTGAAAAAGCGAATAAATCTGTGACTTTTTAAGCACGAAGCATTTATACTTATTGTCCATAGAAGTATGCGTACCTTTAGGAATTAATTGAATTAAAATTATTTCGTTTCTTTGCTGGAGAAAAACATTCATATTTTACAAAGCAGACATGAGAACATGGTTCTCATGGAAGATACGAGTCTGTCCATATTTTACTAGAAGTTTTATTTAGATCTACATTTTTTCTGTGATATATTTTCATATAAAAATAAGGTAGGTACTTACCTTAAATAAAGCAAAAAAAATTATTAGGTTTTTCTGGAAAATTGAGATTATGTGTTTTTTTTCCATTTAGATAGAAGGTGTTCCAACTACTCTCGGCACATAGTCGTTCTACATTTATTTATTTTTATCAAACAACCTCAAAATTGCAAAATTTTTATTATTCGCCTTAATTTTCAAAAACTCACTTTTACAGAAAAAACTTCAAAAAAAAAAACGTCGTTTTACGAATAGCGATAGAATGCTTTTGATTAGGTTGATTCGGCTTACTTTTTCTGAAACCTATTGAAACAAGCTATAAAACTAGGTATAAATGGTTTTGTATTTATTTTATTTACGCAGACCTTTCTTTCATAAAGCTCAAAACCAAAATATTTTGAAGTGGGACATGTGTTGTAAGTGCTAAAGATGATACGAAAGTTAACTAGAAGATACCGATAATGCCTATAAAAGCCGTACAAGATGAAAGTAGCTGAAAGATAAACATACAGATAGGAAATAGGGTTAAAGACAGAGTGCTCTGGGAGCGTACGCTGGCGAACCATAAAACAATCGCCGTTTTATGGTGCTCAGCTGTGTCTGCACTTACAGAATTGAATATTCTATCCTTTCTTCCCATGACGTCATTAAATGTAGCTCTATATAAAACGTATAATTATAATCTAGAGAACAAAGGCAAAGAAATGTTATAGCTTACATAATATTATTGTTGGTTTAAGATAACGAGTCGAGAGGTAAAACAAAACATGCTATTCTTTTTTCATGAGAATGTAAATAAATATAGTTTTTTTATTGCAGAATACCGTGTCTATACTGAACAGAAATATGTCAGACATTGAAATTGTAAGTTATGAATTTAATTCAATTAATATTAATTAAAAAAGATATGTAAACAAGTGAGTATTAGGGCAATGCAGCCAGCGTCTTGGGGACGCTTTTGATGGTTGATACGGATCTGTTGTGTTACCTGTAGCCTGTTTGCAGTTAGTCTGCAGTTTCTATTATTTAATTGTAACATGTGTTTTTGAGTAGAGACCGCAACTAGGCAAACATAGTGTAGTATGCCCTCCAGCAGGTGGGATGACGACCTGCGCAGGACTCCAGGCAGATGCTGGATGCGGCAAGCTGAAGACAGGGCGCTATGGCGCTCATTAGGGGAGGCCTATATCCAGCAGTGGACTAATATAGGTTGATGATGATGATGAATTGTAACAAGTGATTAATGGAAACTATAAAAAAACTGACTCGGTCGTTGCTTTTTCACTTTTTTATCAAATGAGAGACCGAAGCACTACAAAATATATCTATGAACTATATGAGAGACCAGACGAGTATTTTAATATTAAAAATGCGAAAGTTTGTGAAATGTGAAAGAATTTTTGTTACCTAGGATCACCAAAAGTACTGAACAGATCAAAATGAAATTTGGCATACTTTTAGAATCTAGCCTAACTTAAACATTAGGGTACTTTTTGTAGGGCTTCGCCCCCCAATTTAGAACATAAAGAAGGGTTTGATAATTTACACATCACGTCCATCGAGAAACCAAAACATTGATAAAATGCAATGTTGTCTATTTTTGTCAAAACAGTGATTGAATTTGTGATGCTATCATGGTTGTCATATCTGCTTTGTAAAGTATGAAAATTAAACAGAATGTTTTGCTCCTGCAAAGAAACGAAATTATTCAATTATTTGCTGTAGTACAATACTGTAGTTCTATGGATAATACAAATGCTCCATATGTAAGAAGTCACAAATGTATTCGCTTTTTCTATTCAAATGTTTTTTCCGTTCACTGATGTGTCCTTTAGTAAGCTAGGTACCCTACCTAACACGCTAACGAAGTTACGGGTAACAGCTAGTATTTTATATCAAAATCGCTTGAGCCGTTTTGATGCTTGGAGGGTATAAATAGTGTCCACCTAGAACACATGGAAATATTCAAATACCATAACGAACGCCTCGCGGGAAAATGCTATGAATTGGTTTTAATGAGTGCTGAAATTTTTAATTACATGATGGTATAGGAATACCATTTTTATTGGTACTCCATTTAAAGCTATCATGTTTATTAACATGCTGGTAAACCACAAATCGTGGTAAATAAAATATGCCACTTTATTACGTGCATTCGGTACTTTGTAAAATTTTAAAACTAGGTTCGTTTTAACTTAATTCAAATGTAGTTGGTCTATTCAGTGTATTCGTGTTTCACACCATTCTCGCAGCTCTTTGGCTGAATTTGCATCCATACTTATAATATTATTAGCTGCATTTTTACTACCCGTTTTCTCGTAGGAATGCATTTTCCCGCGGTAAAAAGTAGCCTATGTTCATCAGGAATAATGTGGGCTTCTAATGGTAAAATAATTGTTCAAATCGATCCAGTGGTTTCGGAGCCTATTCAATACAAGCAAACAATCAAATCTTTCCTCTCTATGATATTAGTATAGATTAATTCGTGAAACCTATCTCTTGCCAAATTTCATAGGATCCGCCTTATGAAATTTGGCAGAGAGAGAGAGAGAGAGAGAGAATATTTTTATTTACCTTAAAACTCTGTAGGAGTTTTAAGGTAAATAAACCAGGTACAATAAACCATAACACTAAATTAATTAATACTACCAAATAGTTACAAAATAGATTTGTTTTGTGCGTAGCAGCGTTAAAGGCAAATATAGCCCTTCACTCAGCGTTGTGTTGGGTGGACACTGGTGTGTCCACTGTCCACCCAGCGCTGGTTTTCAGTAAAGACCAGAGGGATTGTGTCATGCCACGATCGTCAAGTGAGCGTAGATATCATACTAAAAGATTCCATTTAAATGTTATAACTTATAATTATACAATAGGTACCCGTAACCGTGACCTACGGAGCGGAGACGTGGACACTCACGGTAGGGCTGGTCCACCAATTCAAAGTCGCTCAGCGAGCTATGGAAAGAGCTATTCTCGGAGTCTCTCTGAAGGATAGAACTCGTAACGAATACATCCGACAGAGAACCAAAGTTATCAACATAGCACAAAGAATTAGCAAGCTGAAGTGGCAGTGGGCTGGCCATATCTCGTGAAGAACCGACTACCGCTGGGGTAAAAGTGTTCTGGAGTGGAGACCACGACTCGGCAAACGCAGTGTAGGACGCCCTCCGGCCAGGTGGGATGACGATCTGCGAAAGACTGCAGGCAGATGCTGGATGCGGCAAGCTGAAGACAGGGCGCTATGGCGCTCATTAGGGGAGGCCTATGTCCAGCAGTGGACCAATATAGGTTGATGACGATGATGAATTATACAATACATAAACTTGTGTAAATATATATATTATCCATGCAAACTAGGGAAACAGTGAGGTAGACGATATCTCAAGGACGGACATAGACTACTTTTTTAAGTGCGTGTGAAGCCGCCGACGGAAGCTAGTTTCAAATAAAAGTAACAAAAATTTACTAATAAGCCGCGAAAATAATATTAGTAATATCCACTCAAGACTACACCTGAATAGACGAGCGATGCGGCTGCAGTATTGACAAAAGTGCGTCCCTGTAGAATAGACACCTACCTCGTATAAAGTGGAGTTAATCGTTGACTATCAAATCTGATAGACGACTTGACAAGATCTCAACCTTCAGTATATAATAACGAGTGACAACCATGAAAATATAAATAGACACATAACAATTTAACAACCATGAACACAAAGACTGCAGCATGTCCACCCAGGTGTAAAATAAACTTAGTTTAAATTTTATTTATTTACCGTGAAACTCACTTTAACTGCTTTGTCGTTAGTAATGTGTCCTTGTGTCCGTTTATGTCGTTTTATGGGTTTTTCATGGCACTCATAATTCTTTAGTTAATAATGTACACATTGTATTGAGTCTTGGAGTACGAAGTTTTCTTGAAAGTTTGTTAGAATTGGTTTCCAAACGGACTTAGCTCATCATTTCTGTGGAGCGTGGGATCGATCGTCTTTCTTCGCTTGAATGAAGGCACTACCGGCTTTTCTTTACGCTGAGACATGGCAGCTTTGCAGCTGGTCTATTCAGAAGTAAGTATTCGTGAGGACGCCGCTTATTGGTTGATCTTCTTTGGTTTTGACGTGACAACGTCTTATAATTCGATAGAGCCGGCTGCACGCACAAAAAAACATGACGTCATGCGGCGTTACCTCGTCATGCGGCGTTACCTCGCTCTGAGGCGTTCCATGTAAGGCTTGAAGTGCAAGCGAGAGCGCTCGACATCCGTCTCTCTCCTACTTGAGTGAGCGATGCGTCTGCGTAGTCACGTTCAACTATCGTCAGTAAACCGACTTTACAGACAACCAATTTTTTTATAAGTAAAGAAAATTCAGCCAATCCGTGGCGAAAATACATTAATATACTCACGATATACCTGACCTGCAGAGGGCAGGCTTCAAGAGTTCCATTCCACTTTCTATGCGTTTGGAAAGCAAGCTATCTTCACACAGCCAGTCAATGAAATCTACGGTAGTGATTTACCATCTAACTCAAAATGGAAAGGGTACAAACCAACAACATTTTGAAAATCTCGATATTTCACCCGTCATGCAATTGAATTGTCACCATATTCTAGGACAATCTAGGTTCTAGAATTCGGTGACAATTAATTCCGGGTAATATTGGACATGGATATTTTTCATGTGTTAGATGCTAGACTATCTTTTTGCTTTGTGGTGCCGGCTTCGAAATTGCACCACCCCAACTCTTCCCACGAGTGTCGTAAAAGGCGACTAAGGGATATCCACCTGGGGCGGGCAGCAACGCCTCCTGTAGAAGAATTCTACCACAGAACTGCGATCCCCAACCCGCATGCCCAGCGTGGAGATTATGGTCATTACCGCACGAGGTCACATGAGGTAAAAGCCAATAAGGCGCTTATCAGGGGGTAGGCCTGCGTCCAGCAGTGGACCAATACAGGCTGTTGAGGTTGAGATGCAATACTAAAGCATTTTAGGCCTTCCACATTGTAGCCCTGCTTGAAGAAATGCCGGAATTGGGTTCCACCGCCAAGGAACTGCTAAGGAACTCGCTGCCTGCTTCTGTTTTTCCGGCCAATTACAACATGGGTCTCTTTAAGACAAGGAGATAGGTGGCTTCTAGACCTTCGTGATACTCCGTCGCCACATCTTCACTTTCCATAAGGTGAGTTTGTGGTCAAACGAAGGTATATTGAATACTAGACGATCGCCTCGCGGTTTCACCCGCGTAGTTCCCGTTCCCGTGGGAATTCCGGGATAAAATATAGCCTATGTCACTCCCTGAAAAGTAAGCTTCCTAACGGTGAAAGAATTTTTCAAATCGGTCCAGTAGTTTCGGAGCCTATTCAATTCATACAAACAAACAAACAAACAAAAAATCAAACCTTTCCTCTTTATAATATTAGTATAGATAAAAATAAATAACGTTGCCTTCGGCCATACTTCTTTATATTATTAGTACCTACTTATTAGGATTATTTAATTTTTGAATTTTAAGAAATTTGATTGGAAATTTATTCACCAATCTAAAGTATCTAATAAGCATTTCAATATCATAAAAAATAACTGCTTACTCGAGCGGAGAAATTCATAGTTATTTAATGATAGTGACAATTCCAAGGAATTGAATTTTAGAACATACTAGTTAATCGAATTAATTTCAGGGTTTGGTTTTTATTTCAAGACGTAGGTACAAATAGGTAGGTAACTACCAAATGTCAAAAAATGGTTGCCTGTAAAGTCGGTATACGGGCGAAAGTTTTACGTGACAACGACTTTGAGTGGTGACTCTCATTGTGAGCGCATAACGTGAGCGGAGCGTAACGCGTAACGCAGTTTCTTGAACTGTCACCCGGCAAACCAATTTATAAGACGTTGTCACGTCAAAAGTTAAATTTTTACATCCCTAGGCAAACAAGAGAAGGATTCGCCCCATTATTTATTTATTTACTTTTATTTTATTGAACATTTGAAACGGTTGTTAGCGACTAGAGTATCTTTAGTTGGTAACTTGGTAGGTAGGCCTATAGGTACTAAGCATAGAACCGTCTAGAAAATCGGGCACTTCCAGACTATTAGGCTTTGTTTACACCATTCCCGATACCCTTATCGGCTTCCTGCTGCCGCGGCTCGCAGGCACGTCGTCGCCCAGACAATGTAAGTTAACGATTGTTCTCAATGGGCTCTTGTTCGGCGTATCGCACCGGACGCGTAAGACATTAGCTTTGTTGGTTCTAATGAGGTCCTTGATTGGTGTGGGTGCGGTGGGTCACGTAGATTCGTTGCGCAGTTGTAGAGAACAAACCCTTTACCGGTACCTTCAGGCTTAACGTATTCGCTGCCCAGTCTAGGCGGTGCAACCCGCAGGGGCGCGCCGCCGCGCCCGCTCCACCGGGCTAAAGGAAGACATCTTCTATTTGTTCCATGAAAGTGTAAGTTTAAACTTGTCTTGGGCCATGAAAGTGTTAAACTTGTCGCCTGGAAAGCACCGCTGCAGCGCAATACAAAAATGTGCATTCAAATAATTATGGGCTTTATTATTATAGTTACTTAAATAACTTAAGGCCCATTTTACTTCTCACTATAAATAAATAAATAAATAATGCTGGACAATTCACACAGCATTATCTAGCCCCAAGCTAAGCAGAGCTTGTGTTATGGGTACTAGATAACTGATATACTTAATACGATACACTACATAGATAGATATTTTTTTATTATACATAGAAAACATCCAGAACGCCCTGGACAAATGTCTGCAGATCGTACAAACATTTGTCCCGAGGCGGGAATCGAACCCGCAACCTCCTGCGTCGCAGGCAGACCTTCGCCCGCTGCGCCACAGAGGCCGTCAAAATCCGTCACTGTCAGCTCTCTCCACACTTGTTGGCGATGAGTAACCAAAGACAAATCCTACATAGACAATTAGATGATCTACATAAATTAAAACCGAATAAGTTAAAGTGCTGAATTTCAATAGCGCCAATATGCAAAGTAAGTACGTACAGGCACATGTAAAAGCAAGTCATAAACAGTGTAGAAGGCGTGACCGCTGCGAATTCAAAATGGCGCCCGGAGTAATTAAAAAAAATAACTTTAGCGTTAATTTTCCGTCACGATGGACTTTTATATGGCAATAAAATGTGTAATGAGCTAGGTATCATGACTGTCTTTGAAGTTTTTACTCCGTTCGTGTTTAATAAACGTGAATTTGTAGTTAATTCTGTGCGGTTGGTCGTATCTTATAGCGAACACTTCGTTGCAAACTGTGGATTTGTTATTTGACTTTGAAGCTGTAGGAATAGCTCATTCAATTTGCTTCTATTGAGCTGAAACGATGGCTATGTTTATTTTATAGTCGAGTGGACTGATTTTCTGATTGGAATAAAGGTAGGTAAGGTACAATAAGTAAGTAAACTTGTTATGTTACATCTCGAGAATTGTTGTCACAGTTTTTACTCTACAATTAACACTAACATGTTCCGTACGATACTATATTTTTCCTAAAAAAGGTTTAAATCCCACTTTAATCTATAGGTAAGTCATTAATGGAAGATTAAAAACAAATAAACCTTTTCATTGCAAAAGATTACAAGCTGAAGCAATAAGTTACAATTGACAATGGAAAACTTTATAACGATAACTAACAAGACCAAACAGACAAAAGAACTCTGAAAGCTTCAGTCCCATCATAAAACCAACTGCCATAAAATCTTCAAAGAAACATTAGTACACACCTCCCAACATATACCGACATCCCACTTACAACTTGCCTTTAGCTCGAACTGAATTATGTGCACGACTGTACCTTGCGATAGAATCATTAATCTTCGAGACTAGACCCCTCCCATTTGCGCAGTTACATTACGCTGCTTACAACACATGAGTTATTTTAAACCTTATGTCGTTGCAATAAGAGTGTGTCGTTTACTAAGAAATTATTAGTCCGTGACGCCACGCCACCGCCCCCACTGGATGATTAATGATGAAACTTTTTGTATCAATAAGTAAACATAGTCGAATGAAATTGTAATCAGAGTTTTATGGACGTCGTAAATAACTACTTCTTTGAATGTTTGAAATAATAAAGGTTTTTTTGTTGAGAAATCTAGCAACTATACAATAACAATAGTTTACGACACAAATAACTTAAATTTAACTTGTACCCATTTTATAGTAAAGCTAGTCTTTGTGCAAGCTACCCTTTCTAAGATCATTTCTAAGTGAAAGTAGTATTTTCTAAGAAATCGAATTATATCGCAAAAATTTCCGACTTCGACGGGACTTGAACCCGCGTCCTCCCCTCAGTACGGTAAGTAGTATATTTATTTTATTTATGGATATAAAGAGTTTTTGATTTTATTTTTATCTCAATAAGCTCAGTGGAAAACTAATGGAAAATTTGTACGATATTATAACTAAAACTTATTATATTCTTGCTAATGGCTGATGTGATCGCGATGTCTCAACATGGAAAATGCTGTACTTAAGGAAGTTTCAGATTTCATAAAAACATGTCTACCTACGGGAATTGTGTCTCTAAAATAAGTAAAGTAAGTATTTACGTACTAGCCGTGTGGTACCGGCGAGTGTCGTAAGAAGGCGACTAAGGGATATCCACCGGGGGGGCGGGCAGCAGCGCCCCTGCAGAACAATTCTACTACCGAACTGCGATCCCCAACCCGCATGCCCAGCGTGGGGATTATAAGCATTGTGCCCCATGAGGTAAAAGCCAATAAGGTGCTTATGAGGGGGAGGCCTGCACTGGAGCATTATACGAGTCGGCTGTTGAGGTGAGGAAGTAAGTATTTATTTTATTATTGGTTTGGTTGTCATAAATGAACGAATTAATACTTTATTGTATACTAGCTTCTGCCCGCGGCTTTGCACGCGTATTTTCGGTATAATAAGTAGCCTATTGCTTAAGCTAGGCTACGTTACACGTTACGGTACACACTTAGAACGCTAAGTGTATGCCAAATTTCATCGTGATTTGTTCAGTAGTTTTTGAGATCCCAGGTAACAAATATATCACATTTCACAAACTTTCGCATTTATAATATTAGTAGGATATCAGTTATCCTTTCTACATCTCTATGGTGGTATGCTTTCGTCCCACCATACCCCCAAGGGTATGGCCAGGGGTATGATGGGTCCGCAGTGTCTAGTACCCATAACACAAGCTCTGTTTAGCTTGGGGCTAGATAATACTGTGTGAATTGTCCAGCATTATTTATTTACTTATTTAATTATTAAACCAAGAAATTCAATCATTATTACTTGTTTTATTCACAATAATTATATGTATTCTTATTTTAATATTCATATTTTACAACTTTTGAACAACATGTTCATGTTAAAAATTATTTCTATGTAAATCTATAAACTCATAAACCTAGTCATAAAAATGATAATTATTATCACGATAGTAGAAAACATATAATTGGCAAAGACGATATAAAAATTACACAGGTCAGCTTCACGGCTTTGCTCCCACCTTTCCTTGTCGATATCCTTCAGAATAATCACTTTATTGGTAAAATTATATTACATGTCACAATAAATTGTAATTATTATAACTACATATAGGTACCTACTTGATAATAATCTTGACCAGGATACTTTCCATCACCGAGCTAAATTCCATGAAGATATATGCCCGTCTAGATGTGAAAAGTTAACAGACATCAGTACTTTTACCTAGTATGTAGTTTTAAAACTATGTATGCTTATCTTACATCAAGATCAAAATGCAAAAGCTACAGTTAGTTATATCAAAAGCCCATCACTAGACATTACTTTTTTGTGGGTGCTCTAACTGGGAATAATATAGGTGCCGTAAATGTGGTGTCATAAAAATCGGTGCCTAAATGGGAATACTTCCACAAGTTAATAGGTCACATTTTATATTATACTAGCTGCGCCGCGCGGCCAACTTTCTTAATTTTTTCTCTCGTAAGAACCTTCTCCTGACTATAACAAACACAACAAAAAAATAATTAGCGAAATCGGTCCAGCCGTTCACGCGTGATGCCTTGACCAAGGGAAACGGGTTTCATTTTTATATATATAAGATGTGTTAATACAAATAATACTAAACATTTTTTTGTAATGACCTTCGATGATTACGCGGTTTTGTTAATTGATTGAAATATATAAATACCTACTTACGTATTTATAGATTTGCATTTAATTAAAGATTAACCTACCATACTATTACTTTACACAAAGAACACATTTTTTATCCCAATAAAGAATAAGAAATTGTTAAAACCCAGCCGGACTTATACCTTGCCAAATTTAATTTTTATGACAGACATCCGATCTCATCATAATTACACCTTTAATTTATCGATTGTCGTCCATCCTCTATGCCACGGATGTCGTCGGATCTTCCTGATCCAATTTAATATTCACCAACTACTATCATCATCTCAGTCCACAAATGTCCACGGCTGGACGTAGGCCTCCCCACGCACGACGACGCCACAAATACCGGTCCTGGTGGCCAATATTAATTCTCCAATACGCAATTGCGTGTTTCGTTTCAATGTTGGTAATCTCTAATACATCGAACCAGAGAGATACCCTTTGTCACAAAAAAAAACAAGATCCGTCAAGTGCGAATGTAACTCCCTCGCCGAGGGTTTCGAACGTTTGTCAATATATACAAATATGTAAGGTACCGGTTAGAGACATCGCTATTTAATGAATACCTAAAAATAGTAGATTAGGTCAATTCTTCGACTTTTTTCAAAATATTTGTACAAGTGTGATGTAGAGATGTTCAAACTGTTAGAAGAAGAGAATAAGAAATTTCAAACTGTTTTGAAATGTGTCAACCAATACCTTTCATTTAATAAGAAATAAGACGTAACAAACATCTATCCATCTATCCATCCAAACTTTTGCATTTATAATATTAGTGTGACTAGCATTTTTGCGTGGAACCCTAATTGTTTGATAGTTACTCTGCTATCCCGGTCGGAGACAAATTCAACAAATCAAAGATCTGTGAAATCGGTCCAGCCGTTCTTGAGTTATAAAAGGTGTAACTAACACGAATTTGTTCTATTTATATTGATAAAACGCAACCAAGGAAATAATATTTAAAATAATATGCGTTATACACAAAAACATATGAATCGACCAGCAGGCAGTGTAGGAATTACTTGTGTTCAACGCATGACCATAAAACCTCCTTGGTATAAAACACACCATGTCTCCCGTTTCATCAGAAATCCAGTTTTATTGATTATCGATTTTAGTTTAACTCGCGTGTAAGCCAGGCACTACCAGTAGTTGCTGCTGGCAGTAAAACCGAGATAAACTCTAGTTTAACTTAAACCCTCGCTAAAGTTGACGGGGGCCAATGAAAACTTTTTATGGCGGCTATGAAAGGAGGTGGCCCCTACCACGAGCTTTGGAATTCTGATCGAGTTTGATTTGACTTTATTAACTAGCTTCTTGGAATGAAAAGTTCTCCATATGTTAATCCAGGTGTGATTACCATGTGTTCCATAGGTTTGGAGTGAAGATGCAGCAATCATCCATCCAAACTTTCAGCGCATTTCCCGGATCAAACAGTTATGTCATGATAATAATAATAATAACTCAAAATATAGGCATAACGTAACTTTGTGGAATGGCTTCCTTGATAGTTGCATTGCAAGCCTCTCTTCAAGAACTATAAGAATACCTCTCGCCTGCATAAGGGAAATTTGTCCATTTGTTAAATCACATCCAACCTACTTTCAAAAACGTAGCGATTTAAAACAACCCGGCAAAAGAGGCGTAAATTTAACGATTTGCTCTACAAACACCAGTGCCATAAAGATAAATAAATAAATAAATAATGCTGGACAATTTACACAGCATCATCTAGTCCCAAGCTAAGCTGAGCTTGTGTTATGGGTACTGGATAACTGATATACTTAATACAATACACTACAAAGATAGATATTTTTTATTATACGTAGAAAACATCCAGAACGCCCTGGACAAATGTTTGCAGATCGTACAAACATTTGTCCCGAGGCGGGAATCGAACCCGCAACCTCCTGGGTCGCAGGCAGACCTTCGCCCGTTGCGCCATAGAGGTCGTCAAATATATCTATAAAATAAATGTTTATAACATATGCATGATTTTGGCAAAACTTTGTTTGCGCTTTTTTTTTTACTCTAAGTAGGTACCTTAATATCATACACAAAATGTTTGTGACTTAAACAACATTAAACTAAATGCCTTTTTTTGTAATAATAATAAGTGATTGTTTTAACTAATAATTAGCACTCTTGTCGCCTTAAAAAAACACAGGATTACCTAGTTCAGGCTAATTTGTTATTCTTAGCTGTATTTATTTGTTTAGTGCACATATGTATTGTCTATTTACGAGTTTCGTTGAATAAATTTTATTTTATTTTATTATTTTTTCAGCAGTGTACAATGCGTGCTAAAGAGAAAGTGTAGGTCCTAGATAGGTAAGCCTTGACACAGAGAATGTAGCGATTTCTTGTATGTACTCGTATTCGAGAGACAGTAGTAGGGCCACAGAGAATACTGAGAATGAGTATGTAGTGGTTAGCATGCATAGACAGGGCTGGGCAATTTCCCTGCTGTTATAGTATATTTACTGTGCCACCGGTACCTAGTGGGACACACCACCTGTGCTTTACTATCTTACTTTGATTGCATTTTTGTTTTGGAAGCTTTACTCGATTTATCCTTGAGGACCATTGCACAGCAAGAATCAAAAACACCTCACACAGAGAGGTACGAGAATTGTAGCGTACGGGGCAGCCTTTGTGAGAGAAACACGATATTTTCCAACTTTATTTTATTCGGAGCGATAGTTACGACAATGATACAGCTTTTTCAATCTTATTATCCATAGACATTATATCATAGACACAGAGTATAACATAAAAAAATCCAAATGGCCACCTAGAGCCCACAGATAGCACATAGGTACAAAAACTTATATTTAATCTGTGATTGTGAACAGTGTCGCTAACAAGTATGTTCTTTGTTTGTTGGTGTGCAATAAAAAGTATTTGTGTTGTAAGTATTGTGTTAGTGCAGTCATACTCAAAGTGTGCTCTGCGGGGCCCTAGGGCTCCGCATCAATGCGGGAATGCATGTAGTGGATAAAATATTAAATCAGTTGTTGGTGCTATTACAAAATGTCCATTAGCTGGTTGTGTCTTTCTTCTCCAACTCTCTCCGTTCAGAGACACTTTCGTAGGAGGGCTTAGGAGAAAGATAAATAATGATAAATAAATAATGCTGGACAATCTACACAGCATCATCTAGCCCGAAGCTAAACAGAACTTGCGTTATAGGAACTAGACAACTTAATTTACTCCGCTAACTTCAATCTGAGGTACAAAATTAAGATGTAAACAATATCCCCGATTCTCAAGTACTTATATGTTTATTGTACTTTTAACAATAAACATATACTTAAGTACTTTATTCGCTAAGAAAATTACAATCAAATAATATAAATAAATAATTAGAACTAGTATTACGATTGAAACAATTGATCTAACAGCGGACTGTTGCAAACAATTTACAGGTAGCTCAACTGATCCATAAATAGACGAGGTTTAAACTCCAATCTGACGTACAAAATTAAGATGTGAACAATATCCCCGATATCGCACTTACTTTCAACAATTAAACTAACAACAATACTTATAAGCAAACCAACGCTTTGTGTTTTCATTATAAAAGACAACACGATGATCTAAATCATATGAAATTCCGTATTGTATTGAAAATGTTGAAATACAATTTCATGGATTACCTACAATAGGTTTGTACCTACTATCCTAGTTCTGTGTTTACTAACAGAGAACGAAACGGTGTATCAATGCTTATTGTAATACAAATGTTTTGTATCTAAACAATCAGTGATGTAAACGGTTACCTAACCTACTACGAGCAATCATATCATCGTCGAGTAAAAACACACATCACTAGCGTATTTACTCCAAGCAACAGTCGAAAAGATGGGAGAGAACATTGTCTCCGAAGGTCACTAAAAGTTTCAGATTTGAAACTCGTCACCAGAAATTATCATCGGCATTATATCAGGGCCCTATTCTGTTAAACTAGTTGCTTCACTATAACAATGGTATTGTTACAGAATGACACACTTTGGTATTCTACCTTAGAAAGAAAATACAAGGATGCAAGTAATAAGTGTCAGGTTGAACCATTCTCTCCGTGCAAACAACACGCACTATCAGAGTTTCTCAGCTCAGGATTCTACGTGACGATTCTGTGATGATACCATTGTCATAGTGAAACGATTGGTTAGTAGAATAGAGACCCAGGTCGTTTGATGCAGGCCAGTTCAATCCCCATCTGATTCTGAAGACGGATTAAGGGTGGTCGTGGATACTGCCGTTAATTCTCGGCTGCAACTCCGAGCACATCTAGTCGCCCCGTGACCACGATCGCTGTAACGCGGCAGAAACGTACGGGAAATAAAAACAAAAGGCACGTGATAAATACCCGATAAAATCATTAATTATGTTAACGAATCGCGAAAGTCTAAAAAGTTTTAAACCCCATCTTTTTCCATATAAACAAGAAGATCATTTTAAAACGGAGTTTCAACGGAAAAAGAGACAAAAGTTACAAAACACGGCCTGTTTCAAGCATCGTTATTTTTTGCCTCGATGGATCAAGCATGCTTGATTCATCAAAACAAAAAATGTGTTCTGCTGTGCGATTGATTACGCAAAAACCATCCATCCCATAATTGACATTCGAAAGCCATTTCAATGTCCTTGAAAGCCATTTCAATGGCCTTCGCCATACAATTGCAAATTACGAAGGCCATTCAGAGGGCTTTCAAATGCCAATATATGAGGGGTAGTTTTTGCGTCATCGCACAGCTGATCGCGTTAGTTTAAAAACTTTATTGACAAAGGCACTGCATTATAATATCCGCACTATGGCAATCACAATCTTAAATTTATCAGTGCAAGTGCCAACAAAACAAAAACAACAAAGAAGCAATGTAACTGCATATCACAGCCAATTACTCAATCGGACAGCGCCCTTCCGTCCTTAGATTTCACCATTCGCTGCCAATTGCAACGGTGAAATTTGACCATAGTATAGTTTTGCATAGTTTACGCTAACTATAAAAGTTTTAGTTGCCTTCCATACATTTGGCGTCTTGCATCTGTCCGGAACCGAATACTGAGAGGAACTACTTATAGAATAGAATAGAATATAAATTTATTCGTTACAGAACTTACACAGCTTAGACTAAAATACATAATTAACCTAAATAAAAATTAAGTGTAAACCCAGTAACAAAATGGCTCTGCCTCAGCATGGGTTGGTTGGTTATCATCGTAGGCATGACGCGATCGAATAGTCGTCTTCTGTTTTAGAGTGATTTTGAGTGATTTGATTTGTTGCATTGTGGCAGTGAACCTTGACAACTTTGACAAGTCAGCAGTAGTAGACTATCACGATCTTGAAAACTTGATGAACAATAGGTACGTGGCGGGCGTCGATGGGTTGCGGGTTTGATTCCCGCCTGGGGGCAAATGATTGTCCGATCTGCAAATATTTGTTCCGGGTGTTCTGGGTATTTTATACGTATCTTAAAATATATCTATCTGTGTGTATGTTGTATGTATTGAGTAGGTATATCAGTCACTTTGTTACTGGGTTTACACTTTGTATTTTTAATCTAAGTTTATTATGTATTTTAGTCTAAGTTTAGTATGTGTAAGTCTTTTAACAAATAAGTTTATATTCTATTCTATTCATCTAGTAGGTAGTTATATGCTATTCTATTCATCTAGTAGTATATTCTATTCACCTACCCATAACACAAGTTCTGCTTAGCTTGGAGCTAGATGATGTGTGGATTGTCTAGCGTCATAGATTTTATTTACTTTTCCGTTTTGGTGTTGTGTTAACTCATGCTAGCGACACAAGTCGTAGAATATTTAAGCCAGTAGGTACAATCGGCTGCAAAAATATGTATACACTCCCATATTTTCAATTTGACTAAATAGTAAATGTATAGTAATTGTGATAATTTAAGTACCGTATTCTGACGAAGTAGGTACGGTGACTACTTTGTACATGTCCTTTTATTTGAAAAGTTCCGAGTAAAATAAAAGTTAAACCTTGGAAGTGTATACATGTCTGTGCATCTGACTGTACCTCGAGTGTTAGGTACCAGTACCAAAATGTTCCAAGAATCGTTTAGCATGATAATGCGGCCGTGTGCGTATACGCATACAGACGCTCTGATAAACTACGAGACGCGAATATGAATACAATTTGTGTATGGAATTTATATGGGTTTCGACGCTGGAGGTGATGAGACAGGCAGGTTACTGTTTTGGATGGGATCGGCATGGATATTGGTCTTCGATTTTAACATCCCAGAGTTAGGGGCGAACCTAGCGGGTTTGTTTGTGAAACTATACCTAGATCTCAGTAGGTACTCACGGGATCCCCGTGGTAAAAAACTAGAATTACATGAATTCAAAATTTTTTCTTCGGTTCCACAATTGGAAAAGATAATAGCGAAAATAAAATATGCTAAAAAAACCATGAAAGTACACTGTTTTGCACCTAATTTGGTCGAGATCTCGGGAACCTACGGTCTATAGAAAAGATTTTTGTTTTGATTCGTAGGTTATTGCTAACTCTTTGGTTGGATAATACAGTTTCTTCATAAGTTGTGTAGTTTTCTTGTAAATTACCAAAAACTTCATTTTGGCGCTTACGCCGTTCCAAAAACGTATGCTCCGTCCCGCTTCTATAAACGATAAATCCTATGCCTATCCTTTTCACAAAATGGCGCCCAATGCGCCCTCTTAAATCGAATCTTGTTGGATTGTTACATTTTCACTAACTCATCGTTTCACTATGACTTAAAAATCGCTCATCTCAAAAATTTACGTTCCTTTCTCTGAGGTATAATCCGCCACCAGAATGCGACAGTCCCTTGTCAAAGTAAAAATTGACACTAAAATCATTTACAACGGGATATTTACCATGATTTGAGCTTTGAGTTTTCCAATATTTCGGCACAGTTTCCATACGCCATGATCACGGAATAACTGACGGCACTGCGGGTGAGTTGTTATTGGCAGATATATCGATCTACCCTCATTTTTAAATTGACTTCTTTCTGGTACGATCCGCGCGTTACCAAAATGGAATCTTGTTAGAGTAAGTAAAATACCCGACCGCGCTTATTTCAATCAATTCGACATGGTTCCATCATATTTAGATTACGTGCGGGTTATCTATCATTTAATTTGTCTCTATCTCTATTTTTTTATCAGAATCCATGTTTATTTCAATAAAACATTCGGTACAGACTTTAAGAAAAAGTCATATTAGGTACTCAAAAATGATTATAAGATACAAGGTGCCACGAAGTTGGTGTACTAAGGCAAAAGAGAGAGTTGTTCCAGTCTCCAAGTAGACCCACTTTTGATGTACTGAATTTCAATATATTTTATATTAAAAAAACTAACTTCTGACCGCGTTTTTTCGGTTACAAAATAGCCTATAAAGGTATTCACGGTTTCGAACTACGCGTATACAAAATTTCGCATAAAATTACTCGAGTATATATAATATTTTCTATACTTATAGTATTTCCAAAGGTACCTTTAATTGATGAGAGAAAATATTATATATTTGTCACAATAAAGAAAATATTTTATTCTAGGTAGGTACCTAACTAATTTTTTTTTTAATAGATTACCAACTATACTACTAAAAATAAATTAAATAACAATGACAGGGATCTTAGTTCTAGTGCTCTCTAATTTATAGGCGGCCGTATCTTGTACTTTAATATTTTAGCTAGATAAAAGAAACCTTCATAATAACGATTATAAAATTAAATTTAGCTAAACACGACTGTTTAACAACTAACAGAAGCCTTGTCTGTAACATATTTTAAGGTCTAGTTTCTGCCCGCAGATTCGCACGCGTTTTTTTCAATAGAGACGTTTAAAGGTAATTTCTGTCCCATGGGAACTAACTTATGATAGCATAAAGTAGCCGATGTTTCATTTCAGTCTATGTAGTATTCCTATACCCATTCCCCATACCCTACTTCTACGAAAAAATTCAGCCTGATCCGTTTAGTAGTTTTGGCGTGGAGAGGTAATAAACATCTAAACAGTCAAACTTTCGCATTTATATGTGAAGTGTGATATACATAATAGATTCAGGCGTTACTTTTCAGAAATCCAATGTATAATATTAGGATAAAACAATATTTAGTAACAATTCCGTGCAAAATTTTAAACAACAAAAAAAAATGGCCCGGAATTATTACTTGATATTGTTTTATACTAATATTATGAAGTGTGGTGTGTTATTTTGACCACCTTGTGGCACTAAGCCGAAACGACTTTAATAACAATTAATTACCAATTATTTAGCAATAAAACCTCATCTTGATTTCAGATCAGTTTTTATCATGAAAGAACCCAAATTAAGTATCTGGTACAGTTTAAAGGGAACCGAGAGCTTACACGAGTGTCATCAAATTTTACGACATTGTCAATGTTAACAGAATGCCAAAGCTAATTCCACGACCTACATTGTAAACTAAAACGTGTTACTTGACGATAAGGTCCAATTCTGTTTTAAAGTTGCGAAGAATTAGGCTCTCTTGGTATAGAAGCATAAATTCGTCTGCGCTTAGATCAAATCGCAGGTTCAGATTGATTGGTAAAAAAGTAATTCTTTAAATTCGCCAGGTGTCGTTAGTGGTTAATTGGGGGATTCCTTTATATTAGTACTTTGGCTGCGTGTCTTTTTAGACGATCTCTGTGGCGCAGCGGGCGAAGGTCTGTCTGCGACGCAGGAGGTTGCGGGTTCGATTCCCGCCTCGGGACAAATGTTTGTACGATCTGCAGACATTTGTCCAGGGCGTTCTGGTTGTTTTCTATGTAAAATAAAAAATATCTATCTATGTAGTGTATTGTATTAAGTATATCAGTTAACTAGTACCCATAACACAAGCTCTGCTTAACTTGGGGCTAATGCTGTGTGAATTGTCCAGAATTATTTATTTATTTAGGGTTCCGTACCCGAAGTGTGCCAACGGGACCCTATTACTAAGCTTCCGCTGTCCATTCGTCTCTGAGCGGGATGTGTCTCATGAACCGTAATAGGTGGACAGTTGAAATTATCATCACAGAAGACGTATTTCTGTTACAACACAATAAATATTAAATTCTATTCAAAATTGAAGAAAGCCAAAATTTTGAATTTAAGTTAAGTGTTATTGCCCGGTTGTTTTCGCTGTTTTGCTCGACCTTAACAATGGAGGTGAACCATAATAGGTGGACGCAATAAATTTCCAAAAAGAAAGTAACACTATTATTATCATTTAGTCAATTAATCTGCTCAACAAGGTACTGAAAATATAACTTAATTGCAAACATTTCCATCGAAATATTTCTGAAAGGAAACCGAACTTTTATGATTTTAAAATGAAACCCAAGGCACACCTCGGACACAAGACCATTTCTCCATACAATATTCGCCTCTCGGCACATGCGCAACTGTGTACATGTGACGTCCAGGGTCGCTTCATGAAAATATTGTGCGAGTGAGATAGTTGCGAAATAACTCCATTTTATTTTCCTCTTACATAAGGTGAAATCTAACCCCAAAACAAATGAAATTTCGTATGTCACACTATCGGCGTGCGTGATCTGTCAAAATCATCACTCATGCCATCGACACCCCTCGCGTGTGTCGTGCGTCCCTTGCAATAAAACCCGATTAGGGGCCGGCGGGGTGGGGAAGTTCCGTCAGGTAGAAGGCCAAGAGTGTCCATTCCATAAGTTAGTATTAAATTATCATACATTCTCTGCCCAAGGTTGAAAGTCAGTCTTGTAATCCACTTGCCATTCTAGAAGAGTGCCCGAATTCAATGCATGCCGTGCAGACTTCATGGCGGATGCCTCTTCAGCTAAAGGATGTGAAAATGGCCGCGTGCCGACTTAGGAACGATGTCTTCGCATTGTTGTCCCTAATTGTGAAGCAGTATTGTGCAGCAGTATTGTTCAGCGTTATTATTTATTTTGGCAGAAAATGACGCAAGTTAGTTTTAAACTACAAAACTGCTTGGAGAGTAAATAAATTTTTTTGTTAAAACTCTGCGAAAGGGCTTACTACAAAATTTCAGATTATATAGTATATCTGACGTTAATTGGTGATAGTTTTATTCGATAGAAAATTATGTTATTCAATTCAATTATTATAATATATTCTTGCCTTATATAACACTAGACGATCGCCTCGCGGTTTCACCCGCGTAGTTCCCGTTCACGTGGGAATTCCGGGATAAAATATAGCCTATGTCACTCCCAGAAAAGTAAGCTTCATACGGTGAAAGAATTTTTCAAATCGGTCCAGTAGTTTTGGAGCCTATTCAATACAAACAAACAAACAATCAAATCTTTCCTCTTTATAATATTATTATTATTATATTGTAGTATAGATATACACTTATTATAAAGATGACATTAATAAGCCGTTGGTTCTGCGCTTGACCTCTCCCCGGTCGTAAGTCTGCCGTCCCATCAGATTATGAGAGACAGGGAATAGGGAGTACACCTGTGTTTACGCACATACTTGTGCACTATAATATGTCCTGCGCATCTGGCTAGTATCCAATGAGCCTGGCCGCCGTGGTCGAAATTCGGCTAGGAGGACATTATTATTATTACACATACATCCTATACTCTACAATAATTATATTAGTTCATCCGTCTGTGCGTCCGGTGTCGAATTCGTTATAGTTCCTGAGAAGCGGTTAAGTGTTTAAGTCGAATCTGAACTGTTTTGAATAGGAATACGCTGTTTAAATAAATTATTTAGTTCCCAGAACGAGTTTAATATTCGGTTTAGTAACGTGCGAATCTTGAAGTAATCAATATATCTAATTTACATATGCATAATGTAATTTCTATTTCCTATAGATTCAAAGTCGCTGTCACGAAACTAATTACAATAGGTGGCGACCTCCGTGGCGCAGCGGGCGAAGTTCCGCCTGCGACGCTTGGTTTGATTTCCGCCTTAGGACAATAATTTAAGTAACATTGCAAATACGATCTGCAGATATTTGTTCCCTGGTGTTCTGGGTGTTTCTATGAATATCTATACTAATATGATAGAGAGGAAAGATTTGATTGTTTGTTTGTTTGTATTGAATAGGCTCAGAAACTTATGGACCGATTTGAAAAATTCTTGCACCGTTAGGAAGCTTACTTTTCAGGGAGTGACATAGGCTATATTTTATCCCGGAATTCCCACGGGAACTAAGGGGGTGAAACCGCGAGGCGATCGTCCAGTTAAAAATATACATGTATTAGAAATAAGTAGTTCCTTTAATTTTAATACAGATTTCATTGTAATAATATGTATATCAGGTTTCTAGTCCCCCAAGCTAAGCAGAGCTTGTGTTATGGATGGTACACAAACTCTGCTTAGCTTAGGGCCCCAATAACATCAACTTCAAAAAATCATAGAACTAAAGTTTATCAGAATCACCCCTTTCGGCTTAGAGCGTTTTGTAGCACCCTGTATAAATGTAAACTATAGTAGCATTATAGTAAGTAGCAGTAAGAAGAAAGTAATCTTTGCGCTTAGGTTTTTCTTCGGGGTCTTTTCCTCCAATTTTACATTTTCCCCGCGTACAACTACTTACATTATAGGTTTTTGTTATTATAGTGCGTAAGCCTCACACTCTGGCTAATTTCTAATAAATCAAATAATATCGCAAAAATTACTATTTATACGCTATAAATACTTACATAATAAAAACAAAGGTTTTATTCCTCCTCAATTTTATACAGGATGGAAAGTTTAAAACACCTAAAAGCAATGGGACCACGAGCAATAACTATCTCATGTGGTCCCATTAATGGGACAAAATAATGGCACCACGAGAAAACACCCCATCATTTTTAAAATGGCGTTGTCTCGTGACAAATACAGTCATTTTCACAAACCTTCACACACCTTCAAATCTTCACAAATTATCTTATAGTGTACCAAAGTACTTACCAATGAAATGATCCTAAGATCATTAAATTAGTACAAACACAAACATTCCCCACAAAGCAAGTCCGTACTAAAGCTCGCAACAGTCCGCAGAGACACAATACTTACCCCGTAGTGTAATCTAACCCTCATAAAATGCTTATAAACAAAAGCTCGGCTGTCAGTCTGATTGTAGACTCTAATTACACATTTTACGACTCACATTGATATGTCTCGCCTGACGGCTTTATCGCGTCCATCTTGGATTGTCTCTGACAGGAGAATTTTGTAGAAATTGCGGGGATAATTAGAAGGGATTTCTGGAATTAAGCTTAAGGTAGAGACAGTGGTGGATTCTTGTGAAACAAGGCAGCCATAATACGTCATCATCATGAACTACGAGTATCTATGTATATTAGTCCACTGCGGACATAGGCCTCCCCTAATGAGCGCCATAACGCCCTGTCTTCAGCTTGCCGCGTCCAGCATCTGCTTGCAGTCTACCTGCTACAATGAGTATGTAAAACAGGAGGCTCACCTGAAAATCAGCGTTATGACGTCACCTAAGTACTTTCTTTGCATAACCTTATTTACAAAATGTTTTTTATTTAGTATCCATCAAGTGTCTAAGTAGGTACTGATTACTTATTGATATGGATCTACCTGTAGATTGTTTGGAACATTCTGCAGTTAGCTCAATTGTAAGCTACTAGTTCTAATTTATTTCTATTATTTGATTGTGATTTTCTTTGTGAGTAAGTAGGTACTACTATAAGATTTAAGATAAGTCTAATCTACAATAGTTTTGATGAATAAACTCCTCATTTTTGCATTTTAACTTGAGTATATTTTGTAATTTCACTTTTTTTTCGGAGGAGGGCATTGACATCTGCGACACAGTTTTGAAACGTCTGCAGATGGCAGCGTTTCCATATATAACCATGTATTCATTGTTAATGTTCGATAATAAAGGATATTTATTATTTTACTATAATAATTAGGTTAAACTTTAACTTCAGTTAAAATAATTTTTTACCTTCTCAAAAGAAGGGCAACAGAATCCTTTAAATAGTTTGGCTTGCTTCCCGACACAAATCGTCTCAAGCGGAGGAAGCGAAATAATATACCTATCGACAGATTTTGCAACCTTACATATAATAAATACAAGCTCGAAGACGTACATTTAATTTCTCGTAAGCTGTGGTGCCGGCCTAGAATATGCACCACGCCAACTCTTCCCGCGGCTGTCGTAAGACGCGACTGAGGGATATCCACCGAGGGCGGGCAGCAGCGCCTCCTGCAGAACCATTTTACCACCAAACTGCGATCAACCCGCATGCCCAGCGTGGGGATTATGGGCACTATCCGGCCGGGTGTTACAAAGTTGAATAAGGCGTTTATCAGGGGAGGCCTGAGTCTAGCAGTGTATAGGCTGTAGATGTAATATGTGAAGCTGCCAGTATCTATTCCATACACACCCTCCCGCCGCTTACATACCGCAGAAGGTGACAAACACTTGCACGATTAACAGTCCTCAAAGAACTGCACTGCAAGTCACTCAGGGGGAGCGTCGACAAGCCGGAATCGGACGGTCCGCGCTAATCGCATCAGACGGATTTTTTGAGCGTAATGCTGGTTGGTGCGTACACTGTAACTGCAGCAACTGGATTGCCGATGCGACCTTCATTTGCAAATAAAATTTTGATCATTGACATGCGGATTTTCGTAGCAAGCGGACGAATTTCAGGTATACGAATGAGAATGGCGAACCGCGTGCGGAGCGCGGAAGGGGAGGAAAGGCCGATGGAGCGTGCGAGTGCGTCCAGTGTTCGTCAATCCGAATGACGTCATCCGCACTAAACGGATCACCGGCATTGCCGTCAGTCCGAGTGCCCGCTCCGTGCGGTACGGATCAGTGGACACACTTCTATGGCGACCTCTGTGGCGCGGTGGGCGAAGGTCTGCCTGCGACGCAGGAGGTTGCGGGTTCGATTCCCGCCTCGGGACAAATATTTGTACGATCTGCAGATATTTGTTCAGGGTGTTCTGGTCGTTTTCTATGTATAATAAAAAATATCTATCTATGTACTCGTATATTATTATGTATATCAGTTATCTAGTACCCATAACACAAGCTTTGCTTACCTTGGGGCTAGATAATGCTGTGTGAATAGTCCAGCATTATTTATTTATTTATTCTATGGCACCGTTTACTAAAATCCGTTTGATGCGGTCAGTGCGTAACTTCCGATGCCGGCCTGTCGACGCTAACCTTTAGGATACCTTTAGGTATACTACATATAAATTTATTCTGTGCTTAGGGTGGTATTCTTTGAAAGATAATTGGACGATCAACAGCTGCTGGCGGTTAACTAGACGCTAAATAACGTATAATTTGAGAACATTTCTGTCAAAAGCGTAATTACAATTAAGCGGCCTTTCAATAACCTCATATTAGTAAGGCTACAGGGTGGCCTTTTGAGGTGGGAGTGTATAGCCAATCCCTAACTATGATAATTAGATGAAGGCGTCATAAATTGAGCCCATGACTCTTTACAACGAGATACAGAACAACTAAGTAGATACGATAGGCCCTAACTCTTTCTGCAGGTGTCGTAAGAGGCGACTAAGGGATATCCACCGGCGGGCGGGCAGCAGCGCCCTCTGCGGTACAATTCTACCAAACTGCGTTCCCCAACTCGCATGCCCAGAGTGGGGATTATGGGCATTACATCCCATGAGATGAAAGTCAAAGGCGCTTATCAGGGGAGTTTGCGTCCAGCAGTGGACCAATAAAGGCTGTTCAGGTTGAGGTTGAGATACGATAGTCGTTCCACGATAAAAAAAATCGCGACGACACAATCACGACAAACTGTCGTTATAATGGGAACAGCTAGAGATTATAGTTGTCTAACGATTTACCGTCACGATACAGTGGGAACCCGCTTTAACACAACTTTTTTTCAAACTCTTATGGTTAAGACTTCCTATGGATTAGGCTACAGTCCATACAGCTCCATCTCAAAAAGCTACCCTGTATATTTAGTCCTTCATTCAAACATCATTGGTGTCATTTCAGATGTAGCCGATAAAACTAAACTAAACTAATTTAACTGGAGTAAAAATGATGCCATCCTTTTAATTTTGATAGTTATGAAAGAGACGGCTACATTTTTAGTTCTGAATTGCCACAAATGCCCTTATACAGCGGCATACTTTGACATTTTAATAATTTTATTTCGTTTTACTCTGACAAATTATTTTATTATAATTTTTTAGAAGAGTTATGTCTGTCGGTTTTTTTCCTTGTATCTTATGGAGTTTCTTTGGTCAAAAGTTTGTGTGTTATTGTTATAATATAAATTACGTTGATAATATTCAATACAACATAAAGTGTAACTTATATTACTACTAAATACGAATACTAGATTTTAGACATTTAATAAAATATTAATTAGAACGACGAAATCACCAATCACACTAATAAATTAAAATTACAAGCAAACAATGAAACTTGTAAACTAATGCGCCCGCCACACTATGCTCCTCGTCATGCTCCTCGCGCTGCCGCATCGCTGCCGCGATGTTGCCCTGTCTGTCCACACACTGCTCTACTCGCGCAATTAATCGCTACGCGCCGCACTTGTCTATTCGTCGTTGCTACACAATGGACGTTGAAACTGTGGTGGCAGCGAGTGCGTGTATTTGTAGTATAGCTAATTATATCAATAAATAAATAAATAAATAAATAATGCTGGACAATTCACACAGCATTATCTAGCCCCAAGCTAAGCAGAGCTTGTGTTATGGGTACTAGATAACTGATATACATAATACAATACACTAAATATATAGATATTTTTTTATTATACATAGAAAACATCCAGAACGCCCTGGACAAATGTCTGCAGATCGTACAAACATTTGTCCCGAGGCGGGAATCGAACCCGCAACCTCCTGCGTCGCAGGCAGACCTTCGCCCAATCAATGTTATGCTACAAAGCAATATACATCGTCGACGTCGTCGGCGTCCTCGCCAACGGAGATGGTGGATGACATCTATTCATCGCAATAGAACGATGGAAGTACCTAACATATTAATATAAACCGAAAACAAAGACGTGCGTCTCGCGTGAGCGCTCGGCACGAACTGCGGCCGCGCGAGTATGTGGACAGTCACTCGCGCTCGTATTGCCGGTCCTTTGACTCGCGGTCCAAAAACCGACAAAATAGGGAGCGATGGGCAGGACGAGGAGCATGACGAGTGGCATGACGAGTAACGTTGCCACACTACGTCTCTGCCTACTTTCCTCGCTACTTCCCACGCCACTCGTCGAGTGTGTGGCAGGCCCATATCATAAAATTGAAATAAAAATAATATAAATTAGGTACTTTTATACATGTTAGAGTAAAATTATATATGATCAAATTATTTATTATTATTTTAGATATAAATGGCGTTTGCCTATTACTAAACGGCGATAAGCCGACACAATTATTCGGCGAGTGCAAAACTCATACCACCCCACATTTTATCGTCACGTTAAATGATCCGGCAACTCTTTTGCACGAACAGTTTTTATTTCACGCGAATTTTACGATTGCCAACAATATTTTACGACTTATGACTGTATCGCAATGAGTTGGATCGGTTTTATAATACTTTAATTTCACCGCCAGAAAACCATAAAAGTATGCAAATGGTTTATAAAAGTCGTTCGTGAGACGGCAGTAAAGTGCATTAACTGAGAATATCGCGGGATTCGCGGGTGTCTTAGGAAGTGGATCAAAACAAATAAAGTAAGTATAAAGTTTTTGGGGTTTATTTAATTTTTCTAATCGCATCTTACTTCTTATTCAAAAGTGACAACATCGAGTATCAACCAATGTATCGACATTCTCCAAATAACACTAATATTATAAATGCCAATGTCTGGAGTCTGGATAGATCAATTATTCATTAAAAATTCATTACATAACTTAGTAAGCCGTGACTTATAGCCTACTAGCTTCTGCCCGCGGCTTCGCACTCGTATTTACTCGTATTTATAATAAGTAGTCTCTTATCTAAGTTAAGCTATGTTCTAAATGTACGCCAAATTTCATTATAACCAGTTCAGTAGTTTTGGAGATCTTAGGCAACAAAAACTCACATTTCACAAACTTTCGGCTTTATAATATTAGGAGCTGGGCAGGACACATAGCCCGAATGGATGCGTCACGTTGGACCAGAAGAGTCCTGGAATGGAGACCCAGAGCAGACACTCGAGGACGAGAGCGACCACCGAACAGTTGGGTGGACGATATCATCATAAGACATGGAGGCCAGGACTGGATAAGACGGGCCCAAGATCGTGAGGAGAGGAAAATAAGGGAAGAGGAGAAAAGGCCAACAATATTATTCCCGCGGCTTCGCACGCGTTCTTTCTATGGAAAAGTTTATTTCTATCCCTTCTTAGGTCTCAGATCTTAGTTTCGCTAGACCTAGACTACTGCGAAAAAAACCTGGCAGCCTAAACAACAAATACGGTAATTAATTTTGCGTAAAGCTGCAAAAACGGCTAGTTTCTTTTCCTTCTACCTGTCGTAGGTATACCTGTTACAGAAGGCATATAATCATGACTAGATTAAAAGATGTTAAAGATGTTATCTGGTACCCATAACAGTTAGCTTGGGGCTAGATAACGCTGTGTGAATTGTCCAGCATTATTTATATTTATGTATTTATTTTATATGTTTATTTGCCATAATATATGTCACAATGTAGGTCTTAAAACTATATAGGTCCAGTTATATTCTACCTAACATAGGCATGCAAATATTAATTTTTAAAATTATTTCAATTTCAAATTCTAAATTACAAATACAAAATTAATTAAATAAATGAATTCCATAAACAAAAATATAAATCAATGAATGTATTCAAAATCAAAATCATAAACTTTTTATTTCCATAAATACAATAAATGTACACTTAGAAAAGGTCAAAATATAAAACTAAACACTGACACGGAAATAAAATGAAGTGTATTCGAAGTCTTCTAAAATCCTGTCATTAAAATATTGATTAATAGCACTAGCTCTGAAGCAAGGACTCATGCAAAGTAGGAAACTGGACTTCCTATAAAACTAGACGTCCTAGGAGACTCGACATACCTAGTCAGATGAAGGTGAACGCAATTAACGTTATCGGTTTAAAACGTTAATAAATAACACGTGAATTTACGTGAAACACAATAAAATCAATTAATATGGTGTCGCATTTAAAGAGCTTAATAACACCGAAACTTAATCATTTACCTACAAAGGAACTTTTAAAGCGACATATTTAATTGCACCATAATAAGATAACGTATATTTATTGCTTGCATTTCAAAAATATCGACTTCGCAGAAAATATTTTTATAAAGGTATGTTTTGATGAGGAATCGTAAGCGGGAGCGGATTTTTGAGGAGATATTGCCCGTGGCATTGCAAGCGTTCAAATAAAAATGCTACTAATATTAAGTTGCGTCCAGATTAAGTAACAGAACATGCTTTAAATCATAGTTATTTGTCACTATTTCACATGTATAATGTGGACGTGTTTTAAGATATCTATACTAATATATATGTAGACCAGCGCCGCTACTAGCTTCGGCTTGTCGCGGCATAATGCTGATACAGGGACCTTTTTGGCCTATGTAACACAATCACTAATTTGTATCTGTTTTATTTAATTTGTTGTGTTTCCTTTCTCTATAATCCTGTATGTTCATTGTATGTATATATAATTGTAATGTGTTGTGTTATGTATAGTCCAAATAAATGTATTTTATTTCTTTCTTTCTAATATTATAAATAGGAAAGATTTGATTGTTTGTTTGTTTGTATTGAATAGGCTCCGAAACTACTGGACCGATTTGAAAAATTCTTTCACCGTTAGGAAGCTTACTTTTCAGGGCTATATTTTACCTCGGAATTCCCACGGGGACAGGAACTACGCGGGTGAAACCGCGAGGCGATCGTCTAGTAAGATATGATGTAACTTAATCTGGGCACACTCATAAAAAGATTAAAATTTTTGCTATTGTGAAGATATTTGTGAGAATACAACGCCAATACTGAATGGATCGAGCTGAATTTTGAACACATAAAGTTTTGTTCTTGGGATAACATAAGCTTTAGGCTACTATTTTCCTACAAAACACGTGCGAAGCCGTGGGCAGAAGCGTAGTTGTAAGTAAGCCGCGTCCGCCTACTACTAAAAAGGCACCATGAATGACAAAATGCAATACATTTGCAGAATTGTGTCGAACCAGACGCCAATTAGAATAACAATTTGCACAAAAGAAACGAACTGTTTAGTTTTTTGTGTAAATTAGTATTCTTCGATTGCGTATTTTGGAGAATTAAAATAGGCCTTTCTTTTTCTTTTTTAGGGTCTTTTTTAGGGTTCTAAAGAACCCTAAAAAAGAAGTTGATAGAAAGAAGGTAATGAAAACTGGACTGCACAACCTCAGACTGACAATGCTTTGCTATATTTTGTCAAATAAATAAATAAGTTATTCAAAACAACTCAGGGCTGAACGGATTAGAAAAGAGTCAATAGTATATCTAATAAAATAATACATGTGCCTGAACTACGAGTAGGTTAAGTTTACCTGTATCTCAAGCAGGAAAATGTAAAATATGAAAATAAAATCAATTTAAATCCTGAAAATAAATCAATTTCAGTAGACAGCTATTATAAAAAGCAGAACCGATAGTTCAGAACCAAAATAACTTTTAAATAATAAAATGCCCATAATCTGTAAAGTCGTAACATTATAAAAGCTTTGGGTCCAATTTGCAGTTATTTTTGGTAGTAATTACAATGCTCTGCTCTTTCAAATTGTTTTAATTATATAGAACGCACCTGCCTCTGTGTTTCGCCATAATTCTGTTTGAGCTAAATTGTTTCAAAAAGATTTCATTACTTTTGCTGCTCTGGAAGCTTTTGGTTTGTTCCGGCAGTAAATTTTGTTGTGTTTTTGAGTTCTTCTGGCTCGAAACTCACATCAAAAGGTATTTTCATTCGACAATAAATTCAGCAATGTATTTGTTTGTGCGCTTTTAGTTTTTAAACATCTTTTGTAACTATCATCATAAGGTAATAAGTATAATTTATTCTTTTCCTATATTTCCATCACGATTTAATTTAAAAAGTGCTTCCCTACTTTATTGTTTCGCCCATAAACCGACGCAGACAGACGACATAAGGGTTCCGTCTGAATAACTTACTCTCGGAACCCTAAAATGGTAGGAAATCAGAGCAACTATGCGTAATGGTCCTTTATAGAAATCATAATTTAAAGCGTCGTAAAAAATGTTTATTATTAAGTATCTTATTTTACGACATTTTCGGACCCACCGCAGATAGCTGCTACTTTTTGCATGTTTAATATGGTTAGTAATTTAAAATGAATGACTCTCAAATGAATGATAAATATAGATTTAAACAAAAATGTGGTTCATTAATTTTTATTATGGTGGTGACACCCTGTATCTTGAGCATTTTATGAGTAAGGTACGGTTGTTGTGCACACACTTTTTTTCGCTGTGAAAATTTACGGTTAATTCGCCGTAGTGGGCTCCACTTATTTTAGTGGTAAGAATTTGCAAAACGTACTTATACAGGTGCAGTGGGTGATTCGAAATAGATAGATAGACATAATTTATTGACAGAAAGATTACATGGTTTTTGGTTAATAGTGCCTTAAAACCTAAATTAGGTTTACCTAGACACTATGGTTGTCTAAAAAAAGCAATAAAGATTTTTTTTTAATTCACACCATCCAAAAGGCTTTGTCGCTGAGAGACCACATCTCCTAATAAATATAAATAAAGATTAATTATGAGACAATTCATAAAATGAGGAGTCTCCTATTGTGATGATGATGATTATGACCCAAGAATGTAAAGCGAAACAATTGAATAGATAGAAACTTTAAAAAAAAATATGGAGATAAAGTATACAAAAGATAGAAGAAGTAAGTACCTATTTAATCTAGCATCATGATCCTGGGACCTTTTTTTAGCGATTTTCGATGGAATGGTTTTTAAAACAAGCAACAGATACAGACCACGGTCTGAAGCAACTTACATCTCTACAAAATATCAGTTTATTATAATGAGTTCATCTTTTTATTATATCTTTCATTTTGAAGGAAATTTCGCGAAAACGCTAGACGTAGCTGTGAAAATAAGGAAACTTAAATATTTATGAAAGCTTACGTGAAAAGTTTACCTGGAAAATTGCAAAAGACAAAATGAAATGTTTTCACGGATAGTTTGTTATGATATGGAAAATATTCTCATTTCTTCTATCTTTGTATCTACGTACCGATTTTCCTGTACTTTATTAAAGTGTGCATATTCTGATTGTAGATCTTTGTAATGTTATATTATAACGGACCTGCCAATTCACTTCTATAAGGTATATCTGGCAAAGCAATACAAATCTTGATCTGTCAATTTTAAGGCGTACTTTCGCATACGCAGTCATGCGAAGGGGCTCGGCCAGTCCCCACACAATTATTGCCTGACCCAATGTTGCCACTAACCCATTTCGAAGGAAATTGAGTTTGTCCAATTCCATCAAAATTTGGTGCACACTCTTGCATTGTAAAGCAGGCTAGGCAGTGGTGCAGCTACCGGGGCTTTACCCATGGATACTAGGGTACTAGCTTCTCGAAAGTGGAACCTGGAATTAGGTCCTATTAGGTCCACCCACCTCAGTCATAGTCGGACCGGCGGCGGCGTTGCGTGCCTCGTTCGTGTTTCACGTGCGCATTGTTGTCTCGGTCGCACCACGGTCTAGGTACGTCTTTCCATCTTTGTTGTTCATTAGGTTATTGTTGCAAAAGATTTGGAAATAGAGTGTCTTTGCGCTTAGGTGTAATTTTAGGTTGTAACAGCCAGGTCATTTGTTGAGTTAGCGCTGGGAGAACGTGCTTTATCTACAGAAATTTACTGATATTTATACGAGTATCTATAGTTTTACCGTATTCTATGATACTTAATGGTAGGGCTTAATGGTGGGGTATGACCCGCGCGCGATCAGCAGGGCTTTTTAAAACTTCGATTCGCGAGTCTCGACGCGGAATCAGATACAGATTCGCGGGAAATTCTATATTTTAACGGTTTTTATTATTTTCTGCGTCCTGCGAGGAATAAAACGGCTTTTTTTCAAGGGAGAGTTCTGTACAATGTTTTTTTTTTCGATGCCAGTTTTTCTCTTATGGGGGATTACTGGAAATTCATTTTTTAAATTCCAGTTTTCGCTTTTATGCGGGACTTTCAGGGGGAACTGGAATTAGCCAATTAAACTAGCAAAAAAGTAGTTTGCTCAACTATTGACCGATAACTATAGACGACAAGAAAATTACAATTAAAAAACAAAAACAAATTAAAAGTAGTAAATACCTATTAACATTTATATTAATTTCCTAAAAATCTAATCCGTCGCTAAGAAAACCTTCCTTTAAAATGTACTACAAGATGTCCAAGTTGCTTGCTTCGCTTGTTCCTTCAAGCCGATACCATATATATATATATATATATATGGATACCATAAGTGGGAAAAGTCACTAGGAGTTATAATTTAACAGTTTTTTTGTAATCTACACTGTTGAGTTTGTTGAAAACGATATCCATATTGATGGGTGTGCTGTAACTCTGCACGGCACTCGAAAAGTATTCTCATTTCTCACTCCATCTCTACTCAGCTTTCTTTTTGCAGGTCACGAGAGTCAAAACTCCTTTGATAAGGTAGAAGTTCTTTCTATGGCCATATTCCGCATATTGTTTAACCCGACACGCGACCGAAGTGACTTTAAAAGCGCTTTTTGCCGAATTTCAGTGCGTTTCAAGGCCCACGGGGTCAATTATGGGCTGTTTCCATACATAGTCTGGATTTTATTATGCCTCGCAGTGATTTTCTGGCACTTTTGTCGGTAAAGTGATTTCTCGATGTGGGAGATATTGTGAATTAAATTTTTGAGATATGTCTGTTTGTAACTATGAATGGTTTTAATTTTTTACAGGTTAAAAAGGAATCGCAGCTCGAGTAAATCACTAGCAACACTTGTTAATATAACAAGTTCCCTAAAATAATAGATTCAGTTACTTTGTATAAATCCAAATTTTTAGTTTTTAACAATAATAAACATTTACTTAGAAATATCTACATAAAATATTTTATATTCTAATAAATTCATACAATCATTTTCAAAAACTATGGCGCTGGTGCTATAGCGCCCATTAGGGGAGGATTATGTCCAGCAGTGGACTATAGGTAGATGGTGATTATGATTTTCAAAAATACAAGTAAGTATTTAACCACCTTCTTTCCTCGTTATTTATGATAAAACGTTATTAAAATACTGTTTATATAGAAATATAGTTGGTTTAATTAATTAATTAATAATTAAATAAATAGTAAATGCTGGACATTTCACACGGCAGTAAAATAAATGTATTTTTATTACAAAAATCATTTTATTACAATACGAGCAGAATCGCAGGACACCCCAGCACACAACCATCAACCAATAAGTACGGGTGCTGTGTAATTTAAATTTTAAACCACACACTATGAGAAACACTTAGCATGGTCAATGGAGCTCATAGAATGCTCATGAAAGACCATAATTTGGAGAGATAATTCGTGGGTCGTGAGTGAGCCACTGAGCTTCCAACATATGCGATATATTTCAGCTTTGCATGTTCCCTGCCAACGGCTTTTTTTGGCTTTGTCAAGACACGAATGTAAAAAACTGTATGAATCGCCAGCGGTTGTCAAATTATGACGTGCGGATCAAAAGTGCCCATTATTTGGTTTTGGCACGTGCGGCCTTATTTTTTGATTTGTATGGCCCTGAAATTATTTTTAAAATTCTGGACGGAATATGACTGAACCCTTACCTATAGACATCAGAGAAACTGTATGAAACGCTAGCGGTTGTCAAAGTTTGAGATGGTGGATCAAAAATACCCATTATCTTACCATGGGCTACAACACGCGTGGCCTTATTTTTTGATTTGTATGGCTCTGAAGTTATATTAATAATTTTCGGACAGAATTTCACTGGACCTATAGATATTCGGAAAAAAATATTGCGTGTGACAGTATCGTGCGCGTCAAAGGAGCAATTTTATTTCCATTGATTGAATGACGTATGACGTTTCGGCACGTTTCATTTCATTTATTTATTGCGTAAGTTACATAATGAATTATCTGCGGCCTAATGCTTCTGCATCTATCTTCTGCCCTCGGTTTCGCACGCGTTGGAACCGATTTATGGAATAAAATGTAGCTTATGATCCAGGTCTAGATCTAGATCTATGCAAAATTTCAGCCCGATCCGTTCAGTGCTTAGTATTCGTGTAAAACAAGAACAAACATCCATCTATTAATCTATCCAAACACTTGGATTTATAATATAAATGTGTAGTAAGATTTTATTTATTATTGGGTATATATATATGGCCCCTGTAGCTATTTTGGCCCCCTTTAATATTTCCTTATTGCAACAGCTTCATCTCGTAGAAAGTAGCTGAAATGGTATTTAACGTGACTAAGATAATTTATACCTAGTTGAATAGATTCTAGGTGTTGAACATCAGTGCCTTGAATTTTAGAAGATATTCATTCAATAATTTCTCTTTTTGAAACATAACAATTTTGATGACAGAATAATTGGATTTAATTATATACACACTCAGGCTCGCATAAACAGACAGTTCCTGAAACGTAACGTATACCTAATACTTATTTAAGGACCATTTACAAATGTTAAAGGCTAAAAACAAAATGGGGCCATATTACCTTCTCGTGTACTTAGGTATTGACTTAGCAAGTAGGTACTGTTTATCTCTTGAAATGGAAATTAGGTTATCGGTATCAATAATTGCGGTAAGATATAACAGCAGCAGTTTGAATTTAAGCTTTAAGATAATAATACTAGAATCTGTTTTGAGTTTCATTTGCGATGATTTGTCCTTGCATCAGCTGACTGATTAGGTAGGTGCTACATCGTTGCTAGGCCTGATTTGAGTATCTACTTTTGAGTCCTGAGTCCGGTTGATAATAGTATCGAGACCTGATCGTGACGTCTCTTGACTTGACGACATGACTTCTAGCCGAATTTCGACCACGGCGGTCAGTCTCATCGGAGACTAGCCAGATGCGCAAGACACATTATATTGCACAAGTGTGTGCGCAAGCACCCTCTATTCCCTCACTCTCATAATCCGATGGGACGGCAGACCGACCGGGGAGAGGTCAAGCGCACGATGGAGGCGCTGTACCAAATCTCATAGGAAAAGGATGCGTCACGATCACTTCTCGATAATATTGTCAACTGGATTCAGGGCTAAGGATACAAGTAGGTTACGAGGTACAGGATGAGCTCTAAGTGGTTTTTAACTAACAGTAAATCCGCTAAAGGTATTAGGTACATTACTTTATATGACACTAGCTTCTGCCCGCGGCTTCGCACGCTTATTTTCGATAGAATTAGTAGCCTATTATCTAAGTTAGGCTTTGTTCTAAACGTACGCCTAATTTCATCTTGATCTGTTCAGTAGTTTTGGAGATTCTAGGTAACAAAAATTCAGATTTCACAAACTTTCGGCTTTATAATATTAGTAGGATTGCAAAATGTAGAGCATTTTTTTACGAAAAGGGGGCAAATATTGAATATGAGTGCACTAGGTGGGGTACTAGCACAAGTGCTAGTACCCTCTTAGACTTATGTTAAAAGTAGTCACTGCCTTCATATCGCTTGTTTGTTACAACGATGACATTTCTCAAAAAACACGATTTTACAGGAGAGCATTTTTAAAGTTTGAAAAATTATATTTCATAAATTCTGGCTCTTTGAAAGAAACTTCCGAAGAATGAAATATTGCCTGATTCAATACTTATTAAAATATATCAGCAAATATTATATACCATTATCTCCTAAAATCTTATGCGCATTTATATGAAAAAAGGTAGAAAATGTGTCATTCTTACAGAAAAACTAAATTATATTTTTGTATTATTTTGACATAGGACAATACTGCCAATATGTCGTGTTAATTTTGGTTGTTGATTTACTTAATAAAACATAAAGTGAAATTTTAGAAAAATCTTTTATTAGGATTTACACGACAATTTACCGAAACACGGACACTTCTTCATTCTAAAACTCTGTCAGTCATTGAAAACGTTAGCTAAAACTATAAAAACCAACGATCTTGGCGGAGTACTAATCAGTATTCATTACATTTCCAAAGAAATTTGATGCTTTAGTACTTCTTAATATGTTTCTCAGATTAACCTGACTATAATTATTGATTAGTTTAAAATTAAAACAGAATCAATTAATAAGAGTTTCATAAACACAAAGATAATGATGCAATCAAAATAAGGCAGTGCTCTTCGCAAAGTCCATTAAAGGTTTTCCAGAGCATGATAAAAGCTGCGCTGCAGATTTTTACACCGTATTTGTGCTGCAGAAGAGAGCTGATCGTGCAATCTATAATATGGGTCCCAGAGAATCCTTGCGTGATAAATTCAAAGAAATAAACACAATAAAAGTACCATGTCAATATCTTTATGAAAACTTGTACACATATAAATATCAATCGATTCCCTGAAAACAGCGACATACATTCATAATTATAAATACTAGAAATAAGAATAAGTTTGCTAGGCCCACAACTAGGCTACACAAGATTAATGTATCTTATAAATTAAGGGGAAAGTATACGCTTTCACAAATAAACTCCAAGTGAGTTGCACCTTATTACCACTTATCCTTTGTGAAAAGTCTTACTACAAAATATCAGATTATCTAGAGGATAAAAAAAGATTGTCCTGAGTTTTGCTCCAGCTCGAAAGAACGCCCTAACAAGGTAAAGGTTTCTTGTTCGCTTCTTTACTTTACCTTAAAATGATCGAAGTAAACAAAAAATCAAAGTTATCACTTTATTTCCTAGTTTTACTTATGTTATTTGATGTTTTGTAACGTGTCCAAGAGTCCTGTGAGGTCTTAAGGAAATAAAGCACTTCAATATTTGAAAATGGGGCGTAGAACCTCGGTATTAATTTTTTAACTTTAACATAACAAGATAAATTTAAAGTTTTAAGTGTCGTTCTTCGTTTCTCGTAGTATTTACTCCCATCTCAAATCAAGAATCTTGCCAAACAAAAATTTTTTATGTGCACATTTTATTTATATAAAATGGTTCAGGTTTCTAACTTATCGGAATTGGGTGGTACCTGAATAGGTTTATCAAAATCTGGCCTGAATTTGCTGTCTGTCATAGCCTAGTAAAGTAAAATACAGTAAACAAATAGTTTCTTTAGTAAAAAAGTGACAATTACTATCAGTAGAATTTTTAAGGTTAATAGGCAGTATAATACTAGTTTTATCCAATGTAAACTCTTCATCGGGTGCTTTATTCCTGTTTTGGTTGATTTTAGCTAGTATTATTTTACTCCCTGACAACGCCATTGTAACGAATCGGCTGCAAAAATAATAATTTAACGTCAAAGTCGGTTACTAAATGTATGTTTTATTTTACCTAAAACGTTTTAAATAAAGATTGTTGTCAATAAATACAAAAACCACCCTAAAAATTCCAGCAAGAGTGACCTTTTTTGACTAAAGTTTTAACTTAAATTAATGATTTGTGTTTTGTTTACAGACAATATCGTCATATTTTATAATAGTACTTTTACTGTTCTTACTTTTTTCTGCTAAACTGACACATTGCCAGATATATACACAAATATTTACTTAATTATTTTGAGCAAAAATGACACTTTTTATAAAGATACATTATTTTCGAAACAAATTTTATAAATATCCAACCAACCATTTTACGTAGAACATCAAAACCAAAAATATGTCGTCCTTGAAGATAACATGCACCACTCATCGCGAACTAAATTGCACTACCGCTGAATAATGACCTTCTTGCCGCAAACCATTTATACCAAATGAGACAGCGCAACAACGACTTATCTTCTATCCTGCTCTAACCTTACCCCTTAGAGAAATGTCGTTTTGCAGGGAAAAACTAGATTTTTTTCTGGACTTAGGTGTATACTTAACTCGAAAATCATGTTTTTTGAGTTATGTCGTCGTTGTCGCAAACAAGCGATATTATACCTACTTTAATGATATTCGAGGCCAGGAAGAAAAAGAAAACAAGTTATTAATTGAAAACTATCAAAACTCCGGCCTAATCTCGGGCCACGCTTTTTAGAAAAAGCCTTTAAAACGTAGCAAAGAACACTTCCAGAATATAGCCAAGTGTTTTCCTTTTTCACCAAAATCGCTTTACCCGTTTTGATGCTTTGGAGGTTATATAGTTTCTGCCAATCACATAGAAACACTCGAAAAAGATAATCCGCGCGTTGCAAGTGAAAAGAACCAAAGAGCAACAAAAATAGTACGAGCTAGTTGCACGCCATTTTGTAAATAAGATAGGATTTCGCGTTACTACGAGCAGAACATACCATTTTGACGATTCGTAAGCGCAACAATTCCTATTATTGATTACTAGACGATCGCCTCGCGGTTTCACCCGCGTAGTTCCCGTTCCCGTGGGAATTCCGGGATAAAATATAGCCTATGTCACTCCCTGAAAAGTAAGCTTCCTAACGGTGAAAGTGTAACAGGTCCAATTCTGCGCATCGAAGTTTTTTTGCACGGTGTTTCATAATATGAGAGAAACTGTAGTTAAATGTGAACTTAATTAGACGGTAGGTATGGCAATCGCGAACGAAGTCGCGGGTACAGCTAGTATTATAATAATAGTATTAGTATAGACTAGCTTTTCAAGTAGCCTATGTCCGTTCCGGGATACTTTATACACCCACCTCCATGCAAAATTTAACTAAGACCTATTCAGCCATTTAGGCGTAACAAAAGGTACACAAACAGAGTTACTTTTGAATTTATAATATTAATATGGATTACAAGAAAACTGCTAAACTCATTAAGTTATTCAATCAAAAACCTTGTTTGGAGAGCTTGGTGGCCACCAATAGGAACTAAACTCTTGAAACAAGTATCTGCCTAAATAACACAATGCAAAACTATTAAAGATACATTTAAAAAAAGCTTATGATAGATATCGTCTACGCGCGGTCCGATTTCTTGATAATTCCTTTGTATAACGTAATTATAAAATTAAATATGTAGTGGCGCCACTATCCACCCTACTATTCGCCTTAAGAAACTGGCTTCGGGCAAAGAAATAATGTTGAATTTTATGTAATTCTAGTTTTTTACCACGGGAATCCCGTGAGTACTGAGAGATCTCAGTACTAGCCTAGTTTGACTAGGCCTAGTTTGACAAGCAAACCTGTTAGATTCGCCTATTAATGTATCGTCTGACTGTGTTTTTAAATTTACGTATTTTGCTGTTCAAGATCGCGTTATCGCAAGAAGCCGATTCATAATTCAATTTGTTATTTGAATTAAGGGAAAAATACATTAATCTTTTTACAAGGGTTATCTGCTAGGGATGGGGTCACTAATTAAATATTAATCATAATTACAAGTGGACGGAGATAGTGCGGCGCCAATGAACTGTGCAACTATGTTGCTAACAGAGAAAATAAAAAATAGATTTCTTTGGTTTGAATCATTTAACAAAAATCAATATATCTTAATTCACAAAAAAAATACAATCAATGAAGCGTCTTGGGGACGCTTCCGACTGATGTTGATATGGATCAGTTGAGCTATCTGTAGACTGTTTGCAACAGTCGGCAGTTAGCTCAATTGTTTCAATTGTAAATACTAGTATAATTTTCTTTGTGAATAAATGTTTATGATTGTTTATGTAATCAATGAACAGAAATAAATAAGAACTTGTATTTACATTTGAAATAATTGAGCTAACTGCAGACTGTTCCAAACAATCTAGAGGTAATCTAGATACTGCAATCTAGAGGCTTCCAAACAATACCGTCATTTAACAGTTTGATACTACCAGCTGGTCAATTCAGATGTAAAGTTAATTGTGTTTTTTACCTATTTTTAGCAACATTCTACAGTTAGCTCACTTGTTTCAATTGTAAATACTTATTCATTCTAATTTATTTATATTATTTGATTTTTATCCCGAAACTAACGCGTGCAAAGCCCCGGGCCGAAACTAGTTTATAATATTTATAGAACAGGGCAGTAGGAATTCGAATCAAGGATACGTTATCCAACTTTTATTATAGAACATTTATTCGTAACGATATACTACGAAATATAAATTAAATAGTGTAAAGTTATACATCTACAATGGACTGATATCTTGAAATTGAAATACATTATAAATAAATATATATATGTTTTTTTATAACAACTAGTATATACAAGTAAGTATATCTATTTCTTAAAATCTAAGCCGTCACCAGAAGGCAGAGTGCCCAGAATCCTATTGCTATTCAATGTTATTGTTTTATTCTGTTAATGTAATGTTCTATGTGCTAAATAAACTGAATCAAATAATGTTTTTTTATTATGTATGTTCGCCGATTTCTCCGTCAATTGCGGACTGATTTTGATGATTCTTTAGTTTTGGATAAAAAATGATTCAAGAGTGGTCTTAGGTATATAATTTTGTTTATATTTGTTCCGCAAAAACTTTAAAAACTGTACATTTATAATCATTCGAACTCGGTTTTTTAATTTATTTAAAAACATCAAATTACGTCCAATTATGTGGTTTAATTTTATCGTGGGTTGAATTGACAAAATATTTTGGGTCGAAACAACAATTTTAAATTAGTGGGACGAAAATTTTGATCGAAGTAACAATACACCATTCTTCTTCAACAACTAGTTTTACTGAATTTGCATTTTTCTTTAGTGCATATGTGTTTGTGTTCTCTACTTACGTATAAATTGATAAAAACGATAAGCGATGACCTTAGAAACGCGACATTTTATCTTTATTGTACTCTTTCCGTTGCAATCTTGTTTCTTGACCTACAGAGTGTCCTATGTGACTCAATGTATTATATATACATATTGTATTATATCGATGTTACGTCAAACAGACATATTTATTATGTGAATTTATTTAAAGCACAAAGAAGCACTGAGAAGTCTTTTGTTGATATTGATGTAGATTCTGTTGTTTTAGGATTCCTAACTTAAATTTTAAGTTTTCTAAATTTTCTAAGTTAGGTTGATTTAAAAATTATGGTTATTCTCTGTACACGTCCTATATATACCTAATTAGAACGTGTTTGAAAATTGCAAAACCTCTCTGAGTTGAGTGGTTATCTATAGTGTTTTGGATTAAAGCTTTTATCATTTTACCTGAGTTGAGTTGTTTTAGATCTGTCAACCTAATTTTAGGGCTATCGTCCTAATTTTAACCCTGTCAGTCTAATTTTTCAAACATAGAATAGGTTTTTTCTATTTGACATTCCTAAATCCTAATTTTAGCTGATTCTAAAACAACGGAATCGACATCAGTGTAATGTCAATAAAAGACAATTAGATGACGGCGTCTGTGGCGTGGCGGGCGAAGGCCCGCCTGCGACACAGGAGCTTGCGGGTTCGATTCCCGTGTCAGGACAAATGTTTGTACGATCTGCAGATATTGGTTCCAGATGTTCTGGTGGTTTTCTAAGTATTAAAAAAAATCTATGTATGTATTGTATTAAGTATACTTATCAGTTATATAAATTTAGTAACTATAAAACAAGCTCTGCTTGGCTTAGGGCTAGATGATGCTGTTAGATTGTCCAGCATTATTTATTTATGTATCAATCATAATTGTGTATCTGTCCTTGAATTAATTTAATTGGTGTATGTTACCGAATTAATTAATGTAAATTACAATACAATACATTTACACTTTATTGCACACCAAGATAAACTAAAATAAAAATACAGGAAAAGAGAGATACAGAGTTGTACAATGGGCGGCCTAATCGCTAAGAGCGATCTCTTCCAGACAATATTGGGATCCTAATCAAATCAAATTAATAATTTGAATCGTATAATGGAAAAGGGTTTCTAAAAGTAACTAGCTGCGCCCCGCGGCTTCGCCCGCGTTTAAATTTCAGAAATGTATTGCACATGCATACATACATAGGGGTAGGGGTAGTTTGTAAAAAAAAAATGTGATTAATTATTTACTTTTTAGTTTATTTATACCGAGTTCTAAGTGAATCTAACCAAGGCATAATAGTTTTCCATAGAAACTTTACCACCCTTTTAAAACCCCGCAGAGGTTAATTTTTAAAAGTAATGAAGAAACTGTATTATCGAACCAAAGAAGTAGTAATAACCTACGAATCGAAGCAAAAATCTCTTCTATAGATCGCAGGGTTCCTGAGATCTCGACCAAATTAGGTGCAAAACAGCGTACTTTCATGATTTTTTTTATCGTTATTTTTTTTTATCGCAATCCTGTTTTCACAATTGAGGAACAGAAGAATTTTTTTTTTAATTTTATGTAATTCGAGTTTATTACACAGGGTTACAGGAAAAATCGTGCTAAATCCGTTAAGGGCGTGGAGTACCCTTAATTTCTGACTTATTTCACTATGAAACACCCTACCCTAAATTTAACCCTTTTCGAGATATTCGCTAAACGTATTTTTGTTTATTCTTGCTGGCCATGGCAATGGCCCACCTCATCCCGTGAGTACTGAGATCTAAGACTAGTTTGACAACCAAACACGCTAGGTTTGCCCCTTAAAAGTGGCCATCTTTTTGACCTAATTTGAAATTAATAATTAATCTGTGGTCGTGGCTAATCAAACCAGCCACACACAATTGCAATCAGAGTGTTCTGGACTAATTGCAAACAGCAATGAAAAACTAATTAGAACCTTATCGTGTGTGACATAATGTTGCAAATGCGATTAATCAAGACGTGAATTTGTAATTAACTTTTGAAAAGCTGATTTCTAGTAAATCCTGCGTATAGGGTGTTTTTTTTTGTTCTACTTTTGATGTTCAGGGGCCTATTTTATATCTGTAAACAATATAAGCTCCTATGGCTCGGACATTTAGTCCCACAATGAGGGAAGATCGGGTAGCCAGCAGAGCGAAGGTACAGTTGCGGTCATAATTGGAGATATACCTCAAAGATCATACTCGCTTGAAGGTTACTACGATTTAAAATAGTGAATTTCATCTATTTCCAAATATCAGCCTAACATTATTAGTACGCAAAATATTATGGAATACTTATGAAAAATTGTTTTAGTATTTATAATTTATAACGGTGTTAAAATAATTTTTATTTATTTTTGATATTTTATTTCCTAGTGAAATATACAGGGTGTTTGGTGGAGGGTTAGACAAACTCGGTGGGTGTGTAGGTGGACCTATTTGTGAAATACAAGGAAAAGACCCTAACTGTTTACAATTTTTATTAATCCTATTTTTTGTATTTTTTTAAGATTTTCCGAAATTTTACGTCTCTACCCTAGAACTTTTTTTTGGAACATGTATTCTAGTAAACTTTTTACTTGCTTTTGGTATCAGGTGTATCCTTCGTCTTTTGAAGGCATTATTTATTTGACAAAACGTGTAAATAATTAGTTATAAGCTCTCAAAGTTAAAAAAGTAAAAAAAATAAACAAGAAGGACAACTTTGCACCGTTTTAAAAAAAAACTAACAGCGATCGAGGAGTTCAAATGCTTTTAAAAATGTCTCTTAACATCGTTTATTATAACAGTATATCACATGTAGCCGAAAAATCTATAAACTTGTCAAAAATTAGCACTTATAGGGAAAATGGAGTAAACACGCTAAGAATAATACATTGTATTAAAACAATTTTGGTTCAAATATCACTTCCCTATTTCTAATACAAAGGTAGAAACGCTAAATTAATTTAAAAAAACCTTTTTTTTATCATACCAACTAATTCGAAGATTCGAATTTCGAAATCAGAATTTCGAATTCGAATCAATATTTGTAATCGTTAAATTTCGTTCTTATTTTGGTAATTTGTTACGGTTTTTTACGGTTTTAGAAATTTTGTAATTTGTTATGTTGTGATAAACTCTTTGTTGTTCTGTTTTGTTATCGTTGTTTTTGTCACAATGGCGGAATTCAGTATTGAAGAATACGCTGATATTATTTATGCGTACGGTCGATGTGATGGAAATACACGTGCAGCACAGAGACTGTACAGAGAGTTGCATCCCAATAGACGTGTGCCACACCACAGCACATTTTCTAATACCTTTCGGCGACTTCGAGAAACGGGAAACTTAAGTCTTCGAGAACCACGAGTCAGTGCAACGCAGCAGCATGTTGGTGTGGACGAAGCCATACTCCAAGCGTTCAACGAGGATCCCACTACACTGGTAGTCGAAAGGTGATAATGCGCGACGCATGCAATTCTGTCGTTTTTTACTAAATACTGACATTGAGGACGGGAACTTATTAAACAGCATTTTATGGACGGACGAGTCGAAATTTACACGAGAGGGGATTTTCAACCAACACAATCTACACCACTGGGAACAAAATGGTCAAAATCCACATGCGACTAGGCAAACATCGCACCAAACGCGATTTTCTCTCAACGTCTGGGCAGGTGTGATTGGTAGACATCTCATTGGACCTTAATACTTACCGGACACTCTTAACGGGGACAATTACTTGGAATTCTTGCAAAATGACCTCCCTGAATTGATGAGCAATGTGCCGATATTTCATGAAGATCGACCAATAGTATTTCAAAATGATGGGTGTCCGGCACACTATCGTCTCACAGTGAGAGAGTTCCTAGACAACGCGTTCCCCGACTCGTGGATTGGACGGCTTGGCCCCATCTCATGGCCTGCACGGTCCCCTGATCTCACTCCTCTTGACTTTAGCATATAGGGACGTGCAAAAGAGCTAGTTTACGAAAAAGAAATACAAACAAAGGAACAATTGATTGAAAGAATTGACGCAGCTTTTGCAAAGATGAAAGACGAGATAACGCTCCGTACTACTACAGTAGAAATCCGACGTAGGTGTCGCGCGTGTATTAGAAATAGGGGAGAGGTTTTTGAACAAAATATGTAAATTTTAATAAATAAAAATATTTTTTTTTACTTTTGTATTTTTACTCCATTTTCCCTTTAAGTGTTAATTTTTGACAAGTTTATAGACTTTTCGGCTACATGTGGTATACCGTTGTAATAAACGATGTTTAGAGAAAATTTTAAAAGCATTTGAACTCCTCGATCGCTGTTAGTTTTTTTTTAAAACGACGCAAAGATGTCCTTCTTGATTATTTTTTTTACTATTTTTAACTTTGAGAGCTTATAACTAATTATTTACACGTTTTGTCAAATAAATAATGCCTTCAAAACACGAAGAATACATCTGAAACCAAAAGCAAGTAAAAAGTTTACTAGAATACATGTTCCAAAAAAAAGTTCTAGGGGTAGAGACGTAAAATTTCGGAAAATCTTAAAAAAATACAAAAAATAGGATTAAAAAAAATTGTAAACAGTTAGGGTCTTTTCCTTCAATTTGTATTTCAGAAATAGGTCCACCTACACACCCACCGAGTTTGTCTAACCCTCCACCAAACACCCTGTATATTAAGCCTCAAAACCAGGGTAAGTCTTAAGTGTAAATGACTTTGTGGATTGGTGAGTTTAACCAGAAAATATGAAAAACAACATCTATGAAAATTGTAGCACGCATCTTTCAGTACTTTTGCGTAGTTCGCGCACAAACACATTTTTTCACACACAGGCAAAAGTAGGTGAAAAAATGTAATTAGGATATTATATGTTAAAAAATTAATTAGGATATATGTAATGAAGAGATACATATAGATAATTAAGAGAGAAAGATCTGCTGCATTAATTTTCCCAGCCCACTCAAACCAGCGCTTAAATAAAAAAATAAAACTTAACTAATCAACGGAGATTTACAAGAGGATAACGTACACAAAGCTTATGTTGTTCACTTTAATCATCTTGATACTTTATGTCTACCAGGTGTCTAATGTTTAACTACCCAATAAATCTTGATACAAAACCGCTTGAGTACTGATACACAATACTTCAATCTGAAGAGCAAACAAAACGTCGAAGAGAACACAATATAAGATGGTGTCGACCAGGACTGAACTTAGGAAACTAAATTCAATATAGACTATAGTATAGGTAATTAAGAATCACGATTTCCTGGAAATATATTGAAAACTTTCTGGTTGAACAATTATAAACTGTACAGGTACTAAAATGTAGATATAGATAAGTCGTCAAAATAAGAACGATTGTAGATTTTTTAACATAAACATACCCAGCCGACTATCCCGGTGAATTTTTGACATATCTTAAATTTTGGAGTATAAAAATTACTAAGTACACAAGGTTACCATGTAAATAACGCTATCTGACGGCCCATGGAAGTTTACACACTTAACTCTTATTTATGTTATCCAAGATCAAATGTTACCTATATATATAGCAGGACTTTTGCCCTAGAGGTCGATGAAGGCAATTGAAGGCTTTTATATGCCGTAATCATCAATCAAGGGGTTTATGACGTTGAAAGTTAAATACATGGCCATAACCTATTAGAAAGGTTGAAGGATAAAAATACTGATTTTGCTAACGCCTGTTGCAATCTTATATTACTTAGTAAACTAGTTTTTTAGGTGTGCGCGAGCTGCAAGTCAGTAAAAAAGGGACTCTCTCAAGACTCTAGTTTACAGGATAGATTTATTCACAAAGAAAATTACAATCAAGTACCGTAGTATAGATTATCTTCTGCGATATTCTGATAGATTTGTTTCTGCTCCAAAACATTGTCAGATTCCAAACTGCAAGAACAAGCATCAACTTTCCTCGACTCGATACAACCCCCAAGCAACAATCTATAGGTCCCTTCTCAGATACAAATAGACGTGTGCGCCGACGTTAAAATGATCGGCGGCGGGCGCCGGCCTGAAATCGGCGGCGGCGGCGTGATTTCGGCGTGAAATCGGCGCGTAGGTATAAGTAATAAATAAATAATGCTGGACAATTCACACAGCATTATCTAGCCCCAAGCTAACAGAGCTTGTGTTATGTTATGGGTACTATACTAGATAACTGATATACATTATAATATACGAGTAGGTACATTAGGAGGTGCATTTGGAAACTTCGAAGTTTCGTAAATTCGAAGTTCATAGCCTTTTCTGGACATTTTTTAAGTTCGTATTTGGTGGCCACAAATCCTAACTTTCAAATTTTTTTGTTTCGATGATATATTTATTTATTATTTATTTACCCACGCAAATAAGGCACCTTACGCAGTCGCGGAACGCACGCGTGCTATGAAAGAGTGAAATGCGACCAGTGTTGAAGCTGAGGAGCTCTCTCAGCGGCAAAACGCTGGATGCCCTAACTTTTTAGGGGTTTATTATCAATTTACCTAAAATGTGATACATTTAATTAAGTAAATGGGAGTCAGAACATTAGTTGCAAGCATTTGATTCATATAACACTGCTTTATGGAATCCCGTAACTTTCCGTATCGCAAAAAGTCTTCGGTTGGGTGCAAGATGTTGCGCGCTTCATCAATGCCAATGCCAGTGCGGTATTGCTGTCGAACAGATTGATCATCACGGATTATCCTGTACTAGGGCCGCCGGTCGGATATCTCGCCATGCTAGCCGGCGACATCATCCGGCAAGTCTTTGTCATCGCTAACGTACCAGCTACTCTCAAACCGAATGGTCTGTTGCGTGACGATGGTAAGAGGCCCGACGGTATGACACTAATCCCATGGGAGTTGGGGAGGCCCATGGTGTGGGACGCTACATGCGTCGACACACTAGCGCCTTCCCATGTTCCGAGGACATCCGTGGGGGTAGGTGCGGGGGAAGATTTGGCCGAGGATCTCAAGAGGCGCAAACATGCAGGTCTCGACAGAGCCTACACATTTGCTCCCCGACCTCTGGTTCTTCGGGTTTCTTATAAATTATCTGAGCGTTGAGTCGAAGCGACACGTGACCCGAGAGCTGGTGAGTATCTGGCGCAGCGTATCAGCATAGGCATACAGCGGGGCAATGCAGCCAGCTTCTTAGGGACGCTTCCGACTGGTATTGATATGGATCATTTGAGCTACCTCTAGGCCAAGCACGAAGATTATTATCTAGGGTAGAATAGACATTATCGACATCGCATCGCATCGTCATACATTGCGTACACTATAGAAGTAAAAGGATTAACTTTCAAACAATTTACGCATTCGTTGACAAAGTGACGTAATTTTTCTCTATTTTACCCTCGACAACAATCCCCTTGCCCGGCTGTAGATTGTTTGCAACAGTCTGTAGTTAGCTCATTTGTTTCAATTGTAATTATCACAGATCATAATCAACGTAAAATTATAGAAGAAGGTTAATCAGTTCTTTGCCAGGCTTCAGCGATACGACTCGAACGGGCGCTCGTTGCATACGTGCAGTGCAAGCGCGTCATTGACACTTAATGTGGTACGTAATCAAAGTATTTTCGTATGTTTTGGATTAGGTAAATTACTTTTCCGATTCTAACTCTATGTGTAAAGGGACAGGAGAATAATAGTTACATTTTCTGTCTTAACTTCGAACTTTCGAAATTGAGCTTCCGAATTTAGAAAGCTAGTTTCGAAATTGAAAAATATTTAAAACCCTGACGTTTCGTACCCCTTACAGTGTTTGTGCCTTTGTGGTAACTTCGTAAGGTTTTGAAAATAATTAAATGCAATTTATGCAACATAAATTTAGTCTGAATCTTTCTAGTGGAATTGTCTAGATATTTGTTAAAGTTTATTTTCCTACGGTGTCCCCTCCAAGTCTATATCGGCACCTGTATCTGTCTGAATCAGCGGCGACTTTTGATACCGTTCGGTTCGCGGTGCCCTTTGACATCGCGGCACCCCTTGACATCGTGGCGCGGCGCGGTTTCTTCTTTGACTACAACTTGGTTGTAGGTAGCAGGTGTCGGACAATGTAAAAATCAATAAAATAAGGGAGTTTTCAAAGCGTCTAAAAGAATACGTTCCACGCCGATTTCACGCCGATTAGCCGATCGGCGGCGGCGGCGTGGAAAATTTGCCGGCGGCGGCGGCGGGTCGGCGCGGCGCACACGTCTAGATACAAACACAGACCCAAAGGCTTTGTGGCAAAAGGACGCTTGGATGCCATTCCGCGAACTCAAAGTTATAGCCCAACAAAACGTCAGAGAGATCATCAATGTTTAAATCGTAATATATTGAAGAATTTCGCAATTATCATATTTCATACTTATTTACGACGTCTAGGCTACCAGCGTCTATCTGCAATCCTGGGGGGTCATAAAACGAATAAACCTGCGGTAATAAAAGCTGTTTTATTTCTTGTGTAATTATATGACCATTATTATGACCTATTTGTTTTTGCTTTTTGGTTCTTTAGTGTTCCGATATTGTCATTTACGATAGTCTCTTTAAAGGGCATTGTAGAACGCAAATTAAGTTCAAGGAAGGTTGTGAGATACCTAATAATCCAACCTGTCTATTAGAAATAGTCTAACATTCGAATGTGATATTGCACAAAAGACAATATAGATAATTCGATTGTATTCGCTCATCCAAAGCAAACTAAAGATTTTCTAAAGTAAAGAGCATTGGATTACCAATGCTAGAGGCAAGGTGTTAATCTTCTGGAATATGAAGTAGAAAAGTTAACCTGCTAAAAGTCAAAGTGCAGTCGCTTAGAAAAGTTTTGTTTACATCTTTACATTATGAAAAACTGTATTCGGAGAGAATCAAGTTCATAAAAAAACAAGCGAATCAAAAATCAAAATATCAAAACTCTTTATTTCCATAAATACAGTAAATGTACACCTAGAAAAGGTCATATTATAAAATTAAACACTGACACGGAAATAAAGTGAAATTTTAATTTATGTCGCTTCGGTAGACTAAAGAAAAGAAGCGACAAAGAAACCATTAGCCTGTTAGTTGTTATTTTTCGCGTTGGAGCAAAACCGGTCCTAAGCTTTTTTATCCTCTAGACTAGATAATCTGATATTTTATAGTAAGCCTTTTTGATCTTTTGCACTTTGGTTTTGACAATTTGTTTGAATTGAATACTACGCGATGCAATAGCAGTGTATATCTTAACATGAACCATTGGGCAATAGTTTTTTCTTCATTACATCCAGCATTAAAACGGCAAAAGCGATTTTGATAAATGAGATATCAAAATACTCGTCTGGTCTCTTTTATGGTTCTTGCTACATTTTGTAGGCCTTCGCCCTCTCATTTGGCAGAAAAAAGTGAAAAATTGAGGACCGATTCGTTTTTTTTTCCTTTAAAGTACTTATTTCCCGAACGTTACAGTTGGTGTGTCTGTCAAGAAAGCTGTTTAGAACAAATAAATAATCTATAGTATCCATCCATACTAATATTATAAATTCGTAAAATAAATTATGTCTGTCTGTTACGCTTTCACGCCGAAACGGCTAAACGGATCTTATTGAAATTTGACATGGAGATAGAAGGTATCCCGGAGACTGATAAAGACTACTTTTTATACTTTATATTTATATATATTTTATTTTATGAAAAGCTCGAGCAAAGCCGTGGGCAGAAGCTAGTATATTTTTTTTATTGGAACGAAGTTCCTTATCGCGCGTTGTGAAAGGGGGCTAGACGGAAAAAATTCATACGAAAAGTTGTAACGACACTTTTTGCTATAGTAAGCTATTGTAACCAGTGCGGCGTGCGCATGTTTCTCTGTCTGTCTCTCTCTCTCTCTTATGAACTTCGTTCCATCCGGGTGTCCCTTGACACCTCTCAAGTTTTTTTTCTCGCACTGTACCGTCCAGCCCAAAGTAAGAGCGTGTATGTGACATGATTCGATGCAAGACACTTAGTTAATTGGCTGAGAAAAACATTAATCAATCTGCTGCTTCAAACAAACAATGCAACTAATCACACGCAAGCACGATCAATTAATTGATCATAGACATGAATGAAACTGTCAGAAATATTTTACCTGTATAAAATCTGCGAGTGATATGGGATTCAATTCTGCTAAGCAATCGCTTTAGCGCAAGTCAGAATAGGGCCCTAGAATGGACCAAACCTTATCAAAATATTCTTTTTTCTCGTTTTCATAGTGAGATGGTACCTTATCAAAGTAAATGTACGATTGTTTTTTTAAATAATCTTAGAATAGAAACAAATTCGTAAATACTAGTTATTAACAATTGAAACAATTGAGACTGTTGTAAACAATCTAGAGGTAGCTCAAAAATCTGTCCCACAGTTTTTCAGTTCAAAATGGTTCCTACACATTCTGAACGCGCGCGGACCATAGAGTACCTACCTCTCTACACCTAGCTGCCGGCTTGTTAGTGTGAAAACCAAATTAATTATCCGGACCCGAAACTACACAAGTTATAAACAATCTTTTGTATTTATTTATTGTCTATTCTTTAAGCGATTGTGGATTGGTTGGAATAAAAGAGTTTAAATGTATTTTATTGAGTCTATTCAATACACAGTAAACACGAGTAGGTACAAGAAATTACATTTACGATAATCTATAATACTTAATCAGGATATGTAGGTATGTTATAGTATAAGCAGAGGATGTAGAGTGCTCGGCTTAGCCAGTAAAAATGCCGAATATTCGGAACGCGTTTGCGCCACGTACTGTATCTAAGCTAAACTGTGTCACTACAAATAAAACTTCTGGTGCTTTTATTTTTGCATTATCTTTATACTTACCTATCCAATAAATAATAATCTAAAAAGACATTAAATTTAGCATTACCTACACCTAATTAGCATAAACATCAGCTGCTCTTCCACTAACACCATAAACTTTAATTAATTTTAATATGTTCTTAGATAACGATCAACAAGTTTTACTTATTGTAAAGATGTGTGTTGTAAAATAAATTATAACTGTGTGAAAATAGAGTTCACAATCACATCACACTAATATTATGAATGCGAAAGATTGGATGTTTGTTTGTGCCAAAACTGCTAAACGCATCAAATAAGTTCCCATGGGATATAATAGTAGATTATGCACCATGTGTGTAAATCATCACTTTGAATCCAGAGCGCACCTCAGGATTCTAGTAAATAGTCTCTCGCTTCGCTCGTGACTTGTTCTAGAACCCTTTTTGAGCTCGGCTGACGCCTTCGAGCTTCAATGACGCCCGTGACGTAATCACTGCTTTACGCACTAGACGCATAATCTTTCAAATAATGAAATTGGTTTCATAACTGTTTCAATTAAATAAACAATAAATAAATAAATAATCTGATTACTATTAAACGTGTCCATAGAAACAACGCGTGTAAAGCCGCGGGCAGAAACTAGTGCAAGATAGTTTAATGGCTGGCACCAATAGTGTTAAAATGAAGAGTTAATATCGAAAAGGGGCCTCGTTCAAAGCGTTTAGTCGTAAAATGTGGAAATCCAGATAATTATCTCGGCGATGGAGTATTGTTGTGGCTGAGAATAGATTCATTGTGAGTCTTCATAATGTGCACAAGTTAAAATGAGGGACATTTTGCCAAGTACTGACGGGTGTTACGAGGCGTATTGTCAGCACCATTTGCAGCGAGCATGATACGTTACGTCGTGTGCTAAAATCTGTTTCGTTGCTCGTTGCAAGCAGCTTCTCTCCCCGTACTGACTGCACGAACGCTCGCTGTGTTACACGTTATGTTACAACCCGTAACTCCGGTCAGTACTACCACAGATTAGATAACGTTACTGTACTACCTTAATACTCGTATTATCGAGGGAAAAGAAAAGCTGCTAAGAAAAAAAATGTGGTAATGCGAGTGTTTTGTAGCTTATTACAATCATTAGAAAAATAGCACTCCGGGAGTGCCGGCAGAAGTGAAAACTTACATCTTACGATCTTACGCTTTTTCGATCAGCATCACGTGACCCTGACGCGAGTTTGAAAGTTTTTACCCATACAAAAAAAGTGCTCAGCGCCGCTAAAGAAGTTTTCACTTCAAAAATATATACATAAATCAAATCAAAATCTAAAAGATTATATCAGGCATCGAAGGTCCATAGAATCGCAGCCAGCGTGCGGTAAGCATTTTCGCCGCAACCGAGACACTCGTTGACGCCTGGCTTACAGCGGTAAGCAAGGCGTCAACCAACCGCTTGTAGCAAGTTGTACGATCGAGCTTTTTGATGAGCGTGTGTAGTCAGCGAGCTTGCTGCTAGCTGTCGCCGTGTTGAAGGACTGCGGGAGGGGTTCTGGACCACTGCGGGGGGCGGTGATTCGTCGATGTTTCTGAGTTCCAGATTCAGAATGTAAAGAATTGTAGAGTCAATCGAATAAACTTAGGAACTCTCATGGTTCTTCAACTTTCTAAACTTTTGAGTCACGGCGCATACATGGGGTGCCGGCTTAGAATTTGCACCAACCCAACTCTTCCCGCAGATGTCGTAAGAGGCGACTAAGGGATATTTACCGGGGGCGGGCAGCAGCGACAATTCTACCACCGAACTGCGATCCCCAACCCGCATGGCCAGCGTGGTGATTATGGGCATTACCCCCATGAGATAAAAGCCAATAAGGCGCTTATCAAGGGGAGGCCTGCGTCCAGTAGTGGACCAATACAGGCTGTGGAGGTTGAGGTTGAGGCATGCAACTGTGCCGAAACATCCCGTTATCAATGATTATAGAGTCAAATTTATCATGGTATACACATGCCTATCAACCTGAATTTTGATTCTTATAGGGCAGGGTAAGGATCCCATTCCAAAACGGAGTTTAACGGAGTCCTGGCGTTCCAGACTAAACAAAAACAAACACGATTTGATCTGTCGTCGTCGACGCCTTCGAAAATTATTTAGACCGTTCTCTATGCATACCTTGCTTTCTAGAACAAGGCCACTTGAGAGCATCTTGAGCACCATTTCTCTGAATCGAAACCAATTCAGAGAAATTACGACCCATCATCGATTGAAGTAGGCAACGAAAATCATCATCTACATATAGATAGATAGATATAAAAGTATACATTTATTCACAAAGAAAATTATACAAGTATTTACAATTGAAACAATTGAGCTAACTGCCGACTGTTGCAAACAGTCTACAGATAGCTCAACTGATCCATATCAATCAACACCAGTCGGAAGCGTCCCCAAGACGCTGGCTGCATTGCCACGCTGTATGGCAATGCTGATACGCTGTGCCAGATATTCACCAGCTCTCGGGTCACGTGTCGCTTTGACCAGACGCTCAGATAGTTTTTTGAAAACCCGAAGAGCCTCGGTACCCCACGGACCTAGGGTCTCGACTCCAAGGGGAGCAAATGTGTAGGCTCTGTCGAGACCTGCATATTTGCGCCTCTTGAGATCTTCGGCCAAATCTGCCGCCGCACCCGCCCTCACGGATATAAAATACTTTTATTGGAAACAATTTTCTAATGAAACAATTATAATAGCAGTGGAAATTGGCAGTTTTATCATTCAAGAGCGATCTCTGCGAGACAGCCAGGTATGTATAGGATCGTCGGATATACATACATCTGTGTGCATCTAATATATATATATACTACTTTAAAACATTATAAATACATTACATTAAACACATAACAATTACAAAAACCATACAAACCTACACCAATATAAAACATATAAACAACACCACTTAGCAAGAGAACGCCACCTCAGAAACGTGTATCAAAGAATCTTTTACGAGCTATCTATTTATACATTTCGCAGACATTTTTAATTACGAGGGTATCTATAAGTCTGGTATGAACCCTTTTAGTCGGATGGGTATTATCCAGCCCCGTAAAACCCCTTTTATGGGTTATAAAACCAAGTGGGGATATACAGTACTCGGAAGATGCGGTATTACTTGTTGCACTTTTACAACTGAGTGGTTAAGCCCGTGGTTTCGCTCGTGGGGTTAAATGATCACTACAGCTTCAAGTAAGCTAAAAGTAGTAAGTAAGCTGAGCCATTGGGAGAGCGTGCTCCTTCTTATATAGGTAAGCATCATGAAAACCGTCTTAACTTAGCCAGGTATAATCTTGGAATACATCTTAAGGCGCTAACCCGACCCAAATCAGCGCCACCACCTATTTTATCTTATTAAACTACAAAATCGATTTTTGAAAAGTCCTTCGTTTATCTTAATAATAAGATAAAATAGGTGGTGGCGCTGATTTGGGTCGGGTTAGCGCCTTAACTTAGCCAGGTAAATAATCAATAAGTAGGTGATTCTGTAAGTACCTACGCTTTAACATCAATAATAAAAAAGGGGTAGAATTAGGTGGACATTATGTTAACAAATCCGAACAAAGAACTAAATTTACATGAAAATATTCAGTTATTCCGTGATCAGCATGTTTCAGGCGCATGAAACTGTGCCGGAATGTTGGAAAGCTCATAACTCAATTCGTGGTAAATATCCCGTTAAAGACTTTAGTGTATAACCATGATGGATTTCAAAGTTAAATTCAAATGCTTGTAGAGATAAAGATACAACAATATTTATTAATCAACAAGTAAGTAGGTATTCATTACGAATGTAAGCTAAGGGTTAACTACGAACCCTGTTTGTCTTGTTTGGTTTAATAAAAAAAAAAAAAAGCTTGGTTGAAGTATGTATTTTAAATTGTGTTTAAATCAAGAACAAGAAAGTTAATTTTTGGTTAAATGCTGCAGGATTGTTTATCTTTTTGCAGATAATTAAAAAATCTTTTGCATAGATGTGAGTGAGTGAAATAATTTAAAAGAGACCATAGGAAAAAAACTTCACCGCTTTGCAATAATAGCGTAGCTTTTTAATTTAACCCTTTATTAAAGGAACCCTTAAAGGAAACCTATGTAAACACTAGTTCTAATTTTTGATCGTAATTTTCTTTGTGAATAAAGTACCCTTTACTTTGTTATTTTCTTTTAAATTATATATGTTTGCGTTACAAATAAACAATTCTATTGACGTGACAACGTCTTATAAATTGGTTTGCCGGGTGACACTTCAAGAAACTGCGTTACGCGTTACGCTCCGCTCACGTTATGCAGACATAAAAAGTGAAAGGAACTCAAAGTCGTTGTCACGTAAAACTTTCGCCCGTATACCGACTTTACAGGCAACCAATTTTATTATTATATTCTAATACCCTTATAAGAAACTTAATACCAGGAGTTTTGGAATATTATCCGCCTCTTACGTTCATTTGGTCCGGTTGATTTTTTTTCATATACATTTACATAATATATAGCAGAGTTGGCACTAGGCTGGCACCGACGTGTAATTTTTTTTTTTTGCTAAAGATCAAATAATATTGTGTCATAATTTATGACATATTATCCCAGGAGTAGGTAGGTGAGATAACTGTACATGTTATGACTATCCAAGCATGCTGTACATTTTTGTTTGTATTTTTTAAACATAGCTGTAAGTCTCAGCAAAATTAAAAAAAATGTAGATTATACTTACGCAAGAATGATTACCAGTCAGTCAGTCAGGACAAATTGTTCTTTAACTATAAATAAATCCATTTGATTTGCAACTTCTGGACAGCACACACTTTTTACTCTATTTACTGGTTCGGTTTATTTAACTGCTAAAGATATTGATTTACAGTTCAAAACTGAAAAGGTTTATGTTTATGTTCAAGTTATTATTGTTGCGGGAAAATTGCTTTTAAGGCAAATGTCCTAAAGTGTAAAATCGACTAAACGTCTTGTCAATATGATTTAGAGTTTGCGCGTGATTGTGTTCAGTTTAATTTTAACTTCACATTCTTGTATTGGTTGCTCAGCTGAGGAGAGAAGGGTTAGAAACCAGCTTATTCAGGTTTTTTTAACCTTTCAAAAATATGGTTTTATGGTCAAACTGCGAGAAAGCGCAAATAGCGAATTGATATAACATGAGGTCGCCATAATTATGGCGAAAGTCATCGAAAATGCCCGGTCAGTAAGATTCTCCATGGACGAAGGATTCGAATTCATTCACTAATTTTTGACAGTGGCAGTACAGTACATCAAACAAAATTTAAGTCAGCTGAGTGACAAACAACAAAAAAAAAATTGGTTGTCTGTAAAGTCGGTTTACTGACGATAGTTGAACGTGACAACGTCTTAAGAAAATACTGATGGAATGGTAGCATTTGATACTCGATCAAAACATGTAAATGTACTATAGTATAGCAGCTGTCCACGCAGACGCATCGCTCACTCAAGTAGGAAAGAGACGGATGTCGAGCGCTCTCGCTTGCACTTCAAGCCTTACATGGAACGCCTCAGAGCGTGGTAACGCCGCATGACGTCATGTTTTTTCGTGCGTGCAGCCGGCTCTATCGAATTATAAGACGTTGTCACGTCAAAAGTTTTCGTTTACTACCGCTGACCTGTGATAGTAAATACGGGTTATTGCAGTTTTCCCCCTTGACAAATCCCCCTTAAGGGGGAAAACTGGAATTCATTTTTTTGACTTCCAGTTTTCCTCCTCGAGGGGGATTTCAAGTGGGAAAACTGGAATAACCCGTAAATACTGACTAGGTTACGGAGCGTGTTACACAGCGAGCGTTCGTGCAGTCAGTACGGGGAAAGAAGGCGTGAGCAACGAACAACGAGACGGATTTTAGCACACGACGTAACGTATCATAATTATGCTCGCTGCGCATGGTTACGGCCCAACATCGATCCGTACTACGGATCGATGTTGGGCCGTAACCATGCGCACCGTAGTACGGATCGATGTTGGGGCGTAATGTGGGTACGGATTCCGTACCCACCTTTAAGGTCGTCAAAGTTACTGCTTATATGCAAAAAATCACTCAAAATCATTCGAAACTATAATCAAGTTCGTATGAAACTACCAATAGTTCTTTGCAGATCCAAATCTCTGTCATGTTAAGAAAATAAGGTAATAAATTTATTCACAAAGAAAATTATACTAGTATTTACAATTGAAACAATTGAGCTAACTGCCGACTGTTGCAAACAGTCTACAGATAGCTCAACTGATCCATATCAACACCAGTCGGAAGCGTCCCCAAGACGCTGGCTGCATTGCCACGCTGTATGGCAATGCTGAAAATTAATTAAGAAAATTAGTTCCTTTCAGTAAGTATTCGGTAAGGGTGCTGCAAGACGCCTATTGTGTGGAAGGAAACGATAACTTCTATAGTTTTTACTAGCTGCATTCTTACCTATTACCCGTTTTCCCGTAAAAAAAGTAGCCTATGTTCATCAGGAATAATGTGAGCTTCTATTGGTAAAAGAATTTTTCAAATCGGTCCAGTAGTTTCGGAGCCTATTCAATACAACAAACAAAGAAACAAACATAGTTTTTATAAACTATGCAAAAGAGGTACTCCGATCTCTGGTCGGCCAACATAGAGAGGGAACCTTAAGCTTGTCCGCACACCTGGAAGCTGTACCGCTGCAGCGCACAACAAAAATGTGCATTCAATTATGAGATTTAACTCGTAGCATTTAGATGAATTTTATATTGACGGCATCAGATGACAGATAACTCGCGGACCACTCGTTTGAAGCCTGCGAGAATTTTTAACCCCCGACGCAAAAAGAGGGGTGTTATAAGTTTAACGTGTCTGTCTGTGTATCTGTGTATCTGTCTGTGGTATCGTAGCTCCCAAACGGATTAACCGATTTTCGTTTAGTTTTTTTGTGTCATAGATAAATTTATCCCGAGTGTTCTTAGCGATGTTTCACAAAAATCTGTTCAGCCAATAAACGTCGACGGTTTTTTTTTTAATTTTAGTTTTGTCTATACTAACACTTTCATGGCCTTGAACGCACTTGCTCATCTGGAGCTCCGAGACTGGGCAAATAATGCGTTAAAATATATCTAAGGTTAACGGGTTTAAAGCCCATCATTTTAACGCACGTTTTTGTACTGCGTGATAGCGGTATTGCATTAATGAGCGCAGAGCCTTAACCTATAAAAAACATCCAGTTTCTAACCTTTAAAAAATATCGAAATCTGCAGAAAAAAATCATTAGTAGAACAAGGATGGAACGCATCAAAAGTAACGGAACGTTCAAAATAAATAAGTCTATGATGGCCCTTTCCTGCAATTCCGAAAACATAAAAGTTCATATAATTGTCTTATTATTGCAACGTCCTCCTGCAATATTGTACCTATATCATTTTTAATTAAACCACAAATCTTTGGCTTGCACGAAACCATCAATCAATCTGCAATCTTTTGGTTTTACGAGTTCCAAATTGTACAGGTTTATAGTACGGCTAATAAACTAGCAACAAAACTACTACAGTAGTACCTATATGATTTTGGTGTTTCGTTATTCTCCGGTATTTCGAAATAAATTGTCAATACCTTGCTGTGCAAAAAGGCTTACTATAAAATTTCAGATAATCTAGTCTAGAGGATAAAAAAGCTTGGGACGGGTTTTGCTCCAACTCGTAAAAGAACAACTAACAGGCTAAAGGTTTCTTCGTATCATCTTTACTTTAGTCTTCATACCGAAGCGACAGAAATCAAAAATATCACTTTATTACCGTGTCAGTGTTTGGTTTTATAACTTGACCTTTTCTTAGTGAACATTTATTGTATTTGAGGAAATAAAGAGTTTTTGATTTTTATTTTTGATTTCGACTTCCGGTATTCCTTAATACAGTCTTCTGGATATTGCAGCACCAGCTGATAGAACCAGGTACCTACCTACTACGTTCACTTTCAATTGCAAATTTAAGATTTTTTAGTTTACTTCGAGCCACTGCTGGGCATGGATTACAAAATAAATTCGATTTGACTTCCGCGTTAAAATTTATATAAATACTAGACAATCGCCTCGCGGTTTCAATCGCGTAGTTCCCGTTCCCGTGGGAATTCCGGGATAAAATATAGCCTATGTCACTCCCTGAAAAGTAAACTTTCTAACGGTGAAAGAATTTTTCAAATCTGTCCAGTAGTTTCCTATTCAATACAAACAAACAAACAATCATATCTTTCCTCTTTATAATATTAGTATAGATGTACATTAAGTCAATAAGTAGGTATAGCTACTTCAAAATATTTCAACCAGGGTGGTAAGCTTCAGAAAAAAGGTAAAAAAATATTAAGTATTTTATTCTTTTCTAATGTACGAGTTGGGCGTATTTCAATAAAACAACAAGATTTCAGGTTACCTCAAAAGAAAAAAGGAACCCCAGGATCACTTCCTTGTTCGTCTGTCTGTATATTTCTAAGAAATCAAATAATATCCCAAAAAAATTCGACTGTGATGGGAATTGAACCCGCATCCTTCCTGTATAATTCACTACACGTGATGTTACGTTCCATATTCAAATACGTTCCAAAGTACTGAGGCAGTTCAAAAGTTATTTAAGGAACATACAAATTACCAGTTGTAATAGACCTAAACCTAGTAATAAAAGTAAATAATTGCAATAAACTTGCACATGGCCTTAGACCGTGGCCTATCACATTTCATGTGTGTTATAAACACGCGCCTTTAAAAACGGCGAGGTAGAGGCCAAAGATTTTCTACTAAATACCGCGTACTTTACTTCGCTCACGTGGTACTTACCTCTGAGTGTAATATGGCTTTCATTTGATTTGATTTGATTTATCACTCAGGAATAATAATTTAGCTGCAAATCAAGCTATTTATCTAATTAATTAAAAGTATTGTACTAATAAAAAAAATATTTTAGTAAATTTTTTACCGAATTAGTGGGCAATGACCCTTCAAAATGGAATTCTAATGGAATTCCATTTTGACATTTGGCATTTATCAAAAAAAATTCAACCATTTTGATGCTTCGTCAAGAGCCCAAGATATCCAAATTCATAGATACGCACTATAAAAATAACCCTCGCGGGTAAAAAAAACTAAAAATGGCAAGCAAATGTGCATCAGTCGCGGATCACGGCCCCAAACCGAGCCTGTGGATTCAGTTACACGTGGCGAATGCAACCTTTGATGCAACGATTATGAGCTGTTGTTATTATACGTAATAGGCCGATTAGATTAGTTAGATATTAAGTTATGAGTCTAACTAGATAACAGCCAGACAGTTGCTAATCGTTTTCTAGTTGTAAAATTCTAAAATTTTAGTTGTATTTTTCTTTACAAAAAAACAGTCTTGAAATTCCTGTAAAAAATATATTTGTAGGTAGTTTTTTTTTATCAAACAGTACCAAATAGGAATAAAATTATGAGACCATCTCCGGATTTGTTCTGAACAAAAACGAGAGAATCATCAAAATTGATCAATAATTGGCGAAGATATCGCGTATACCTATAACAAACAAACTACAGCAACAAAAAAAATGAGAAACCCTTAAACCTACTCTTATAAAATACTCTTACTCGTCTTGGAGACGCTTCCGACTGGTATTGATATGGATCAGTTGAGCTACCTGTAGATTGTTTGCAACAGTCTGCAGTTAGCTTAATTGTTTCAATTATTGTAATTGTAATTTATTTCTATTAGTTCATTGTAATTTTCTTTGTGAATAAAGGTTATCTATAAGAAAATAAAACTTATATTTTTTCTATTATTTGGTCCACTCTTGGCCTAGTCAAGCTATTAATAGAGAATAGTGGAAGGACGAACGGGAGGCCTTTACCCCGCAGAGGGACCGTATAGGCTAAATAAGATAAATAAACAATAAAATAACAATAAAAATACTACTAAACACTTAAGTATTTTATGAAGAATATTTTTTATAAAAGTATTAAGTTGAAGATTAAACCCTAAAACGGTTTTAGAAGATTGAACTGGATTAAAATTTTGACATTGGCTGATATCTACTTTTTTTTATTCTAAAATAAATCTACGGTCTTATAAGATAAGACTAATAATTGAACCTAAAGACATCTATAGTAATATTATAAAGAGGAAAGATTTGATTGTTTGTTTGTTTGTATTGAATAGGCTCAGGAAAAAACTGGACCGATTTGAAAAATTCTTTCACCGTTAGGAAGCTTACTTTTCAGGGAGTGACACAGGCTATATTTTATCCCGGAATTCCCACGGGAACGGGAACTACGCGGGTGAAACCGCGAGGCGATCGTCTAGTGAGTCTACATAATATGATGGTAACTAAATTCCTGCCTTATTTTCTTGACTTCTAAAAAACTACATTATTTTTAGTAGGTACCTACTATTAAAAGAAACACAAATAAACAAATCAACATAACAGAAGTTTCCGATTATCAATTGAGTTAATTGATATTCGTAAACTTTTCGACGCTCGCTCATTTAACAACCATATAATACGCGACCAAAATTTAACCTTTTCACCGAGCAAAAGAGAATTCAGTGACATTAAAAATATATTCTATTTCTAATAGAATAGAGTTCAAGGTTCAATAAAGACTTTTTGGCTATAGAGTAGCATTTTGGCATACTGCCAGGTACCGTGGTTTATAGACAAATATGCTGATGCAAGTTTTGGTAACAAACAACGTCACAAGTGTTCGTTTGGAATCGGTTGAATTTGTGAGATCAAACGTTTTGCGTCACACTACTGGTCAGATTTGCTGAAATTATCGTAAAATTAGGTACCTAGTTACGGATTAGTTATTAAGGTATTTATGTTAAATTGAATGATCATTGAACCATACTTAGATTTATATAGGTTTAAAAAGTATTTAAGATTAAATGTAAATTAAAGCTCTTTATTTATCTGATTCATTTTAAATTGAAAAATATCGTTCTGTCCATCCAAATGTCATGAAAGATCAATTAGAATTATTTTTTATTAGGTTAATATTCAAACAAAAAACGCCTGTGCATAAATAAACAGACACTTGGGCCTATATTAGGCCAATTTGCACCTTTTTTTTCAGCTGAATTGACGACAGCGTACAAAGAAGATTCCAATATTTTTCTTGCCCCATGTATGTTTTCGTAGGTTAATTGGTTTTTTGTTTGATATAATTGTTTTTAGTTGCATATGGAGCTCTGAGCGGTCCGATCCATTTTATGGTGGAGACATTGCTAATAATTTTTTTTTTTGTTTAGTTTTTATTAACTGTAAGTTCCCAATAAACAAAAAAACTTCGTACATATCTATCTCTCTACTGTCCTGAAAAATAAACTTGGTTCTATAAAAAATATATCTTAGAATCTAAGATATTTTTTGTTAACTGCTTAGTCAAATGGAACAGACACAAAATCTCAGTCCGCGTTTTTGTTAATACGCATATTATTTTCAAACGTTGCCAATCTTTTAGAGCATGGAGAAAAGTAACCAAATTCAATTACATTAAGATTTTACCCTTATTTAATACTCAGTAGATAAGTTTCCTGGTTTTGAGGCGAAAGATTTTGGCAAAGGAGAATATCTAAGCTGTTTTGCTCCAAATCGAAAACTAACAACCTGACAAGGTAAAGGTTTCTTGTACACTTCCCTATTTTATCTTTTACTAGACGATCGCCTCGCGGTTTCACCCGCGTAGTTCCCGTTGCCGTGGGAATTCCGGGATAAAATATAGCCTATGTCACTCCCTGAAAAGGAAGCTTCTTAACGGTGAAAGAATTTTTCAAATCGGTCCAGTAGTTTCGGAGCCTTGTATTGAATATATAAACAAACAAACAAACAATAAAATCTTTCCTCTTTATAATATTATAGTATAGAAAAAAAGCTGGACAATCCACACGCAGCACTATCCAACTCCAAGCTCAGCAGAGCTAGTGTTATGGGTACTATACTAAATGATGATGACTGATATACTAAATACAATATTTAGAGATTTTATCTATACATAGAAAATACCCAGAACACCCTGAACAAATATCTGCAGATCGTACAAACATTTGTCCCAAGGCGGGAATCGAACCCGCAACTTCCAGCGTCGCAGGCAGACCTTCGCACTACGCGCCACATCGGTCGTCAGTCCTGATCACTTTATTTTCCATTTTACTTACATTAATGTTATGTACCAAAAAAGAAATTTATTCACAAAGAAAATTATACTAGTATTTACAATTGAAACAATTGAGCTAACTGCCGACTGTTGCAAACAGTCTACAGATAGCTCAACTGATCCATATCAACACCATTCGGAAGCGTCCCCAAGACGCTGGCTGCATTGCCACGCTGTATGGCAATGCTGATACGCTGTGCCAGATACTCACCAGCTATCGGGTCACGCGTCGCTTCGACCAGACGCTCAGATAGTTTTTTGAAAACCCGAAGAGCCTCGGTACCCCATGCATCTAGGGTCTCGACTCCAAGGGGAGCAAATGTGTAGGCTCTGTCGAGACCTGCATATTTGCGCCTCTTGAGATCTTCGGCCAAATCTGCCGCCGCACCCGCCCTCACGGATGTCCTCGGAAGATGGGAAGGCGCAAGTGTGTCGACGCATGTAGCGTCCCACACAATGGGCCTCCCCAACTCCCATGGGACTAGTGTCATACCGTCGGGCCTCTTACCATCGTCACGCAACAGTCCATTCGGTTCGAGAATAGCTGGTACGTTAGCGGTGACAAAGGCCCGCCGGATGATGTCGTTAAGGCTAGCGTGGCGAGATATCCGACCGGCGGCCCTAGTGCACGATAATCCGTGATGACCAAGCTGTTCGACAGCAGTACCGCACTGGCATTGATGAGGCGCGCAACACCTTGCACCCAACCGGAGACATGTTTTACTTACATAATTTGAAATCTCTAACGTGTCTGAGACTCCTGTAAGGTGTAAAGGAAATAAAGCACTTTGATTTTGGTGTTTGCAAAAAAATGAAGGGAAATCAATGATGCAGACATAGATAATGAAAAGAAACGTGCGTGAGTAATCAAGTTAATTATAAATTACTATTAGCTATGTCGGAAATCATAAGTAATGGTTTATACTTACTTACCGGGACTTTAATGAACCAACTTATTGCGTTTTGTTAGACTTTGTATGAGTATGTACCTTACCTATAGACAACGTTAAAAATTTCAATAGCACATTTGTCATTAAGAGGAGGAGGTTCTGACGACCTCGGTGGCGCGGCGGGCGAAGGTCCGCCTGCGGCGCAGGAGGTTACGGGTTCGATTCCCGCCCCGAAACAAACGTTTGAACGATCTACAAATATTTGTTGCTGGTGTTCTGGTCGTTTCTATGTATAATTAAAAATATCTATCTATGTAATGTATTATATTAAGTATATCAGCCATAACACAAGCTCTGCTTAGCTTGGGGCTAGATGATGGTGTGTGGATTGTCCAGCATTATTTATTTAAGGTTTTGTTATTATAGTGCGTAATCCTCGCACTCTGGATAATTTCTAATTTCTAAGAAATCGAATTATATCGCAAAAATTTTCGACTTCGACGGGACTTGAACCCGCGTCCTCCCCTCAGTACGGGAATGTGATAACCAACAACTACACCACGAAGTCAAGTGACGTGGTGACATTATTTATTTATTTATTCTCGAGTCGGCGCGTGTATTTTTTTTTATGTATTTTTTATGTACGCATAACTTTTTTGTTACATTATCAAAATGTGCCAATTAACGAAGCTTAGGTACTTAGAACCTTAACACACAGCTCGCAAATCGTCAGTGTGATAATAAGGCTAGCACCGTCTGTCTATCCGTTCGCCGCCGGCCTTTATCTCTGTAAATTTAAAAAAATATACCTCTTTCGTTTTTCGTCGATTGAAAATGTACCTAAGTATCTAAAAATTAACAGTTTTATATTTGAACGCTTATTTATGTTGTAGCTTGTGGTAGCGGTGCTGGATGGATGAGCTACCTGTCCTTTATTATAAAAAACTAGCTCCCTTTTCCGCACCTGCAAACCAACCTTAAGTTTTTGGTTAAATAAAGTATCCACGTTTATATTCTGAACTAAAGTAATGGAACCGTCTAGATTTAAAATGCAAATTGAGCAGAAAGTAAGTAATTTTGTAGGGAAGGCGTCTCTCATGTGTCTCAAGACTAAAATAAGTTTTAATATTTGAAAAACCTTTTTAAAAACAAGCTTTTAATGCATTGTCATCCAAACTAAACGTGTATACAAAATTTCAGCTCCATCGGTTGAAGATATCAGCTTTAAAATTGAGTTGCTAGATTCCACCCGTACAAACATACATTGCAAGTTAAGTAAAAGCTTTTAGTTACATCATAAAACTTTTCTTGATTTTGCATCGGAAATGACGGTTTAGGAATGTTGGTAGAGAAGACAACTGTAACAAAAAAATGCGCTTTTGACGCCATTCGAAAACCCTTTATCTTGGTAAGTGTTGGACATCTTCGAGGAAGTTCGCGGTGTTACACCTCCGTGTCTCGGAAAGCACGTTAAGCCGTTGGTCCTGCGCCTGACCTCTCCCCGGTCGTGTCGTTCTATTGTCCCATCGGGTTATGAGAGTGAGGGAATAGAGAGTGCACCTTTGTTTACGCACACACTTGTGCACTATAATATGTCCTGCGCATCTGGCTAGTCGCCGATGAGACTGGCGCAGTGGTCGAAATTCGGCTAGGAGGACATTAATGTTATTATTTCAGTACGTCACAAGCGGGTCTGCATAATTTTTTGCAGACAAGTGTGAAAGTGAAGGCGGTGCAGTAAGCTTTCGACATCCGTGCGTGCTGATGTTGTACCGAAACCTTACCGAGAAATCAGAAAAGACACTAACCTTATTAGTCGAATCTAAATAACCATCAAAAAGTTTTGGGACCTCTTTATGAAAGAATCTAAGTTAGACCGTCATATATTTGCGTGGGTAGCGTAGCGTTCAAGTTGAATTTTGCGACCTTGCCCGCGCGATCCAGTGCCCGAAATCCGGAACGTAAACTGTTAACCCTTGCGTAGGGTTGCCAGTAAACACTTCCTTAAAACAAATCAAACGGGCTAAAAGCACCAAGGCTTCAAATTCATACCTTGTACTTGTACTTTACCGTCCACTATTTGGAACAAACATTTTTAGGGACCAAATTCAGCCCCAACTTCAAATACAGTGGCACAGTGGTTGAAAGACCGCCTGCAACGCTGTGGATTCGACTACCAACGCCGGACAAAAAATACATAGGTTTGTATCTACGCCCAATGCCAATCTGGCACTTGGTCTCTCTAATCTACATGTAGATTACCATCTATCTGCCTGTCCGTTATCAATCCGTTTTAATTCTATTTCATCGGATAGATAAGTCCTAAAACTTTAAAAGTCTGGAGACGTGTGGCAGCCCTAGCGCTTCCTCCCGAAATAGGGAAGTTTAATGACGAGCGGGAACTCGTAAAACATCAAACGTTTCAGGGATGTCAACTTTAAATAAATTAAATATTTAACTCTCTTGCATTTAACGTGCGAGATTTTATGATGATTATTTTGCGGCAGGTTCTGATTCCGAATGAGGTAAAGTTTGTAATTTATGATCTTAAAAATAGCTTTATTAGTATTCAGGTACCTACCTCATATTAAAATGTATTCGGCTCGAACTTAAGACCGGCCTTGGTGATGGTGGTCCATGGAAATGGTTTCCTTTCCTACATAGGTATTAATGATAGCAAAACCACAGCAATTTTTTTTTAGTTTTTCTTCTTTCTGTTGAAAGAGTTCTATTTCAAAAGCCTACTCAGTTTTTGTAGTTTAGTTCAATCGAAATTTGAAATAAAAAAAAAGTGCCAACCCTATTACCACCCTGTCTTGAACAAAACATCACCTCTTCGCTAAGTAAGTACTTACCTCAATCTACAAAAGAGTCCTTATCACGTCGATGTAAGGCACAAAGACAGGGGCAACCTTGTTTTCTACTAGGTTACCTTCAAATCTTCCAAATTCAAACTGGGATCTTCCGAATTCAAACTTTACTCGTAGAAAGCTCGAGAACTGCTGAGTCCGGAAGTATTTTGATGGATAGATCCGGACTCGAATTTATTTGGACCAAGGAGGTCAATAAAAGCCAAATGTCTGAGTAGGTTATTTTGTTTGATTAAACTCTTGGCGACAACACTACATAACATAGTGTAACAAGCTTTCAATTAATCTATTATAAGAGAAAGGACGAACAGACAGACGGGCAAGCCGAAATTATTAGCTAAAGGTTTCTTGCTAACTACGGAACTCTAATGAAATATGGCTTGGTTTGATGCTTAGATTGTCGTTATTTTTCTTGATTTTTTGTTTACACTTGGATCTGAGATTGTCACGAAAATTACGATTTACGATTTTAGTGATTTTAGTCACTAAAATAGTACCAAGGTAGAGTTTTCCTGTGTCTTATGATATTATGTTGTTCGGCATTTTTTAATATAATCTTTAGTAGGTAAGTACTATTTTTTTACATAGGTACATCAGATGCTAACAATTTAATTTGATATGATACTACGAGTAGCTTCTGCCCGCGGCTTCGTACGCGTTGTTTCTATGGAAACGTTTTGAGGTAATTTCTATCCCATGGGAACTGAGTCATGGGATAAAAAGTCGCCTATGTTTGATTACGGGGTTAGACTTACCTGTATGCAAAATTTCAGCCTTATCAGTTCAGTAGTTTTGGCGTGAAGAGATAACAAACATCCATCCATCCATCCATCTATCCATCCAAACTTTCGCATTTATAATATTAGTGTGATGTGATGTTGGAATAGAACATAAAAATTATAGTTAAGTAAAGTTAGTAAATTATTTATTAAGTAGGTAAATTAAATAATACACAATTTTTTGTAAGTACCTAGTTCTCTTTTCGAATCACATTACATGCACAAAAATGACATACATAAAAATTCTTAGGTAAGTACTTGTTTAACTACCTGGTTTATTTTTTATATCAAGAAATACAACCCTTGCAGTTTTACGATTATAAAATAAACCTGACGCCAGCCCGTAAAATATGAACAGTTGAACACCCCACGCAGTTGGCACCACATTTATCATAGAACAACAGAGGTCCAAAAGCACCCCTGTACATAGAATTTACATAGCCCCGCCCCATAGGCTCGTGTTTTTAACGCACCCCTCTCTCTCAACCTATCGCAAGTTCCACCCCGATAGAAAGAGATAGCTGTATAAAGTCGTTAAAGTTTATATCTTGTCTTGGCTTGTTCTTGAACTTTTCTTTTATGGACGTAATAAAACTGGGCCCGAGGAATCTTATAATTGGCCTAGTATGAGTTACAGACTTTAAGCAGAAGGTTCATTTAAACTCAAGTCTAAGTGAAGAAAAAGTTAATCTAATACCTGATTTCAATGTAATTATTTAATGTTTATCTTCAAGGAAGTTGCATTGACTTTAAACAATAGATTAAGTTTTTCATCTAGATAATTGCAATAGATCCAAGCGACACAGCTACTTGAGTAAAATGTATCCACAACTGCATCTACTGGCTTTTCATCGAAATCTGAAAGGTTTTTAGAGTAGTTGCACTTTTTGAAATCGAAGATGCAAAAATAATTTTTCTATACAACGCTTCCGAGTGGTATTGATATGAATCATTTGAGCTTACTGTAGATTGTTTGCAACAGTTAGCTCAATTGTTTCAGTAGGCTACTGGACTCATATCAAAGGCGCAATAGAAAATAAGTATTATTTGTAGTATTTGACTTAATAAATCAATATTTATAGATTTCTGATATTAAAGTATAAGACGACAACATTTTTCAATTTAAAAATAGTTTTTTTTTAATTATAACTCTGAAAACGATGTCGGCCATATTGTGACGTCATAGGCCTCTAAGCAAATTTCATGTCGGATTTTTTTTAGGGCAATAGTCTTTATTCACAATGAAAATTATACTAGTATTTACAATTGAAACAATTGAGCTAGCTGCAGACTGTTGCAAACAGTCTACAGGTAGCTCAACTGATCCATATGAATACCAGTCGAAAGCATCCCCAAGACGCTGGCTGCATTGCCACGCTGTATAGCAATATTTATTATAAATGTGTAGTGTGATTTTGAACTACTTTCCGCGCATCGACTACATATTTTAATCTTGAAATGATTAACCGCAATATAATTAAACATAAACATACGAATCTTATCACCACCTCGGTTCACATGGTCGTTATCAGTGCAACTTTGATTGCACGCGGCAGGCAGTGCCTAGAACTCTTGATAAATATTATCCGTTGTTACCTTGGTCTAATAGATTAAACTTTATTAACAGAAAATTACAATCAAAGAATAGAAACCTATTAGATAGAACAGTATTACAATCTACAGGGAGCTCCACAGATCCATATCAAAGCGTCCCCAAGACGCTGGCTGCATTACCCCGCTGTATAACAACGCTGATGCGCTACGCCAGATACTCCGACCAGACGCTCAGATCATTTTTTTAAAACGCGGGGTGTCTCGGTACCCCCCGGACCTAGGGTCTCGACTCCAAGGTGAGCAAATGCATAGGCTCTGTCTAGACCTACATTTTGAAAACGATAAGACGAAACCTGGGCTAATACACCTTTTGAAGAAATAACAAAGACTGCGCAAGGATTTCACTCAATGCTATGCTTGTAACTGCTAAGTATGAGGGCATACTTAGCTTATTTACAAGCATAAAAAAACTGCTTTCACCCTGTTGATGTCTACTGTTCAAGTGTATAAACCCGAAAATGAAAATTATGTTCAATTATGTAAATGAAAACAACAGATGAAAATCGAGGTATCTCTTAGCCAAAAAAACACTATCTTAGGCTATTTAATGTTAATTATACTAAAAGATTGTGGACAATAACATTTTACTTATCGTGAATAGGTCACTTAATGGAATTTGTGTACGAATGCGCTCAAGTATCTAGTTCCCGAAAAATTATTTATTATGTTTTATCGTAAATTTAAGAGATTTAAAATATTGTTTTTCAAATGAAAACTCTACTATAATTTCACTAGCACTTAGGTTATAATTATGATCGAATGTTTATTTATTTTGAAAAGGTAGTCTTAATTATTTTTTCCAAACTCGGGTTCAAGAAAACATGTTTCCTTTGACAACGGTAAAAATCGTGGAAAAAAACATCACAAACCTTAAACTGAAAACATATGAGAATACGTCATAAAGAGATTATACAACCGTTAAATTTTTAAGAATTTACCACAAGTCTATCGGTTTTTGATGGTTCCCATTTGGTCAGGTTATAGTGACAAAACTTGTAGGTAATGTTTTTAAGCTCGTATATCTAAAAAACATACAGGTCAAAACACACGAAAATTATTGGTACTATTTGTACTATTTGGTATAGTTTTCTGAAAAAAATTTCAAAAAATGCCTAATGACCTTCGTACTGAAGATCAGGATTTATAGATTACTTCATATTGCAGTAGAGTAGATACTTCAAGTGCATAATGTAGTAACAAGGTAAATATTAATACATTTGCAAAGATATCTTATCTATGTGTTTCCTTGTTAGTTTATAACGTTTTTATATGAAAGATACACAGTCTTGGTGTTGCTAAGTATATATCTGTACATATGCAATTCTGATGCTAACCACGAGATAATCTTAAGGTGTATGATTGCTTACCTAAGGTTTTTGAATGTTTACGGTAATTTGTTGTTTTACGTTTTACGGTTCTTCCGTTCGTCAAAATAACCTCATCGCTGTAAGTTTTTTTATGTGAAATGATAGCCAAACTTGAAAATACCAATGGCTAGCACAGCACTAGGGCCGGATTCTGCTAGCCAATTGCCACGTAGCCACGTCCCTCCTTCTGTAGTTTCTTTCATCATAGGTAAAATGCCAAAATGTGTCATTCTAAGACAATAACATCGTTATGGTGAAGCGATAAATTTAGTGGAATTAGGGCCCTGTTTTTTTCATTACTGACTTATGTAAACTGAAGAAAACAAACGACTTATAGCGTATTTTTCAGGTCCTTCTGTTTTAATTATTATCTCTTGTATCTTTAATTACCTAAGTATTGAATTACTAGCTCTCATGCTAAAATAAAAATAATAATATAAAAATTACTAAAATAAAAACTTACTATCTAACAGTGAATGGTTAATAATTCTACCAATAAATGAATAAATAATCCTGGACAATACACACCAAGTTCCGGAGGTTCTTAGTTTTTAAAATGTCTTTGTATTTAGCTAAATAATGTTAGCTTACTATCTATCAATGAAATAAGTTAAAGAATTCTACCAATAAATAAATTATTAAATAAATGATCCTGGACAACAAAGAAGTTCTTAGTATTTACAATCGAACTTACCTATATTATTAGAAGTATTTTTAGATTTTATGTTGCTGAATTAAATAATTTGTTAAATAAATTAACAAAAATGTTTTATTTCTCAAAGTTTAACAGGTATCATGCACGCTATTTCGGTTTAATTTTAGTGTATGTTGTGTGTAGTTTCATTTACTAGCAACATTAAACCAAGCACTTACTTTAGCTAGGTAAAATAATGCATCCCTAGCACGATAAGTTTACTCAAAACTTGAATAAAACCAGGTTAAACCTGAATGCGTCTACACATAAGTTGACAAAGGATTCGCTATCCCAAAGACAATGTAGAGCAAAGCGCTCTTTCATCCCATATCTTTGATCACAACCAGTCTGGCACTAAAAACTTGAATAGACCGTGTCAAGTTAAACGGTGTAAGAAAATATGTCCACTTTAAACAAGAGAAAAGACGACGCACTTCTTTTATAAAAAAACTTTTTTCTGTACCTACAATGAAAGACTGTAGAATTATTTAATAATGGTAAGTAAGATAAGCATAAGCAGGCTAAGCTTATGGATTGTGGTCGAGGGTAGGTAGAATAGACAAAAATGGCATCGAATGTGTTTAGTATTTGCAAATGATAGGTACCTCTTCTTTAATAATTTACGCAATGTACTGCAACATTTTCTCAATTCTAGCTACTAACTATGCTTATCAAAACTCGTTGCTAAGTTATAGCAGTACAAAATCTTAAACTCACTGTCCCATACGTCCATAGATTATAGAGTAGCTATGTTGTAGCTATGTAGCTAAGTATGCCCAGTATTCTATTGTCTAAGAAATTATACAATTATGTCAGAATAAGGTACATTTTTCAATCTTAACGAGCTGTGTTGTCTACGGCACAAGAAAAATCTGATGAAAGCATTTTTTCTGCATTTTAACACGCTCATTACACGCTTTGTAATAAAATATTAGTAATTATTATCATAAAAAAATATGTCAATAATATCGAAAAATCTAACACTTACTTTGCCGGAGATTGAAATTTGAGTAAATGGTAGCTTATACGGCGTACTGTGGAGTAATCAATCATCTTTCATTTTTAAGAGATCAAGTCGTTAAGCGTGTCACGTCTTACTTTGTATTTTCATCCGCTTTTAACCCTTTAATCGAATTAAAATACAGGTGTGTTTTAGTTATTCTGGTTACAAGGTTAGGTCATAGTTTACTATTTAGGTATTTTCAATCGAGAACTACATGCACTTGATTAGCGTACCTGTAGAGATAAAGAGTTTTTTTATTAATCGCCGACGATAAAATAATAATAATCGAATTTAAAGACATGTGAGAAATTAAATGACAATGATAAGACAGAATAACAATGACTTTTTTTAATTACATTAGTAATTAATTGTAGTTTACAATTAAAATACCTAATTATAATTGTTTTAACTTTCGTTGTAAATTTTATTTTGTTAGACGTTTGCTTTGCCTGTAGAAGTATAATTTCTGGCATCAATAAAATATCTTTATAGCAAGTGGTTAGTTATCTACATTATAATTGTTTTTGTTTTGATTTTTTGGTAGTAATTTCCGGCTTTTTGTAGTAAACCAGCACATCACTAAAATAATTCGTTAAGTATGTTCCTAATTCAAAATTTGAATATGAGGTAAACCTGTGCTATGTTATTGACCACAGACGATGATCGATCTTCTTGCTGACCTTATTTGTTTTATTCATGAATAAAGAATAGGTACCATGAAAATCATTACCTTTGTAAAGAGAAAATAAATAAATGGAGAAGAATAATTTGAAGAATATTAATAATTTCTGCAATGTTAGCATCCGATAGCTACAGGCCATCAGCACTGGCTTCGGCTCGAGCACGCATCGAGACGGGATCACTTTGTAACCAAAGTTGTTTTTTTTGTTCCGAGCATTCAGGCAAATCAAAATTGTTCGGTAGAGCAAATTCTTGTTGGTAAGTTGATCAAGTTGGACACATGCATGACATAAGACCCTTTGAATAACCGGCTCCAACGGCTATCTTAAAAGTTGCCGGTTTCACACTTCTAAGGTTGCTTCAGATTCTTTGTAGTTAAACACTTCCTTCTTGTATAACATTTATCACTTTCTTACAAGAACGGGATCACTATGAGAAATGAGACTTACCGGGTTGCTGAGGCGGCAGCAGCGGCGGCATGGTCGGCGGCGGCGGCGCCGACGGCGGCAGCGAAGCGTACGGAGATACCACCGGCGATTCAGGAACCGAGTCCAGGCTGGGAGAGCCGACGCTTCTGGGCGGAGGGACCAGCGGGCTTCTAGGAGCCTTGACTACAGGCGGCTCCGGGCGCTCGAGCTCTACCCCGAGCGGGGGCAGGTCGTGCGCGCGCGCCCTCGCCTCGTCCTGCGCCTGGGCGCGCCTCAGAGCTGTCTGCAGTGCCATCACGCGCTGTCGATCCGCCGTCAGCCTGCACTTCTCGCACGTGCAGTACCGGTACTTGCAGTAACGCTTGTGCCCCTTCAGCTCGACTTTGAGCCGGTGGTTCCTGCAGCGGGCGCAGTTGGGCGGCGCGCGCGGGACGGCCGAGCTGGAGGCTCCGGGCTCGGAGCGGTCGTCGCAGTCGTCGGGCACGCGGCGCCGCCACTGGCCCACCGACACCATATCGTCGTGGTCGTCCGTGGTCGCGGTTTTCTCGCGCGTCGGGAACGCACGGCGCGTCGCGCGGTCACGATGCGACTGCCGCCGCCGGCCCCGCGCCTTCCGCGCCCCGCCCCCCGCGCAACACCCGCCGCTACTGCATTTATTGCTGTGCACTTTTGCAACTCTGTTGCAGATTTTCGCGAGGAGAAAATACGCCTAGCAACAACGATTCGCTGCAATTTAGGGTTGATTAGCTACACGAAATTTAAAGTTATGATTGAATTAGTTAAATTAATAGCCTATTTCTCTAAAAGCCGATCATACCTACTCTACCTAAATGCTAGTTTCATGACTTCATGATATTTTGAATTTTAACCAAATGTTAGGTTGAAATTGGTACAAAGATATTGTAAAGTCCTACCTAGTGTACATACCTACTTAGGTTTTGTAATTACAATTAGTGCAATCTTATCGACGTAATGTTTTTTTGCGTGTAGGTAAGTACGTACCTATTCCAGTTTTGGAAGCTGGTACCTACTTGTTTCGCTTTTTGGCGATGACTTTGACAAAGGGCTCAAATACCGGCCAGGTACCTACCGATATATTTGATAAGGTTTATTTACTGCCTCTCGGGTTCGAATCCCAGGTCGGGCCAATAGTTGTTATTGGGGTTTTTCTTGCCTCAGAAAGCTCTTTAAGCCGTTGGTCCTGCGCATGACCTCTCTCCGGTCGTGTCGGTCTGTCGTCCCATCGGATCATGAGAGTGAAGGAATGGAGAGTGCACCTGTGTTTTTGCACACACGTGTGCACTATAATATGTCCTGCGCTAGCTATTCTCCGATGAGACTGACTGCCGTGGTCGAAATTCGTCTAGGAGGACATTAAGGTTAATTTGAAATAGTAAGGAATAAAGTAGGACTTATTTTATAAGAAATTTACCTAGATATTACTCAGTTAGGTCCACAGCAGTCCCGCAATTTACCAACAGCGGTACAATTAAAAAAAGAACAAGTGTTTTGCTCTACATTCTTAGGAAATTATGAAAAACTCTGTTATTTGTTTAGTTTACCGACGTTGCCATATAGCATTGAGATCTATTTTCAAAGTTATTTAGGTAGAGCACGCGAAAGCAGTATCTAATGCTTTCATACTCTGAAAATGATGAAAACTCTGGTAGTTATTTTGGTTTGCCCTAAGTAGAGCCATTATTTCTCTTTTCAAAGAGCTGATTATCGAGTCAGTATCTCACATACCGAACACAGTTAAAGACGAAAGTTTGGATGGGTGTTATATTCCTTCACGACAAAATTAGATATACTCAACGTACCTTAAGCTGAAACTTTGCATAGAAATCGTTCTTTGAATGTCTGTATGAAATAAATATAAGTGCATTATTTAATTATTTATGCCACTTTTTACTCCGGAATAGTTACTATCTAGAATAGAAAAAACGTTTATATTTCCAACATAGACATCAAGAACTTTATATGTTGCATGTTTAAGCAGCGTTAAAATGGTAGTTAGGAATTATATAATTTCAGACACACTTTGTTAGTCTTTTTTATACAGATTAGGCGATTCTTATTGGAAAAATGTTTACTGGACTACTCTGCACCTACACGTTAGACCACCACATATCATTTACCACCTACAAAAAAGTATAAAAACAATTAATTTTTCGCATCGAAAAAAAGCATCGCACAGCAACAAATGCCCCCACTGCGTGTGGTTGCACTTCGCGTGCAGTCACTCGTCTCAACAGCACACACGCGCAGATTCTACGCGACTCTACGCACACAACCACAAAGATTACGATCTTCGTTTCTATGTGTGTGTTCTGATTGTGTGCGTGAGTTGATCTTCTTGTTAGTGTGCTGTAGATATGAGATTTTTGCAAAATTAGTGCAAGCGAGAGCAATCAGATAGAAAGACTACCTGTGGAAGTCGTGAATTCGTGATCCAGACTTGTGCGGTTTGACGATGGTTCAATTAGCCGTCTTATGGTAGGTTTTATGTCATAGTGAACTATTTTTTTAATGTTTTGTCTTCTTTTTGGTAGTTTTCGAAGCAGGCAAAATGGTTGTTTGTAACATTGATATGCAGAAATCGAAGTACCTAAGTATATACTTATTAATTCTACGTCTGAGTGTTTTCTTTATAAAATACAATACTTACCTACAAGAATGCTTTATTGCAAGTACACATTCATTACAGACACCAAAGTAATTTACAACGGAATATTTACCATTTATTTATTTTATTTATTGGAAAATCAACGGCACTAACTTGACCAAATGAAAAAATTAAATGAAAAAAACCATAATTCGAGTTTGACCATGACAACAACTAGCTGCATTCTTACTACCCGTTTTCCCGTAGGAATGAAGCATTTTCCCGCGGTAAAAAATAGCCTATGTGCATCAAGAATATTGTGGGCTTCTAATGGTAAAATAATTTTTCAAATCGGTCCAGTAGTAGGTAGTTTCAGAGCTTATTCAATACAAACAAACAATCAAATCTTTCCTCATTAAAATATTAGTATAGATAATGGATTTAAAAGTTTTAACATTACAGACAATACGTAAGACACAAGTACAATAGGCGGACTTATTGATTAGAAATTATCTCTTCCAGGCAACCTTTGGGTGGTAAGAAATAGCTGGGCATCATTAATTACCATCAATACGCATCACATCACCGCATCTACAAGCCATAACCATACTGCTAAACATATGGACTTGGGTACCCACGGACCTCCTGGGTTGTCTCAGTGGGCGGGGAGGTGATGCTCCGACGTGGCGCGTCCCCGGGATGGGGGGACAGGGGGTTCTGGCTTGCGGATACCTTCCAGGAGTGATCGGCAGGCCAGCGCGGACAAAACACCAAGTGTCTGCTGCCAAAGGACTTTGGAGCGTGATCTTTATTCAGCAGCAGCAGCTCTAGTAATTAATTTACGCAGACCTCCTGGCTTTTATCCCATGGGGAGTAATGCCTATAATCCCCACGCTGGGCATGCGGGTTGGGGATCGCATCGCAGTTCGGTGGTAGAATTGTTCTGCAGCGGCGCTGCGCCCGCCCCCGGTGGATATCCCTTAGTCGCCTCTTACGACACCCGCGGGAAGAGTTGGGGTGGTGTAAATTCTAAGCCGGCACCACACTGCTTCTAAGCCACACCACACCGGCACCACACCGGTTGTCAATGAACCGGTTTACACAGCTATGGTTTGTACAGCTCTAAGTGAAATATTTTGCTCGTCTATCTACGCTCTTTTGTCGCCAAAAGTTGTAATTGCTACTGCTGTACCGCCTTTATATCTCGTTAAGTTCTAAAAAATTGGTTGTCTGTAAAGTCGGTTTACTGACGATAGTTGAACGTGACAACGTCTTAAGAAAATACTGATGGAATGGTAGCATTTGATACTCGATCAAAACATGTAAATAAACTATAGTATAGCAGCTGTCCACGCAGACGCATCGCTCACTCAAGTAGGAGAGAGACGGATGTCGAACGCTGCCGAACGCAAAGGCCGCACAATCGGCCTTTGCGTTCGGCAGCGTTCGACAGTTCTTTGTCGCTCGTTCCGCGCTCTCGCTTGCACTTCAATCCTTACATGGAACGCCTCAGAGCGAGGTAACGCCTCAGAGCAAGGTAACGCCGCATGAGTCATGTTTTTACCTTAAAAGTACATGAAAAAGTAAATAATGATAAAAATATTATGATAGAAATTATAATAGAAAAAATATATTTCAAATCCATGAATCCAATAAAACAAACAAAATATTCAGTCTCATCTCAATCAATTCTCTCTCATAAAATATTGATTTGAAAAACACCTGTTTTTACAGAATAAATCAATAAAATGTCACCGTCATTAATCTCGACACAAACAATCGATATTTCGATAAAAAATATCGAAACCCATCGACAAATCGTAGCGGCAAAAGCTTCAAAGGACTATCTTCTTCTGACTTCATTATATGGCGATCTCAGTAAACACTAAAAACTGACAGGATTTGTTGTAAAAAAGTGTTGCAAAAGCTTTATCAACAAGCCGTCTGATTCCGTGTGGGTTGCGGTTGCATGGCTATTGCTAACAATAACAATCCATTCCGGGTTACAACACAATACAAATATTCTTTGCTAAACACCATAATTATAATAAAAAAATCACAGAACACAAAAACAAATACAGACAATGTACAATGGGCGGCCTTATCGCTAAAAGCGATCTCTTACAGGCAACCTTAGGATGGACAAGAAGTGATCGAAAAAGTATAGACGGTGGTGGCGTGTAAACAGGAGTAATTCAAATTATTTATTTAAAGTAAATTCACAAGAAACACTTGGTCATGTCAATGGCTACAAAAAAATAGGAATAATGATTAGAAAACAATAAAGTAAAATGAATAATGTTTAGGTACCTACCAGGGAAAAATAAATATACTTAGCTTAAACAGGGTGCCACAGAATGGGTGTAACTAAGCTGAAAGTGGAAGATTCTGGACCCCGAGGGGATCAACTTGTGAATGACGATTTTTGTATTTTGAATATATTTATAACTAGTTTATGCCCGCGGCTTCGCACGCGTTGTTTCTATAAGCATTTAAAGTGGTTTTTATCCCATGGGAACTGATTTATGGGATCAAAATCCCATGTTTGATTCTAGGATTAGAATTACCTGTATGCAAAATTTCAGCCCGATCCGTTCAGTAGTTTTGGCGTGAAGAGGTAACAAACATCTATCCATCCATCTGTCCATCCATCCATCTATCCATCCATCCAAACTTTCGCATTTATAATATTAGTGTGATTATATTTAACAAAAAAATAAAGTTTTTTTTAATCCTATGATTAGTTCTCCAATCAAGAATAATAATTTTAATCGTCAATGATTCTACAAATGACTTAACCTAGTCGATCTACTGGAGCCTAGGTGGCGTTATTTGTCTATGTCGTACCATGTATGATGGTCTATGATGATGGTGATATGATAAGTAAGTACTTTTTTATGAATTTCTAAAATGTACTTAATACCTAAGTAGGTACCTTTTTACACTCTTCACAAATAGGCAATTTGTGAAAATGTGTACATAAGCAACCACTGCTGCAAGTTAAAAAAATCTTTATTCACAAAGAAAATTACATTTAATAGAAATTAATTAGAAATAGTAGGTATTAACAATTGAAACAATTGAGCTAACTGCAGACTGTTGTACACAATCTACAGGTAACTCAATCAAGTTAGCCTCTCAATATAGCAACCTAACTTTTTGGAGTAAATCATCCACAGTTTTTTTTCGAAAATTGTAAAATAAACAGCGCTCTACCGAGTGCTTAGAAATTTGACGTGAGCATACAAAACATGAAAGATGTTTATTACAATAACAACAAATTGAATGACGACAGCAATTATTATTCATAGTGAATCAGCCTGTCGCCCGATCAGTAGGGCTACCATCATTCTAATACAGTTGAGTAATTCGATGACGTAGACCATCTCGAAAAACCATAACCTTTTTCCACCGTAAGGCATCGATAATTTATCTATACTAATATTATAAAGAGGAAAGATTTGATTGTTTGTTTGTTTGTTTGTATTGAATAGGCTCCGAACTACTGGACCGATTTAAAAAATTCTTACACCGTTAGGAAGCTTACTTTTCAGGGAATGACATAGGCTATATTTTATCCTGGACCTTTAAACCGCGAGGCGATCGTCTAGTCTATGATAAGTAGCCTTTCTTTTCATAGGCACTATCGCTGGGCACTGCTGGTAGAGTGAAGGGAAATCTTACTTTCCCGTAACTCTACTATTCTTATTGGCTGATCAAACGCACATTATAAATTCTCCCGTGGATTACCTCATACCCATTTACCCATGGCACTACTAATACTAAGTATAACTATAGCAAAGAATGATAAACAAAATATTTATTTTTTCAAAAAAATTATGTGTGAATAGGTACATACCTCTACTTTTAAAAAACAAAGTACATACTAACACTTTTATGCCCCAAGACGCAGATGTACTTCTTCATCCCCCTAAACCGAGGCAGTGAATGCGTTAACGAACAATAGCATAAAGGCACGTACAGCCTACAGGTATGTAATAAAACCATTAAGTTGTTTAAAAATATTTATTAGACATCGCATTTAATTACTGTAACGTAAAACCAGAATATCAGTTTAATTAAAACTGATATTCTGTTTTTAAATCAGTTATAATCCAATAAATAAATCGCCTTCATTCAAGCACATAATAACTATGCTTACTACATACTTACTAGGTACATATTAATTTAAGTAATTTCGATGTCCCTAATTTCTACCCAAATTGTGGTGCTCCTAGTTTTATTCCATTCGATAAGGAATGTGCCTCCAAAAACTCTATCTTCATATAGTGACAAATTGACCAGTTATGGCCAAAGAAATACAAAAACAGACAGAACAGGGATAGCCTTCAACTTGCGTCATTTTTTCAGTTAACCTTAGACGGCCTCTATCCCTGGTCTCTGGACCAAGGCACTGAAATCGAGTGTGTGAAAAAAGTACGGCCAGATTAAGCAACACGTCTATGAAATTATATGCATAACGTATGTTATAGGTATAACACAATTGCACATGATAAAACATCTGAAATCTGTGTTTTATAAAATGTTTTGTAACTTAATCTTGATGCACCTTAAGGCTGCAGAGGGGAGAGGAGCGGAGCGGAGCTGTGCCAATATTAACCAATAAAATTCCATAAAATCTCCGTTTCGTTTCAGTACATAGGGATTTGTGAACTAGTTTAACAATTCAGCGAAATCGGGAAGCGGATGTGAATTCATATAAAAGTATGGAGCTCCGCAACAAACACAAACACAGTCCGCAACCCCACTCCGCATTACTCCTTCGCTCCGCTCCGCTGCTGCCTCGCGCCGCGTCAATGGACAGGCAGCTTTAGGGTTCCGTACACAAAGAGTGCAAATAAAACCCTATTACTGACCTTACGTCTCGCTTATCTCCGTATCCGTAATGTAGAGTCAAAATTTTCTCAGAATACCTTAGTGTAATAAATTAACAGAAGAAAGTTAGTTAGTCTTCAGCTCGACATAATAATTAAAAAACAATTGAGCTAACTGCAGACGGTTGTAAACAATCTAGGTACCTAGCTCAACTGATTCATATCAATATCAATCGGAAGCGTCCCCAAGACGCTGGCTCCGCTGTATGGTAATGCGCTGCGCCGCCGCCCTGGCTGAGTCCTCGCTACGCCCGGCGCCGCCATCATACTGCTTTATCGAGACTTGCATTTTTTTTTTAAAGTAACTAGATGCAGGAATTCATACAAACTAAAAGACAACAAACTATTTAAGCACTCATGTTGTGCGCATTCAACGATTATATTTAATTGGTGCGTGTTTAAATATTTAAAAGTGAATATGTTTGGGACATGCAATGGTGTTTAGAGTTCCCATTTCATAGTTTTTATTCTGGTTTACTCTTTTTTAGCATCAGTGGACAACAAATTGGTTTTTCTTTAATTTGGTTGTAATATTACGCTTGCTTAAAATTATCAATGAGAATGCTGGGTTTTTCAGTCAACGAACTCGCATTGCTAAACAACGAGGCAAAAGATGGTTACACAGCATTCCAGCATTCTAGGCAGACTGCTTTTTGATTGAAGTTAAAGGAATTATTTATCACTTTAAAATAACTACTTGTGCCTTTAGACAGGCTTTCTGTTATCCTGCTCCACAGGCTGCAAAGTCCTAGTACGGGAAGCAGATGGGTTTTTCTATTGGTGCAATCTAACTGTACTAAATTTATAAGCTTAACTAATGTATCTTCACAATTGTACTCAGTATTTCATAAGAAAATAAATACTTTTACTTTATTTCTTTTTCATAACAATTTAATTTAAAATTTGTCTTCTCTTATAGAGCTTATTTTGTAAACCTAAAGTAATAAAAGTTGTGTGATTTGATTTTGAGAGGGATAACGCCGTAATCCATGTGACCTCTTGAATGCCCAATCTTTGAAATAAATATAATTATAGAAAGATTTATTTGATGATTAGGTAATACGTACTTAAGAATGGTTATCTTCATTATATTGCTTATTGGGTCGAACCTTAACCAATTTTATTTTGGGCCTGCAATTTGGTCCCTGACCATGTCTGAGAACCGTGGAGACAAGACTTCCCTATAATATACAAAGCCACCGATACTGCTGTTTTAAAACTTTCATATTATCTTGTGATTTGTATGTATAAAAAAAAGTAAAATTATGTAATGTTGGTAATTTTTTCACACATCATCATTACCGAGGTTAAATTGTCTAAGTCTTGCGCCTATCTAATATCCGCGCCGATATCTATGAATCTTTTTATTTCATTTGTTTCAATTACTTCGATCGGCTGGGATTATCTATACTAATATTATAAAGAGGAAAGATTTGATTGTTTGTTTGTATTGAATAGGCTCCGAAACTACTCAACCGATTTGAAAAATTATTTCACCGTTAGGAAGCTTACTTTTCAGGGAGTGACATAGGCTATATTTTATCCCGGAATTCCCACGGGAACGTGAACTACGCTGGTGAAACCGCGAGGCGATCGTCTAGTAGAATATATCCTTGCTGGGATAGATATCCTCAACCTCAACAGCCTGTATTGGTCCACTGCTGGACGCTGGCCTCCTCCGATAAGCGCCTTAATGGCCTTCATCTCATGGGGGTATTGCCCATAATCCCCACGCTGGGCATGCGAGTTGGCGATCGCAGTTCGGTGGTAGAATTGTTCTGCAGGGGGCGCTGCTGCCCGCCCCCGGTGCATATCCCTTAGTCGCCTCTTACGACACCCGCGGGAAGAGTTGGGTGGTGCAAATTCTAAGCCGGCACCACACGGGATAGATAGCTTCGACAGTAATCGACATAATATACAGAACCTTTCATCCAATAATGAAACACACGAATAATGTAAAATAAACACGTGGTGATAACCTTCAAACTGAAATGCAATTAGTCTGGTAAATTACAGCAATAATGACCCCACGTGCAACGTAGTACAACGATCGGTCACACAATGTGAAAAGAAATTCATTACCACACACATATTTTTCTGCTTGTGTCATCCTTGGCAATAGTGTAGTGTCCTGGGTAAAAAAATATTCTTCTACAAGATATTGGACACATATTTTTTTCTTTTGTCAATCAAATAAAGCGCGTCAAATTTCAGGGGCTGGTGACGTCACATCTTGCTAAAGAATGTCGCAAGGTGTGACGTCACGCGGAACTTTAACTGGCGATAATCTTCGTAATTTTTTGTTTAATAGACAAAAGAAAAAATACGTGTCCAATATCTTCTGATAATCTAACTGACGGACTAATTAGATTTTTTAGGACACTAGCCTTTGTTAGTTACATTTACATATTTTTATAGCTCTTATTCAAATTGCAACGGTTATAGCAAATTCTATTGCCTGATCATCATTGTAATACCTACCATTCCCATTACCATAGTAAGACCTACCATTGCCATTAAGGCGAATAGTAGGGTGGATAGTGGCGCCACTACATATTTAATTTTATAATTACGTTAAACAAAGGAATTATCAAAATATCGGACCGCGCGTAGACCATATCTATCATAAGCTTTTTTTAAATGTATCTTTAAAAGTTTTGTACTGTATTATTTAGGCAGATACTTGTTTCAAGAGTTTAGTTCCTATTGGTGGCCACCAAGCTGTCCAAACAAGGTTTTTTATTGAATAACACAAAACAAAACTATTACAGATACATTAAATAAAAGCTTGTGATAGGTATCGTCTACCAGCGGTCAGATTTTTTGATAATTCCTTTGTATAACTTGATGATTAAATTAAATATGTAGTGGCGCCACTATCCACCCTACTAGCACGCCTTAAGCCCCGTCGCATTGCACCATACCATTGCCATAGTAACCCGTACCATTGCCATAGTAAGACCTACCATTGCCGTTAAGCCCCGTCGCATTGCCATACTATACCATTACCATAGTAACCCGTACCATTGCCATAGTAAGACCTACCATTGCCGTTAAGCCCCGTCGCATTGCCATACCATTGCCATAGTAAGACCTACCATTGCCGTTAAGCCCCGTCGCATTGCCATACTATACCATTGCCATAGTAACCCGTACCATTGCCATAGTAAGACCTACTATTGCCATTAAGCCCCGTATTATGAAAGCTTGTTCAGTCATCGATCTATACTTGAGTAGACCTCAGCAAGTTTTTATAATACAGGCCTTAGTGATTAGCTTGCTTGTAATATTATCGCTGTTTTGCTATTTCGCTACTTCTGAGTATAGATCTCTACATGACTGTGGCATTATATTCCCTATTTTCCTTAGATTAGACAAAATGCAGACTCCTTGGTCAGTTGAATACAGACGCCAGCAGTTTAATCCCCGAGAGAGGATGTCAGTGAAAGCGATCCTGCGCAAGAGTTTCAAGCAGGTTGTTAAGGAGTATGCGAAGAACTGCTCAGTGGCGGGCGTGAAGCAGATGAGAGATCCTAATATTAGCTGGAAGAGAAGGTATATCAAACTATCACTAGTTTTGGAAGTTTAGTTTTTAGATTGTTTTTTGTGCATAATTTTCTATTTTCTGTTCACGCTGCACTGATATTCAAACAAACAACAAGAAAAACTTTTAAAATGTACTCCGGGGATTATTTATAGAAATGTGTGTGTTTATAGTAAAGGAACTCTTTACTATATTTATTAAAATCTGAAGCATATCGCTTATAGCTGATATGTTACTTTCGATGCTCTAAGTTATTTTCGTCCATTTATAGATTTGATCAAATAAATGACTAAACTCAATGAAGCTACTAAACTAAACAACGAACATTGTACTATTTGTATTCATCATCACCAATACAGGGTGCTAGTGTAAACAGTCTTATCCTTGAAACCACGTATGTACATCCCTAAAATAAGACGATACAAGTTATTATTATTATTATTAAAAATAAAAGTCAATTAATTTCGATGGAATTTCATAATTCATTTCTCTGCTATCCTACGTGATTTCATGGACACCCTAGTGACCTTATCACGCCGCGCCGCCCGCTCTCGCCTGTAGCCGGCACAAATAAAACTGATCAGATTTGTACAGCACAAATAAAACTGATCAGATCAGATTTGTACAGCACAAATAAAACTGACCTAACTGTGAACTCCACAGATGTCTTTGGACTGCGATGTTTACCGCACTGTTTTGTATTGTGTGTTACTACCTGATTTACACCTGGGTGACCACTCTGGCCAATCCTCTAATCCTGATGCCTCAGTACTCTACCTACTCGATAGCTGACATCGACTACCCTGCCATAGCCCTCTGCAATGTCAACAGAATCAGCATGAAGGCAGTGAAAAGAAAAGCTTTAGAATTGTGAGTACCTATTTTGATTTCAGCACTTATAACTCTTTTGTTTGTCTATTCTATACTAATATTATAACGAGGAAAGATTTGATTGTTTGTTTGTATTAAATAGGCTCCGAAACTACTGGATCGATTTGAAAAATTCTTTCACCGTTAGGAAGCTTACTTTTCAGGGAGTGACATAGGCTATATTTTATCCCGGAACTCCCACGGGAACGGGAACTACGCGGGTAAAACCGCGATCGTCTAGTTTTATATAATATACAATATTAGTAGGATATATTTTAATATAGATGACCGAACTGCGGCAAATCTCATGGTGGGTACAGACTAAGCGAGCGATAGCGAGCGAATGCTAACCAGTGGGATTCAACGATCGGTACGTTCGTTCCAATTTTCTTTCAGCTCGCTTGCTTTCGCAATTACGTCCACACTGGTTCTTTCGTGTTCGTTCGTTAGCCTTCGCTTGCTCTCGCTCCCTTGATATGTACCCGGCACTAGGGTTTACTCATATCTCATATCTCTATACAGGGTGCCACGAAACATGTGTACTAAGCCGAAACGGAAGATTCTGGACCCCGAGGGAATCCTGTAAATTACACACTCGCACAACGGCACCCTATAAATTAGAATAGATAGATATAACAATATAATCCACACGTTATGTTGAATGGTTACTTCTTAACTTTCTTCTGCAGGCACAAGCAAAAATTTTTCGGAAACGCGTCCTTGAACCATCTGGAAGAGTTCCTAGTAGCTAACGGCAGGTTACTGGATCTCTCAGACATGGTGAAATGGAACCCTTTCTTCACTGAAATCGATATTTTAACGCAAAAGAAAAAGGATTTTGACACTCATCTTGTCAAAGATGGTATGAAAGAGGTAAGCACTAACAAAGACAGTCATAGCGCGATCAGCCCAAAAGTATTTTTTTTTTTGTGTGCATGTGATTCCCTTGGATTTTTTTTTGTTTTATTTACATCGAGGCTCCAAAAGGTATATAGACTTGAGTATTTTACTTGTCTTAATTTCAACTCGATACCACGCGCTCCTGAGAAAAGTGGGTTGACAGACAGACAGACAGACAGATGGACAACAAAGTGATCCTATAGGGGTTCCTTTTTTCTTTTGAGGTAGGGAACCCTAAAAAATGTAGGTATAGGTACCTTCATCTGAATCGGTCAGCTAATCGCACGAAGATTAGTGCCTGTAATTTAGGTACCTTAATAACCTAGTTTTATTCTTGTTGTAATTTCAATATTTTCTAACCATCTAGATAGATAGATAATACTTTATTGTACCACACAAAGACAGATAACAATACAGAAATAAATGCTAAGAGTAGACGAAGTACAAAGGCGGCCTTATGAGCGATCTCTTCCAGGCAACCTCGGGATGGACTGGACATGTAAGAACAAAATAGACGGATAAATAAATAATACTGGACAATCCACACAGCATCATCTAGCCCCAAGCTAAGCAGAGCTTGTGTTATGGGTGGTACTACATGACTTATATACATAATATACTTAATACATTACATAAATATATTTTTAGAAACGACCAGAACATAATAAAACTAAAAAACAAATATGTAACATGTGGTTTGTGCGGAATTGTTACTAAAAATTATTTTATTTTATTAATTACTAGACGATCGCCTCGCGGTTTCACCCGCGTAGTTCCCGTTCCCGTGGGAATTCCGGGATAAAATATAGCCTATGTCACTCCCTGAAAAGTAAGCTTCCTAACGGTGAAAGAATTTTTCAAATCGGTCCAGTAGTTTCGGAGCCTATTCAATTCATACAAACAAACAAACAAACAAAAAATCAAACCTTTCCTCTTTATAATATTAGTATAGATACAATGGATTTCCGCAAAGTAACGCCTGAATCTATTATTTAAATATGTAACATAAAATAATCTATTATTGCAGCTGGCGCCGGACTGCAAAGACATGCTTCTACGCTGCGCGTGGGCAGGTCAACTTGTGAACTGCAAGGAGTTTTTCAAAATGCGGCGCACTGCGCGGGGGCACTGCTGCGCGTTCAATTATGTACTCGACTTTGACTCTGAGGGGCAGTGAGTTCTTCACTTTATTTCCAGCAAAGAATATTATGATGTTCCATCCATAAGTAAGCCGAGTTTTTGCCTGGACCTGTACTAGCTGTCAAACCTGTCACCACAATACATATATACATTTATCTACTGTGCTGTCACACTACAACAACGTTAAGTTATTTGACGACCTCTGTGGCGTAGGCGTGGCGGGCGAAGGTCCGCTTAGACGCAAGAGGCTGCGGGTTCGATTCCCGCCTCAGGACAAATGTTTGTACGATCTGCAGATTTGTTCCGGGTGTTCTGGATGTTTCTATGTAAGTATATTAAGAATACTATCCGGAAAATTCGACTAAAACAATTCGACTAAAAACAATTCGACTAAAAACATTTCGACTAGTAACAATTCGACTAACGACTAAAAGAATTCGTTTCAACAACTAAAAAATTTTGCGTCAACATATGGCTCTAGGTGCAATTATACATTATTATACAGGGTTATTGGTAATTAGACCGGATCCTTTTAGGGGGTGATGGGGGAGGCCATTTGCAACTATTTTGACCCTATATCGTATTATGCAAAAGTTAACCATTTTTGAGATATTCGCAAATTCTTAATTTTTTGGGAAAACCCTGATTTACGTCTTCAAAATTAAATTTAAAAAAAAGTGATCATCCAATTCAAATTTTAGTGACTGATTTAGATAGCCTGAAGTCTAATTATTAATAACCACTAACACAATCGTATGAATCTGTACCCATATGGAAGCTAAAGGACATGTTTATAAAAACAAAGTTTATTTTTTTTGTAAAGTCCTTACAAAAACCCCATTTAACAAAAAAATACTCCAGTGAATGTGATCGGCATGTTATTTAAAAAACATCTACACATCTTTAGCTATCCAAAGAGGTATAAATCAATGCACTTTGTAACACAATTGCAGAAAAATACGGGTAAATGTAATGACTTAGCTGGTGAATAAGTTTGGATACATTGCTTTACCAACATCTTGGACTTGGGCTTTGCTTGCGCGATTTTCACTTACTTAGTTCTTTTTTTGAATTATTGTTCCGAAAACAGAATAGGCTGATATCATGGCGGAGTAAAAACTTTTTGTTGTTTGACCTGCAATGAAAATAACCGCCGAAATCTCCCGCTAAACGCATGACAAATGAAATTCTAATAGTTTTTCTTCTCGCATTTTTCGAACCGGTGAAGTAATAAAAGATTTAATTTATCAACAATTATGGCTGCAGTGCCGCGCATCCTACCACCTCCTCGAGACTTTTCAAACGAAGAATATGCGGATATACTGTTTTGTTATGGTTATGCAAACGGTGTCTCTACACGTGCACGGGCAGAGTATCAGTCTCGGTTTCCTCAGCGCCGGTTACCTCATGAAAGTGTATTTGATAATACATATCGGCGACTTCGAGAGACTGGCAGTGTTCAGAGACGACAAAGTGACGCCGGCCGACCGCATGTTCATCGAACGGAGGACGAAGAAGAAATCATTCGTCATTTTGAAGAGGATCCTACCATTTCAACTAACATGGTTGCTCAAAGACTCGGTGTAACCCAATGGAAAGTTTGGCATACGGTCCATGGAGCAGGTCTCTATCCGTACCATTTAACCCCTGTACAAGTATTAGAAGACGGAGATCCCGCTAACAGGATAACATTTTGCAGATTTATGCTAAATGCTGACATAGAGAACCCTAATTTTTTCAGAAAAATATTATGGACGGATGAATCAAAGTTTGATCAAGATGGAATCACAAATTACCATAATATTCATTTTTGGTCTAGAAAAGCTGATCTTAATCCCAATAAAAAGAAAGAGCAAGGGTCGCAAAGACGATTCTCACTTAATGTATGGATGGGAATAATTGATGATAATTTAATTGGTCCCTATTTCTTGCCTAATTATTTAAATGGTGACACATACGAAGAGTTTTTAAGAAACGAAGTTTTTGGCCTTCTTAGTGTCTTAACCATTAGCAACACGCCAAGGTATGATTTACCAACATGATGGCTGCCCCGCTCACTACAGGACTAGTGTGCGTCAATGGTTCAATCAGCATTTTCCGAACCGATGGATTGGTAGAGGAGGTAGTATTCCATGGCCAGCAAGGAGTCCCGACCTTACCCCATGTGATTATTATGTTTGGGGTCATATGAAGAGCCTAGTCTATGACGATTTGACGTCACCTATCTCATCAGTGGATGAATTAAGACGCCGAATAATAAGAGCTGCCGAAAAAATGAAAATAAATTTGACAACAAGGGTTGTTAAAACTGAGTTACGCCATCGTATGCGGCTTTGCATACGGAATAGAGGTGGACCTTTTGAAAACGAATTGTAAATTGTAAATTAAAATTTGTAAATTGTAAATTAATAATGTAAATTGAAAATAAATAGTAAATTGTTTTGATAGTAATAAATTTTTTGTTTGTTTTACAAAATTCATAGTTTGATTTATTGGAAGTTACTACCTGCTTATGGTTTATCCTTTTTTCTGCAATTATGTTACAAAGTGCATTGATTTATACCTCTTTGGATAGCTAAAGATGTGTAGATGTTTTTTAAATAACATGCCGATCAAATTCACTGGAGTATTTTTTTGTTAAATGGGGTTTTTGTAAGGACTTTACAAAAAAAATAAACTTTGTTTTTATAAACATGTCCTTTAGCTTCCATATGGGTACAGATTCATACGATTGTGTTAGTGGTTATTAATAATTAGACTTCAGGCTATCTAAATCAGTCACTAAAATTTGAATTGGATGATCACTTTTTTTTTAATTTAATACGAAGACGTAAATCAGGGTTTTCCCAAAAAATTAAGAATTTGCGAATATCTCAAAAATGGTTAACTTTTGCATAATACGATATAGGGTCAAAATAGTTGCAAATGGCCTCCCCCATCACCCCCTAAAAGGATCCGGTCTAATTACCAATAACCCTGTATACACACAAACACCCTTAGGTCTTCTCATCTCTTCTCATGTGCCCTTACACCCTTTCAGTCACATAGTCGCCATGAAAACCCCCCCTCCCCGCTTCGCTTCGCGGGGGTGGGATTCCTACACTACAGGTCAACTCAAGGTCGAATTGCTTTAGTCGAATTCTAACTAGTCGAATTGTTTTTAGAGTCGAACTGTTTAGTCGAATTGTATTAGACGAATTGTTTTAGTCGAATTTTCCGTAGACGGGTACGATTCCCGCCTCAGGACAAATGTTTGTACGATCTGCAGATATATGTTCCGGGTGTTCCAGATGTTTCTATCTATTATATATCCAGTTGTATAACTGATAATAACTTTTGTATTAATAACCATGATGGTTTTAAGTTTTACAATTACCTTTACGATCACTCTTCTAACATGTGGCATGGACAGACTAAGTAGGTACTCGTATATCCTAAGTAAGTGGGTATATCTTTAAGTAAGCAAGCACTACTAAAACAGCTTACTAGGGATAGATAATTATTTACAAAATGTAGTGTGATGTGGCTCATGAAGCAGTTCATCTATCTGCAGACTGGAAGAAAAAAACGACACTTAGCCAGTGCTCAAAGTTCCTCTCTCAACGTTGATCTAAGAGGATATACACTCTAAGGTGCACATATTAAACTAGCTCGATACCTTTCCGAGCTCCCCCACTTTATTGACCTCTATGAATGATTTCTTTCTTTCTTTCTTCATATTGAAACACCTTGTAAGGTATATTTTATCAATTTTTTTTAGCCCCAACAGAAGTCTGCAGGCGCTCCGACAGACACGGCCAGGGGTCCTACACGGGCTCAACGTGGTTCTCGACCCCATGCTGCATGACTACGCGTACCCCCTTAACATCTTCCGGGGGTTTGACGTAAGGAATCTCTCAGAATATTAGCTATCTAAAGGGGTCGAGCGTTACCTGAAGGGGAATTCCAGAAATAGATAGATAAATGCTTTATTAGCGTCTTCAGAAAACCTACAACAATAATTTGTATTAATTGGTCGGATTGGTGTATTAATTGGTAGTTTGTACCTAAGCTGTGCCGGCTTAGAATTTGCACCAGCACAACTCTTCCCGCGTTTGTCGTAAGAGGCGACTAAGGGATATCCACCGGGGGCGGGCAGCAGCACCCCCAGCAGAACAATTGTACCACCGAACCGAACTGCGATCCCCAACCCGCATGCCCAGCGTGGGGATTATGAGCATTACCCCCCATGTGATAAAAGCCAATAAGACGCTTCAGGGAGAAGACTGCGTCCAGCAGTGGACCAATACAGGCTGTTGAGGTTTGTACCTAAGTGCAATAAAGTTATATATAAATGAAAATAGTTCTACCTTATTATCACACTAATATTATATATGTGAAAGTTTGGATGGATTGATGGATGGATGTTTGTTACCTCTTCACGCCAAAACTACTGAACGGATCGGGGTGAAATTTTGCATACAGGTAAGTCTAACCCTGGAATCAAACATAGGCGAGTTGTTATCCCATAAATCAGTTCCCATAGGATAGAAATCACCTTTAAACGTTAAACATAGAAACAACGCGTGCGAAGCCGCGGGCATAAACTAGTTAACTATAAAAATCGAACGGCAATAAAAGCTAATTAAATTAAAATGCCTTTGTGTGCTGTAGTAGTATGTCAAAAAACTATGGTTAAGCGTAATATTTTGCTGAATATTTTGTCAGTTAAAATTACTGAAAAAACTGAATGCAGGCTTCCGTAGTTGCTAGACTTATATTTAACTATTTTACTTATTTACTCAACTATCAACTTGAACTAAGTAATTTTCACAGGAATTTGTTGAAATTTTCCTTTTTACCTGTCAAAAATAAATAAATAAATAATGTTGGACAATTCACACAGCATTATATAGCCCCAAGGTAAGCAGAGCTTGTGTTATGGGTACTAGATAACTGATAATAATAATAATATAAGAGTACATAGATAGATATTTTTTATTATACATAGAAAACGACCAAAAGTAGGTTTTAAGTTTTTCCTCGTTTACTAGTAAAGCATACTTTGTGATAATTTACAGCTGTGATAGTTTTCCTTTTAAATACATTATACAGAATGTAACAAAAAGTAAGGAGCAAACTTTCAGAAAAAATACAAAACTTTGATCAATTGGTCTTTATTTATTGGTTCGAAAACAAAAAGCAGGATTTTTTATATTTTTCCTTTGTTCTGTGACCGAGTCTGAACCACCCTGGTCCTTACTTTTTGTGACACCCTGTATAATACTTTAAGGGATTTTTTTTACATTTCGAAGTGAAACAAAATACTGGTTCTTTTGCGGCCTCGCGGATCGCGCACCAGTCATAGATGTTAGTAAAATTCTGTAGACATGGTTCGATCTCCTCATTCAACAAATGGCCAGTGTTGTGTTGTGTTACAACTAAGCGCAAAGGCACGCTATTGCCAATCTTTGCAACAAACCTACCTAATGAGCAACAAAGATGAAAAGAGGTAGGGTAAGGTACCCCAAGTGCGCGCAGTGCCCAAGAGTCCGCACATTCAAAATATCGCGCACTAATGCACCATTCGCATTAACTTCAGACGTGTTTTGATGGTCTCCCGCGACGTTGTGTCTGTGCGAAAATTTGTGCAAAAATATTGTGTTTTGGCGGAAAATGGTAAGAAAAACGGTTTTCCGTACTTTTACTCAAATATTTGACAGTCTTGCAACATGTGAGGTGAATTCTTTTCAACGAATTTGTGGGATTTGTATTGTTATAAGATTCAAATACGTATCAAACAGCAAGCCGGTGCGAAAGTTTGTAAGAGCATCACATAGATATCTCCACTAGGTGCCTCAGACAAAATTATGATATCGGTAACAAGTGTGCGCACAGCAAGAGTGCGCAGCTGTACGTAAGCAAAAGTCCTACGGAAAGCCAATAATCCCAGCAAAAAGTCCGAAATTATTACCAGTTCTCTACATAAGAGACAGCTAAAGGGTGCACACGAAGGAAAGCCAATAAAGAAGAAGATATCAAAGAAAACACTCAAGAAACCAGCTCAACCACCGAAGAGTAAGCAGAAAATTAGAAATGTCCTGGGTGCCAGGAAAACTATAAAGAGCCTATAATAGAGGACTGTATTCAATGTCAGACCTGAAGGGAATCGTGGCATGAGAAATACACCTCCTATATAGGTATTGGAAACTATTGTTGTGATTTATGCATCTTATTAACTATGCGTACTCTTGGAGGCATGCGCGCACTCTTAAGGTACCTTAAGCGCACTCTTGGGAGACAGGAATCCCAAGATTCCGCATTTGACTTCTCTTTATAGATTTGTAATATTTCTGCAATTTCGAATTAGTAAGTGTTTATTTGTCTTAGTTTATGTAGATTGAAGACGTTGCTTACTGATTAAAGTATTTGGATTCTAATACTGTTGTTTTACTTCGTGTTATATGCCATTATCTGTAAAGTGCGCCGTCTTAGGATACCTTACCCTACCTAGAACAATACAAAAACAATACGCACGCGAAAAACGAACGCCCATCGGTCCAGCTATGACTGAGGTGGGTGGACCTAATTGGACCTAATTTGAGCATTCCACTTTCGAGAAGCTTTTCTATAATTCTTTATTGTACACAATTAATACATACGGACGCTTCCGACTGGTATTGATATGATTCAGTTGAGCTACCTGTAGACTGTTTGCAACAGTCTGCAGTTAGCTCAATTGTTTCAATTGTAAATACATACTAGTATAATTTTCTTTGTGAATAAAGGTTGTAGGTACTACAATACATACCATGAACATATTTAATAGGATATGTACCTACATAGGCGAGCTTAACCCTGAAAATGAGGTTTCTTCCAGCAAATCTTATATATTTTATATAAGAGTTATAGGAGAGGCGATAGAATAGGAAGAGGAAGTGTACAAATAATGAATCTACGATACATATACTTACAATAAACATACATATCTTCGCTGAAGCTTCCCAATCTCTCGAATTTTACTTACATCGATGACACAGTACCCTCTTTTCACCTATTTCCCTATTCTAAAACTATACAATTAAAAGTAAGTAAGTACCCAGTTTTCGCTCTTTCATGTCATGCCCCAGTATCATTTGCGTGTGTGAACTTCATCAAACCAAAGCTTTTAGTGAGAACTACATGCTTTATTGTTGACATACATCATCCACAATGTCGGTAAACCCTGGAATGGAGTGGAGTGCTTTTTGTCATACAAGCTTTATTTTTAGCAGATGCAAAACACAATGAACAAATAAGAGGATATGGCGGGAGTACGGGAGTACAAAGGGCAAGGTCGCATTCTACTTTACTTATTTTAAAAGGAGTTTAAGCGATGTAGAACAAAACAAATCAACGACCAATAACGTTTACGTAATCTATTTTTTTTCGAATGGACTGCAATGCTGTTGACCGCAGATGGCCATATGACAGCGTCGCAGGACTTTTGGCGGTCGCAGAGGGCGCCACGCCGGTTAAAAGTTAGGTTGGGGCAACACGCACAAGGGCCACCACCACCACTTAGGTGCGAGCCTCGGCTTGGGCTGTAGCCAGATGCAACGAGAGGAAAGGGAGGTTTCGCCAAGGTGCACGAGTGCACCTATGTATTAGAAACCACTCACTTTATTAATTTTCCGGGATCGGAGAATAGGTTGAAAGACACTGATGATGGAAGAACATAAAATAATCTCCTAATGCGTATCCGCAGTTTTCTCGAGTCGCGACGCCAGCGCCATCTCCCCTTTTTTCCGTTCTTCCCCTTGTCACGCTATTCTCGATAGTGTTGCCACCATCGCACATACAGATATTTGCATCGAATTATTGATATTGGCGAAGGTTTTATAAAAATCACGTCAAATGCTTTAGAAAATGAGCTCAATTTCCTGCAAGCTAACATATGGGCGGAAGCGGGGAATTCTTCCCGCCGCAGGATGCGGGGTCGGTTTTTGGTCGGTTGTGTGGTGTGCGGAAGCGAATCGGTTGCCGTCACCGGGTTAGCGGCGGTGATTGGGTCAACGGGGTCACCGAGAATGTGTCTTGGTCTACGGAGGAGATTTACATAATCTACAATTTTAGGCTTCAACCATACTGCGAGACTAGCGGGGGCGCGATCGCAGGCGTGAAGTACAGTCGGCTGCAAAAATATGTATACACTCCCAAGTTTTCAATTTGATTAAATAGTAAGTGTATAGTAATTGTGATAATTTATGTACCGCATTCTGACGAAGTACGATGACTACTTTGTACGAAAAACGTGTGCATGTCCTTTTATTTGAAAAGTTCCGAGTAAAATAAAAGTTAAACCTTGGAAGTGTATACATGTCTGTGGAGCTGACTGTACTTACCTATCAAACATATGAAACTGCCGCTTGCGTTCATACTAAAGTGACTCCGCTTGTTTCAGCCCGATCAATAGTTTTGTCGTGATGGAAAACAACTAAACATCCATCCAACATTTTGCATTTTACAAATAAATAAACATTTATTCACAAAGAAAATTATACTAGTATTTACAATTGAAACAATTGAGCTAACTGCCGACTGTTGCAAACAGTCTACAGATAGCTCAACTGATCCATATCAACACCAGTCGGAAGCGTCCCCAAGACGCTGGCTGCATTGCCACGCTGTATGGCAATGCTGCACAAATAAATAAAATTTGTGTCCAACTTTGTTTATTTCGCGTACCTACACTTTCACTCTCTTGCGTTCAACACCTCCCATCTAAGGATCGAACGACTTGGGCGTTGACTACTCTACTATACTCTATTTACTCTACTCTACCACATTATGTATTGTGACTCTACTCTTTTCTATTCTATGCTATACTATCCTATTTTATCCATTTCTATTCTATTACGGACCTGACCAAGTCTGACCCCCCAAAGTCAGCAGAAACCAATAAAATGGTTGATCAGTTGAGATACCTGTAGATTGTTTGCAACAGTCTGCAGTTAGCTCAATTGTTTCATATGTAAATAATAGTTCTAACCTGTTTCTATTTGATTGTAACTTTTAACCCCTGACGCAAAAAGAGAGGAGTGTTAAGTAATAAGTTTAACGTGTCTGTCTGTGTATCTGTCTGTGGTATCGCAGCTCCTAAACAGATGAACCGATTGTCGTTTAGTTTTTTTTTGTCATAGATAATTTTATCTCGAGTGTTCTTAACCATGTTTCATGAAAATCTGGGGGGGGGGGGGAAATTTTCATTTTTTCTTGTAATAGTTCTACAATACTCGTAGTAAGCGCACCCCTAAATGCACCATGGCATCGTAAAAAGATGCTGTAAGTATCAACATCTATGACCAATTTATGTTGTAAAAAGACATCTTATGTTTTTTAATAAAATTGGTTGTAAATGACGAACTCCTACCTCCTGCCTGAAAACCAGCGCAGTATTTTGCAAATGCTTTAATACCGCAACATGCTGAGGCAGGGACCCATATTACCCTTGACCACTAACTCTGTTAATATAAGTATCTAGGTACCTACCTAGTAAATAAGTTGTTATCTGTGTTATTGTGGGTTTGGGTACATCTGGGCCGAATCTCAAACTGATCCACGGACGAGATGTCCACTTCACTTTTGAGTAGGGTAGGTACATCTCGTCCGAATCTAAAATCTCTTACCTAGTTTTAGATTCGGATCAGTTGTACCCTCAACCAAAAGTGAAGGGGACATCTCGTCCGAATCTCTTTTTTTTCTTTTCAAGGGTTCTGTATCGAAATGTCTTAAAATACACATCCAGCACAAATGCTGCCAGATTTCTAATGGTAGGTAAATAGTAGGACTCGTCGAGAACTACATTTCGGAAGACGTCCTCAAATCATTAATCTCGGGAACTGTCCATCCTAGAGCACTCGTTTCTTGTCATCTGCCTAAAATTATGTACTTGTACGTACACTTGTACTTACTTATGTGTTTTTTTGGGTAAAATAAATTATCTCTCCCTCTCTCTCTCTCTCTATTCCAGGTTCTAGTATTCGAACCGACGCACTTCGCAGACCCCAGTGCTGGCAGGGTTCTGCACCGGCTGGCGGAACCGAACCGGCTGGAGTTCTTGGAGCTGAAGTCCATCAAGCAGACAGCTACGAGGGAAATCAGGAAGTATCCGATGTCTACTGTAAGAGTCTTATTTTATCCCTTTTATTTAAAACACACAGAGTAGAGCACTATGTATGTAGTTGCTCTACGACTCTTTTACCTTCCTTATTTACTATCACACTAATATTATAAATGCGAAAGTTTGGATGGATGTATGGATGGATGGATGTTTGTTACCTCTTCACGCCAAAACTACTGAACGGATCGGGCTGAAATTTTGCACACAGGTAGTTCTAATCCTGGAATCAAACATAGGTTTACTTTTTATTCCATAAGTTCCAATGGGATATAAATCACCTTATACGTTTCCATAGAAACAACGCGTGCGAAGCCGCGGGCATAAACTAGTGTTTATATAAATTAGTACCCACTTTTAGTCTTAAGTAGCTTATTAGTTTTACCATAGTAATATAGGATAGGTTAAAACTCCTGAAATCCTCCTTTGTAAAAACCACTTGAAATATTATATTTTTTTTATCTATAGATCCATCCAATATTGCGGTATGCAACCATCCAAAGTTAAATCAAATCAAATCAAGAAGCCTTTACTCGCTGACCATGTTGCAGTAGGTACATTTACAGTATATTTCATCAACCAACGAAAAAGACGAGTATATTTTTTTTATGTAAGACCACGCATAATTTTTTTTATTGGAAAGGAAGTTGGTCCCATATAAATTTGAAGCCGGTTCATATAGTTTTTTAAAACACGCGAAATTATTATATTCTACTTTATTATCATAGTACCTAAATGCTATTTGTAAACGTAAAAAAAGAAATCTATTTTTTTTTTTGAGGAACCAGTTTGCTAGTCAGTTTGTCCTTCGACATAAGCCTCCCCTTGTTTCTTCCACTCATCTCTACCACTAGCTAATCTCCTCCAACCTTTTGGTAGATCATCTTCCCATCTCTTGATTTGACGTCCCTTTCGTCTTTTCCCGTTCTTCCCAACGTAGTTAAACAAAAAAATGTAGTTTGGATGGGTAGTCAAACTACTTTTTTTAAATATGAGTGTGATGATTTAGTACCTAAAGCGCCTCGTGCGTGCGGTTTGTGTGGACACGGAACTTCGATAATCCCAGCCGACAAAGTGATGAAATAAAAAACAACAGTTTTTTAGTGTACCTCATACCCTCATATGAACCAACAGTTTTATATTTATACTTAACCTCCTCAACCTCAACAGCCTAGCCTGAGAGCCTGGTCCACAGCTGGACTCAGACCTCCCCCTGATAAGCGCCTTCTATATATAAGTCTTAAATTACTCTAATGATTTTATTATTATTTTATCATAAATATAAATCACTAGCTGTGCCCCGCGGCTTCGCACGCCTTCTTTGCTATAAACCTCACGGAGCCCGAGACCTTTCCAACGAATGCAAAACCGTGGAAATCGGTTCGTGCGTTCTGGAGTTATAGCGTCAGGAAGGAAAACCCGACTTATTTTTATATAGTAGAGATAACGAAATCATTACAATAGTTAGGTGCTATTATACTAAAATAACGAACTGCATCGAAGCCTACGCCTTGCTACGCTATGCAAGTGCTACGACGCTTGCTACGAAGCGCGCGTTGATGTCTTTTGTAGGTACTTATAGTTGTTCTATCTCACGAAGTCCGTTAACTTACCTCACTACGAACAAGTCGAACAACTTTGCTTTTTATCATGCTGACGGTACTCGCTGCCAAAATCTGACGTGAATACAATGAGCACTAGTGACCCGGACCGCGTCTCGGGCGAGACTGATTGCTTCTCAGCCTACGCAGAGATAGAACAACTATACTAGATCTATTAGTTCATCTTCATAATCAAATTCATTTTCTCCGTTTCGTAAACGCGCTCAGCTCTGCTTTCAGTTAAGATAACACTGAACCTGAACTGGGACATAAAAAAGAAAGGAATATTTCAATTAAACATTCAAAAATATGTTTTTGTTTGTGTCGTTCATCTGTGCTTTTTGTGATTAGCTTCCAAAGATGTACATTTCCAGCAGTAGACTAATTTATGCTGATGATGTTGTATAGTTGGTAAACGTAGTGTAGGACTCCGCCACGTGGGATGACGACCTGCGAAAGACTGCAAGAAGATGCTGAATCCGGTAAGGCGAAGACAGGGCGCTATGGCGCTCATTAGGGGAGGCCTATGTCTTGCATTGGACTAATATAGGTTGATGATGATGATAATGATGTATAGTTAGTAAAATCAATTCTCACTCTCATACTCTCTTTACACTCTCAGAGAAAATGCATCTTCCAAGACGAGAATAAAGCTGACTACCACGATCTCTACTCGTACAGTGCCTGCATCATCCGATGTAAGATCAAGTATCTGCTGTCGGTGTGCCAATGCGTACCTTATTTCTTGCCTATGGGAAGGTCTGAGGGACCGGTCTGTCTCTTGAGTGATTTGCACTGCCTTATCAAACATAAAGGTAAGAGATCTGCCACCTTATTTATTAATTTTTTTTAGTAACTCTTTGTGCCCAAAGAAAATTACGATCAAATAATATAAATAAATTAGAAATAGTATTTACAATTGAAACAATTGAGCTAACTGCAGACAATCTACAGGTAGCTCAACTGATCCTTATTAATACCAGTCGGAAGCGTCCCTATGATGCTGGCTGCATTGCCACGCTGTATGGCAATGCTGATGCGCTGCGCCAGATACTCACCAGCTCTCGGGTCACGCGTCGCTTTCGACCAGACGCTCAGATAATTTTTTAAAACCCGAAGAGCCTCGGTAGTCGGTACCCCACGGACCTAGGGTCTCGACATAATAATTAATTAATTCCGTAATTTTATTCAGTCGTAGGCATCGATCAAAAATTTCCGGCCGGCCCCCCTTAGATGCACAATGCGCGCCCTGAAAACGTCAGTATCAAAAGGTATCCCATTTGGCATTTTGGGATACCTTTTCCACTAGTGTCATTTTAGCTCTCGGACCGAAAGCATGGTCAAGTGCTCGTATAAAAAATGCAATAATCGACCGACCAAGCAACAGAAAAAGGATGGAATTTCTTATTTTCAGTAAGTTTAAATGTAATTTTTACCTGTGTATTGTGATATCAGCCAATTGAGCCTTATATACTTAAGAAATCAGCGTTAAATATTGTTACTGGGTTTGCCTATGCAAAAATATTTATTTTGTTCTAAGTTGATGAATGGAGCGGCTATTGTTTCTAAAATTTTTTTTTATTTATTTGTAGTAAGTTGTAAGTGATATTTTTTTTTTCATGAAAAGACATTTAAAATAACTGGTTGAGGTTTATAAGATAACTAGCTGACCCGCCCTCAGTTTTATTTGTGTGGACTCTCTAATAAAAGAAAGACTACCAAAAGTATTAGATTTAATCAACTTAGTATTTAATTTTTATTAACCCTCGAGATCCTGTGCGTTGGGTAAAATGGAGGTCCATTTTAGCACAACAGCGATGTGAACCATATTTTAAACCTGGCCGTGAAAGCCTCATTTGTTCCAAGCATTTTAAAGAATGTGAAAAACCTCAGTGGGCTTTTTTATTCATCTTCTGATGCTTATAGCGTATATAAAAAGACAGAAACTACTATAAGACAATACCAAAATATCAAAACAACAATAAATATGTCTCGAATTGGTATCAAGGTGTTATCATCATTTTTAGGTGTTGACATCTTTTCTTCCCAGTGCCACGATAACAATCACACAACAATTTTATTAAAATCTATAATCGAACGATACCTGAAGATAAGGTTACATTACATAGAAAAAAAAAGAATCTTAAAAGTTAAAAAAATCATCAAGGAGATCATTATAAAATAAACTAAATCTTTTTCAAGGAAATTGAAAATTTCATATACAAAAACCTTTAATTTATATGAGAGTATTAAACATTTGGAAACGTCATATTTTCAGAACTTAGGAATTACTGTAGTACTAGTAATATAAAACGGGTATTTATTGCGTTTATTTACCTATTGTTTTTGACGTTCAAAATTAAATAGTAGGTTCAAATGGCGTAAGTTTAAAAGTATTTTATAAGATCCTAGTTGACTTGAAATAACGTTTTTTTTGGTCCATAGAAAAACTCTTACGAAGCCGCAGGCAGACACTAGTTCTTTTAAATTTAAAGTACCTGCCTGAAATTGTATTTAAGGTTTATTTCACTAGCTTTTGTTAACTTATTTATATTATTGTATGTCCGAAATGACCCTTTTGTTACGCAACAGTCAAGCGTCGCTTATTTATAGTTGTATCAATAAATGATTTATCTTTACCTGAATTCTGTTGATTTTATAATCCATATAAAAATAAACAGTGTATAAATTATTTTTAGGTACCTTCCCACCTACTCACAAAATAAAATAAATTCGACTCCACTAATCTCTTGTTCCGCATGCAAAAAACTTGACAGGCTCTGCGCAAACTGTCTGCGTCAAAACAAAACGTGGACACTTTTGAGTGTCATTCTTGTAAGGTTCTAGGTATCTACGGGGGAGGCCGCAGGAAATTTTTGATCGATGGTCGTAGGTATAACTTTTCCTTAGAAGAAAGTCGGTAGGGAGAGGTGTACCTTGAGGCGTTTCTTGGCGATATTGTTTGTAAAGTACCCATATTAAATGACATTATTATAGACTAGACGATCGCCTCGCGGTTTCATCCGCGTAGTTCCCGTTCCCGTAAGAATTCCGGGATAAAATATAGCTTATGTCACTCCCTGAAAAGTAAGCTTCCTAACGGTGAAAGAATTTTTCTAATCGGTCCAGTCGTTTCGGAGCCTATTCAATACAAACAAACAAACAATCAAATCTTGCCTCTTTATAATATTAGTATAGATATTTACGGGTATTCGTCGCGTTTATTTAGCTATTTTTCCCGACATTTCAATAGGTTTACACTCGGTCGTGGTCACGGGATGACATGGGATAAGTAATCCCGTGACCATGACAGAGTGTAAACCTGTAAACGTGATAAAAACCCGTCAATACTTATAATAATGTGTTGTCCGCGTAAAATAAAACGACCGACTATAGGTTAAGTTATGTAATATGGACTATGTAATATTGTCGGCATTTCACACTTCAGAACATCGTCACTTATTTCCATAGATATAAGTAAAATTCTGTAGATAAGGTACATTCTCCCAGCGTTAACTCAACAAATGGCTTGTGTTGTGTTACAACTAAACGCAAAAACACGTTATTTCCAATCTTTTGCAATATACCTACCTAATGAACAACAAAGATAGAAAAATGTAACCTATACGAGATAACAATACGCACGCGAAACACAAACGCTTTCGGCGCCGCCGCCGGTCCGACTATGACTGAGGTGGGTGGACCTAATTGGACCTAATTTGAGCGTTCCATTTTCGTGATGCTAGTACCCAATCTTCCGAATTTTACTTACATCGATGCTTGTTTCACATGTATTTTAACGAATTCGTTATTCTCGCGCTACCCGGTTTTCTTTTCTTACAGACAAATTATCCTACCTCCTCCCAACAGGAGCAAATGATGAAAGAGACTTAGACCAACAGAACTCTCTTCGCTGCCCAGACTGCTACCCCGATTGTGATCACACCCGGCACGTCACCAGGTCTTTTAAGACATCTATTAATACGGCGTCTATTGAAAAATATTTCGTCTCTGAGTTTTTGTAAGTAACATGTATATCTACGGCAGTTGGTTCTGCGCCGGAGCTTATTTTAATTTTCCAACAGGAAATTTAGTGTTTCGTTTCGGAGAATTGGTGTAGTCCAACTAACACAGTGAATTAGCGTAGGTACTTATTTGCCCAAAGAAAACGAAACAAACGATTGCGTGGGTATTTTAGGAATCAAAATAGGCCTCCTGATTCAGTCCTGATCTTTCTCTGGTCGTGTCGGTTTGTCTGGCCTTTTATAATCCGGGAGGATTATAAAAGAAAAGAGAGAATATAGAGTGCATCTGTGCTTGCGCATATGCTTGTGCATTATAAAATGTTTCGCGCATGGTTAGCCTCCATTGAGACTGGCTGCCGTAAATTAGCAAAAAGTATGTACCTAGAATAGAATAAAAAGTATAGAATGAAATAAAAAAATATTTAGGACACACAAAACACTGAGCGAAAGTAAAAACGATTTTATTTATACCTATATAATAGGTAGATACGCATAATAAATACGTCGTTCGCAGGGGTTGGGGTGGGGTACATCTGGTCCGAATCTCAAACTGATGCGCGGACGAGATGTCCACTTCACTTTTGAGTAGGGGTACATCTCGTCCGAATCTAAAATCTCTTGGTTTTAGATTCGGATCAGTTGTACCCTCAACCAAAAGTGAAGGGGACATCTCGTCCGAATCTCTTTTTTTTCTTTTCTAGGGTTCTGTATCGAAATGTTTTAAATACACATCCAGCACACATGCTGCCAGATTTCTAATGGTAAATTGTAGTACTCGTCGAGATGTATTTCGGAAGACATCAGATAATTAGGTATATCACCATTCTTACATACTTAAGGTCAATTTATACTAGCGCAGAGTCGAAGCGCATCGAAGCGTCTATCCAAAACTGAACATAACAAATTCAACCTTAACTCTTCAGCGTAACGCACACATTACTTCTGAGATTTTAAAAAGACGCTCGCGTTCTTCGGAATTCGCGCGTCTGCGCGTGAACAACGCTGATTCGCATTCGTGCGGCTTCGCTTTAGTTAGTGGTAAAGAATTTGACGCTTCGATGCGCTTCGACTCTGCATTAGTATAAATTGACCCTTAGGTAAGTAGGTAAGAAAATACCTTCACTAGGTATAAGAACAATCGGTGTCGAAGCAACCACCAAGAAATAACTTACTGTGATCTGCTGGGCTATGCAGACTCTCCGCTACCGAGACATCGATTCGGAATCTGACACAGATTCGCACGAAATTCAAAAATTTTAGCTGTTTTTAATATTTGCTGCGTTCAGGAATTAAACTACCAGAAAAGGAAATAAATTTATTCACAAAGAAAATTATACTAGTATTTACAATTGAAACAATTGAGCTAACTGCAGACTGCTGCAAACAGTCTACAGATAGCTCAACTGATCCATATCAACACCAGTCGGAAGCGTCCCCAAGACGCTGGCTGCATTGCCACGCACCAGAAAAGTAGTTTTCCATCTTCCTTCTTTTTTAGAATTTGGTTAAAAAGTACCTAAGTAGGTACCTACTTAACTACCTATTTGATTTTTCTGTTTTTTTTTACAGAGATGGCCTCAATATGACGGACAAGTGTGTTCTGAGCATCTACTTCGCAAGTCCGGACGGCGAATTGGAACGTTTGGATGTCGTGTCTTACTGGTATCAGATTATTAGTGAGTACCTACAACAGCGAAAGAACCTACAACGGAAAATGTTACTATGTATGTTCTACAGTGTGAGTCTTTATAAAGTGCACATACTAAAATGGGTGAAAATAATATATACTCAATTTTATCGATAGAAAAAAAGTTCAAAAATTCTAAAAAATATAGTAATTTTTTATGGCCTTTTTAATATTTTTTATAACCACTGTCTACCCAATGTAAACAAACTGTTATTACTTTTGAACTAAGAGTCGTATCTCTATGAATCAAAATTAATTATGATCTCTAATGATAGGCCGTGCTTATAAACCAAAAATGCTTCAAAAATACACACAATAAATTAATAAATAAATGATAATGGAAGAAAAACTTACTTACTAGTTTTTGATCATTTTTACAATAATTAATAAATTTCTAAACAAAACGTCCCATAAACCCTATGTTATTGTTACTTCATGTTACTCTACTTTATTTAAAATAGTAAAATAACCAAGCCAATTACTTAAACACAACATTTTCTATCGGTAATTAAAGACAGGCCCTTCTGGTGTGTTTTTAATAGGGAAAATCTCTTTTTTCTGTCGGTAAAATTGAGTATATTTTCACCCATTTCAGTATGTGCACTTTATAAAGACTCACACTGTATAAGTAACTATGTTCGGTGCGAACATAATATAAAAAACATGACGTACCTAAGTATAGCCAACATAGAACCTCCTCCATTTTTGGAAGTTGGTTGAAAACTAATGAAGATGATATCACAAACTGTATACAATGGATTTTTGAAAATTCAGAAACCCTCTTTTTTCAGGTAACATCGGTGGATTCGCCGGTATGCTCATTGGTTTTTCAGTGTTTAGTGTGGTGGAAATAATTTACTTTTCGCTGATCCGTTATTCTCAAGTGGTCCTTAAAAACTACATCGATTTTCATTAGACAAGACTCAAGTCTACAGACACAAAAAAAATTGGCCACAAAATATACCTATCTAACAAAAACTCACACCTGGCCGGTTTTATTGCTGCGAATGCTACGTACGACGCGACCGCGACGCTAGATACTGGCCGATGTCAAATTTATCAGCTCAAAAAATTAATAGTACCTACCTATCTATAAGTAGATAGGTAGGTACTATTAATTTTTAATTTTGCTATTAAAATTAAACCCTTCCATGCAAGCTAATTATTAAAGTGCGCTTTAGTTTTCTCGTCATACAAAGTACTTTGTGATTGTTGTGTATTTACAAGTACCTACACATTAATTAAGAATATTAACGATGGCGCCGACCGACAGTCGGAATAAACTCACCTATCTAAGTTCACGTACTAGTATAGTATTATAATATCTGTGGTTCACGTTACGGAATGGCTGCCTTTTATTTCTGCATCTACTCCTTTATATAGGTACCCAAATAGATACTTCTCAGTGGCGATCGAGTATTAAAATTGTGCGTGCAAGACTTTTTACCACATAAATATTGTATTGAGTTGAGGCTTTATTTAAAAAAAAACCGTGATTAATCATAGGAACTCCCAATGCTCCCAATAGATGGCGCCTGAGTATGCACTGTTTGACAAAATGAAACTGTCACTGTCAATTTTAATTGCACAGTTTACGAAGGCAGATATCGCCACTGTAGTTATCCCGGTAATGAGGATCCGTAACGTTGAGAATGCAGATTTACAGAACTAAGAAATCCCTATCACACAGTGCAAAAATGATTGTTCTACATCGATCAAGTATGCGGCCTCCCCCGTAGATACCTAGAACCTTACAAGAATGACACTCAAAAGTGTCCACGTTTTGTTTTGACGCAGACAGTTTACGCAGAGCCTCTCAAGTTTTTTGCATGCGGAACAAGAGATTAGTGGAGTCGAATTTATTTTATTTTATTTTGTAAGTAGTGAAGGTACATAAAAATAATTTCTCTATCTCGATCTCGATGGTAAGTAAAAATTAAATACTAAGTTGATTAAATCTAATACTTTTGGTAGTCTTTCTTTTAGTAGAGAGTCCACGCAAATAAAATTGAGGGTGGGTCAGCTAGTTATTTTATAAACCTCAACCAGTGATTTTAAATGTCTTTTCATGAAAAAAAAAATCACTTACAACTTACCACAAATAAATAAAAAAAAATTAGAAACAATAGCCGCTCCATTCATCAACTTAAAACAAAATAAATATTTTTACATAGGCAAACCCAACCACAATATTTAATGCTGATTTCTCAAGTAGGTACCTAGAGGGCGTCCCAAACTAATTATGGGACATGAAGGGGAAGTACCTTAAATATCGTAGATAGGGTATTTTGCTGAAAGAAGACTTTATGTTACTTTTAAAAGTTAGTAATTCTGCATTCATAGATTTTCTAAAAAATACTATTCCGTCTGGGAATCAAACCGACTTAAATGTCAAAAAAAATCATCTTTCATCATTGGTACTAATGGACCTATTAGGCCGGCCAGATCCCCGGACCTTACACCATTAGATTTCTTCTTTTGGGGATACGTGCTATACAAAAAGCGATACGAGAACGTGGGCGAGTTGCAAACAGAATTGATCCATATCACATCGAGTGTTCACCATAAAATGATAAGAAAATCAACAGGCAGCGGAATCATTAAAAGATTGGCGATTTGCGTAAGACAAGAGGGATCACATTTTGAGCATTTGATTAATTAATTTACAAAAATACTTACTTAATTGACTACGGCACTTTCATGTATGTTATTAATTTGATTAAAATGATTCATTTAATGTTGTTCCTTTTTAAAAAGTACTATGTTACTTAAGCAAAGTTATTATTTTTTAGCTATTCTTTCGATTGGTATCATAGAAGTAGGATGATTTTTTTTTGACATTTAAGTTGGTTCGATTCCCAGACGAAGCAAGTAGTTTTTAGAAAATCTATGAATGCAGAATTACTAACTTTTAAAAGTAACATAAAGTCTTCTTTCAGCAAAATACCCTATCTACGATATTTAAGGTACTTCCCCTTCATGTCCCATAAGTTTGGGACGCCCTGTATAAGGCTCAATTGGCTCATATCACAACACACAGGTAAAAATTACATTTAAACTTTCAGGGCATTCATTTTCAGGGCGCGCATTGTGCATCTAAGGGGGGCCGGCCGGAAATTTTTGATCGATGTTGTTCTACGAAAAAAATTTACGATGACGTTATGACCAAATTACTATCGAGGTTCACTAAGTGACCGCCGCGGGCGCGTGTGACGTCACTGGGTCGCACGCCGCCCTGTAACCGTAGGCAGATATATGTATTTGAAAACTGAGTGTATTTGGTTGTCATTTTTTTTCCTAAACTTATAGTTTAGGAGTAAATCACTAAAAACTGGTATCTGCCTGTACGGTTAACGGGCGGCGACCGAGCGAGTGACGTCACACGCACCCGCGGCGGTCACTCAGTGAACTTTGCTAGTAATTTGGTCATAGCTTCGTCAATTTTGGTCGTAGAACGAAAATTTTGAACTGTGTGCTATGGATTTCTTAGTTCTATAAGTATTTATTTTTAACCCCCGACGCAAAAAGAGGGGTGTTATAAGTTTGACGTGTCTTTCTGTGTATTAGTGTGTCTGTCTGTGGTATAGTAGCTCCCAAACGGAAAAACGGATTTTCGTTTAGTTTTTTTGTGTCAAATAATTTTATCCCGAGTGTTCTTAGCCATGTTTCATGAAAATCTGTTCCGCTAATAAACGTCGGCGGGTTTTTTTTAAATTTAATTTTGTCTTGTATTACTTACGCTTACGTAACCAAAAATTATGGACTTTACTCAGTACACTCTGACCCACACGTCTACGTACGCATACTACGCAAAGCTATTTCCGAAAATGCGCTTTCATCTGTCACTGCTGTCAGAAATACTGTGTCGAAATCGGACAAGAATTCCGAGTCGCAATTTATATTTTTTAAGCAAAATGTCTGCAAATTCGCCGCCAGGAAAAAGTAACGGTGAGAATAAATAAACCATGCAATCACCTGTGTATTAAAAGTGAATTTGTGAGCTTCATAAGTGATTTCATTTGTAGGTGAAGAGCCCATCGAAAGGCATCCTATAGTCCCGCCAAATGAGCCAGGGATTGAAAGCATCAGCTCCAGGACAAGAGATTGGAACGTAGACTCTGTGAGGAGGTATTTAGCCCAGAAGTTGGGGCTCTACGAGCCGCCAGAACCTCCGGCGCCCTCGGAAAAAGTTTTGGACGATGTAAACATTGATGGTGTTGTGAAGTGGATTCAGGGAGAGAGGTGTAAAAAAGTAATTACGCTATCAGGAGCTGGTATTTCAACATGTAAGTCTAGTAAATATTTACATTTGTTTGTAGAATACCGAAATGGCCATGACAATATTAATTATATGCCCGTTTTTATCCTTCTGCTTAGGGTGTTGTCTTAGTTTTTATTATAAGTGTGGAGTGGTCTTCAGGAACCCCATTTTGGGTAAAGGCCTCGCCCAGCTTGGCACATTTTTCTCAGTTTTCTGCAACATTTATCCAGTTCTTTCCAGCAGTATGGAAATGTCCATGAATATTTGGATTTATTTTGAGATCAACTCTATTGCCATTTATTGTTTACTGCTAAAAATTATTGGGGTTTTGGTATAGTATTGTACCGTAAATTCACGCAAAGATGGTCCAAAATTACGCAATCTGAACGTTTTTACTATAAATCTCTTAAAGTTTTTATTAAATAGTAAAAGAAAAGTACTAATTATATACATAATAGACTTATGTTTATCATAAAGTATAGAAAAAATTCTAAACGCTTATAGTTTTTTTTAATTTTTTTTATTTTATGTTGGACCATTCTTGCCTATGCTGTAGGCTTGTTCTTGCTCGGTCAGTAAAGGGATCGCTCCGAACTAGTACAATTGTACTGAAGTACTAGTTCGGACTTCTAGTACTATTAGTACCCTGCTCGGCAAAATTTTCGAGTCGATTTAATTCTCCGAAATACGCAATTGTTATGTTTTGTTACGTTTTTTTGGGCGGGAACAACAACGGCCGGGGTTTCCTTTGGGAAAACTAAAATATATCTATAACCTGGGTTTTTTTCTGTAAGCAAATATTTGATTTCATTTTTGATATTTGATTTTTGATTTATAAAAATACTTTTCATATTACTCTATACTCAATGATTTATTAAAAACAAACGAAACAAACAAGAATACGAACGAAATTCGCAAGAAAAGTCGTTCCTTCCTTGCTCGCAACAAAATTCATACAAGGTAAATTAAACAGTTCACTTACAGTTGAAAACATAAAATAAAAACAAGGAAAAATGATCTCTATGCTAAACAAACAAAGTTCATCTTTCTATTAGTTACCGAATGTTTTTAAACTGGTACCTTAGACCCAATGCTGACAAATTACCAAAAATAGCAATCCAGTCGAGTAATGTTGACACCCTGACATGAGACTAATTATAAGGAGTTTGAGCTTTACAAAATTTTGCAGCATTACATTACATGGCCGAAGCAAACAAATGCATATCTCCGTCTCTTTTACTACAACGGATTATGCGCTGTCTATCTCTGTTCTTCCTTATCCTTTCTTTGTCTTGCAATGCTGTCCGACATAATGTAACAGTAACCTAAAGGAAACATGAGTACTACTGAACTAGAGAACTAGATGTATAACTCTGTCTCTTTTAGTACCGCGGATTTATACGTTTTCTATCTCTGTTCTTCCATAATGATTCCCTAATAGTTCTTTTCTTCTTGCTTTTAGATTTTAAACTTTACGGCATACAAAATAAGATCTTTTTAGTTTAGTTGTTCCGAGATTTCGTGACTGATGAAGTGATGAGCAAGTGTACTAGTGTACTGCTAGGAACGAGTTTAGCTGAATAGCTCCTATTAGTTCACATGTGGGAACTAGTTCTTTTTAGGACATTGTGTCTGAACTACACAAGACTACTATGCTGCCTCCAACTATAGTCAGTTTAGAAATGAGGCTAAAAACGTATGATAGTGTTACAAATGCCTATTGTTGTGTGCCTAGAACGATTCTATAGTCTAGTACCTTGATTATGAAATAAAAAAAACATGTATTTTGGAACAAATTTTAGTATTTATTCATACTTTAAAGTAAGTGGAGATCAAATTTCTTAAACTTTCTAGAACACGTATTAAAATTATCAAAAATCAACGATTAAACTTTTCTAAATAATCAGCCTTCCATATAATAAGCAGGTGACCGGAACATAATTACTTTCCCCATCTGCTTTCAAGCTCTGGGACCTGGAACACCGCCCTCTTCGAGCTCAGTTTCTTTGGTGGTTCGATTTTGTACTTAATGTCTTTATTGGGGTAAAAAATTATGTCATCTCTTTCGGGCCACTTCCAGGAGAGCCCACAGCGAACCATACATTTAATGTATGCCCCTTCATGTTCTTTAGACTGTACTAAACCTGGCCAAAACTCCCCTTCATATTCGACCACTACGTAGTCATCTTCTTGAAACATACTATCCTTTTGGCCCCTAACCGGATTCGGTTCTTCGATGTCACTTTCTTCCGAGGAATATTCCAACTCATCTTGTAAAACCATTTTAACAGAATCCTCAGCATCATCAAAAAAACCGTTGGACTATAGTTTAGGTCAAAGTAAACAACTTTAATATTTTATTCATAAAAACAAAAATACACAACATTTTGCAAATTTTATTATCGTAAAATGGTAACGGATAACTTACCTATTCAACAAACAAAACCAATTTTCCCGCACTTAACTCCAACACTTCGATCCCAATAAAAGTTTGGCGTAATTTCGACTCCTGTCTGAACGTGCAAAAGTTTGTGACGAAAAGTTTGTTCGAATGAGTGGTAACGACACCAACCGGTAACGACCTGTACTAATGTTCAGTTCATTCCCTTTAAGATGACATACTCAGAAATCAACAGAAGGCGTTACTTGTCCAACAATTCACCATATTGTTGCAAGACCCATTTGGAACATAGTTGTCTAGCAGGACTAAAGTTGCGTGATTCTACGGTACTGAATTTTGTATTTTATGGCAGAAAAGCCCTTTATTCCATCCAGTCCTACCAGTAGTTCGATAGTCGAACTGTTTGGATGTTTTTTTTCCAAATTGTTATACTGACGGATCGAACTATTTGGAAACATTCTACATTGCTGGCTTATTGTAATTAGCTAAATATTTGCTTCTGATCAAGTGACGGCAGATGCTTATCTATCTCGGACTAAGGGAGACACCAGGACTGAAAATTCCTGATGTCTCCCCGAGGGGGACAATCACCCCGGAGACACGAGTCTGTCACCATTTAATTGGGTTGTCGCGATGGGTTGTCGTGATTTTGATTTTAATACTTTAATGGCCCATGACTCACCTATTCTATCTGCAGCTCCCTGTGCGGCTGAGCAGAGAATGCGGTAAGCATCATGTACAGCGTGTCCTTTAAATCTATACTAATATTATAAAGAGGAAAGATTTGATTGTTTGTATTGAATAGGCTCCGAAACTACTGGACCGATTTGAAAAATTCCTGCACCGTTAGGAAGCTTACTTTTCAGGGAGCGACATAGGCTATGTTTTATCCCGGAATTCCCACGGGAACGGGAACTACGCGGGTGAAACCGCGAGGCGATCGTCTAGTAATATTAGATAGTTAGATAATACTTAATTCATCACCTTAACATATATAAGTATATTGTAATATTTGATTAATGAAATAAACATTTTGTATTTTGTATTTGTAACAAAATAAACAAATTTTACATGAAACATATAGAGAACAGGAATGGAACTGGCGGCCTTATCGCTTAAAGCGATTTCTTCCAGGCAACCAAAACGATGGGAGAAAAATAAAGGATGGCGGTGCTTCATAAGTTCATAACATAAATGTAAACTATTAATACTAATACACATAATATCTACTTAACTAATTCACTAATACATACAACAAAATAATTATATATCTGAGCGTCTGGTCGAAGCGACGCGTGACCCGACAGCTGGTGAATATCTGGCACAGCGTATCAGCATTGCCATACAGCGTGGCAATGCAGCCAGCGTCTTGGGGACGCTTCCGACTGGTGTTGATATGGATCAGTTGAGTTATCTGTAGACTGTTTGCAACAGTCAGCAGTTAGCTCAATTGTTTCAATTGTAAATACTAGTATAATTTTCTTTGTGAATAAAAATATATAAAAACTCTGCTTAGCTTGGGGCTAGATAATGCTGTGTGAATTGTCCAGCATTATTTATTTATTTAAAACTAGACGATCGCCTCGCGGTTTCACCCGCGTAGTTCCCGTTCCCGTGGGAATTCCGGGATAAAACATAGCCTATGTCACTCCCTGAAAAGTAAGCTTCCTAACGGTGCAGGAATTTTTCAAATCGGTCCAGTAGTTTCGGAGCCTATTCAATACAAACAATCAAATCTTTCCTCTTTATAATATTAGTATAGATTTAAAGGACACGCTGTACATGATGCTTACCGCATTCTCTGCTCAGCCGCACAGGGAGCTGCAGATAGAATAGGTGAGTCATGGGCCATTAAAGTATTAAAATCAAAATCACGACAACCCATCGCGACAACCCAATTAAATGGTGACAGACTCGTGTCTCCGGGGTGATTGTCCCCCTCGGGGAGACATCAGGAATTTTCAGTCCTGGTGTCTCCCTTAGTCCGAGATAGATAAGCATCTGCCGTCACTTGATCAGAAGCAAATATTTAGCTAATTACAATAAGCCAGCAATGTAGAATGTTTCCAAATAGTTCGATCCGTCAGTATAACAATTTGGAAAAAAAACATCCAAACAGTTCGACTATCGAACTACTGGTAGGACTGGATGGAATAAAGGAGAAAAGCATGGTTCGACCATATTCATAAACTGTGGTTGGTGCAAGGTCTAGCGCAAATAGTTTTGCTTTTTCCAAGAGCAGTCCATTCTCCCTCCTTTCATAATGCTTGTCATTATAAATGACAAACTGTCATTCCATGTTTTTATTATTATATAATTTTATTACAACAATTTACACAAAAATGTGGAATTTACTGTCTGATCATTTCATTTCACTAGATAATAGTATTGTGAAAGGTATCCAAAGTGGTAGACGTAAAAGTATAGTTACTTTATGTGGGGCTGGAATTTCCACATGTAAGTCATACATTAAATTAATCTAGAACATGAATCTTTGTTTACTTCTTCGGCATTCATCAAAAACCCTCATGAACTTAGATAAGCCCCTAAAATGAGATTTGTTTCCTATAAATTAATTTTCATCCATCCTTTCGCCCCAACTTTATCTACTGCAGGAAATTTAAACTTATCAGCCATGACTGGCTGATAACTTTAAATTGCAATAGCCAGCCCATGCAGGCTGTCTGCAAATAATAATAATAAGAAAGAGCCTCAATCAACATCGCAAGAGACTCGCTAGGATGTTAGGATCAAGGGCCAGATTCAAAAGGCTCTTGGACTCATCGCCCATCGTCTGGAAGTTCCGCTCTCTGCAGCCCTATTCTCCATCCACTTGAGCCTAGCTTCAGGGACGGTGATTCACCGTTTTCATATATTTTTTAATGAAGATTATTTTTATTATTATATTTTATCTTCTATAGTAAGAATTATATATAACAACAAGTTTCAAGAATAAGTAAGTGTATAGTAACAATAATGCCGGACAATTCACACAGCATCATCTAGCTTCAAGCTCAGCAGAGTTTGTGTTATGAGTACTAGTTAGCTGATATACTTTAATACAATACATTGCTTAGATAGATAAATGATGTAAATAAAGTTTAAATTATTGTTATATAAACTATTGTACAGGAACATAAACCATTCCATGTGCCAGAAGAGGCTAATGATGTTGGTCCTTGTGTTGTTTCCCCAATAGTGGTGGTCGTGATCCATCATGGAAGCAGTTTCTCCCGTGCAATGTCGCACCATCTGCTCCGGCTTCGATTCTCCTTTCTCTCGGTCTCTTTCCCTCTACTTTTCCCGATTTTTGATAATAGTACAGGATTGCTAAAATAAAAGATTCCTATTTGTGATCTGTGAGTGTGATTGTCCACTACATTGTGTTATGATAACCACAAGGTCACTTAAATGTTGTTGTTGTATGGAATATTTTGAATTAGTCTCTGTTTACACATCTGCAATAATGTATGCTTTGATGAATATATCTGAAAAGTTCCATGATTCATGAAACATTATTTATTGACAATATCTATGGCCTAGTGGTGAAGTTGCAGCCAGCGGATTCAATTCCTGCAATTTTTTAATTAATTTTAAAAGCTCCGGACTGAGCAGATGAATAGGTACTTTTGCCTGGGTGTCTCTGGGCATAGAACTCATCTAGTTAAAATAAATTAAACTAGCTAGCCGTAGGCCATGTAGTGCCGGCTTAGAATTTTCACCAGCCCAACTCTTCCCGCAGGTGTCGTATGAGGTGACTAAGGGATAACCACGGGGGGGCGGGCAGCCTCCTGCAGAACAAACCTTCCACCGTACTGCGATCCCCAACCCGTGCCCATGCCCAGCTTGGTGATTATAGGCTATTGCCTCTATGAGATAAAAGCCATAAATGCGCTTATCAGGGGGAGGCCTGCATCTAGCAGTGGACTAATATAGGTTGATAGGAAACTAGCTAGCAGAAGTTCTTTAATTACTTATTTCTTTATTCTTTTGTTGTTTCAGCTGCGGGAATACCAGATTTCAGGAGTCCAGAAACAGGGTTATACCACAATTTACAAAAGTACAACTTACCAGAGCCTCAAGCTATATTTGAAATCAATTTTTTCAGACAAAACCCAAAACCATTTTTTATGCTAGCCAAAGAATTGTATCCCGGGAGTTTTAAGCCAACTATATCACATTATTTTATCAGATTATTGCATGAAAAAGGTAAACTACTCAATACTTCTCACTCAAATCAGTGAAAATGTTTATATTAATATAAATAAGCATAACAATATAGATAAAATATGCCCTGTACAAAATAAATAGGTACAATTTATAAAACATATCATATTTATGTATTCGTTGTATGCATTTATTTCAACTGAGTGCTAAAGGTGAGGTTCATGCATGAGGAAAGTTTAGGTATATAATTCATTAAGGTTTTTTCTTTTGCCGCAGTATGATGATGATTGTTGAAGATGTCGGAAAAATCGAGCTTTGCTAGCCGCATAACCGTTCGAGGAAAAAAAAGCATGGCTCGCTTCACTCGCCGCGCTGTTTTCTATCGCATTGTTTTACGAAATTTTGTTATTTTAGGACTACTACTTCGCCACTACACTCAGAACATCGACACGTTGGAGCGAGTGGCCAACATCCCTGAAGAGAAGATTGTGGAGGCCCACGGAACATTCTTCACATCACACTGTTTGGAGTGTCGGAAGTCGTACAATCTTGATTTTGTTAAAGGTAATAAAAAACAAAAAAAAAAACAATAATGCTGGACGATTCACACAGCATTATCTAGCCCCAAGCTAAGCAGTGCTTGTGTTATGGGTACTAGATGACTGATATACATAATACAATACACTAAATAGATAGATATTTTTTATTAACATAGAAAACATCCAAAACGCCCTGGAAAAATATCTGCAGATCGTACAAGACGTACGGATTTCGTCCTCGAATGCTCGATGGGTTGACGAAGTAGTAGTCGTGTCCCTGGGCAGACCTGCGGGCTTATTTCACTAAATCTATGGTTCCATCATCATCATCAGCCTCTGTCGACCTACTGCTGGGCATGCCCAGTCAGATATCGATGGATCCCTGGATATTCCTTGCACTAAGCGGTTTTCCTCCACCTTTATCATTAGTACCGCTAAGGATGGGACCTCGTTGCCTGCCTCTATTTTTCCGTCCAAATTTAACCTCAGAATCTTCAAGACGAGACTGAATAGGTGTCTTTGAGACCTTCGTGATACATCTTCGGCCACATCACTTACCATCACGTGAGATTTTGGTCAAACGAAGGTAAAAAAAAAGAAAATGGGTAGGTACGTTTTATTAAGTTTCCATCAAACTGAAAAAAATTAAGTAGGTAAACAACGGATGATTGCCAGTCCCAGTCAATTTTGAAGTCCATAAGTGGACGAAATTTATAATTTTAAGGCTTTTTTGACAGTTAAAATCACAGTAATAAATCCGAAAATTTGGATGGATAGATGTATGTTTCTTACTTCTTCACGCCAAAACTACAGAATCGAGCTGAAATTTTACATAGATGTAGGTCTGGACCTGGAATTACACATAGGAGTGTGTAGAGGTATAAAACCGATGGTAAACCTAAAAAATCAAATTAAAATTGGTTTTCCAGAGCGTATATTCGCGGACCAGATTCCGATCTGCACGGAATGCCCGGGCGTGGTGAAGCCAGACATCGTGTTCTTCGGAGAGAGTCTGCCGGAGCGGTTCCAGGAATGCCTTCAGGAGGACTTCCGGCAATGTGATATGCTCATCATAATGGGCTCTTCGCTGGAGGTGCAGCCCTTCGCGTCGCTTATTGATATGTGAGTAATAACTGGTCACTGCCAGGTCTGCCAGCACTGTGATATACATGTGAGTAATAACTGGTCACTGCCAGCACTGTGATATACATGTGAGTAATAACTGGTCACTGCCAGCACTGTGATATACATGTGAGAAATAACTGGTCACTGCCAGCACTGTGATATACATGTGAGTAATAACTGGTCACTGCCAGCACTGTGATATACATGTGAGTAATAACTGGTCACTGCCAGCACTGTGATATACATGTGAGTAATAACTGGTCACTGCTAGCACTGTGATATTTGAGTAATAACTGGTCATGGGCTCTTCGCTAGCAGTGCAGCCCTTCACATTGCTTTTTTATATGCGAGTGAGAATGTATGTTGTGGTGCTGTAAAAGACCAAAAATGTACCTACATTTGATCGTACTAAGATTTCGCAGATAGGCATTTCAAGTAAATTTATTTTAGTATAGGCACTAGCCAACCCGGCTGCCAAGCGTGGCTATTAAGACCTCCACAAACATTGACCTATGGGGGAGGTCTATGTCCAGCCAATGGACGTCTTTTGGCTATGATGTTGGCACTAGAAAACTGTGGTTATTGTAGTGTGAGAGAGTACTAAAATATAAATAAGACACAAACAAGCGACGTATCTAAGCTATACAATACATGGGAATTTAATACTTTATGGTTTTATTTAATACTTTATGCTATTTGATTTTATTAATTGCTCTACAAAATAATCATAAAAATTCGTACAGGGTACCAAATCTACTGCGTTCCCTACTTATCTTGAGTTTTCGGCTTCTATTCAATTATACGACTAATTAATACCCATAAATACGATAATGGCCGACGATCGACTTAACTGACAAGGACTACGAATTTCACAAAAAAACACTAATCCTTAACTACAGGGTCCCCGACTGGTGTCCACGACTGTTGATAAACCGCGAGAAGGCCGGAGTACGCTCACCCATAATGCGCATGCTCGGCATGGGCGGGGGATTGCAGTTGGAAGAAGGGATCCGCGACGTGGCGCTACTGGGGGATTGCGACGACGGCTGTCGGGAGCTGGCGAGGCGGCTTGGGTGGGCAGTAAGTGATTTTACTCACCTATAGATCCTTAGTGTCTACAGGTAATGAACCTTGTCTATAATGCGTAAGCGCGGCATGGGTGGGGGATTGCAGTTGGAGGAAGGGATTCGCGACTGGCAAAGACTGGTCGTCAAAATAGTAGGGAAATAGTTTATGAGGGTGTGTGCCACCCTCATAATCGACATGAGATCGGACAGAATGGCGCAATACGACCTCTGTGGCGCAGCGGGCGAAGGTATGCCTGCGACGCAGGAGGTTGCGGGTTCGATTCGGCCTCGGGACAAATGTTTGTACGATCTGCAGACATTTGTCCAGGGCGTTCTGGATGTTTTCTATGTATAATAAAAAATAACTATCTATGTAGTGTATTGTAATAAGTATATCAGTTATCTAGTACCCATAACACAAGCTCTGCTTAACTTGGGGCTAGATAATGCTGTGTGAATTGTCCAGCATTATTTATATATTATTTTATAATAGAGAGGAGACTTGCTCTATGAGCTATTTATTACCCAGCAGCGTGGGAGTAGATAAAAAGTAGTCATGTTTTTTATTTTCAGAAAAATAGCTTCTTGTATACTTGATCCTGATAAGAATAAAAAATAAAATACAAATATGTATTTGCATTTTAATCAGTCTCTAAATAAATTAAAAAATGCCCTTCTGAAACATTTCTGCATTTTATGTACATAAATCTTGTCGTATGTATTAGAAAAATTACCATGTTACACTGAGTTCGTTATGATTAAAAATGTACGATATATGTGTTCTTTAATAAATAAATAAAAGCCAATTTATTTCCAGGACGAGCTGAACGCGCTAGTAGCGAGCGAGCACGAGCGTTTGGAGCGCGAAGGCGTGCCGGGCCCGCCCGCAGACTTGCCGGGCGCTAGCGGCGTCACCGACGCTATCGACCCTAAACTGGGATAGGGAGGTAAATTCAAGGTTCCACAGTCGTCAATACAGAGACTAAATAAGATTTTAACAAGCCTCTGTAAGCGGCGCCGCTAACGTCGTTAAAGGGCCCTAACACTTGTTTTTTTTTTCAAAGTCGCCGCGATCTAGAAAAGTTATACCAATTATTTGAATAGAGGACACTAAAACTAATAAAAAAATTCTCTCGTCAGGTTTCCGAGATATTCATAAATAAAAAAAACTATGGTTTTTCTTCATATGTGAATATCTCAAAAACCTGATGCTTTAGTAGTTTTTTTTAGTATCCACTATCCAAATAATTATATAAGTAGGTACTAAATATCTTTATTCACAAATATAATTACAGTCAAATAATAGAAATAACTTTGAACTAGTATTTACAATTGAAACAATTGAGCTAACTGTAGACTGTTGAAAACAATTATATACTTAACTTTTAATGTGCGCGGCGATTTTGAAAAAAAAATGACAAAATGGTGACCGAGGTTAGGGCAAAAATCTTCAAACCTCTTTATCGATAGCATTATTATTGCAACTCGCTTTTGTTTCAGTCAACGGCGCGCGGGTGGAATTCGTCGTGTACAATACAAAGGCCCATTAAGTGACAATTTCACCATCGCAACCAGCAGTTAAAAATGGCCAGAAACATTATCGTTTCTTCTGTTTTGTTTCTGTCAACTGGCTTAGTCTCGGTTTTATTTAAACGTAAAATATGCTATTTATTAGCTAGTAACAGCTAGATTTTACGAATGGAATGCATTGTTAAAAATCAATTATCTCTCATTTTCTAAAATCCGGTATTCTGGCATTAAAATGACGGATAACCGAGAATATTGTCACTTTTGAGTGGGTCCCTACATAATTTAGTGTCAGTTATGGTAGCGTACTAGACATAGTCGAATTCACGTTTATTGTTATGCCAATAAATAGCGCTTATATAGAGCATAATGAGTGAAAACCAAAGTCATGATCAATGGCCTCATTGATCCGGGACCGGTCGTCGTACATGGCCACCTTCTCGAAATTGTTTCCGAGTATCGGTACTTACTTTGGGCAAATTCTGCAGTTCGGTAAAAACAATTTTGAAAAGGAGGCCAAGAGGAGGATGGATCCCCCTCGCGAGCCTAGCTGGAGCTAGGCTCGCGTTTGGGAAACTTGGTCCATACCGCAATGCTTGCCAACCGCTGGGGTAAAAGTGTTCTTGAGTGGAGACCGCGTCTCGGCAAACGTAGTGTAAGATGCCCTGCGGCCAGGTGGGATGACTATCTGCGAAAGACTGCAGGCAGGGGCTGGATGCGGCAAGCTGAAGACAGGGCGCTATGGCGCTCGTTAGGGGAGGCCTATGTCCAGCTGTGGACTAATAGAGGCTAATGATGATGATGCGCTATTTATTGGCATAACAAAAAAACGTGAATTCGATTAGACGCTTGAGACGCGCTAAAATCTAAGTGGCGTTCTAGTATTAGGTCGTTAGCTACCCCGTTTGATATGGTCCGACCATAGAACTGGTTTAAGCCGCTAACCCACCACTGCGCACGGATAGGCTACACACGTGTGTCTTCGCTTTGCAAGAAAATGATGTCATAACGTCCATTGCAACCCAGGAACACGCTACGCACGAATACGGAATTAATTCCGTCATTGCTACCCGCGTGGCACCCAGCTCAACGCTTTCAACCCTATGCACGTGATACACGCGTGCATAGTGCGGGAAGTGGGACGTCAAAACTGTGGTTCGCTGCAGTTGTAAATAGTCATGAGTTATTTTTCATGTATAGTGTGTGCTGCAGTAGAAAAGTAGACCCACGTCAAGCAAATGAACCCACACGTAGCTAAAATGCGTGGCCGTGCACAGTGTGCGCCGCGGTGGGGCAGCGGCTTTAATTTTACGATATAGGCAACTTGCCTAAATATTGTTATAAAATGGGCCCAGAAAACATGGCAAGGCACATCTATTTTAAAGGATTTGAATCAAATTCCAATGTTAAAATGTAATGGAATATTTGTAATAGACACTTTCTTTTATAATGCACTATCTGGACATTTTTCTTGTTGGATTTAGGAAATAAATTGTAGATTAATTTTTATTTATGCATTAATTTATTTAGCTGTAGTTTATTGGGAATTAATTTAATGTTAAATATAATTCTGTTGTTTTTTATATTGCGTGGACAAGTTTTAAAATACTTCTTGGAAATTCTTATACTTATTGTGGAGGGATTCATCCCAAACTCTGTTCTGCTTCACTTAGAAAAGCGCCTTTAATAAGATTAATAACAAGTTCTTATGATAGCGGTTCCGAAACTTTATTAGAATTAAAAATTAAGAGACCTCAACCATGGGCGAGAATCATCGCCGCCTATAGTTTCGACGTGCCTCAAAAGCTCAGTACTCACATACGTGACATACGGTATTACTCGATAGTTTTACTCGAAGTCGAGTAAAAATCAACTTGTGGACCGCAAAACTCACAGCTCGAAGGCTCGCACCGAGCCGGCTCGATGGAATTAAATGAAAGTAATTTCCTTCGAACCTACTCGAAGCGAGCCGTCAATCTTGACTCGAACGTGTACGTGACTGCGCGTGGCGCGAGGCGAGCGTCAGTCTGGTATTGTTTATCGTGATTGAAACACGTGTTTTTAAGAGAATAGTTAAAAAAAAAATGAAAAAAAAAATTCTTTTGTTTTTTCTTATAAAGCACTGTGAGACTTGCTAAATACAGCCACCGTCTCCTTTGTTGCACAGACATCCTTTGGCTCGAACGGTTCGGTGAATACTGAACGGCGCGCCTCACTCGATAGATCAATGCTCAATGTGTGGACGAAAGCCCATGCCATGGGTTTTACTCGACAGTTTAACTCGATCGAGTAATACCGTATGTGAGTACTGACCTTTACTGCTATTTCAACTCTATGAGCGTGTTATACGCCCGGCGATATGATAGCGGCAGAAATTCTCGTCTACGGTGGTTACAATGTTACTAAAATATTGCAATACTATAATATACATACTACACTGTACTATATAATACTATACATAAATCATTATTATATTTACATAATCAGTAGCTATTAATTTCTGTGTAGCGTTAAAAATATAGCTTCTCTTTTCATATTAACATATGTCAGAGAGACCGCGATAATAATAGCGCCAAAATGGCACGAAATTGACTTAGTATTTTTATATTTGCTTAGTAATTAACCAAAACACATGCCTTATCGTTCCGAGTGAGACATAGTTATAAATTTATACACGTGGCAGAAAGAGATGCAAATACATATTACTTTAGTTAGATTGTTCATGTGTGTTAGGTTGTTGTGTGATCTTAGGTTTATTTGGTGTTAATAATAAGTATAGTCCGTCCACGATTTTATTTGCTGTTTGGTATATGCACGACTATGAAGTTTGCTAATTGTTGACAGGTGTGTGAACTAAGGCTGAATGACAGAATGAAGTATTTCATAGACACAAGTTACTTTTGGCTGAGAATGGTGTCAATTCAAATGTACTAAGGCTACTAAGGTAAATTAAAACGAAGGCTGCGGTCCGTACATAAATAAAATCGATTTGAGCGCTCACAAAAGTGGTCCGTCTATCCGTTAGCGCGTCTACAGTTGATAGCAAAACGTCATAACCGGCGCCATCTTTGCGCTCACAACGCCCACGCTACACGAGCATGGTCACTGTGACCGATCTATCAAATAATATAATAATAATAACGTTTATTGGAAAAGATTTAAAATTATTACATCGTTGATCCCCAAACTAGGATAAACCTGTATCTTGGGGATCTCCTTCCATGGGTTTTTTACATTATACATATCAAGCAAACGTTATACATATTTAAGTAAGAACAAGTGTGTAATTATAATTATATAGGTACATTATGTGATGGGTCTCCTGAGGAAACCAGTCTCGAAATTGACATATGATCATACAAATTGACATATGAAAGTTTCAAAATCACCATAAAACTTGAGGTTATGTTTACCTAAGCGATGTGAGCGCGTCTATAGCCGTTCCGAATAACATACCCGATATCTGTCGTTATCGCGCTCAAAGAATTTGGAACGACTTTGAGCGCTTTTAGCGCTGATAATCTTGTGAACTGTTAACGGACCGCAGCATAAGTTTAACTAATTTGACAGCACTAAAAATTATGCCATCCTTTTTAGTTCGATCGTCATGAAAGGGACGGCTTTACTTTTAGTCTTTTCAAATTAGTTTAGTTTAGTTTTGGCGAAACCGAATTGACACATGTCTGTAAAATAATATAAAATGATGAGCAAAAATAACAAAATCGGTTACAACTTCTTCATAAACAAAGCCGGTTGTCACAATTTTTTATCGGTAAAGCATTTGATTGTCAGTCAAACTACCGAACTGCAAATAAGAGTGGAATAACTATAGTAGGTAGTTTTGTGTTGCTGTAAACAGACAGGAACTGTATTGTAATCAGCATAAAGTTTAATTTCGCTTCGAATAATTAAAACAAAGAAAAAAATGTAATAACATGTATAGTACACCTTTGCTTCGTTAGTGGTTAGCGCTGTGTGTAAATCAGCAACATTTATTTATTATTATTATTAATTTTATACTTAGGGTAGTACTTACATTATATACACCGTACATATATATAGTACACCTGTACCTACAGGTGACGCGCTGCCTACTTTCAATTTGTATTTACTATTTGCTTTTTTGGGTTTTTCCTGTCACTAATTTATTTGCTATTTTGAAATGAAATTTAATCTCAAATTAATTGTTTATTTGAAATGAAATTAAAGCAATAACTTGTGGTAAGTGTAAAAATTCTGTGTATTTATACTTAGGAGTTTACTCAGATTGTCCTGTTCTAGTTGGTCTAAGAAGTAGTAAATGCCTAAATACTAACTGCTTTTTGATGCGGCTTTACCAAGGAAAAAGTAGCTCTGCTTTTGAGCTAGAATCTATCTTTCATCATGTAGCTGCGAGCTTCGTCTAAATTAGAAAAACACATCATCTAGATTTTAGATGATGCTGTTTTATTCTATTTTGGGAATAGGCTATTTGACTAACTTAGGAAAATCGTTAAAATTATTCTTTAAGTATAAGCATTTAATCGATCTGGCAACTGGGACCGCGGTCCCACACCTAGTGGTCCCAGTGGACGGAAGCCTCATATTTTCAATGTTGTCTAATAGCCTATTGTAACTTCCAAGCACTGTTGTTGTTCTTTATCACAAAACAGGACTTTATGAGATTATTTAAGTGGTTAAAATAAACTAGATTTAAAGATATCGGCCTGGATCCGGCACACATGTTAAATTCCATCTTCTATCTTTGATATTATGGTGCACTTTAAACATTTTGGTAAATCCTAACCCCAAAGACATTTAACCCTTTTTGGAAATGTCTTTGCCTTAACTTAAAACATTGTAGTTTCTCACTCTGTCTTCTTCTATGAACATAAGTCAGAGTGAGAGATAACACTGCTTAGCGACTGCTGTGAGTTAACAAACTAATATGAATAAAGGGGTAAGGTAACTAATCCAGTCATTTGGTTCGGAAATACTGGATGACCTAAAAAGTTTTTCGGGAGTTTTAAAAATGGTTAATTTTATAGATTTCGTTGTGCTCTTTCTGAAATTCAACTTTGCCACCGTATTTGCGTATCTTTGGCACTCGCGCTGGAGGTCAGGAAACGGTAGTTTTTTTTCGTCTTTTTTCAGAATATTTGTATAAAACCTAGAAAAACTAAAAACTGTTTTGAAATGTACAAACTAATCAATAACTTTCATTTGAAACCCCATTTGACCTTGTAGGTCTCTTTTAAAATGTAATGTTTATTTTTTCTGTACAAGCTTTCGACATTTATTATTATTTTAAATTTCAAGTAAATACCTTCAGTAGTTCCCGAGATATTCAAGAGGAAAAAAGAACGGACAGAGCGAGACAAAAAAAATTAGGCGGCATTTTAGCAATATGGCGGCACGAGTGGCAAAGACACGAACAGAGAGCACATCGAAATCTCTTAAATTAGCTATTTTCAAAAGTCCCGGAAAACTTTCCAGGTAAACTACCAAATGACTGGACTAGCCCTTTATTCAAAAACCTTTATCTTTACGATAGTTATGTCGTTTGTTTTCTTCTATCAGTGTGAGAAAAAACAAGCAACTGTTTAATTAACAGATTTATATGAATAAGGAGGTAATCCCGTTAGATAAAACGTTAACAGTGCTCTATTACGGAAAGGGTTCTAAACCGAGTTATTATCAGTCCACTGCTGGACATAAGCCGGGTACTATATCCATGCCGAAATCTATGAGTTGTCATCTTTCTCGCGACATTTAATTGCATTTTATTTCTCTTGTGAGAAAGATTTTAACTTTCATAAAAAATAAAAGCAATACATAAATTAAATTGACAATAGATCTCATTTATCGATGTTACCGATCGCTGTTATATGTTTAAAATTGTACCCAAATGCCTATATTTTATCAGTAAATAAAAGCGTATTGTAATATTTTAGAGTTTTATTGTCATTTATTATTATTTAGGCTTATATTTATTTACAGATGCAGAGATTATACAATTCTACAGTAATTTAGTCTTTTCGCCCAGCGACAAGGCAAAAGTATCAAAGAGAATCTTAAACTACAATAAAAAAAATAAGAATAACATAAAAAATACTACACTAGCCAAACTCGATGTACAAATTTAGTAAACAAACCGCCCATACTTAACCTAAAATTCACTCCGTTGCCGCGTATTTTCATATTCAATTTACGTAACTTGTGATCCTTCAATAAATATTGCTTACAATTAAATCTGAAACTCGACGCTAAGCTAGTGAATTTTAGTAATTTGTGTCGTGGTTTGTTCACTAACATCGAGTTCGGCAAGTGAATAGTTATAACTAGCACTACACTTCAGATATTCGAAAAAAATTAGTTCATTGAAATCATTCCTATAATTAACATTTTGTCAATTCTGTAGTTACATTCAACTAAAGCACTAAAAATGTTCCGTCCCTAAGTTTCGATCGTAAAGATCGTTCCCACGATATTTTCAGGTCAGGTATTCCAGCATAGGCTGCGCTTTTGTGATTTTTAAATCATCTGAGACATAGAAAATAGTGTTTAAAATTCTGAAAAAAAGATATACCTATATTACTGAAGGATCTAGTCTAGTCAAAGTCGCATTCAGTTACAAGATCTAATGAACTTCACTCGATAGAAAAAAAATGTTATGTGACAACTGCTGATATTTTATAACTTTTTTTTACTGAACTAAAGTCACTAAAATATTTCTGTAGGCCAAGCATAGGGATTGTGCTCCAGGGTAGAATAGACAATAATGACATCGCATCGTCATATATTGCGTACGTTATTGAAATTGAAGGAATGAATTTCAAATAACTTACGCATTCGATGACAAAGTTCTTACTATTTATTTTGGTTGTTAATGTTTGCTTTTGTACATAATGAACTTTATTGAGATTAAATTTTACTCTTTTTATTTTGATTATTACAAACTCAACCTCCTTAAATTTTAATCTTATTCGTTCTAAAACTGACATTGGCAGAATTGTGTCAAACTATGACGCAGAGCCAAAAATAAAAGAAGAAGAAGATGACAAAGTGACGTCATTTTCTCTATTCTACCCTAGACAACAATCCCCGTGCTTGCCCTACTGAATATATTCGCAGAGTTTGACTTGATAAAATGATTTTCTAAATCACAATGTTTAATTACCTACAAAATGCACGAGCGCGGCGTCTTGGCAGGTGCGATCAGTCGCGCGCTGGCGCTTACCTACTGCTGCTGGAATACCTGGCCTTAAGGCTACCTCCCTGAACAGTAGCGCCGCCACATATTTTATCTTATTATAACGTCGAAGAAAGGAAATTCCAAAAATTACGTTGGGCCATTTGTGATACTATCATAAGCATTTTTTTAACGCCTCTGTAATAGTTTTATTTTGTATAGTTTAGGCAGAGATACGATGTTGCCCTTGGTGGCCACCAAACTCTATTTTCGCATCTCTGTTTAAACTATGCAAAATAAAACTATTACAGAGGCGTTAAAAAAATGCTTATGATAGGTATCACACATTGCCCAACGTAATTTTTGGAATTTCCTTTCTTCGACGTAATAATAAGTTAAAATATGTGGCAGCGCTAGTGTTCGGGGAGGTAGAGCCTTAAGGCGGTTAACACACTGCCACGCATCATGCTGCATCTTGCGTGTCGACTGCGCGTTTTCTATACAAACGGAGCTCCGTATGTATAGAAAACGCGCAGTGGACACGACGCCTAAGAGATGTTCAATTAGTTTACAGTTGAATTTAACAATAGAATCGAGTCCATTGTACAGGTATCAACCAGAGGGGTGCGTCTTTATGACGACAGTAACGAGACGAGATAGTGACGTCTCCTTTTTCCATAGCAGATCGCCGATTATCCGAACGCCGATTAACCGAATCGCCAATTATCCGAATCGGTAATATATAAAATTAAAACCAAGTTACTTTTGTTTTGTTGTAACAAGTTGGAATTCGTTGGAGTCCAGATTATATTTCAATTTTTATGGTCGAAAGCTAGCTAGACACTACATGTTTTGCGTCGCGCGGCTTCCGTGAAACGGAATGTTGGAACGTTTGTTTTTTTTTCTACTTAATAACATTGAATTACTGTCGGTGAGCTCCTCCTCTCTCATTGTGCGCATCACTGTTTTAAGCGGTTATATAAATAATAATAAATAAATAATGCTGAACAATCAACACAGCATCATCTAGCCCCAAGCTAAGCAGAGCTTGTGTTATGGGTACTAGATGACTGATATACATAATATAATACATTACATAGATAGATATTTTATTATACTCGTACATAGAAACGACCAGAACACCCGGAACAAATATTTGTAGATCGTACAAACATTATATACATACAAGGCGGGAATCGAACACGCAACCTCCTGCGCCGCAGGCGGACCTTCGCCCACCACCGAGGTCGCGTAAGCGTTTTTCGTTATTACCAGTCTATGTCCGATTATCCGAATCGACCTCGGTCCCAATTAATTCGGATAATCGGCGTTCTACTGTAATTTGGTACAGCGCCTCCGTCTTGCAGACAAGGAACTACGCAAATCCCAAAAAAGAGACGTCACGATCACCTCTCGTTAATAACGTCAAATAGACACACCCCTGAGAGGAAGATAAATATAGTAAGTTAGACTATTCCTTAGCATCGGTGATGCCTTCCGTGGTTATTGCAAACATGGCTTCTGTCTCCGGCAGGCACGGACTATCGTAGATCTTGCAGACCCTGGAAGAAACAAAACCTTCAGAATATACACCCTACCCGCCACACTAATATTATTAATAACATCCCACTGCGAACACCAATGCGCCTTCCGAGCGTGGTGTATTTTTTATTTTATTTATTCCATCGTAGGTACACTTGATGTCGTTACATTCTATGTTTATGTACTATTTTAATAATTAAATCTCTAGGTATTTCGTTACAGGAAACACCATAAGGTACAAAGCTAAAAAACAGACAGACATGACTGAAAATTAAATGAAGTAAATAATAAATTAATTCATTAAGGGTATGTCAAAGTATGCTGAAACTCGATGATTATGGCTAAAACTCGTTTGGGGCATTCCCAGGGTCGCGATCACGGTGTGGTAAGTGTAGTTACCTATTGGCATTACAGCTCAAGCGTTAGCAGTTGAAACGTTAGGGCGCGCGTTCACAGGCCAGCATGGGACAAACTGACAAGTGCGTCCACTGATCGGCAACCGACGTCATTCGCACTAAACGGTAAAATTGCCTTCAAGAATTCTCGCCGGCATTGCCTCAGTCCGCGCCGTGCGATGCGGATCTTGTATCGCAAACCATTGATGGGGCGAGTGTGAATATCCGATGCCGTCTGTGAACGGGCACCCTAACTGCCTTATCACACTAGCGGTTTGCGAACGGCTGCGAGGCCGAGCGGGCGTCGCGAACACGCCGCGGTTGCGCAGCGAAGACGTCGCGGACGCCTGGCAAATTCGCAACGTTTTCGTCGCGTGTTTGTAGCAAGCGAGATACAATACACTCAGTAACAAAATGGATTCCGACGAGACACTGCTGTTGGCTTTGTTACTTCAAAGGCATCGGAGACGAAAACGAAAGCATTGACGAATTTGGGAAGACCCACTATCAATTATTATTAATCGAATGGAATTTGCGTTGTTTTGCAAACGAATAAAAAATATGTACGTACTAAAACGTTGGTACGACTGTAAAAAATGGCGTCCACGCTGCTATTCGCCTTTTTATAGCAACTTTATGTACCTATACCCCATAAGTGTGTTTTTTTTTCTGTACTTACCTACTGTTGTTATAAATAAATTTCTTTTCTTTCTTCTTTCTATTCGCGGCGAAATCGTTGCGCGTCCGCAACGAATTCGCTGCGCATCCGCGGCGTATTCGTTGCGTGCCCGCTCCGCTTTGAGGATGCTCGCAATCCGCTAGTATAAGGCCCTAACATTTCAACTGCTATCGTTTGAGCCGTAATGCCACTATATAACTAATCTTACGATACCGTGATCGCAGCCCAGCAGTGCGCTGGCAAGGATACCTGTTGTCGCCCCTTCCTTTCCGCAGATAGAGTCGTGTAGTGGAGGCGTGCGCCATGATGTGGCCGCCGATAGGTTTCTTTGTATCCGCGTTGAATACGCCCACGGAATCCACTTGGGCTACCACTTGGTTCGTTATTACTACTGCTACGCCGAACTGAAAATAATAATAAATAAATAATGATGGACAATTGACATAGCATCATCTAGCCTCAAGCTAAGCAGAGCTTGTGTTAAGGGTACTTGATAACTACATTATGCTATACATATAATAATATCTTTATATATATAATTCTTCTGTGAGTGTGTATGTCACTGAACTTCTCTCAAACGACTGGACCGATTTTGATGAAATTTTTTGTGTGTTCAAGGGGATCTGGGAATGGTTTAGATTCACAATTATGTCCAACGCGGGCGAAGCCGTGGGCAGAAGCTAGTATTATATAAAAATAAAACCCATTTTCCTTGGTCACGGCATCACGCGTGAACGGCTGGACCGATTTCGCTAATTCTTTCTTTGTTGTGTTTGTTATTGTCAGGAGAAGGTTCTTATGAAAGAAAAAATTAAGAAAGTTGGAAACATAAATTTCCACGGGGGCGAAGCCGCGGGGCGCAGCTAGTATATGGATATTTTTGTATTTGACACAGATAACACCCAGAACACCCTGAACGTAGCACTAAATCGAAATTTGTTAAAACATGGATTCATAGAAAATGGTTTATTATTTATAGAAAACCACTTTTCTGGTAGTTTAGTTCCTTGCAGAAAGCAGAAAATGTTAAAAAAACCGCTTAATTATTTGAATTTCGCGCGAAACTGTGTCAGATTCCGTGTAGATGACTCAGTAACAGAGTCTGTTTAATTTTATAATTTGACCTCTTCTAGGTGTACATTTATTGTATTTATGGAAATAAAGAGTTTTTGATTTGATCTGAATAGCTTTTGTTTCCTTTTTTTTATTCGGCGAGGAAATACATTTACGAATAAACTGGTCTGGTGGGGACCAGAATTATGTGGGATTCGACGCTCTGAGAAGGACGTAATACCCACTAAAAGCCCCTCCGGTGTCCCTCTCTCGCCATTTTCACTGAACATTTAAAACCAATCTGCTGATCGGATTCAAACTGTGCAGGTCAGCATGAGATATGACGTCATGTTCCATTCAATAAGTACGCAGGTTATATATTAATGTCGTTGTGATTGTCATAGTCATATTTGATACCAAGTTACCTATAGCTTTTTAAATCAACTTTGAGCAAGCTATGTTGGAAGCCTTGAAGTGCAGAAATAAAACTAACTAAACCGTAAACAGTAGTAGCACAGCCTACCTTTATGCATACAGTCGTTCGACGGAGGCATTTTGACGTGGTTTTGACAGGGCAATCGTGCGGGGGGCAAGGGACGGGACGGGAGAGGGATACTTCCGAGTTGCATACATCACCGCCTTAGTAACTGACGGGTCGGGGGGGGGGGGGGGGGGGGGGGGGACGCTCCCGCGTCCCGCCCCCCGACCCGTCACTTGGCCCCCGCACGATTGCCCTGTCCAAACGCCTTCGTCGAACGACTGTATGCATATAGGTAGGCTATGGTAGTAGTAACAAAGCACACCTCATCCGCCAACCGTAGCAGCATCCTCATGAACCTCCCAAGATGCAACTGGCGGGAGTTCAACTCGCCGCGTCCAGAGTAGTCCGTTCTGTATAGTGCTGTGGCACTGTCCACTATTATCAGTGAATATCTGGAACAGAAAGTTGAATATATCAATCCCATCTCTGGCGAAGAATTTGTTTCGTCGGTGGGCGCGGCTTAAAGACCCATACTGTATATACAGGGTGGAATTTTGTAATGCCACCTGGAGGGAAAGTACTCATAATACTGTAGATAGAAAATTGTACTAAAAGAAAACATTCCTTTAATTTTGAAAAGAAAGGAAACTGCATTCAAAGATTTTCGAAAATTCGCTTGCCACACCCGGGAATCGGGAAGATTTCATGGAAGATTTCATTTTCCTTTCATTTAATTTATTTAGTTTGTTTGAGAGATTTCATCCTTATAATTGACCCGACCGATCTGTGCAATAAAAATACAGGGTGTAATTTTTACAGATTTTAGTCGGTTCGATTCCCGGGTGTGGCAAGCGAATTTTCGAAAATCTTTGAATGCAGTTTTCTTTCTTTTCAAAATTAAAGGAATAATAATAATAATAATAATGCTGGACCATTCACACAGCATTATCTAGCCCCAAGCTAAGCAGAGCTTGTGTTATGGGTACTAGATAACTGATATACATAATACAATACACTACATAGATAGATATTTTTTATTATACATAGAAAAACATCCAGAACCCCTGAACAAATATCTGCATGTTGAATGTTTTCTTTGAGTAAAATTTTCTATCTACAGTATTAAGAGTACTTTCCCTCCAGGTGGCATTACAAAATTCCACCCTGTATATTAAGTACATACTGTGTATTAAGGTTTAAAGATATTTATTCTCAAAAAAGACACAGTCACTTACATGAGAATAGTAATTTGGCTAAGTGTAAACAATTTAGGTATAAAAGTTAAAGTTGTTGTTCGGCCTGTAGGACTTATTATATTAAGTATATCAGTTATCTAGTACCCCTAACACAAGCTCTGCTTACCTTGGGGCTAGATAATGCTGTGGGAATTGTCCAGCATATTATGACACACCCGCACGCTAGGATGAAATGTACAATGATACATTCGTAAATCGGCCGCGTAAAAAAATGGGAACAGGCTTTTAGCACGAGGGTTAATATAGAAAAACTACTAGTGTATCTTATCAAAATAAATTTATTTTAACCTTTGAATAACTAAACTGTCAGTACGGGCTTTAGTTCAGAGTTTTCTTTCTCCGTATACTATTTATTTTCGCCCAAAGTTGGGCTAAAATCAGTGTTAAAATAAGAAAGTTTAAAAGTCTAAATAAATAGATTTAAGTGCCGCTGTCTAGGTAGGTATATTGTTCTTTCATATCCAGTCCATCCTAAGATTGCCTGGAAGAGATTGCTCTCAGATCAGTTGAGCTACCTGTAGATTCTTTGCAACAGTCTGCAGTTAGCTCAATTGTTTCTATTGTAAATACTAGTTCTAATTTATTTCTATTATTTGATTGTAATTTTCTTTGTGAATACAGATAATTGAAAAGGGTAGTAAAGTTACTATGGAAAATTATTATTCCTTAGTTCGATTCACACAAAACGACCATTACTTCACTCACACTAATAACACACTATCATACTAATACTAATTTTTATAAATCCGAAAGTTTGGATGGATGGATGTTTGTTACCTCTTCTCGCCAAAACTACTGAACAGATCGGGCTGAAATTTCGCATACAGGTAATTCTAATCCTGGAATCAAACATAGGCTACTTTTTATCCCATAAATCAGTTCCCATGGGATAGAAATCACCTTTAAACGTTTATAGAAACAACGCGTGCGAAGCCGCGGGCATAAACAAGTATGCAATAAATTTCTGGAATTTCCACGCAGGCGCAGATAGTATGATATAAAGTTGAGTGTTACCTAGACTCCGCCATCATAGCACAAGCATGCACCAGCAGCTGTGTCTGGTGGTCGGTGTTGTACGCCCTCGCGTACGCCACATTGTCCAACACCGCGGAGCCCTCCATGCCGTACCGCTGCGCCACGGCTAACAGTCGCTCCGGCCGGAATGTGCCTTCCGTGTCTATGTACATGCATTTACCTTCGCCGCCGGATTGCTCTATGGGGAGCTGGAAGGAAAAAATAGTCAACATCAGTCTATCAGTATATTATAAAACCAGCGCTCTATCACAAATTACCTAGGTGCCCTAGGTTTTCGTATTAGAGCAATAAGCTGAGTCAGAACCTGTTAGACACATGTGCTCGACTGCTTGCTGAGTGGGCTACTTAGTACCAACAAAATACTCAGGTACCTACTTGTGTAAGTATTAGCACAGCCTACCTTTATGCATACAGTCGTTCGACGAAGGCATTTTGACAGGGCAATCGTGCGGGGCCGGTAAGGTGGTGGTATGCAACTCGGGAGCGTCCCTCCCCTATCTCGTTTGATTTTATCCCGTCCCTTGCCCCCCGCACGATTGCCCTGTCAAAACCGCGCAAAAATGCCTTCGTCGAACGACTGTATGCATATAGGTAGACTGTGGTATTAGTATCAATGTTCACCTGTGTTTGACGTTTTACGTGTTACTAAGTAGACCTTTATTTATTTTATTATATTAGTAGTGTAGTCTACACTAATATTATAAAGAGGAAAGATATGATTGTTTAATAAATAATAATAATAAATAATAATGCTGGACAATTCACACAGCATTATCTAGCCTTATGCTAAGCAGGGCTTGTGTTATGTTATGGGTTCTAGATAACTGATATACTTAATATAATAAACAACATAGATAGATATTTTTTATTATACATAGAAAACATCCAGAACGCCCTGGACAAATGTCTGCAAATCGTACAAACATTTGTCCCGAGGCGGGAATCGAACCCACAACCTCCTGCGTCGCAGGCAGACCTTCGCCCGCTGCGCCACAGAGGTCGTCAAGTTTGTTTGTTTGTATTGAATAGGCTTCGAAACTACTGGACCGATTAGAAAAATTCTATCACCGTTAGGAAGCTTACTTTTCAGGGAGTGACATAGGCTATATTTTATCCTGGAATTCCCACGGGAACGGGAACTACGAGGGTGAAACCGAGAGGCGATCGTCTAGTGTTTAATAAATCAGTTTCTTTTTCTTTCTATGCTAGCGCACTGTTGGACATAGGCGTCCTACAATGAGCACCTTAGAGCCCTATCTTCACCTTACCGCATCCAGTATTTTTCGCCTTTCGTAGATCAGAACAGCCTATACATACAACAGAGGTCAAGTTGATAATTTGGATTTAGAGGTAATCTATGGCACTACGGGCTTTTTTTTAACACTGGATTGGATTTTTTGCAACCCTTTGTTAAATCAATTATTTTACTACTAATCCTTTAATGTTTATGATCTATAAATCTTGGATTACATGCTAGCCAATCAAAACTAATGTAATCTCACCTGACAAGTCACGGCTAAAGTGTGGCACAGCTGAGTCTTCCCAGTCCGGAACTCTCCAAAGATCTCGGTGATGGATCCAGTCTCAATGCCACCTCCGAGCAATCTATCAAGCTCTTTCGAACCTGTGGTGAGCTGGATTATCTCAGCCCTATAGATTTTTGAATATAATTAATAAAAATCGCTTTAATGCCCTACCAACAAATCAAAAATTAAACAACTTTTTGGTTTGTTGTTTAGGTACCAGATTATAATCAAGCTTAAGATTGCATCAAGCCTGCAATGCAAAAATCCGCCGTCTTAAAAACATTGCTTAGAATTTCTACTAAGTTTAAAATTGTTGGCTTTTTTGTCAAACTTTATTTGACTAGAAACTCAGTACTTTGTGAACTAAGTACTTACTATTTCTCCAGAATATCTTAGAGCCAGCAAGAAATATAAGAACAAATCATTAGTGGAATAAAATCAAAAACACAGGTTGCTCTTTTCAATTCATCATCATATTCAATCCAGTTTACTGAGTGTCGTGTAGGCCTACTACTATCAATATTGACCATACAAGCAGTTAGATCTGCCAGTCTTTTATTATTTTTGATGTTACAGTTTTAATAAAGGTGTAGTTAAAGTGAGCGTAGTTTGTATCATAAGGGTGGTGTTCTTAGAAAGATGATTAAACAATTTATACAACAAAAATCTAACCTTTTATTAAACAATTCATCTTCGTTGGTTAACAATGACTATTTACAGGAAAATTTTAGTCAAAAACCTCAATTATAATATATTTATCAGAGTAACTTTTGGAGAACCCCAGCCTAAGGTCCAACCAATCTAAAGTAAATAAAGCTATAGTAGGTTGTCAAAAGTATTTAAATATATTTGTTTCACCTTTTCTGATGAAATTCAGTAGCAGTAGTGAAGCCCATAGGCACAAGCTTAGATGCTTCGGCCAATATTTTATCTGCCTTTGCCTCCGATATGCCTTTTATGGTGATTAGCCATTTCTTCGGAGCATATGCCACAGACTCTACTGTGTGGTATCCTGCTTCCTCCAACTTCTTGATGTCTCCTGATGTAATTCCATTGCCCTGAAATTATTTAATTGAGTTGTTAGAATGAAGATTATTGATCATGCGAACCCATGAAGATTATAAACAAGTTTCAACAAGTAGGTAGGTGTACATACCTAGTCTATACTAATATACTAATAATATTATAAAGAGGAAAGGTTTGATTTTTTGTTTGTTTGTTTGTTTGTATGAATTGAATAGGCTCCGAAACTACTGGACCGATTTGAAAAATTCTTTCACCGTTAGGAAGCTTACTTTTCAGGGAGTGACATAGGCTATATTTTATCCCGGAATTCCCACGGGAACGGGAACTATGCGGGTGAAACCGCGAGGCGATCGTCTAGTTACACATAAAAGTCACCAAAAGAGAGTTATTATGAGAAAACTATGAAAATACTAATGCGTTCTTGGATTCAGGGTCTGCAATCCTTAGAGTATTGGATAAATGCACAATGTAGTGTTTAGGCCTTGATTAAAATACGTAAATGCTGTTTTCAATGGATTGCGGGTGATAGCGCGGCTAGAAGCTTCTCAGATGAATTGAGCTACTTCCAGCTACGACGACAGATGTAGGAATTCCTACATTTGTGGCTACGATATAAAACATAGGTACCTCTAGCTTGCCAATAAGTTGAGGTCCACATTCGTCCAAGTCTTCATCAACAGATGCTGTAACTGCGGAAGCTGTAGCCGTCATTCTGTCCAAAATAAGATCCTTGGTTGGCTGCTTGATTGGTTCCAATTTCACCGAAACATCTGATCTTTGTTTGTTTGGTTATGGTAAATTTTTAGCCTTAGTAGGTACTTCTTTCTTCTAAGGTTTCAGAACTGGTTTTTGTGTAATTATTAATACAAACATCAACAACAAAGAAAACAAAATTCGCATTGATTTAGATTTTTTACTGAAAAAAATTCGAGAATTAGATTTTTGTCAGTGTTGTTCCAAGTAAATTTTAGTATTGCCGTATCTCAACTTAAAAATTGCCGTATTCAGGGGAAAATTTAAAAAACGGGCCGTATATTCTAAGTTTTTATAATAAATGTTTACAAATAAAACATACAGTATTAAAAAATAAAATATACAGTAGGTATTAGATTTAATCGTCTCTCTCCCACTGATTCCTATACTTTTGTTTAGTGTGCTTAGTTTTGATCTTTTTTTTGTAACAATTCAGTTCAGCAACGTTAACTTTAAACTAATATACCTGAAAACTGAAGCAATAATTGCGGAAATATTGTGTTCAAAGTTTACAAATGAAGGGACCGTCGTAAGTGTTGTAACTAGAAACAAAACTTACATTACACACACTAGAACAATACAACATTCATAACAAAGTGACTAAATTAGAAAATCGCTAGGTGTGTAAACACTAGTAAGGTCCTTAAGTGCCGTCTCATTTTATCAGGTTACTTTATGTCTACAGCGGGAAACCCGCCAGAAGGAGCCATTCGCTAGTGCGTTCCGTTACACGAAGAAATTCAGTATTGTCAGCGCTTCCTATACCGGCCGTATAATTTCATATAAATATTATACGGCTTTGAAATGTCTGCCGTATGCCGTATTCTTGACGATTTACCCGCCCGAAAACCGTATAATACGGCAATTGCCGTAGCCGGAACATCACTGATTTTTGTTGATTCAGTTGCAGTGTGACCATTGAGAAAATACAGAACCTGCCACCAGTGTTGCCACCTTGCAGAAAAAAATATCACTAGATTTGGTCTCAAAACTCGCTAGATTTCGGGATATTTTGGACAAAAATCACTAGATAATTTAAAATGAAATTACACGCTAGGTACTACAAAATAATGTATTTGTGAAAATAAGAAACTAAAATCACAACATAATACTGATATCTAGTAGCAAAATTTTTGACACTAAGCTAGATAGATATTTGTTTATGTGTTTTATTTTATACACACAACTCTGTGTTTCTTAATGTCACCAATTCTTGTAAATATGTCTTTTGATAAAAATTTCAAAAGGCTGTAGTAGTATCGTTTGCTACAGGCCGTAACCACATCTTGATTTCTTAGGTTTCCCATTCTTGTCGATATTTTTGTGAATAAAAGTCTTTTTGTAGGGTTCCGCACCTCAAAAGGAAAAAAGAACCCTTATAGGATCACTTTGTTGTCCGTCTGTCTGTCTGTCCGTCTATCAACCTTCTTTTCTCAGGAACGCGTGGAGGTGTCGAGTTGAAATTAACATCAAATACTCAAGTACCTACGTAACTTCCTGAAGCCGTGATATAAATTAAACTTCCAAGTCAACGCACTCAAAATTGCAGACGTTTATGCCCGAAAATTTTGAAATTTCCAAGGGAATCACATGCACCCAAAACCTATAGGGTACTTCCCGTAGACCTAGAATCATTAAATTTGGTGAGCAGCAAGGTCTTATAGCACAAGTAAAGGAAAAAATCCGAAAAACATAAATTTGTAATTTATTCACAAAAAAAAATACTTTTGACTCTCGCCATGGACCAAAACCTATAGGGTAATTTCCGTTGAAGCAAGGTCTTATAGCACAAGTAAACGAAAAAATCCTAAAACCGTAAATTTGTAGTTTATTACCTAAAAAAAATAAGTTTTGATCCTCCCACGACCAAAATATACAGGGTATCTAATTCACGTTGACCTAGAATCATAATATTTGGCCAGCAACAAGGTCTTACAATTAAACGGAACCCTTAGTGCGCGAGTCCGACTCGCACTTGACGTTTTATTTTTACTGGCACGTCCATAGTAAATGCAAAATAACTAAGAAATACTTCACAAATCTTACGCGAATGATTTCGATGTGATCACTTTCCTACTTTCCCGAACGAAGTTTAGCAAGAACTGCCTAGCAACAGTAGCAAGCACCTAACTAAATACATACTCAAATAAACTAGTTTAGTAGGTACGTGATAGGTTCTCATCAGTAGTCAGGGATTCCCCAAGGTAGGTTTGCATAACCAAACAAAAATGTTTAATTCATGAAATATAAAGATTCACGGTTTAATTACGTTTCGGCTGTCTAAAAAAAGGATTATGCTATTTTCACATAAATTGGGGAATTCGTTGCTAATAAGTATGTATTTTCAAAAAATTTCGAGATTCGATAAATATCACTAAAAATCACCAGATATTTTTGTAGCGATTTTTTCTTCAGAATATCACTAACATACTCCAAAAAATCACTAGATCTAGTGATAAAATCAACAAGGTGGCAACGCTGCCTGCCAAACGCTTACTGAAAATCTGCCAAAATCTGCCCAACACTCCAAGAAAAATGCCATAAAATATGCCACTTACTTTTTTAGTGATTCTTTGATTGGAAAACAAAAAAAAACACTTATTAATATACTCAGATGACTTATTTGTATTAATTCTATTTAAAGTTAAAAGTCATAAAGGTCTACATTATGTATTAAATTAAATGACACTGACTTATTAAAAACATAAAAACACAAAAGCACAAATACATAAAACTTAAATTAAACAGTATTTGCTTATAATTATAACTTCATTCAGTACTACTTTGAATGTCCACATTCGCTTCATATTCTTCGTTCTTTTCGTCGTATCTTGATTACAAGCCCATCTGTTTAATCATTTCCTTTATGTCTTCTTTTGTGATTATAATGGCAGAACTAACTAGAGCTTACTACTTATCTAGAAAAATACTATGAAAAAATTCGTTCTTTGATGTAAAAATGCGATTCGGTTTAATTTCATTTCAGAAAGGTATTTAGAAAAAAGCTTGTGGCAGGAAACTTAATCAATATTATTCGAATTCAAATAATAGCAAACCATGGTGAAAATGTTCTTATATTACAAATCATTTTGGTACTACGTTTGTATGGGAAATTCATCCTCCGCCGGACCCTTAACGTAGAGAATTTACAGTTGATGATTACATGGCGTAGAAATATCAACAAACATTATAAGGGAATTCCCCTTAAGGACTACCTCGGACTAAGAGTTGCCAGGTGTCGGTAAAATTATTTCCAACAAAATTTAATATACTTACGTAATTTTTTGGTCTAACTATACAATTTAGTTTTTTTGTATACGTATATTCTCCAAAATATATAAGAAGGTCACAAAGTTTTTGTTCCCAAATCTGTCAAAATCTGCCACATTTCTATTTCGTCAACGTAATATGCCAAACTGAAAATTCCATAGCCAAATCTGCCAAAATGGCAGAAATCTGCCACAAATGGTCACACTGTTCAGTTGATTGATTGTTCCCGCAAGTCTTCTTCTTCTTTTTTTTTGGCTCTGCATCATGGTTTGACACAATCAGGATCCGTAACGTTGTTACAGCAATGTCAGGACAAGAACTAGTATCCACCACCACCCACAGAACAATATTATCCTGACGTATCTACGTTATTCTTTAAAACATAAGAATGGTATATCTGTTTAAAATATCCAAATCGGACCATTACGTACGAAGTTATGACTAAATTACTTACTAGCGAAGTTCACTTAGTGACCGCCGCGGGCAAGGCAAAGAGAATATAAAATCGCCGCGGGTGCATGTGAGTGACGTCACTCGCTCGGTCGCCGCCCGTTAACCTAACCGTAGGCAGATATCAGTTTTTAGTGATTTACTCAGAATCCGAAACTATATGTAAATGAAAAAAAATATGACGAAGCCAAATAGACTCGTCGAGTATGAATGTAATGACTTAATGAGAGACCCATCGAATAAAAAATAAAAAAATAAAAATCGATGGGTCTCTCAGAAGTCAGAACTGAGTCTATTTGGTTCTGTCATTTTTTTTCCTAAACCTATAGCACAATAAATAAATAGTACAGTCACAATAGATAAATAGTACAATACAATGAGTCTCCTTGAACTTTATACCTACAGTCTGAGACAGCAGCGAGTTTTTACTCTATGCCTACAGTTGAGCGGAGCGCTAGGGTTGGTACCTACAAAAAGTAAAACGTGTTTTGACACGCACGCGGTCGAGAACCGAACGCGGGCGCAAAAACGCATGACAGGAAAAGGGCCCTAAAACTAAAAGCTAATATATTATGTACCTACATGACCTACATACATAATTAATTACATTAAATACATAGCAGAATTTCCCATAATTTTTTAATGATAGTAAGTACCTACCTATCATTTGTCTATCACCCACCTCCGAAGAGACAAACAAGAAAGCGAGCGAAGGCCAAGTACGTGTTGACTTCGCACATTTAGGGTTCCGTATCAAAAATAAGTCTTCGTTGTTGGCAGATTCTAAAAGGGAAAAGAAACGGAATGGGATATGACGCACTAGCTATGAGACTCCCAAAATGTCATGTCAGTTTGGCATTGATGGATTAGTAATTTAGTAAAGGTCACACACATTCTAACAGTCCAATGGTGCTATGATAGGTGAATGGTGGGTGATTGTCCTATTTTGATTTGGCTTGTTCAGAATTTTTTTTTACCAGTCAAATAACCGGTAGTTACGAGAACCACCGATTAAGCTCCGGTGTACACACCCTAACCTAAGCCTAACCGGTGATTATCCGTTTTTTTTTTAGAATCGATGCACACCACTAGCAGCACCATGCATGTTTCAGCGTTGCCATTTGGCAACTTTGGTTGCCATTTTGGCAACATTTGACCCTTCGTGGCAACCAAATGGCAACCAAGCTCAAATGGCAACTTTTTGGCAACTTTTCGACTTGTCGCGCGATCATCAGTAAGAAAATATGGAATAACTTTTGCCGATGAATTGAACGCATTGAATTGAACAAAATCAAAATATTGAATGCAAACAAATTGTACCAGTATTTCTACAATCAAAAGGTCTATTTTGGTGAAGCTAGAGATACAAGTAATTATACGTAAACTCTAAAACAAAAATGGATGTGTGTGTCTGTGTGCAGTGCAAAGGAAGTATTTTTCATGGTTTTCTAATAGGTACTCCTTTTTTTAAATCTACTGGTAAGTTCTCTTTTTTTATTGTTTTAATCGAAGAAGCTACCTAAAGACCTAACTGAAAAAACAATTTGACTGATTGAATCATGATTCATTCATTATTCATCATCAGCCCATCCTTCCAACCTTTTGGGTAGGTATCTAGGATAGGATTAAGACGTTACTCATAATTACTTAGTGCATGAAATCGACGAAAGGTAGGTACCTAAGTAGGTAATTAGGGCTGCAGAGTTTTTTGTTTGTCTTCGAGTTTCAGATTTTGTCTCAAATAATATAAATTTCAGCCTATACTTTTTTTGAAGACAACTAGGTACTTACTAAATAAATTTTAATGAAATTCAGTAACATTTCTGAATATTCGTCACGTCACGTCTACACCACAGTAGGTTCGAGAACGGCTCCATTTCAGTTTTACTTATTATATATTTTGTAAAACAAAAATGCTCCAATAAAACATAAAACTAGGCAAATGGTAGGTACAGGGCCGTCTTAAACTAGGCTGGGGCCCTTGGGCACACAAGAATTCGTGGCCCTTTTGGAAAGTAAAAAAGCGAATTATATAACATCTTTTACTAAGTACCTATGACCATTTACTATAGGTAATCAAAATATAGTATGATAATATAATGTCATTAACCTCTCAAGTGGCACGCCCCGCGCCCCGCTACCGCCGTTGTGTGGTAGGTACTTCCGCAAAAATCCGCGGAAATACATCACAATGCATTATTTCGCTGATTTCTTGATTATTATCTACTAACACCTCGTAACATCTATATATTTGGATTCTCCATAAAATTTCAACAAACAAAACATTCTGATGTTGTATAACGTAATTAATGAGGTTGATTAAAATTAAATTATAATTGCGGAAAAATGGTAAAACTTTAATATATTTTTAAAAAATCATAAAAAAACTTTACCGTTTTTATGTCCAGTTTGAGTTTTATTTTAGAGATTTACCATCATATTATTACACTAAACACAAAAAAGAACGCATTTCCAAGCCATTTAATTTAAATTGATTTTAATTCAGAAAAAACATTAAAAAAATGGCGCGGGTGTCAGATTTCAATTTTTCGATTTTTTTTCTTCTAAACTTGGTTAGTTTATGGTTTTAACGTCAGCTTGACACTGTCAGTCAACTTTTAAGACATTGCATTGGCCGAAAATTTGATTCTAAGTACATAAATTCGACGAAACAAAAAACAACAAAAAAAAATCTATGGTCGCAGCTTGACTTTGGAATCCCGAGTGATTGCGTGAGTGATCGCTAGATGGTGTACTTAGTTAGTAAATTACTTATTTATAATTACTTACTTAGGAAATTATGTAGGATGCGTTCGGAAATATTATTAATTAGTACAGTAGGAATAGGCGCAGTCATCGATATAATGGCGTAGTAGGTAAATACCTTCTGTTAAGATTACTGATCTGTGAAAAAAGTGTAATGTGCCCGACAAAAATGTTTTGAGAATAAATGTCCAAGAGAAATTGTCGATCCTTCGGGGCCCCCTGAGAATGGGGGCCCTGGGCACGGGCCCCGTGTGCCCTTATGGTAAAGACGGTATTGGGTAGGTAGGTACCTATACTTGCATTCAGTTGGATCAAACAAATTGGTTGATTTGTCCGTCCTTCTTTGTCAATGTCAAAAAAATGAAAGAAGGAAAGATTTTCCATCTTATTATTTATTAGATAGAGGTTCATTTCATCCATTATAGGATAGGTAAAGGTTATTATTTATTTATTACTTACGGCTGGTTTTTTTCAGATTATATTTTTCATTGAGTTGGAATTCACCAATCCAATGTGTGTATGAGTGACTCAAAAAACTTCGAAAAACCTAGGTGAGTAGGTTGTGTTATTTTTCAGTTACTTACCTAACACTGCATTTTTAACATAGTTTTTTTTACAGATTTTTTCTAATGGCAACCTTTGGTTTCAGATGGCAACATTTGAACCTACAAAATGGCAACCTGGGCTGAGTAGGCTCTGGCAACACTGGCATGTTTGCTAATTGTTTTGTTTCTTTTCAAAACGATGTTTTTTTGTAAATTGTTAAATTTTGTCCACAAATTCCTAGGAAATTTAGTTTTTGCCATCAGTTGAAATCAATTTCGTAATAAAAATACGATCGAAACTGTCGCAAATATGGAAGAAATACCGGAAATTCGTTTGCACATTGGAGATCACAGTTTTACCATGAAAAAAGACATATTGTGTGAGCAAAGCGATTATTTTCAAGCTATGTTTAGCGGAAATTATGTTGAAAATTACCAGCGTGATATAACCATTGATGTAAGTGTACTTCCAGCAAATACCGACTCATCTCCTATTGTGCTTAGCATTTTTTCATTTTCCGCCATTTTCTGCCCAAGTACCTGCGAGTTCGAGGAGTTTCTGTTTATCAGGGGGATTATTTACATTTTACAACAACATAACATATTAACCATTTCCTAATAAACACTATAATAAGCTATTTACTGCTTTTTAGGTAGACGCAGTTGACGTGAACTCAATGAACTTAATTCAACAATACTTTGAAATGGGTCTAATAGATTTGTCTGAGCTTGACCTCCCAGTCATTGGCTGCCTGGCTGCTGCTGCCTGTTTCTTACAGATCTCTGAACTTGGCAAGCAAATAGAGTACTTCTTAGATATCGAACTTACACACTCTAACTGGGTAGAAACAATGTCTATAGCGCAAAAAGCTGCATACAGACAGCTGGAAAAAGTATCAGCTGCATATGGCTTGCTAAACTTCAGAACTATGTTGGTTGAATATATTCCTTCAGTAGAAAAACTATTCTGGTATCTCTCCCATCCTTACTTAGATAATGACAATGAAATGGATGTTTTTAAGTTTGGATCACAGTGGCTTCTCAGTAATGAAACAGGTGCGGATGCCTTGCTCATAATTCTTGGCTGCCTGGATATGAAAGGTCTAGCTACTAAGGACCTGCAAGAAATAAGGGATGAAATAAGGAAGCATTACCCATTAAATAGTTTGGCTTTTAGAGTGGTAGAATGCCTTCTACAAATCCGTGGATCTAAAGTCTTGTCTGAATCAAATGTGATCCTTCTAAAAGACAGTCTGTGTGACTATTTTACAGATAAAGTATATGTTGAAGTTCTAAATTTAGTCAAAGAAAGCAGAGAAAGAAGTCTGTCTTATACACCAACTATCACCCTATATACTCCCAAAAAAGGAGAGATAAATAAAGATGGTCCCTACTATTTATACAAATTCTCGAAAGATAATGGCTTTGAAAAATGGCTAGAGGTTGGTAGCAAAAATTTATGGGGTTTCAGTGTTGCATCTTGGGGACTCACCAAAATTGTAGTAGTTGGAGGAGAATATGGCAGAGGAACTGGATTTTTTATGAGAGATGTGAAGGTATATGATATTCTTAAAGACAAGTGGATATCCCATGGAGTTGTGTTGCCAAAACGGAGACATGGAAGTGTTGCCATTTTAGGAGATACCATGTTTTTTATTGGTGGACTTGGTGCATGTAGGTTGGTAACATTTTAAAAGTTAAAGTAGTATAAATTAAATGTACATAATTTGGAGTCAGTTTTTAGTTTTTGTAAAAGACATCTTATGAGTTCAAGAAAATGACTATAGATGTAAAAGTGCAACATAACATTAATTTTGTGCCATTAACTGAATTGTCATTAGAGTGTCTATGTGTATACACAATAATCCTGTAGAATCTATAGCTTAAATATTTGATACTGTAAGTTTTTTTAATCTGACCTACATTAGGTAATCCAAACTTTAAGTAGGTATGGGTTAAAAAAAATGACAATTTTCAGAATTAAACTGGATACAGGAATATCATATGATATGAAGTTTAAATCATTTAGGATGATAGAAAATCTACCTGAACCTGTGCAAAGTCCTGCTATATGTGCCCACAAAGGGGATATTTATGTATCTGTGGACACAAATCACATACACAAATATACTGATGAGACAGAAAACAATAGCAGTTGGACTCCAGTTGTCAGAACTGAAATACAATTTGATAAGTTGATATCGTTCAAGGATTATGTTTACTGCACTCAGAATAATTTCTGTGGTCTGTTTCGATTCAAACCTGGTGTCGATAAGAAAGTACAGGATGTAGCAGCTTTTGGCCACCCAACAGCAGCAGTATGCAGTTTGAGTAAGTTGTGTCATTTATGTTATAATTAAGGAGTGTCACTGCAAGTGCGAAAATTAAAATAAAATATAATAATAGTTTTGCTACTAAGTATTGATAACTACTATCCCACGCGGGTTAAGAATCAATACCATCTATCTCAAAAAAGTTAACTTTTCACCAGAAGAAAAAAACATTTTACTGCCAAGACTGGAAATATATTGGATGTGTTTAAATGAAAAAGAGTCATATAAAAAGGCTGAAATACGATAGTAATGAAAACATCGCCCTAATACTCGCCTAAATAAAGATAGTGTGAGTTAGGTGGTATTGGTTTGGTACTAGTCGAATTAGTTAATAAATATAAATAATAAAAATAGTTAATGACACGATTAGTCAGCTTTCTTTCGATTGCACTGTGCACCGTATCGAGTTGAAATTAACGTCAAATACTCAAGTCCGTAATCTCTTGAAGCCGCGATATAAATAAAACTTCTAAGTCAACGCACTCAAAAGTTACAGCCGTTTAAGTCCGAATATTTTGAAGTTTCCAAGGGAATCACATGCACATAAAACCTATAGGGTACTTCCCGTAGACCTAGAATCATGAAATTTGGTGAGCAGCAAGGTCTAATTGCATAAGTAAAGGGGAAAATCTAAAAAATATAAATTGGTAGTTTATTCACTAAAAAAATTACTTTCGAGCATTAAAAGTTTTTTTTTTAGTGAATAAATTGGACCAAAACCTATAGGGTACTTCCCGTTGACCTAGAATCATAAAATTTGGCAAGAAACAAGGTCTTACAATTAAACGGAACCCTTAGTGCGCGAGTCCGACTCGCACTTGACGTTTTATTTATAACACATATCGAATTTGCAACCTCCTGCGTCACGCAGGAGGTTGCGAAAGTGCGTCGCATGCGGACCTTCGCCCGCTGCGCCACAGAGGTCGTCAAAGAGTAGGAATAGAACAAACAACTACGGAAGAATAGAAGCACAACTACTTCCTAAAGCTTGCGGTTTGAGCGTTACTGAGGTCACAATAGATGAGGTAGGTTAGCGACTTCTAGCGGATTTTTATGGAACGATTTTTTCCATATCTAGAGGAATTTCTAATACTGGCTAGGGACTTCTAATTTAGTTGAACGGCAACACTGCGGTAGACGTCGCGTTAGTTTAATTCCAGCGCAAGCAGCAACTAGGTAAACACGCTTCTGAGCTGAGATAGACGATATTTTCAGAAAAATAGACGCGCGTTCCTTAGATAGCTGGTATTGGCTGAAAAATAAACGCGGTCCTTAGATAGGTGGTATTTCTAGAGCGAATAACTCTCAAATTATTGGAGACTTTGAGATAGTTAAAAGAGCAGGCTGTGCGAAATTGAATTCTAAATCTACCTAACTTAAAATCTGAAATTCGTCAAAAATTGAGATAGATGGTATTGATTCTTACGCTGTTAGTACACCTACGCATTCGTATGCGGTAGCGAAACAACGAAAAAACTGTAAGTAGTGTGGCAGGTTTTCGCATATGATATGTCTCACTCTAGCACATAGATAGATGAAATAGTTGCGTCCTTGTCAGTATTGTTTCGCAAGGACCTGCGAAATGGCCGTTACACAGACGCATACGTTTCGCTACTGATGTTTCGCATCGCAAAGCGTCAGCTCGCGTTCTGTCGGTGAGGACAGATTTTCGCGCCATGGATGCCGAAAATACTGAATTATGAGATTATCCCGTATTATACGCAATTGGACACGCAGATTATAAAAATACGTTATTACGATTATGAAATTACGTCTGCACCTGCAGTCGTCGAAAATTACAATGGCATATCATTGCGAAAACATTGCTGTGTACTAACGTTCCGCAGATATTTCGCTACGCAGTAGTTCCGCAGAGACTCGCTGCCGCATACGAATGCGTAGGTGTACTAAAGGCGTTAACCCGCGCATGCTATAACAAACCAATGTTTGGAATAGTATATTTTTTTAATATTTTTCTACATAGATAGATATTTGTTTATTATACATACAAAACATCCAGAACACCCTGAACAAATATCTGCAGATCGTACAAACATTTGTCCCGAGGCGGGAATCGCACCCGCAACCTCCTGCGTCGCAGGCGAACCTTCCCGCTGCGCCACTGAGGTCGTCAAAAAAGTATTGGCTGACTTGTGTTGACTGTTGTTCCACCTTAACATTGAGATATAAAAGTTAAGACTTAAATTTGACTTTTTCAGAAGACCGCATTATCATTGTCACTCGACCAATGATCATGGTGGACAGTACCATAGCAGTTGAAGAGCTTAAAGAAATCAATGATGATTGCTCTGTAAGAAGTGCCTGGCAATGCACATTACCATATTTTAGACCTGATGATGTGAGTTGCTTTGCATTTGTCTTCGATATACCACATAAACATGATTATGTGTCCTCTTATCACCGAAAGTATATAAGTCATTATAAATATTCATAATTTACTTGCATGTACAATACATTCCTGTGTAGTTAATAATTTATAATGTTATGTCCATCAACCTTTGCCCTGCAGTGTGGAAACATCAGGCTGATAATAAAAATAATAAGTATTACCATTTTGTACAGAAATAAAAGGGATATTTTGTGTGTGGAGAAATGAACAGCATGTGTTTGAAGAATGAGGATCCGTAACGTTTTTAGTTGAGAATGCAGATTTATAGAACTAAGACATCTATAACACACAGTGCAAAAAATATTGTTCTACGACAAAAATTGACGAAGTTATGACCAAATTACTAGCGAGGTTCACTGAGTGACCGCCGCGGGCGCGTGTGACGTCACTGGGTCGCTCGCCGCCCTGTACCAGTACCGTAGTAACCGTAGGCAGATATCAGTTTTTAGTGATTTACTCCGAAACTATAATAATAACTAAGAGACTCCAAGCATAGGCAGCTCTTGCCATAGCTCGCTGAGCAACTTTGCACTGGTGAACCAGCCCTACCGTGACTACCGTGAGTGTCCAGGTCCACGTCTCAGCTCCATAGGGGCCATGGGGAGGACGCACTGATTGAAAACTTAAGTATTGCGGTATGGATGACGAGAAGACTCAACGTAGTTTTCCAAAAGCTGCCCAGCTTAGCTGGATCCTCTTCTTGGCGTCCTTTTCAAAATTGTGTTTACCTAAATGCAGAATTTTCCCTAGGTAAGTAAGTATAGTAGTAGTAGTAGGTACAGGCGCGGTCCCAGGGGGGGGGTCACAGGGGTCATGACCCCCCCCCAAAATCTTAGTTTAGGTACTTAAAAAATTGCAACCCACAGCTTGATGATTATATTGTCCTGTTTACTTCCGTTACATTGATTATGGTTACCAACTGCAGCATTAAAAAAATCGCGGCTCGCTCCGCTCGCCGATATTACTGTTATTTGTGCTCTGTGTTTTGATTAGCACAGAGGCAACGTTCCCAATTTTATTGGTTTGGCTGGTCCGCTATTGTCAGTTTGTATCAATCAATCCAACCACCATAATAAAAAGCACAAAATATAACAAATAATCTGCGAGGTCACTTTGTCAACCAGTACAAAAAATTAGACAACAAAATTTTCGCGTTTTGGTCTGGTCGCTGATAACATTTGTTCCATCTGACTATGATCCAAAGTTCAAAACCCGGCCCGCTTTAGGTCACTTTGCCAAATTTTCTAAAAAGTTGCCCAAAATCTAACAAAAGCCAAAAATTGTCGCAGCCCGCACAACTAGGTAACAGGTTGCCGGCAAACCTTACACTGTCTGCCTCTTGTCATGGGCTCATCCCTCGTTTGAGGTCTGTTTTCCAAACACTCCAAAAATCTAACGAAACCACTAAATTATCGCAGCACGCTCTGTTTGCCTCTGATAACATTCTGCTGTTTTGATAAGCTTCTGGCTTGCTCTAGTTCAGGACTTCTTCTCCGTTTCAGGCGAGTTTGCAACTGCAAAATATCTAATACCAAACCACTCACACGTACAGCCAGATCATAAAAATTTTCGCGGCTCGCTTCGCTCGCCGTTGATTCGAAAGGCTGCAGCTCATTCAGAGCTCGCTCTACTCGCTGTTATTTATTTTCTGAACCAGTTTGTGACAACCCGAAAAAGGGAACAAAAATTTCGGCGGCTCGCTCCGCTGGCCGCTACAGCTTTTTCGATGTTTTTTGTATTTCTAATTTTTTGTTAATCTCCTTTGCTCCGCTCGCCCCGATTTATATTCATAGCTTTATATCTACCACCGCAAACTTTTTAAAATTTTCGGGGCAGGTTTCGCTCACTTTATTTTGCCATAGGCTTACTTTTCCCCGAACATCAGAAAAAATCCAACATTTTTGAGGCTCATTTCGCTCGCCATTACTTATGCTTCCTATTGTTGGGTTGGGAGTTGGGGGAAGGGATGTCATGTTTGCGGCCAATATGCAAAACGCTGCATTTAGCGGCTCGCTCCGCTCGCCGATAGTATTTTGTCCTTCTCTGTATTTGGTCTAGTGCTACCCAAAAAAGTAACAAAAAAGTCGGCGGCTCGCTCCGCTCGCCGTTACATTTTTCAATGTCTTTTGCCGTTACATTTTTGTATTTCCTATTTTTTGTTGATGCCCTTGCTCTGCTCGCCCCTATTTATATTCATAGCTTTATATCTACTACCGCAAGTCTCTAAGATTTTCTGAGCTTGCTACGCTCGCTATCATTTATTTTTTTATAGATACCTATCAAGAACAAAATAAATGATGCGGGCGAGAGTAAGCAAGTGGACCTACTCTTGCTTACTTTTGTCCAAACTTCAGAAAACATCTAAAAAATTTCGAGGCTCGCTTCACTCGCTATAACTTATACCTACCTACTATTGTTGGGAGTTGAGTATACATTTTCCGCGGCTCGCTCCGCTCGCCGATAAAGTTTAGTGCTTATCGGTGGGGTCTGCAACCGCCTACAAGTACATTTGGTGCTACGGCCCGCACCAAGTGTGACCCCCCCCCAAAGTCTTGGGCTGCGACCGCGCCTGAGTAGGTAAGTATACTCGGAAACAATATCGAGAAGGTGGCCTTGTACAACGACCGGTCCCGGATCAATAAGGCCATTGATCATGACTTTGGTTTTATCCAAATTCATGCCAAGACCGATGCGTCGTGAGGCTGAGGCTAGGTCGTCCAGCATCTGGTTCAGCTCCTCTAGCGACTCCGCCATTAAAACTATATCATCAGCGAATCGCAGGTGTGAGATGTAATCGTCGTTTATGTTAATACCCTTACCTTTCCAATCCAGCGTCTTAAACATATCTTCCAACGCGCTCGTGAACAACTTCGGAATATAACAACCTCCTGTCTCACTCCTGATGGGTTTAGACTGCTGGCCGTGTACTTGGACACTCATGGTGGCGGCCATGATTGTGACATTTCAACACCTCGATATAACGATAGTTTACTTGGCAATGCTGTAAGGATTCCAGAACAGCCCAGGTTTCGACGACGGAGTCAAAGGCCTTTTCATAGTTCACAAAGGCCAGACACAGGAGCCGATTATACTCTTCGGACTTCTGTATAATCTGCCTCATTGTGTGAATGTGGACTGTGGTGCCATATCCTCCGCGGAACCCGGCGGGTTATGGTGGTTGGAACTCGTCGAGTCTCCTGGCGAGACGATTCGTGACCACTCATGAGAATAGTATTTAGAACAGTGAAAATATTGCTTATGTAGTGTAGTGTATTACTTGTAGCCCAGCGATGATTCGGCGTTCGTGAACGCATGTCTTCACTACGCAGCCCAGAGACGAACTGGTCACGGAGATTTACCTCTAGCTCCGATGCAAAGTTGCAGTGGGTTGCGAGGTGCTTCTAGTTTTAAGGGAATCAGGTTATTGACTCGCCTTCTGCCTGGCGTCCCTGAAGATATGTGTGTCTTTTCGCTATCTCAGAGCGCTTGGGTTCCAGGTGGCCAGTTACGAGTTCGACCAGCACATCAAACGTTTTTGCATAATACGATAAGTTCCGAATCCATAGCAAGTCTTGCCAATATGAATCCATAGCAAGACGGCCCAGCATCTTTGTCGCTACACGCTTCGTAAAATACACATGAACTAACTTTGAATTCTCAAAATTTTAATTTTCATACTACTTGGTGTAACACGCGCAGCGCTTTCAAGCGATGCATCGCAACTTCGCAACTAGTTGTCTGTATAGATGTTGCCAATCTACCATAGCAAACTGTAGTCCCCACGCGCCCCGTTCCGGAGATAATGTGTGTGCGCTTACTTACCCAGTGCGATCGGTTACCCCGAATGACTCTATAGATACCTAGCTATAAGATAACTATGTAGATTCAGGTCGAGAAGTCTCAAGCTTCAGCCACATCAATGTATGTTTCATTACAAAGTTAAAGATGCTATATATTATATAACATAACTTCTAAGACTTTAAAATAAATTTACATTAGTTTTAAACAAGAAATTTACTTCTTTCTCAAATCAGGTGTCAAAGATTTGATCTGAAATCGACTATACTTAGTTGAAGAATTATCTACAGTTATGGGGGTCAGTCAGCATCAAGCAAGTAAATACCTAGATTTGGTCTGGACAGTGGCGGCCCGTCCGGGGCGTCGACGCCGTTCTGCCGCCGCGCCGCCGCGCCGTACCTACTGTGCGCAGTAGTCCAGGCCACGGTAATATTATCCTATGTATACAGTATTTGAACTCGGCCGTATCTTTGAAATAAATGCCTACAGCCGCGCGGTAGGTAAACATGCGATAGTGCTGCTCGCCTCCACCATTTAAATTACATTTGCCTACTTTGTGTTTCCATTTAGTTTTGTGATTGTAAATATAGGTAGGTACTTTTTTTATATAAACAAATAAAATACTTTGTGAAATGAATGGGAAGTGTTCAATAAAAATGCGTGTTGTTTTTTGATTGGTAGATTTAATTAAAAAACCTGTTTATGTTTGAATAACAAATCGGCCTTATAAATTTGCGACCGAAAAATATTTGCGCCTCGACTGAGACGTACAAAATGCTTTTATTAAATTTTAGGAGATTTTTTGGAGAAACAGGAATATCTTTTACTTGGTTATAGATACCTGCAGCTACTTTATTAAATATGTACCTGAACTTATTTTTAGAGAAAAAACATCACACCATCCGTTCGTCACTGCGGCACAGCCGCGACTGTCTGCATGCTGAGCGCATGCCGAGATCGAGGCGCGTAGGTATAGCTCGCGTTTCGTCCGTTTGTATGAAGTCGGATTACTTATAGGATAATATTACCTTGTCCAGGCTGGGATCGGACAATGTATAACTGTTACAAACTGTGAAAACCAGTGATCTCAATAGTAAAATATTGTATAGGTGTATTGTATATTAAAATAATGTGTATATTTGATTATTTCAATGAGTAAAGTTCTGGTTTCCATTCATAGTATATATTCATAGGAAACCAGAACTTACCAGACCATCAATGTATTATCTTAACGCCGCCAATGAATAAAATACAAATGGACCGGAAAATGTTGTCAAACTGTGTGAATATTAAAATATTGTTAGGTGTATTGTGTATTAAAACATTGTTTATATTACCTATATTTTCATTTCAATGAATTAACTTCTGGTTTACATTTATACTTCACTGTAGGTAAACCCCTGAGAATAAATAGGCGAAACTCCTTCCACTCGCAGGCGCATGCGCTGAAAATGAACCTGATCAGACCTTACGAGCTCTTACAAGAGTAGAGAGAAAGTCAAAACAAATTAAATGCAACTACGATCAGTTTAATAACGATAGAACAAGTGTGTTTATGTGAGTGTCAGATCTCATAAGAGCAAGATTTACTTATTGATTCTACAATTGGACACTATACACACATACACACATTTTTTATCTCACACTGCTTGGTAATCCAAGCTGTGGGAGAGTGAGATCAAGAAATAAACCTGGATTGGAGAATTTAGAAAACATTCACATTTAAACTGAAAATATTCTACTAAGTGGAACTTCAATCATACCGCGGTTTGATTTTTTAGACCTAAAATTTTTAAGCAGTAATTTCATGAATATAATCATCGTACCGAGGCTATTCGGGTTTTTAAAAAATTATCTGTGAGTCTGGTCGAAGCGATGCGTGACTCCAGAGCTGGTGAGTATCTGGCGCAGCGCAGCGCATCAGCATTGCCATTAGGGCTTGCAAATATTCGAAAACATTGATATTCGTATAAGTATTCGATTTTTTTTTCGGATTCCAATAATATACATTTTTAATCAAATCACTTAAATAAAAATTATTAAATACTTTTTTTATTCTACCTAAGTACCTAATAACTTAAGTGTTTGATTTACACTCACAATTAACTACAAATCCTTGTAAAAACAGTCTTCAAAATCTAGGTGATGGTATTTTGACAACATCCATGATAAAATTTAACACAATAACAAGTAAATAATCACGGTAAGTAACGGTAACACTGCGACAGGGACGGATAGACAGGGCCCGTACTCTTAAAAACGAATTCGAAGTTTCTGTTCGTTTTCGTGCAAACGCTAATCTTATGCAAGTGACATAAAAGTCTGCACGAAAACGAAACTTCGATTTTACTTTTCCGAAATAAGAATAAAAATAGAATACGAGAATGCAATCGCACGCGGCACTCCCGAGTGTTTCCGGAACTCGGAAACCCTTTTAGGCTGAGCGCAGACTTGAGTCACGACAGTTTTAAGACAGACTATTGCTTTACAAAATGTATGAAGATGCAAGACAAAACAGTTTTGTTTCCGTTTTAAGGCAGACTTTCTATGTGAGGAAAGTCTGTCTTAAAACTGTCGTGACTCAAGTCTGCGCTCAGCCTTAACTTTGTCATTTTGTTAACCCGAACGACGTAAACTTGTATTGTCATGTATGGAATTCTCTCCCGAACTTAGCTAGCTAGCTACGACTCGGCCAGCGTTAGTGTGAAGAAGTGTCATACTCGTTTTACTCATGGTTCCGTTCAGCTGGGGCCCTATTCTGCTAAACTAATCGCTTCACTATAACAGTAATATCAATAACTACACTTGCGAGCTTTAAAATGGAATCGCTTTCATCGCAGTTGATCAAAACAATTTTTTTACAATTTATGTACAATGAACTATAGATTGTGGTACCTATATCATTTGAAAGGTAATTTTGTTACCTTTCAAGTGATATCAAGAAGATTTAAAATTAATTAAGGTCACCCGGGGTGAAGTCGTCTACGGGGCTAAGGCGTCTATTTCAATTATCATAGAAAAGGGGTATTTTAGAACTACTCACGTCATCTAGTTCAAGTCTTTGGCACTTAAACTACCAATAGTCATCAGTAGATGTCGTGACAGAGCCTTATTTGTTAAATAATCCGCCATCTTAAAATTCTCATTCGTTTGGATTCTTTTGGTGTGACACCACGTGGTTTTGCATCTAGAGAAATCTCAGTGTATTCATGAATATCGATATTTTTTAACCGTAAGTACTTTTATTTTTGTATTGCTTTACGTGTTTTTTTAGTTATTTTATGTAATAAGCTTAAAAATTGCAGTCAACATGCCATTTAAAATTTGCCAGTTACGTATTTGTTTTGGGGCTATTGCGTGCACCCTGTTGGGGTTATACCGTCTATTGGAACGCATTAGCCCCATTTTCAGGGGTCCTAAGCCTTTTAATTTTAGGATAATAGTGGTATAAACATACTCGTATATGTATAGTTGACGACCGATGTGGCGCTGCAAGCGAAGGTCCTACGCAGTAAGAAGCGACTCCAATTCTCGCCAATTGGACAATTGTTTGCAAGGAATGGATGAATTTATTATGCTTGGATTTTATATGACAGTATTTTGCGTTAATTCTGAGTTTTTATTTTAGGATTTCCAATATGGTGCGACACTACAAAAGAAAAACAACGACTACATACGATCTTGAAACTTTATAAAAGGTTGTAGATGAAGTCAAATCTTATCAAAGTTTCTAAGAAACTATATTGCTATGCTCTTAAAACAGAGTAAGTAATAATAAGACCTTCTGGTCATTATTCTAAGAAAAGATCTCGCGCGTTGTTTTGTATCTCTTGTATTTTTGTACTGATTTTAAGACTTTTTTATTCGTAATATAAATTATACGTCATTTCTAAGTTGTTGTTTTGATTCCAATCTTAATAATTATCTACCCGAACCTACGCGAAAAAAAATGTTAGGTACCCCTGAAATCTAGGATGGGGCGAATGCGTCTACAAGAAATAAGGAACATTAGACGCTATAGCCCCGAATATTTTTGTTCAACTCATTACCCTAAACTAAGCACAGAATTTGACGTACGAGATAATAGTGAACTTTATCTATAGCATTTTTATAAATTATTTTGATCAAAATTGTTATAAGCTCTTCCTATTACATAATACTAGTGAAAGACGCTTTCGCCCCACCTGGGGTTAAAGCGTCTAAAAATCCCAGATTTTATAGAAACGTCATTTACACATAGAAGTTATTCAAAATTCCATTATATGGTGTTGAAATATGAAAATAGATAAAATTTCCTAACTTGCATCGTATGCTACAGCTCATAAGGACACAAAATATGTTTGTTATAGTCTGATGAATATGCCGTTCAAAGTATTGTGACGCCTTCACCCCGGTTGACCTTAAATTGGCTACCTAAATTTTGGGAATTATTGCAATAGGTCGAAGTTGCATCTATCGGCGCCGGAGCTGGATGAGCTGGATTACTCCCTCGTATCCGCTGTTTTAGCTCGTCCCACATATGCCAGATTGGGTTCAAGTCAGGAATAAGGGCTGGCCAGTCTAGTGTGGGAATGCCGACATGGAAGACGTCTGCCGGTACTGTCTAGTCACTGCTGCGGTGTGGCAGCGGACATTATTGTGCATTAAATCAAAATTTATCGTCGCCAATAAATCCTGCGTAAGGGAAAACATAACTTAACTCATAGTTCACTGCAAAGAAATTGTAAAAATTAGTCTTGAAGCGATTCCAGTTTAAAGCTCGCAAGTGTATATACTAGAGATGTGCTAAGGTTTTTGTTATTATAGTGCGTAACCCCACACTAAGGGTAATTTCTAAGAAAACAAATAATAGGTACCTATCGCAAAAATTTTTTTGTCCCGTCGAAGTCGAAAATTTTTGCGATATTATTTGATTTCTTAGAGATGTGCTAATTTCACTGCGTCACCTATCAACAAAACTTTATAACCTTGTTGAGACTAAGTCCCACCAGTCGCGGCCGGGGCCTATGTCCAGCTGTGGACTTATATAGGTTGATGATGATGATGATGAAGTGTCACCTGGTAAACCTTCTCTTCCAAATACCTACGGTGTCCGAGACCAGAGGTATTAAGTGCCTTCGACTGAAGGCTTAGCAAAAAATGGTCGATCAGGTTATGAGAGAAAGGTGAAAGAAAAGTAAGTAAGTACTTACTTCAATTTGAATTTTCATTATTTCAAACTTTGGGCCTAAATGATATTTAATATACCTAGGTATTTAGAATAATATGGGGTGTTAATAAATTGCTTATTAGGTAGTAGGTAGCTAATTCAAGACACAATTCTTCATACCTACCTACCTACTGTTCGTTTCGAAACACATCATTCTAGCGGTTGCTTGCAGCTTTGTCCACATGGAATTGTGTGCAATGCAGTGCAGTGTTTTGATATTCAAGCAGTATTAAAATGATGAGTGACATTAGATGTGCAAATTTTTTTATATCTCAATTAAATTTTTGAACAATCATTGGCTAAATTCACCTTCCTTTCAATATCTAAAAATTGATATTAAATACACACCACATACCTCATTTCACCATTAATTTAATATATTATCACAAAAAGTGTATTTAAATCGAGCTCCATAATATAAAAATCAACAAACATAACACATATGATTACAACACTTTATTAGGTGGTTGACGACGTCTCAACTTCATTAGAGCTTCTTGTCTCTTCTTTTCTATTAACTGTTTAAGATCTGTAGGTTCACTCTGATTTGCAATTGGGATGGTACTTCTCATATTATAATTATGACTGGTTGCATTAGTAGGTACTTTTGGCTGAAACTGTGCCTTCTTTGGTAATGTCAACTGGGAAAGTTGTGACGGCAATGGAGTTTGAGGGGATGAGGTAAATGGCAAGAGTCGTTTGGCCAGCAGTTTTTCTCGGGCTTGTTGGTGTTTCTTCTTTATTTCATCCTGTGTACATCTTGTAGGTGAGTCGCCTGAACCTGTAAAACATAATTTTTCAAAGTCCTTAAATAATTCATTTACAAATACATGTATGCAATAAACCTGTTTTATAATAACAATAAAATATCTGAGTGTCTGATCTAAGCGACGCGTGACCCGTCAGCTGGTGATGGTCAGTATCTGGTGCGGCACATCAGCAATGCCAGACAGTTGGACAATGCAGCCAGGATCTTGGGAACACTTCCATTCCGACTTGAATTGAAATGGATCAGTTGAGCTAGCTGAAGATTGTTTCCTCAATAACATAATGACAGTACCATGTCAATTTATTTATGAAAACTTGTACACTCATAGGAATATCAATCGATTCCCTAAAAATAGCGACATGCATAATATAAATACTAGAAATAAGAATAAATTCGCTGTGCCCACAACTACGCTACACAAGATAAATGCATCTTTAGAAGTGCAATGTATACGCTTCTACAACAAAACTCCAACTGAGTTGCAAAAATTATCAATAAATAAATTCAAACAAATTGTCAAACATATCCTTTGTAAAAAGGCTTACTATAAAATATCAGATTATCTAGAGGATAAAAATGCTTGGGACAAAACTTTTTAAACTCGCGATTTGTTAACATAGTATATAAATACCCGATATAATCATTAACTATGCTTGGGACAAGTTTTGCTCCAGCTCAAAAATTAAGAACAGGCTAAAGGTTTCTTGGTCGCATCTTTACTTTATTCTACATATCGAAGTGACATAAGTCAAAAATATCACTTTACAATAAAGAGTTTTTGATTTGATTTGCAACAGTCTGCAGTTAGCTCAATTGTAAGTACTAGTTCTAATTCATTTCTATTATTTGATTGTAATTTTCTTTGTTAATTCTATTAATAATAACAAAAAAAATGGTAGTGGACATTAATTTACCATTATGATTATTGAAAGGCATAGAATTGTATCGTCCAAAAGCTGTTCCACTGGTGGAAGGCTTATTATTATCAGGCATAGACGGAGATTCTGGCATAGAACTATGCCTTCCAAAAATTGATTTTGAGGAGGGGCTTGCATCATGAACCACCAATTCTTTTACAGTCCAGTCTTTATTCTTCTTGGATTCTGACCTGATGGGCATCTGTGTAAGCTGCTCCAATGCACTATCATTTAGGTTTCCAACGAAGTTGTCAAAAGAATCATTGTTTAAACATGGTGAACCAGTTTTCACTTTGCTGATGACCGGTGAGTCTAATTTTATGCTGTTTAGTATTGCATCCATTGAATCTTGATCCATTTTCATGTTTACATCAGTTTTGTAACTCAATCTAGAACTTTGTCGTGTTTTCTTGGGTGCAGGTTCATAGTTTAGTATTTTCTCTTCGACAATTTGACTGGCTTTTAGTAGACACTCATTCATAGAGTCATCCGACTCCAAAGCTGCATCTGATTCAGGACGGCCGAAATTAGAACTCAAAACATTTTTTCTTAAACATCTAGAGCTGCTCCGTGGAATACACTTCGGAGAGCTTTCCTGTGTGAGAGCATCACTGAATATGTCATCTTCACTCCCTGATTGGGGTTTCTCAGGCACAAGGGTTTGTTTCTTATTTATCAGTTCATGCAAGTTTTTATTTAGCTCTAGTAAGTCTTGAAATAGTTCAGTCTTTTGCTGGGAAATCTTTATGGCTCTTCGTTTGGGTAGTGGTTTTTCTATGACTTTTGGTTTTACTCTTTTCATTTTGTGGCTTAGCGGTGTGCTGTTTTTTACGCGTGACGTGGCGCTGTGCCCTGACTTCGGCGTGTAGAAATTCCAAACGACATCAGTTTCGCCTTCGTTTCCATCTTGAGTGCAGAGAAAAGGCACAGGACTGGCGGCTTCTGAATCGCTATCTCTTGATGGAGATTCAGCGTGATGTTCCGGTGTTGAGCAGGAAATTACTAAAATAAAATACACTATTAGTAAGTGGCTATGAATGGTAGATAAGCACTTTCTTTAGCGAAATTTGTCTTAAAACGCTGATTTAGCACCTTTATGTTTAGTTTTCGTGGCCACCATTTCTTTTGTTTGATTTTTCTTGTACATGAGTGATTACTGGATAGAGTATTAAAAACTAAGTTGGATTTTACAATAACTGAGCCATAAGTGTGGAGCTCCAAAAAAGCAATGTAATGTGATTATTTAACGAAATCTAGCGAAAACAATAATTACTGCTCGAACATTTCTGACGAGGTCTAACTAAACTAAAACTAAACAAAATTATCATGAAGTGAGCAGCTGATCTGACTTGACATTGACGTTTGTGTCTAAAATGACATATTTCCTGAGTATTCTAGGGGTGCTTTCCGAATTACAAAAACAGCGCCGTTATCGATTACAACGATATTTGTCGTTCCAAATTAGTTAGCACGATATTGACAGTTGAGTGCCATCATCAATTCGGAACACTTTGTGAATGCGCTCACGGCCACGCACGAGTCACTTGTCAAATGTCATTGTACTGTACAACAAACAAACAGTACCTATTCGCAGAACAACGTGAAAATCCAGTGAAAATGACTCCGATGACTCCGCTAAACAAACAAAAACTCTGCAAAACTTGCAAACAACAGTAAATTTGATGAAAATAGATGAAAACAAACAAAACAACATGTATTACAATGTGAGTTTTGACAGAGTAAACGTCAGTTTTGACAGAGCGCTCACAGTGATTTCAGTTTGAATACTTGTTTTGCCGTTGGTCAGAGCAGACGTGCTCATAATAATAATTTACCTACCTACTACAATTCAATAATCACTTGCTGACTCGTGACCTCGATCACTAGCAACAACATTAACTGTGACATGCATGCATACGTGCAAGTATAGTGAATTTTTTAAAATGGTTTTTTAAATTTTAAAGAGTAATTATAATTTACATTATGGATACACTCACTCCCTACATTGAAGCTTTAAATGCAGCTCGCAGCCCGCCTCGGACGCCCGTCACGCCCTCGGCCGCCCCGGAGCCCAAGCCTCGCCCAGCGCATCCGCCCCAAGGAGAGACCCTGGAACTGGTCTCTACACCAGAGATCCAGAACTGGATGTCGACAATCGAGCAGTACCTCAATGAAGTGTGCTCAATCGCAGAAAATGGCAAGTTGAACTCAGAGCAAAAGCTCAAAATTAATAGTTTGTGCCGCAAAATAGGACATGGAACATCGCAGATGGCAGTGCATTACCAATCGGTGAAAACACGGGCTGTCGCAATGAACATCGAAACTCAAGCTCTGAAGGAAAATATAAATCTCTCCCAGCGACTCCAAGACCTAAAAACTAGCATTGATGAGACCTCTAAACCTCCCTCCGGAAATTCCTTTGCCGACATGGTAAAAAAGGGTAGCACTTACATCAAGCCAGTTAGTGTCAGCTCTGTGGCTATTTTCCCATATGACAAGCTTAAGTCGAGCGAAGAGACCAAAGCCCTTGTCCAAAAAATCATCTGCCCCGAAGAGATGAAGCTGCAAGTCAGAGGCCTACGCAAGACAAGGAACGAAGGGGTGATTATAAGCACGGAAACGAGGGGTGACATTGAGAAGCTCAAGCAGTCGATGCACCTTACAAACTCTGGCCTGCTGGTAGACGAGCCTCTCAAACGCAAACCCAGAGTCGTAGTTATTGGAGTACCCTCGTCAATGCAGGAAAAGGATGTATTTACTTGCCTCTACAAACAAAATGTAGCCGAACTACTGCTGGATTTCACGCTGGAAAAATTCCTTTCCTCAATACGATTGAGCCATAAGTCTGGCAAGAAGGACGCTGAGACCTGCAACTTTGTGATCGAAGTACCAGCAGCTATTCGTAGGGCCCTAATAACAAAGGAGAGGGTTTTTGTAAATTGGTCCTCGTGTCCTGTGAGGGATTTCACTTTGGTAACGCGGTGCTTCAAGTGCCAGCAATATGGACACGCTGCCAAGTTCTGCCGAGAGACGACCCACATCTGCAGCCACTGTGGAGGTCAAGGTCACTCAATTAAGGAATGTGTTAAAAAGACGGAAGAACCCAAATGTGCTACTTGCCTACATTTCAAGAAGCCCAGTAAGCACATTACAGGTTCTGCTGAGTGTCCGGCAAAAACAATCGCAGAAAATAGGTATTTAAACTCGATAGACTATGGAGGCGCCTAAAAGTGCCGATACAGTAAACATAATAGGTAATAGGTATTTCTTTATACAACATTTTTGTTTTTTTGCATCCGTATTTACTCGTATTATAGGTAGGTATCTCTAATATGTAGCCTAGTTTAGTGTTGTTAGCTTAAGTTATTTTGAAAATCTGCACTGACGCTTTGTTTTACTTTATCTATGTAATTATTTATACCTATGTATTCATTGTAAGCAATTTTGCCTGAGATACAGGTTTTACCTAGTTCAGGCACACGTAATCTATAGAATTTAAGTTATTATTAGATATTCTTATGTTAAGCAGTCTTATAAGAAATTTTTGAATAAATTATTTTATTTATTTAAATTATTTTAGTTTGTAGGATGGTCGGTGTTATCGCAAAATGGCGCATGTAATGACGTCATCTATGACGTCACACGGGACATCGTTGTCGCGCTCACAGTAATTTGGAACGCGTAAGAGAGCGCTATTATCGATATTAGCGTAACTCGGAATGCAGCCTAGAGCGCCATAAAAAAAGAAGATGAATATAATTCGGAGGAAACGAGAGGCTCCCTTTTTCCGTCAAATCAAATCAAAATCATTTTGGGAGACAAAGTACGCAAAAATGTAATGTGATAAAGCCTCTACCCCACAGCCGCGATTTTGAAGCGCGTTTTGTAGCGAGATTCCAAATTCTTCGCAGGACGCAGAAATGCGTCGTCCAACTTCTATTGCGTCAATAAAATCGCAGCAGTGTGTAAGATTGTATGCGTCTTAGTAAAAAATGTACTACAAACAAATATCGCAACAAATCGCACGACTAAGACTCGCTTCAAAATCGCGGCTGTGGGCTGCTGTGGGTGTAGGTTTTATCCCAGAATGTGGCCAGTGTAACAATATAATTTCCCCAATTCCCCATTTTTCGTGCACACATCAAAGGAACTAGGACTGTGTCGTTAACAGAATTTCCATTCACTTTACGAAACTATTTACCTAATGGGCAACGATAACCGTTAAAATTACTATCTATCGTTAAAAACTAGGACGTTGAAAATTTCACGACAGATGTAGCTAAACACGTGAATGATGACATTCACCTAACGTTAAAAACCGTTATGAAACGAGTTTATTTCGAGCATGGTGTTTTGAAAATCTTCCTTTTATACTTTATCCAGATTTCGAACACCACACCTTGAAAAAAATAAGATGTTAAGCCAGAAAATTTGTCCCCCGCGCCATAGGTATCTCCATATCCAGGGGATTGGCCCATCGTGTGAGGTTTCTACGTGATCAGCCGATGGAGCTCTACATCTTGGCTCCTAGGGAATTTCAAACAGTCATAACTCCAGAACCACTTGAGACAGACCCACGTTCTTGGGTCCCTAAGACGCCAGAAGAATGAGCTCTAATACCACACGGACCAATAAACTTGCCCCCCCTCTTCCTCCCCCATCTATGTTAAGAATTTATTACGACTTATCGGTTGGAGTGGAGTTTACGGGACGCAGTCATTTACAAGGCGAAAAAGACAGAAAATTTTCGACAATATAATGGAGTCCTCGTTTTAACTTCTTCCTACTTGAGTTAACCCGACATGTAGGCGTCCCACCCCCGCGAAGCGGGAGGGGGGGGGGTTGTGGCGACTATGTGACTGAAAGGGTGTGTATATGTATAACTGCACCCAGAGTCATAACGTTAATACATATCCCAGCGGGGGTGGGGACCGACCTCAAGGTCACTGACCTCAAAGTTCATGACTTCAAGGTTAAAGGTCAATGACCTCAAAAAAAAAAGATCATTTCGTTGAATAAGTTTTCACTCAACAATCATTACATTCATTACATATCAGTCTAAATCGCTAAACGAATCAACAACAAATTAAATGTGATTTATCGCAACTCGCGTATTCACTGTTCACACATAGCTCAACACATATCGCATTCACGATTGACTTACTGTCGCGATCATTAAGAAAAATAGATACCTAGTGTGTATCTAGTGTGTATCGCGGCTTCACGTTGTTTTAACGGAATTCAATAAACCGTTAATTTAACTATCTAGTGAAATAACGACACACTCCTAAAAGGAACTTGGCGCACTCCGCAAACGCTGCGGCGGCGGCGGCGGCGGCGGCGTCTTATTTTATTTAATAATACCGTCTTATTTTGCGCCACTTATTTTTTCACTCTACTTTGGTAGATAAGGTACACGTTTCGGTAAGAATTGTGTGGGTGTCTAGAATTATCCATTATGTTTAATTTATTTAAATTGCTGTGGCTGCAAGAGATTCCGCCTCCACCACCTTTATCAAACGAAGTGCCAATGCAGAATGATCAGTAGGTACAGTACGCCAATGTTTATATAAAATCACATCGGTCGGTTGTACATAGTTGGTCCAACATACTGGCTGGCGGGCGGCTCATCGTATTGACCTAATGAGTACCTACGGGCCGCATTTTGTCAAACTCCACTTGAATAAAATCCACTTATGCTACGGCCACATTACAAAGTGAAGATTCGTCTTCGCATTGTCGCGATAAAACTTCCTGTTCGTTCTATGACGAAGTGTTTGGCCACATTGGAAAAAAACTTCGCGACGTCGCGTTAATTCACTTTGCTGACAAAATGGCGGCAGTTGCGCTCATGGCGTCATAATTCATATGTTTTTTTTGTGATCAGGTTCTTTACAATTTCACAAAACAGGGTCAGCTTCGTAATTTTAATAAATTACAAAATTCTATCATTTGTCCAGTCGATAGGTGACTCCGTACTATATACGTATTAACCAATAATAATAACACAAATCAGCCACAATACGTGCACACCGCTCGGCGTCTCGCTGTCAACAACACAGACTAGGTAGGTTAGGTAGAGATACTACTGGTCAACAAAGCGCGCGCGAAGTGTAGCCAACCGCACGAACTTTTGTCGCGACAAAACCCTTTGATGTCCGGCGGTTTACCGACAGCGTCGCGAAGGGCATTTATTTGTTGTCGCGATGATTCTTCGCGACAGGACGAACTTCTTGGCCAGACTTATACGCAAATCATCAGACGCAAATCATCACGTTATCGCGATAGTGTGGCCGTAACATTACAGATTTTCCTAAATTTACCCAATAAAAAGGGTTTCTTTCTCTTGACTGCCAGTTGGTATCCCCTTTGTTTACATTTTATTTACATTACAAGTACAGAGAATACGCGTTAGCATCCTTCCTTGTAAACCAAACCGGAGGGAAGAGATGTCTTTAGTATACCTATTTTGCAAAATTTGCGAGTTCTCTGTGAATTCAATCTTCAGGAAACAAAAGTAGAAACAAACGAACTCAATGTTGCTCGAACTCAAGCTGAAGAAGACACACCATACCTACTATCATATCAACATACATACTTACCTACGTACCTAAGTAGACTACGTATTGGTTTGGTTTGCTTTTCCTTGCTTGCTTGTTCTCCTCTCGCGGTGTCCCGCGCGTCATTGCGATTGCGTCTTGCGTCTGACCTACCGACCCGCCCGCATACCGCAGCCCTCCTCAGATCGCATCCATCCATCTATAGAACTTCAACTCAGTCAGTTGGTTGCCGTCTGGTGGTACAGACACACGCACGTTCTTCACTCGTACTTCGACGATGTGCCTTCGGAAGTGACAATACTGTGTAAAGTGAACAAAAACTCGTTAAAATGTTGGCGGACGGAGAAGTTGTCGGCGATGGGTCGTGGAACCTCACTATCTACGTGACAGACCTGAACGAGAAGCGGACAATGGTCGTAAAAGGCGACATGCACATTGGCGGGGTTATGCTCAAGTTGACTGAGAGCTTCGGTGAGTACTTGCCTTTGCTTGATAATGATAAGTAATCAGGGCTGCGATATCACTGGCACTGTCGTGATAAAGTTTATGCTTGGTTACTCTAGCTCGATTACAACTATGTATACATACCTAAATAAGTAAGTACCTACCTATTTAAATTCTATCTTGGTTTTAAATTTGTAAACAATAACATAAACCTAAGATTATTTTCCTTTGGCAAATCAGCTGGTGATACTGGATTAAAGAGAGTTTCTCCAATGCTTTAGGTATTACAGATTTCACAATATTGATACTTATTATGCTATATGATACTTATTATGCTGGATGATCCACACAACATCATCTATCCCCAAACTAAGAATACTCGTAATCTGTCTGCTGTATCAATCTTGTGCAATGTTTGATGAGTTTGATAAATATTTACTTTAAGTTGAACTTGATTTTTACTTTGAGCATTCTATTTCTGATAATATGGATTTAAATATAAAATTACCGACCTTTAATGTGTCTATTAAGTTATCATGTCTATATCAATCCTAGACGTTGACAATATTGTGTACCTACATTACATTATACCTACCTAACGAGTGAATCCAATTTGAAATTAATTAACAAATACATCATTAAAAATTATTTCCCAACGAAACTGATATCTAACAGTTCTACTCTCCGAGGTTCTAGTTTACTCTGACATTCACATTAAAAATAACTGAGTCAAATTTCACAAAAACCATCTAATTTGTCTGATTCATACAAAAAATTTGGCCTAGAAAACAATTAGTGATGTAAATGTTAGTCATGAATTGAGAGCTATACTTACAAGGTTGAGGTTTTTGTGTATTTTATGTTCAAACTGGATTACACACATGAAACTTATTTGTAATTAAGGAAAATAACTTGTTTTTAAATTTCCATTCATTAACAGTATGGCTAGCAATTCTCTGTTGTAATAAAACAAATACATTCATAATTAACAAATTATGCTAAAAGGATTATAGATAGATATATAGATAAAATCTTTATTTGCATCTTCAGACACACATACAGTCTACAGCAATTGTATAGTACACTAATACAAATAAACAGTAATAAAATAAGGTTGACAAATAAAACGACCAATAGCATTAGGTATTAACATTAGGTATTAGCATTAGGATTCATTTTCATTTTAATAAATATACCTAGGTATCCAGACATTCTGATTTTAATACACTGTCAGTAAGTCCTTAAAGACATCAAATTAACCTATAATTGACCTTGCAATGCCAAAATCAGTTGCATCAAATCTTATATTTCAAATAACATGGACTCATGCAGGAAACAAATGTTGACTGCTTATATTATCTGAAGATTTCGTCTTCAATTGATATTCTACCTTTATGTAATATACATTAGAACATTGTTTTGAATTTTCTAATTTTCCACAAACACTAAATTGATACAATTTAATTAAAGATAGCTCTGCTCTAGCTGAACTCCGAAATCTCTATTAATGTGAATGCAAATTTTGCTGTGAATCCATTATTAATTTACAATAATGCCTAAAAACCAGTTTCCCTTTTAACTGGTTCTGGAATAAGCAATACCTGCGTGCTTAAACAAGACGAGCAAACGGGATACCGCTATTTGCGTGAAAGAGATGAGGATATGCGCGTACGCAAGCATTCGTCCTTCGCGGCCGATTATGGCCGGACTTTTTGCCTACGAATGCGCAGGTGAAGTACCGATCAGAAATGCTGACTTTTGTAAAAAGGGGCATGGCTATAAGGGCGTCCAAAGTTAAAAAAAAACTTTGCTTGGAAGTGTAGGTAGGTACTTACCTAACTGTGTTGCTGCTTAAACGAGAGCTTAGTCGAGAAAACAGATTTATGTTTCGGGCTCAGCTTAGCCTTTTATGGAACCCACCTGTTTCAAAATAATTCACAGTCCTTCGATTTGCCCACGTGTTAAGTTTTGCGGGGAAGGAACAATTATTTTGAGAGCCACAGAGTCCCTTCTTGGCTCTATAAACATGACCTGTTATGATTTGAATGAGTATAATAAAACGAAATAGTCTCGATAACAATTTTGAAGTTCTCACCTACGCGAATCGGTCGATAACTTTCAAAATGGCCGACGATATTGCGCCCACTTACATCCAAAACTTGTCTCAATTTATGTCAGTATTATTCAAGCCGCTCCTGTATGGTATCAATATGCAAAATACCGACTGATTGAAAGACAGCCAACAACATTGGCAACATTGGCGTAGCTTATAATTTCGCAAGCTTAAAGCTTCGATGCAAAGACTCGTTCCTTGCTCGTTCCTACTTATTAACCATAGCGTCAATATTATAAAATGGATGCGTGCGGCTCATGTGGCAAGCGAAGGACCACGTTCGCATCACACAAAGATTAATTGAGTAAAATATGTCTGTAGGTAGGTAAATCATGATGATGAAGACACGAGCTAAGGTAGGTAAGTATCTTATTCTTGACTTGCTTTCGTCCGTCAGATAGTTGATCTTAAATAAGTCAAAGCAACCAGATCACGAGAAATCGACGATCGATCGAGGTCTCTTTAAATTAAAAGCAAACCATTGGATTTCGAAAGTAATTTCATTATTGAAACGATTGAATAGACCAATTTGCGGGACTAATAATCTAAAAGTAAACAAGAGACGGAAGTCACGATACTCATTTCATCAACACAGAGACAGATTGTAACAATAAGGCACAAACTAAAAAAAAACCCTTGTTAGCCTGACAGAGAAAGGAAGTCGTAATGAATGCAAAGGAAACAATCTTGAAACATGTGACGTGACGACAAAACACTCATTACTCATTCACGAGTTGAAAAAACCCGTTATTGAACATTTCAACATTTTGGATGCGTGGAATTATCTACGCTTATAACCAAGCCAGCGAAAGTTGTCACGCCATCATTTGCAAAACGCTACGTTTCGTCAAAATTACGTTGTGTTGTGTTGTGAGTGCAAGATATAAGCTGATTTCACACAGACAAGATATTCATCTTGTCAACTTGTCATCATGTGCACAGCCGAAATCAATTTTGATGACGGTCAAATTGCCTCCGGTATAAAGATCACCGATCACAATCAACTCACAAGTTTAGACAACTTATTATTAACCTAGGTCCTTGGGGTTTTACAAAACCTCTCATAGAGTCCAGAGGTGATCAGAATGCTGGCTTCTATTTCGGTCAACGAATTAGCATTGCCATTCTGCAGCATTCTGGGCAGTCTTCCTTCAGGTGACGGCTTAGATTTTTAGAATATAGATATGTATACATACTAGTTGTAATTGTTTTATTCTATTATTGTAATTTTCTATTTTTAACACTAAAATATAAATTTCAGAAGCTACGGCTTTACATTTCCTAATTCTATAAAAGCCAACCGATGATACTGAAAGCACGTCCGTTTTATGGAATTTACAAATCTGAGATAAGCAGAACGTTTCGCAACAAATCAATGCGTTACCCAATGACCAGCTATAGAATGGTTGTTGAGTGGACTCCAGTACACTACAGCCGAAGAGCGTAACATTGAATTTATGAATTGTCGTGTAGGTAGATATAACGTAGTACATTTATATATCAACAACTTAGCCTTACGACTTGATAAGATTGCTTGCAATTACGTAAAGCGTATGAATTCTCTAGATAACGCGACTATTGTCTATCTAAAGTCACAACTACGCATGGTAATCGTAAAGTGTTCGGTCAAATATTTTCCTTATTACATATTATAGATAGCACTCTTTTTGCTTATAAAACAGGTTTTTACCTAGTTCAGGCACACGCATTATTTAATTCCATTAGAATAAGATTATGAACTTCTTTGTTATCCTATAAGTCCGAAGTACTTTTGAATAAATTATTTTATTTTATATCTTCAAGCAAATACAGTAGGAACCGAATTACATAGCATACAAACTACACCTTACCCCTACTTACCTGCTACTACATTTGATTATGTAAGGGCTGACAAACTACAAATCGGTCATTCTCTACCATCTACCATATTCATAGTTCATGTTCATTCATAGCTACTTAACTTAGTAAATAAACCCATTCGGGCTAGAGTCTGATAACCTGCCCCTATGAAACAAATTAAGTTACAGTACAGTAAGGTTTAGGTAGGTAAAATTAACCCTAAAAGAACAAGGCATAAGAAAGCCTAGAGAAGACCAAAGACCGGAATCGAAGAAATGTGGGAAAATAATCTGTATTGCTGGAGTTTTTCAAATATTTTAAGCATTCGATTTTTTTTCTACTTTTCCTCGACAATATCGTTGTCTACAGACAGACTGAACCCCCTGGTCATAAAACGAATCCGTGATCGCGCACCAAGATTGCCGAGTCTCGCGAATACTAGTCTCACGGCATTCTGACGGCGTGCCCGATTCTGGGAATAGTGGAATCTTATCAGAAGGCTGAGTTGCGGACTCCATTTACAATTCGCTGACAAACAACGGGATCGAGGTGTTTTATCATTGAATTATTCAGGTTGTCTCTTGATTTAAAACTGTCCCGAGTGGAGATATAATGGTGAAAGATTGCGCAGATTTGCGATAAGCAGTAGAAACGAGGGACATGGAGACATCCCCCTTTGTTATTAACCTTGCTCAACTTAACAATTGCTAAGCAAGCAGTGTTTCGTCTATACTCTAACTTGCTTGAAGAAAACAGCTTGTCCACAATGGTTTAATGAAGCCTACAACAAGTAAAGTAACAGGGATAGGGTACAAGAAAGTAAAGCTACACAGAAAATTCCTTGATGCCAAACAGCAGAAGATCCCTAAGAGTCAGAGTACTGGATAGGTAGGTACATTCGCAGCAGGACAGAGCAATTGGCAAAAAGCTGATCTTGTTTGTTTTCTTGGTCTCCGACGGATGCCCGTACGCACGTTCCGAGAAGCCGGTCGAGTGACTTCCGGTGCCCCCACCCTGTCGCCGGCATGGCTCTATCACTAAACAACATTACCGTCTTTCATTGTAGTATTATCTATCCTTGTTTAACACTCATGATTTGATTTTCTAATGGGAGACTTGGAATAAATGGAGTGTGATAGAAAACTAAAGTTTTGGCTGTGTAGTGCATGCAGGAGTCTTGCAGGGAATATAATCTCTTAAAGACGATGAAAGAATAATTGAGAACTAGTATTCATTAAAATGATTCGCAGGCTTGCAAGCACTAATGACAATCATGCTCAACTAGGTAGTCCAAGTGAATTTACAGCCCGTCATAACTATAACGTGTTCTGTGCTGCCGGCATAGATAACGCGTTATCATCCGCTCATTGTTCCTATGCGTATGCGCGTGTAGTACTTGACCAATAATGCAGTGGCTGAGGACATTGACTTCTGATATAAGACTGACTGGCAAGAAAGTCGGGTGGATCAAAGTTCGCTATGTTTGATACAGATATGTAAATCAAACCTAACCAACTGATGCCACCTAAATCATCTTTCGTAGATGTCAACAGGCCAATGATGATGGTACTATAGCCGACATGGGATGCGAAGGAAAAAGGGTATCGTAGTATATTGATCGATCCCGCATCATGGGGTTATATTAGATTGTTGTGTTGTAATTCGATGCTACTATCTCTACCGATAACTTGAAACTTGATTACTTCTACGCTATAAAAATGCGTAGCAACGGTCGTAAAATAACATCTTCTTCATAATCAAACTTCGTTTTCTATATTATTTTAGGTGTTGTAGCTAACAATGGATGGATACTTTATCCTCTTTAGAACTTACCAGGCCTTGCCAGTGCCTACCTAATTAGGCACGTTTATCTAAAACGGAAAATACATGAATTGTACTGGTGCCAGGATAATTTACTTTGAAACTCTAGCTCCTAACGGAATAATGCCTAGTTGGGTAAATTCCATGAGGTAATTATGCAAGAACATTTTATTGTTATCAGGAGTGCCGAAGGGGCAGCTATCTGGCAGATAAAGTGTGACATCCTAGCTGACACAATAAAGCTCTTGTCGAGTCCTCATACTCCAGCAACATTATCAAAAGGGCTATTCTCAAGTTTAATATGATATTCTGCTAGTTTATTTAAACACCTGTCTGTTGACTATTCAATTATAATTTCTATGAGATTTTGTGTATAAATCAGTGTATTGGCATCACCAGCTCATAAAATCGATCAGTATTCAGAGTTTGTTTTGATAGCTTCTTTATTTGCATTAATTTGTAGTTTACATTCAACGAAATTTTCACTATTGCCTTCAAAGGCGCCACGAGGAATAAGGTCGACCCTATTCTTATTCACGAAAGTAAACTATCCCAAAGACAATATGAGACGGTATATTATGATTTATGAATAATAATACATAGAAAGTCGGGTCTTTGTACGGTTATTGCAATGACTCAAAAAATGTGATAACTAAGCTATGAACCAGTAAACCATATGAATGTTCAGGCGTCAATGAACCTAACAAGTCATACCCTATCTAAATGGCATCAATGCAGAAGATCGAGATGGTGACATGAAGGAGTGCCTCCAACTATGGACGCTAGTGCAGCCGGACGCTAACGGTCGCGCGCATTCCGCCATCGACCACAACCCATTGGCTAATTGAGGTATTGGCGACACTTGCCGCTTGCATCATTGACTATTGATCGGAAAATCTTCATGCAAAAGTATGCAAATTGGACAATTACCAAATATTGCGTTTTACGTCGGCAACCGAGCGGTATCCTGCAGAACGATTAAGCAAAAGGGCGAAATACCATACTGGAGTGAGATACTCTTAGGCAAGATTTAAGTATTTACAACGGACAAACTAAACGTGTAAATGTATGCCCGTAAAGCACCTAAGAAAATTATGCAATAGGTCAGCACATTGTCCCAAGTTTGAGCGAAATCCTTGTCCTATACTTGCAAGCTGCAGTTGCAACACCTAACACATGCTACATTTGAATTTAAAATGGGTACCACAACATTCAATGAGCGTGAACATGGTCTAGGTTAGTCCTTTATCCATTCATTACGAAATATTAAATTATGTCTTTTGCCTTGTCATTAAATATAATGATGTTTATGTAGAACATGTTATATGTGTTGAAACTGTTAATTTTATAGTAATCATCCTGGTCTATATAAGACGATATCAAAGGAGATAGAAATCAAAGGGGTGATTTCTGTAGGAATTGCATCTTGGGCGTTGAAAATGAAAAGCCTAGTGTAATGTGTCCAAGCGTGAACCGTGTAAGCACCGAAGCAACGACAGATCGACATGGCCAAGGCAAAAACAAGACACGCAACTACACGATATGGATACTTGTAAATGGATAACTCATTCCTGTCGTTAAACTCGCTGGAAAGCAAGCATTGGAATCGTCCACAGAGAACACGGTAATCATGTGCTCTGTACCATTAGTGCAGGTCATGTCACCTTCACTGCTCTACTCTGGTCTCGGGCTAAAGTTACAGCGAAATGGAGCCAGAATGTTTTGCGAGTTCGCCTCTCGATACGAATCGGTGAAACGGAACTAGGAGCTCATTGTTCTCCATTGTTATGCAAAACTGACACGCGCCCTGTAGTTTACTCGTCAATCCAATATGACAATATTAACTACTGAGACGTTTGTGGAATGCCAAGTAGCCTAGACAAAGACGTAGTTTTCAAGTATTGTGTATATTTGTGTAACGAAAACAATAAGCAGTTGTTACCGAATATTATAAACGAAACATCCAATGCTGACATTGGTACTCACTGTACTCTGCCATGCCAATATGATTCAAGGTGCTGTATGACTACTGCGGTCGTGCATCAGCCCGACCGGTTTTCCTGCAGACTTGCGTGACGTCATCTCAAGGAGTATCGAGAGGACTTATAAGGCAATAAGACATTCACGGCATTTAATATCCCAATGTCTTTAAGAGGGCGCAATGTTCGCCATTTTGTGAAAAGGGTAGGTACGCATAGGATTTCGCATTCATAGGAGCGGGATAGAGCATACGATTATGGAACTGCGTAAGCGCAAAAATCAAGTTTGTGTTTATTCACAAGAAAACTACGCAACTAATTAAGAAATTGTCTTAGAGGAACCAAATAACTAGTAATTCCTACTAATCACAACATAAATCGCTTCAATATACCGCAGGGTTCCTGAGATCTCGAACAAATTATGCGTGAAACAGTGGACTTCATGATGCTTTTTAACGTATTTTTTTCTTAATCGTCTTTTCACATTAGAGTGAAGGTGAATTTGATGTAATTCGAGCTTTTTCACGGGTATCCCGTGAGTACTGAGATCTAGGCCTAGATTGACAACCTAACCCTTTAAGGTTCGCCCCTTAAGGGTCCGGCGGAGGATGAATTTCCCATACAAACGTAGTACCAAAATGATTTGTAATTTAAGAATATTTTCACCATAGTTTGCTATTATTTGTATTAGAATAGTATTTATTTAGGTTCCTGCCACAAGCTTTTTTAAAATTCTTATCTAGAAAAATACTAGGAAAACATTCATTCTTTCATGTATTCAGTATTCAGTACTTTTATTGCGAAACAAAAATATTACATATAGTAAGTATTCATGTACCCTGTCAGGTAGGGTATGGCAATATATCTTAATCTAGGACTTAAGTTTAAGGACTAAATTAAGTATTTTGTATTTTATACAAAATTAGGAGATCTTTTATAAACAATAAATAACATTTGTGTAGTTTAGAATTATATAAAACCTTGGTAGGTACAATAACACTTTTTAACAAAATAGTTTACTTTTTATAAATTTGTGTGACTAGGTTATACTTAACATCTTATAATTAATCAATATAAAACCTATTATATTATTAAGAACACTTCGAAGCTCTTCCGTTGTTAAAAAGAAAATGTAGGGATTCTATCCTAATACTTAGTTTGTCTTCAAAAAAGTCTTATATTATAAGTCATAATAGCATTTTTTAATAAGCAATTCTTGTAGTTTTGATGCGATGTAAAAATGCGATTCGATTTAATTTCATTTCAGAATGGTATTTTGAAAAACAATTGTGTCAGGAACCTAGATAAATACTATTTTTATACAAATAATAGCAGACCATGGTGAAAATATGCTCAAATTACAAATCATTTTGGTACTACGTTTGTATGGGAAATTCATCCTCCGCCGGACCCTTAACACTGGTAGACAAAAAAATGTGAAAGCAAAACAAGACAGCCGAATATAAAGATCCCGAAACGTATGCCCATTACTGTGAAAAAGCGTCATCAGATTACTATTTCATATTTTACTTACGGATGCTATAGACAGCTACGTCTTTCTTCAGGTCATAGGTCGAATTCTCAGGTAGGTACTATTTGACTTATCTGATTCGATTAATCATCAAAAGTTTCGCCACCTATAGACTAGCCAAACTCGATGCAGAGTGTTTTAATAACTAAAACTCACTTGCTTGGTGTCGAGTTTCAGATATCTGTAAACAATATTTATGTAATATTCTTATGTAAGTATAAGTAATTGTAATAGTTGCAAGCTGTTCTAGTGAACCAATAAATTTATTTTCTTTATTTCTTTCTTCTTTCTATTTATTGAAGGATCTCAAATCGACAAGTAATGGAAATTGCGTGTAAACAGATCATCGATAGCTGCATTCGGACCGTAGCGAAATGCTTGTTTGTTGTGTGCGTTATCATGCAGACCTACGGTTGTTTTTGATATTTCAGATGTATGAATATATCTAGTACCTATTAAGCATTGTAAGATAAGCTTTGTTAAAAGTTATGTTTCTCAACAGGCACCCGATATTCATCGGATTGTCTTAGTTTTTATTGTAACTACTCTGCTTTTATTGTAATTACTCTGGCTTCAAGGCACTTCTAACCAAAATGTAATGTTGTTTTTTATCTGAATAAATAATTATATTCTATTCTATTGGCAGCCGGCAACAGAGTCAATCTTAGGTTAAATCAAATCAAAATCTTTATTTTCAGACAGCAAAGGTCCGTAAATAACACAAAATTACAAGCAACATGGAAAACAAAGAAAATAAAATAAACGAAAATAACTAAATCTAGGTATTAACTAATTTGAAATTAGTTAATACCTAGAATTAGTTATTTTCGAAATTAGTAATACGTACTAAATTAGTCATAATGGGCGGTTTGTTTACAAACATTCTACATTGAGTTTGGCTAGTGTAGAAGTGATATATTCGCAATCAATTTGTTGTATTGTATTGTACACTTATACTGTTAACCGTGTAGGCAGAGGTATTTGTCCGCATTTAATTTCCCATTGTTCTGTATGTCGCAATACCTTTTTGTTTTAGTTTAACTTGTATTGAGGCTGTAAATCTCAATCCAAGCCGTAAAATTAAACAGCGATTCTCGTTTCAAATTGAATTTCTATTTTAATATTCTGACTTCATCCTGTGTTGGAAATACAGGCGGCGTTTTCGCCTTCGCGCACCGGTTCTGTTGATATTTTGCCAATGCTCGTGGCATTACGTTTAACTGTCTCAGAATTCTACTATTGCCTCATACTAATTTATGAAACAGTTCATTGTCTATTTGGTGATCTAATGCTGAAGCTAGGCTGCCACTAACATAGTAGTCAAGGCTATTCTTAGAAATTTTAATATAAAACTATCGTAAATTGACGATTTAATGACGGATGTTTGCGAATTAACTACGTACCTACCTTATTTGTGTCGGAAGAACACCAACGTTTCATCCCTTAACGAGGGACTTCTTCCGACACAAATAAGTTTCGTAGTAAACCCGCTTACATCCGTAATAATAATATTCTTAGATGAGAGAGAGAGATAATTTATTTTATCCAAAAAACCTTATAATACAAATACATATTTTTAGGCAGGTAACTACATAAAAACAATCTTATTAACTAGGTATTTAAGGTACCTACTTATGATTGACACAAAGAGTTGGTGTTCAAGGGTAAAATGGGTCCCCGCCTCAGCATGTTGCAGTATTGAAGCATTTTTGCCCAATACTGCACTGGCCCTTGAAAAGTGATGTGTGAGACAATAGTGTTATGTGAGAACTAAAAAAAAATTGATTCAGGCGATACTTTGCGGAAATCCATTGTATAATATTAGGATAAAACAATATTTAGTAACAATTCCGCGCGAAACCTTTTCTGATAGGATCCAACAAAATGTAATTCGTGTGTACCGCCCGCCCTCCCACAAATTGCTCCTACTAACAATCAGAGAAGGTAAACAACAGACTTACGCAATATAAAATTGCCAAGTAAATTACCTTCCAACTTTAAGCACGAATATAACTTCATTTGTAAAAGAAAAGACCACACCAATTACAAAATGAAAAACTCATCAAAAATAAGTCGTCGACTAGTTTCGTCTCTCCACGAGACATCATCAAGACGCTATAGCAATACTCGACTTTGACACTGAGACCGCCAAGCAACAACGACAGAGTCCTGCCAGTGATGTTGCCTCTCTGAGCTCCCTGCGTACTTTACATTTTGTTTTACATTTACATTTACATTTTGTTGGATCTTATCAGAAAAGGTTTTGCGCGGAATTGTTACTAAATATTGTTTCATCCTAATATTATGTGAGAACCAGTTTGCATATTTATATAATAGCTTTTATTAGCAAAGAGACAAAACATCTGCTTTACGGAACCTCCCAAGACTCGTCTCTGTAGCCATTATTATATGTTGCGTCTCATGTGAAACAGGAAAGTCATTAAGGCCGACATAATCTCGACGAGATGTCATTAATACACGTTAAATCTCAATTTGTGTCGATGACCAACTCGAAGTGTCGTTAAATGTCATGATGAGGTAATCGTAGATTATTTGCTACACGTTGCTTGTTGCTATAAACCTCCAAGGTTTGTTTAATATGATTACGTTAGTTTTTTTTAACCTTTGCCCTTGATTATTAAATCTTATCGTATGTAGGTGTTTGTATAATTGTTTCCTTGATAACTTCAGAAAGTTAAGCGGTTCTATTTTCGACTGTATGGATGTCGATTTCTCCTAGTTTTTTCGTCGCTTCTTTACTTTAATCTACAAACCGAAGCGACAGAAATCAAAAATATTACTTTATTTCCGTCTCAGTGTTTAGTTTTATAATTTGACCTTTTCTAAGTGTAGGTACCTACCTACATTTATTGTATTTAGGGAAATAAAGATTTCCATAAATTCAATAAATGATTTGATTTGACTCCGTCGATTATGGACAGTTAAGAAAATTATTGCGCTTTTGTATGGAGAATGATCTGATGATAACATTTATTCCCGAGGAATTACTTAAAATTTGTCTTAAAAAAAAAGTAAAAACTAAGGAATTTGAAGTCTGTTCTTATTTTTTTCAAAACAATCAAATTTTGTTGTTCATAGAGGAGATGAATCAATGGACTTGTTGCTTTTTATATCTGTACATTGCTTTTGTGCTTAATTGCCTCATTGTCTCGTCGTATCATTTGACTATGAGTTTGGCTCGCAGATGTGATGAGCAGGCATATTAGTTTGTCCTCTAATTTCACCAGGTCAAGGTCTGTTGACGGGTGCGACGCCGCTCCTTCATTTACAGTTCCATTAGTTTCATGTTTTTGCTTCCATGCTTTGCGAAACAAAGGCGTCAACATTATTAGGGTTGGTTGGTGTCTTTAGACAACCATTATATCCATTTCTATTTTCTTCACTACCCATCTTTGTCCTTAAGTAAGTAATATTTAAAATTCGAAAGTAACTCTGTCTGTCTGTCTACCTTTTCACGCCCAAACAGCTGGATCTTAACGAAACTTGGCAGGGCAGTAGACTGTATCCTAGGGGCGGACAAAGGCAACTTTTTAACCCGGAAAAGTGCGTGGGAATCCGCGGGTAGATGCTTGTTTCAATATAAACGACCTAGATTTTTCCTAGATTTAAATTGTATGCTTAAGAATACCGTTATTTATATTTGACGTCGTGAATGATCAATGAAGTGAACGAAAGTCTTCGTTTCAAGTCTGGCCAAAATAGCGTTTCTGTCAGTATGTCCGTACTCCTCTACAGGTCGTATTTTACAACCGATCCATACGAAACTTTCTGTACAGATTCTATGATTTTATAGAATTTTATTGTCGTCGGGATTTTTTGATTAAAGGCGTACTTCTTCCACAATAAGGCAAAAAGGCGGCTTTAGAATATCTCCGCTTTAAGAGATCTGATTTTGATGATTGTATTTTTAATTGAAAGGTAATAACTTTAAACTGTTCTTATAAGAATTCGGATGAGGATTTTCGGCATGACGAGCAGAATAGCTCCGCAAAAGGCACTAAGGCAGTAATATGTAATATGCAAGAGAGCATTTACAGTACAGCGCCACCTATTAGAACATCTTTGTAACTCATGAAATAGCGCGACCGCATACACCGTCGTCGTCGGATAAATAATAACAACAATTTTCGGCTGATGGATCAACGCCATCTATTGATACCTAGGTACAGAATTGCGAGCTTTGCTGAGGAACGCAACTTAGGTACTTTGTATGGACAATTGGTCTAATGGTTGATGTGTTTGTGCAACATTTCGTTCAAAATAAGATTGGGGGGGGGGGGGGGGGGGGGTGTTGAAAGGGTAACCACTTCGACTATTCTACCTACAAACCTATCAAATATCCCAGTAAATTAATTGTTGAAAAAAGTTAGTGTCCGCGAGGTCTACTGTTCGTAGAACTACTAGTTATTAATACTTTTCGTTTGTTTTGGTTCAGTTGTGACCTTTCAACATTACTGTATTGTCTGTATTTCGGTATGTCTGTATGCATGTTCATTGATAGTAATAACTGGTCAGGGTGTATTTCCCTGTTCTGTGAGTAAACATTGGTAATTCCAAACAAAAGAATTATATTTTTAATATTATTCAACCGTCTGTGTTGTTTTAGCATTATAATAATTTTTTCCACTGATGTATATTCGAGTAATCAGCTGTGACAACATTGCGGTAAATTTACGCTATGACCTTATATTCTCTAATTAGTGTTAGTTTAAATGACATCATTTATGGTTGTTCTGGGCCAAGGGTACGTTGAGTTGAGCTTTGGCATGTGGTTCTGCGAATCACGTTCACAGTTTGCTGTAGCGAATTTGTAAAAATAATTACAAAATTATTAGACCTAGATCACAGAACCATATTTTAGCATAGTCGAATTATTTGTCCAGAGCAACGAAAAAAAAGAAAATTGGAATCTTGTAGAGTTGTAAAAAATAATAGACAATACTTCGATATTAATTTAGGTGGTTGTGTTGTCATTGTGCAACATATTTTTTAAAATGGTTAATGGCGTAATAATTAAAATTGGCGTGGCATTGATATTAAAAATTATTTATTTTCAATAACGATACAACGCCAAATTTTACAAATGCTACTCCCAAAACGGTTTATAGCAAGTGGGTGGTTGGTTACCTTCAAGAACTGGATATTATTAAAATTTCTATATTTGAATGGGTAATAAATAAAATAAGTAAATTGCGATCATTGGAAACTTCAAAAATTTTGCGACTACCATGCCACTTAGAGCTTCATCAGATCCTAAACAACCACCAAACGTCTTAAATCCGTAGCTGCAGAAGCCATTGCCACCCAAATAGCATCCTGCATCGTAAACATCAACGCGTCTTATCCCAATAGTTGCAAGGTGTGTTCAAACGAATCTATACTGGAATCCAAAGTGCTGCCAATGCTACTAACCATTCCAAGCGTCGACAACCTCATAAACTGCTAGGCGGAGTTATTTCGATGGTTGCAAGGTGCTTTCAAACGAATCCATAGCCGATCGAATTATGTGACCGAAGAACGGTTGTGCAAGGTGCCAGATGCTAAAACTGGGAGTAATGAAATATTTACGGTGGTCCAGGAGTGACACAGTTACGAAACTCGTTGAAACAATAGTACCTAACTATGTGCCTGATGGCATGCGCCTCAGGTTACGAGTAATTATTGGGTATTCTTAGAAGCTATTAAAAGAAGGGGTATTAGAGTCGTGTTCCTGCTAGCTCATTGCGCCTTTACTGTTGATCCGTGGCAATCTTAAAAGCCTGGCAATGAAACTGATAAGACTAGAGTTATAAATAAGGTATCATCTGTGCGCAATCAAAATTCCATAGAGTTCAAGTGGTCTAGTAGACTAATTTTATCACGAACTGAAATCCTCATGCAGGCGCGTTCGTTGTATACTTGTATAATTATTGTATTTCATGTCGGCCGGCACCATTATTTATGCATGCTAAGACAATGTCTTAACGAGTTGCATTGCAGGGAACGGTGTCCCCAAATTGACTCTTCCAACAATTTTACAGTGAATGCATAATGTGCAGGCAGCTTAAAAGGGCATCGGCACCAAAGGGCGCTTTCAAAGGCACCGCCCGCCCTGGCCAGACGAACTCAACGGACTATAAAACGGTTTGTGACTTTGGGGAGTTGTCTAAGTATCAAATGCTTTGTACCCAAATAGTCTCTATATTCAAGTCAAATGTCACAAACTAGATTAAAGAATTTAAGTATGAATAAATCATTTTTAATAGCAACAGCGCTCTTGGAATTTACATGATTTTCTATTGTCCGATGAGTTCAAAATACTGGTAGAAGTCATATCGATAGACTTTGACTTTTAAGAAAATTTATCGTTGGATTAAAGCAATTCTGATAGGTACTTTATCAGCATTGGGTTTACACCAGAGACAGAAACGCTCGTCATGTCTGTTTTACGATCAAACTACAAAGGGTTTATTGTTGAAATTGAATCGAGATTCAAGATTAACCCTATTACAGACCACCCGTATACGAGATACAACATCTCATTGTTACAAATGTTACAATCATATGACCGACCGTGACTTTAAAATTCTTCAACTGATAATGTAGAGCTCCCTACACATGTAAGTTTACCAGTTTCAATGGTAATTACCCGTATAGAGTCCTGCGCTCCTGCCTGATCAAATATGACGGGCAGCGCACGAAAAGCTATATTTTGTTTACATATTACTGGGTGGTCCAGTGAGCCATGATATTATGGCTTAACCTCATGATCGTCAAATTATTTATACCTTCTACGATTTTTAATGAAGCAAACACGATATTTTCCGAAAATGAAAGTTGTTAGACCAGTGATAATGTAGACGGCAGACATGCTAAAATTTGTCTCTGGGAACAGCTACTGTCGACGATCGTCAGAGATGCATTCGAAATGTGATAACTCATTTTAAGCTTTGACTTCTCTGTAATAAGGGTTGTTAATCTGTCGTATTTGTCCAGTTTTATGTCTGGTTTGAAATATTCCCACGCGAAAAGTACTCAGTGGTGGCAAGTGGCGAGATAAATATTTGTAAACTCGGAACATGAGTGTAAGCCTGACCTTACTTTACAGTTTACATTGAATATTATACACATTTGTGCTAATTAGCATTGCAAATATACATATTTCTGAGTAATTGATGAACTTCTTCAATGGTCAGGGGAATTCAATGTCGCTGAGGGGACTTCTACTATCAAGCAACACAGTGACGTGTTTAATGTAAGCATGTGGTTGTTTTTAGAATTGATTGACAACTTACAAAGAATCGTTAAAATAACAACCTCAAAGCTTTACCTCCTCTATGCGTCATCTTACGAGATTAATAAATGTCATCACTCATCAGCCTCTTTCATTGATGACTCAATACTGAGCTTTCTTCGCTGCGGTGACTCAACATTCAAACATCAAAGCCTGAAGGGCATATCGATGACTTGAAATGTGAGGAATTTAATAAGTTTTTACAAGCTGAACCCCAGACTAGCGGGGCACATGGCGGGCGCTTGGGTGCTCTGCCCCGACGAAAATAGACTATCGGCTATTTATATTGTACGCGTATCCGCTGCGCGCACGCGCACGCGTCAGTCCACAGATTAAACTAGTAGCAAAGGCACAGATTAAAACTGTATTGAATATGCCCTGTGAGTCAGTAATGAAAGCTATGGATGGCGCCAGCAGTCTTTAATATTAATGAACTCTTCGCACTTCCGTCCGTCGGTCTGTAAATCGATGAGAGAAAGCATTGAATGCATATACCGCACTTACACTCACAAGGTAGAGTACCGACAATAATCGATGCAGAATTACAGACAGACATAGTGACTATTTCAGTACAGCAGGTGCTTTTGTACCTATACTTACAAGAATAGTGCAGTAAAGACATTGCTAGATTAGCAAGCCCCGGTAGAGAGTGTTCTATTGATTTTATGGCGAAAGCTCAACCTAGCGTAGTTAATTGTTTTTACCGTTACTATAGAATGAATCTAACCTATCTATATTTAAGTCAAATACCCCGTATCATGTCATCACAATAAATGCACGCAAAGGAGCTCGTCGGAACCGGTAATAGCTCATCAATCATTATTGTGGTAAAAGCTGCTGGTAGTAAAAGGGTGCGACCTGATATGGTTAATTTTGTGCCTATTATTCGGTTTGAGGTGGTGAACAATGTTGTGAGCTCACTCACAATCACTGGTAAACCTCGTCTCTGATGATGCCAATTCAGTTAAAAGAATCGGAATAATATAATCTTCCTTTTGATAGTTTCGCGTGATCCAAAATAAGTAGATCCTGATTTTGATGTCACTGAACACGAAAATGGGCATCTCCTTGAGAGTGTCAAAGTTCTTTAAGATGAATAAAAAGTAGCAGATTCAATTGGCGATACATAAACAAACAAGTCGCACCCAGACCGAATGATGTAACGCAGTGACGCTATAGCAACTATTTTTAAAGAGTTACTAGAAGTATTGATAACCTATACTTTATGTGTGTAAGCAGAGTAAACGTCAATAACTAAGTAAGTACTGATAACAGTAGATAATAATTCATTACCAGAGATAATAAAATAATGCATGGGATTACAGGATTATCAGATGTTAAAGCAGGCTGATAATGATTTCACAGATTAGCAAAACTTTTTACCTGCTGATTTATATTAAAACATCGGTTTGAAAGAGACACCCAAAAGCCTATTATTGAAAAAAAAACGTATAGCGTGATAACTATTGCGTTAGTCTTGATAGCGTTTCAGAATCTACTCTTCCTTTCCCTGACGACCGGACGCACATATCCTCAGATCACATGCTCGATCATCTCCACAAATACAACGTTATGTCGGTCACGGCATCGCGCGAAGGTTGGAATATTTCAAACTTCAACCAAAATAACCTTCATACTCGATATTTTCCTTTTTGTTTAAACATACCTCAATAACGATTCAGGAAAACGTGCATCATGTTTTCAGCGAAACATAGAGGTAAAACTATATCAGTTATAAATGTATCTAGCCAGTTCAGCAAAAAGACATGGTGAATATAAATGTTCATTAGGTCTTTTTGCTGAACTTTATAGGCCGTGGCCGTGAGGTCTTCTTCTACACATTTTAACCAATCCACTTCCTCACTAAACAGTTCAACGCTAGAAGTATTGTGATCTGCATATTATCACCGTCACCTATTCTGGGAGATAAGGAATCCACACACGACTGCAAAGACGCTCGTAAATATCTCAGCCAAGATAAAGTTAAGTGGGACAATGGTCGTAAATGGAACCAGTTTAGACACCAAGATGAACGCCGCGAAAACTACGCTTTCTTAGGTGATCTTAAAAGACTGGCGCTGAAATTAGCATTAGCATGTAGACGTTTTAAATTATAACCATTGTGAGCTCTTTACACAAAAATTTCTTGTAAATGGTTTGAGTATAATACTTTACTTGTCACTGTTCCAGACACTAGAAAGGCTGTCAAAGGCACGTCTGCCTGATTGAAGTTGACTATTGTTTGACAATAATGAGCCCTTTTCGGACATAACCAATCAATTTATGGTCGTCTATTGTGCAATTGGAATCTTCTCAATGACAATGTGATGCGACCGACACGCTCCAATTGTTGAATTGTTCCGAATCTAAATGCTTTTAGTCGATTTATACAATTATTTATACAGGAAGAGATGAGGAGGGTTCTGTTTTATTCAAGGTTTTTTCACTAGGTTGTAAAATAGTAATTTTTGAAAATTTTATTTCTTCTTATTTATCTATCCTTCAAGTCATTAAAATTTCAAAACACAGAATTACAAACGTTAAACCAGAATCGTTACTATTAAGTAAATCAGAGATAGAGAAAGTTCGTCTTCGGGCAAATGGTTGCATCGCTCGTAACGTGTTCAGTTGTGCTAAAGACAATAATTTGGAAAAGTACAATACTTCATTGTCATAATTCCTCTAAAGTACATGGTTTCATACAAAGTTTCACCTGCTGTAACTTTTCTTATGACATTTCTCTCGTCTATTAGCTGTGTGACGAGCGGCGAGGTCGCACATGAAATCATTTTCACCATTTAGCTTAAGAAAGTCATGACATCGATACTCAACAGAAATTGCGAACTACGGCTAATTGCTTGTTAGAGTTTCCACTCAGGATTTTCTAACTGCTAATGTTATCGCATTCATATCAGAAAATTTCTGTTTTAGATTTGGTAGGTAATGTAAAACCATCTCTTCTGTCTACTTACTTACTACTTATGATGATGTGAATGACCACCCGGTTTTGTATGTATTTGGTTGGATGGACACTTGCCTACCTCAGCGTCATAAATCAATGTCCAAAGTCGGTTAACCTAGTTTAGATGCATTATTAAACGTCGTTCGCTTTATTCGGATGGCGCCTGCAACGGACAATTAATTTGCGTAAGCGCAAGAATCACAATAGCAGATGGGCAAACAGCTGTCGGCCATGTTGGTTTTTATAGTGGAACTGACGTCAGAGCTTTGGTTACTACTTACTAGTAAGTGCATAGGCAATACACTGAACAGTGACATATGTTAAGGATATAAAAGGCAATGCACTCGAGATTCAGATGTGCCCAATGCAATCGGATGTTAATGATGCGTCCAGAATAAAGGATCGTTTGTTTTTACTCGCACAGTTTTGTTTCAGACATCGGGTTTCTCACAAAGTATACCTACTGTACCCCGAGGTTAACGACTTGATTGGACAAGATGGCGATTCGCGAACGTGCTAAGTGGATGATGACGGCCTGGCCCCTGTCTATTTTAAGAGCTCACTGACAGCTTAGTGCTTACGTTTGTAGAGATGGGTCTGACTTCACTGTCGATGACAAATATCAAATACTCTTCAAAACATTAAAAATTCAAAAATTCGATAAATGTTAGTGCCTAAAGTGATGTTGATTGCTCGGAATTCCGAATCAAGTGCGTCAAGATCAGAAACGAATTTCGTATAACGTTGTTTGACAACTTTCGTCCTATAACTGAGACCACTCGTGAGAACACTCATGTCAAATTGCTAGGGAGATAAAGATAAGATAATAACGTCCTATCGGCACTAACTAGTATCTGTGCTGCTTTCTACCCACGCCTCTTGCTAAGCGTTTTATCATCTGTCAAACATTTGCTTAGCCGAGATTTGATCTTGTCGACCATTTGTACAATGAACAAATGATATTAGCTTTTAATCTTGTTTACAAGCTCTCTTGCTTCTCATAATCTTGCTCTAACATACCCAGGCTATTGCTCTAAATATTATAGTCTCTAAACCTATTGACTCTACATCTACATCACCGTTTAGTATTTCAATGCTTTACAGTTAATGGATCTTTATTTATCTTCAGAAAAAGTGGTTGGTTGCTAGGCTATTGTCTGAGAACTAAAGCTGTGTTTTTCAACTAATATTCCGATTATTTAGCTACGATTTGCTAATGGTTTTGCTACTTTAATTGTTTCTTAAACGCTAATTGTATATTCCTGTTCATGCCACGGTACCTAGACGTGTTAATGGCGAAATTTATCGACTCCTAGCGCAGCTTTTAGAGGTTGAATGTTGATATGGCACACTCACTTGATATTTGATATACAACACTCTTAATGAACAAGCTTTCGGTTTTGTCAATAGTATTCTGTGTCGCACTTAAATTCCATCAATTAATAGCTTAGAAGTTTCTAGTCTTGATGATTCAGCATCAGCAGCTTTTTACTCATTCTCTCTGGGCGCTGCAGTGAGAAGCAGTTGGTCTAGGCTTTTCCAGCACTCAAACAACATGGTTGTTATAACCATGAACAGCCACAATAAGCTTTTTCAGCCGACACTGTCCGATATCAGCTGCCGCCTATTGCAAAGGTACTTACACCCTGTAACCGGTAGCCGCTACCGAGAATGTAGGGCGTATAATGATAGGCTATCTGTATTGACAGATTGTTCTTAATATCAGGAAGCTGGTCCAATTACTCTTCAATTTTGCTATCGCCTTACCACGTATCATGCTATACTGGCCCGTCTTGTTTAACTTCGTATGCTATATTTGTAGCGTTGGAGATATCTTTATTACTAACTTGTTTAGAAACAGTTTTATAACTTTCAATTCGAAAAGACGTTTGACAAAGAAAGTGGTAGTAATTCGATTAGTTAGGTACCTATTTCAATCAAATGGTCATCAATGATTTCTTTCACTTTTAAGTACCACTTTCACTAGTATCCGTTCTTCGCCCACAAATTATTCTTAAAAGGTGACGGGAAAGTTTATGTTAATGTTAAGATTGTCTTTCAGAATTTATCTAATTCTCTAATAATGTTTTGTTATTTTTCAGGTAAAGGTGAGTCAACTTAACAATCAACTTCACTATTTTCCTGATAAGGCGTTAGACGTTGGGTAAGCTAATATAATAATAACTAAGAGGTCATTTTATTATCAACAAACCAATTTGTTTTAATTGAATAAACGATAAGCTGATAAAATACGACTTATGTTCAAAATAATGAAAACAAATAGGAAGGCCGAACGAGATATGGTTTAAGACAAAGACCACCTCTAAGTGGAATGAAACGGCGCCCGACCATGCGTGAAATATTGTATCAAGATACGATAACTCGACACAGATGTCTTGTTCAATATCTTGTTTCATATTAACCTGATATGATATATTAGACCAGTGCTCCAGAATCGATCTTTATCAGAAATGTATTTTCGCTTGTAAGGAAAGATTCCTCTCATACATAATGAGGCTCCTCAAACTCTTAATAAGTTCGGTAACTACGTAAGTATTCATTTCACAATTTCAACGTTTGTAAGTCTCTAAAGATTTCAGTATGTAAGACGATAAACTAGAATCAAAATTTTGGTGACACCTTTTAGTATCCCGAAAAAGAAAGTTATTCAGTCCAAGGTAAATAAAGCAATAAGACTTATCTTATCTTGAATAGTGCGATCCGAAAAGCTACTATACGAACAGCTGTGGATTGTCAATGAAAAACTATCATTGAATGGACATTCCTTTTCGGCCCTTGCGTACCGCGTGGGTGTTTTTTTTGTAAGATGAACGAACCAGCTTACCACGTAAATTTGATACCGTCTATTCCACAGATTTTTAAGTTATTATTTAGATTGTTTTATAATAACTGTTTCCTTAGCTTTGTTGTTTATTAAACTTCCAAAGTAATTATGTTTTGATGATGACATGTCGTGTGAGGTTATTACTTTATATTATAGTCGCACGTTATGTTGCATTCCCCAGACAGATGTAACTTGAGCACGCAAAGCTCCAATAACGGCTTCTGTTCTTTTAGACGGCTTTCCTAGCATCTCTTTATTTATTTGCTATTTCATTGCGACATAACACGTGTTATTTTGTTTTAACATCTATTGTGTCATTTATATTTCATGCTTTCTGCATGCCTGCATTGTAATAAGCTTCATTGATATCGCGCGTAACTAGTTTAATGTAAAATAATTTGTAACTCGAGTAATCAGTTGCAAATATTTTGTCGTGGGCTGCACTGCTGCATAACCTACGAAAATAGGTCAATTGTGTCCATTGGGCATTGAGCAAATAGGCATCTCTTAGAATTGTACAAGGTTTTTTCTTTCGCTCGACCTTCTAAATGAGACAATTGCCTTGCTATAAAAGCAATATAACCGAAGTTTATTAACTCAATTACCTACATCAAGTACGGTTTGGGTGCGTCACCGCCAAGTTCGTTTTGTTTTTAAATCTCACCAAGATTGGATCCAAACTTAACCTTCTGAATGCCTTTTATAGGATTACTCAAAGTTTAAATACAATGCATTAATCATCTATTTAGGACTTCCATCTTGCTCTATTTTCTTTCCCTGCATATTATGCCGGTAAAATACAGTTGAATGTAGTTACATCGCTTACGCGATCGGACCTTACTATCTGATCTGTAGGTTTAATCCATGGCTTTGTTATTTAATTTATCAGTACTCTACTGAGTTGTTTGATTACTGTACAGGAAGTGTAATTTTATCCTCATGACTAAACCTTACTTAATCTAGTAACATCCATGCCAAAATCAAATGTCAACTGTTTATTTCTTATGCCAGAAGGGAACTTCAATATGCCTCAGATTTGAGCGTGTCGCTACGCCCCACATCTCTTAGCTTTGATCTCAAACTGTTTGTAGAACTTCTTATGACTGGACTGTAGCAATAACTTATCATCTGTGGAATTTAAATTGCCATATTTCATAGACTATAATGACAACCAGAGATGGGGTACGTAATGCACCGACTTCTACAATAGGCTGACATAAGACTTTATTGTAGTGTTGTACTTCTTTGAGTATAGTTAGTAGTAATAGTAATTGTGTAAGCTTATTTTTGTAGTATATTATATGAACTAGAATGATATTGACTCTAGAATGACATTATAATATATCATGAGGAAATAAGACACAATATTTATTATTGTTACGTTTTATATAATTCACCTTATATGGGCATTCAAGCTGCGTTGCATGGTTTGCGTGCTAGATGACGAAGGTTCTTATCCAACAGTAACAATGAGTAATGTAATGACGAGTATTGTATGAAGATTGACATTTATACTAGGTACTTATACATAATTACTATAGGTTACCAAGTTCTAATTCAATATTTTAACTACGCTACTAACTACATAATCCCAACAAACAATCATTACATCCTACTAATATTATAAATGCGAAAGTTTGTGAAATGTGAAAGAGTGTTTTGTTACCTAAGATCTCCAAAACTACTGAACAGATCAAGGTAAAATTTGGCATACACTTAGAACGTAGCCTAACTTAAACACTACTTATTATACCGAAAATATGCGTGCGAAGCCGCGGGCAGAAGCTAGTCATATTATACAGACACAACATCTTCTTCATTCGTAGCATTATTTTCAAGATCTCGTCTCGCATATCGTTCTCAATCTTTATTAGTATTGCATTGCATTGCAATACCTTCAATTACTAATAATGAAACTAGAACGCATTAGTGTTGACTCTGGTAAACACCCACCACCATTTTAAGTTTCATCAATCAATAACGCAACAATCATCGTCCATATCAATTGCGGGAGTTTGACGTTTAACTGAGTTTGATTAGACCTTGATAGTGTTATGTATAGAATGACATGTGTATTTGGTATTTTGGTTCTTTCGTTGCTTTGGAATAAAAACAGTTCAAAGTTTGTCTTGTATCTATTGCATCGAAAATTGCGACATCTTTCTGCTAGCAACCCATTGTAAGAGCTTAAATAGGGTCTTTAGCAAAACTATTGCTTCACAATGATCAGGTGCTGTAATTCCGCCTCCGCGACGGAAGCAGTGGGCGGCGACCTGGGGCGTTCGCCTACGCACCCACGATTATGTCACCTATACCTCTTCATCAAATAAGGATCGCCGTATGGATTCTAAAGATCCATTATAGGAAGTCGTCGCCATTCCTTTGTACTTCCTCATGCCAGCTAATTCTATTTTCTCAGAAGCCTCTTACAACCTGACGTTATTTACGTTCGAAATTCTTATCGGTTCCAAGAATAACCAAAATGTTTCCTAATTAGTTCGTTTTATTACGAATATTTTTGGTTGATATATCTCATTTTAGGTTCAAAATAATTTATCACGTTGTTAGTACACCGACGTATAATCGTCAAAGGGAATCTTGAATTGCTTCACCTGCTGACACGAAGACACGTGTTTTCCATGGGGGAGCTCGGAAGCTATTTATATGCATGAGCCGATCCGTGTAGCGCTTGCGCTTCATCCATTAACCAACAGTAGCTGTACTCGCCGGTAATTTGTAGTAAACTTTCTTAGAAAAGCTTCTGAGATAATGGTATGTTCGCATCATAGTCCGGTCAATTTAGACATCCAAAGTTACAAAAATTCGCAGCCAAAAATTGTAGCATGGATATATTTATTTACAATTATCGATGAGGACTTTTCACATTTCATTTATAATGGTGTTTTGAACAATCCTACCAATTTTCAGCTGACTGCGAATTATTGTAACCGCACCCCTATTTTTTGGTCTAATTTGACCGGGACTATCATTATATTCTCACTTCCTTATCACATCATTTTTTGATATTCTGAGCTCACCAGTGTGATGAATACATTTCGTCGCGCTCACTACTGTAATCTCAAAACGCATCTCTTTCACATGCCGACTTCAAAAGGTGTACCGCAAGGGTCTGACCTAGTTTCACTACTGTTCTGTAACAGACCACCTTGACCAATAGATTTTATCTGTCGACACACGTACTTATACTTACTAAGACGTTAATAACACGGGAAATAAAAGTAGAAGTAGTAGAAGTAGAAGTTTTTTTAGACGTACAGTTCCCGGATGTTCGAATAGCACAACGCGGAGATCAACATCATTAGTAGCTATAGCCAGCAAAAAGAAAAATATTGATATTGAAGCTGTATGTAGACTACACAAGTAAATTGTCATTTGAACTATCGGGTACTGTAGCTAAAATCAAATGTTAGCTCATTCACACATTCCTACGCCAGAGATATTATTAGTAGAGTAAATTCTTCAATATAAACAAAGAGATATGCGCAACGCACGACGATGTTTGCCCCTGTTTGCTTTACGAGGCTGTTCTTTAAGATTTATACTATTAGTTTGGATAACGGGGGCTTTAATTGCTTTGCCTGCTTTATGTTTGTTCTTTATGTGTGCGTTGACTACTAACTCAATGGCTAAAGTTTTGAGGACACTTTTATAACTGCAGTTTTCGTCGCTGGAATGAAAGATGGCGTGCATGGTATCGCCCTGCACGCAATCTTTCATTAATATTTTATACGATTTAATAATACTATGTAGCCATGTGTATGTAGGAATGTACGGAGGATATGACTAAACACATGTACAGCTCGACCATAATAAAGATGGTCTTGTTAGATAGCACGTTCATTACTTAACTAGATTAAAGTAAATGCTGAAGCTAGGTGCAGTCCATTGGTCAGCTATGCACATTATTGTACAGTACCAACTTCTTTTAAATAGGTCAACCCACACCACATGCATTTGTCGATTGACATTGTCGGCACAGAATTTGTGCAGTTACTCCAATCAATTGCCTTTGTCCAATGGCCGTACTTCAATTCGTCGAAGTTTTATTAATGGAATCCTTGTTTCGATGTGCAACACTATTCTTGTTCTTTAAGATACGCTATCAATATTACATCACTCCGTATGACACTAGGGTTATGAAAATAATTTCTGCGAATCGTCGGGTCAGGCGATCATAAATTTACGCTGATACAAATTGATCGGCTCGGCCATTTTGTAAGGCCTGGAGGTTATTTTGAAAGGCATTAAAACAGACCAAGCGAGTAATAAAATTGGCGAGACGGCCCACATTCATAATTCATAATTTAAGTACAGTGTTCCAGATTCTAAAAGCGATTTAAGCCCTATTTTAATTTGCGTAACCTCCCCTATGCTCGTTCTTGTAATTTTCCGTCTATGTAATGTACTTTTATGCGATATATCTCAATTATTACTTTTGTGGATCCGTATTGCAGTTGTGTACCATCCGAATTAGCTTTGCGTTAATCATTTTCTTCTTATTAAAATCATTTATCCTGTGGCAGCAAGTGGCTATTCCCGCAGAGTCTATGACCATATTCGATGTTGAATAACTTGGATAGACGTGTATGGCATCCGCAGCTTTCAAGATTTTGCTAGCCACATCACGTATCGTGATTTCTAGAAAAGAGAAATACTACGAGTTCTAAAATACCATTGTTGGCGACATGTATAGTGCTGTAAAGGGTTGCGCTTGAGCAGAACGCTACAAAAAGGCGAAGGTACTTACATATAAATTTACTGTGACAGCCAGTAATGGACGGTAATGCTGCATTATGCAGTTCTAAATAAACTACCGATAAACAACAAACTGGTTGAACACAATAACACAACAGACCCTCTTGTAATGACAAAATATTTTAATGATTACGTAGTTAATCGTATTCAGCCGTCAAGGTCTACATAATATTTATTCCTCTAGAACGCAGTGGACCTTATACGGTCGATTGTGGTCAATGTCGAGCGAGGCGCCACAGCTGGACTTTACGTCGCTTATTCGATGTAGATCTGTGTATGAGAGCTGAATTCATTGAGATAAGTGCGATAAGAAAACCTTCTGGGAAAGTAAGGAAACATTCATTCTGAAGCCTTCCACTTTTTGCTAGAGCAAAATAACCGCATTTGTCGAGGTGAAAGCCAATGAATACGGATTTGTATTTATTAAATTCTATAGTCAACAAAGTCCTCTAAAGACTCTATAGCTGATCACGTGAATCTTAAGCAGCGTAGAAAAATTTTAGGAGGTTTAGTCGATGGCCTGGCCATCTCAGTGTTTGTTCATGCAAATAACAAATGCAGGAATGTGATATTTAATGACCTTACAGAATTGTGAAAACAATATAACAAGTAGGGGTTGCATTATCCGTAAAATTTTCGTATCTGGATAATTCGGATAGTAGTGAGCCTTACTATTCGGATATTCGGATATTTCGGATAATTCGGATAATTGAAAAATATACATAAAAATTAAATTAAATCAAGGAAAATGGGTTTTTAAGGTATAAGTATTTATTAATTTATATTCAAAAAACGTTACATTAAAGTTCTAATAAAATAAAAATAGAATTCGCATAGAAACTGAATAACATAGAGATTTAAAATTCTTTAATGTACGTTTGTTAGAAGCATCTTAGAATATGCATCACAGATTTGGAACCCTCGTTATGATGTTTATAATAAAAGAATCGAGCGCATTCAAATTAAGTTTATGAAGTACCTTTGTTTCCGTTTAAGAATTCCATACAGTTCAGCCAATTACCTCGATTTATGTAAGCAATTTCACATTCTCCCTCTTTCCTAGCGGCGTGAGATCGCCGACTTATCTTTTATACTTAATATCACGTCGAATAATATTAACTGTCCCATTTTGCTTCAAAAAATTAAGCTTAACGTTCCCTGCAAACCTATCAGATTTAACCCCCCTATCTACGTTCCCCATGCTGGTACTAACTACCGACAAAATTCCTTCTTGTGGCGAGCGAGTAATAATTTTAACAAATTAAGTAAGCAATTTGACCTGCATTTATTATGCACAAGTGTCAGCTCGGCCAGGCGGCGGCTCAGCGGAGAGTTTTTTGGTGCCAATGATGATGATAAATATTAGGTCTAAATTTTTTGTAATGTCCTAATCTAACTATGTTTTTAGAGATGATGCATGTTGACTAGTCACATCATGTTCATAGCCTTTTTCATTGTACTATTCCACCACTATCCGTGAAAACCTTCAATAAGCTTTCTGGTACTTACTAATTTGTAATTCTGTTAATTTTTAAGCCTTTGGTTTTCCCCTAAATAAATAAATAAAATTAAAAATAAGAGTTTCGATCCATAGGATCGAAACTCTTATTTTTAATTTATTGGTTGAAAAACTAAAATATCTATTATATAAAAACAGTTTGCTTCTTTTCATCGAACTTATTTTTTAACATAAGTACGAATCCTTCCTCCGTAACGTAATGTAAATTAACTTCCTGTTTTATTAGGTACTCTAAAATGATTTTTACAAAGAAACAACACAGTCATGAGATCAAACTTACAAGTGTACACACACATTTATGTTATTATATCAATCGAATTAAATAAACATCTCTTTCAATCGAACTTATTTTTAACATAAATACAATTCCTTCCTCCGTAACGTAACGAACGTAAATCAACTTCCTATTTTAATAGGTACTCTAAAATGATTTTTACAAAGAACCAACACAGTCACGAGATCAAACTTACGAATGTACACATACAGTTATGTTATAGTAGTGTGTGTGGGGTAGCTGTGTTATGTGCGCGGAGATCGGTCTGTGTCGGCGTCGTCGAATCACTGAGCAACCAGTGTCAACGCTAGTGATGCGTTTGCGCGCTACCGCTAGTGTAGGTCTTGCTTGTTTATAGCTTTAGATTCAGAAACACGCACGAATTAATACATGTATAATTTTTAACAACATAAAGTATTGTATGCATTAAATATAACATTTCTAAAATGCTGGATTCGGTGTAGTGTTGTGTCCTGAATTAGAAAAATCTACTGTAGGTACCTATCCGTATTATTCGTATTATCCGGATAAAGGAGCTCCCATTATCCGGAAATGAAAATTGGCGGATATCCGGATAATTCGGATATCAGAATATCCGGATTGCAATCCCTAATAACGAGTGTTTTCTTCTAATTGTAAGAACTATTCTCGTAAACTCTGTCGTTATCGACAGTTATGTGGGCCAGCTTTGTTTATTTCTGTCGGCAGACGGCGCCTCCGAAGCTGTCGAGACGAGATAATGTGTTGACAACTCAGCATCGTCTTTCGCTACCTGTCCCTTTAGATAAATGTCTAAGCTTAACGCAAACGTGCAAGAGGGAACCGCTCTGGGATGGTAGTGTAAACATTAAATATCTAGCCAGATTTCTCTACGTATCGCGTGGTTTACATAAAATTTGTTAGGATAGCATCGATGCTATCCTAACAAATTTTATGCATCTCGAGATGCAAAGCACCAAAATTATGTAAGAAAGCAACTTCCCTAAAAAGGTCTGAAACTCATGTTTCTGGTGAAAATATAGTGTTTCAATTTAATCAGAACTATCAACAGTGCGATGGACATTTATCTAAAGAACCCGATTCGTAATAATAAACCTACGCGCGAAACGGATAGAGATATAAATATTCAGATTAATTTTAGTAAATGTCTGATGATGTAACCGTAATAAAATTATCATAACAATATCATCAATAGCCAGTGAGTGCGGCTATAGCTACGATAAACGCCGGATTAGTGAAGGAACGCATTGAAAGTGCCTCGGTAGCTATAACTGGTGCAAGGGTTAATTCATTAGAGCAGGTGCAAGAGCGAAGGCATGCCAATTAAGTTAATGGTTAAATCGGTATCATCATTCGTGATTCCAAAAAGACATTAACATTTAATTACCAAGATAAGAAATACCTCTTCATCTATATTGATGAAATCTTTACTGCTATTCCGAATGACTTAAATTTTGGTCATACATATAAAATTGGGTACCTATTCTATGTTGTTTATAGTTTCTTTCAGTGTTTTCTTTGGTTCTTTGCGTTGAATTGCATTGTCGTTTCTTATATGTGCACTTCCATTAGTAGTATTTCCATAGTATGCTGTACAGGTAGACTATAGTAGAGGAACTGCGATCTGCCCTGACAATGTATCCAAACCCGACTTCGGTTTGGTAAGTATCCACAAAGTAGCGGAGCAGAGCACCTCTGGTTCTTGACAAAGCGTCACCATCTTACTTTCCATCAGGTGAGATTGTGGTCAAATGAAGGTCTATCGACAATAAAAAACCATCTTACTTTGTCAATTTGAATACCTATTACCTAATAGTGGCTTAGTTATTAGACTAAATTGCAACAGCCTGATTGATTTACGCCTGTTTCCTTGTTTTATTAGCTTGTCGTCGATCTTAGACATGTTGTATTGTCTTTTGGTTGTTTCTTCTGTGTAACAGTATTTTTTGCAGTTAATAAGACATATTGGGTTGCATAAAGCACTCTCATCTTTTACAAGTACCATAATAATAATTATTATAAAGCACTTGCGAGGGTGTTAGAGCGGAAATTCATAAACAAAGCTCACGTGCTCAAAGCTACACCAACCTTGAAGTTTTTTATTAGAAACAGCTGCTCATAAAATCCTTCTGACCTCTATGATATTTTTGCAGATGTCTTGCAACTTACAAACATTTTAGTGCATGAGTCAGCGTTGCGATAGAACGGCAATGTGCAGTTCGATAACCTACCTTATGCAGTACCAACGTGAGTCATGCAAGGGATGAAACACAAGATCTATCACTTTGTTTATACGCATTATCTAGCTCGTCTAGTCAACAGTCATGTATCCTCTAACTGTGTCTGCCGATATATTCATTATATCACCTTCTACAATTTTGAGATTCGAGAATTTCGAGATGCTTATTGTGGTTTTACGTTATTTGCACCATTAATTTTGTTTATTCGTTCGCTGGTTCTTGAAGTAAGGTCATCTCCAGTGTTCTCTTGGACTCAAAGTCATGAGTGTATTCGCAAGATCGATGCCATGACGTAATCTGCAAATTTCAAGACTTTTTGCCGTCGATAAATCTTACGAATTATTTGTTTAAATCATTTATGAGTCTGTCTGCTAATTTTGTGTTCGAAGTTCTCGGATCTTGGAAAAACTACATCTTACTTGTCGTATTTTCGTACATTGTTTATGGTTTACGAAACCACACTGCCATTAAAACATAATGGATCGTTCAAATGGAAGAATTCGAAGAACATAATATTCTTTTCAGGCTTATGTCATCATTTTGCGTTAATATTTGGCTAAATTCGTGTTTTTCGATAAGGATTAGTTAATTGTAAAGAACTGTAATTATTGGTCATAACATTACCTAAACTAGTATGACTATAGTAGTGAGTGACGTTTCGTAGATGGCAGTAAGTAGTGAGGCGTTTTCCAAAAAATATAAAGCCTATTTTAGTTTGAAAGATCCAAAGTCATGGCGCCGCCCAGCCGCCTTTTCAGCCTAGTCGAACTATTTTAGAGCTTTTTCACGCCTCATTCTAAATTGACCGATTTCTAATACACATTTCCAAATTCTGTTGTGAAAATCCGGAACTTGTAAAATTAAGCACAGGACTAAATGAAGTCAATTAAATTGACGTGTGAAATAGGCCAAAAATGTGTGATTTGGAAAACCCAGAAATCAGAATACATCTCTGCGACGTTTTCTGACTCCTAAAAAACCCGTGGGTGACGAGTCCAGCGTAAAGTTAGTTCTGTAACAAAACGCTGGTGGTCGAATCTGCTTTTATTACCGAAGTGCTTGTCTTGCGTTATGTTTATTTTGTGTATCGTATGTCTTCACTGCACGTGTTAATGTTATCTTACCGTTTTCTATGTAGGAAGGTATTATCTATAGGTAGACATGTTTACTCCTGAATAGGCGCGTTGTATTCTGTTTGTTTTGGTAGATAAGGAGACTAGTGGAAATCTTCCGGTTTGTCGTTTTGGCGTCTTTCAATTCAAATTCAATTAATTTATTTTACTTTATTTCTTACAGTAATATAGCTGCTATTCCTACCTCCACTTCTTCTGAAGTTAGCTATCTCCTATAAAAGCTGTTAGGCGACACCTACTGTATTTTCTTCTCATTCGTCGTCTTCGGTATCTCAACAATCATCTTCATCAATCACAGCTCCGTAATCGCTCCATCTCCTTCCTCCTAGTGTGTGTGAGGGAAAACCGCCCTCTCATACTAAGTTTAACTTACTTAATGTAGTTTAGGTAGTGTTAAAGTACCTTATAGTTTAACCACATTAATGTCCTCTTAGCCGAATTTCGACCACGGCGGCAAGTCTCATCGGAGACTAGCCAGATGCGCCGGACATATTATAGTGCACGAGTGTGTGCGCAAACACAGGTGCACTCTCTATTCCCTTACTCTCACAATCCGATGGGATGGCAGACCGACACGACCGGGGAGAGGTCAAGCGCAGGACCAACGGCTTAACGTGCTTTCCGGGCATGGGGGTGTAACACCGTCAACTTCCTGACCCCGGGCTGCTACTGTGAAATGTTCTTGCTAGAAAAACCCCAATAGCAAATATTGGTCCGACATAATTTCAACCCAGGACCTCATAATCAGCGGTTGAACAAGCTGACCACTAACCAACGAAGCAAATGTACCTATTGTAGCAATGAGTATAGGATGGATGCATGTATGTGTATGTCGCCACCGGACCGTAGAATCAGTCCATATGTAGATAGAATGGCTAGGCCGATTGCAAAATAGTGCAATTCAGTTCAGTTTCAGTTCAGTTTCAAGCTGACCGCTAGACCAACGAGACAGTTAACCACATTACTTTTGTAGTACAGGTATTACTAGTAATAAAAGTAGTAAATACAAAACCACAAAAACAATTCATCGTCAACAGGAAAACCGGTCAGTTATTGGATCATTCATAGACCGTTACAATTAATCATCTTGCTGTTTCATCACACTGAACTGGTGAACGTGTTTTTTCTAGTAGAAACGCCGGTGACTCATAGCAAGGGACCATTCACACCTTCGGACTTGCTCAACTGTGTAACAGAGACGGATGGAAGATCTCGAAGCGTGTGCAAAAGAGATGATGTCAATGGGAAACAGTAATGACCTTAACCATTGCCTTAACCTTAGTTTATCTTTATGATGACCTAACCTAAGCATGAACAGAATACCTTAAGCCTAAGCGATGTGTATCTGAACAAAGAGATCATCAATCGGGAAGAATTTGAGTCATAAGTTTGCAATGAAACTGACGCTAGAATACCTTACGCCTAAGCAATGTGTATCTGAACAAAGAGATCATCAATATACCTATTGTGTATAATTCGGGAAGAATTTGACTCACAAGTTTCATTGCAAACTGACGCTGCCAGAATCATCTTTCGTGAGTCTTTAGGTACCTACCTAACCTGCTCATGATGATGAACAAGGGAAGAAAAGAGTCCCCTCAACAAAGGTTAAGTATACCAAATACGAAATACCTAGGAGGGTTTTAGGATAGATTTTGGATTGAAGACTCCTTTAGAAGTCAGAATTTCAGATTCACGTGTAAAGATTATAATCTCAGTCTGGCCAGGAACCACAAGCCGGTAATGTGATGATATCATATCATATCACAAAGAAAAGGAAGTACCTACCACATTTTTTATACAGGCTGCCACGAATCATGTGTACTAAACCGAAAGAAAGTGACCATGAGGAGTTCAACTTTTGTTCTACGATTTTTTCAATTTCGAACATTTATTTAAACATAATATTATGAAAAAAATAGTAGAGAGAGATACTTTTCTTGATATTCGTGTTTTACGTGTATTCTTAGATTATTATTATTGTTTTGAAATTTAAAAGGTTTTACATAATTTTTTTGTGAAGATTTCATGATAAAACACTGGTAATAAATAATATAAATTCGAAAGTTGTTTCGAAATCTGTTCAGATCAACATGAAATTTAACACACATTTAGAAATCAATGTACCCCGCTAGTATTTGCTTAGCTTACATAATTTAGTTTCTGATGTGAAACTTCGGTGTGTGTTTATTTTGTTTTTATTCGTGTACGAGTTTACTGTATTAAACTACCAACTTACGTAGGAAGATACAATTACCAACTATTTATAATAATAACTATATTGTACCTTAGAGACTGAGGCTGACGGACAAACCGAATTACGGTTTATGTTAGCTGTAGATAAGATAAGTTAATAATTATGTAACATAAATAAATGAAAAAAAAAAAAAAAAAAAATGGAGCCTAACTTAAACAATAGGCTTTGCTTCTTGGTTACTTTTTTTAGAGTTCGCCCCCGATAGAAGGGTTTGATATTAATATATAAAATAATGCAAGAGTGCATGTAAAAGAACAAGAACTAGTTAATCCCTGTGGTTCCAGAACGTTATGGCATCCTATCATCCCATGGCACCCTGTATACTCTGACAATACTCAATTAAACTATCGCAGAAGATACTTTGCTTTACTCTAAGTACCAATTATGCACATACTAGCTGCCGCCCGCGGCTTCGCACGCGTTGTTTCTATGGAAACGTTAAAAGGTGATTTCTATCCCACGGAAACTGATTTATGGAATAAAAAGTAGCCTATGTTTTATTCCAGGATTTTAATTATCTGTATACAAAATTTCAGCCCGATCCGTTCAGTAGTTTTGGCGTGAAGAGGTAACAAACATCCATCCATCCAAACTTTCGCATTTATAATTATTAGTGTGATTAGTGTGATTCTGTGGTAGTATGTGTGTGGCACATAATTAGATGTTACAGTTCATTCTGAGTACTGCAGCTTGAACCAGCATCGCACTATGCGTGACTCAGAGTAAAGGAGCAAAACAAATGATCACGACTTTGGTTCACCAGCATAACTTGGCCTGAGGAGCTTCTCATATCCCCTACAACAAGTGGGCATCGATAATGGTGAAGTTAATGTTCGTGCTCGTAATCCATCGTCAATTAACATCATACAATTGTGGATAAACGAAATGCACAGTATACACTACTTTTGGGTCAAAAAATTTTAGGTAGCTAATTATTGCATCAAAATTTTATTAAGTATTAATTTAGTGTATAGCTATTATAAATCCAAGCGGCAGCCTAAGCTCGACGGCAACGCTCACCCCAATTTAGATTAATCAATAAAAGGTTGCATTTCTGATAGGTCGAAAACTTGTATGTCGAAACAAGTTTTCGACGATTGTTTACAAGTACGTGGTACAGGAGGCAGCGAATTTTTGCTGCGTTCCTCATCCATATGGAACTCTGCGGTCCTATGATTCATAAACCACAGTATTAACCACTTGTCTAGCCCCCTGAATCCGGAGCTCCTATAGAGGTAAACCACGCCACCGAAGCGAAGCACGAGTTACCTAGCGACGACGTCACACTTTTATAGCTTCATTTTTACCACTCTTCACACCATAACGGCGAGTTTTTGTTTCGAAGTACCTATTGTAATTTGTGAATGCGTGTCGTGACAGCCACGCGTGACATGGGGTGGCTCTACACGGTATTTTGATGTTTTCAATAGATTTTATGCTACTAATTGAGTATTGCTTGATAGACGGTGAATTTGTTGATCCGTAAAAAGAACGTAGAAGGTTACCCTTTAAAAATTGAGGCGTAATCTATGCTTCAATTTTGTAAGGGCTACTTTGGTACTACTACAAATACTCTACATGTTAAAGTAGAGATAATAAAAGAAAGTAACATTATGGAAATTAAATGTTAGTGTATTTCCCGGTTCTGAGGTAACCTAGCCGAGCCCTTAGTACCAATGCCCAAATACTATTGTAAGCCACTAGGTATTCTGATTGCACCGTCATATACTTCAAAACAACGTATTAAATTAGTACTAAACCATTCACATTACAAAACAAAAGACAACCAACACTAACCGTCCCATAATCTTTTCCAGAATCAAAACAACAGACAACCAACGCTCATCTCCCCTATTATTTTCCAGAATTCAAAAAGGACTGGTCAGACCACGCACTCTGGTGGCCAACCCGTAACAAATGGCTCTCCCGCCCGAAGCACACTCTGGATCAGTATGGCGTCCATGCGGATGCTGCCCTCCACTTCACACCCATGCACAAACCAATCAGGATCCAACTGCCAGACCTCAGATACATCGACTGCAAGATTGACTTCTCTATCGATACTTTTAGCGCTGTTGTACAGCTTTGTAAAAGTCTTGGTGAGTTACTTACGCTGTTCCTTCTGACTTTAATTCCCTGAGTTCTGAGTTGTCCAAATCTGCCATGATTACATCTGAAAAAATCATGTAGAAAATTATGAGAAATTTCGAGAAAATTTTCGCCAGATCGGAGTTGTAGGAAACAGTGGCATTGCAGTTACTAAAAGTCTGATTGCTACCACTAAGATGAGACCTTGGTTTTCTTTAAGTCCTGCTAGACAGTAGCATAAACAACCTATGACGAAAAAGAATAAATAAATAAATAAATAAATAATGCTGGACCATTCACACAGCATTATCTAGCCCCAAGCTAAGCAGAGCTTGTGTTATGGGTACTAGATAACTGATATACATAATACAATACACTACATAGATAGATATTTTTTTATTATACATAGAAAAACATCCAGAACCCCTGAACAAATATCTGCAGATCGTACAAACATTTGTCCCGAGGCGGGAATCGAACCCGCAACCTCCTGCGTCGCAGGCAGACCTTCGCCCGCTGCGCCACAGAAGTCGTCATGCTATATGACTATATGAATGTGCTAACAGTAAAATAGACTTTAACTTTTATTGTGAAAAGCGTCTGTGTTGTGTGGCATTATAAAATAACTCATCCTGGCACCACTCCCAAGTGACAGCATTTTGCTATCTTTACGACTTCATCGAACACGGTTATGAAGGAATCTGTATGCCCACCTCCTACTCGTATCGGTTTTATTGGCAGTTACACCAAATGTTAGATGTCTCGTAAAAGTTAAGCTTGAGTGCCTCTCCAAACTTCACAACAACTGTTTGAATTGTCAAGAAGCCTTTAACCTATGTTTGGTAGATTTTGGTGATACTGGAATTGAAATGAGCCGAGTCATCCACTGAGGAGTGCCTTCTTCTCACTTTAAACCTCGGTCAAACGCAAACATTGATCCACTGGGGGTTTTGCTATAACCACATTTGGCAGGCGGATTGGTGATCTCAGTGGAGGTGTAAAAAATACCCAGAAAGAAGCTGCTGCTCTTCTGGTAGGTTTCCTTAGTCGACTCTTTCGACATCTACGGGCTGATTTGTACGGGTCGTTGCTTACGGCACGACCGTCATAGATTTTTTCAACATAAAAGCTAAATAAAATTTCAGCTAGCAAAAATTGCTCAGTGTTCTACTCTATTGCGCAAGCTTTGAAGTCTTTATTGTCTCCAGGTATCAGACATCCTGAAGAACTCTCACTGTGTTACCCTCTCGAGCAATCTCACCTAAAGCAGAACTACCAGAACCTCAAAGAAGCCAAGCGGATAAAGCCGAACCAGGGTCCAGACACGAACACGTTTATCGGCGCTACTAGGGGATCGTCGAATAGTTTGGACAGGTCGAATGGGCATCCGGCCACACCGCCGCCTCCTAGGTCGCTGTCTGCTACTCCTGTGGCACAACAGGTAGCACCCCTATGATACATAATCGATATAATAGAAATAGTAGCCAAAATATCCTACTAATATTATAAAGCCCAAAGTTTGTGAAATTTTGTTACCTAGGATCTCCAAAATTACTGAACAGATCAAGATGAAATTTGGCGTACGTATAGAGCAAAACCTAACTTAGATAATAAGCTACTTATTATACCGAAAATGCGCGTGCTTAGCCGCGTGTAGAAGCTAGTAAATCATAATAGTAGCCAAATTCTACACATTATGCCAAATTCTACAGGAATTATAGTACGACCTTATTTCAGCTTTCTCTCGAAGTTTAGAATAAATCAGCTGATTATGGTTCCAATTTTAATCCCGATTCCAGTTCCAGTGAAATAAGTTTTAGGTACGGCCTATGTCCGTGGTCAGAAAAGTGGCGAACCAGACACATGTTGCCCCCAGCGTAGAAGTTAGGTAAAGACTAAGCTAAAACTCTATCATATTCTAAAGGAAAGGGCAAACAATTCTTACCTTAACAAAACATAATTTATAACTACCTTTTGATGCGAAAACTTACAATATAGGCGGCACACGCCGAGGTTATTTAAACACTTTCGTAATTCCCAAGCACCCTGTTGATACAATCTAAGCAGACTTCTGCGTAACGCTTGTTATATCAGAATGGACTTGCATCCTGTGTTTGTCCGATGTTTTCAGTTTCTATTATGATTTAAAGCACGTTTCTTGCAACTAGGCTGAGTTTGTGTAAATATTTTGGATCTGATGCGTTTTGCAAGTGCAAGTAATGATTGATGGAGATCAGAAACTGCATGTTGGTTACGTTGTTCTTGTTGTTTTAATGGTATAGATTATCCTGTATGGGTAAAAACATTATTTTGAGTAAATTAAATTTAAAAATGTTATGGGTACTTTTATGGCATTGGACAGGAAAAGATTACCCTTCTATGAATCCTCTGGGCACAGATAAATATAGAAGTTCAACGTAACGGGTTTTTCCTGATTTAATGTGCATATATTTATTTTGCTTGCTACAGTTTTTGTGTCGGGATGAACCAGTAAATCTATTATGGTTCAATATATTTAAATTTGGCTGCTAGTGTGTTTGAACAGAAAGATTTAAAGACTGAGTTTTGCATTCGAATCCTTAGCTTTTTCACGATCCAAAACAATTTTTTGTTGTAGACTCCAAAGATGCCGATATTTGCCACCTCTGTCAACTTCCGCCGATGCCTTTTTCTCAGAATTTTCTGAATGAATTTTCTAATACTGTATGAATTGACTGTTTTTTGACCCATGAACCTTTCTAGAACGGCACTCTCCGCCGCTACGGAAACCAGATCTACAGCACACAAAGCGATGGCTCCAGCGATGGCGGCTATTGCGGAACACCACCCAGAGCAGTCTCAATGGACGCCTTGGATTCCCTTGCCGAGCTCTCATTGGCTGACTCGCCTCTGCAGCTCGACAGCCAATCACGGGAATCACTTCTCACTCCCAAGTCTCTGATGGAGCGTGCGAGGATGAATGTTGGGTGAGTTTGAACTAAATTTCTGACTTTGAGCGTTTGCAATGGACGTCTTGGATTACCTCGCCGAGCTGTCATTGCCTGACTCACCTGCAGAACTGGACAGCCAATCACAGGAGTCATTTCACGCGTGTTCCACCGAGACCTTAGATTGATCCCAAGTTCCATCGAACTCGCGAGGATAAACTTTGAGTGATTATGAGCTATATAAGCCTGCCTAGGTCGTCAAATATAGAACTAAAGATGCCGTGGACGTCCGAAAGTGCGTTGGATCGATGGCATTGCAAAAGTTGTTGGGCATCATTGGTAAAAAGAGCAGGACAGATGAGGCAGCTGAGAATTAAAGGAGTCATATCCAGTAGTGAACGACTATGGGCTGTCATGTCATAATGATGATATTCTGCTAGGTAGGTATGTAAATGACGTTTAAGTTATGTTTACGCAGCTGGATTTCAAATAACCTTGACATTACTGAGTTGTGAATGTAAATGAGTATTTGCAGATATTTTTGTCTAATAAAATAAATGCCATGTTAGATCCAATTCAGAAAATTAATATTTCGTAAACCTGCTTTTTTTAAAATGGTTATTTTAAACTTGTATGCGACACTAGGAAATACGAATTTTTGTTTTTCGTCATGTAGCTTGTAAGACGACAGAAGCATTCCTAAAGAATTATCAACTCTCTTGTATTATAATTTTCATAACAACAACCAAACAGTTAAAAGTTTAAAGTGCTCGCCTACTCATGTGGTGTGGCACACTCGGATCAGATTATAACTTCTATGTTTTTGTTTTTTCTAATAACTCGTCAACTTACTTTTTATCATGCAATTTTTAAGTATATCTGCGGATACTTATAATTAGCCTTCAACAGACATGCACTGGTCTATCCAGGCATGTTCTATAATGTTCATCTGAAATTTGTAAACCTAGCTTTAAGTTTCTCCAAAATTGTAAAAATAAATAAATGACTCAAGACAAAATTGGTTTCCACATCGTCAATCCAACGATACCTGGGCCGGCCAACTGATCTACGCCCAAATACTGGAAATTTAACCACCGCCAAATAAGAGGAGTGTTTTTGAAATATAATTTTCGTCAGGTGCTTTCGAATTTTGTAAAATAAGCTTGTTTTGATGGCTAACAGTTTTCTTATCTCCCCAGATGGCTAGACTCCTCCCTCTCTATAATGGAGCAATACGTCCGCGAGTGGGACACCCTCCAGCTGCGCTTCAAGTTCTACTCGTTCTTCGACCTCACCCCGCGTGCGCAGGACGCCCCCCGCCTCAACCAGCTCTACCAGCAAGCTCGCTGGCAGGTGCTGAACCAGGAGGTGCATTGCACCGAGGAGGAGATGCTGCTGTTTGCGGCTCTACAGGTGAGATGAAGGCACTATGGACACTCCAGCCATCTTCAGTTCTACTCGTCCTTCGACCTCACCCCGCGCGCGCAGGACGCCCCCCGCCTCAAGCAGCAGGCTCGTTGGCAGGTGCTGAATCAGGAGGTGCATTGCACCGAGGAGGAGATGCTGCTGTTTGCGACTTAAGAGGTGAGGTCTAAGTGGCAGACCCCACAAGGTAATACCTGGTGAAGGTCACAGGTCGTGGGAAGCGTAGGACAGGTAGAGTGGAGCGGGGCAGTTGTTCGTAAATCAAACCTAACGAGTCTATTGCCACATATTAGTACTTAATGTTTTTAGCAGCAAAAAAAAAATACCCCCCCTCCATGATACGCTTTGAGGTTAAAGACATCCCCCTAACCACAATCACGTGTATTTCGTAGATAGAATTTATCATAGAATATTATGAATATTGTCAAACCTAACGAGTCTATTGCCACATATCAGTGATGTTTTTAGCAAAAAATAATTACCCCCCCGCCTCATGATACGCTTTAAGGTTAAAGACACCCCCCATCCCCCTAACCACAATCACGTACGTATTTTGTAGATATAATTTATCATAGAATATTGTCATTATATACAGATATAATCTAAGTTACTTAATCCTGGAATAGCTCCTTTATAGAGTCTATAAAGTATAGAGGAAGCGGCCACTTTGCTTCCGTTCGGTTCTTTCTAGAATAAACCTTGGTTAGCATAAAATAAACTGACCATCCTTGATTTAGTTGCTGACTGGACATTGCTGGTGGGTTTTTAACGACCGACAACAACACATCATGTTGTCAGCTTTTTAGCTGATACCTTCTATTTTTGTGAAGTCACGCACGACCAATAAAACCTATGAATTTAAGCACCTTTTAAATGGTTAGACAAATTGCATCTATCAGTCCGTAAATAGGCACTATCTTCTAAGAACTTTACGAGTGACTATTGTTCTTGATGATGTTCATTTTAACGATTTTCCTGAAGCATTACGTACTTTAGTTGTTATAAACAACAAGAAGATGCTTTGTGCCTTTGGTTTTACCCCGAACCCTGTACAATACTTGACGATAGAAGTTGGTTTTATGCAGACTCTTCTAATCGTCAAACAAACAAGGTGGTGGTGGTGAGGTTCTACATCAAATGGGATTTGCATCTTGTTTCGATTATTTCGCAGATACCACTTTATCCATTCCCATTTAATGCAGTTTTAATGGATCCCCCCGAACACCCATTACGTATTCGTATTCCTCAAAGAATTACTACAATACAATATTTTTACCTTAACCCTAGCTCACTAACCTTAATTTCGAGTAAAGTTATCTTATATATAACTTACCATTCGTAAATTTTAAGACGAATCAAAACATGAATATTTTGCTATTCAATTTTTATTTATGAGACAAAACAACCTTAATTAGAATGTTTAGCCTTCTCTTAGTCAAATTTCAGGGTCTATTTCGGAAATAACCTTTCAAAACAGGAATTAGACCCAGAAACAATATGCAACAATAAGCAAATCGCTTCTTTGCAGCCTTATAGAAGTTTATGGTCTTATGATTGTTTTTGTAGTAGCTGCAGAAGTTCTGGGAATACCTTGAAATGCCTTACCTGAAAACCAAAATAATTTTTCATGATTTCAGCGATGATTTGGCTTCATATTTGGTTGCAATGTTCGTCTTGATATCACGATATCTTTCGATTCAAAATATGTGCATCCGCAATCAGAGACTGCAGGTCGCTAATAATACGATTTAGGAAGGTATTAGAAATGGGTGGGTGGGGTGGCAGAGGTCGGGAACATACCGAAACACTAAATGCTCCAGGTACGCTCCGTCAGTTTTACGAATGGTTAGTGATCTAGGGTTAACACCTACCGTCGCAGCTAGCTATGCGCTGGATGGATCAAAAGTAGTAAGCATTTTGGTGTTATAGAAAAGAATAAAATAGCATTTATTTCGACACACACATAGAAGCATACAAAACTAAACAAAGAACAACGAGGTTTATACCAAATTACACAAATGGTGGTCATCAAATCGAGTTTTGCCCCCGTGAACCTGTGTCGAAATTGGCTCAGCGCTGTTTTTCAGCCAAAAACTGCGGTGAGCGGTTGGCTTTACGTTGTTATGTTGGCGTTACGGACAATCTTACTATAAATACCAAAAACAATAATAAATATAACAATATTAAATGGTTAAAATGTAAACTGTAAGCTTCTATTAATGTTAAATATAAAAAAGTCTAAATCAGGTGCACTAAGTTCTCTACGAATTTACGTTGGAAAAGCAACGAACGAAACGTTGCCGGATTGTGAGGCGTGCCACCTGTCCCGATGAAACGACCACGACCACTCTGTAAAGAGTGTAACGACTAACATACCTATCAATGTTTTTTCTTTCTTCAGCTTCAAATAGAGCTGCAAACGCTGGCTGGCGGCAGCATCGACGGCGCCGATGGCTCAGCGAACACATCCGCAATGGCGCCTGAGGACGAAATCGACGCGGCGCTGTGCGAGTTACAAGCGCAGTTGGAAGGCGGCCCCCCGGCCAGAGCGGATATCACGCATGTACCTCAGTTGGCTGGATATCTCAAGTACCTCAGGTTAGTAACAATACAGCGAACTCATCAGTAATGACGTCAGAAGACGAGATTTACAAGCGCAGTTGGAAGGCGGCCCCCCGGCAAGGGATATCACGTATGTGCCTCAGTTGGGTGGATATCTCGAGTACCTCAGATCAGTTATACAGGGTGGTAATTCCCATCATGCCGAACGCGGTCGTGTGAAGACATCAGGTCTTAATTCAGCCAGGTCGTGACCCTTTAGAGGTTTTAAGAAGTGAACGTAGGTCAAATGCAAAATCGCTGTTAAATTTAAGGCCAGGGTGGATATTATATATGTGCCAGAGTTGGCTGGATATCTCAATACCTCAGTTACAATATGATTCAGAAGCACACTGACACTCGTCCATAACTCCCTTACAAAAATCTTGTACAAGCGCAAGCTGTCAAAATCACTACGGTTTTAGCAGCATGCGCCTTGCATTACTTGCCCTTGGACCTCAATTTGACCTCAATAGGGCCTACTACACAGGTCCTATGTAATGGACGATGGCACTTTTTGTGCTCTTTAATAATGGATTTGCAAATTAAAAATTACTCATGTCAGTTTTAACCCTTCCATCTTGGGACCAAAATGTCAGAAATGAATGACAGGCCGTGCGCCTTAGACACAATGGCGTCAAAAATCTCAATTCGACTGCCAAAAAAAAATTAACGTCCACAGATAATAAAATATTTTTCGTTCAGTATGTAGAAAATATATCAAAGAACCTGACTCATTAAACTTCTTTATAGGAAAGTAGCCTCTAAACATGTAAAATAAGGTCCGTAATCAAATGCAGGATAGCGGTAGCCGGCTACCGCTTGGGGTTTGAGTGAACGGTACAGTGACCTAAGGCGCGGTGGCCGGCTACCGCTTGGGGCCTGAGGGGTTAAATTATTAAATATTTGTATCATCATTTTTCCGCTTGCATCTACCCATTACTGGGTAATATATTATGCTTATTTTGCGTAAATAAATATTATAATTTATGTAACTTTATATTTTTCTTCCATCATCCGGCTGGCGCTCAGCAAATGTACCAACGACAACTGCTATTTTGCGTAAGACTATCTTATTACCCCGAATATGTGTATTTCTCTAACTAATTCTAATAGAATATATTCTAAAATATATGTATTTACCCACTTTACTGTAGTAGAAGTTATTAAAACTTATGGTAACATTCATAATTTACTCCACATCCTGTGTAGGTGTTAAAACTAATTTTAAGGACTTAGATTATATTATAGAACCCTGGAATTTCCGGTAAAAAAAATTTTTTTTATTTATTCCTCCAAGAAAAATAACATCGACCAACCTGAAAACACCTGGCCCCAAAATGTTATAAGTTAAGATTGTTCGATTTGTGTTGGCGCGAGATTCAATTTTTCCTGTGTTCTACAAGCAAACTATAAGAAAAGTAATTTGCCGCAAATCACACCTGCGTAAACCATTACCTCGAAATAACTCGCGCTAACACGAGTCGATCCATTGTAAAGAAACTTGAATTGAGTTATGAAAGTAGGGACATACGAATCATAAGTTCATAACTCAATTCATAAGTATTATATGAAAAGTAATAAATTCACCACCCACGTTCCTTTGTACGTATTACTTGACCTCAAAAACAGTTGTATAACCGCATTGTACGATAATGTAGCTTTTTATTTGATTTTCATTTTAAATTCACAAATTTATCGTTTACAATGCGCAATATATCTATTTTTACCTCTTTCCTTGTACAGTATTATATAAATGTATGGAACACCCCTGAGAACTGTTCTAGTATGTTCCATACAAATAAATAAAAGTAGTATTAGTTTTTAATTTGATTGTTTTGGAAGTATTTTTGTAGTTTTTAGTCTGTGATATTTTCGTTTCTCTGGAGGACTTCCTCAGAAATATTAAAAACTTATGGTATAATATTCAACACTTGTTTAACAATTTTCAATGTCCCAGTAGCTTTGTTGTAACATAGAACGAAAGAAAAGATAGCAAGACTGGCTTTAAATAATAATAAATAAATAATAAATAATGTTGGACAATTCACACAGCATTATCTAGGCCCAAGCTAAGCAGAGCTTGTGCTATGGGTACTAGATAACTGATAAACTTAATACAATACACGAAGAAGACCCTAAAAAAATATCTGTAGATCTTACAAACATTTGTCCCGAGGCGGGAATCGAACCCGCAACCTCCTGCGTCGCAGGCGGACCTTCGCCATAATTCGTCAAATAGTTCACCTATTTAAAGCCAGTCTTTCAGCCAGCCAATCATCCTGGTAAAGTTAGCTTAAAATAGAAACCCGGTATTGTTATGAAAAAAAAAACGAACAAAAACAAACTAACTAACCTTAAATAATTTTCCAGGCCGAAACGTCTTACCCTAAAGTCGTACAAGAAGGCTTGGATCTCGTGTCGCGACGGAATCCTCCGCATCCACTCCTCACAAGACGCGGCCAACCGAGGCGATGCGCCCTCTTATTCCGTGGAGCTAAGGGGAGCCGAGGTAAATAATGTTTTAGTTGGATTTTTGTTATTTTTTGATGTCACAAAAAGAATCCTTGGGGTACACACTAAACACACCCGGCAGTACACACTTGCCGAAACGTCTCGGGACGTCTCGGTCGCTCGTTCTCTCAACGAAATGCACCATATGTAATTAGCCGTTTTCTATAAAAACAACAAATTTAATAGTATAAAACCAATTATGAGACTTGGAACCTGCCGGTGGTCAGCTAAGGATGAAAACAATTTCTATAAAAACAACGCCACTGTACATGCATGTACAGTGGCGTTGTTTTTATAGAAAACGGCATCTGCATTTTACCGAAAGATTCTCGTTTTAAAATAGTTCTGTATTCATAGAAATTGACTTTAAACGTAACAGGGTGGTCAGCTGATAATGAACCTCACTGTACACACTCGCCGCTCTAGGGCCAACAAGGCCTTTTGACTCTGACCGAAATACAGACAAATGGCCGAGACAACGAGACGAGACGGTGGTCTCGCCGAGTTTGTACTGCCGGCATCAAGTCGTAGAAGAAGTCTTGAATCCTCTTCACAAGACGGGCCGCGTCTTATACCGTCGTAGAGTTAAACGAGCTGAGGTGAAACTGTGAAACCTAAGTTTCACACTGTTTTTTAACCTCGTCAAAAAAGGGCTTATTAACTCCGTCAAAATACAGTTTTACGCGTATAATCGTGTGTGGGATCGTAGCTCCCAAGTGGATAAACCAATTTGGATTTATTTATGAAAATCGGTGCAGCTATTCAATTAATATGATTTTTGATTGTTTAACGTTCTTACAAGGTTAAGTTCCATAGTTATCATAACGGAAGCTAACAATATAATTAGTAAAAAACTTGCTTTTCGAATGAAATATTTCACTCCGGAACCGTGGTCCCACTGCAATGTCCCACTACTGGTGGGACAAAACTTTTTCGTGGTCCCACCAAACACACACTTGACCGTTCACATCGGGGGTCAACATTAACGGTCGTGTTCCGTCACTAAATATTTTATGCTGGGTCGAAACATTTCACACTAATACTTTAAATGCGAAAGTTTGGATGGAAGTTTTGATGCTAGTTACTACTTCACGTCAAAACTACTGAACTCGTTCTGGCCTGAAACAAATATAGGCTACTTTTATCCCATAAATCAGTTCCCATGGGACAGAAATAAACCTTTGAAGGTTTTCATAGAAATAACGCGTGCGAAGCCGCGGGCAGAAATCAGTTTGTCCATGAACTAACATAAACTGTCGTGTTTCAGGTAACCCCTGATGCGCACCCTGCCTCAGGCCGGTACAGCATCAAGTTGGAAATACCCTCGGAAGACGCCATGCACGAAATGTGGCTCAAGTGCGAAAGCGTAAGTTTAATATTAATTTACTCTGTTCTCCTTGGTCTGTGGGATCTTGTTTTGGGTGTAGACACAATTTGAGGTAAATAAATCAAAAATTAATAATTTTGCATACTGCATTCTACTCAGTTTGCGGGATTTAAAAATGGATTGCAATATCAAAAGGCGCTACCCCGACTCACTAGCCGCCAAAACAAGGAATTTTCAAAAATCCATTGGGCAGTTTGTGAAACCTATCATAAGCTTTTTTTAATCCCTCTGTAATATCTAAGAAATCAAATAATATCGCAAAAATTTTTGACTTCGACGGGGAGGACGCGGGTTCAAGTCCCGTCGAAGTCGAAAATTTTTGCGATATTATTTGATTTCTTAGAAATTACCCTTAGTGTGGGGTTACGCACTATAATAACAAAAAAACCCTCTGTAATAGTTTTATTTTATATAGTTCAGGCAGAGATGCGAAGTTCATCTTGGTGGCCACTAAACTCTATTTTTGCATCTCTTCTCTGTCTAAACTATACAAATGGATTAGCTCAGTGGATTAGAGTGGAATGGAGCAAAATAACCAATGTAGTAGGTACAGTAGCGGTCAGAAGTGGTGACCTAGATCCTAAAGACATTGTCTTGCAGACATTCGTGGTGCTTACTACCTTTTTAAAATTTATTATTGTTTGGGTCCTAGGTTCAAATCCACAAAGTCATTTACACTAAATAACTACCCTAATTTTGGTGCTTAATAATATTATCTACTTCATTAGGAAATATAACAGCAAATATTAATAACATCATTTATTTTAACATCAATAAACATTATTGGGCTGAAATTAATAATTTTATGAAAATTTACTATTTCATATCGTAGTAACCTTCAAGCGAGTATGATTTTTAAGGTATGTCTCCAATTATGACCGCAACTGTACATGGTGCCATAAAGTTGACTTTATCGACGTCAACTTCTGACGTTCAATGAGCGCTCTTTGCTCTAAGAATGTTCTAGATCCGGCATGCTTCCACTAGAATTTATGCTTCCAACCAGCCGTTTGATCAAGTCTCAAACTAATGAAATATATCAACCATTTCAGGAAGACCAATACGCAGAATGGGTGTCCGCCTGCCGTCTCGGCTCCCGCGGCCGCTCGCTCGCCGACGCCGCCTTCCAGTCCGAAGCAGCCGGCGTCAGAAACCTGCTGGCACTGCAGAAACCTCAGCCCGCCGCCGCTAACCACAGCATCCCGCATCTCGATCATCTCTCACCAGATAACTACCTCGCGCCGCGGTTCCTCAAGAAACTGAAGAGCAAGGTACGGACTTATAGAAGTAGGGACTGATTGCCACATTCAAACATCTCGTGACGAACACGGTGGCGCAGCGGGCGAAGGTCTGCCTGCGATGCAGGAGGTTGCGGGTTCGTGCCGTCGCGGGACGTATGTTTGCATGATCTGCTGGTATTTTTTCTGGATCTGATATGGGATTTATGAATGGGAGCAAGGAATTAAAATCACTCGAGTCTGTCATCTTATTTTAACGTGTACTGATTAACTGCGAAATTATACTTATGCTTGGTACATACAGATGTGTGGTGCCGGCTCAGAATTTGCACCACCCCAATCTTCCCGCGGGTGTCGTAAGAGGCGACTAAAGGATATCTACCTGGGGCGGGCAGCGGCGCCCCCTGCAGATTCTACCACCAAACTTGTGATCCCCAACCCGCATGCCCCGCGTGGGGATTATGGGCACTACCCAATGCGATAAAAGCCAATAAGGCGCTTATCAAGGGGAGGCCTGCGTCCAGCAGTGGACCAATACAGGCTGTTGAGGTTGAGGTCGAGGTAGGGTATAGGTACATAATGAGATCGTGCGATGCCATGAGAACCGCCGCGTTAGCTAAATAATGTACGACTTCCTCTGTTCATTGAAGGTCCCCTTTAGATGCCAAAAGGATTCGGAAGGAATATGTTTTTCTCGAGCTTACATTACAAGTCAAGGACTTAGTTATAGCAAGGAGTTGAACTAAAGCTGGTGAAGTAGGTCCAAGACACTTTCCTGTATCTGGTATTTTAAGATGTTGTAAAATAATACACGTCATTACTTGTTTATTAATTTTTTTATTAACCTTTTCAGTTTACCCAGCGAGTGCTAGAAAGCCACGCCAACGTCAAAGATCTCCCACTCCTGGAAGCCAAGCTGCAGTACATCAAGACCTGGCAGAACCTTCCAGACTATGGTCAGATGTTGTTCGTGGTACGGTTCATGGGACACAGGAAGGATGAGCTGATCAGCATAGCGAATAACAGGATCATGAGGCTGGATCCTAATACTGGGGATCATATCAAGACGTGGCGGTTTAGTACTATGAAGGTTAGTTTTTTTTTAATTATAACAAGGGAGGCTGTAATATGGCTGCAGCGAACTCTCTCTTAGAACTAGCTTTCACCGAAGCGAATCGGAGACGGGTAAAAGCCGTGAGAAAAAACCAACCATAGTGTCAAAATATCGTCGTATCTAGAGATTTTGTTGATTGTTTTTACTCGATTTTGTAGAAACTGGGTGTTAGGTTTTATTATTTAAACTCACCACAATAAAGAGCGTTTGGGAAACTACGCCGAGTCTTACCGTCATCCATACCGCAATGCTTGAAAGGAGCCGAGACGTGGACACTCACGGTAGGGCTGGTCCACCAGTTCAAAGTCGCTCAGCGAGCTATGGAAAGAGCTATGCTCGGAGTTTATCTGAAGGATAGAATTCGTAACGAATACATCCGACAGAAAACCAAAGTTATCGACATATCTCAAAGAATTGGCAAGCTGAAGTGGCAGTGTGCCGGTTATATTTCGGGAAGAATCGGTGCAGCCATTAATTACACTAATATCATAAATGCGAAAGTTTGGATGTTTAGATGTATGGATGGATAGATGGATGGATATTTGTTACCTTTTCACGCCAAAAACGACAGAACCGATCGGGCTGAAATTGCATAAATTGAATGAATTGCATAAATGCCTTGAAACATAGGCTACTTTTTAGAACTACGTTTCCATAGAAACAACACGTGCGAAGCCGCGGGCAGAAACTAGTACTTATGTTATGAACTTATATATTAATACAACATTTTTGGACTTACGATTAGGTTTTATCTAGACGCCCTATAGTGCGTCAGTCAAGTTCTAAATATTGTTAACCCCATATGATTTATATTCATAAAAATGTGGTAAAATCTGTAATCTTATTTTTTCATCTTCCCCAGGCATGGAACGTAAACTGGGAGATCAAGCACATGATGGTACAATTCGAGGAAGGCAACATCATATTCTCAGTACAGTCAGCGGACTGCAAAGTGGTCCATGAATTCATTGGCGGATACATCTTCCTATCAATGCGGTCTAAGGACGCGAATCAGACGCTGGATCAGGAAATGTTCCACAAGCTCACTGGTGGGTGGACGTAGAATGGATTAAGTTAAATATTTAGAAGGTATTCTAATTCTTAAAGGGTATTGTGCACATCAGTTTTGATCTGAGTGGCTAGCAGTTTAGTCTAAGTTTAGTCTAACCACTCTTTGCTCGTCGGACAGCTCAGTTATCCGGTCAACGGGACTAGGGAAAAAAGTTCAGTTGTCCGGTCAACGGGACTAGGGAAAAATAATATTTTTCATGTGTAGACCGACTTCAGTGCGTCTCGTGGCTCTGGGTGCAATTATTATACACATACACACCCTTTCAGTCACCGAGTCGCCGCGTTTTCACTGTTTTCCCGTGACCAACCTTAAGCCAGCTTTGAAGCGACTAAGTAGAGAAGTGTATACTTAGTAAACTTTTATATTACGTTAATATTGTTATAAAACAAACAATTTCGCTATGATGTGTACATTACCTTTTTAATTAATTATTTAAATAAATTAAAATTATTTCTTAACTCTGACCCACATAGGTAGAGTTGTTTTAAATAAATTATTAGTTTAAAAGTACAGATTTGATATAACCCACCTTCACGTATTTCTTCTCGGAACGTAATGCAATTCAAAATAATAAAATAATATGATGCCTTGTGAAATGTGCCTCGAATACATAAATAAGTAATACGCTTGAATTCAATGAAATCGACAGATTGACCAATAAAATTATTTGTTTGACTTTGAATTTCAAAGTTGATTCCAATCGATTTCAAAGTTTGAAATAGATTGGACCGCATGTGTCTATATAAACTTAAGACTTTTATATTGGGCGATGTACCTAATTGATGTACCTAATTGACATGAAATGCTTCCATAAATTGCTACACGTTTTTGTAGTATCTAAAATAAAATGCTAAAGATAATGAGCTTCATATTGTTAATTTTATCTTTGCCATATGGCCTATTTTTACCCTGAGATCGTGGCTAGTAAGCTAAAATGAAATATTCACCTAGTATTTGGTATATTCATAACAAAAAAAAAACGTAATATAATTCAAACAGGTAATTTATACTAATTAGAACTAGTATTTACAATTGAAACAATTGAGCTATCTGCAGATGGTTTCAAACAATCTACAGGTAGCTCAACTGTTCTATTTGGTTGAATACAGCTATGCCACGACCAAGGGTTTGAATGATTGAATAGTGTAATTTTAATGTAGATCCAATAGCGAAAAATCCTCTGTCAAGTGCCATTACGCATTTTGGTGCTCTTTTAAATGAAATATAAGAAACTTTGAGTGGCCTTAATTTAGAGATTAATATTCTATATTAATTCATTGTAAATAACATTTTGATAGTATGTATTATTGTAAGTTATTTTACAACACCAGTGTCGCTGCGTAGACCATTGTATACCTAAAATCAAAAAATGTATTTTATTGTTGACTACTAGTCTAACTTGAGATGGCATAAAATGCTATCAGATTATTTAAGTATAGATGTGTATTGAGTATTAATTAACAATTTGCCTTATTTTTACTTTATTGTACAAATAGTATGTACACAATATTAATTTAATTTGTTTGTAAATTGATGTTTAAAATAAAGGTAAATTTTGATAACCAATTTTATGGTTTTACTTCATCATCATCTTCAACCTGTATTAGTCGACTGCTGAAGATAGGCCTCCCCTGGTTATACTTGGCTACCTATAAAACCTATAAAACTTCCGTGCCACGCCGTTAGTCAGCGCCGGCCTTTAGCTGTGTATTTCTAAAAGGAATAGTTGCATTACGACCCAAGTAGTATGTACCTACCTACATAATAAAACCAAAGCACACGGAAAACGGAGAAACCATGGAGGTCTAAGGACCGGACTCTACCCAACTCAAGTCCCATTTCCTATCTTTAGCTATTTAAGCTGTGCTTCCTTTCTTTCTGATTCGCCTTAACCTGTCACTTTTGATGTCAATGTAGCTTAGATAATTGGTATATTATGTATGTATAATGTTTGTATTTGTATTGTAATTGCATAAGTATATATTCCTGTATTATGTTTTTTTTCTTTTATATGCACTACCAACAATCTTATTTCTTATATCTACTGTTAGTAATAAGGTTGCCTGGAAGAAATTGCTTTAAGCAATAAGGCCGCCCATTGTACGTTTTTATTTTATTTAGATATAAGTTATTTTATGTATTGTAAACAATAAAGTGTTCATTCATTCATTCATTCTACCAAAGCGGAGAGGAGAGATGTGTTTTAAACAACCGATAACACGTCGTTATTCATACATCCTGTCTCCGCTCAGCTCCAGTGGATACCAGCAAGCGGAGATATATTTGTATGGCGCGATCGAAGCGGAGATGCTGTGCCTCGCAAGCTGGCGACGACGGCACGCAGCAGAGACCTAAAGAGATGTGTGAGCGGTGCCGCTCTCAACAGACATCTAGCGCTCGCCGCGCGCAGCTCAGTTCCACTCTAGCCAGCCCACATCTTCGCTTTAGCCAGCACACATCTCCGCTTTAGCCAGCACTCATCTCCGCTTTAGCCAGCACAACTCTCCGCACAGTTTCGGTGGGTACACCCTATCTCAAAAACGTCTCATGTCGTCTCCGCTTCGGACATCTTCGCACATCTCCGCTTTGGTGGAGTCCGGGCGCTCGTCCGACGAAACAAGGAAGGTAGGTAAAAACCAGGGTTGTTGCGAATATCAGCATTTATTTAGAGTTCAGTACTTTTGGCGTAAAGAGGTAACAAACATACATCCATCCAAACTTTCGCAATTGTTATAATATTAGTGGGATTACAGCCCGCTGACAGACTGAAAGACAGACAGACAGCGAAAGCTTAATAATAGGGTCTCGTTGGCACCCTTTGGGGACGGAACTCTAAGCGGCATTATTTAACGAGACTCGGTTTCTATGATGGAAGGACCGTATAGGTACATTAAAGAAATGCGGAAAACTCAGTTTGCGAGTCAAATGCGCACTTGGCCAAAATCAGCATCCGCTGATGTCAAGATTAAAATCATCATCAGCATGAGTAACAACCCTAGTAAGAACCTTTAAATACCTACTTAAGTAAAACAAAAGGTGGTCGACCAATCGACCACCCGATTTATCGTTGTCCATTTTGTCGATAGATCGTTATCTATCATTTTGCTCTTTTAGATTATTTAGCACTTTCAGTGCCCACAATGCGTATTTCGAGTTGGAGTGCAAGTAGTACGTGTCGTAAGAGGCGACTAAGGGATATCCACCGGAGGCGGGCAGCAGCGCCCCTGCAGAACAATTCTACCACCGAACTTCGATCCCCAACCCGCATGCCCAGCGTAGGGATTATGGGCATTAGCCCCCCATGTGATAAAAGCCAACAAGGCCCTTATCAGAGGGAGGCCTGCGTCCAGTAGTGGACCAATACAGGCTGTTGAGGTGAGGTAGCGGCCTTACGTTTTATTGAGGTATCATACTGACGATACCTAGTCTTAAATCATTTGAAAATTAAAGCATAGGCCAAAAATAGCGGCACGTCATCGTCGCAGCGTCCTTTCGGGTCGCTCCATTACGCTCAGGCTGGACATTGAATGCCCCAACACCTCCATGAAAAATCTAATGAGGATGATGATGATGAATGTCAAGAGGGATTTTAGTAGGCATGGAAGATTTCACGCATCACTGGTTATATCACTAGTGACAACATAAATCACGTGCCACACCAGTTACATGCATCGAAACCGTGAGTTACTTATAACGCGAGCGTGATTTTTCACGCGGGCTAAGCTACATTACAATTCGCAGAATTCTATCGTGCGAGAGAGACAAAGCTACAGCATGCGACTGTAGCGACACCGTGCCACTAGCGAGAAGAGAGAATTCGTTTAAGTGAAATTGCATCTTATTCTCAACCCCATTAGGCTTTAATTTATCTGGAGTATTGTTAAAACTTGCTTACTGCTTAGATAAATAACGCTCCGTTACAAAAACTTCATATGAAAATGAGTCTTATTTTAAAGACGTTAAGGTGCTCATTTAATGTTGGTACATGTAGGTACTTGAAATTTATAATACCAGTAATATCACGTTGTGAGAGTTTCACTTCATTTCACTCACTTGTAATATTTACTTGTTGCTGCTTCACGTGCATGCCGCGTTTTGAGTCGCGTGTTATTTTAAACTAAGCTCACCTGAGATTGTCTGTTAATACAGAAATAAAGTTGTCGTCCTAGTGTTTTGTAATTAAGTACTTAAACATTGACAGTCCCAAGCCTGTCGAAGTATGAGGGAAAGTTCATTGAAGAAAACACGTTTTATTGTCAAAAAAAAAACATCGCCGATTAGCTAAGCGATAAGTTCTGAATCATATCACTATCACTGCAACATGTAACAGGCGGAAAAAATGCACCCACTGTGATAATAATCATCACTAATGAAATATAACGACCGTGATTATCACCCGTGATATAACCGTGACAGAAAAAAATAACTTCGCGACGTGATAGTGAAATATAAGTAGCTATAACTTCCATGCCTAGATTTTAGCACGTGGGCCATACATAAGACGTGGGCGGAGGAAAATATTGTTGCTTGGCTTGTTAGTTAGAACCTCTGAGGTTAGAACGCCAAATCCACTTGGCTGTCAACGTCAGTTACTGTTAGACACGTCACGTCAAATAAAACAATGCTGCCGGCGCCCGTCGTTGCCGATCTTGCTTGCAGTGCCTGTGTTGTTGTGTTTTGAAATGGTTTTGTGAAATCAAAGAAAAGATTTGAAAAATATCAAAAAAATTGCTTGTAACCCTAATTTGAACTTCTAGATCTATCCCAGCATATTGTTTAGGTACTACATTTGTGCGTTTTACGTCATTACTCTTCGCCTATCCGTTGTAAAATGGCTCAGAGTTACATTCGCCAAGTCACCCGGGCGGCCAATCTGCTTCGAACGAAACCCTTGAGTATATCTACTGCACAGCGGCATTTATGTACCAGCGATCCTCTCAAGTTGGCTATGGTCCCCATAGTCGTAGAGCAGACGGGCAGAGGTGAGCGAGCTTACGACATTTATTCTAGACTCCTTCGCGAACGAATTATCTGTCTCATGGGTCCAATAAACGACGAAATCAGCTCTTTAGTGGTCGCTCAACTGTTGTTCCTCCAATCGGAATCTAGTAAAAAGCCGGTACATTTGTATATAAACTCTCCGGGCGGTAACGTGACGGCGGGTCTTGGTATCTATGACACAATGCAGTACATCACCCCGCCTGTAGCGACGTGGTGCGTAGGCCAGGCCTGCAGCATGGGCTCGCTGCTGCTGGCCGCAGGGGCCCCGGGGATGAGGCATGCACTCCCCAACTCCCGCATCATGATCCACCAGCCTTCGGGAGGTGTGCGAGGTCAGGCTACAGACATACAGATCCAAGCGGAAGAAATTCTTAAGCTCAAAGCTCAGATTAACAATTTGTATGTAAAGCATACTGGACTGGAGATCTCGAAGGTACAGGCCTCAATGGAGCGGGATCACTTCATGTCTCCCATAGAAGCTAAAACCTTTGGTTTGATTGACAATGTGCTGGAGCACCCACCCTCCCATGCAATGGAGAAGGAATGTGCTGCAGCCACCACTACTTCTCCAAAATAAGTCGCATACTTTTATGTTTATTAGTTCCAAGTGACACTGTTCTCATTATTATAGATATAAATTATATTTTTACAGTTTGTTTCTTCTTTCATTCAAACCCTAGCTTATTACTTTTATTTCATAGCAAAAGAAAAACTACAATTTGCTACCAATGCTTTCATCTCAATAGCTTTTTCACATTTTATACAAAAATCAGTTCTAATAACAATATAGTTGTTTAGCCTTTTGTGTTATCCATTCATGGTAATATGTAATGTTCGTGTAAATTAATAAGGCTGGATATGCACCAGTACGGAAGGACACTATTCCTATGCCTATGAATGACCTTGTAATTAGAACACTGCCAGAGTCACCCCTGAAAAAAATAACTGGTTAATAACAAAGACTTGGAATATTTGTGTTATTTAAGTATCTGCAATGTTTTGTTTTCTATCTAGCATATTAGGCTCAGAAGAGGATTGTTTTTTCATCCACCCACTGCCACAACATAGATAATTTTGCCCAGCTGTTACTGTGCTGTGTTGCATAATTGAAAGAAGTCTTACTCTGCTGGATGATCTTCATAATAACCTAATTCCCCTGCACAAAACATGCCCTTGTGGAGATGTCCAACTCTTCCACATGTGTTTCGAGATCGCAATTTTTGAAAAACATGCTTTAATCTTGTAGTGGTGACACCAGTTACATCCTGTCAAAAGTAATATTCACATTAGGCATTGTAATCCTAGTTTTCAGCAATCAGTATTAATTTCCAAACTAATAACTACAACAGACTAGACGGCGGCGGGGTTACCCTGGAATTTTTTTCTGCTAACGCCATCTAGTCTATAATCTAGAGTAGGTACATAAATTAACACTTGGACGCAATTAGCTTTCGAGGCAGCTTCTTGCGCAGCATCGACGCGCCCCTTTGGATCTAATCGTTGAAGCTAAACAGTCAGTCATCGCCAGCTCAACATAATTTTTGTCTGGACTGGACTTGTACTGGACACTTTGTAATATTTTTGTAAGCGGTCATTAGCTGTGTTCTCACTCCAGTTGATCACGTTATCAAACGATACTGTTTGGAGTGATCATGTGACGTGTGATCTGTGTGATTATCTGGGACATACCCAGATTTAGGCATGATATATTCTTTGTAGTTTTACTAATTTCGGCGAAACTCGTGAACCGGCTTAAGCGATAGTGACAGCTTCTATCTATAACTATGCGATACGCAGTCAGCAAAGGGGTTTGAAGATTTTGACCCGACATCCGGCTATTTGCGATCCTAATATGGCGGATATTAGGACTTTGATTTTTTTTTTCAAAGTCGCGGCCGACACTGAAAGCTTTATATTTGGATAGCACTTATACAAACAAAAAAAACTAGTAACATAAATTCCTAAAGCGTCAAGTTTTTGAGATTTAGTAGGTAGGTATAATTATATTCACCTAAGAAAAAAACGTTGAGTAATAGTTCTTTTCATCTGTTTTCATCTATCCTGACGCTATAAGACAAATTACATATATGACATTTTAAATTGATTAGGGCCACCCTCCATACAAAATCTTCAAACCTCCTTGGAATTGTACTCACATTGATACTACCCCAACCAGCCACAAAAGCAACATACTCATTCGGAAATCTTTTTCTGATGATAATTCGTTTCGTGGTCGTGCCCAATGGTATGTTTGAATCCGTAACTATAAGTCCGATATCGTTAAGCACCTGTCTCTCTGAATAGTGCTGGTGTGTTTCGTATGCTCGTGCATATCTTGCGTATCTAGTCTAAGAAATAGAAAGGTCAAGATCTGAGTTTGTTTTGATATGACCATATCAGCAACGTCCTGAAAATATTTGGCGGATGTGGTTTCTGAAGGTCGGTGTTCCTTCTACCCAATACTGGGTGTAGGTCCCAATTAGCGCCATGGCGGTATTGGACTGATCGCATCTAGGTAGGTATCCTATCCTACTAATATTATAAACGCGAAAGTTTGCGTTAATGTTTGTTACCACAAGTATTTAGATGTTTGGTATGTAGACCTTAACTCCTTCCTCGCACCTATCTAAGCTACTAACTACATCACTGCTGAATAGGTCTCCGTCAAACAAGTTTTGCCATAATCAACACGCGAGGCAGGCGAATTGATGACGGCAGTGTAGGTGTTAAAATTCACGGTAGGAAGCTGGAGCTGCTTATCTCCTTACAACTACAGCTATAAACCTACCGGTCCACTAATATAGGTACTCTGACCTAACCCTGATAAGAGCCTTATAGGTTTTCATCATTATGAAGGGTAGGTATTGTACCTATTGCCCATAATCCCCACGCTGAGTATACGGGTCGGGGATCGCAGTTCGGTGGTAGAATTGCTGTGCGGGAGCCGCTGCTGCGATCCCGGTAGAATTCCCTCGACCGCCTCTTACGACACCCGCGGGAAGAGATGGGATGGTACAAATTCTAACGCATCACACGGAATTATCTCCTTACCTTATATAAATATGAACTACCAGCAAATATCGAGATTCTATCTCTGCGGTTGTAGAGCTCGCATTTGTGAAGGCAGTGTGCAGCCGTGATTAAGATCCTCTGGTTCAAGATCGAAGCTCCGCATATCCACGCGGTGCCAGCACAGATCACTTGTAAGTATACCGCGTGGGGGTATTCTATTATGTTTGCGTAATCACCCCCTACGATGAAGCCTTCCATGAGTCTTCTCTGTAATCTTGTCTCGTTCATTCCACTCATTTGAGCACATTTTGAGCTTTGATACAGAGTCAGAATGAACATGCATTTGATCGCGTTAGTCATATCGTGTAATTGTGCGGCTTTTACGGCTGCCTTTCATTTTCTTTACGACTTCGGTGTCATAATGTGATTGATTAAGCATTAACTCCGAGGGCATAAATATTTTATCACCTTCGCTCACTCTTTCGATTAGGGAAAGGTTGAAAAGTGTTTCGTGGGTTGTATTTCAGAAATCTGATAGGGTAGGTCCACCCGTTGGCCGACCAGCCCCTGTTATCGGCCATTGCGGTGTAGGCACTTATAAAATTTATTTTATTAGAAGGGTCGATTACAATTTCCAAACGAAATCAAGTTCAATGCCTATTCAAATAGTAACACTCTTATATAACACATTGTCGAGCGTGTAAACACACCCTGTAATTTAAAAAAAAATGTTAAGTTTTGCGCTTGCAACGGAACTGTCAGCTTGTCGGTTTTTTAACAAAAAAATAGTGGCGCGTGTTTCAGTGGAAGACAAGTATGTCAAGTTTTATCGATGTATCCATTGTCATGTGTTGTTTTTCCACTATGGGAATACTTATTTTACGTATTAAGATACGAATATTTATGTTTTTGTATTGAATTACTTAAAAATTGGGGTGGCCGGATAATGGAACTTGAAACTCACATAAAATTTACATATCGGCCGGGGGGGCCGAAAGAGAGTACGAATGGACGCAGAATACTGTTGTCTCATTCTGTTACTTATCAGGATGTTATTAGAGTATATTGGCATCGTGTTGACTAATGTCGACCGAAGGAATCTAAATTTCCTTTTTCGGCCCCCATTTTACTGTTATTCATACGAAATTTTGTCATCGGTTTATGTGCGGCCGAAAATGGCATCATGCTTAGAATTGTGGTTTCGTTTTCGGCCAGATTTAATTTGTTCATATAAATGAGGTGGCCGGACGTTAAAACTAGTTTTCCTTTTCGGCCAATTCGCATTAGATAAGATATATTTGGTAAAAATTGGACACTTTACTAACGGAGAAGAATAAATTAACTTCGCAAAAAAATTATATTGAAAACCTGGCTAAGAAGTGAGATGGGTCTTTAATTTTTGAAGAAGGTGTTATCGTATCTTCCTTAAATAATAGAACCACCAAGCTCCCGAAGCGTGCCTTTGTAGTTTTCCAGCAATGAAAGACGGAATTTAAGGGGATCTGTACCTCCTGTACAACGAGGGCTCCTCCTGCCTTCAGAAGTTCTGAAGTATTTCAGTCCTCACCGGTGGCTTTATTGTTATAATAAGTCGCCTTAACAGTCAATCGATTTTGTCGTGAGCGATAAAAATAATAATAAATAATGCTGGCCAATCCATCCATACAGCATCATTTAACCGCAAGGTAAGCAGACCTTGTATCATGGTAACTGGCAGTAAGTCGGTATAGTGGCATTTCAGGGTGGCTCTAGAATCACGATCGTCACGTTGAGTTAAGGACAAGGAGCATTGGCAGCATATAAACGGTCATGGAAGTCTTTTGTCTCAGCATTGATCTCGGTTCTCCCATCGTGCGTTTTAAGATTCATCAGGTTCCTAACCAAGCTGCTGAGTGAATACTTTCGACCCTCGATTTCGCTCTATTGCCTTTTTTAAAGCGTGTGTTGGAGCTCCGAAGGCGTCGTACCATCTTCGCATTCCGCTTTTTAAGGTCTGACCTCTGACGAAGTCGCTTGGGTGGTTTCTCGTCTTTTTGTCACTGGCCCAAGAGTCTCTTCCGAGTGCCAGTGCACTGCTTTTGGCAGCTATTAATACCTTTGTTTCTCAGCGTTTTGTCTAGATTGTGTAGGGTCTTGTGAGTTCGTCAGCGTCTTCGGTCTTTTAAGGCAAAAACCTATCTTCAAACAGCTTCTGGAAATTCTCGGTGCCCACCATTATTTGGATTCGATAAGGTCAAAGTTTGGACATCATCATACGGTTTTGTTCAAGCTTCAGATTGATGTTTAGAGCATCGAATCAGTCGGTGACCAGATCTGGTACTAAACCTGTTGATAACTAAGACATCTCTGAATTCATGCCGAATATAATTGAGACATCAAGTCTGCTTCGACCATAGGCTCCGATAAAATTTATGAAAGCCTCGGCATCCCACGCATTCAGGGTCACGAGTCACTCCAAAGGAAGCAAATTCTGACAATTTCTGTCAATACCTGCATATTGTGCCCTGAGACGGTTACGAACGCTTTGTGAGACATACTGCAGCGGCCCATGGACTCAGGTATAATGTAAAAAAGAGTGAATTGCTTCTATTCAAAGCAGGTACGAAGAGCTACTCTGTACCTCCGGTTTCGCTTTACGGTACTCCTCTCAGTTGGGTAAAAAATTTAAATACCTGGGTCACTGAGGATATATCAGACAATGTGGATGTTGAAAGAAGCGTAGGGAGTTGTCGGTGAGGTATAATATGGTGGCTGGCAGATTCGTACGTTGCACAACGCCAGTTAAAAAACACTCTTTGAGGCGTCTCGTCGCCGTAGAGCGAAAAGTCACTAAGTAGGTCATTTGGTGTTTTGAGTTATGAAGGTTTAAAGTTTTGAAAAACAAAATAAAATCATAACTTTCTTTCGGTATGGGATATTTCTAATTTTATGGTCTCATATGTTAGGAAATATAAAAGCTCTTAAGGTCAATTCACTACAGTCAATGAATGACTGATATTTTCAGGGAAAATGAAAAAAAAACTGACTTAGTTACTTTTCGCCCTCAAATCTTGTACTAACTTTGTGAGACAATGATTTGTTAAAAGTCACCAACTGACTTTTCACCCGTGTTTGGATAAGTTTATTTAGTGTTTAAGTAATTTTTCTAACGCTCTTATCTGCTTAATTTTATTATAATTTCTATTTCTCGAATCAGGTAATCAATAAGAAAATGATAAATAATCAAATGCAGTTGTCATACTTCCTTGAAAAATACAAAAAAAATCGCATTCACAACAAGTTATAAGTAAATTTATGTTTTTGACGTATTGTTAAGATTTTAAATATTGAAATCCTATTAAAATGATTAATGATAGCATTCTGGTCCAGTTCTTGATCATGATTATCGCTTTTCCATGGCATAATCGCTTCTCAAACATAGACCGATGACTGAGTAAGCTTTCACAATACGGCCTTATAGTGGCATCGGGCACCAGCAGCTTTTCTGCAACATCTTTGTGTGTAGCTGTAAAGTAGAGAGTACTCGAACAATGAATGAAGATAACGGGGAATGGTCCAGTTCAGACGACGAACGCATATCAACGGGTTTTTTTTCTTGGCCTCTGAAATACATTTCAGTGTGGTACAAACGAACATTACCTGGACGGAGGGCAGTTACCCGAAATATTCAAGTTAGCAAATTTTACTGAAAGGAAACATTCCTTTATATTATTTAAACTGCTGGACTACTTGAGAAGGCAACAACAGCCTGTAGTGGTCCACTACTGGACGCAGGCCTCCCCTGATAAGCGCCTTATTGGTTTTTATCACATGGAGGGTTATGTCCATAATCCCCATTCTGGGCATGCGGGTTGGGGATCGCAGTTCGGTGGTAGAATTGTTCTGCAGGGGCGCTGCTGCCCGCCCCCGGTGGATATCCCTTAGTCGCCTCTTACGACACCCGCGGGAAGAGTTGGGGTGGTGCAAATTCTAAGCCGGCACCACACAGCGAACTACGCTGAGTCCTCGCCGAGTCATCCATTCTTTACGGGAGTGACATGGTCATGTTGACAAAACTCCTTTAAAATAAATAAAGAAAAAAAGATTCATCCATACTGCAATGCTTGAAAACGAATGTTTTCAATCAGTGCGTCTTACCCGTCATGACCTACGGAGCTGAGACGTGGACACTCACCTTAGGGCTGATCCACCAGTTCAAAGTCGCTCAACGAGCTATGTCGGAGCTGTTCTAAGGGATAGGACTCGTAACGAATACATCCGACAGAGAATCAAAGTTATCGACATAGCTCTTAGAATAAGCATGCTAAAGTGGTAGCGGGCCGGCCATATCTCGCAAAAACCAACAACCATGTTCTTGAGAGGAGACCGGGACTCGGCAAACATAGTGTAGGACGCCCTACACCCAGGTGGAGACAGCCTGCCAAAGACTGCAGTCAGATGTCGGACGCGGCAAACTGAAGACACGGTGCTATGGCGCTCATTAAGGGAAGGCCTATGTCCAGCAGTAGACTAACGATGTTGATGAACCAGCGAAGACGTTTTGGACAGGTGGCTAGGGCCTTATATAAGTCACTAGCCACCGAGTAAGCAAAATCAAGAGCGTAAAAGTAACTAAATTGCACGTTTAATTGTCTATCCTAACACAGACGTACGAAAGTTTGGCTTTAATAAATCAACAAAATACTTTAGCTATCATTCAAAACCAAACTTTGTAGTCAAAATTTTGGGGCGAAAACTAACTTAACATGTTAAATGATTTCTTGCTTTAAAATTATGAAGTACAATTATCGCAAATAGCGATCTAGAAGACACTAAGTCGACTTGGTTAATTTTCGCTTTCAAGTTGTGTATCAAACCTGCTACCACATAACTAATCAAGTATATTTAGTTATTTCTCGACTAGACTGGGTCCTAGCAACAAGTAATTATTTTAGAAAAGAAAGTAACCAACCCGACTTAGGTTTATATTTTGCAATTCTTTCAAGTAGGAAAAAAGTATCTAAGCCTACTTAGTTGGTTTTCGACTAAAATGCTGTAAGCCAAATGTAGAGTTAGTGAATTTTTTGCACAACCTAAAATGAAAACCGTGATAGCTAGGGATACGGTTGTCAGACTGAAAAATGCAGAAAAAATCGGGGATTTTGATGGCACATCTAACTCGATTTGGGCCAAATAGCGAGTTAGTGACTTTTCGCTCTACGGCGACGTCTTGTACTTCTTTCTACACGTGCAGCCTGTGGGCCAGATATACACAAAAAGCCTACAATGCCTTACGCGTCCAATACAATAACGGCTTCAGGAGTTGGGGCTGGAGTAGGGGCTGCTGCGGTACTGTAGCGCATCAGGGATGTTCGCAAACGCGCACGTTGATGGGTTCCACGCAATCATGCGCAAGCGGGTCTCATCCCTGGTACGCCGCATGCGCTGCAGCTCCAATAGCCTGCTGGTCGCCGTGGCGCAGGACCTCCTCTCCAGTATCATGGGCCACTAGATGATGATGCTGAAACCGGTATCATCGCTGGTGGCTCAATGATCCATCTAGGCCGTCGGCGACAGTGCTAGGCTTTATTTTATTTGGTTTGATTGTGTGTTATCGCAAGTAGCGACCCGCAACCATCGTGTGCGACGTTCCGTGCGTGATAATGTCGTTAAGGCTGGCATGGTGAGATATCCGACCGGCGGCCCTAGTACACAATAATCTGTGATGACCATGCTATTCAACGGCATTACCGCATTGGCATTGATGAGACGCGCAACTTTTTGCATCTAACCAAACACATATTGCGATAAGGAATGTTGCAGGATCTTATAATGTGCCAGTATTATATGAAGAAAGCTCTTGCTATCAATATCCTGACTCCTATTTGGACCGGCCAGGAGACGGGCACGATCTGCAGAAATGGATCACGTTTGTAACAGATGATTCCGTGCGATCTGCAGAGCTGGTGCTCCAGCGTTTGTAAAATCAAATCAAGTTAATAATGTTAAATAAAATTCATGTTTGAGTGTTGATCATGTTGATTCTACAATATAATATCTCTGACTTTTTTTCTGATGAAAAAACACGAAAACTATGCCAGTATTTTAGAATTATGTTCCATAAAAATCCTTAAAATTAGCGGCCGAAATTGGGTTCAGGTCCGGTCGAATACTGAATTTTGTGGCCGAAAACTGAAGTTTTACTCATTTTTGACTATTTCTTTTTTTATAAAATAACTATGAAGGTTAACTATAAAAATCGTCTAATATTTAAAACTCAAATGTCTAGACTACCGACTAATATCACTTTGAACTATGCTGACAAACGGCCAATATTTTTTCTGAGGCCTCAAAGTTGGAACTTCGCTAAATGGTCGATAACTAGTGCAACGACCCTAGTTACCTAATTATTTTCTTCACTTCGAAGGTACTCTACCTACTATTGTACTTTTTATAGGTAGAATTATGATGAATAAATGTATATATCTAGAAATAAATGTATCTGAGTAATAAACATTTTTAAGAACTCAACGTAAATTGTAGATTTTGTGATTTTCAGGGTTCCGTACCTCAAAAGGAAAAAAGGAACCCTTATAGGATCACTTTGTTGTCCGTCTGTCTGTCTGTCTGTCCGTCTTTCAACCCTTTTTTCTCAGGAACGCGTGGACTTATCGAGTTGAAATTAACGTCAAATACTCAAGTCCGTAATCTCTTGAAGCCGTGATATAATTTAAACTTCTAAGTCAACGCACTCAAAAGTTACAGCCGTTTATGTCCGAAAATTTTGAAATTTCCAAGGGAATCACATGTACCCAAAACCTATAGGGTACTTCCCGTAGACCTAGAATCATGAAATTTGGTGGCAGCAAGGTCTTATAGCACAAGTAAAGGGAAAAATCCGAAAAAAGTAAATTTGTAGTTTAATCACAAAAAAAAATGTTGATTCTCGCCATAGCATGACGACCTCTGTAGCGCAGCGGGCGAAGGTCTGCCTGCGACGCAGGAGGTTGCGGGTTCGATTCCCGCCTCGGGACAAATGTTTGTACGATCTGCAGACATTTGTCCAGGGCGTTCTGGATGTTTTCTATGTATGATAAAAAATATCTATCTATGTAGTGTATTGTATTAAGTATATCAGTTATCTAGTACCCATAACACAAGCTCTGCTTAGCTTGGGTCTAGATAATGCTGTGTGAATTGTCCAGCATTATTTATTTATTTATTAATTTATATTTATTATAGACCAAAACCTATAGGGTAGGTACTTCCCGTTGACGTAGAATCATAAAATTTACCTAAGATTTCCAAAACTACTGAACAGGTCATGATGAAATTTGGCGTACATTTAGAACATAGCTTAACTTAGATAATAGGCTACTTATTATATTGAAAATACGCGTGCGAAGCGGTGGGCAGAAGTATCAGAATAAACGTATTTCATTCATTCATTATATTCATTTAGGTGTTTAAAGTACATTAAGGACGACTGTTAAACATACCAAGCGGTTTTGTGCAACTAATTCTTTGAACACTATAGTCATTTACAACGGGATGTTTACCATGATTGATTATTTGAGTTCGAGCTTTCCAATATTTCGGTACAGTTTCATGCGCCATGATCATGGAATAATTGAAGACACTGCAAGTGAGCTTTGATTGGCAGAGATACCGACATAAGTCGACTGTTAAACATACCAAGCGGTTTTGTGCAACTAATTCTTTGAACACTATAGTCATTTACAACGGAATGTTTACCATGATTGATTATTTGAGTTCGAGCTTTCCAATATTTCGGTACAGTTTCATGCGCCATGATCATGGAATAATTGAAGACACTGCAAGTGAGCTTTGATTGGCAGAAATACCGACATATTTTATAAATTCCCTTAGTCGACTGTTAAACATACCAAGCGGTTTTGTGCAACTAATTCTTTGAACACTATAGTCATTTACAACGTGATGTTTACCATGATTGATTATTTGAGTTCGAGCTTTCCAATATTTCGGTACCGTTTCATGCCATGATCATGGAATAATTGAAGATACTGCAAGTGAGCTTTGATTGGCAGAGATACCGACATATTTTAGTGTTTATTAACCATGACAGTTTGAAAAGTTTTAACTAATTTGTTTGTAGATATTAACAGCGCTTCGCTCACTGCTGTCCAGAGTCTGTGAAAGCTCTTAGTGGTTTGTATCGTCACACTAATATTATAAATGCGAAAGTTTGGATGGATGGATGTTTGTTACCTTTTCACGCCAAAACTACTGAACGGATCGGGCTGAAATTTTGTATACACATAATTTTAATCCTGGAATCAAACATAGGCTACTTTTTGTCCCATAAATCAGTTCCCGTGGGATAGAAATCCCCTTTAAACGTTTCCATAGAAACAACGCGTGCGAAGCCGCGGGCAGAAGCTAGTATTCAATAAATAACTTTAGTTGTAGAGTTTAATGAAACTAAGCTAAGGTGTTTTTTGTAGATATTTAAACATATTGATAAAGAAAATCATTTTATCAAGTCAAACTCTGCGAATTTGTATACTTAGAAATATTAAGATTTTTAATTAAGTTCAAAAAAAGTAAAATATCTGTAGTTGGATAGTCATGATATTGAAAATCATCAGAAAATCCGATAAATTTGGGATTTTTTTATATCGAGTGAAGTTCATTAGATCTTGTAACTGAATGTGACTGTGATTTGATTAGACTAGATCCTTCAGTAATAATAATAATAATAATAATAATAAATAATGCTGGACAATTCACACAGCATTATCTAGCCCCAAGCTAAGCAGAGCTTGTGTTATGGGTACTAGATAACTGATATACTTAATACAATACACTACATAGATAGATATTTTTTGTTATACATAGAAAACATCCAGAACGCCCTGAACAAATGTCTGCAGATCGTGCAAACATTTTGTCCCAGTAATATATATATTTTCCGAATTTTAAACACTATTTTCTAAGTCTCAGATGATTTTAAAAATCACAAAAGTGCGGCCTCTGCTGGACTAGCAAAAACTGCTTTATGCTCTAATGTGTGGCTGTCGATCTCCAGTGAGTGGTACCTAGTTAATCTACTTAGCAATCTATTTCTGTGGGGTCCGGTCGGCTTATCTGGCCACTCCACGTATTAGTACCTACCTAAGTAGGTACATAATCTAGCGGTCGATGGAATTAAACTTAAACCGTCTCGGTTGGTGGAGATACCTATTTTCAGGTAGGTAATATTCCATCGATCTGCTGTTTAGGTATTCCTTCTACCTCTATACTACGTACCTACCTATCTAATTCACACCGTGGTTTGCAAGTTCTAACTCGATGTCTGCAAGACATCATTTATCATTATCATTATAGATAGGTAGGTAGGTACCTAATACATTGGTAGGGTGAACTTGAACTTGCCTAAATCGTATAATTCATCTATCTATACTTATAATAAAACTGTAACAGGTCCAATTCTGTACATTGAAGATATTTTTGGAGGGCACTCTATTATCGATACTAAAGCCAAAACTGTAATTTTTTTCATTCATGTCTGTCTGTCTGTTTCTTAAACGCGCATCACGTCGAAACTACTGAAGGTATTGACATGAAACTCGGCATGATTTTAGGTCATACTACTAGGAAGGACATAGGATACCTTTTATCCCGGAATTCCGTCAGGTTCCCATGGGAGAGGGGATAAAAGTAAAATTATTTCACCGCGCATCACGCCGAAACTGCTGAATGAGTTGGAATGAAACCTGGCACAATTTGAGTTCATACTACAAGAAAGGACATAGGATACATTTTATCCTGTAATTCAGTAAGGTTCCCCTGGGAGAGGGGATGAAAGTAAAATTCTTTAACCGCGCATCACGATGGAACTACCGAATGAAATCAAATGGAAGTCGGCACGATTTGGGTTTATACTACGAGGAAAGATACATTTTATCCCAGAATTCAGTAAGGTTCCCCTGGGAGAGGGGCTGAAAGTGAAATTCCTTCACCACGCATCACGCCGAAACTGCTGAAAGTATTGAAATGAAACTCGGCATGAGTTTAGGTCATACTACAAGGATGGATATGAGAGATAGGATACTTTTTATCCCGGAATTCATTCAGGTTCCCATGAACTAACTCGCAGAGTCGCAGTGCCTTCAGTTATTCCGTGATCATGGCGCAAGAGACTGTGCTGAAATATTTTAAAGCTTAACTTCTCTCAAATCATAGTAAAACTCAAATCATGGTAAATATCCCGTTGTAAATGACTTCAGTGTTAATAACCATGATGGATTTAAATAAGTTTTATGTTGATTTGTAGGTTTTACAACATTGTCTTTTGTTTTCGCCATGAGCAAAAGGTCACATTGTGATTTTGTGATCAAATTCATTTAAAACTTAATGTAGGCATCGTACGTAGGTACCTAATCTAAAACTTCGGCATCGATTACTTCGTTCTGCTCTCAGGAGAAAAAGCAGTCGTTCCATCATCCTAAATTAACTTAGTTGACGAAAGTGAAATTGATGTCGAGTCTGTGTAGCTACTTATTTTGTGTAATGTAATGTATTCCTACATAGCAAACTCTGTTATTCAAATTTCGTCACTTTGGAAATATAAGTAACTAGTTGTGCCCCGCAGCTTCACCCGCGTGGAAATTTAATGTTCAGCGCAACCATAGAGCAAATACAGAGAGGAGATGTTCCAATTAGATTTCCTTGAAACAACGCGTGACAATTTGCGGGATGAGGGGGTGTTAAATCCCGCCCACTTTTTTGTTTTCCATCTACCGGTGAGAAGCAAACCTGCTCGCTTCGTGCTGTGTTGATGTTACTACGTAGTTTAACTACCTCACACTAGATGTCACTGTATACAAAATAAAACTTTTACAGGGACATTAAAAAAAAGCTTATGATAAGAAGCACAAACTGGCCAATCGATTTTTTAAATTTCCTTCGTTTAACAGAATAATTAAATAAAATAGGTGGTGGCGCTGATTTGGGTCGGGGTAGCGCCTTAACATAAGTCGTTTGATATAGTCAAGTAATATTAATTTTATTAACAAATAATAAACAAATTAAGTATATCGAACTAAATTTTATTTACAAACACTGTTAAGTAGGAACGTAGGAATACGTGCAGTGCTATTTGCACGGAGCGCCGTGTACCGAAAACATACTTTCAATAATGTAGATAATTATTGAATTTAAAGCAGGCTTTATTTTTATTTCCTGCGTATTAAGTATATATTTTATTAAAAGTACTTTCCATTGACGAAGCATAGCCGTGGGACACTCGGTAAAATAATTGGATTCTAATTACGACCCTGTCTTTTTGTTCAATTCATGGTTGATGTTCATAGATGACGATAGATGGCGGCATGTTTATTAAATGATTATAAATTAATAAAAATAATATTTAGGCGACTAAAAAGTCTTTTGGAATGTCAGTAGAACTAATTTCCGTACCTATGATTATTAAAATATATTAATACTGCTCTACTCGCCTATTTATTTTTAGTTCCCATGACACTAGGTGTCGCCATCTATTGTCAAGTAGAAGAAGTATATTTGGAGACGCCGATACGATGAGAGATTTTTCTAGAACTATTCTTAAATTACGCATAAAATTACTTACACATGAAATGTGATGCCATTCATAGCATCAGAACGTCTGTCCGAGTAGTTTTTACAAGTTAAAACACAACACTTCATCCTTTTCTACTTAGTTACATGAAAATTACACGAAATTCCACCGTTCACAAAGTTGTGCACAGGACGAACGACGACAGTACACTGACTAAGGCCACGCCCACTGTGATGACGTCAGGACCTACCTAGTTGAGAATCACAGTGCACAGTTGTTTAGGCCCCCTCCTCTCTGTATCTGCTCTATGTGCGCAACTTTATTAATTTTTTCTTTCATAAGAACCTTCTCCTGACAGTAACAAACACAACAACAAAAAGAATTAGGGAAATTAGTCCAGCCGTTCATGCATGATGCCGTGGCTAAGGGAAATGGGGATGAATTTTTAGGGTTCCCTACCTCAAAAGGAAAAAAGGAACCCTTATAACTTTAATGTCCGTCTGTCTGTCTGTCTGTGAACCCACTTTTTATTAACATCAAAAATTAACATCAAATACTCAAATCCTAATCTCTTGAAGCCTCGATATAAATAAAATTACTAGGTCAACGCAATCAAAAGTTGCAGCCGTCTATATCCGAGTATTTTGAAATTTCCAAAGGCAAACTATGCCCTTCCATCACATGCACACACACAAAACTTATAGAGTACCTACCTACTTCCCGTAGACCTAGAATCATGAAATTTGGCAAGAAGCAGGCCTTATCACAAGTAAAGGAAAAAATGCGAAAACCTTAAATTTGTAGTTTGTTCTTTAAAAGATCTCTCTTGATTTTCGCCGTGGACCGAACCTATAATAACCCTATTATAACCCCCCGAAACCTATAATAGGGTACTTCCCGTTGAACTAGAATAAAAAATATTGGTAAGAAGCAAGGTCTTATAACGCAAATAAGGGGAAAAATCTGAAATCCATAAATTTGTAGTTTATTCACAAAAACATAATTTTTGATTCTTGCATTCTCGCATTCTTCAAAACCTATAGGGTACTTCCCGTTGACGTAGAAACATAAAATTTTACCTGAAACAAGGTCTTCTAGCACAACTAAAGGAAAAAATTAGGAAACCGTAAAATTATATTTGATTCCCCCCCTGTACCAACATAATACAGGGTAGGTAAGGTACGGTCAGGTACCTACTTCAAGGTAAGGTACCTACTTCCCGTTGACCTAGAATCATGATTTATTTGGCAAGAAACAACAATTAAACGGAACCCTTAGTGCGCAAGTTCGACTCGCACTTGACATTTTATTTCTAGATAGATAGAAAATTATGATTCGTCTTTTGTTTTTGGCTAAGAAATGTCCTTCTCTTTTTCAAATAAATCACAGGTTGTGTCTAAGTGCCTAGGTAGGTATGTCACCGAATTGAGAGTACACCTATGGTTGCACACACACTTGTGCTTGTGCACTATAATATGTCATGAGCATCTGGGTAGTCTCCGATGAGACTGGCCGCCGCCGTGGCCGAAATTCGGCTAGGAGGACATTATTATTTATACTCGAAGGGTACTCCAGTTTGTGCCGAGCGACCCTTGGCTACGCAGGGGTTTCTGTTCAATACTGTGCAAAGCTTTTAGCAGAGTCATTTAACGCAGCGAAGGCTATCAAAGCCATAATAACGCTCACAGGTTCTTAGTTATCAGATGGTGTTAAAACTTAACGCATTCACTGCCCAGCCTCGGCGATGCGACCCACAGGGGCGCGCCGCCGCCGCCGCCGCGCTCCACTGAGCTGCAGTAGGACATCCCCGTCTTGGCCATGAAAGTGTTAAATCCATCACGGTTATTCAAGGATATTCAACGGGGTAACGTTCGTAGCCAAAGACAAAAAGAGAAAACGAGGGTAGATCGGTATATCTGCCAATAAAAACTCACTCGCAATGCGTTCAGTTATTCCGTAACGCATGAAACTGTGCCGAAATATATAAATAATAATAAATATAATAAATAATGCTGGACAATTCACACAGCATTATCTAGCCCCACCCAAGCTAAGCAGAGCTTGTGTTATGGGTACTAGATAACTGATATACATAATACAATACACTACATAGATAGATATTTTTTATTATAGATAGAAAACATCCAGAACGCCCTGGACAAATGTCTGCAGATCGTACAAACATTTGTCCCGAGGCGGGAATCGAACCCGCAACCTCCTGCGTCGCAGGCAGACCTTCGCCCGCTGCGCCACAGAGGTCGTCAATTGAAAGCTCATAACTTAAATCATGGTAAATATTCCGTTGTAAATGACTTTAGTATCAGATGGTGTGTTGCCACACTTGGTACCTACCTTGTTAACCCTCAAAGTTTCTTCCAAGCAACACCGCTGGGTAGATATAATTTCGGTTCGCTTTGTTCTCTAAAAGCAGAGCTTCGGAAGTGGGCCAACGCTTGTTTGGCTCTGGGCTGTTTGTCTGTTCCACACAACCATACAGTCCTGCAACTTTGCATAAAGCAGTTAGCCAGAGCATGTTTGTCTTGATTCGCAACAAACAAGAGAGTTGGACTTGACATGTGTATCCAGCATGGAGTTTGACGCATGCGCGAGTTTCTGGTCGATATCAATGACGTCAGCGGGAGTCAGGCCTCAGTTAGCGGCCGGCGGCCACTGTGCTAACATGTGGTTGAAATGCTTGGCCGTGTCCGTGCTGGTAGCTGTAGTCGCGTCGGGCGGAGTCTTCACTAACTCCTTCCTGGTGCAGTTCAAGCGGGCGGTGCCTCACGCGAAGGCGCATGAGGTCGCGAAGACCCATGGCTTCGACAACCTTGGACCGGTGAGACCACGTGATATACGTAAACACAGCAGACGCGGCTTTACCGTCTACAAGCAACATTTGATTGACGCTTTTGGTTGGCCGTGTTTTGCTTGGTTTACGGCTAATTGATTTTGAAAGGTTTTAAAAATCTTTCAGAACTTGTCAGACGCTTTATCGCGCGTCGGGATTAAGTTTCCCTTTCATTCGAAGATACTTTTCTTTTTCTATGAACACATTTGTTTCATTCATCACACAATTCATTTCATTTCATTGTTTTTGTGTAAGTATGTTCTACGTTTTACGTAAGAATAGGAGGCGAGAAGGTAGTCCAAGTTTCGCCTTGGCTAAAGTTTCCGCGCCAATAATGCTCTACTTTTAGTAGGGCAAACATCATGTAGATACCTAGGTACCTTCTTAACCTACCAACGGATTCAATTGATGGATCTTATATCTACATCTAAAGGCAGGCCATGATTCGATGTCGAGGCGATTGGAGGAGGCCTACATCCAGAAATGGAACTATGAACGGCCGTAATGATGATGATGATACATCTAAAGAAGCCAGAAATAGTTTACGGCACATCATCATCCGTAATTACCTACCCACTGCTGGGTCTCGAAGTAAAAACAAATTCGCTCATATCCAATAAAACAAGACAAAATTAAGAATTTTTAAAACCCGCCGACGTTTATTGGCTGGACAGACTTTCATGAAACATGGCTAAAAACACTCGGGATAAAATTATCTACGACACAAAAATAAGTAAATGAAAGTCGGTTCATCCGTTTGGGAGCTACGATACCACAGACACAGATACACAGACAGACACGTTAAACTTATAAAACCCCTCTCTTTTTGCGTCGGGGGTTAAAAAAACATCTCCGATTCGATACTAATAGTGAAGATGCAAAACAAACTAACCGTTCACATAGAAATCCGTTTTTAGTCGTGAAATGATAGCCGGCTGTTTATCCGTCTGCACGAATCCCTCGGAATCCAGAAAATGGTATCCCGGAGTGGAGCATATTCGAATCATATTCTAATCCAGGACAAGCGCATATAAGCGCGGGCATCAGCTAGTCCCACAAAACTCATTACCCTGGAAACCGATAGCGTTCGTCGTCACGCGTTCCGTCATAAAGATACGTAGGTAGGTAGGTACTTACATTCATTCAAGCTTAAGTAGAAGCCCCTTTTAACTCCATTTTACCAAAATCGTTCCCCTTGTTATCTTTTCTTTGGGATTGCGTCTGTTTGTCAAGTCGTGAGAAACACGAGGCGAGGCTAATTGGGATGGATCTTTAGAGATTTTCCTGCTCCTTGACCTTTGGCATTTAAGATTTTTCTTGTTTGTGTTTTGGGTTTGGCTCGGATCGTTTATCCCTAGGCTCCTTTAGGTTTGAGACATTTGAACTTGAGCACATAAGGCGTGTGGATTGAGAGCTCCAGTCTAGGGGTTATATCGGCTTTAATTTAAGTTTTACCAATTGATGGACCTCTATGCTTCACGTTTTACAATATTTTTACTAAATCTTTTAATTTTTCAGTTCGATTTGCAAGGATTTTAAAAGTGAGCTCTCAGTCCACACGCACATCACAAAATCCCACTGCTGAACGTGCATTTCCAAAATAAGGGAGATTTTCCATAAACGACGCTTTGTAACTTGGTTACGAGATAAGACGACGGTTACTATGGCGGCCGAAAGGGGATTCTTGATCGCAGTTGAGGTGTTAATATACAAATAAGGAAGTTTCCTCTGTTAGGTTCCCTTAGTCAACTCTACCTCGGGTTGAATTGAAGGGGTCGATTCTTACGTCGGTACTCGCTACCGTTGTGAACTCTTGAGGCACTTGCTGTGGCATCACACTAATATTATAAATGCGAGAGTTTGGATGTTTAGATGTATGGATGTTTGTTACCTCTTCATGCCAAAACTACTGAAGGATCGGGCTGAAATTTTGCATACAGGTAATTCTAATCCTGGAATCAAACATGGGTTACTTTTTAACCCATAAATCAGTTCCCATGGGATAGAAATCACCTTTAAACGTTTCCATAGAAACAACGCGTGCGAAGCCGCGGGCATAGGTAATAGTGTCATAAGAACCTTCCATGAGTCATTTTGTACAAATAATGCCTCGGGTCTACCCCGAGACATTATTTGTACACATAAACATGGATCCTGTTGTAGAGAAAGTTCGGTGACATCGATTTACTTCTAGATTTGCGCCGAATCTGTTGCTTGCAACCAGCAGGGATATATTAATTCGTCGGAAAGGCCGTCGTATTCCATATCGGAAACGTTTTTCTTCGTAAAAAGCTTCCGATATCGATCCTTTCCGATGAATCAAAATACCCCTGCTGAAAAGACTTAGAGCCGTACGCACTAGCGGCTCTAACGCGCGTGTAGCAGCTGCCTTTTTAGAACGCGCGCCCACTTTCAGTGCAGTTTATCTGGATTTACACACACGAGCGATTTCATTATTACGGATTTACGGCCTTCTGTATTGACCTCAGGCTTGTTAATTTAACAGACAGAGGGCGTAAAATGTACTCATAAACCTATGCAAATCAACTGTGCTTAGAAGAGCCGACCGGTTTATGCTTGCACCTACGCTTTGTTAGCACAAGATGTTATGGTACGCACGCAGATGATGAGATCATTGCTTTCGGTGATCCAGAGCAAAGGTGACGAACGGCCATAGGGGCTGAATTTTTAATAGGTAGTCATAGATCTAAGTAAAATCTGTAGATATGGTACGTTCTCCCAGCGCTTACTCAACAACTGGCCTGTGTTACAACTACACGCAAACACTCGCTTACAGTTGCATTTCCAATCTTGTGCAATAATTATAATCAAACTCGAGGGCATTGCTGTAGTCTTTTAGTCAATAAATCAGACTAAAGTAACCTTCGTCGTAGCAAGCACGCGTACCACGAACGGGTCCGACTATGACTGAGGTGTGTAGACCTCACCTCACCTCAACAGCCTATATTTGTCCACTGCTGGACGCAGACCTCTCATGGGATAAAAGCCAATAAGGCGCTTATCCGGATGGACTTAATTGCACCTGATTTGAGCCTTCCACTTTCAAGTCGCTAGTACCTCATCTCCCCTTTTCTACTTAGATCGATGTACGTAGTATAAAGTTTTCAATAGAACTACGCGCGTAGTCCACTGCTGGACCACTGCTGGACGCAGACCTCTCATGGGATAAAAGCCAACAAGGCGCTTATCCGGATGGACTTAATTGCACCTGATTTGAGCCTTCCACTTTCGAGTCGCTAGTACCTCATCTCCCCTTTTCTACTTAGATCGATGTACGTAGTATAAAGTTTTCAATTGAAGGTTTGCCTACGCGCGTGTTTCTTTGAAACGTAATAAATACTTACGCTGCCCACTGAAACTGAGGCTCGAGTTGTACGAGTATTTACTCGACTATCTACAGATAGGTACCCTACCCTCATACGTAGGTTGTACAGTATGATTTGTTTGATACGTTATCGACGCCCACAACACTCAATCGTATTATTGACGCTGCTAGCTCTAATGGATTGCAAACATCCAGATACATGTGTTTATCCCCTGTTTCACCTGATAATTGGTATTGGTACTCGGCCTATCTCGTTTTTGATGGAGTGATAGGGTGATAATATCACATGGGTGAAAGGAAATTGGACATTTTGTCGACACTCGTTCATACGTAGGTTGTTGCATATTAATGTAGGTAGAAAGGAATTAAAATATGGTTTAAATATTCTTTTTTTTATATGGCAAAAGCCTTTATTCACAAAGAAAATTACACTAGTATTTACAATTGAAACAATTGAGCTAACTGCAGACTGTTACAAACAATCTACAGGTAGCTCAACCGATCCATATCAATACCAGTCGGAAGCATCCCCAAGACGCTGGCTGCATAATATTTGAATGTTCTTTTTTCTTATCGAATACATATAATACCTAGGTAGGTACATTACGTTATCAAAAGTATTTAATAGATCTAGGTAAATTACATGTAATTGAAAAAAGGCTTTCAAGCGGCCGCAAACGTCAAAGGAATTTCTGCTTTAGTTTATTTAATTAATTATTTAAATTATTTTCAGTCTATCATGGTTATTAACACCAAAGTCATTTACAACGGGATATTTACCATGATTCACGTTTTGAGCTTTCCTATTATTTCGGCACAGTTTCATGCGCCATGATCACGGAAATACTGTTTTTAAACTGTTCTTTTATTTCTTTTAGTTTTGTTCTGATTTAAGGGTTCCGTACCTCAAAAGGAAAAAAGGAACCCTTATAGGATCACTTTGTTGTCCGTCTGTCTGTCAACCATCTTTTCTCAGGAACGCGTAGACGTATCGAGTTGAAATTAACGTCAAATATTCAAGTCCGTAACCTCTTGAAGCCGCTTTATAGATTAAACTTCTAAGTTAACGCACTCAAAAGTTACAGCCGCTTATGTCCGAATATTTACAAATTTCCAAGGGAATCACATGCACACAAAACCCATAGGGTACTTCCCGTAGACCTAGAATTATGAAATTTGGCAAGAAGCAAGGCCTTATAGCACAAGTGAAGGAAAAAATCCTAAAAACGTAAATTTGTAGTATATTCACAAAAAAAACTTTCAAATCAAATCAAATCAAATTTATTTATTGCATGAAATACATGTTATAGAAGTTGTTATTATAATGTCATGGCATGTCACAATGTATTCTGCCCTATTGGGCGTGCAATGTCTTAAAATTTAAAATATAAAATAAATGCTAATACAATTCTAAAGAAAATAATACATAAAATTCACAGACAAATAAAGAAATAATAATAATAATACAGTGTCAACGTTATATACCTACAATTTATCCGTCATAAATTCATTTTAATTCTTGCTATAGACCAAAACCTATACGGTACGAGTACTTCCCGTTGACCTAGAATTATAAAATTTAGTAAGAAGCAAGGTTTTATAGCACAAATAAAGGGAAAAATCCAATAAATCCGTTCCGTCCAAAAAACCGTAAATTTGTAGCTAAATCACAAAAAAAAAATTTTGACTCATGCCTTGGACCAAAACCTACAGGGTAGTACCTACTTCCCGTTGACCTAGAATCATGATAATTTAACAAGACACAAGGTTTTGTTATTATAGTGCGTAAGCCTCGCACTCTGGATAATTTCTAATTTCTAAGAAATCTCTAAGCTAACGGCGCTTGAGTCCGTAGAAAGTCGCAAAGATTTTCGACTCCCACGTCACTTGACTTCGTGGTGTAGTTGGTTATCACATCCCCGTACTGAGGGGAGGACGCGGGTTCAAGTCCCGTCGAAGTCGAAAATTTTTGCGATATTATTCGATTTCTTTGAAATTAAAGACACAAGGTCTTACGGAACCCTTAGTGCACGAGTCCAACTCGCACTTGACGTTTTATTTTCTAACACGAGAGTTCGGTGGAAGTCACCAATTGCAGAAAAGAACATAAAGGTTAAAAGGTACCTCTCTAAAGTGGTTAAGCACGTCCCGTAAAGTCGTAAGTACATCATCAAAGCTCTAGGTAGGGGCTAGAACTCTATAATTCTGAAATATTATCTAGAGTCAAGAAGTCTCGCAAGAGGCTCTACAAAGTTGCTCGTTCAAGTTCACACGAGAAGTGGTTATCTGGTCGATAACTTGTCAATAAGATGTTATTATTTTAATCAAGACTGCATGTGAACAATAGCGTCTACATTTTGCGTTATTAGCACATTTTGCTAGAGGGAATATTTTTGCGTTTTAAAGGACAAATCAGTGAAGACATTCACTATTAATTGTAGTGATATGTCGACCTTTATACTTCCTCTATTCTAAGCATGTCTGTTTGTACTGTTTTCTTTTTAAAGTAGTCTTTGTAAAGTTCTAGTAAAGTAAAGTAAAGTAAAGTATCGTTTATTGCATGAAATACATGTGGGTACAGGTGTTTTTATGTCGATTATGCGAGTCAATGTATTCCTACCGGTTTTACGGTGTGCAATGTCTGTGTACAAATAATAACAACTTATTAAGCTTAACAGTAAAATAAATTAAAATTGAACTAGAAACTAAGGTTGGATGAAAGCAAATTAAAAATAAGATTAAAAAAAAACGAATGTCATGAAGCAGAATTTTATCTATCTATTTAGCTTCTTTAACACAAGTTCTGCTTAGCTTGTGTGGATTGGCCGGCATTATTTATTTTAATTTATTTTATTCAATCTGGAATAGACACAATCAACCAGCACCGATGCTATTCCTCTATAGCGCTATTTATTATAATATTATTATGTTTAGATAGATACAAATGAACCGACTTGTATTATGTACCTCTGTGGCTATACCTCGGTACTTACCAATCCCCATCTAGGCGCTTATTGTTGGATCATGTGGAGTTGATCTACTAAACCGCAGCCGCGCCACAAAGAGTCTTTTGTTAAGGTCCATCACTCGCACAGATTTCACTCTATTATAAGACACTAGTTTCTTCCTGCGGATTTGCACGCTTTGTTGGTTCTATGAGCTACACCTATGCAAAATTTCAGCTCAATCGGTTCAGTCGCTTTGGCGTTGGCGTATCCGTCGGCGTATCTGTCCATCCTACCAAACTTTGGTACCTATATATAATTTTAGTGTGATTGATGTATAAAATGTATAAAGCGCTCTTATTTTTGCTGAATTTGCTGAGTTTTCGATAGGAATAGCCTAGCCGCCCATCCATTGTCAGAACTTTTTCATAACTACCTACTGACATAAAAAAACAGTTTTCACTAAATACGGTATTCTGCCCCTTAAATTCTCGCAGCAGCAGGGCCTTTGTCATCTATTGTATTGTACTGTGCAGCCAGCATCTCAAAGCATAGCCTGCTTTGAGATGCAGGCTGCACAGTAACTCAATGCAGGCTATGTTTAACATTCTTTTATGCCTTCTTTCTCTCAAAGAGATATTTTTAAGTTCGAACTATGCTATCCACGTCGAGGACTCAATCAAACTAACTAAAATTTTGGTCGTTTCCTGCCACTTGAACTCTAATTTACGGATTTCCATAAAACTTTGCCAATAGAAATTCATGATGATCATCATTTATTATTTATTTTACCTCTTTTTTACCTTTGGTATCTTATTGTGAATGTGAGTTATATCCTTTTTTTTTGTTTCATTAACTGTAAGTTCTTGTTGTATTGTGTGATATGGGTGAAAACTAGTTACATTAAGTAGGTATATTACATAGGTACCTTCATGTAACAATAATATGTATCTATCAGTGGATTCCTGTCAATAGCCTATCAATTTCTATTCTATCACCTATTTATGTTTAGTGTGCTGATGGTTTCCTTAAAATAAATAAATAAATCATTGTCATGGAATCACCCGGACTACCCAATATGTAGGTACTGTATTTGGCTTCTAATACTTATAATAGATAGTTACAAATATTCAGAGGCAAATGGTATCTTCCCCACAGAACACGCCTTGCAAATGGAGAATCCTCGACAAACAAAAGAGCATCGAGCATATTTTCTCTCCATTGTAGGAGATAATTTTCTCCAATCTCCAAGGAGATAATTTCCACTCCTTTGTTTAATTGAACACAAAAACAAACAGTTCAGATAATTTTTGTAAAACAAACAGTTCAAAAAATTATTGTATTTACAATAATTATTTGGACTGTTTGCTTGTCGACGTGGCACTGGTAGAAAAAAGTCAAATCAGGGGCCACAGTAGCGGCCCTGCCAAGACGAGTTGCCGGCTACTACCGGGAACCCTTTTTTGAACCATCTTAAGGCAATTTTTAGCTAATTCCTTTAGACCTTAGAAGACTTTGGTCACTTATTAAATATTATTTATTCGGTACTTATCGCGTACATTTTGTCCTTTTCCCCCCTACGTTACTTTTGGTTACGCCAGTTATTTCAAAGTTGACGAGGAAAACTAAAAAATTAAGTGGACTTGAGTCATAGAACTGATCATGATGTTCTTCTTCTCCTCAATAAGTAAACATACGTTCGCTACTGCACATCCGTCCAAAACTTTATTTTTTTTAAAGATTATACCAAAACTCACCTTTTTGTATAAAATTGTTTTAGTATAATAAAAAAAATAACTTTCATTTTGTGCTGGCAGGTGTATGGTAACCGTAGGTCCTACCTATTTTAAACTCAATGCCATAACAAAAGCTATTTACCCTTTATCTGAAATCACCGCGTACAAACCCACGGCCAGAAATATCCACGCTCATAAAATGCATTCCTCATTGATTCCGCTATAAAACCGTTCTAGACGAGCCATATAGATAATACCCAGGGGTGAAGGCAATAAACTTTACAACGCCATAGCTTAGAAACCTTACGTGGAATGAGTACTTAAGATCCAAGGAGACTGTAAAAGTGGCAGGGTGGGCGTTATTTGCTCACATGCGTAATTACGACCTATTTACTGCAGAACGCGGTGTCGATGACAAACTTAAACTAGGTCAAAAGACGAAGGGGTTGTTTCTTGAGTTTATATTTTGGAGGTAAATGTGTAAAAGTCACTTAGACTTACGCCGTTTGTCTACCGCCGTCATCGATCAGAAATTTCCGGCCGGCCCCCCTTAGATGCACAATGCGCGCCCTGAAAACGTCAGTATCAAAAGGTATCCCATTTGGCTTTTTGGGATACCTTTTCAACTAGTGTCATTTTAGCTCTCGGACCGAAAGCATGGTCATTGCTCGTATAAAAAATGCAATAATCAACCGACCAAGCAACAGAAAAAGCATGGAATTTCTTATTTTCAGTAAGTTTTAATGTAATTTTTACCTGTGTATTGTGATATGAGCCAATTGAGCCTTATATACTTGAGAAATCAGCATTAAATATTGTTGTTGGGTTTGCCTATGTAAAAATATTTATTTTGTTCTAAGTTGATGAATGGAGCGGCTATTGTTTCTAATTTTTTTTTTATTTATTTGTGGTAAGTTGTGAGTGATAATTTTTTTTTTCATGAAAAGACATTTAAAATTACTGGTTGAGGTTTATAAAATAACTAGCTGACCCGCCCTCAATTTTATTTGCGTGGACTCTCTAATTAAAGAAAGACTACCAAAAGTATTAGATTTAATCAACATAGTATTTAATTTTATCCTTATAAAATAAACAGTGTGTAAATTATTTTTAGGTACCTTCCTACCTACTTACAAAATAAAATAAAATAAATTCGACTCCACTAATCTCTTGTTCCGCATGCAAAAAACTTGACAGGCTCTGCGCAAACTGTCTGCGTCAAAACAAAACGTGGACACTTTTGAGTGTCATTCTTGTAAGGTTCTAGGTATCTACGGGGGAGGCCGCATACTTGATCGATGACCGCCGTCAAAGAAGCGAAGCGTCACCGATAACGACATTATTTCCGGATGGCGGGCGTACGGTGGAGAGGCGGCCATAGTAAATGCACGTCAATGTATGTACGGTACTTCGTCGCCGTCATCTCATTATCGGTGACGTTTCGGTGACGGCGGTGGACAAACGTCATTACACTTAGAATGTTTGTGGACTAACATTATGATGAGCCATGACCTATGTCCAGCAGTGACTGGAAATAAGCCTCCCCTAACAAGCGCCAGAGCGTCCTGTCTTCGGCTAGCCGCAGTATCAGCCAGCACCAGTCTTTTGCAGTATAGTGTGGAAGCACGGTACGATTTAAGGCTTGGCCAAACCAACGCGTTCAGCTCGCGTCCGCGCTGGCGTGCGCGGTGGCGGTCAGTTGTTGTGTACGAATTTGTAGCGACGTGTTCACATCGATGCGTCCTCTGATTGGTCGCGGCGTCCGGTGCAGCGTCTGCACGCGGCGGTGGCGATCAGATCGGGCTTGTTACGTTAGGACGCTGCACGCAGCTATTTATTTGTTGACTTGTTGTAGGACCTAAAACTTCTTCGATTTCACTATCTGTATCAGAGAGCATTGTAGTCAATGACGTGACTCCAGCCTGGTGAACGCAAGAACAAACGCGACGGTGTATACAACTTTTGCACGCGCAGTATCGCCACCGTGCACTCCACCGCGGACGCGAATTGAACGCGTTGGTTTGGCCAAGCCTTTAAAAGTCTAGTTAGGTAAAATCTGTCCGCCATTTTCTATTAAAATTTTACGGCTGCTATGATACTTCCCGAGCTAGACTTAAACCAACCGGTTGGAAAAATCGGGCTCATCGGTGAGAAAAATTAAAATGGAACCTTTAACTTTCGGAATAAAATGAATATCTACGGAACGCTGGCAAGATTGGCCACCACGCTCTTGGTAAATTGATTTTTGTATCTTGGGACCAATCATGCGGGATAGTTCAATGTACCGCGAGAGCAAACAAAGTCATTGATCTATGGCCCCTACAGGTTGGTACGATACACGATAAATAGGTACTTATTGTTACGCGAACATTTTCATCAAATCATGTGTCCAACGGAACTTGAACCCGCATCTCTGGCGGCAGTGCTGTAACCAATTGAGCTACCTGAGTCACCTCTACCTATGTGAGGGAAGCAATTACACACTATAATTTTATTTATTTAAAATTTGGTTGCACTGAGGTACAAAGGGTGGGCTTAATGCCGAGGCATTTTCTACCTGCTGAACAAAAACATATGTTTTTACTGGGGGTTGGCGTGCTAATATAAGTAAAAGATACCTATAAATAACAGGATAAGTAGGTAGTACCTATATATAATCGACTAATAGTAGATATTTATCTTTGGTAACGTGGCTAATACTATAATCGACTGTAATTATGTCAGTTAGCTGTGTGGTGCCGGCTTAGAATTTGCACCACCCCAACTCTTCCCGCGGTGTCGTAAGAGGCGACTAAGAGATATCTACCGGGGGCGGGCAGCAGCGCCCCCTGCAGAACAATTCTACCACAAAACTGCGATCCCCAACCCGCAGGCCCAGCGTGGGGATTATGGGCATTACTCCCCATGTGATAAAAGCCAATAAGGCGCTTATCAGGGGGAGGCCTGCGTCCAGTAGTGGACCAATAGAAGCTGCTGAGGTTATTTCAGTCACAGACAGACTGCCTTTTCTTGCCTAAGTGGCTGAACAGGTCTTAATGAAATTTGGCAGGGAGGTACATGGTATCCTAGGGCATTCCCCATCCACCGTACATATCACTTTAGCCCTGGGCCCGTACTCTTAAAAACGAAATTGAAGTTTCTGATTAGTTTTCGTGCAAACGCGAATTTTATGCAAGCGACATAAGAAAGAAGAAAGAAAGAAATAAAATTTATCGTTTTCGTTTTCCGAGTAGGCGTCTTATAAGTCCGTGCGAAGCTGCGGGCAGAAGCTAGTAAAAACATTACTATCATAATAACAACACTATTTATTAAACGACTTCAAAAAGAAGGAGGTTATCAATTCGTCGGTATGTTTATTTTTTGTAATAAAAGTTTACCATAGTCTCATTTGATTATGTGATATTTTTATATGAACACTAGCTGCGCCCCGCGGCTTCGCCCCCGTGGAAATTTATGTTTCCAACTTTCTTAATTTTTTCTTTCATAAGAACCTTCTCCTGACAATAACAAACACAACAAAGAAAGAAGTAGCGAAATCGGTCCAGCCGTTCACGCGTGATGCCGTGACCAAGGAAAACGGGTTTCATTTTTATATAGACTAGTTGACCTGGCGAACTTCGTACCGCTCTCGCCTTTTAAACCTTCCCTGAACTTACACAAATATTTCAAGACCAAAATTAGCCAAATCGGTCCACCCGTTCTCGAGTTTTAGCGAGACAAACGAACAGCAATTGATAAAATTAATTAAAAAAACATTGTCCAGCGGACAAAATTGTGAATCTAAACCATTCCCAGATCCCCCTTGAACACACACAAAAAATTTCATCAAAACCGGTCCAGTCGTTTGAGAGAAGTTCAGTGACATACACACTCACAGAAGAATTATGTATATAAAGATTATACATAATATGCATGGCGTAGACAATTTGCTACGCCCAGTGCTACGAAAGTGCTACGAGCTACGTAAAAAATGAAGTGTCATTATATCTTCGTAGCTACAGAAGCTGCGGGGATTTTTGGAATAAAAATGTTTAAGACAGGAAATATTGAGACCATCAAAATACTGTACTGTAAATAATGTGTTTAAGCCGCGCGCGCTAAGTTGATCAAAGGATATTTGAAATTTCCTTTGTTTTAACGTAATAAATAAGAAAAAACTAGTGGTTATGTGGCGCAGGAGGTTGTGGGTTCGATTCCTGCCTTGAGACAAATTTTTGTACAATTTACAAATATTTGTACCAAGTGTTCTGGTCGTTTCTTTGTATAATAAAAAATATCTATCTATGTAATGTATTATATTAAGTATATCAGTCATTAGTAAACCATCATGGCCTGTGACAGCGTTAAATCGCGAGAAGTGGAAGGAGAAAAGAGAGGCTTTTGCCCAGCAGTGGGACAGTAAAGGATGAAAAAAAAAACAGTCATCTAGTACCCATAACACAAGCTTTGCTTAGCTTGGGGCTAGATGATGCTGTGTGGATTGTCCAGCATTATTTATTTATTATTATTTATTTGAAAAAACTTCAAAGGATATTTTTTTCAGTGTAATTAACGGCTGCAGTAAGCTAATGATAAGCAGTAAACCTACTCGAGGTTTGCAGATTATCTTAAGCTTACCGTAGATAAGGTTAAACTGAATTTAATAAGCAGATAGGTATTGAAGTACTGAACAATTTCATTCTCGTTTCGTTCTCACATATTATTATAAAATTTTACCGTGCAAAGTTATGAAACAATTATAATCCTGGAAAAACATTATGAACTGCAAAATTCATATAAAAAAGCAATCTATGGAATGGACAAGGATTTAGAAGGACGAAGAATTTATTTATACAAAATTTTAGAAAAGCGTTGTCTCAGTCATTTCGAAGAAAATCTGTACAAAGCCTTTGAAGGCAGTCGACGCGTAAAATTATTTCTGGCAGTTGCCTAAATCTTTCAGGGTCCGTTTAACCGCCTTCTAATAATCCTTAAAAGACTACCCGCCGCATGAACCACCAGTAAACTTAAGTTACGTTAAGTCAATTTTACTTAAAATCGGAAACCTCGACCATTTGAAATAGGGACGATTCACACATTATATAATCACACCACATCGCAAAGCATCGCAACGACAAAAAGTTATTAAGCAGTGGTGAATATTGTCGCTGCAACTTCTTGCAGTTGCTTCATGGTAAGTACAAAATGTCGATGTGGTTGCGTTTTCGCTAGTAGTTGCGATGTGGCCAGTGCGCGGTGTGGCTGGTAGTTGCGATGTGGCCGGTACCGACCACACGGTTGATTAGACGGCAAAATGTTGATCGTGTGATTAACATTATGAAACAATTTCCATAAAAATTTGCAACCAACCACGTGTTGTCATTGTCGTGTGGTTGTGGTGTGGTTCCGTTTGCGAGAATACGGCGCGGACCTACGTTATCAAATACAGACATAAGAATAAACACGTTTCAAAGTAAAAACACCCCTCTTTTTATTTTGGGTGTATGTTAACAAAACGAACACAACCGACCACACTTACATGATAAATGCGAAAGTTGAGATGTATGGATCGATGTATGGATGTTTGGACGGATATTTGTTACCTCTTCATGCCAAAACTAACGGATCGGGTTGAAATGTTGCGTACAGGTAATTCTAATCCTGAAACAAGCATAGGCTACTTTTTATCCCATAAATCCATTCCCATGGGATAGAAATCACCTCTAAACGTTTCCATAGAAACAACGCGTGCGAAGCCGCGGGTAGAAACTAATAAACTATAAATTTTAAATAGCTGGCGTTATCCAGCTTATGCTTTTGTTTTTCGGAGGCCTGGATTTGAAAGACAAAAAACAATCGCATGTAACAAGATCACATTTTGATCATATAGGATTCAGTGAGGCGATTTTCATAAAAAACGATACGAAATTAAAAAATTAAAAATTTTAAAAACCCGCCGACGTTTATATTGGCTAAACAGATTTTCTTGAAACATGGCTAAGAATCGGTTCATCCGTTTGGGAGCTACGATACCACAGACAGATACATAGACAGACACGTTAACCTTATCACCCCTCTCTTTTTGAGTCGAGGGTTAAAAATAAAAGCCCCAAAGAATAATTACTAAATGCCGCCCACCATTTCCAGTCAAAGGAAAGTAATCTTAACGGCAGCTATCATCTGATCACCTCATTTTCCTATTTTCGCTGCCTCAAACCGATAAATATATTATAATATATTCGAAAATAGCGCCTACGTGCGTCTAGATTCTTGATAATAATGGTCTGTTGAACGCATAAGTTAGATACTAAGGCGCTTTTCATGTTTTCTCACAAAACTTTTCTTCTCTTTGTGTTCTTTCTTTGTCAAGAGTTCTTGGGTTGTTATCGGAACTAGGACGTACTTTAATAGTATTCCTTCAGTATCATCATCTCAACAGGAAAATGTCGGCTGTTGGACATTAGTAGCCTTCTCCGAAAATAAAAACGAAACCGAAGTTTCTGATTAGTTTTCGTGCAATAGCTAATCTTATGGAAGCGACATAAGAGTGACGAAAACAACGAAAACGAAACTTCGCGTCCTTCATTCCTGCATCTAGCCATAGTTCTCTTTACTAGACATGAAAAAAATTTAAATTTGCCGCGCTTTTTCAGTATCATCTCTATGTAGGTAGTGCTGCACATGTATGTTTGATGTAAACCGAGCTGACTGTATCACACATTATAAAAATGGTAACGAGATGGGAAGGTTGCGAGATATTTATTCTGTCATATTCATTAAACTGATGTCAGTGGTCATTACCAAGTGGTCATTCCAATATGTTCCTATGGCGTCCTATCCTACTTATATTATAAATGCGAAAGTCTATGCCGTTCTGAAACATTTGTACGAAGAAAACGCCAAAACTTCTCCATCCAATCGATGCAATGGAATTTCCTTCAAAAATGGATCAGACTGAAATTTTGCACTGATGATGTTGTGTGCCTATATCAACATAAGCTACGTATTATAACGAAAAACGAATATTTCCCTATACGTAGCGTCTCATTTCGTAGCGAATTTATTTGACGACCTGAATGTCAACAGTACAGTCGGAGGAACGGTTTCAATGTGGCATGTATCAGTATCTGATCTTTGTTCCATCACCGTTGCAATAAAAAATGAAGCTAATAATAAATAAATTGAACTGTTAGGGTCCACACCAGAAAAAAAATCGCGATCGTCGCGTTCGTCACACAATCATTCTACGACAACTTTTAGAGCGTGACTCCGCGGCGAAACTCTCGTCGCGATAATTTGTAATGACTTTTAATGTTTGATAATGAATTGTTTGAAACAAAGCCTCATTGTTTAAAATAACTCCAACGCATTCACTGCCCAGCCCCGCGACACGGGGAAGGAGAAGTACGTCTGCATCTTGAGCTATGGAAGTGTTAACATGCGAGACCCCAACATGTTTCTAACCCATATCTGATCCACATGCATACAGTCGTTCGACGAAGGCATTTTGACGTGGTTTTGACAGGGCAATCGTGCGTGCAAGGGGCAGGACGGGGAGAAACGAAACGTCCTCCCCGACCCGTCCCTTGGCCCCCGCAAAATTGCCCTGTCAAAACGCCGTTCATCGACTGTATGCATATAGGTAGGTTGTGGCTGATCATAACCTTGTCACTAATAGCACACCATAAATACCCCCACTCACTTGATTATGATTACTGACGTCACTATAGGTTCATCCATGGTTTATCTAAGATGACAGCTTGTTTACAATCGCAATAGGTTCGGCGTCAATGCCGCCCACTTTGACACCTCCGAGACATCGTAAGTCAAGATCAAGAAATAGGACGTCATAGCTTGTAAAGTAGTGGGTTTATTTTTTGTTCACTTCGCTAAGCAAAGTACAATCCTAAAATTCTTAACTAACATGAAGAAAAATATCTCAATCCTGATATACTGATATATATCAGGTATCTACTACCCATAACACAAGCTCTGCTCAGCTTGGAGCTAGATAACGCTGTGTGAATTGTCCAGCATTATTTATTTATTTACTACTTCGAACACAAAGAACTAATAAATATTCATAATTTAAAAAGCACATAAGTACATAATGCTGCTTAGCTTCGGGCTAGGTGCAAGGCCGTCTTAAACTAGGCTGGGGCCCTTGGGCACACAAGAATTCGCGGCCCTTTTGGAAAGTAAAAAATCGAATAATAAAACATCTTTTACTAAGTACCTACCTATGACCATTTATTATAGGTAATCAAAATATAGTATGATATAATGTCATTAACCTCTCAAGTGGCACGCCCCGCGCCCCGCTACCGCCCCGTTGTGTGGCAGGTACTTCCGCAAAAATCCTCGGAAAATCCGCGGAAATACTTCACAATGCATTATTTCGCTGATTTCTTGATTATTATCTACTAACACCTCGTAACATCTATATAATATATTTAGACAGCAGCGAGTTTTTACTCTATGATATTTGGATTCTCCATAAAATTTCCTACAAAACAGCGTGGAAACATTCTGATGTTGTATAACGTAATTAATGAGGTTGATTAAAATTAAATTATAATTGCGGAAAAATGGTAAAACTTTAATAAGTATTAAAAAAAATCATAAAAAAGACTTTACCGTTTTTATGTCCAGTTTGAGTTTTATTTTAGAGATTTACCATCATATTATTACACTAAACACAAAAAAGAACACATTTCCAAGCCATTTAATTAAAATTAATTTTAATTCAGAAAAAACGATAAAAAAATGGCGCGGGTGTCAGATTTCAATTTTAAATATACGATTTTTTTTAAAATTTCTGCTAAACTTGGTTAGTTTATGGTTTTAACGTCAGCTTGACACTGTCAGTCAACTTTTAAGACATTGACATGGCTGAAAAGCTGACTCTAAGTACATAAATTCGACGAAACAAAAAACAACAAAAAAAAGAAAATCGGCCATAATATGGTCGCAGCTTGACTTTGGAATCCCGAGTGATTACGTGAGTGATCGCTAGATGGTGTACTTAGTAAATTAGGTAGGATGCGTTCGGAAATATTATTAATTAGTACAGTAGGAATAGGCGCAGTCATCGATATAATGGCGTAGTAGGTAAATACCTTCTGTTTATATTACTGATCTGTGAAAAAAGTGTAATGTGCCCGACAAAAATGTTTTGAGAATAAATGTGTAAGAGAAATTGTCGATCCTTCGGGGCCCCCTGAGAATGGAGGCCCTGGGCACGGGCCCCGTGTGCCCTTATGGTAAAGACGGTATTGGCTAGGTGGTGCTGTGGAAATTGTCCAGCATTATTATATTTATTTGTATATCTACGTATCTATGTATTAGATGCAATGGTAAAAGTTATCATCAGGTAGTAGGTATAGGTACCACACCACGATAGGTAACTAAGACCAGGTTCCAGACATTATTTTATATAAAAAAATATTCTAGTAACTCTGGAAATAGAATATCTCGTTAGCGGTCTCCGACAGCTTTTCAGTAATTGTGAGACAGAGACCCGCAAAGGGATCCGCCCTAAAGGGGTTGAAAATGGTGGTACAGTCAGCCTACAAATCTCTGAATACAGTTTTTATAGATGTTATAGATTTCCGACGAAATAAGCGTGTTCACTAATTTATTGACAAATGGCGGGCGACATTTGTATTTCATTTGTAAGAAAATCTTGTACTATATCTTAATTAAAATCTCTTGACACAATGCGATGAAACAGTCCAAAGATCTGCTCGAAAGGCATTTGTATGATTATGTAACCAATTTCCGTACTATGGTTGAATGCATTAATTAGTTAAGTTTTCACATTTTGCTAAACCTCTCCGGTGGCAAGCGACCAAAATTTGGACGATTTTCGACTTCTTTCGTTTCGTCGAAATTTGGGTACGGAGAGTCATTATCGGAGCCAAGTCAATGGTTGCATGATGCCATGATACATTCAAGCCGACGTCAAGACCATAAACTAACCAAGGATAGAAGAAATTAAAAAAAAAATCACAAATTCGAAATTGTAATCTGACACGCGCGCCATTTTCTTTATCGTTTTTTTCTTTTTATGAGCTTATTGTGTAAACAAATTCTTTGGAAATGTGCTTTTTTGTTTTTTGTTTCTATTGTAACAATATGCTGGTTAACTTTAAAATGTGAATCAAACTGTAGGTACATCAAAATTGTAATAAAAAATAAAAACTTTCTAAAATTTTCACCAAAATTACACCTTCCTACATTTACATGTACCTCAGTAGTTACGTTACACAACTTCAAAATATTTACATGTTAATTTGTAGGAAATTTTATGGAGTATCCAAATATATATATGTAGATGTTACTAGGTATTACTACATAATAAATCAAGAAATCAGCGAAATAACGCATCATATCCCATTTCCGCCCTGACACGCAGCATGCCGCGCAGCTAGCCCTGCCACGCCATAGATGTTGCAGCGCGCAGGGTTTGACATCTGAGCGGTGTTACCACCGTGGTTGGTTGGCCCGATAGAATATGCCTTCGGCATTATACCAATGGTGGGCTTACCATTGGTATAGAATACGCTGGTTCATCTGTGCAATAAAGTATTCAATATAAAACGTTTTGCCACTTAAAGAATACTGTTGACTAATCAATGAAATGAAATCGCAGCAAAGAAGCGTTTTCTTATTTTGTTAAAAATAGTTGGATCACCCTGAAAAAAACTATGAAAACGCCATAGACCCTGAATAGTAGATAATAGCATCACAATAAAGACCGTTATTCTTCCGTGAAACGATCCGGACGAATCCGATATCTATTTAGTTCTATGGTAAATTGTTATTTTTTTCTTCTTTGTTTCTACGACGCGGCATGACATCCCAATGACAACCTCTGTTCTTCCGCAAAATAAACGCGACATCTATTGAGTCCTATGTTAAACAGGGTTTTTTAATTCTTTGGACGCTCCTCATTCGTGTTCAGTAACTTCTGTCTCTGACGGTACATTAATGACGATATCATATCCAGAGAGGTTCATGAAAGGTTGCAAATTGTAACCAAATAAAACATGAAAGGATTTGATTCTTTCATTTCTCGAAATATTTTTTCCTTGGTATAAATGGAAAGAATAGCGCGACGAACGGGATACTTTTGATAGAACGTGGATATAACTTGCTTAGAATCATGATGCATGGAGGGATCAGGGGGAGGTTTTTGCCCAACAGTGAGACAGGCTAATTGTAATAAATGGTAAAGATTTTGTAGCGAAACCTTTAAATAGAGGCGTCGTTATTGGTGATCTGTATTCAGTCGTTTAGGAGATCCTAGGAAACAAAAAACACAGTTTACAAACTTTCGGCTTTATCATATTAGTAGAATAGAATTAGATAAAAAAATTGGTTGTCTGTAAAGTCGGTTTACTGACGATAGTTGAACGTGACAACGTCTTAAGAAAATACTGATGGAATGGTAGCATTTGATACTCGATCAAAACATGTAAATGTACTATAGTATAGCAGCTGTCCACGCAGACGCATCGCTCACTCAAGTAGGAGAGAGACGGATGTCGAGCGCTCTCGCTTGCACTTCAAGCCTTACATGGAACGCCTCAGAGCGCATGAAGAGGTAACGCCGCATGACGTCATGTTTTTTCGTGCGTGCAGCCCGCTCTATCGAATTATAAGACGTTGTCACGTCAAAAACAGAAACATCAAAGTGTAACATCACCCAATCTATTGATCAGGATGAAATTTGGCGAACTATTAGAACATTGCTTAACTTAGATAATAGGATACTTATTATAACAAAGAAGCCGCGGGCAGAAGTTAGTCTTTTATATATTAAATCATAATACTAATTTTGCGGCATTTAGATTACGAAAAAATATAAAAGTAAATGAACCAAGAGCGGCGGAATAGTATGAGTGATACACTCACGAATACATCTGATCGACTTACTGGGCTTATGAAAACAATATGGGTCAGGAAATTTCCTCACAAATAACATTACATTTTAGTTAAAGTGTTATTGTTTAGATCTTTTCCGTATTTATGATTATATCACGTAAACATAGGCTATTTGTACATAAAATTATACGACATAATGTTAATGGTATGAAATTGTGTTTACTGACCGCACATTAGGCGACGGCACGACCTCAACCCGCCATGTTGTGGTTCGTTTGTACAATATAAATATAGGTACAATAGACGTGCCACTCTGCAGTGCAACCGCAGTATTTAACGATATTAGCGTGTGAACAAAGCCGTAGATCCGAGCTCCTCAGCCTAAAGTCAGTCCTAAAGGAGTTAATTTGATAATATTTGTAGAGCACAAGCTGTTAACATTTCGTTCACTATAGTTTCTGTAATAAAACTTTGTAAATAGACCGAATAGAATCCAAGCCGAAAAAAGTGTTTTCGTAGGCCCTCTACGAAGCACCGTAGAGGCTCTACGGCGTAGCATGTTTCGTAGCAAGCGCCCATTTAAAATAATATAAGGTATGATTGGTATAAAATATTATCTGTGTAGTGTAAACAGTGTTGAAAAAATACCAATTGCATGTTGTACAGTATTCAAATATCGGTTTGTTCCGCCCAGACAACCAAACTTGACAACTGGTTGTCTACGCGGAAGAAATTTTCCGCGGGGACAACCAGTTACATGGGCGGAATTTTATTTCCGTCTACACATCTGCTTGGTAACTAGTTGTCTCGACGGAAAATTATCTTCCGCGGAGACAACCAGTTACCTGGACGGAATTTTATTTCCATCTACACATCTGTGCTCGATAATAATAATAGTCTTAAAATATGTCTTCTGTGGAAGTGTCAGTTGTCAAGTGTGTGTGTTGTCTGGGCGGAACAAACCCAAATATCACCGGAAGCGGATTTTGACAGTTTTAATGGTTTTGGCTGCGCGAGAGATTTCCTTTGAATACAGTTAAAAAATACGCTCCCGAAAAACGTAGCTTTTGGGGTATTTTCGGTGAGCAGTGGAAGCGGTTTTGTACCGGAAACCTCTTACTCTACAAGTAAAAGTTTTTTGTATCAGTTTTCAGTGGTAGGTACCTATTTTGCCCGCCATTTCCAAAACCTACGCTCCCTGCCTACAATGCATTAACATAAATAGAGCCAGGCTTTAAGCCTACGTGCTTCCATCACCGCAGATCGTGCGAACAATGCTCATGCAAGTTTAGTCACGTTTTGGACCAGTCCAATACTAGTATTGAATAAATACTGGCTGGCAATAAACAATCTGCACTGTACTAATAGAGTGTTTCCCCGTTCGACCCAAGATTTTTTTACCCAATAGGTATTTTGCTCCGTTCGACCGACAACATTTGATTTTAGTTCCCCTTTGTACCCACTACTTATTCCAAATTTGTATAGTTTAAATTCAAATAAATGACACAGTGAAACACCGATGTAAATGGGTCAGCAGATAAAAAAAATGTAGATACTTATTACAAATATATTTATGAATAAAATCAGTCTTGTTCATAGTTAGTCAAATGTTTGTCTACTAGTCTAACAATAACACTAACCAACCTTTAAAGTAAAAAACATACCTTATCAAATAAACATAGTATAAAAAATAGCATAACAGTGGTTAGATTCAGGTCTGGTAGGTAATTATAGTACTTTGATATTTACACCAAATACTTGTTTTCTAGGGTACGTACCAACTAATTGAAATTAAGGTACAATCTAAAAGATATACCTATAAATAGAAGCTAGAGTAATTTAACAGGTCATGTGACGTCATTTTGGTAGTCATTAAATCTGTTTAATGACTACCGTCAGATCATGTGACGTTATTTTGGTAGTTTTTACATAACACACGCATTGATATTGCGGTTCTCGCGTTACCTTACCACGTGAGTGAAGCCATGGGAACCGAAGCCACGGAAACTAGATCAAAATATACTTGAATTTATTGCAATGTGCCAGCTAGTCCTAACACTTTTATGTATCATCATCATCATCATCAACCTATATTAGTCCACTGCTGGACATAGCCTCCCCTAATGAGCGCCATAGCGCCCTGTCTTCAGCTTGCCGCATCCAGCATCAGCCTGCAGTCTTTCGCAGATCGTCATCCCACCTGGCTGGAGGGCGTCTACGTTTGCCTAGTCGCGGTCTCCACTCAAGAACACGTTTACCCCAGCGGTTGTCGGTTCTTCGCGAGATATGGCCGGCCCACTGCCACTTCAGCTTGCTAATTCTTTGAGCTATGTCGATAACTTTGGTTCTCTGTCGGAAGTAATCGTTACGAATCCTATCCTTCAGAGAGACTCCGAGCATAGCTCGCTGAGCGACTTTGAACTGGTGGACCAGCCCTACCGTGAGTGTCCACGTCTCAGCTCCGTAGGTCATGACGGGTAGGACGCACTGATTGAAAACTTTCGTTTTCAAGCATTGCGGTATGGATGACGAGACGACTCAACGTAATTTTCCAAACGCTGCCTATATAACTGGATCGTCTGCTTGGCCTCCTTCTCGAAATTGTTTTTACCCAACTGCAACTTGATTTGGTTTCTAGTTTTGTTAAAAACATCAAATTTTTATGTTTTTAACAAAACTAGAAACCAAATTCAAATGACTGAATCTTTGCACTTTATGACTTTTTTTTAAAGATTAACGGGACAAATAGTCAAAAACAGTCACCTTATCGACGCGTGACCTAAGAGACATTCGATGACGATGTGACGTAATTTTTCTCTATTCTACCCTAGACAACAATCCCTGTGCGGTGAGTATCTGGCGTAGCGCATTAGCATTGCCATACAGCCATTGTCTTGGGGACGTTTCCGACTGGTATTGATATGGATCAGTAAAGCTACCTACCTGTAGATTGTTTGCAACAGTCTGCAGTCAGTTTAATTGTATAAATTGTAAAGCTAGCAGCTCTAATTTGTTTACATTATCAGTAATTCCCCTCGGAAACGAAACTTTATGATATGAAAGCACCTTGGGATGATTCTGTATACAAAAGAGATATGGAGAAAATCCTACATAAAAAATTCAGTCTAATTCAGCCTCCTGTTTGAGGTCGGCTAAAAACATTGTAGCGTTTTGATATTTAATGGAAGAGATTATTCGGAATAAGCGTTGCTTTGTTTTCGTATAGCAAATCCATTATTCATGTCCAGAACAAAAGTTTGTCGACAGTTCGGCACTGAAATAAGCCTGGATTGAGCATTTTGAACCCTGTGGATATATATGTCCCTTCAACCAGATTATATGTACTTTGGTCGAAGTGGATAAGACACATTATTCAGATTTTCTGTGTTGTATGCTCATTGTGATTTTACTAAGTAGGTATTATTTTATATGAATAAATAATGATAGGCATCGAAGGTAAAACTGGTAGTTTTGTGTAGGTACCTTCCTGTCCTGCAACCATACGAAAGTCACTCTGTTTTCTGCTCTGTCTGTCTCTCTGTTTACTTTAAAAATGTACTCTAAAAGCGCTTGAACAACCGAGGACAGAAGCTAGTGGTAGGTTCTTTATAACTAAATACCATAATATTTATAATCTAAACAATTCGTGTGGGCTAGTTTTACCGTTTGTCAACGTTTGCGATTTGTAGACGTAGGTACCTGTTATTCTAAAGACGAAAGTTTATGCCGTTGTGAAGATGTTGCTGAAGACAACGCCAAAGCTACTGAATGGCTCAGGCTGAAATTGTGCACACATAAAGATCTAGACCTGGAGTAACATTATAGGCTACTATTTATTCCAAAACTAGTTTATGGCCGCGGCTTCGCACGCGTTCTTTCTACGGAAACGTTTAAAGGTGATTTCTATCCCATGGGAACTGATTTATGGGACAAAAAGTAATTTGAGAGATAAAAAACCTATGTTTGATTCCAGGATTAGAATTACATGTATGTAAAATTTCAGTCCGATCCGTTCAGTAGTTTTGGCGTGAAGAGGTAACAAACATCCATCTATCCAAACTTTCGCATTGATAATATTAGTGTGATGTGATACACATGAAAAGCGGCGGGCAGATGCCTAGTTATGTAATAATGTGCAAACATAATGAACGAAAAATACACAATTTACAGCAACATGAAGGCCTGAAACGTTCTCCGCATAAATTACGTAAAGCTACAACTTTGCCCATCTGTTATACGCCGCTGTTTTACCCCTCAATTTGTAAACTCGCGTTTCTGTCTTGTTATTAATTAAGTTTTATGGTCGTAAGTAAACCTGCAATCTTTTTACTTCTTATGTAGAGGTAATTTCGCCGGAGATTCATTACGAAACTAAATAGCGTTTTAAATTAATTGGGCTTATGCCTGTAATAATTTCTTAAGTAGCGCAAGGCGTGCCATTTTGTAAAAAGGATAGGCATAGGATTTCCCTTTTATAGGAGCGGGGCTGCGTTTTTGGACCGGCGTAAGCATAAATATCAATTTTTTGCTTATTTACAAGAAAATTACACAACCTCTGAAGCTCAATTGTTTAAATTGTAAATACTAGTGTAATTTTCTTTGTGAATAAAGGCTTCTGCCCTTTTAAAAAAACTTATGAAGAAACTGGTGCAAGGAACCAAATAATTAGTATTAACCTACGAATCGAAACATAAGTCTGAAGCGTCCCCAAGACGCTGGCTGTTAATTAAAATCCAAGTGCAGCACCATATACAGGTTATTGGTAATTTACTGACACTGCGTGAACTGCAGGTTCCGTACATCATCACGAACATGTTTGTGAAGACACCAGGTCAAAGGGGTTACGAAACGAAAGATATACCTAGTAAGTATTGATGGAAAATATTTTATAAAAACTATTATCGGAGCAAATCACAGAAGTGTGAAACAATTTAATGGTTCTTTTCAGTTTTATTCGTCTCCCGTCAGCTATCAAATTCGAATGTGAAATTTTCACCTTAAGTGTTTTGCTATTGTCTATTGTCTGCTATTGTTATCAGTTTTTGCAAAGTTTTCCTTTATACTAATACTAGACGATCGCCTCGCGGTTTCACCCGCGTAGTTCCCGTTCCCGTGGGAATTCCGGGATAAAATATAGCCTATGTCACTCCCTGAAAAGTAAGCTTCCTAACGGTGAAAGAATTTTTCAAATCGGTCCAGTAGTTTCGGAGCCTATTCAATTCATACAAACAAACAAACAAACAAAAAATCAAACCTTTCCTCTTTATAATATTAGTATAGATATCTCTTTATTCACAAAAAAAAAATTAGATTCTAATACCGGTTATAGTAAGAGCAAGTATGGAAAGGATTATGCCCTGGAAACTCAATATAAGAGCTTAAGCACTGGATTATCGGATGGATTGAGGCACAGTTTTGTATGAAGTCGCTAGCTTTTGCAAACATATAGGTAGGAGATAGGATGCGTCCATTAATTACGTGAGGCTTTTAGGGGGGAGGGCCTCGAGCCAAATCTCACCCAATCTCACGTGGAGAAAGGGGGTGGGAGTTTCGGCAAGTATCACGATTTTTTTCCCACGAATTTTAGAGTCTGTGACCGTGGTGGCGTTACGGCGGACTTACATTAAGATTACTGATGAAAACAGTTGGTGCCTATGATGTCTACCAAGTATCAAACACTTTTTGAATTTTAAGAGAAGGAACATTTGAAAGGTATCCAAAGGAGTCGAGACCCTAGGTCCGTGGGGTACCAAGGCTCTTCGGGTTTTCAAAAAACTATCTGAGCGTCTGGTCGAAGCGACGCGTGACCCGAGAGCTGGTGAATATCTGGCACAGCGTATCAGCATTGCCATACAGCGTGGCAATGCAGGCAGCGTCTTGGGGACGCTTCCGACTGGTGTTGATATGGATCAGTTGAACTATCTGTAGACTGTTTTTGGCTTAGGATTATTGAAAACAACCTAAATATACATAGTTGCACTAAAATACGCAGGCCTCCTCCTGACAAGCGCCTTATTGGCTTTTATCTCATGAGGAGTAATGCCTATAATCCCCACGCTGGGGATTATGCTAATTAACAAAAAATTGGTTGTCTGTAAAGTCGGTTTACTGACGATAGTTGAACGTGACAACGTCTTAAGAAAATACTGATGGAATGGTAGCATTTGATACTCGATCAAAACATGTAAATGTACTATAGTATAGCAGCTGTCCACGCAGACGCATCGCTCACTCAAGTAGGAGAGAGACGGATGTCGAGCGCTCTCGCTTGCACTTCAAGCCTTACATGGAACGCCTCAGAGCGAGGTAACGCCGCATGACGTCATAGCGAGGTAACGCCGCATGACATCATGTTTTTTCGTGCGTGCAGCCGGCTCTATCGAATTATAAGACGTTGTCACGTCAAAAATAAATAAAAAAATTGCTAATATCCCCATCTCTGTGTGCATCATTTTTTGTTACCTCGTCACGCCAAAACTAGTGAACGGATCGGGCTGAAATTATGCAGAGATTTTGTTCGTAGTAACATATACCTAGGGCTACTTTTCATCCTGGCAAAACACGTACGAAGCCGCGGGTAGAAACGATTTTTTAGTGAGGAACACCTCTCATTAACACTTTCGAGGCCCACAATGCACATATCCCTGTGTGGCGCACAGGGAACTGTGAGTTGTGGCGGCGCGGCGGCGCGGCGGCGCGTGCCCCTGCAGATAGCACCGCTGAGGTTGGTCAGTGAATGCATTAATCGTCATCACGACCGAACTATATCTATCATTCATGTTCCACCTACATCGAAGGCAAACCTTCTTCTAGACCTTCGTGTAACATCGTCAGCCACATCGTCATCTTCCATCCGGTAAGATTGTGGTCAAACGAAGATATCGACAAAAAAAAACCTACATTGAAGGCAAGCCTACATTAAATCAAAGGTTACAAAAACAGCCTCGCCAAGCTTCCCAATTATAAGCTACGAGAGAGCAATTACAATAATACTTGAACAATGGAATGGAACAGGCTAATGGAAAACCTCGGTGAAGAGTCTGCCTTTGTCTTGGAACCTTTTATATTATTCATAGTCTTTATACAGATCTAGATGAAACGTCCACAATGTTATGTTATCCCCTCCCTCCCTTCATTATCCATCAGGTACCTAAGGCTTTTAGGCAAATTGTAGCTGCCATTTTAATTACCTTTAGATAGCTTTCAAAGGTTCTTTCTCCTAAAATTCTATATCGTATTCTATTATGTATATCAGTCATCTAGTACCTATAACACAAGGTCTGCTTAGCTTGGGGCTAGATAATACTGTGTGGATTGTCCTGCATTATTATTATTTTATTTTTATTTATTCCTTCGTTTGGTAGAAAAAAAAATGATCTTGTACAGAATAAGGGAGATTTTTAATGTGTTAACAGCTTGTTTACCTTTTTTGTAGTGTGTTTTAAAATTGAGTACGTTTTCTTATAGCTAAATAGTTAACAAATTGCCTCGTTGGCCTAGTGATAGCGTCTTCAGCCGCAGATAATGGTATCAAAACCCGAGTCGAAAAAACATTGTTTGCGATTGGTATTTCTCCCCGGTGCCTCGGATAGCACGTTCCGCTGTTGGTCCTGCGCCCGACTTCTCTCCGGTCGTGTCGGTTTGCCGTCACATCGGATTATGAGAGTGAGGGAATGGACTGCCGTGGCGTGAGGACATCATTATCTAGCAAATTGCTCGATCAGGCTGAGAAGAGGTCGCTTTAGATTGTCGATGTCCTGTCAAACATACTCTGCCAATTTTGTTCGAAGCTTGGACGAACGAAATCACCCTCCCTAGATCGAAAGTAGTAGAACAATTGTCATTCGTCGATATGACATCGGCGCGCAACAGCACCCTCTACTGGGTCTTTTCAAAGTTCGTAGCAGCCAGTTTTTTCCTATACTTCACCACAGATATTATAATATTATACTAGTAGGGTTTTTTGGTAAACAGAGTTTTTTATTTTTTGGTTATCGCCTCATTCATAGATTTAGCACGCACTTATTCATTTCACCAAGGGTATAAAAACGATTTACATTATGTTAATAGAGCTCTCACTTCTAGAGTTCAAGTATCCAATTTGGTAGGCAAATTTCAGAATGAATTTTATCTAATAGGTACCTACTTATCTGAAGGTTAAACTTTCATAAGCACTTATTTTTAAGCAATGGGTATGGACTGAGTTACGACCTTTGTGACCTAGTGAGCGAACAGCTCACTAGGTCTATACTTAAGATGTAGAGTAGAGAGTAACGGGTTCGATTCTTACTGTGAGGTCAAATAATTATGATCAGGATAAATTCATTTAACAACTATTGTTGTTAAATAACGCATCTCTGTCTACACTATACAAACTAAAACATTTATAGAAGCATTAAAAAAACCTATGATAGATTCACAAACTGGCCAATCGATTTTTGAAATTCCTTCGTTTAACATAATAATAAGATAAAATAGGTGGTGGCGCTGATATTTCATTCTTGATTTTGCATAATGTCTTACATAAAATACATTTTGTTCTAATCAACTCATTTCACAAAGAAAATTACAATCAAATAATATAAATAAATTACAACTAGTACAATTACAGATAAAACAATTGAGCTAACTGCAGACTGTTGCTAACAATCTACAGGTAGCTTAACTTATCCATATCAAGACCAGTCAAAAGCGTACCCAAGACGCTGGCTGCATTTCCCCGCTGTATGGCAATGCTGATGCGCTGCGCCAAATACTCACCAGCTCTCGGGTCACGCGTCGCTTCGATCAGATGCTAAGATAATTTTTAAAAACCCGAAAAGCCTCGGTACCCCACGGACCTAGAGTCTCGACTCCAAGGGGAGCTGTGTAGGCTCTGTCGAGAATTGTCAATGAATTTATTCAACTCAAGAATTTATATTTCAAAGCAAACAGAACTCGGCTAAAGTAATATAAAATAGCTAAAGTTATATCAAAATAATGGAAGACGCAAGTTTTTACCAACCAAGTGAGAAACCATGTTCGGCTTTCCAAGTAGTTGCAAATGAAAAGTGCTTTTTATTTTTAGTTCCGAACTTCATACTTTTAAGGTTGATCGTTTCGTGCTGGCACAAGTTTTTTTTGTGATATATCACATCACACTAATATTATAAATGCGAAAGTTTGGATGGATGTATGGATGTTTGTTACCTCTTCACGCCAAAACTACTGATCGGATCGGGCTGAAATTTTGCATAGATGTTATTATAATCCTGGAATCAAACTTACTTTTTAACACATAAATCAGTTTCCATGGGAAATAAATCACCTTTAAACGTTTCTATAGAAATAACGCGTGCGAAGCCGCGGGCATATACTACTGGTACGTACATATTTCTTTTAAATGTTGATTTTTATCCCAAAATCTCTTATTTTCAAAACTGCTCTTTAATACCAATGGATTGAAGTTAGCTTTTTCATACGTTAGTAGAAAATTGGATGGGATTGGGCTGGCCACGTCGGTCGTATGCACCCGGAGAGATGGGCCCATGCTATAACACCCTGGCAGACAGAAGATGGGAGGCGGCGACGGGGTCGGCCACGTAAAAGGTGGCGGGACGATCTAGTAGCTTTTGACCCGGAGTGGTGGGAGTCTGCAAAAGACCGAGAAGTTTGGAAGGGTGCGGGGGAGGCCTTTGCCCAGCAGTGGGACGAAATAGGCTGAATAAAAAAAAAAAATGAAAATAGATTACGATTTGCGGCAAACTACTTTTCCCTTATTAGTTTTAATCCTTAAAGAAGGCAGAAAAATCAAAACCACATTTTTTTTCAAATAAACGATCAAACTTATTGGTTTAATTAAATTACAACGCCCAACGTGATGTGTGTTTATCTACAAAGTTAAATAACGGTAGAGGTATTAAACTTATTCTACATACAATAATATTTACCGAAAGGTTAAGGTTACCCTTTGGCGGGTACTGACCGGCGTTACACATTAGAATACAACCCATAAATCGATACAAAGGCCCGCCAGAATCATTCTATTTCTCTTTTCTGCGTACAATCTAAAAAGCACTCACAAGTGAAACGTCTAAAGGTCACATTACCATATTTCCGGAACCGCCTGGATTGAAAAATGAAAGTGTGTGCATTATTTACATAATCTCACGAAGCCCGGGCTTCGCTTCGCAAACACGAGCGAACAAAGCGGTTCGCTCATAACCCTGTTGTTTGCTGAGAAAATGGTGACGGAAATCTGGGCCCCGACTCAGAGACTCGAGTTTGGATTCGTTTATTTCGACTTCACAAGTAGTCTTAGATGATATACAGCCTGTATATCATCAAACTCAATGGGGTTACGTCGTTATACTATAGAGATCCCAGCCGGAAGGTGCGGCTCCATCACCAGATCAGAGGGGTGAGTCTATTTGACTGTTGTAACGAAACGTGACGTTTCTTTTTTGTATGGGATTTGCGTAGAGTTCCCCGTCCGCACGATAGAGTACAGGGTCTAATAATAGAGCCAGAAGGTGCTATGATAGAGTACAGGGTCTAATAATAGAGCCAGAAGGTGCTATGATAGAGTACAGGGTCTAATAATAGAGCCAGAAGGTGCTATGAAAGAGTACAGGGTCTAATAATAGAGCCAGAAGGTGCTATGATAGAGTACAGGGTCTAATAATAGAGCCAGAAGGTGCTATGATAGAGTACAGGGTCTAATAATAGAGCCAGAAGGTGCTATGATAGAGTACAGGGTCTAATAATAGAGCCAGAAGGTGCTATGATAGAGTACAGGGTCTAATAATAGAGCCAGAAGGTGCTATGATAGAGTACAGGGTCTAATAATAGAGCCAGAAGGTGCTATGATAGAGTACAGGGTCTAATAATAGAGCCAGAAGGTGCTATGATAGAGTACAGGGTCTAATAATAGAGCCAGAAGGTGCTATGAAAGGTGGGACTAAAGTTTATAGTTCTTTAAAAGGTTGTTTTAAAATCATTTTTCTGACCGTCTTATTTAAGTATAAAGACTGGACTTTATTTAAGAATAAAGACTGGACTTACTTGGAATAAAAATCCAATTAGGCCAAGTATTCCAATGTGGAGTCGCCCCGTGACCACGATCGCTGGGGTTGTTGTACATTTGCCACAAAGTAAATTCGTCACGAAAAAAAGTATGTGTAAATTCGCCACACTTTTATTTTATTATTTTTGGTTGTTGTAAATTCGTCACAAAACTTTTTCCGTAGAGACAGCAGAAAAATACACGTTACTCCTACCATGACTTTTTGATACCTTTCACGGTTTCAGACTTCCCCTTGGTAGCCCAGAAAAAAAACACCGTATATAAATCATCAATAAAATATATTATAATCACAGTAATAATCACATTTTCGCATTTAACCTTATATTTAAATAAAATTCGAAATAAAAACGTGATAATTTTTAATGATTAGGATTTCAAGGATTAACATTACTTATACCTACATAGACTATATACTATATACTTACTTAGACCTTTGCCCAGCAGTGGGACAAAATAGGTTACATAAAAAAAAAATACCTACATAAAAATCACAGTTCACAAATGGCTAATTTGCTCATAACAAATACAAATATAATGTAACGCGGTAGAAACGTAGGGGAAATAAAACAAAAGGTACGCGATAAATACCCGATATAATCATTAACTATGTTAACAAATCGCGAAAGTTTAAAAAGTTTTATTCCAATGAGGATTACAGATTTATTTGTAGAGTAGAAATTAAACCAGATTCTGTACACTTTCTCCCTAAAAGGCAACCCCGAAAGAGGAAAAGGCATTTCTCAATAATATCATGTGAAACTCGAAAAATATATTTATTCCAAATTAGGTTGGCTACGCAGTTTATCACCCAATTACTAGACTCTCGGGATGAGATCTTATTTCCATGGAGGAATATTTTTTTCTTATTTTATTAGATTTTCTATTTATAAAGAGGCTAGATGGTACCTTAAAAAAAATGGAAGCCTGCTGCTTTCTCTGATTTCCGTCCTATATCCATTCTTCCTTTCCTGTCCAAAGTTCTTGAACGCCTTGTCCATCAACAACTTAGCTCCTTTCTTTCCATAAATAATCTCCTCAATCCCTTCCAATCCGGGTTTCGACCAGGCCACAGTACTGTGTCTGCGTTAGTTAAAATAACTGACGACATACGCTCTGGCATGGACGACGGAAAAGTAACTGTCCTTTGTTTGCTAGATTTTAGCAACGCTTTTAATAACGTGGATTTTGATATTCTACTTGGAATATTACGCTCTCTAAACGTATCTCCAGCAGTGGCTGACTGGTTTCGCAGTTATCTGCATGGACGTCGGCAACGTATATGCATTGATGATGTGTGCTCATCTTGGTGCGATATTTCTGCAGGCGTGCCTCAAGGCGGCGTTCTTTCACCTCTCCTTTTCGCTATCTTCATAAACTCTATATCTCATAAAATAACTTCATCGTACCACCTCTATGCAGATGATCTCCAAATTTACACGCATGCCTCGGTAGATCAACTATCATATGCTATCTCCGCAATAAATGAAGACCTGGACCGTATTCTTGACTGGAGCAAAAGTTTTGGTCTTAAAGTCAATCCTGCAAAAACGCAGGTTATCACAGTAGGAAGCTCGCGGATGATAGCTCGGGTAACCTGGAGTAGTCTGCCGTCCGTGATCTTTGATGGGACTCCGGTGGGGCAAAGTGAAACGGTGAAAAATTTAGGTGTCCTCATTGACAGGAATCTGTCGTGGGGACCTCAGCTCTCTGAAATCAGCCGTAGGATGTTTGCTTCAGCTGGTTCCCTTCGAAGACTACGAAACTTCCTACCTATTGCCACTAAAGTTTCTCTTGCACAATCTCTTCTCCTTCCAGTTCTTGATTACGCTGATTCTTCCTTTCTGGATCTAACTGAACAACAACTTGACAAACTTGAGCGCCTGCAGAATGTCGGGATAAGGTTTATATTTGGCTTGCGCAAATATGACCACGTCTCTGAATTTCGCAGGAAGCTCAAGTGGTTACCTATACGGCTTCGCCGAAATAGTCATATCCTTTCGCTTCTCTATAATATCTTATTTCTCGCTTCTGCACCCCCTTATCTCAAGGAACGTTTTACTTTTCTTCATCATTCTCACGCTCTTTCTCTGCGCTCTTCTGAAACTCTTATGCTTCAAGTCCCTGTCCACTCTACTTCTTTCTACGACAACTCATTTACTGCCCGTGCTGTACAGCTTTGGAACACGCTGCCAGTCTCAGTAAGGCGTGCAAAGTCACTACCAATATTCAAGAGTATGGTAAAGGAACACTATTTGTCCTGCTGTTACTGACCACAACCTTGTTTCCTCATTATAAAATATAGATGTTTATGTTGTCACTGAACGTATACCTGAGTCCCTATGTATATAAGTAGTTTATGTAAGTATATGTAGGTATATATATAACTTTATGTGTTTAGTGTATTTTAAGCGTAGTATTATATTAAAAGTATTTATTTATTTAACCATCATGAGCACACAGATCCCCTAGTACTATCCAATGATCCTATCCATCCACGGTTGTCTGGTAGAGATCGCTCTTGAGCGATAAGACCGCCACTTGTCACTTAGTTTTTAAGCTGTTTTGTTGTATTGTTTCTATCTATAAGTGTGCAATAAAGAATTTTCTATCTATCTATCTACCTTAAAATACCTGATGGTTCCAGAAAAGTCTCGATTACTATTTTGGACTAGGTACCTGTCCATGAAATCCACCACCATCACCATCATCAGCCGATATTAGTCCACTGCTGGACATAGGCCTCCCCTAATGAGCGCCATCAGCATCTGCCTGCAGTCTTTCGCAGATCGTCATGACACCTGGCCGGAGGGCGTCCTACACTACGTTTGCTGATTCGTGGTCTCCACTCAAGAACACGTTTACCCCAGCGGTTGTCGGTTCTTCGCGAGATATGGCCGGCCCACTGCCACTTCAGCTTGCTAATTCTTTAAACTATGTGGATAACTTTGGTTCTCTGTCGGATGTATTCGTTACGAATTCTATCCTTCAGAGAGACTCCGAGCATAGCTCTTTCCATAGCTCGCTGAGCGACTTTGAACTGGTGGTACACGGCTTTAGAAGGTGAATTTGTTATTCTAGTAGGTCGCTGACTTTACATAACCTACTCGGTTAATTAGCTAGGTCAATTTAGAAGAACTTTCTCTAACTTTGATCTAACTTTCTAACTCAACCTTACCTTCATCTTTATTAACACCGTTGCAATGTTTTGAAGTTTATTAAAAGGGTTATCTACTTAAGAGTACACAAAAAATTAGTTATTGTCAAGATGATGTAAGAATTCTACCGATTCACCCAAATCTGTTTAGGAATTATAGTGGAATAAATAAACTCAAATATATGCGGAGTGGATTTATTAGACGCGGCAGTAAGGGGAGGTACCTTGACCGGTGTAGTTACCAGAGAATGGTCTCAGAAGACTATTTTTATTTAATATTTTTTTTCTCATCTTTCACAGATTTCCAAAAAATCTACGGTTCGCAAAAAATTTGCATTTTACACGAAAACTTTTTTGATGCCAATCGATCTTGTTTCTTATACTGATCAAACACTTCTATCAGACCAACTAAGGTTGGAGTACTAAAAAATTCGGAAATCGAAAAAACTTTTCTGCGCGTGTAAGAAACGTTACGTGAAAACAACACGTCAAAACTCCTCTTTTTAGTCGGGGGTAAGGTACCTAAGCACAACCTAAGTACATAATATAAAAAGGTTCCTTTCCAATAGGGTATTCATCAAAATGAAACAGAAGGGTAACAAAAGGTCTACATAAAGCTCTGAGGCCCTAGGATGAGTTTTGCTCAGTTTACGAAAACCATAAAGGTTTTCGTTTCCTTTCTTAAATTTAGCGCCTTGCAGCACCCTTACAATAGTTTCATACGAACTCGATTATAGTTTTTGTATGATTTAAGGCGATTTGTTGCATTTTGTAACGACGGTGACCTCAGTGGCGCGGCGGGCGAAGGTCCACCTGTGACGCAGGAGGTTGCGCGTTCGATTCCCGCTACGGAATAAATGTTTGTATGATCTACAGATATTTGTTCTAAAGTCATTTACAACGAGATATTTACTGATAACCGTGATACCGTGATCATGCGCCATGATCACGGCGTGAACTGTGCCGAAATATTGGAAAGCTCAAAAGTCAAATCACGGTTAACATCCCGTTGTAAATAACTTTAGTGTTAATAACCATGATGTATTCAAAGGTTATTTGTTCTATGTATAGTAAAAAGTGTTTATCTATGTTATGTATATTATCTTTATTCACAAAGAAAATTACAATCAATTAATAGAAATTAATTAGAACTAGTATTTACAATTGAATTTCAGACTGTTGCAAACAAATGTAATGTATTGTTTTAAGTATATGTATCAGTTATCTAAGAAATCATCTACTATCGCAAAAAATTTCGACTTTGACGGGCTTTGAACCCGCATCCTTCCCTCAGTACGGGAATGTGCTAACCAACTACACCACGAGGTCAAGTGACGTAGGAATCATTGCGATTTTCTACGGACTCTAGCGCCGTTAGCTCCACCTACAGGGGAAACATTGAAGTTTATCCAACCCTGTTCAGAGACTAAGGTTACATTTAGATCAGTTATCTAGTAAGTACCTATAACACAAGCTCTGCTCAGCTTAGGGCTAGATGATGCTGCGTGATTTGTCCAGCAATAATTTATTTTACCATTACAACATTGACAAATCAGCGGTACTAAACGAAAAATTTTCCATTTTATTATTGTTCAAATCAAACTCATACTAGCTACTCTGTTTTTACAAGAGGATCAGTCTTTCACTTCTCATTACGTTTGTCCTAAGCATATACCTTTTCCATTTCACTTTGATGTTTGTTTAATTTATTCTTCCGACTGGTGTTGATATGGATCAGTTGAGCTATCTGTAGACTGTTGCAACAGTCGGCAGTTAGCTCAATTGTTTCAATTGTAAATACTAGTATAATTTTCTTTGTGAATAAATGTCTATTTATTCTTGTTCCATCATCTTACTGTGTTTTATGTTTTTTGTTATTCCTTTTCAGAAAGCATACCTCTTTGTTTCGTCATCATAGGGCCACCGCTTAACGCATTCACTGTCCAGCCTCACGGGGCTGGGAGAGATTGTCTGCGTCTTGGGCTATGAAAGTATTAGTTTAGTATATCCTTACCTCGCATCACCTCAAACGCCTATATTGGTCCACTGCTGGATGCAGGCCTACCCCTGATAAGCGCATTATCTATCTTTTATCTCATGGGGGTAATAATTGATGTTGATGTAAAACTCGTGAGATTGGGTACTAGCTAGTAACTACATCTCAATCTCGAAAGTGGAACGCTCAAATTAGGTCCAATTTAGGTCCACCCACCTCAGTCATAGTCGGAGTTCGTGTTTCCCGTGTGTATTGTTGTCTCGAGGTAGGTTTTTCCATCTTTGTTTTTCCAGTGTTCTCTTTAATTTTTATGTATTTTAAGGTTTTTTTGTTATTATAGTGCGTAACCCCACACTAAGTGTAATTTCTAAGAAATCAAATAATATCGCAAAAATTTTCAGTACGGGGATGTGATAACCAACTAAACCACGAAGTGTGACGTGGGAGTCGAAAATCTCTGCGACTTCCTACGGTCTCAAGTCCCGTCGAAGTCGAAAATTTTTGCGATATTATTTGGTTTTTTTATGTAATTATTTATTTTTGTTTGCATGTACATTCATTCTTAGGTCTAAGTGAATGGTTAGTTATAGATTTATCACTAGGTAGGTACATGCACCCTGGAAGGTTATTATTTATTTATTTATTAATGTCACACAGGAAAATAAGTTTCATACTAATAGAATTGATTTTTGTATCGTTTTGTAAAAATATCATGTGTATGCATATGCATGTCTTGGAACTTACTCATATATTAATTTATTGTTCATAACCATAGTTATAAGCAATAAATATAAAATGTAAACTATTTTGCTTGTTGGAAGAAACGGTTATTGGACGAATCGCGTTTTAATTGTAATTGATCGAACCGCGTTTTTGGACGAACTACTAACAAATGCTTTTTTTGCATTGATTCGATTGTCTTCTGTTTTGTAAACCAATAAGGTAAAGAAAACAAAATAAATGTTGATTTATTATTTGTTCATTATTTAATTAATTCATAATTCTTTATTGCACAAAATTGGTACAAGTATAACATTTTACAGGAAAAATCATGGCAAAGGCGAGCTTAACCCTATAAAGAGTTCTCTTCCAGCAAACCTTATTGGGAGAGAGAGACAAATTTGTAAAAGTGGGTACATGTGCTTAACCAAAGGATACAAGATTTAATTTTAACCTACTTATTAAATAGACTACTACATAATATAATACAATACATAAAATACTATAACTTAACAAATACTATAGTTATATATGTACATAAATAAATTAAATAAATACATAAAATACAACAGAATCATAAAGATAGGTAATGCTCTTTGACTTTACGCTTGAAAATGAAGAGAGAGGGGCTAGCACGAATATCGTGTGGGAGATAACTTATCTAGAGTTTCTCTGTGAATACCTACGTACCTACCTTTTCAAATTCGTACTTATTTTCAAAGTCTTGTACTACCTACATGCTTAAGTTTTAATTGTACCATGTTTTACGGAAGATCTTAAATACCCCTATATCCAGGATCTTTTGTAAAACGTGATAAACGTGAATACCTAATAATGGTTTTGTATGATTGTTTTTATTTGGTCAATTATTTATTTGAGTCGCTGTTCAAAATTAATAAAATTTTAAAATAGCGTTAGAATGGTTTTAACTTAGCACACTTAAAAACCCTACCATTTTTATTGTTAACTAGCTGCTGCCCGCGGCTTCCCACGCGCTTTTCAAGTAGCTTATATCCGTCCTCGGAATACCGTTTACCACCATGCTAAATTTCATTAAAATTCGTTCAGCCGTTTAGGCGTGAATAAAATTAGTAAGTAAGTATAGATGATTGTCTTACTAATAATATTTTCATCTATTTTCATTGTAAGTCGGAGACTTTTGTACGTTTTCTGTAAAATTATTATGTATGAAGCCAAGCTAAAGCTAAATATAATTAACGTTTTCTCTACGGATGTAATCTCATTCAGAGGTACATTATTGTGTTTATTTTGGTAGCTCTTAATTAAGAGGAAAATATAACAAAAGAATCTGCGTTAAGAAGTAAGAAGACAAACTAAATTGTATTTATTTATTACCGAAAACGAAAAAGAACTTTGCCGGTATTAAGATATAACTTGTATTTAATTCTTATTATAAAAGTTTAATCTTGTCTCTTGAATAAAACTCGTTAATATCAGTATTTCAAGTCACTTAACATCCATATTAGGTACATGACCTAATAGACTATGCTCATGACGGAAATAATATCTTTTTATCAGCACCTCTACCGTACAAAGAGAATTTCACAAAAATCGAAAGTTTCGTAGAAAAAACCGACACGGGCGTCGCTTTTGAACTTTTTTCGCCAAATAAGAGGGCGAAGGCCTAATAAATTTAGCTAAGAACCAAATAGGAGACTAGAATTTTGAATTTTGGTACCTCAGTTATAAAAATAGATTCAGCCGTGTCGATGCTTGGAGGTCATAAACAGTGGCCGCCAACCACACGTGGGTGTTTTTCGAAAAACATAACCGCGGTTAAAAGTAATACTTATTTTTGACATAAGTAGGTTCTCACAAAGTTACGATTGATTATTGGTTTGTCGATCATTAACCGTTATTTTGAGCTCAACCTACTACTGATCTTTTATCACGAAAAGATGGCAAAAAGTTAGGTATATAAAATAAATAGAGGTATAAACACCGAATGGAAGTGCTGAAGATTCCTAAGGTTTATAATATAGATTGTTAGTTATTTATAAAAAAAAAATTGAATTCTTTATTCACTAAAAAAATTACATTTACAAATATTCTTAGAAATAAGAAAAAATTGCCAGAGTGCGAGGCTTACGCACTATAATAACAAAAACCTTAGAAAATTACAATCAACTAATAGAAATAAATTGAAACAATTGAGCTAACTGTAGACTGTTGCAAACCATCTACAGGTAGCTCAACTGATCCATATCAATAACAGTCGGAAGCGTCCCCAAGACGCTGGCTGCATTGCCCCGCTGTATGGCAATGCTGATGCGCTGCGTCAAATACTCACCAGCTCTCGGGTCACGCGTCGCTTCGACCAGACAGTATACAGTATAGGTAGTATATAGTAGTAATCATGGGTAGTATGTAGTATATAGAAGTATAGGTTAACACGTGGAAATTTATGTTTCCCACTTTCTTAATTTTTTCTTGCTATAAACCACACGGAGCCCGAGACTTTTCCAACGAATGCAAAACCGTGGAAATCGGTTCGTGCGTTCTGGAGTTATAGCGTCAGGAAGGAAAACCCGACTTATTTTTATATAGTAGAAGATAACTTTAGTACTATAAACTCAGCTTTTATATCAGCATCCCGGAAAGAGCTTAATGCTAATATAGCTTATTATAAATTCGAAAGTAACTCTTTCTGTCACCTTTTTCACGCCTTAACACGTTCAGCCGTTTAGGATCTATATAAGATATGGGATTTAAAAAGCGCATGCGAAACCCTGGGCAGCAGCCAGTCACACTTATATTATAAATACGAAAGTTTGGATGGATAGATGGATGGATGGTTGGATGTTTGTTACCTCTTCACGCCAAAACTACTGAACGGATCAGGCTGAAATTTTGTATACAGGCAATTATGATTCTGAAATCAAACATTGGCATAACCAAACATACCTTTTATCCCATAAGCCTGTTCCCATGGGATAGAAATTACCTTTAAACGTTTCCATAGTAACCGCGGGCATAAACTAGTTTATTATAATTATTATAAACTGGCTGCATTCTTACTACCCGTTGTCCCGTCGGAATAAATCATTTTATACTACACCTGCTCGGAAAGTTGCCTATTCCTTTTCCATATATAGAATAGAAAGTATGTCTTTGCAGGCCTATAGGAAACCGGGAGGAAAAACTCTATGGAATTTCATTTCTCACGTGTTTTAGCGGGAGGAAAAAGTGTATGGAAATCTATTTCTAACGTGTTATTTTTTTTTATTTCCTAAAAGATCGGCCGGTAGCTATGGTTATTTTCGTTCGATCAAACGACAAAAAGTTTTTACTTCAAGTCCATTAGGCCTCCTCCGATTTCCGAACAATATTTTGAAAAAAGAACCCCAAGGCCGGCGCGGTCAATGAGGTTTTACCAACATCATTGGGCGCGGTAAGTTCTTCTTTGAGTTTCAATAACTGTAATAATTTTAATATAAATTTCAGTTAATAATTAATTCTGCTTTTTATTTTCCTCGAAGGTGTAGTATAAAGCACTATTTATCACTCTGCAGAAAGTGCGATTCCTACCTCGTGTGTTTTAAGGCCAAAACGACACACTCGGTAGGAATTGATCACTTTCTCGCCTTGGTGTAAAATGCACTATTCCCGCGGTAAACAGTAGCCTATGTTCATCAGGAGTAATGTGGGTTTCTAATGGTAAAATAATTTTTCAAATCGGTCCAGTAGTTTCGGAGCCTATTCAATACAAACAAACCAGCGATCAAATCTTTCCTCTTTATAATATTAGTTTAGATGAGATATTATTAAGTACCTCCTGAGTCTTTCACCAGACGTGGAATAATGAAAGTCAGTATTATGTTCATAAATATTTATCCTCTACGTAAGAGGCAAACCGAAAGTAATATAAATTTACATAGTTATGCGAAAATCAGCGTTTTGCTCTTCGAGCAAAGCTTTGCGCTGAGCTATTGCCTTTTTGACAGCCATATAATTTTTACGAATCTGTACTTTTTTTTTAAATTATTATTTATTTATCCGCTCAACCGTCCAGGGCAAACATGGTTGCAAAAAAAAAAAGTTTTTTTGACTGCATACGCTGCAGAACTAAGGCTCTTCGATAGCTTATCTATGTGTGGGCCCCATTGAAACTTATTATCTAAGGTGATTCCTAAGAATATACAGTACTTTCTACTATTTCTAACGCTTCTCCTTTAACATTTACATCACCTTCACTTGTTTAACATTAGGTTTCTACCTAATGTTAAACAATGTTAACTTAAATCTAATACATTTTGTTTTGGTTTCGTTTAGGAAAAGATTATTGACACTAAACCAATGGACTACTTTTGAGATTGCATTATTCACATCGTCGAAATTTGTGTTTTTGTCGTTTCATTTTAAAAATTAATGAAGTATAGTCAGCAAACAATACAATCTCGTGATTATTCTTGACAAGATGAGGCAGGTCGATAACATAAACTAAAAATAGGAAAGGACCGGGGATAGAACCCTGGGATCCCCATCGGGGATGATACCTAGGCTACACGTACATTCAATTTAGCAAATGCTGGGTAAACTTAGCTGAAATTGGTGTTTTGAAGTTGTTTAAGCCAACAGCAAACCATCTGCCTTATTGTGTTACCCAGAGGAATGAGGAGCGCTGATAAATTAGCAACTTGGCTAATTTTGAACTGAACGCGGTGAAATAAAGTTTAAATTGGAACACGCTCAACCGGCGTTATGTGCGGAAAGTTACGTACTGTTAAAACAAATTGAAGGCGGCAACGTAACGGTTACATAGCTGTATCGGGCAAAAGTTGAAATAAAAATGTTTTTAACTGAGACACCCTCTACTATAATATGTATTTGCGGCCAAAAAGAACTCGACAACAACACAACAAAATGAACGACAATCTAATAACAAATTCTACGGTAAGTTACGTACTGCTAAAACAAATTGAAGGCGGCAACGTAACGGCTACATACCTGTATCGGGTAAATGTTGAAATATAAATGTTTTTACTTAATATGTATTTGCGGCCAAAAGAACTCAACAACAACACAACAAAAGGAACGACAATCTAATAATAAATTCTATAACTGCAGATAACATTTATATTTATACCTATGTATTTCAATGTTATCTGCAGTTAAGGAATATAAACAAAACAGCTGTGCTAACTGCAGACTGTTGCTAACAATCTAGAGATACCTCAACTGAGGATATTAATTCTCAATTAAGTAGGTAAATCACACTAATATCACACTTCACATAACACTAAATATTATAAATGCGAAAGTTTGTTACCTCTTCACGCCAAAACTACTTATCGGATCGGGCTAAAAAAAAAATACAGTTATTTCTAGGCCTGGAATAAAAATTGGTCGCTCATCGTATGTAATTATGATAATGATAAATCAGTTTCCATTGGATATAAATAACCTTTAAACGTTTCCATAGAAACAGCGCGTGCCAAGCCGCGGGCAGAAACCAGTATTAAATAAACATTGTGTTTGTGTGGGTAACCTTTCCCCAAAGTTATCTCCATACTGTTATTACGTCATAAATATTAATGTTTTTTTTTAGCTCGCGATAAAACAATTTTCACGCTCTCGCCTCTTAAAATGTTTGAAAAGGTCAGAGATGAAAACGGTATTTTATTTAAAAAACATTATTTTCAAACACCCTCACAATCTCGTTTTATGTTTAATTAAACTCAAGTTTTTGGTAAACCTTCCCTTAACCTTAGCACAGATAATAAAATACTATACTAATAACCTTAGTATTCTTATACAGGGTGCCACGGAAAGTGTGTACTAAGCCAAGAGTGGGGATTCTGGACCCCTAGGGGTCCAGAACGGGGGGAACTGGTTAATAACGACTTTTTGAATTTTGTATATTTTTTTGTATTATTATTTCTTCCTATTCGTTTTCTTTAACACGCACTCTTGCATTATTTGATATTTCAAAATATTTCACAAATCTTGTTTACTTGTTTTATCAGCAAAACCAGTAATTTGTCATTAAATAATTACACAATATTTTTAAAATTTTATGGAAATAATTGTACTTAAAATACACGAATATGAAGAAAAAAATTGGTTGTCTGTAAAGTCGGTTTACTGATGATAGTTGAACGTGACAACGTCTTAAGAAAATACTGATGGAATGTTTTGATCGAGTATGTACAAATGCTTTTGATCGAGTATCAAATGCTACCAGCATTTGAAACTCGATCAAAACATGTAAATGTACTATAGTATAGCAGCTGTCCACGCAGACGCATCGCTCACTCAAGTAGGAGAGAGACGGATGTCGAGCGCTCTCGCTTGCACTTCAAGCCTTACATGGAACGCCTCAGAGCGAGGTAACGCCGCATGACGTCATAGCGAGGTAACGCCGCATGACGTCATGTTTTTTCGTGCGTGCAGCCGGCTCTATCGAATTATAAGACGTTGTTACGTCAAAAAGTCTGCAATTTTTTTCAGAATAAGGAAATAATTAAATTTAATATAAAATAAAGCAGTACCTAATGAAATATCAAAAAATAGTAGTCCGAACATTGACCTCCTCGACGTCCAGTATCACCCCTTCAATGAGTCAATGAGAAGTACCCTATAGGTTTTGGTCCATGGCGAGAATCAAAAGTATTTTTTTTTGTGAACAAACTACAAATTTACTGTTTTCGGATTTTTTCATTTATTTGTGCTATAAGGCCTTGCTGCTCGTTAAATTTCATAATTCTAGATCAACGGGAAGTACCCCTATAGGTTCTGTGATTCTCTTGAAAATTTCAAAATATACGGACATAAACGGCTGTAACTTTTGAGTGCGTTGACTTAGAAGTTTTAATTATATTGCGGCTCCAAGAGGTTACGGACTTGAGCATTTGACGTTAATTTCAACTCGATACGTCCAGCCGTTTCTGAGAAAAGGGGGTTGACAGACTGACAGACGGACAGACAGACAGATAGACCGACAGACGGACAACAAAGTGATCCTAAAAGGGTTCCTTTTCCCCTTTTGAGGTATGGAACCCTACAAATGGCAAACACTCAGCAGATGCTATGGCAGGATGTATCCTGCCATAGCGCTGGTCTTCCGTGGCGGCCAGAAAACTGCACAACTATCTGTCGTTACGACGAAGTAGTAACGTGCCCTAAGGACTGTAAAAAACTCCTAAGGAAACTAAAAGTAGCATTTTGTCGCCGTCTAACTTATTTAATCTGCGCCATTCTACTCGATAACTTGTTTTACTTTAATCAAGAGTATAGTATAGCTTGTGTGACCCCACTCGAGCTTTTGACCTATTTTCTGGAATCCATGTTGGCATAGCTGGATGTAGAGATATGGCCTATATAAGATACTAGCTGACCCGCCGCGATTTCATCCGTGTGGACTTGAGTAGTAGGAGTAATGCACATCCGAGTAATATAAATAAATAAATAATAAATAAATAGTGCTGGACAATTCACACAGCATTATCTAGCCCCAAGGTAAGCAGAGCTTGTGTTATGGGTACTAGATAACTGATATACTTAATACAATACACTAAATAGATAGATATTTTTTATTATACATAGAAAACATCCAGAACGCCCTTGACAAATGTCTGCAGATCGTACAAACATTTGTCCCGAGGCGGGAATTGAACCCGCAACCTCCTGCGTCGCAGACAGACCTTCGCCCGCTGCGCCACAGGGGTCGTCAATAAAATATAACCGGAGTACCAGGCGTTTGAAGCCGCAGATAGAAGTTTAGGTAGGAACATAATAACCGAAGAATGTGAATTTAAAATAAAACTGTTCTTAGTAGGTACTTACGTCCTAAACAAAATTTTCATGAATAATTTCAGCCATGTAGTTTTTCTAGATGTCTTTTCTAGATTTTCTTGATAAGTTAGAGAGTGGCCTAACTTTAAATCCACACCTTTAGGGTGCGAATTTCAAAAAACCCTGAAATACGTGTCTGTTTATTTTAAGTCATCTTCTTACCCTACAAATTTTGACGGGCCAAAAGTTACGGTTCTGAAATTATTATAAAAATAAGCTTTGACCCCCTTAGAGAATTTCCAAAAATCCGTTCTTAGCGTGCCTACGTCCTTAAAGGGACCTCCAAATTTCAGAGATTTCTTGATGAGCCAGTTTTTTCTTTCTTTTATATACTATACATAATATAGCACTCTATATATTATATAGATGACCTACACTCGGTCAAAGAAATATTGGTGGAAAAAATTTAACGACTCGTATTATAGGAGTAAATCGTAGAAGTTCTAACCATTTTTTGTTTGACAGTGTTCATTAATCATCATTTCATTGGATCTCGTTACCTTTCGAATTCGAATATGCACCTTCGCGTGTCCAATAAAGCGGTAATGAAGTGTTTGTTAATCTTTTAGTTGTTATCAGTTGTTTTCCTTAAGTTTTCAAACATTGTTGTTGACAAAAAATACATTGTATTGTAGATCCAAGTAAAGTGACGTGTAAATAATGTTCAAGCAATGCAGCCAGCGCGTCTTGAAGACGCTTCCGACTGGTATTGATATGGATCAATTGAACTACCTGTAGATTGTTTTCAGATAGCTTACTCGTTTCAATTGTAAATACTAGTTCTATTTCTCTTTGTTTTTCTTTCTCTTTTTTTGTTTCTGTTATTTTTTATTTGTTTAGTGAGTTGCAAAAATTATCAGTAAATAAATTCAAACAAATTGTCAAAACCTTGCTGTGCAAAAAGGCTAACTATAAAATATCAGATTATCTAGAGGACAAAAAAGCTTGGGACGGGTTTTGCTCCAACTCGAAAATTAAACTAACAGGCTAAAGGTTTCTTCGTCGCTTCTTTACTTTAATCTACATACCGAAGCGACAGAAATCAAAAAATATCACTTTATTTCCGTGTCAGTGATTAGTTTTATATTTTGACCTTTTCTAAGTGTACATTTATTGTATTTATGGAAATAAAGAGTTTTTGATTTTGATGATTTTTGATTTTGACTGTAATTTTCTTTGATAAGTAAGATAAAGATAATTTTTGTGCTTATTATTATAACCAGTTCTGTATTGTCGCAGGTGCTGGGCTCGGACACAGAGTGGCACTTCGCGCACCGCGGGCTGCCGCACGCGCGCACGCGCAGGTCCATCGCACACACTCGTCTCTTGAACCAACATCCACTTGTAAGTACTATTGGACATTGTGGTTTAACACATTGCAGGACAAAGTGCTTCGTATTCTAATCTCGATTTTTAATAATCTGGTCGAAGTGACGCGTGACCCGAGAGCTGGTGAGTATATGGCGCAGCGCATTAGCCATACAGCGTGGCAATGCGGCCAGCGTCTTGGGGACGCTTCCAACTGGTAGAATAGAATAGAATAAAAAAACATTTATTGCCTTAATACAGAAAACACAACATAAAACTATACTTATACTACTTAATTAAAACTAATAGACTAAGGCAAAAGGAGTAAATTCAGCATTTTGCTGTAATGCATTATTACATACATTATTACTTGTATTGATATGGATCAATTGAGCTTCCTGTAGATTATTTGCAACAGTCTGCAGTTAACTATTGTTGTTTCAATTGTAAATGTGCGCAAAACTCTAATCTGCTATCTACATTACTTGTAGGACCTAGAGTGTATTAAAAACCCGAGTGTTTCGAGCGTTACTAGCCACCTTATACTTTTTACTTTCACGTTGTTCATTTTTAAACTCAATTTAAAGTGGCGCAGCGCTTCAGCATTGCCATACAGAGCGGGGCGTCTTCGGCCACCGTCTTCGGTCAGTGTTGCCAAAATTTGCAGCTATCTCTGGGTTGACTGAAAATACCTTGGCTATAAAAATGTAAAGGCCCATCCGCACTGCAAGCCTAGCTAAGTTAGTCAAACAGTTCTATTAAACGGGCACAAATTCGTGAGTGTGGGGTTACGCACTATAATAACAAAAAACACAGTACACATTGGTCGTAGATGGTCTCCAACTTGCGCACATAGTGCTGCGTTTGTCCTAAATGGTCTACGACTTTCGTAGGTGGTACTACATTGGTCGTAGATGGTCTACGACTTTCGTAGGTGGTACTACATTAGTCGTAGATAGACAAGCGACTTTCGTAGGTGGTACTAAATTGGTCGTAGATGGTCTACGACTTTCTTAGGTGGTACTACATTAGTCGTAGATGTTTTACGACTTTCTTATACGATGCTATCGAGGGCAGTAATTGTCAATAATAGCATTAACAAAAGTACAGTAATCGTCAATAATAGCATCAACATAAGTAGCAATCTACAATAGTATACTAGTAGTATAGTATACTAGTAGTATACTATAGTAAGTATACTATATTATGATTACTGCCCTCGTAAACAATACATAAATGTGATTTAAAAGGCTGTATGTAAAGAAAATGAATAAAATTCCCAGGCGTCGACTTCGCCAATCGACTACAATATATTCGGAACAAAACGACAAAGCTGTCAAGTAACCTTTTGATGTTATTGTACTAACATTACGATCTGATAGGGTTCGGTCGTTGGTTTAGGCGATTTTCTTCGAATAGGTATCAATTCTTTGTTCAACAAACGACGTCGAGACATCGATATCGTTCCTCGCTTTTGCGTATTATTAATAGCAATAGACGTCTGGGAACGCCTTTTGAGCAGAAAAGGCACGAGATATTTGCGTCTTGACGAGCTATTTATGAAGAATGTTTGGCGGGAAATTCTTTGAGAGATATTTTACCCATAAACATCTGCGCAGGTAAGGAGTTTATCTTAGGATTTTATCGTACGATGCCTTTTTCTGGATGGTAGAAAATAGAAATGAAACAATTATTATTACGATTATTTTTATGATTATGTTTCAAGGTTCTTTTTAGTGGGAGAATTTTATTTGTTCTTTTTAGTTTTTATGTGCAATTTTTTTACAGTGGAGAGACTTTATTAGTCTAAGATTTTTCGTATTGTATCTCTTTGTACATGTATATTATAATGAACTGTCTCCCCTACAAATAAAAAAAAAATTGGTTGTCTGTAAAGTCGGTTTACTGACGATAGTTGAACGTGACAACGTCTTAAGAAAATACTGATGGAATGGTAGCATTTGATACTCGATCAAAATATGTAAATGTACTATAGTATAGCAGCTGTCCATGCAGACGCATCGCTCACTCAAGTAGGAGAGAGACGGATGTCGAGCGCTCTCGCTTGCACTTCAAGCCTTACATGGAACGCCTCAGAGCGAGGTAACGCCGCATGACGTCATGTTTTTTCGTGCGTGCAGCCGGCTCTATCGAATTATAAGACGTTGTCACGTCAAAAAATCTTAAGAAACACTGTGGCTTCAGAGCTTGGCGGCCTTATACCCAGCAGTGGGTGAAATCGGGGTTTAGATAATGATGGAGACTGTTTGAGACCACAGTTAAAATAAATATTCATGACAAAGAAGAGCTTTGTACGTGTCTATTCCGCTCTTCCATGCAGATCCACCTTTGTACCAATTCAATTTTAACCGAGTGCAGTGCAATCATGAGAGATCTGAGGAGTGAGTCTATTTAACGTTATCGAGACGTGATCGAGACGTCTCCTTTTCCCATACAATTTGGTACAGCGCCTCTATCGTGCAGAACTACGCAAATCCCACACTAAGAAATGTAACTAAGAAATGATACCGGATGTGTTTGAGAATCTTTTTTGGATGTGATGGGCCTTTGAAAAACGAACGATACTATTTATTTAGTGACGAATTACATGACAAAGGGCGCTTTAAAGATTCTGGCCCTAAAATCGGTCAACATTTTTTTTTTTTTTTTTTCAAAATCACCGCGTACAATAAAAGTTATATGTTCGGAGAGAGGACACTAAAACAAATAAAAAATTGATTGTTTGTAAAGTAGGTTTACGATCGAGATGTTTACGTGATAACGTCTTATTGGTGATATAAGGATTCCGCGTGACAAGTTTCACGGAATGACTGGCAGCGCTCGAGATGAGACGGGAGATCGGTCCGTCTCTCTCTCGTTATACCTGCGATCGCGCTCGTGAGGTTTTGGTGTGACACAAGTTTCTGAACATGTCACCCGACTAAAACGATTTTAAAGACGTTATCACGTCAAAAAAAAACTGTATTATAATGTCCTAAGGAGTTAGGTTTCAAGATATTTACATTTCAACAGAAAAATATGTTTATTTTCATCTGTGAATATCTCAAAACTCTGACGCTTTAAGACATTATTTCAAGATATTTTGACGTGATAACGTCTTTAAAATCGTTTTAGTCGGGTGACATGTTCAGAAACTTGTGTCACACCAAAACCTCACGAGCGCGATCGCGGGTATAACGAGAGAGAGACGGACCGATCTCCCGTCTCATCTCGAGCGCTGCCAGTCATTCCGTGAAACTTGTCACGCGGAATCCTCACGAGCGGAGGCTGGCATAGCGTTCGAGTGAGTGGACCGATCTTCCGTCTCTCTCACTCTAGCGGCATACAAACGAATGGAGATTTTCTCGTGCGGTTATATCACCAATAAGACGTTATCACGTAAACATCTCGATCGTAAACCTACTTTACAAACAACCAATTTTTGATTTGTTTTAGTGTCTTCTATCCAAACATAACCATAATTTTTATTGTGCGCGGCGATTTAAATAAAAAAAGTTTTCGGGCCATCCTTCATACAAAAATCTTCAATCCCATTTAATATAATGTACTTACATATTTAATTATTCGCGTGTATGCGAGTCAGGTGTGGCCGAGACACGACGATAACGTCGAGCGAACGAGAGACCTCGAAACGAGACTAGTGCACCATGTAAAAACTCGTTCTCGGCCTATATCAGGTGTCTCACCGACTGACAGCATCGTTTCCAAGAGTTCCCTTTACAACGGTAGGTATACCACTCAAATGTAAATGAGATCCCTGAAAGAGGAAGATCCTGTTCAAACAGAGGTTTTTATGGATTTGAAAACATTGCAAATAGATTATAAAATGTTTTTAAAAGGGTGCTTGAAAATGAGCGATAATGGATGGAACCGTTTTGAATTAAAATGAGCGGGAAAAGAGCGTCGTGTTTGCAAACGCGCGTTAATGCTCGCGAAATGTCTGAATGTACATAATTAGGTTTTGTGATGGATACCTACTGAAATGAAATGATTTTTTAAGAGAAAAGCTGGCAGATAGTTCGATCAGATTAAAAAAAATAAAGAGGGCGTTGTAGCGTATCTACCTAATCCAATAAAATTTGTATACTAACGTAACAGTAGGTATACAAATTCCTTGACCTAATCTCAACTTCAACTTCTTTCTTAATGGCGCCGCTTGCTTTTCGCCACGACTCTGCTAGTGTCTGTGTCAGGGATAAACTTCGCAAACAGAATTTAATCGGTTTCACAAACTAAAATCTAAACCTTCCTTGCCCTTGACTTTCGTTTGACATGACATTGGTGCGCTACAAATATTGATTGTAAATAGACTTTTAGTAAATATAAATTATTACATAGGTACTATAAATAAATTTAATTTATTCAGTCAAACTCCATATTATTAAGGCCGATTCACACATCAGTGAATTCACAGTGAACTTCTAATTAGAATTGTTGATTAACAGATACTGAACTGTGACTTTAGTAAATATAAATTATTAATATAAATAAATTAAATTTATTTTGTCAAACCCCATATTATTAAGGCCGATTCACACATCAGTGAATTCACAGTGACTTTCTAATTAGAATTGTAGATTAACAGATACTGAACTGTGACTTCACTGCTAAGTGCAAATCGGCCTTTTTGGTTTAATTTTTTTTTTCGAACTACTTCGATGAGTTTCTATCCCATTCGGATAGCGAGCGGCTCATAAAATGTTATGGATTTTATGTAACATTTTGGTATTATTTTCCATCATTCCCATTTCAGCGCCTTGTAATAACAGCTGTGGCAGTAATTCCCCGGACAGATTGTCAGATTTGGAGGAAGGTCGACAGTGTGATCCATCAAGCGTAATCCGCTGCCTGGCAGATTATGTAGCCAGCTATTATTGCTGAGATTACGCCAGAAATAACCTTTATTTCAATGGAATTGATAACGTGTTTATACAGGATTATTGGCAACTCACTGACACTGAGTAAACTGCAGGTTCTGCCGATCACCACGAAAACGTTCGTGAAGATATGTCAACGACAAATCTTTATTCTCAGTATTTTTAGTGAATCGCCACGTCATACAAAATAATGTCCGAAACCCAATAAATTAGAAATAACAAACTAACTATAGCAGCTCCCGGCGACCGACGGCGCGACGCGACGGGGCGGTATACCAAATACCGGTCTCCCACTCCTTTTAAAATCCACATCATCATCATTGGTCTGGAGGTGCCTCCAGAAGAACGTGCGTTCTTCACGACAATTGTGTGCTGATAATAGGTCCAGGAGCTGGAGAGATCCAGCACCTCATTTCCCAAAGTGATAGTGGTATTTGAGTTACCTACCTACTGTGATATAGATAAGATCCACAATTAAATAATTTGATTTTTTTTTTAAACTAAGAAACGACTTGGAATTCCTTCGTTTTAAATAGATAGATAGAAAACACTTTATTATACCACCCAAATACGGAGAGATCCAGCACCTCATTTCCCAAAATGATAGTGGTATTTGAGTTACCTACTGTGATATAGATAAGATCCACAATTAAATAATTTGATTGTTTTAAAAAACTAAGAAACGACTTGGAATTCCTTAGTTTTATTTAAAATCTATTTAGATAGATAGAAAACACTTTATTATACCACCCAAATACAGAGGAAACAATACAGAGAAAATGCTCAAAAAAGGAAGGGCGGCCTTGTCGTTGAGAGCTATACTTTCAGCCAACCTTGTTTTAAAAAGTTTTTTTATTTTTGAGGAATAAACTAACCCCTCGGGAACAATTTTTTAAGAGACCACCTCGGGATTATCTTCTATGCAATTGCTGAAGAATGGTTTTTAAGCAATTGCAGCTAAAGAATCATTCGCAAGCGGATCGAGAAATCGGTCCATAGATGACGGAGGAATTTGACAAACATAGGTACAAAAATACATACATACATCCGATCGTAGAAGTTTGTCGAAGTCAGTTAAAAAATACATTAACCGCCGACGGTTGCACCAGTTTTCTTCAAACTTAGCTAAGAACACTCAAACAAATTACCTTTCAAACAACAAAAAACACAACCCAGGAACCTCTTTCCTATGTTCGAAGCGTTCAAGTACTTACCTAGTGTGACCGTACCTTTAACTTAACAAGTGTGTTAGAATAGAACCTACGTACTAAAGAACGGGATTGAAAATGATGTCATCTCGCATGCTCTCCCGCTTTACTGTGGAATTAAACAAAAACCACCAATCATTCAACATTTAAAAGCGTTTTGAATGGCCTTCGTAATTTGCAATTGTGGCAAAGACCACTAAAACGGCTTTCAAGGACATTGAAAAGACTTTCAAATGTCAATTAAAGGATGGGCGGTTGTTGCGTAATCGCACAGCAGCTGATAAGAGGTAACAAACATCCATATTCATACATAAAACTATACCAGATATTATAAATAAATAAAAATAAATAATGCTGGACAATTCACACAGCATTATCTAGCCCCAAGGTAAGCAGAGCTTGTGTTATGGGTACTAGATAACTGATATACATAACAATATACGAGTACATAGATAGATATTTTTTTATTATACATAGAAAACGACCAGAACACCCTGAACAAATATCTGCAGATCGTACAAATATTTGTCCCGAGGCGGGAATCGAACCCGCAACCTCCTGCGTCGCAGGCGGACCTTCGCCCACCGCGCCACAGAGGTCATCATATATATTATGTACATATAGTTTATATCTATTATGGTAAACGTGATTAGTAACCAGTTATTATTATTATTTTTGAGTATTTTGTAAATTTGTATAAGTACTTACTGTTTCTATAAGTGGGAATTTGTTAATAGCCACCTGTCTCTTCACACATCGCTATTATGTATACTGTGCTGAAAGATCCCCTATTATAAATAAATAAAATACACATCCGATATCAACTACTGAAGGAGTATTGGGCGGAGTGTTGGGCGGATTCAAACTGAGCACAACAGCTGAGCCAGCTTGAGAGATGACGTCATTTTCAATCCCATTGTATAAATAAGCAGGTTATACTTTACGTTGGTTGAAGTGATAAATTGAAAAAGTATAAGGACCCAGTGTGACCGTACCTTAAAATTTCTCGTTACAAGATTAGCAATTCTCATAGTGCTTTCAAAGAAAAGTTGTTTTAGATGGAGATTAACGTGGTGAATGCATAATTTATTTAATTCAGATGGTTTTCTTTATAAGTCTAGGAATCTCGGGCGGTAACATCGCGTGCGCCTGCTAAAAAAAAAGTTAGTTTCTTTTTTAAAATGCATGAGAAATGAATGCAGTAAAATATTAAGATGATGTTCGGCGCTTTACTGGACCTACTCCGAAAGGAAAATCAAAGTTTCTTATTCGTTGTCGTGCAAAACCAACTCTTATGTCGCTTGCATAAAATTGGCGTTTGCAAGGAAACGAATCAGAAACATCGATTTCGTTTTTATGAGTACGGGCCCTGGATGGCGACTGCTGGCGAATAAGGTACAACCGTGAGCTTTACAACTATTACCTAGAGCCAAATGTCGTAAAGTTTATAAAATACATATTCTCTCTTCGATGGGTTGGTAAAGTAGAACGGATGCAAGACGACAGAGCTCCGAAGCGTTTCCGTCCAGGTAACTGGTTATCTCCGCGGAAGATAATTTTCCATCGAGACAAATAGTTACCAAGCAGTTGTGTAGATGGAAATAAAATTCCGCCCATGTAACTGGTTGTCTCCGCGGAAAATTTCTTTCACGTGGACAACCAAATGTCAAGTTTGGTGGTCTGGGCGGAACAAACCTCTTCTGCGAGGCAAACCTGATAGCCAAAGACCCCCTGAAAGACCGAAACTCAGATGGCTCGATGGAATCCAACAAGACCTAAAGGCAATTGGAGTGATCAGCTGGCAGGAAAAAGCCAAGAATAAAATCAAATGGAGCAAATTACTCAAGCAGAAAATGGCCCAGCCGCGGCTGTAGAGTCAAGATGATGATGATAATGTTCTGAATGCATAGGTACCTACTTATTGAGTAAGTAAGACTCGAATTTTAAAAATATATGTTAGGAACGTTTCATTTAATTTATTTTTTCCCCCGTAGGTACAGGTTTAGACACTTGATGTCGTTATCTAATTTACTATTGCTTAAATAAACATTATACTTAATTATGATTATTATCACCAATCTCGCTCGAAAACGGTGACTTTGCTGCTCAAAAATAACGTCAGTAATTTTATATACCTACTTAGGTACATGGTAGGTATATTATAATGGGGTTGTTTATTAAACAGCTTTGTTTATCCGCAAAATAAGGACTTGTTGTTAGAGAACAGAAGAGAGATAATAATATACTTACATACATGCTTGTAGACTATAGAGCATCTAGACCCTGGACAAAAGTAAAGATATTACACAAATCTGAAAGTATGATGAATGGATGGATGCTACACGGATCAGGCTGAAGTTTTACATAAATGTAGGTCTAGACCTTGGTATAACGGAAAGGACTTTTATCCCATAAATCAGTTCCCACAGAACAGAAATAACTGTCTATCTATAGGCTCCTTTATATCCCGAAACCAACGCACGCCTAGCCGCGTACAAAAACAGGATTATAATAAACATATTATTAAATTGTAATAATATTTGTTGGATGACGAGTTATTTGCCAACGAGTACGAATTCGGGTAAATGTTTTCAAAGCCAGCATCAATATTAGCTTCATATTTGCATGACTTGTTTAGTTATCATTATGCTAAAGCTAACAAAACTTTGTTCCCCTAACTCATCCTTCTTGACTACGTAGGTACTCTAACCTCCTGTCGGGTCTTCATGGACCTACCTATTTCGGGTTATTCCAGTTTTCCCCCTTGAAATCCCCCTTGAGGGGGATAACTGGAAGTCAAAAAAATGAATTCCAGTTTTCCCCTTTGAAGATTAGCCTTAAGCGGTGTAGCTCTAAGCCTGGAATAAAACACAGTCTACTTTTTATCCCATAAATCAGTTCCCGTGGGATAGAAATCACCTGTAAACGTTTCCATAGAAACAACGCGTGCGAAGCCGCGGGCAGAAGCTAGTTAAGAATAATTTTAAGATCTCTGTACCTGAAACATTTAGATAAATTGAATAAAATGAACGTGCCTTCCTTCAACAAGGAATTAAAAAATAATAAAATCTAAACTAATCCTAAATCACATCAAATGACTGTTCTGAAAATTATCCAGATAAACCTCTGGTTTATAATTTCTCGCCGCTGATTGAAGCGGTGCCATTTATAACCGGAAATTAGAAACAGATAATCCAATTTGTTGCCTGTCCGGTTGACGCAGCCTATTACGATCTAATCTCGCAGATAAACTAGCTATCTCCTATACCTATTTATCTTCTATACATATATCTCGTATAGTACCCACCTATCTATCTATGATTACGTTGATCACTCGTCACTTTCGCTATTTCCTCTCCCTCTATCAATGGTGCAAACATAACTAACCAGTTACGTCTGCACCAATGATGGTGCAAATATAACTAAACAGTTACGTCTGCACCATTAATGGGGCAAATCAATGCATGCAATGGTGCAAACGTAACCGCGGGTCTCTATCACTTCACTTTCTTATAACGTCAGTTTCTACATCTAGTCAGTCTAATTATCTCGTCTCATGCCTATTTCGTATCTTTCCCTACTTGTCCGACGAAAATGTATCATGTACAGTAGGACAATGAAATCTCTTAATGCATAATAAGCACCCACCATTGGCTTTTCTATGAATGGATTTGTCTAGATACTCGTAGCGTCACAAATACGGCTTCTTTTGTTTTTTATTCAAATACAGCTAATGCGAGGCAAAAATAGTGAAGCCGCATGCACAGTCTTCGCAGCAGTGGGACAGCGGCTTAATAAAAAAAAACATTTATTTCAGACTACACAAAAAATCAATTTAGGTCCTTATTATGTTAGTCACAAATTTTTCTTAATTCTATGTTAGTAGTAGTCATGAAAATACAAGTTTATTCAAACACTGCAATCGCTTAAAAAAATCATTTATTTCAGACAACACAAAAAATCAATTTAGGTCCTTATTATGTTAGTCACAAATTTTTCTTAATTCTATGTTAGTAGTAGTCATGAAAATACAAGTTTATTCAAACACTGCAATCGCTTAAAAAAATCATTTATTTCAGACAACACAAAAAATCAATTTAGGTCCTTATTATGTTAGTCACAAATTTTTCTTAATTCTATGTTAGTAGTAGTCATGAAAATACAAGTTTAATCCAAATCCAAAATCCAAAAATGCAGTATAAATATTATTTTTATTAATTATTTTATAACGCTATTCAATTATTATTGAATTATATTGAATGCTTATTATTGAATTATATTCAATTATTATTGAATTATTTATTATTAATTCTAATCTATTTTTTAAGTTATAGGTACATTTTAAAAACGAAATGTATTGTATAGCAAGGTGATACATAGCAATATATGTACACAGTTTTGACTTGTAATAATTATTATGAATAAAGACTATTATGACTATTATTATTAGTCATGAAAATACAAGTTTAATCCAACACTGCAATCGCTTAAAAAAATCATTTATTTCAGACAACACAAAAAATCAATTTAGGTCCATATTATGTTAGTCAAAATTTTTTCTTAATTCTATGTTAGTAGTAGTCATGAAAATACAAGTTTAATCAAACACTGCAATTGCTTAAAGATGAAACTATTTCATCATTATTCGATTACAGTGCTTGAGAAACGATTAATGAGTGATACACTCATAGAAACAACGTTCTTCAAAAAGTATGTTCATTTACTGAGTCAAAGATATATTGAGGGTACAGCAGAAAAAAATTAATTTCGCCATCTCAGTTTGAAAGCGTGATTGCTACAAACCCTGTGATAATATTTCTGTGTAATTCTTTCTATATATTTATTTCCTTTCTCACCGCCCCACCTCAACGTATATTGGTCACTGGCAGGAATCCCCTGATAAGCGCCTTATTGACTTTTATCTCATGGGGGGTAGTACCTTTAATCCCCACGCTGGGTATGCGGGTTGGGGATCTTACTTTAATACCTACCTACCATTAACAAAGTTTTGGATATCTGCTAAAACCTTCACTACATAGTATAAAACAAAGTCGCTTTCTCTGTCCCATGTATGCTTAAATCTTTAAAACTACCCAACGGATTTTGATGCGGTTTTTAATAGATAGAGTGATTGAAGAGGAAGGTTTATACCTCTATGTATAGTAATAGTAGTATTTTATTGCACCCGTGCGAAGCCGGGGCGGGTCGCTAGTAGTAAATAAATTACACAGGGTAATCAACCACTATACGGACCACAAACTCAATTTGTGTCCCGGATTGGCTGTATAGCGCTGATGAATCCCTAATAGACGGAGTTTCCAACTGAAACTAGCGAAGCGAACGTGACATTATGGGCATAGAAATAGTTTTCACTTCTGTACGTGGTATTTTACATAATAAAATTGAATGCCAGTGTAATTAAGCAATTATTAACATGGTGTCCCACTGCTGGGCTAATGCTCAAGACATAAAGTTTTTCGTCAACATTTAGACGTTCACCGCTGCGCATGTTTCCCCAAAACGAGGGGAGTTTTCTTAGCCAAAATCACCTTGCTTGGCAGACGGATTTAATTATTTATTCAATACTAGCTTCTGCCCGCGGCTTCGCACGCGTTGTTTCTATGGAAACGTTTTGAGGTTATTTCTATCCCATGGGAACTGATTTATGGGATAAAAAGTCGCCTATGTTTGATTCCAGGGTTAGAATTACCAGTATGCAAAAAAAAATCAGCCTGATCCGTTCAGTAGTTTTGGCGTGAAGAGGTAAAAAACATCCATCCATCCATCCATCCAAACTTTCGCATTTATAATATTAGTGTGAAGACACCAAAGTAAAATTTTTGTTGAAATGTAAAACCTGGTTTTATTTAGCAACAAAAAAACAACAACAACAATACGACAAATTACAACTAGTAAATTGTTGAATTATTTAAATGCCGTGCTAGCAACATAGGCTACACTCGTGCGAGAGACTGTCCCATTTCTATAAATGGGAGACCCCGTACGCACTGGCGGCGTTCAAACTAAAATCGTCGCCGAGAGTATAATTTTTTATTAAATCTCCTTCATTGACGGTGATTTTTAACCCACACTCATTTGTCCTCAGATCCACACAGTGGTCCAGCAGACCGGCTTCAAGCGCGTGAAGCGAGGGTATCGCTACAGCCTCTCGGATGCATTCCCCTCGGCCGTGAAGCGAGTTGAGCGCACCGCCTCGGCCAGCGACCCAAAAGACCCTTACTTCCCGCTGCAATGGTATGTGGTCTTTGAACACACTTACTTAAGAGGGCGCATTGCGCGCCATTTTGTGAAAAGGATATACATTGGAATTTCGCGTTCTTATGAGTAGGACAGAAATCAAGTTTTTGTCACAGTCACCAGAAAACTACACAACTTATGACGAAACTGGTTCAAGGGTCCAAATAATAATTAATAAAATAACCTACGAATAAATAAAAATAATAAATAAATAATGCGGGACAATTCACACAGCATTATCTAGCATCAAGCTAAGCTGAGCTTGTGTTATGGGTACTAGATAACTGATAGACATAATACAATACACTACATAGATAGATATTTTTATTATACATAGAAAATATCCAGAACACCCTGAACAAATATCTGCAGATCGTACAAACATTTGTCCCGAGGCAGGAATCGAACCCGCAACCTCCTGCGTCGCAGGCGGACCTTCGCCCGCTGCGCCACAGAGGTCGTCAAACGAATCAAAACATACAACTATTATTATGATTATTATAGCGGGGGTGTAAAACGTAGGTTGAAGTAAATAAGGCCTTAACTGAATTCGGCGAGTTTTCCAGGTACTTGAAGAATACCGGTCAAAACGGCGGGAAACCCAAGCTGGACCTGAACGTGGAGGCTGCGTGGGCGCAGGGGTACACCGGCGTCAACGTCACCACCGCTATTATGGATGATGGTAAGCAGTCTTCGAGTCTCTTTCATATAAATAAGGTCTGTAAGGGTCATGAGGGCGTTCCACCAGAGCTGAATTAATAAGAGAACAGGTCTATAGACGTTCGTGATACATCGTCAGTTATATCGTCACTTGCCAGGTGAGTTTTGCGGTCGAATGAAGGTTTCTTCACGATACAAAAGAAATATTTATACCGAATACTCAAAAGCAACCACAATAATTTGGCGTGTTTTAAAAAACGATAAAGCGACTCAAATTCTTCTATATCATTTTAAAAATTAATGTATCTTTTAAAGGGCAATGTATACGCTTCTACAACAAAACTCCTAGTGAGTTGCAACAATTATCAGTAAATAAATTCAAACAAATTGTCAAAACCTTGCTGTGCAAAAAGGCTTACTATAAAATATCAGATTATCTAGAGGATAAAAAAGCTTGGGACGGGTTTTGCTCCAACTCGAAAAATAACAACTAACAGGCTAAAGGTTTCTTCGTCGCTTCTTTACTTTAGTCTATATACCGAAGCGACAGAAATAAAAAAATATCACTTTATTTCCGTGTCAGTGCTTAGTTTTATAATTTGACCTTTTCTAAGTGTACATTTATTGTATTTATGGAAATAAAGAGTTTTTGATTTTGATTTGATTTGATTTTGATTTCTAGTGGCGACATCTAGTTAAAATTCGAGTCTAAATGACGATGACACATTGCGGTATACCCTATCCAGTAAGAAAAGAATTTTCAAATTGGACTACTCTTTAAAAAGTTATGCGTGGTAAAACATTACAATCAGTAAGTGAACAATCAATCATCCCCTGTTTTCCTACCTACGTTTAGGATTATTTTTCAAATTTAAATGGGACCACCTACGGGGTATACCCTTTCCAGTAAAGAATCGGACTACTCTGTAAAAAGTTATGCGTGGATATACATAAAAAATATATAAATATACGCGTCGACTTGACGACCTCCTCCGTTTTTCGTCGGTCGAAAACGGCACTAAGCTCCGAAATCACTACAGATAGCAGTCATTCTACGACAGATTTTTATGGATACGTTATAAAATCGTTTGTTTTTATAGCACTTCGCTTCGCTTATCTCTGGTGGAAAAATCTGAAAAAGCCATGTGAGCATAAAATATATTATGAACATGATAGAAGAACAATAATATAACGTACTTGTTTACTATCATTATTTACCTCAAAAACACTCAGAACCATGAAACCAGAAAAATCAAAATGCCTCTACTCCAAATAAAAGGATTACGGGATGGATTTAAGTAATTTCATTTCGAAACGAAAAGATTTCTCATAAATGTTAATACCTTTGAACAGAAAATGAAGGTTGAATTTAAATCTAAAATATTTTTCTTGGAAATAAGTCTTACTGAATCTTAATTCGTAGGTACAGTCAGCTGACGTAAGATGTTTGACACTTAACTACAACATTATTATCACATACAAGCTTACCTTTACATTTTTAATAAGTTAGTTCCAGTTATTCACACATGCACAATAGAGGCGCTGTACCAAATATCATGCAAAATTAGAAGAAGCAAGAAGAAAGAAAATCAATTTATTGGCTCACACATAAAATATACCTACAATAATAATTTAAAAATCCTTAAAATATATACAAGTATTAATATTAATTTAAATCTCGCCACGCTAGCCTTAACGACATCATCCGGCGGGCCTTTGTCACCGTTAACGTACCAGCTATTCTCGAACCGAATGGTCTGTTGCGTGACGATGGTAAGAGGCCCGACGGTATGACACTAGTCCCATGGGAGTTGGGGAGGCCCATTGTGTGGGACGCTACATGCGTCGACACACTTGCGCCTTCCCATCTTCCGAGGACATCCGTGAGGGCGGGTGCGGCGGCAGATTTGGCCGAAGATCTCAAGAGGCGCAAATATGCAGGTCTCGACAGAGCCTACACATTTGCTCCCCTTGGAGTCGAGACCCTAGGTCCGTGGGGTACCGAGGCTCTTCGGGTTTTCAAAAAACTATCTGAGCGTCTGGTCGAAGCGACGCGTGACCCGAGAGCTGGTGAATATCTGGCACAGCGTATCAGCATTGCCATACAGCGTGGCAATGCAGCCAGCGTCTTGAGGACGCTTCCGACTGGTGTTGATATGGATCAGTTGAGCTATCTGTAGACTGTTTGCAACAGTCGGCAGTTAGCTCAATTGTTTCAATTGTAAATACTAGTATAATTTTCTTTGTGAATAAACCTACATTTTTTAGTATTAATTAAGAATTTATATATTTTATATTATTTTCTCTAATATATCCACCTACAATTTCGACGATTCCCGACTCATTCGAATAAATGTTCTTTGCCATAATTATAGCACAGGACATTTCATTCGAATGAGTATCTTCTAGAGAAAAAATATATTTTCTCTAGTAGATAATTCCACCACCCCTCGACTATATCAAATTGCGCTCACCCTTGGAGTAGAAAAGTGTCAAGTGACTGTAATCACCCACTCTACCGTATCTATTGCACAAGAAGCTAGGTAATTACTCGGAAAAGGTCACCAGACCACTAGAGAAAATTGAAAACTCTGAGCCATTTACACAAGGCTAGTTTCTGCCCCAGCTTCTTATTCATTTTTATGGGATAAAAGTATACCTAATGTTAAACAAAGCCTAGAACTACTTGTATGCAAAATTTAAACGCGATCCGTTCTGAAGTTTTGACGTGAAAGATAACAAACAAGCATTATATTAGTGTGACTAGTTTCTTTGATAAACTGCGAGGAATGGAAGGAGAAAAGAGAGTCATTTGCCAGGCAGTGGGACAGTAACGGCTGAAAACAAATAAACATATTATAATAGTGTCTGCTCGCGTTGTTTCATGGGATGAACAGAGTAAGTTAAGTATCCTATAGACGTGTTATTCCAAGTCAACAAAGACGTAATTATAAATCTTTGGAATCGCTTTTAGGCTATTTCTATCTGGTAGGTACTTTAAATTAGTTCTTCCGATTAGGAACTGCAGACTGATAGCAAAAACGTTTTTAAAATATAAGCCTTGTAGCCACAGAAACGTATCGTATGCTGAAGTTTTTTAATTCACTTTATTTGCGTCATATCATTATTACAAAGCCAGAGCTAAAAATTGGTTGTCTGTAAAGTCGGTTTACTGACGATAATTGAACGTGACAACGTCTTAAGAAAATACTGATGGAATGGTAGCATTTGATACTCGATCAAAACATGTAAATGTACTATAGTATAGCAGCTGTCCACGAAGACGCATCGCTCACTCAAGTAGGAGAGAGACGGATGTCGAGCGCTCTCGCTTGCACTTCAAGCCGTACATGGAACGCCTCAGAGCGAGGTAACGCCGCATGACGTCATAGCGAGGTAACGCCGCATGACGTCATGTTTTTTCGTGCGTGGAGCCGGCTCTATCGAATTATAAGACTTTGTCACGTCAAAACACCAATTAGTATAAAACGTACGTTAAAGTCTGTTGGCCCCGCAGTGCAGCGCTGCGCTTTAAAACAACTAAAGTGTTGTGTCCACTTCTCAGTGGATTTTCTGAAGTAGTATTTTTAGCTCTCTCCCCTGTGGCTGGAGTCGACGCTGAGCTTGACATGGATAGTCAGAGGTGTAGGTATGTATATATACTCACTGAACGCTTTTCACTTCTGCCACTAGTGGATACAGATTAAAGTTAACCACTTTATTTACTACTTTATTCTACCCGCTTTGCACGTGTTCTTTAGGGATAAAAAGTAGCCTTTAAGTTATTTCAGTTCTAGAACCACGTCCATGCAATTTCAGCCTTATCCGTTCAGTGATTTTGGTGTGAAATGTTAATCCATACGCATTAATGACTTAATACATATTATCAAACTAGGTTCTGCCCGCGGCTTCGCACGCGTTGTTTGTATGGAAACGTTTTGAGGTTATTTCTATCCCATGGGAACTGATTTAAGGGATAAAAAGTCGCCTATGTTTGATTCTAGGGTAAGACTTACCTGTATGCAAATTTTCAGCCTGATCCGTTCAGTTGTTTTGGTGTGAAGAGGTAACAAACATCCATCCGTACATCTATCCATCCAAACTTTCGCATTTATAATATTAGTGTGATTTGATCACACGATGATTTGATAATATTATGTTAAAACATTTATACATTTTAATGTTAGATAATATTCTAATAGCTATTTTGTAACCTTAAAAAATGTATATTGATTGATTTTGATATAAACAAGTGATTTTTTTAATTTGATGGCAGTCAGCAAACACTACTAGACCAAATTACCTAAACAAAAAAATTGTCTTATAAGCATTTACATATTACACTTTTTTTTGATACTTTTGCATTCGAAATTTTAACAAATACGACGCAGCGCTCTTTTAGCGCATTACGTCCACGTAGTAGCGTGCTCACTAAAACACGGAATGCGATTAACTTTGAAGTAAACGCGTTTATCTGTATCTTACTGCGTACTGTGGCTGACTGTACCTGTGACCTATACACTCACATTTTGTTTTTTTTGCAGGCGTCGACTACATGCACCCCGATCTCAAATACAACTACGTAAGTTAAACTCTATTTTTTCTATTCTATACCTATATATTTATATATTACCTATAACATTTTTACCGCTGATTATGAGGTCCGGGGTTCGAATCCCGGGTCGGGCCAATAGTTGATAAGTATTAGGGTTTTTCTAGCAAGAAAAAATCACAGTAGCAGCCCGGAGTTAGGAAGTTGGCGGTGTTACTTCTCCGTGCCTAGGAAAGCACGTTAAGCCGTTGGTCCTATGCTTGACCTCTCCCCGGTCCTGTCGGTCCACAGTCCCATCGGATTATGAGAGTGAGGGAATAGAGAGTGCACCTGTGTCTGCGTACACACTTGTGGACTATAATATGTCCCTCGCATCTGGTTAGTATCCGATGAGACTGGCCGCCATGGTCGATATTCGGCTAGGAGGACATAACATTTATTTATGGACGTTTTCATAAGCCGCTCTTAGGTACGCGTAGTAATATGTACTTACCTACTTATTATTTTTAAAATAAATAAAACACATCGGTCCAAATATCTGGTTTGATAGGTCATGAAACTTACTGATAATACCTTTGAAGGGCCTTTACATTTTTTTGTAAGTATTTTCAAAGAATTAGGTCCAGATAATTCAATAGAAACGAAAGGGATCAAAAGAAAACCCACGAGGTGAAAATAACTTTAATCGAGTCACTTTTCGCATCACCTGCGAAGATAAATGAACTTTTAAATGTGGGGTTAGACCGACCCAAAATAATCTAAATGAACTGAAATAACCCGTGAGAACTCGAAGCAAAAATACTGAATTTAACTCTCAAAGGTTGGTTGTGTAGATGGAAATAAAATTCCATCCAGGTAACTGGTTGTCTCCGCGGAAGATAATTTTCCATCGAGACAACTAGTTACCAAGCAGTTGTGTACATGGAAATAAAATTCCGCCCATGTAACTGGTTGTCCCCGCGGAAAATTTCTTCCACGTTGACAACCAGTTGTCAAGTTTGGTTGTCTGGGCGGTGCAAACCGATATTATTACATCTCCATTCCCTATGGAGATGGAGAAAATGATCTCCTTTAACAAGGAGATCATTTTCACCCTCTTGTTGCTAATCACGTGACGTGAGATGGGAAGAGTTGGGGTAGTACAAATTCTAAGCCCGCGCCACACAGAAAATAAAAACGGAGGTTACTCAAATTACCTTAATTTGGATAGGTACAACTGAATACTAAATAGACAAAAGACATTATTCTAAAAGTCTGACTTCTACACTGAATACTTAGTGGTCTCTCGTCGTCTATGTTTCTTCATTTTTGGCTTCTTCATTTTGTGTTGTAGACGTGATAGGACCTACGATAAATATTTTTAAACCCTGAATATGAGATCATATTGTCATTTAAGCTCAGTGGTCAGAGTCAAGTGGTTTTGAATCTTAAACAGCTTCTTTATAAGTATCTGACCCGACCTCATTTTTAACTTCAAAAAGCAAGTGCCTGTTAATCTCGAGTGTTAATAACTTCAAAAGCTAGCGTAAAATAAGGATTCAGCGTAAAATTAAAAAGGATCCGTGACCGCTATAAAGAATTGTTATATCAGCTCATTTCAGAGTTTGTTGGGAATTTAAAATGAGCATTTTATTAATCTACCGCTTTGAAGGGAAAAGGTTAATGTTGTTTTTATATTGAAAGTTTTGTTCAAAACAATGTGGTTGTTTATTTTACCGGGAATGATTAATTTTGCTATTGCTCTCCTCCCACACATCTATAAAATGTTTAATAAACACATAGAATTTCTAGTGATGCGACTTACCTCTTCCTATTTTCGAAAAGTATGATTTCATTTTGTTTGTGAAATGAATTTGAGATAGTAATTTTTATGGCATACAGCGGGGCAATGCAGGCAACGTCTTGGGGAAGCTTCCAATTGGTATTGAAATGGATCAGATCCATATCAATATGGAGTCATAGAATCTCTGATTCTCTGACTACAGTCTCTAAATGCATAGCGTCGACCAGCAAACCATACTAAACATTGTTCTCCATTGAGTTATTTAACACTGTTGATGCTCTTTTGTTTGTCGATGGTTCTCCATTTGTAAGGCGCGCTCTTTGCCATTTTTGTCCTCTAAGGAATGCGTACTTACCTAGCTATAGAAAAAAAAAGGTAGCACTCCGGGAGTGCCGGCAGAAGTGAAAACTTACATCTTACGATCTTACGCTTTTTCGATCAGCATCACGTGACCCTGACGCGAGTTTGAAAGTTTTTACCCATACAAAAAAAGTGCTCAGCGCCGCTATAGAAGTTTTCACTTCAAAAAAGGTAGCACTCCGGGAGTGCCGGCAGAAGTGAAAACTTACATCTTACGATCTTACGCTTTTTCGATCAGCATCACGTGACCCTGACGCGAGTTTGAAAGTTTTTACCCATACAAAAAAAGTGCTCAGCGCCGCTAAAGAAGTTTTCACTTCAAAAAAGGTAGCACTCGGGAGTGCCGGCAGAAGTGAAAACTTACATCTTACGATCTTACGCTTTTTCGATCAGCATCACGTGAACCTGACGCGAGTTTGAAAGTTTTAACCCATACAAAAAAAGTGCTCAGCGCTAATAAAATCTGTACCTAATAAAAGTCTTATTTTGTTCCAGAATGCTGAAGCCTCTTACGACTTTAGCAGCAACGATCCGTATCCCTACCCGCGGTACACAGACGACTGGTTTAATAGGTAAGATAAACATATAAGGGCGGGTACGGCGGCGGCAGATTTGGCCGAGGATCTCAAGAGGCGCAAATATGCAGGTCTCGACAGAGCCTACACATTTGCTTCCCTTGGAGTCGAGACCCTAGGTCCGTGGGGTACCGAGGCTCATCGGGTTTTAAAAAAAATCTTCCATTTGTCCCAGCACAGCAAGCAAATCTTTGGGGTACCTCATTCAAAATGTAAAATCTAAATCAAAAACTCTTTATTGCCATAAACACATTAAATGTACACTTAGAAATGGTCAAATCATAAACTCGCTATATCGCTTCGATATGTAGACTTAAAGAAGCCACGAAGAAAATTTTGCTCTTTGTTTAATCCCAAAAACATAAAAGAATTAGTTGAATGAATACTAATTAAGCGTTTATGGAAGCTCGTTAAGGAGTTTCGTTTAAAGTAAACGTAAACTTCTTAATGATCTCGAAGTTCATTGTCTATTTAACCGTGCTGAGCACAATATTAATATTAATAAGGGCTCTTGGAACTTTGTTATTTGAACTAAACAATCACAATGGCCAGGAGCGGGACAATAACTTTCAGCAATAAATTTTACCTAGGTACTTATTGAATTAATTAATTTTTGTTTTACGAAACAAATCACACTAACATTATAAATGCGAAAGTTTGGATGGATGTATAAATGGATGGATGTTTGTTACCTCTTCACGCCAAAACTGCTGACCGGTAATTTTAATCCTGGAATCAAACATAGGCTACTTTTTATCCCATAAATCAGTTCCCATGGGATATAAATCACCTTTAAACGTTTCCATAGAAACAATGCGTGCGAAGCCGCGGGGCGCAGCTAGTACTCGATAAGTTTGGATTTGTCCTGAGTCCGAATGGACATGCACTACCTGTGGACTAGACAGCAGCCATCCGCATATTCTTACACATATTCCCGCATCATGCATGTAAAAACGCGCTTTCTGCACTTCCTGATGGACAAACGCCACATCGTGGATGCGGATGTTATGCTATCCGCATCAGCTTCAGCTCTAACCGACGACTCTTAAATTCAAAAACTTGAGTTTGACCTTTTAAGGCTACACACGTCGTCGGGGCGAAGTCGTCAGTGAGCGCGGCCTAAATGTCACCTGACATAATAGACATACCCGCGCGCTAGAATAAAATGCACAATAATTTATTCGTAAAATGGCCGTGTAAAAAAATGGGCACAGTCTTTTAGCAAAAGGGTTATTATAGAAAAAATTGAGTGTATCTTTTCAAAATAAATTTATTTCAACTTTTGAATAACTAAACAACACTGTCGTGCAAAACTAAGTACCTATCACAGTTCTAAAATTTCATTTTTTTCTAAACTAAGTTAGAGATTTAAACGTTTTATAGCAAATTTTGTCAGTTTTCTTTGAAACTACAGTATAAATCAGTAATATTTTTAACTTTAAAAAGATAAAACAATAAAATAGTCATTTTTAGCTTCGTGTCCAAAAACTCAATTAACATTTTACAAGTACGTTTTACAAGTTATTTAATTTTTAATAACTGGTATTGTCTCCTTGAGCTCTGATTACAGCGTCGAGCCGGTTTGGCATACTGAACACGAGGTTTCGAAGCCGATCCGATTTTGAGGAATATTCTCCCATTCTTCGATCAGGGCCTGTTTTAGTGCCCTGAGGGTGGTGAACCCGCAGACCAACACCTGGTGGTCTGCGGCTTCTGACTAGCCTTCCTAGCTCATCCCAGGCGTGCTCATTACTTTAAAAAAGTGGTGTGTACACAAAAAGTTATTGCAATTTTAAAAGTGTGATACTTAGTTTTGCAGGCCCGGTTTTGTATATCGGCTTTATTTTAGAGTTTTCTTTCTCCTTATATTATTTATTTTCGCCCCTCGGGCTAAACTCAGTGTTGAAATACGAAAGTTCAGCTTGTATTATTCAAATGTTTAATTTTTTTACAGTTTTGGCTATACACACACATAGATAATGACGAGATAAATTGATATCATCCTTAGTTTTGGATGGTCAACATCAAACAGCGTAGTACCCTTCCACGTTTGTATGGAAAGATGAGCAACTTTTTTAGTCGTAAATGACAACATCATTTAAAAGGTCTTTAAAGTTCTGATATGCAACGCACAGCCTAAACCTAATCAGCTGTTCTTAGAAACTCGATATTTAGTGGGTGTAATCCTCATAGGGTTGATAGGTATGTTCCTATTAACTAAAAGCGCAGTCACGTTGTTTAATTACGATAAACAAAAATGTCGTCAAGATGATTAATAATCTAACGTTTTTTGTTATTATAGTGCGTAAGCCTCGCACTGTGGATAATTTCTAATTTCTAAGAAATCGAATAATATCGCAAAAAAATTTTAACAACGCGGTACCTCTCGTCAAATGAACTAAACGTAACTTTAGTCTTTGAACAGGATTGGATAAACTTCAATGTTTCCCCTGTAGGTGGAGCTAACGGCGCTTGAGTCCGTAGAAAGTCGCAAAGATTTTCGATTCCCACGTCACTTGACTTCGTGGTGTAGTTGGTTATCACATCCCCGTACTGAGGGGAGGACGCGGGTTCAAGTCCCGTCGAAGTCGAAAATTTTTGCGATATTATTCGATTTCTTGGAAATTAGATGATTAATAATGATTGTTTTGTGTAGCCACGGCACGCGGTGCGCTGGCGAGGTGGCAGCAGCGAGAGACAATGGGGTGTGCGGCGTCGGCGTAGCATACCACTCTAAAGTAGCTGGTAAGTACCGAGACCACTGATTATCCATCTCATAGCCCTAAGAAGTCTGCTGCAGGGAGGAGTAGGTACTAGTAATCGCCCAAAACTAGATTTTCAGTTGAAACCGTAACCAGAACAGAACCGGCCGAAGCGGAAACCGAAGTTTTTTAAACTAAATACAGAACTAAACAATTTTTTTTTATCTCTTTGGTTTTACTTCGAATTAAATTTAATCAATTATTTGGGGTTTTAATACAAAAATTGAATCACTAAATATGTATCTGTGGTCACAGCGTAAAAAGTTTGATGCCGAAAAGAAATCTTATAATTTTCAGTAAACTGCCTATAACTCTGAAACTAATGTACCTATGGCCGTGTTTTTTTTATATTTTCTTGGTCGTCATGAACCAGCCTGTCCTCCGATGTCAGCTTGACTTTAATTACCGAAAATTATTAATATTAATTATTTGTAGAGACACGTTTTCTATATAAAAAGAAACCATTTTTCAAAAATCAACAATTAGATGACGAGGACACCTGTACCTACATATGTCCTTAATTGACATAAAACATAAACATTTATTTATTCTTTAAATTATAACTACAGTAGGTTGGTACAATGTACATAATATTAAGGTAAATATAAGTAGGTTTTGAAGACTAAAAATAATAAGAAAAAAAAATTACGAAGAGAATGTAATAGACGAAAATCTTAAAATCCACAGTATTTAGGTACCTACTTATTTATTAAATTTTAAGAATAACGACTACTTTACACTATTATTACACCTGTATGCACGTTAAATAATATACAGTTTCAAGATGTTCTTAATGTAGACCATTACGGTATCCACACATTCCGGTTTATATCTACATAAAAGAACACGCAACTAGAAGACCTCGTATCTAAATTCAAATAAGACTTACTACGAAAAAGAAGGCTCTACCAAGACTGTGTTACTTTAGGTAGCACTTAAGAAATTTCAAAGCACGACTGAACAAAACACAGGTCCCCTTGATAACAAGTGGCAACACTTAACTGACTTGTCACGTCGACTGGAACTCCGCGCACGTCGCACACGTAGGTGTTACGTAGATACGATGAGAATTCAATTCCCGTTCCCGTGAATAACGCTAAGTTTTCTTTATTTATTTATTTATTTTATTTATTTAAACCTTTATTGCACTGAGCTAGAAAGGGTGGGCTTAATGCCAAGGCATTTTCTACCTGCCAACCAGAAACACAAGTTTTTACAGGGGGTGTGCGTGCTGATATATAAGTTTTACACATAGATCTCTAATAACTATATAGTTATTATATTATAAGTATATACTTATACCAACTTTATATATTATTAATACATACTTAACTAAAAAGAGAAAAACTACTAAAGCATACCCAACAAACATTTTGGCGCTAAGGGGCACCTTTTTTTGGCACTGACAGTATTATAAACGACATATAAGAGTTCCGACAATAGCCTTAGACTCTACTGCGGCGTTAAAAATAAATAATTAAAGTTTCAAGAGGCATAATAGATATAAAGAAAAAATATATAACTTTAGGAGCTAGCTTGGAGTTGGTCAAAACTATTGTATAACTAACTCTTAAATCTTTAGGAAACGTAAAACACTAAAAGCAATTATAGGGAGTCTGCTGAGATTTACAAACGGCTGAAGTTCTTAAATAGAGTTAGTTATATACCTTGCAATGCCTAACGAGTTTAATGGAGCCCTGAGAGCTAACAGGAAAGCTATTAGAGTCTTAGAAGTGTTAACTATAAGTCTTATAGAGCTAGGCGCTACAAGCATCAGGAACCACCTTTAAATCATTGCAGATTATATAACAGGATTACCCGGCTAACCCTAGGTAATACAGAAGTTTTTAGGAATATTTGTGTACAGCGGCAAACGATACGTGCAGATTACATAACCCTTAAATTATCACTTTAAGTTGAGTAATAGAATGTAAAACACTTAAATATGTCTTAATATAATGAAACCTCAAAAATTAAATTTAAGTCTTTTGTTAACGCTGTGCAACGGGCTTATTAGGAAAAAAAATTGTTTCGACCATGCAACCATGGAAAGTTAAGAAAAGAACGGGCGGAGTCAAAAGAAAAGCTTTAAGAGAATACAGGCATATAATTAGATTATCGCAAAACTGTGACGAGCCTTCATTAATTGAAGACAAAATGTAATGACACAGTGACAGGAGACGAATTACATACTTTTAGTGGAGAAACAGAGTCTCTTAAAAGAAATATCATATAACAACGTGCTTCCGGGTACTAGTTCCGATATAATTAATAATTGCCATAGCAGTGAAATCAGTAACGGTCAAGCGCATGCAACAAACTTACAAAGGGGTTCCGTACAACAAATAACTGATGTCAACGACGGCGAATATAATTTTTTGTTTCCTCTCAGTAGTTCTGACAACGTATCTGACAGGCCAATCAGGTCGTCATTTTTGAATATTTATAAAGCTAGTGAAACTAGTGTTTTATCGGCGAAAGATATAATCTTACATCCCAAAGATGTAAAATGCAAATTATAATTAGTTATAACGGATTTATGTTCTTTTTTCCTCTTATACATACATACAGGGTGAAAATAAAACTCATTTCCTTAAAAAAATCGTTTTATTCGAATCATCTTTTGGTAGTAGCTTTATTGAAATAAAATAATTAGAAAATATATATAGATAATTTTCAATGCGAGCAAACGCATAGACGACGGAGGGGCGCGGGGGGCGCCGCGAGTAACGTGTTGAAACTGAGTGCGTTGTCCAATACGAGAAGGTAGGCAGTTTGATACTCGTATCGGCAAGTCTTGGGAAAAGTTACTGAAATAAAAAATATATAATAACAAGGTGGAAACACATAAGATTAACGTAGGTATTTAGAACCACTTGTAGTGCTGGCGACCACTGAGGCTTCTACTGCTTGTGAAATCGTTCAGCCGCACGTAATATGGATGGACTCACATAATGGTTTTACGCGAACAACAACAGAACCCTAAAGATATTCGGCTTAGAGTTCCCAGATAAGACCTTAGCAACCTGAACTTATAAATTTGTTATCTTGATACTTTTACTACCACATTGTACTACTGCAAGTAGCATAGAAGAGCTAGCTCTCGTTTTTTTAACACTACGTTACGAATAACAGAGTTATTGGGCACTTTAGGTGATTCAAAATTTAACGCCATTACATAAACATAACCTATAAAATTTTGAAAATATATTAATAGTTCTAAACATAATTTAACAACTTATTATTTACATTATTGACTATTTGCAATTAAAGTACACATAGACGTATCAAGAATTGATATTTACAACCATAACTGAAACAAAAAAATAGCCGTGGCAGTAATTCCTCTTACTTAATAATATCAGATGTAGTTTATTTAAGAGGCGCTTCAAAATTGAGATGAAAACTAGTATATATTATCACAGTAAACTTACCACCGCAACGAGAATTTATAATTTATAACACCGTTATCCTAAATTGTAATTGACTTACCTTTTCACTTTCAAACTTCACTGTCAGATATGAATAGGCGCACTGCTTAATATTTTAACGCTTTTGACGGTCTATCATAAACGCAAAGTACGAAAAAAATGAAATAATCAGAGTTTGGGCGATGTTTATTACTACTTAATACTTGCAAAATATCTTCAAGGTATAAATAGTATTGTGGGAGCACTCATCTGTTGCTAAAAAAGTTATTAAAGTGGATATTATTACTAATATATTACTTTAAGTTGCAGTTGTAACCTGTGTATGGCTTATAATACACATAAAGTGGTAAACATTACTTCAATAGCACTATTGTAATTCTTTATTACCAGTCATTTATCACTTCTTTACAACTATTAAATCACTTATAGTTATAAAATCGTGGGCCCAAATCAGAATTATAAGACAGTTATAACGCCATATATCGCAAATTGCTAGCCCTTTCATAGAACCATAGGTTTTAAATTTTCTCTTAAGTAGCTTATTTAACGCCTATTCTTATCACCTAAATGTTAGTTGGGTAAGCATAGCATCAACTACCAACGAGAAACATTTGGTGTAAACTAAACTATTTGTATAACCTCTTAAGAAAAAGCGTGCGCACCATTTGTTTGAAAGCATCTCTTGTATCTGCCTTTCGAATGTCCAGAGGCAAATCATTCCACAACCGCACTGCCTCTACAGAGAAAGAATTTCCAAAGACGGAGGTGTTAAGCACAGGTATAGATAGTTCTTTAATTATTCTTTAAGCGCCATAGCGCCCTGTCTTCAGCTTGCCGCATCCAGCATCTGCCTGCAGTCTTTCGCAGGTCGTCATCCCACCTGGCCGGAGATTAACAATTTTTATGTAGGTAATTAATTTAATTTATGAAATTACCAATTTCATGGTATTAGTACCTAGTAATTTTCATTCTATGCTGTAGTAAAAACCTACGATGTTGCTTTTTGCCGTAGATGATATAACGTAGGAATACTGATAATAATCAAAAATGGAAAGAAAAACCATTTATACGTAAACCACTGAACGTAAGTAGGTAATAAGTTATTCCTTTTCTATTATCATGGGACAGAATAACAGACGATTGCGAATAATAAAGGTCCAATTTCAAATTAAATGCTGAAGAACCAGCTCGAATTCTAAATTCAAATGAATCTGAAATTCAAATGAAGAAGAGAAACTCTGATTTGCCGGAACTCAATAATTGATTTTACCGATTGCTTTCCACTGATATTATAATTATAATCGCTGCTTATGTAATTACTTTATGGTTACGTAGAAGGTGCCTAGATTGTCCTAGTTTTAGCGCATGATTGTAAAAAAAAAGTGTGTATGGTTAAGGCTTGGTAGTCCAGAAAACTTAAGGGGGCGCGTAAAATTGCCCGATTCTGCCCTCACCGTATTAAAGATTCCTCTAAAACTAATCTGACGTAAGTAATGATCACATAACCAATATCTAATAGACACGACAATTTTTTTTTTTTACAATATTTTCTGTATTTTTATAATAAATCACCGTAGAAAATATAAAAAATTAGCAGTGGACCATAACAGAACAGAAAATACCAAATGAATAAAAAACATCACAACTAAGACTTCAATCTTACCTTTAAAAACTTGCGTGTAATACGTAGAAATGGGATTGAGAATGACGTCATCTCTCATGTTGTCCCTTTCAGATCGGATTCGAACTGAGCAGGACAGCATGAGAGATGGCGCCGTTCTCAATCCCATTCTAATAGAAAACAGGTTCTAAAACCGTCTGCGAAACCGCGGCCAGAAGGTGGTACTAGACTAGCTACATAAATATAAATTCATTCGCATACGACTGGCACGGGATCGCCATTGTAGGTAGGTACTTAAGCAACTGATGAGTCATCCTGGCATCCTATAATCTATCTTGATTATTGGATAATTTCTTATCTATATTTATAAAAGAGAAAGCTGGGCGACTCATCGAGACATCTTTGAAACTACAAGACCTACGAAGCTGAAATTATGCATATAGGTTCCGTTTAGGACGACCTCCTTGGCGCCGCGGGCGAAGGTCCGCATGCGACGCAGGAGGTTGCGGGTTCGATTCCCGCCTCGGGACAAATGTTTGTACGATCTGCAGACATTTGCCCAGGGCGTTCTGAATGTTTTCTATGTATAATAAAAAATATCTATCTATGTAGTGTATTGTATTATGTATATCAGTTATCTAGTACCCATAACACAAGCTCTGCTTAGCTTGGGGCTAGATAATGCTGTGTGAATTGTCCAGCCTTATTTATTTTATTTATTAAAGGACGTAGTCACTCGCTAAGAACGGATTTTGATTGAGATTGAGAGAAAACTTGATTTAGCGTCACCTATCCGAGCGTGACGGTTCAGTTTCGTTCATTGTTCAGAAAAATAGTAAACATCTCGGTGTGGATTGGGAGTAGAATTTTTGCACCTATTGAAAACATTAAACGTTTTCAATACGAAAACTGTACCCCGACTCCAAGAGCGCAAGATCCATGCCGCTATCCAATCCATTCCTCTCGCTCCAGTGAGCCTCATTATTGACACATCTTGGGCACTACTCTGTGGCGCGGTGGGCGAAGGTCCGCCTGCGACGCAGGAGGTTGCGGGTTCGATTCCCGCCTCGGGACAAATATTTGTACGATCTGCAGACATTTGTTCAGGGTGTTCTGGTCGTTTTCTATGTATAATAAAAAATATCTATCTATGTACTCGTATATTATTATGTATATCAGTTATCTAGTACCCATAAAACAAGCTCTGCTTACCTTGGGGCTAGATAATGCTGTGTGAATTGTCCAGCATTATTTATTTATTTGTTTACTCGTACCTACGTCATCGTCACGTATGTAAATGAAACTTAGATTCGGCATCACCAACCAACTAGAGACGAGTATGTCCGATTCAGAGTCACCCAACCGAGCGTGACGGTTTCGTTTCGTAACCGCAAAGTCCTTACTTCAAAGCGCTTGCGGCTGGCCTCGCGTAGCTGTGCTACGGAGATCCTACGAAGCTGCTACGACATTCTATGAACTCGTAGCACATTGCTACGAAATATCTTACGTTTGATTTCATTTTGCCTAGTTTTCACTTCGAAAACAGTAACTTTGCCCTCTCCAAGAGCTCAAGATCCATGCTGCTACCCATTTTACTCGCTCCAGTGAGCCGCGTGATTGACACATCTTGTCCACTGCGTCATCACGTAGGTAAATGAAAGTGAGATTAGAACGAATCCCGAAATTGCTTGCGTTCTATATTTGACTTCGTTGTCATATCTGATGACGTCATACACATCGCCTGTTTATCTTTGGTTCAGAATAATACCATTTGTACTTACCTAATACTATTATTTAGGTTGAAATATACATCATTATTATACATCATTAATAAAAGTATCTAACATTTACTTTTATCTAATTTGTTATTGTATTTTGAGATGAATTAGACAGTTTTATTGGTATTTTTGAATTTAAAAAAGGTTGTTTGAGAACGTGTGTTCTCATTCAGGAGAATTACAGAAAGAAAACATAGAGATTGACAGACATATCATATTTCTCTCATAATCATACCTTAACTTTGTATAACTAGAAAAATAGCAACTCTTTTGTTATTTTATATCTATATATATAAAAACTAGCTTCTGCCCACGGCTTCGCCCGCGTTGAACAAAATTGTGAATCTAAACCATTCCCAGATCCCCTTGAACACACACAAAAAATTTCATCAAAATCGGTCCAGTCGTTTGAGAGAAGTTCAGTGACATACACACTCACAGAAGAATTATAATATATAATCTATAATATAAAAATGAATCGCAAAATGTGTTGGTAAGCGCATAACTCAACAACGCCTGGACCGATTTCGCTAATTCTTTCTTTGTTGTGTTTGTTATTGTCAGGAGAAGGTTCTTATGAAAGAAAAAATTAAGAAAGTTGGAAACATAAATTTCCACGGGGGCGAAGCCGCGGGGCGCAGCTAGTTATATATATAAAGATGAAACCCGTTTTCTTTGGTCACGGCATCACGCGTGAACGGCTGGACCGATTTCGCTAATTCTTTCTTTGTTGTGTTTGTTATTGTCAGGAGAAGGTTCTTATGAAAGAAAAAATTAAGAAAGTTGGAAACAAAAATTTCCACGGGGGCGAAGCCGCGGGGCGCAGCTAGTGATAAATAATAATAATCAGGCCTTTTATTCCAAACTTCTAATTATATACAAAGTTTTACGCGTTAACATTTTATGCTTAGGATTAAGTTAGTAGGTGCTTATATATTAGTATTAACACTTGTTGAGAGAATTGGATCCCTTCTTGGGTAAAGATCTCCTTCATTTTCATCCACGACTGTCTTCCAAGTGCCTGGCTCATCCAGCTTTTCCCCGCTATTTGGACTATGTGGTCAGCCCACCGTCTATATACGGTCTACCAACATTTCTTTTGCCATTGTGGTCCTTTCTTTGTCATTGTGTCAAGAAATAATAGGTAAGTTAAGTACCTACTTAGTGGTATTTGTCATATTAATATAATAATAATATAATAATGCTGGACAATCCACACAATATCATCTAGCCCCAAGCTAAGCAGAGCTTGTGTTATGGGTACTGGATGACTGATATACATAATATAATACATTACATACATAGATATTTTTTATTATACATAGACACGACCAGAACACCTAGAACAAATAATATTTGTAGATCGTACAAACATTTGTCCCAAGGCGGGAATCGAACCCGCAACCTCCTGCGTCGCAGGCGGACTTTCGCCCATCGCTCCACATCGGTCGTCAAATATATTTTGTGGTTTTTTTCTTTACTTATATTAGAATCGTTTTAGAAAAATCTTTAAACGGTGAGGTCAGGATTGGGCAATTTTCCTTAAGACTCCACAACAGGAGTAAAAAAAATTGGTTGCCTGTAAAGTCGGTATACGGGCGAAAGTTTTACGTGACAACGACTTTGAGTTCCTTTCACTTTTTATGTCTGCATAACGTGAGCGGAGCGTAACGCGTAACGCAGTTTCTTGAAGTGTCACCCGGCAAACCAATTTATAAGACGTTGGCACGTCAAAAAAATAATAACGACGAATAGTGATATAATAATAGTGGTATATTTCCTTAAGTCTCCACAACAACAACAGAAGTAAAAATAAAATAAAATAACGAGAAATAGTGGTAAAATAATAGTGGTATAATCCTATAGTCATATTGTAATAACGTTATTACACGAAAACATCTGTTAAATATTATAGAAGCTGATACATGCTAACATAAAAGGAACAACAGGGGAATATAAGATTCGTTGCTAGAATAAATTTGTCTGAACCAGAAAATACTACGGCTGTATTTGACAAAATAAAACGACGTTATTATGTAGGTAACCGTTTCCAAAAAGGTATCTGCCACAGAACCTAAATCTTGTTTTTCTACCGGTTTGTGTTTTCGACTCCATAATGCTTATGTACATTGATAAATTGCGGAATAAGGACCAAGATGTTTATATGTTTATACCTCAATAGGACAAATCTACTATATAAAAATAAGTCGGGTTTTCCTTCCTGACGCTATAACTCCAGAACGCACGAACCGATTTCCACGGTTTTGCATTCGTCGGAAAGGTCTCGGGCTCCGTGAGGTTTATAGCAAAGAAAAAATTAAGAAAGTGGGAAACACAAATTTCCACGCGAGCGAAGCCGCGGGGCGCAGCTAGTGGATTATAATTTAGCCCAATACAGTAACAATTTACTGTATTGGGCTAATTTGTAATCCATTTGTCGTTTTTACGTTTAGTATGAGTGTACAAAATAGGAATACGAAAAAAGTTTTCGAGTCCATTGACATGTTTGGGGTAGACTCAGTTCTGTGGGATCAAGCGCTGTTGTTAGTAATCTATCGACCTACTTTTTATCATTGCCGCAAACAAGACTGCCGCGCCAGCGGCAAGTCAAAGTGCAACATATGACTCAAAATCATTAGAAAACTATTTATAAATAATATACAGTACCTAACTGTATAAATAATATACAGTTAGGTTAGCCTATAGCCAGTACACTAAAGCTTTCAAGGCTTAAAACAATTATTATTATTAAGAAAACCAACTATGAACACTCTAATACTAATTAATTTCTTTTAATTTTAACCTTTTTTTTATCCCTTTAGTCCTAAGTTATTCTGAATAAATTATTTTAGTTATTTATTTAATTTCGAGTTTATAAGAAACTATTTCTATGGTTCTCATGCTATGAAAAGTACCTAGTTCATCTCCATCCGGTAGGGGTGCTAAATGTAGCACTGCAAGGCGCTAGATATTTAGGAATGAAACGACTCTGTGACTGAAAGGGTGTGTATATGTATAATTGCACCCAGAGCCATATGTTGACACAACATTTTTTATACGACTTCTCATTTAGTATTTTTAGTAACTAAAATTAATGTTTGTAGGTTGCTGTTCGGTTGATTTCTCGTCACTCCCAGTTAATCGCTCACTTAGTAATAATATAACGTAAATTAATTATTTTTGTCACTTAAAACTTTAATTTACAGTCACTCGTTTAAATACTACCCTTAAAAATACTTCAATGGACCTTAATGTACTGTGTTTATTTACAATGACCTATAGAGTTAATTGTGGACTTATTATTAATAGGTCCTCCTGTTAACTCAACTCTAATATTTACGAAGTATAGGTACAGGGTGTCACATTACAAATGGATAATACTGCAGGTGCGTGTGCGCGGTGGCATGGGCAATCAAACCCCAAAATCCAAAAAAGTGTAGCATTTTCCGAGTTGTAACTTTTTTGTTCGCAATTGTGGGAATTTAGGCAATAACTTCAGTTTTTTATAGACTGAATTAGGAAATAGTAGTAATCATTATGGGACACGAGGCACTTATTGTGTGTTTCAATTCTCCCAATTATTTTAGGCATGATGTTACTTTCATAACATGAAGCCTAGTTCTTAGCACCTTATACCGCTTATTTGTATGAGACATGCCTTTCACACAACCCAATTTAGAAAGTTACTAACAGGGACTTAGAGCGATGGGTCCTAAAACTCGCCTGCTGTGAAGCAACCTCATTTATATTTGACCTTACGACAAATTCGTCTGACCTTGCTTTGTTCATTTTAGGGTTGATACTGATATATTGTTAAAAAATATAATTATACTGGCATTATTGGGTAGCTAAGATACTAACACCCATATTCAAGAACAATAGGCCGGTAAATCCTATTCATAAACAATAGTTGAGGGATTTGCAACGCTATGCGTTCATTTAAGACGACCCTTACAAAAGTAGCATGACAGTTATTTTAACCAACGCAAATTTTGCATAGCTCGTGCGGTGCTTGTGCACTATTATTGTGTATAAATTTTGTTGCTATAGTATAAGCCGATTTCGAGTATGGGCATGTGTACGCTAGCTTGACGTCAAGCTAAGAATGGTCATTATTTTTGAAACCAAAGAGGCACTATTTATTTTACTTTTGCACTAATTCTACTCTGTTTATGCAGTATTCGTTGGCATATCAACAAACGTGATATCGATTATGTGTACGCTACCTTGACGGACACAAAGTGTAGCTATGTCCTTTGACTAGTACCTATGTCACAAATGTTTGATTATGTTGACATTTTGTTTAAATTCATATTAAAAAAAAAAAAATCTATGGAAACAAGAGTGTTTTATTATGTTTGTGCAGTTTTTTTTAAGTTATATTTATGTCATCCGCAAATCTACCAAACATTAAAGAGAACTTAGAAACGGACCAATCACAGATCTGTAATCGACGCAGTTCGCATAGTAAAGTGTCGCTTGTGTATTGTTTTGAATGAAATGGCCTACCATGACGAACGCAGTGAGAAATGCCTTACGTAGCACAGCGTTGCTTGCTACCTTACTTAAGTATTGTTCTTGAATATGTGAATTAGTGTGTTGAATATTGACATGGTCAGTCCAGTCGATGTCCAGTTTCTTCATTGGCCGGCCGGCCCCGATACCGACACCGACATCGATAATTTAATTTTAATCAACCTCATTAATTACGTAATACAACATCAGAATGTTTCCATGCTAGTTTGTAGGAAATTGTATGGAGAATCCAAATATATACAGGGTGGAATTTTGTAATGCCACCTGGAGGGAAAGTACTCTTAATACTGTAGATAGAAAATTGTACTAAAAGAAAACATTCCTTTATTTTTGAAAAGAAAGAAAACTGCATTCTAAGATTTTCGAAAATTCGCTTGCCACACCCGGGAATCGAACCGACTAAAATCTGTAAAAATTACACCCTGTACTTTTATTGCATAGATCGTTAGGGTCAATAATAAGGATGAAATCTCTCTAAAAAACTTAATAAATTAAATGAAAGGACAACCATGAAATCTTAAATTATAAATTGAATGGTTCAAGTTATGCACTTTAACTTAAAGATCCATCTGTGTACTTGTGTTAATTAATAATCCACTAAAATGACAAATTAATATTTAGATAAGACGATTGAAATTTGCACGTGTTTGTACCTCAGACTCTTCTATCTTAAAATACTGGATCTCTTAAGAAATTAGTTAAATGGTTTCCCCGAGGCAGAGCGAAACCAAATAATTCTACAGCAAGATGGTGCTCCAGCCCATAACAGCAGAATCATAACCATTTTAATACCTGGATTGGTACCAACGGCACAATCAGATGGCCTGCGAGATCACCAGATCTCACCCCTTTAGATTTTTTTTGTGGGATATGTAAAAAATCAAATTTACATGAAATCTTATGCGAATGTAAACGAGTTGAGAGTTGAAGTTCAGAATACGATTTATAATATTCACCACAACACGTTATTAAAAGTTACTAGAAATGAATTCATAAGAAGAATAAATTTGTGTATCCAAGAAAATGGAGCCCATTTTGAGCAACTAATTAGTAGTTGGTTGACTTTTTATTGTAAATAATTAAAATAATTTAAGATTTCATGGTTTTCCTTTCATTTAATTTATTAAGTTTGTTAGAGAGATTTCATCCTTATAATTGACCCTAACGATCTATGCAATAAAAATACAGGGTGTAATTTTTACAGATTTTAGTCGGTTCGATTCCCGGGTGTGGCAAGCAAATTTTCGAAAATCTTTGAATGCAGTTTTCTTTCTTTTCAAAATTAAAGGAATGTTTTCTTTGAGTAAAATTTTCTATCTACAGTATTAAGAGTACTTTCCCTCCAGGTAGCATTACAAAATTCCACCCTGTATAGATGTTACGAGGTGTTAGTAGATAATAATCAAGAAATCAGCGAAATAATGCATTGTGGTGCATTTCCGCGGATTTTCCGCGGATTTTTGCGGAAGTACCTGCCACATAACGGCGGTAGCGGGGCGCGGGGCGTGCCACTTGAGAGGATAACTAATCATTCACTTAGACCTAAGAATGAATGTACATGCAAAAATAAATAAATAAATTGTATGGCACACTGTATCACTGGCATGACCCTCCCCGACACCGATATGCCGGCGCCATCGGCGCATGTCATCGCAGCAAGTCTCCCACTTGCGTCGGGCTGGCATCGTACGTATGAGTTATGTAGGTACCTACGCAAGCTTCTATGTGGGCGTGCGTGCGAGGTGTCTGTGAGAACCTCCTCCGTTTTTCGTCGGGTGAAAACTAAAATATAGGGCCTTTTTTGTGCCCCGTTCCTAGGCTTCATCTTACAGGGTTGGAACTTTTTGGTATGTTCGTCTCTAAACTAGTCCAAACAAAGTTCCGAAGTCAAACTTACTCCTTTCGACCTTTCCATCCATAATCCTTTGTTGACTGGTCTAGTACCTACTATATGACTACTATTTTTATCCGGCCGGAATCGAACCCACGACGATATCTCGATGCTATCGTCCAACCGAACTTAGAGCTCTAGTCCGTTTTATCTTCATACCATGAAATGTTCAAAAGAAAATAAATTCAAAATTAAAAATACTGACTATAATGCTGTTGGGATAAACCCCTGTGATGGACAGACAGAAATAGTGTAGGTTGTTTCAATTGCACCTACACTGAGTCTAAAGGTTGTCGCAGGTCAGGACCACTGAGCACAGCACAAAAATATGCATTAAAATATGCGCTCGTAACTATTCAGATGCAATTTATACTGACGACATCAAATACCTAATAGACAGTTCGCAAGTTCGTCTGAAGCTTGTAGTAAGCCATTTTTCGCTGTAAAATGTGGGCCCATACTACCTCGTTATTGTGTGAAGAGGATAGGCATAGGATTTCGCGTTCACAGGAGCGGGACAGAGCAAAGCGGCGTAAGCCCAAAAATCAAGTTTTTAGTAGTTATTTGCTCCCCACAAACATTAGAATAGTTAATTGAAAAAAAGGCAACATATAAAATGTTATTTATACTTAGTTCAATTACCATGCTTCATCTCAAGATCGTATCATCTGTGTTTATTGAGAAATTAGGGTAGTAAAAAATTTGAGGTAACTTTGCGATTATTTTCTATCGAGAAAATTTTATGGAATCGTGTTTTTGAAACATATGATCGATAGAATAAGTCCTGAACTTTACCATATATAAATTTCAAAGTTAAATATTCAGTAGTTTGGAAGATATGGAGGTCCGACGGAGTTGAAAATAAGCAATTTGAGGGTAGGTACCCCCTTAATACAATGCACTACATAGATGATGTAGATATTTATTGTACATAGAAAACCTCCAGAAAACTCTGAACAAATATCTGCAGATCGAAAAAAAAAATTCCCGAAGCGGGAATCGAACCCGCAACCTCCTGCGTCGCAGGCGGACCCTGAGGTCGAAGATGTTTGTGCTATGTCCTTTCCTTGTACAAAAAATGTCTATCCTTCTAAAAATTATGATCCTAAAACATAAATATTAAAATTGAACAAATTCCATCCAACAATTTAAAATCAAATCGAGTGTTCATTTTAACAATGGCAAATATTGCCCGTAAAGCGTTTTATCTCCATCTCTGAGCATTGAACAGTCGTTTAGTGCTAATGAAACCATTTTATCAGGCGCTTTATCCGTTGGCTCGTGATTATATTGCTAAGATATTTATTAGACACCTTCGTACCTATAGCCAAGAAAGCGCCTTGAGGCGTTTACCCGACCCAAAACAGCGTCACCATCTATTTTATCTTAATAATATGTTAAACGAAGTACTTAATGCTCACCATCGTGGCCAAAAAGAGCAACTTCGCATTTATGCTTACACTATACAAAATAAAACTTTTACAGAGGCATTAAAAATAAGCTTTAGATAGATAGTATCATAAACTACAAGATCGATTTTTGAAAATTCCTTCGTTTAACATAATAATAAGATAAAATGGGTGGTGGCGCTGATTTGGGTCGGGTTAGCGCTTTAAACTGGCTTTCCACCGCGAGCGGAGCAGACCCATATAAACTCGCAAGAGTGAACTGCACTTGTATTTAAATTTTGTAAAAATATAGTCGTTTCGCCTACTATATATTTTTCCAGAAATATAGTAAGCGGAGCTCAAATATAGGATACTATATTTTTTATTTTATTTTTATTTAGGAAACAAAAAGCTAACAATGCTTGTATAACAATACATAAAACTAAAACAAATAAAGCTAAAATAGTTTCCGCTTGTAGGACATAAATACATACTAACTGAACTAATTAATTAAAACATAAAAGAAAATGAGTAACGTGCCTAAAACTATTATAATATAACAATGACTAAAATTACACAATGAAAATAAAAACTGAAAGATATGCCTGTCGTTTTTGGAACCCTTTCCACTTTAACTTTAATGTTACCTAGTTTTGGAAACTTCTGCTGATGGCATCGTTTCCATTTATAACCATGTCCATTGTTTTGGTTCCATAATAAACAATTTCTATTATTACTATATAATATAGTATGGTTGGCAACCCTACCCCACACTCCGTTTCGCATTGCACTACATATTTCTTTAACCTTATTTGTTCCCAGGTATACGAATGCTGGACCAGCCCTACATGACGGACCTCATCGAAGCCAACTCCATGGGGCACGAGCCCAACAAGATTGATATCTACAGCGCTTCCTGGGGCCCCACAGACGACGGCCGGACTGTCGACGGGCCCCGCAATGCCACTATGCGGGCCATAGTGCGCGGGGTCAATGAGGTAAGATTTGTTTTAACGCATTCACTTTCTAACTTCCATAGCCGTGTGGTGCCGGCTTAGAATTTGCACCACTCTTTCCGCGGGTGTCGTAAGAGGCGACTAAGGGATATCCACCGGGGGCGGACAGCAACGCCCTTTTGCAGAACAATTCTACAGCCAAACTGCGATCCCCAACCCGCATGCCCAGCGTGTTGATAACGGGCATTACCCCCCAAGAGATAACAGCTAATAAGGCGCTTATCATCGGCGACCAATATAGGCTGCTGAGGAGGAGGACTGCCTAACTTCAGCGGTGCGAGAGTCCTTAGTTCAGTTTGACGCTAGTATCGAGACTTCATGTGCATCACGCATAGATTTGTGGTTAAAATTTCGAGTGGTCCCACTCGCCCAACGAAATAAACAAGAAAAAACTAATCAGGTAACTGGAACCGCGGTCCCAGTTTTGTAGTGGGCCCAGTCGCCTGTATCCTCATCACTATCTACAATAAATTACCGGAAGAATTAAAAGAACTAAATGGAAATATATTTAGGAATAAGTTAAGAGGATGGCTACTTGATAAATGCTTTTATATGGTGAACGAATATTTGGAAATTTGAATTGTAACTAACATGACTAATATAATTTAATATAATTGCAATAATATGACTCGCATAATATTTGCACGCCTGCGTGCAGGCTGAATACAATGACTAAACTTAGTTATAATATCTGACATATTGTATAATTTTGTCTTCTTGCAAATAAACTATTTGATTTGATTTGATTTGATTCATGGTGACGTCTCATTTTTCTATGGGGTTTGGTTTAACGCGTTTCTAGCGCGCGGCCATGGAAGTACGCAAATTCCATACAGAAACGGGAATTCCTGATGACGTCGTATGCTTCTTCTGAGTAATTAATTCAAGATAGGTATACATAACAAGCATAGTAGTAGTGAGTGGTAAAATAGATAGTCACAATACAATACAATACAAAAATACTTTATTGTACACCAACAAAAATACAATACAGGAGACATTACATAAGACACAAGTACAATGAGCGGCCTTAACCGATCTCTTCCAGTTACTTACAGACTTCAAGACCTCTTACGCCACCATCTTACGTATTGGCATTTTTTGTAGATATGTTTCTCTCGTATTTTTTAAAGTCAATGATAAATTTATTTGGCTTTGCAAGAACAGCACAGACCTCTGAACAGATATAGGCAAGTACAAGCTTAATTTAATAAGTGGTAGGTAGGTACTGAAGTTGAAGGTTTGAAGTTGCCTGGAAGAGATCGCTCAAAGCGATAAGGTCACTCATTGTGCAACGTAATCTGCATTTGTCTTTTTATGTCCTGTTTCTGTTTTATTTGGTGTATAACCCTCTTTTTTATTTGAGTATTTGTATTGTATTGTATAGTACTTTTGCCTAAACCGTCTCTTAAACAGGCTCTATTTTCCGGGTAATTTATAGCTGCAATACAACACCTAGCAACATAGCCGGTATGTCAGCTATACTATGCAACACCCGGAAATATTTAAGGTGTAGCCCAGCCTTATTTTTGATCGGGTACCTATATTGCTGAGATAATAATGGACACTTATCTGTCAGCAACTTTAACGTTTCTGGGATTGCCAGAAATATGTAGCCACATATATCCCAAAAGTTAGAAGCCCCTTTGTAAAAAAGCTAAATTGACCACAATAATCGCTAGTAGGTACCTAATCCTGAGTGTTTGTTGGCAATCCGCTTAGAAATCTAATCCGGATTCCGCTCTCAGTAGTGGGTTCATTCTTTATTTACCGCCGGCCGACCTACTGGAAAGGTTAGGGATTTAGATCCGTAGCGGTATGAAGGACAGGGTGGAGCTAGAGCAAATATTTAAGTTTTCGAGATTAAACGGGGCATTTGACCTAAAAATATAATATTTTATAGAAAGAAGTGGATCTAACTGGCTCAGAATCATGATGCTTAGATCCGTACAAAAAAAAGCAAAGACCATAGATTAAAAACTCGCTGCTGTTTGCAAAGACAAACAAAGGGCAAAGCAAGAACAAAGACAAGTAATAAAAAAATCGGCGGAAGAACAGCGTAATGTGTATCCTGTTTGCACGTAGGTAACATTAAATGTTAACTACGTGCAAACAGGATACAGAGGGAGCTTCCTAATTTGAATCATAAACAAATATCTCATAACTAATCTAGGTAGGTACTTGTTTTAAGGTTGTAGGTGGTATTATTCGTTATTATTTAGTGATAATTATTTGAATTGTTAGTCTGGAAATATTACCTAAATAGGTATTTATGTTACTGATTTAAGTTAAAAATAAAATTATATTCTCTCTTTCTTTCTTTCAAAATATGGGCGTTACAGGCTAATTGTAAAGAACGAAGCTTTTAATTTACCTCTAGTATTTATGGTTGTGTTCTTTCAAACGATTTCGGATGGTTAGAGTTATACTATACAGGGTGGAATTTTGTAATGCCACCTGGAGGTAAAGTACTCTTAATACTGTAGATAGAAAATTTTACTCAAAGAAAACATTCCTTTAATTTTGAAAAGAAAGAAAACTGCATACAAAGATTTTCGAAAATTCGATTGCCACACCCGGGAATCGAACCGACTAACCGACAATATCGTGAGTATATGACAATTTACAGCATCTAATATTTATCTTTTTCAATAGTGGCTATCCCTCAAAATATGAAATAATCTACACTTCTACACCAGTAGTATAATAACGAGGAAAGATTTTTATGTTTATAACGAACAAACTCAACAACTTGTGGACCGATTTCAAAAATTATTTCACTATTAGAATGCTACATTATATGTACCTGTAACATAGGCTATATTTATGTTTAAAAAAAAATTGGTTCTCTGTAAAGTCGGTTTACTGACGATAGTTGAACGTGACAACGTCTTAAGAAAATACTGATGGAATGGTAGCATTTGATACTCGATCAAAACATGTAAATGTACTATAGTATAGCAGCTGTCCACGCAGACGCATCGCTCACTCAAGTAGGAGAGAGACGGATGTCGAGCGCTCTCGCTTGCACTTCAAGCCTTACATGGAACGCCTCAGAGCGAGGTAACGCCGCATGACGTCATAGCGAGGTAACGCCGCATGACGTCATGTTTTTTCGTGCGTGCAGCCGGCTCGATCGAATTATAAGACGTTGTCACGTCAAAAATATATGTCCACCCGGGTGAAGCCGGGACGTGCCGCTAGAAAGTTATATTTTCAATGATAGCTGTCAAATTGACAGTTACTGTCATAAGTGACAGTATATTTTAATTGCCGTTCTTGGATAAATATTAGGTAAATTTATTCCGACGATGCTGCAGATCGTTCGACAGCACAACACCCAAAGGGTGGAATTAAAAAAAAACGCCACTTTATTGAACTGAGTCATATACCAAGAATAAAACTGTTATTTAAATAGGTTAAAACGAAATTACCCATTAGTTATTATACTCTAGTTCATAAATTTAACGTCAATTTAAAATGTAAAAATGATGCCACCAAGAATATACCTAATAAAGCAGAATATAATGATTCCCTTTACAGAGTTGAAAGGTTATTGAAATAAGCCTGCGCGCCTTTCAACCCCCAAATTGGAGAAATCACATATCCTCTCATGAATGCGAGGCGCGAAATTTTAGAATTACAATTACAGTACAGTATATGCAATGAGATATATTATACATTTTCCCCTTTTTTTTTTTTTTTTTTTTTTTTACTATAATCTAGCATACATATTTAAATACACTAGAATAACATTACAATCTAGCCATAGGTTTGACTAATGGGTAATTTTGTTTTAACTTAATTTTATAAAAACATATCACTAAGAACGTGTCCATCGGCACTTTTCTTATTGTCTCTATTTAAGGGGAAGACACTTGGTTCGTGTGTTCTTTAAAATTAGCACTTATGCACTTTAACTACATATAACTATCACTACACTAACTCAAAAGGTTTAGTTCTTTTGAGCCTTCTCACTATGTCCGTGTTGTCGAGGAGCTGGATAGCCTCGACGTTCACATGATGATGAAGCCTCTGTTCATGAGCCTCTGCGTATTTTTGGATTATTCTATCGACGAATTCAATCTTCAGGTCCCGATGAAGATCGCCATTTCTTACATACCAGGGGGCATTAACGATTTCCCTGAGTACTTTATTCTGGAATCTTTGTATAATTGCTACATTAGTCTTTTTGGTACAGCCCCAGAGCTGTATACCATAGGTCCAAATTGGCATAAGGACTTGTTTATATAATAAAACTTTATGTTGTACTGCTAGAGTAGAATTTCTTCCAATTAGCCAGTGCATCTTTTTGTAGCGAATCTCTAGCTCTTCTTTTTTCTTTTTGACGTGAGCTTTCCAGCGTAGCTTGGCGTCAAGGGTCATGCCTAAATATTTTGCTGTGTTAGCATATGGTACAACGACTCCGTTGATGAATACGGGGTGATAGTCTTCTCTTTTATTTGTGAAATTGATATGAATAGATTTAGATTCATTTAGTTTGATACGCCAGGTTTTTGTCCAGTTGTGTATTTTATTCACTGCCTCTTGGACTTTTTCGGCGGCTTCTGCTTGAGTTCTTCCTGTGGCTATTATAGCAGTGTCATCGGCAAATGTGGCGATGGTGTTGTTTTCATGTTCTGGGAGGTCACAAGTGTATAAGAGGTAAAGGACCGGACCCAATACACTTCCCTGTGGCACTCCTGCTTTTATTTCCTTTATTTCAGAGAAGAAATCATCTTGTCTTATTCTAAAGGCTCTATTTGCTAAATATGATTTTATTATTTCAACGTATTCTATGGGTAGCATTTTTTTTAGCTTAAGTACTAGGCCTTCATGCCATACTTTATCAAAAGCTTGTGCAACATCTAGGAAGATTGTAGTGCAGACTTCTTTGTTTTCCAGTGTTTTTTCGATTAGCGTGGTAATTCTGTGAACTTGATCCACCGTGGAATGTCGTTCTCTGAATCCAAATTGGTGTTCTGGGATAAGTTTTTTAGTTTCAAGTAATGGCTTAAGCCTTTTTAGAAATAGCTTTTCAAATAGCTTCGACATTATAGGCAACAGGGAAATTGGCCTGTAGGATGTTTTATCCTGTGGTGGTTTTCCTGGTTTCGCTATCATTATTACTTCCGCAATTTTCCAAAGATCTGGTACGTATTTTAGTCTGAACGCAGCGTTGATAAGATTGGTAAGTTTAACCAAGGCTTTTCTTGGTAAGTTGTGTAGAACTGCTCCTGTGATTAAATCGAACCCAGGAGATTTCTTTGCATTTATCTTTAGTTTTATTTCACTCCAGACCTCTCTAGGTGAGACAAGCTTAATATCTAGATTTTCATTGCAAATTTCGGATACGTCGATGTTACAATTTTCTTGACCTTCGTGTGGGCTAAAGATTTTCTGTAGGTGTTCTGCAAACACTACGGCTTTTTGCTCGTTGCTTACGGCCCATTCCCCGGGTCCGGTTTTTATTGGTGGGATCTGGTTAATAGGTCGTTTCATATTCTTCGTAGCTTTCCAAAGTGAGTAATCTGAGCTACGGTCGTTGGTGAGGCTTTGTAGGTAACTGTTTGTTGTGTCACTGTTGTGTTTTTGGATTTGCCGTTTCAGTTTCTTGGTAAGGAAATTAAGTATATTTTTGTCTTGCGGAAATCTTGTCTGGTGCCAGCGGTTTCTCTGTTTACGCTTTTCCTCTATAAGTTGTGTAATTTCTATGGGATAGACATTCTTAGTTCGTCTAGTTTTAATGGTAGGTGTATTTTCCCAAGCCGTTTGTTGTATGAGCTTTACATACTTTTCTAGATCTTCGTCGAGTTGCTCCGGAGTTTTCAGTGGGACTTTCAGCTCTATTTTAGAGTCCAGATCAATTTTGAATTTCTCCCAGTCTGTATTTTTATTGACTAATGTTGGTTTTTTTTCAGTGTTTAAAACACTATCGCTCAATTCTAGGTGGATTGCAGAGTGATCGGAGTTCATGTCAAAACACTGCGTCGCACGTAGATAGTTTGAAGCTATGCTTTTATACACAAAAAAATCTATCAGGTCCGGAATTTTTTGTGGATCAGTTGGCCAATAAGTGGGCGAGCCTGTTGAAATGATATCACATTTCTCTTCTCTCACAGCGCTCATTAACTCTTTTCCCTTTGTGTTGGTTAGTCTGGAGCCCCAGTATGTGTTTTTTGCATTAAAGTCACCCCCTAGAATAAATTTATCGCCTAGGGTTTTAAAAAAGGTCACGTACGTTTCTTTTTTGATTGTGTATCTTGGAGGGCAGTATATTGCTGCTACCGTAAGCTTGTATCTTTTTGTGTCCATACAAATTGCCACAGATTGAATATCTGGCTCTTCATATTTGTTTTTCTCGTGATGTTTGATGTTTTGCTTTACGATGACTGCACTGCCGCCTCTACCTTTATTAGCTGGGTGTAGTGCATGATAGATTTTGTAACCTTTTAATTGGATTTGAGATTGGTTTGTGAAATGTGTTTCGGATACGAGACACACGTCTATATTTTCAATATCTAGGACAACTTGTAGCTCTTTCTGATGTTTTGATAGTCCATTACAGTTCCAAGCCATTATTCTAAGGTTTCCAATCATTTTGGATGCTTATTGATAGCAGTTTTGGTGCTATTCTCTATCTTCTTTAGACGCTCGTCAAAACTACTCACTAACTTTAAAATTTCATCAAGTTTATCATTCTGGCCGATGTTTTTCTCGGCGCGTTGGATTGTTACTGCTGGTTTTCCAGCAGTTACTTGTGCAAAAGATATCTTGTTTAAAGCTGGCGGTGGCAGCGCATGTGACGCGCGACTTGTAGCATTAGGCTGCAAGGGCATGTCTTTGCCTCTCGAGGCTTGCTGTTGTCTTGTAGAAGATGGTTTCTTCATTACTTTGTCTCGCATTTTCTGCATTTCTTTGGCTACCATGCAGCCTCTGTAGCTGGCAGGATGGGGTTCTCCACAGTGCAAACACTTCGGTTTCTCTGCAATGAGCTTTGTGCAGTCCTTGGTCAGATGTTTACCGGTGCATTTTACACACCTTGGCCCCTTGGCGCAGTACTTTTGTGTATGTCCGTACCCCTGACATCTTTTACATTGTGGGATCAGTTTGGAAGTTCGGAGAGGCTGTATCTCAACCATACATCCCAGGATGTATTTAATTTCATAGATCTTCTTTGAGTTTTCATTATTATTGAAAGAGAGCGTGAACATGTTGAGGGGCTCCTTTGTTTTCCAGCTCAATTTATTCACTACTGATTCAATCATGAAGCCCTTATTTTTCAGGTCTTCAATTATTCTTTCAGTTTTACAGGTAGAAGGCAATTTCTTGACCACTACCCGTATGGGTCTTTCCTGTTTGTTTTCGTACGAATGCCAAAGGCAGTTGTTATCCTGCAAGGCCTTGGTTATTGAACGATATGTGTCAGCATTACAGGCGTTCACCTTAACGCTTTTACCATTCAACATTTTTAGGTTGAAGGATTCAGTTGAATGTTCCGTGGACAGGAAGTCATAAAAGTTCTGGTAGTTCTCTACACCGTCTACTATGATCGGTGGTGGTGGGGGAATTTTCTTTTCCTTTTCTTTTGTTGGTATGTTGGTCTCTGGTGAAAGCTCCGGCGACGAGTTCAGTTTTCGTTTCTTCTTAGACCTAACTCTCACCCAATTGGTTTCTTTGGCTAGCTCTTCCTCATCCGTGCTGTATTCAATACGCGCGTTAGAGGTCTCCATGCATGGTGCTTTTGATGGATTGACGGTGGTGTCTGCAACGCATTTCAGTTGCTGCTGTAGAATACTAATTTGGTTCTTAAGGTCCTCAACAAGGCTCTCAAGTTTCTCTCTCTCTTGTTTTTCTTCTTGGTATCGTTGTACAACTTTGTTATGTTCTTCGGCCAGGAGACGTTCTGTTTCTGTTTTGATCGAGATAGAAATTTTTTGCGGTGTATTCATTGTTACGGCATGCAATTAGCTTCGCCTTAACAATAAAATGTGATGTCGTCGGTCAACATGCCTAAACGTGATGATCTAGCAAGGTCATGGCGATCGGGCGTGCCGCGCGCGACGTTTGTTGTGATGCGTTAGCACTTTGCACTGATGGTACGCGCGGTTGCGTGTGACACAACTGATCTCGGAGAAAACTGAACGATCACTGATTTTCCCCTTTAACGAAGATGAATGGTGCTGAAATTATACAAATCGCACACTCAAATTATCAAGAAAGCCATCGTCGTTTTAGCAGTAAGATTTTTTTTTTTTTTTTTTCAGCCATTACTGTCCCACTGCTGGGCAAAAGCCTCTCTTTTCTCCTTCCACTCCTCGCGATTTAGATCGCGATTCTCGAGCGATCGAGGATTCTCGCGATCAGTAAGATTTTAGATTAAATAAATAATGCTGGACAATCCACATAGCATTATCCAGCCTAGTTTGTGCCCATAACAAAGCAGTGCTTGGGTTACAGAATAGAATAGAAGGTTTTTATTTGTGACACAATGAAATTATTGTTTATTAATGGGCACAAGCTAATTGTTATACTTAATACAATATTATTTTCAACTAGCTTCTGCCCGCGGCTTCGCACGCGTATTTTCGGTATAATTAGTAGCCTATTATCTAAGTTAGGTTATGATCTAAACGTACGCCAAATTTCATCTTAATCTGTTCAGTAGTTTTGGAGATCCTAGGTAACAAAAAATCTGATTTCCCAAACTTTCGGCTTTATATTAGTAGGATACACCCAGATTCGGAACAAATATCTGCACTGCTGGCTGGCGGAGCTGGATGTGGCAAGCTGAAGACAGGGTGCTATAGCGCTCATTACGTAAAAATATTTGTCCTGGGGCGGGAATCGAACCCCCAAACTCCTGCGTCACAGGCGGAGCCCGCTGCGCCACAGAGGTTGCCTGTACAGATGTACCTATGCTACCTAATTTTCCATTGTTTTCACGCTCAGCTGGCTGTATCTTAAGACTTTGTGAACGCTCTGAATAGGCTGTTTATTCTCTTTGAGGTAATTTCCTATTTCAAATCAAAGGACAAAGGATTTAATTTGGATTTTAAGTAGCAAGAAGAAATCCAAGCGCTTACTGTGGTGTATTTTACTTTATTTATTCCATTATTTAATTTAAAGACTTTACAGGTTTACGCTAACTTTATGTAGAGTCGGAATTAAATTAATTATTCGGAATAAAAATACGCCTGTAGTCCGTTGTCGTTTCCACCATCCAGGAAAGAAGTTTTGTCCTAGGTATATGTAATTTTATTTCCAATAATTTTTTCCATTGCATCATTATGAAAAAAATTACGCTCTGGGATGAGTATCCGTTCCAGAGTTGGAAGCGTTTCTTTTACTTGGGCACAAGTCATTACTGCCTCTGAAACAATACAATACAATACAATACAAGTACTCTTTATTGCACACCAAATAAAACAGAAACACGGGACAGGAAAAGACACATAGCAATGCACAATGGGCGGCCTTATCGCTAACTTATTAAATCTTTCAATACTCACGTTTACTAAACTCGAGGCTGTCCTAATCTGGTACCCAGGCTCATAAGAGCCTGGTGTTATTGGAGGATGACAACCTATGTAAGCTGCACTTTTTGAACAAACAATAATGTTTCTTTTCAAATAATGTTTGTTGTTTGTAATTTCTTAATTATCTTAATCATTTACGCAAATACTTAAATATTGCTAATGTATAAATGGTAAGAGCGGGGTCTCCCAACACAAGCAAATTTTGCTTAAAGGGTGACTCCAGAACCTGTTTGTGTAGTTTTTAAGTAATTGCAATAAACATTTATATTATTTTATTTCAATATTATGAACTTTACTTATACAGGGTGTTTGGTACATGGACCGACAGGAATTTTTGGGGGGTTGGGGGGTCATGCTCTAGTTTTCCCCGGTAAACCCTATAGCTTACGTGGTAGCTTAGATATGATTTTTTTAGTTTTTTTAGAAAATTATCTGGAATGTTGCCTTTAAAGCGTCATAACTTTTTTGTTTGTGGTTATTATACGACGACTCTTCATTGTGCATTTATTCATCACATTATTATTTAATCATGCACTTTTAATAGGAAAGTGAAATGTATTTCTCAAGTAGTAATACTATAAAATGATAAAATCAGTTGTTAGGAGCACGGCAAAGTAAAATGAAAGGTATTACTTTTCCTGAAATTATAAATGGAAAATTTCATCAATCTTCCTTTTATTTGAGATGCTATTATTGTGAAAGAATAATCCTTATGATTGAGCGTTTTGATCGGTATCGTAAAATAATGGGTGTTTTTTTACAATTTGGCGGGTTCGATTCCCGTTTCAGACAGGCGATTATTCAAAAATCATTAATACAGTTTGAATTATTTTAAAGTTTATTTATTCATTTTAAAATAAAAATTAACTATTCTTTCAGTAATATTTTCTATCAACAATATTTGAGATACTTTCCCACCATGTGGCATAGCTGTGGGACACCCTATACCTATATATGTATGTATTTTAATATAAAGAGTTTGTATTGTAGGCACAAGTCAACTACAAGTTTTTCCTCCGGCACTCCTATTTTGAAATTCTTTGAATAATTTACATTACCTATCCTTCAATGAAATAGGTTTCGTTTCATACGGGGACCACGAACGAAACCGCGGGCAGACAGAGGTTAGTAAAAAGGTAGCGGCGGTTCGCAGCCCCGGCAGTGGCGCCACCGGAGTGCGATGAGATTGTGGCGAGTTTGAGAACTTAAGCTTCCGTAAAATATAACTAGATGTCGGGCCTCATTTTGCACGAGGGCTAGATCGCGCTAACGAAGCGTTCTAGCGAAATGCTGACCCGAGAACCACACAGACAAACAGCAGGCAGTATATGTATGCTAGCTGTCCCTTGTCACCCGCGATAAGTTCGCGTAGTTTTTGAAAGTGCTTTCGCAGCACATATTGAATCGAATAAAACAATCACATCACACTTAATATTATAAATGCGAAAGTTTGGATGGATGGATGGATAGATGAATGGATGTTTGTTACCTCTTCACGCCAAAACTACTGAACGGATCAGACTGAAATTTTGCATACAGGTAAGTCTGACCCTGGAATCAAACCTAGGTGACATTTTTATCCCATAAATCAGTTCCCATGCCATAGAAATAACCTCAAAACGTTTTCATAGAAAGAACGCGTGCGAAGCCGCGGGCAAAAGCTATTTATTTATAATTTCATACACTACACTAGCCAAGCTCGATGTGAAATTTTTGAACATAATTTGTTTTCAAACATTTTATTCAATTCAAACCAGTATTATTGTAAGTTCAAAAATTAATAATAATAATAATGAATGATGGACAATCCAGATCAGAGATAATTTGTTTGTTTTATATAAATATAAAAAGGACTTCAAATCCTTTCGTTTAAACTGTTTTTAAATTTTGCAGGACTTATTCTGATCCCGCGGGAATATTTTTTTCATGAGATCACCTCGGGATAATTTTCTATACAATTGCAAAGAATCATCCAAATCGGTTCACAATTAACGGAGAAATCGACGAACATTCAAAAAAACTCACAAACAGCCGAACATAGAACCACTCTTTGCGAAGTTGGTTAAAAACCTAATATTCACCTTTTTTAGGGTTTCGAGATCGGTTTCCAACCCTTATGGTTATGTCTGTCCTTTTTTCCCTTGTTAATATCACAACAACTCTACAGCGGCTATAACTCGAAATTTAAAATAATAATTGCGTAGATTTAAAGAAATATAAATCAAAAATGAAAATATTCAGCACAAATTATAACGTCAAAATTTTAAAAGAGACTTCCAAGGTCACGTGGGTATCAAATGAAAGGATTGTACATTTCAAAATAGTTTTTGGAATATAGGAATACAGTAAGTTTCATGCTTTTTGAAATATTTTGAAAGAAGTTGATAAATTATCATTCCGAAGATTGCAGAGCGATCCATCCGAAATGTATGTAGCGTTTGTAGATATGGATCTATATTTTACAAAAAAAATATAGATAAGTCTGTGAGTAGAACACTTATTGAAAAATGGTCAAAGGCCTTTTTTCAACTTCTTTCAAAATATTTGGGGTGAATAGTTTGCAAACGGGGGGCTACTTCACCGAGTGGGGTATAAAATAAAAGTTATCGGTTTGTACATCTCAAAACAGTTTTTTAAATTTCTGTAGATTTCATATTTTTTGAAATAGTTGAAAAAGTTGAAAAAAAGTCGAAAAATTACCTATCGGGGACACTTACTTGGCGTTGAGTTTCAGATATTTTTGTAAGATTTAATTCACAAAGAAAATTATACTAGTACATATTTACAATTGAAACAATTGAGCTAACTGCAGACTATTGCAAACAGTCTACAGGTAGCTCAACTGATCCATATCAACATTATTGTAAGCAATATTTATTGAAGGATCTCAAGTCGACAAGTGTTGTAAGTTGTGTATAAAAAGAGGCGGCAGAATAATGAATTTTGGGTTGAGTATGGGCGGTTTGTTTACAAACATTGTGCATTCAATTTGGCTGGAATATTGGTATAACATTATTATACGCAAGGGCGTCGATACTTTATTATGCCATGTGCGAAGTAACTCGAACTGTCTGTCTATCAAGTGTCTGTAGGTCACTTAGTAACTTTTGATCTTATCTACACCTACTATTATAATTATATGTATATTATATACTAGACGATCGCCTCGCGGTTTTACCCGCGTAGTTCCCGTTCCCGTGGGAATTCCGGGATATAATATAGCCTATGTAACTCCCTGGAAAGTAAGCTTCCTAACGGTGAAAGAGTTTTTCAAATCGGTCCAGTAGTTTCGGAGCCTATTCAATACAAACAAACAAACAATCAAATCTTTCCTCTTTATAATATTATTAGTATTAGTACCTATAGATATATATCTGCACTACAAACCATTTCTTCAGGACTGTTTTATGGTATAAGAAAAGAAGAAATTTGCCAGGCCATTGGTCCAGGGGTTTTTTACCGGTTATGCTATCTCACCTCACCTCAACAGCCGGTATTGGTCCACTGCTGGACTCATGCCTCTCCCAGTGCCTTATTGGCTTTTATCTCATCGGGGGTAATGCCTATATCCCCACGCAGGGCATAAGGGTTGGGGACAGTTTGATGGTAAAATTGTTCTGCAGGGGCACTTGCTTCCCCCCCCCCCCCCCCCGGTGGATATCCCTTAGTCGCCTCTTACGACACCCGCGGGAAGAGTTGGGGTGGTGCAAATTCTAAGTGGCTCCACACGGCACCTACTTTTTATCCCGGATAAACGCTAGCGAAGCTGCCAGTAAGCTAGTCTCAAATAAAATCCGCCGACGAAAATTACTGAAGTGTGGATTGGGTAGATATTAACAAAAGGGGGTGATAGGGGTGGAAATGGGGAGGGATGGGGATGGGAATGGGTGGGTTGAGCCTTTCTCTGATATATCACTTCGATAGGTATATTTTTGATATAATGGGAAGGCCTAAATTGAGATTGATTTGAGATTGATAGTACATATTTTGTGGGAATCCGACAGCCGCCTTAGAGAATTCAATCCTAAAAGGATTTCTATTTTGGTATATATTCGTAGAAAAAGTAAAATAAATTAATGGATATATCGGTTTTCTTTCTACATATTGAATATATCACACTAATGTCTAATATTATAAATGCGTAAGTTTGGATATAGGGATGGATGTTTGTTACCTCTTCACGCCAAAACTACTGAACGAATCGGGCTGAAATTTTGCATAAAGGTAGTTACCTCGAATAATTAGTGTTATGATGCGCTGTGTGATATCGGCTTAGAATTTGCACCACCCCAGCACTTCCTGAGGGTGTCGTAAGAGGCGACTAAGGGATATCCACCGGGGGCGGACAGCAACGTTCTTGCAGAACAATTCTACCACCGAACTGCGATCCCCAACCCGCATGCCCAGCGTGGGGATTATGGGCACTATCCCCCATGATATAAAAGCCAATAAGGCGCTTATCAGGGGCAGGCCTGCGTCCAGTAGACCAATCGGTATAGGCTGTTGAGTTGAGGTGAGGATAATCAAGACATGATAACAAACTGGCGTATCAACATGGACCTGATGGAAAACACAGTTCAGAGTTTCAAAGCTCAACTAACTTATTTGGATATATATTTTCTATATCTACTTAGTTGGAACAGTGTGAAAATTCAATGGAATAGGAAACTATTCACAACCGAAGTGTTTTGAAAATTTGTTCTAAATGCCACAGCGGTCCTATACTGGCCTGGTTCACATTAATATCTAAAGGCAAAGTATGTCACCTATAATCGTTGTTATTTCAAAAGGGCTAAAAATACCGCCAGCACGTATCAATTTTACCGATTGTTTTCTGCCGATACAATGGAATGATCCTTGTATGAAGCCAATAAAAAATGTTTGAAGCCTTCAAACATTTTTTGAATACCGATGGATATATGCAGCTTCATATAAGGATCATTTAGAAAGAAAGAAAGAAAATTTATTTATTAATTTATTGGTTCGCTAAAAGCTTGCAACTATTACAATACATATACTTAGGTACATAAGAATATTACAATAACAATAATAAAATAATAGTACCGAACAGTAGCAAGCAAAATGCAGCGAACCAAAAGGTCCTATCTCAGCATAATGTTGCTCCACAAGAAGTAGAGTAACGCTGGTTTTCTGACATTTGACATTTCATTGTATCATTTAAACCAACAACAGACCCTTGCTCGATAAAACTGTAACGCCTAAATGGTTTTCACAATGAAAGAGCCAAAGATTCTTAGGAAAGTTAACAGAATCCTGTACCTACCTACATCTGGTCTTCCCTTTAATTATTGTTCTAGTAAAAACTGTATATATAACTGATGGAACGATATTCAATAGTTACCCAATATATTGCTTGTACCAAAGATATTCGCTGGAGGCGTTGAGTTGTTCAAAGTTTGAAAGGAAAATGGTGTCGGGGGAACAAGAAATTGGACCCAATCTAAATAGTTAAACAGGGACCCATGTCAAACCGTAAAACTTTTTGTCGGAAATAATGCGTATGTTTATAGTGAACAAGCTTCTGACCGCTGCTTTGCACGCGCTTTTCCAAATTAAAACTACTCGATGACCTTCCCTGGAATATCGTTTACCTCCTTGCCAAGCTGTTTAGGCCTAAACGGTAACATACAGACAAATAGTACTTGCAGTAAATTCATTTTATTGATCTTAAAGTTTGTTTATCTTATTTATTTATTTATAAAAAGTACATAAGTATACTATATTTTTAGGGGCACCTAATGCAATAGTGTAAACAAGTTAATTAAGTTAATTCCTAACATTAATATGTCAACTTACTAGAGGTACCAGAGTACATTTTGGAAATCTTATAGGTACATATTAGGAACAATTTTACTATACAATACTTGTTACTGCATTTTCACATCGTGTTTCGTACATTTTCCTGACTATCTGAATAGTAGGTTTTTCATTTTTATTTTTATTCTCTTTTTCTCTTATTCTATTTTTCTCTTATTTCTTATGTTAAACGAAGGAATTATGTTTCGGTTGGCCCGTTCTATACCAATCATAAGCTTTTTTTAATGCCTCTTTAAATGGTTTAGTTTGTATAGTTTAGGCAGAGCTGCGAAGTTGCTCTTTTGTGCCACCATGGTAGCCAAAAAGAGCCACTTCGCATCTCTGCATATTATAAGTATACAAAATGAAACACTGTAATTGTGTCCATATACGATTTTTTTTTATGTAATAATATAATTCATACTATCTATGTACTCTATCTATGTACTCGTATATTATTATGTATATCAGTTATCTAGTACCCATAACACAAGCTCTGCTTACCTTGGGGCTAGATAATGCTGTGTGAATTGTCCAGCATTATTTATTTATTTATACTGATATCGAGGATATTGGGGACACGATACTTGCATCATAAGATATCACACTAATATTATAAATGCGAAAGTTTGGATGGATGTATAGATGGATGGATGTTTGTTACCTCTTCACGCCAAAACTACTGAACAGATCGGGCTGAAATTTTGTATACAGATAATTCTAGGCCTGGAATAAAACATAGGCTTACTACTTTTTATCCCATAAATCAGTTCCCATGGGATAGAAATCACCTTTAAGCGTTTCCATAGAAACAACGCGCGAAGCCGCGGGCAGAATCTAGTAATTCATAATTTAAAATTACTAAATGTGCGCCCAGAATTCTTTTTTCTGTCAAACAGAAAGACAGAATTACTTCCGGATTTATTATATTCGTATGGAGTATGGATGTATATTTTTATCCCTTTTTGACGCCCAATAGTCTCATTTACCGGTTTCATTCCTCTTCACGCCTTGCAAAGGGAATGAGGTAATTTCCTGGGCTCAAAGCAGAAAGCTTACTACGTGCTATTGACACGAGTGGTATTTAAACACTTCCTGTCAGTTCCAGTTGTATTTCCTGCAGTTGATAACGTACGACGTGACCTAGTTAAAATCTTTTTATTTTTGTAGGATAGTTAGGCCCAGCTTCTAGTAAAGGGTTTTGTTGTGTGTAATTGTAAACTTTTTCGTCCCGCGCACAACTAGATGTCGTTGCTAATTTTGACCCAGCGCTAGATCGCGCTAACGAAGCGTTTCGGGTTCTCAGCCAGGTAGAATCAATGGTTCTTAAATAAAGCGGTTTTTACCATACACAATTCAGCGTTGTTATTTCCTACCTGACCAATTATTTACATGGTCCTACAGAGCCGGTTGTTGAAGTCTCGCTGTGAATGGTTTTTTGCATTAAGTTGCACTACCACGCCCAGCAAGAGTAACCGATTGTTACTCGCGGGTGTTCCGGGTTTGATCACAGTGGCATCTATGGTGTCCTGTGCGGGTGGCTAGTATTGCGCACCCCGTCATCATCGAACCAAGGAAGGGAGAAAGGTGGTAGAAACCCACCCCAGCAGCGCCATCTGGTGGCGCCGTGGTGAAGGAGTTCAGTTCGTGACGACATTGAGGTGACGTCACGTGGCTGACGTAACACTGGACGGACACGATTCTACAAGCAAGCGCATCGGTGACGTCACAAGGAGTGACGTGTTGGCCTGCGCTACTGACGTCACAGCAGTGACGTAGAGGGTTCATCGGTCTCTGGGAGCTGATTCAGTGTCAAGTGGTAATCGGAGTGAAATAGTGAGTACTTTTGAATTTATACGAAGTAGTGCAGTGAAGATTTACAGAAAGGTCTACCTTATATCAAGCAGCTTTTGGACTTTAAAGTTTTACTTTGATTTAGACTTAGAATAATTTTGGTGTAGTTAGTTAGGACTTAGAATAGTTTTGCAAAAAGAGATCCGACGGGGAACCTATGCCCAATTTTCGTTAGAATTTATAAAATCTCAAAGACTTGTATTTTTTGTTGACTTTTGTATTTTAATTAAAATTATTTTACAATGTCTTCTTCCGCTCTATTAAAGGCGCAGTTAGGTTACAAATCAATGATAGAAAAGGCGTATGAGAATTTTAAAAAATCCCCAAAAGAGAGACTTAATAAGGACTCATACCTACTTACTAGACTTGAGAATTTGGAAGAAAAATGGCAGATTTTCTCAGAAAATCACAGGAAATTACTCATGGAAAGCGATCTAGAGGCTATAGCGGACAGCCCTTATATTAAAACCTGTATGTATGATCTGGCAGAGGAAATCTATATAGAATACAAAACTGAAATTAGAGAGAAATTGGAGTCCAATCGCAAACAGTCCAATAGCAAGCAAGGTACCACTTCGGAGGCTCCTTCAAGGTTTGAGCAAATACAACTACCTAAAATATCAATTCCTACATTTAGCGGAACTTATTCCGAGTGGACTACATTCAAGGACCTTTATGTTTCTTTAGTGCATAATAACGCGTCCTTAGAGAACGTGCAAAAAATGCACTACCTCAAAGGCTATTTAGCAGGAGAAGCGGAACAATTATTGAGGCATGTTCCTATCACAGCCGCGAATTATGAAGAGGCGTGGTCTACTCTTAATAGTAGGTATAATAATAAAAAATATCTTGCTAATTGTTTGTTGAAACGTTTTGTAAGCTCACCCAATTTAAGAACAGAGTCGAGCAGCGCCATTAAAAACTTACTTGATGTGACCAATGATACGTTGAACGGACTGAGGAATTTGGGCATAGACGTTAGTTCATGGGACACCATTGTAATATACCTAGCTGTTTCAAAGTTGGATGCCGACACGCGCAAGCAATGGGAATTGATTATTGGATCATCTGACCAGCTACCAACTTTGAGACAACTTAGGGAGTTTCTAGAAACACGGTTTAGGTCTCTTGAATTTATAGATGTAAAGGGAAAATCTAAAAATGTTACAACTCAAAAGAAAAATACTCTACATGCTGCCTCGGGTTCCACTGCACAAACTTCCTCAGTCAGTTGCACGTACTGTAAGGGTGACCATAAAATGGCACACTGTAAACAATTTGCGGCACAGGATATTTCTAAGCGTCACAATTATGTCCAAACCAGCAAGCTATGTTTCAATTGTTTCGGTAACCACTCCGCCCAGACTTGTCGGTCACCAGTTAGATGTCGCGTGTGCAGGAGAAAGCATCACTCCTTACTTCATCCACAACCTGAGTCTGGTTCTACAGAATCAGGCAAACCCGCTTTAGAGCAAGAAGTTAAGGAGACGGTGTCCGGAGTTAAGGCATCGTTAGATTCTCCTGCGTCCACATCGAATGTTTCAGCACACTTTTCCAAAAGGACTACCAACACAAAGATTCTGTTAGCTACGGCTTTAGTAAACGTTAAATCTCGAGACGGTGACGCTCACACTCTTCGGGCTCTTCTTGATCAGGGTTCCGAGGCATCTTTTGTTACAGAATCCGCAGCGCAGTTACTCGGTCTAAAGAAGATTCAAAGTAGGAGCAGCATTTCAGGATTAGGCGGCAATACAGGTACTTTGGCATCAAGATACATCGTCAACATGAAGGTTCAGTCGCGCTGTGATCCCGACTTCTCAATTCAAGTACGTGCACACGTTCTTGGTGCTATAACCAACCTTTTGCCATCAGAAAGGGTCAGTGTTACCCATGTGGAATGGCCAGAGTTGGCAGACATTGTTCTAGCCGACCCCCAGTTTCATACGCCGAGCAAAATCGATATTTTGCTTGGAGCAGACGTTTATGGCCTTCTAATTCGAGAAGGTCTGATCAAGGGTCCCAAAGGAATGCCTACAGCTCAATGTACAGCCTTGGGATGGATTATTTCGGGTCCTACACATCGCTTAGACCATGATCAGAGCTCGTCGACACATTGTTACCACAATTCAATTGTTAATAATTTCCAGGATGATGAGAACGCGCTCTTGAGACGATTTTGGGAAATTGAGTCGGTCGTTCCGGAAAAGAAGATACTGAGTTCAGACGAGCAGCGCTGTGAAGAAATTTACTCTCTCACCACAGTCAAGGATGACTGTGGTCGGTATGTAGTCAATCTCCCATTCAATTCTGACGATCCACAGTGCCGATACGGTAATTCCAGAGATCTTGCAATCAAAAGATTTCATCACCTTGAGCGGAAGTTTGAACGAGATCCTGAACTGAAAAGAAAATACTCGGAAGTGTTTCACGACTATTTAAACATTGGTCACATGGAGCGGGTCCCAGCAAGCATGATGAGAGACCCAACAGCAGTTTACCTGCCACATCATGCTGTGATACGCAACGACAAAACCACAACCAAGGTTCGAATAGTGTTCGACGCATCTATGAAAGGTACTACTGGAGTATCATTGAATGACGATCTTATGGTAGGTCCCACGTTACAGCCGCCACTTTGTCACATCATCATGTGCTGGAGAACACATCCCATCAGTTTGTGTGCAGACATCGTCAAGATGTACCGGCAAGTAAAGGTTAATCCAAAACAGGTCGATTTCCAGAGAGTAGTGTGGCGCGATGACCCCGAATCTGAAATAGATGAGTATAGATTATTGAGAGTTACCTTTGGGACAGCTTCAGCTCCTTACCTTGCAGTGAAGTCCTTGCAGCAGGTTGCAGTCGACGATGGCGCCAAGAATCCTGAAGTTTCTGAAAAAATAAAAAGAGATTTTTACGTTGACGATTTAATGACAGGTTGTCAGTCAGTTAGTGATGGATTAGCGTTACAGCGAAGCATGAATGAGATACTAAGCCGGGCAGGTTTCCAATTACAGAAATGGGTGAGTAGCTGTGATGAGCTAGACATGCAAATTTCAAGCAGAGAAAAGAAAGCGGAGAAAGGTGAGGATCATTCACAAGCAGGTAAGGAAATAAGGGAAAATGAAATTGTGAAGATGCTAGGATTAAGCTGGGATCGTGATAGCGATGAGTTTAAGTATTTAGTAATACTTCCCCCTCAGCAGACTCCAATCACAAAGAGACGGGTGATCTCCGATATCGCTCGCCTGTTCGATCCGTTGGGTTGGGCAGCACCTTGTGTGGTAGTATCCAAAATGTTCATCCAGAAGCTCTGGCTTTCCGGACTGGATTGGGATGATGAACTCACACCAGATCTGCTGACGGAATGGCAGACATACAGGAAGAACCTTCTAGAGACGAGTAAGTTCACAATACCGCGATGGGTAAATACGAGAGCAGACGATCAATTGGTAGAGTTGCAAGGATATTGTGATGCATCGTTGGCTGCTTACGCTGCGGTGGTGTACCTTAGGGTAGTGGACTTTCAGGGAAACATCAAGATCAGTCTTATCATGTCTCGAACAAGAGTCTCTCCAGTAAAACAGCAATCTGTTCCCAGGTTAGAACTGATGGGAGCGGTATTACTGTCAGAGTTACTCATAGAAGTTGCCAAGGTCATGAAAGTTCCAGAAACTCATATTCATGCCTGGACTGATTCAACAGTGGTTTTAGCTTGGCTCAGCAGCCATCCAAGCCGCTGGTCTACATTCGTTGGAAACAGAGTCTCATCAATCCTCTCTCAACTCGATAACTCACACTGGGCTCACGTTCAAACACAGCATAACCCAGCAGATATGGCGTCCAGAGGAGTGACCCCGCAAGAACTTGCCTGCAGTGAGCTGTGGGCGCAAGGTCCTTCGTGGTTGAAAAATGAGACAATCGACTACTCAAGACCAAGGTCTATTGCGACCAAAGAAGAGCAAAGGTCCATTAAGGCTTTGGTAGGACATGAACCCCCAGAGCAAGATTGTTTCTGGGTTAGATTTTCTTCATTCACCAAATTAGTGCGAGTTATTGCCTATTGCAGAAGAGTTTTGAAGTGGAAGAAGAAAACTAGAGAAGAAAATGACCAGAGAGTGGAAGCTTATTTAACTAAGAAAGAAATAGATGACTCTACAAAGGTTTGTATAAGATGTGTCCAACGGCAAGAGTTTGGTGACGATCTAGACGAAGTAAGAAAGACTGGAAGGGTTAAAAATAAGAGTAGCCTCAAGTCTCTTTGTCCAACAATCGATGAAGACGGAATTCTACGCAGCAGTGGTCGCATTGAAAACGCAGACATAGAAGAAGACCTCAAGCATCCCGTCATTTTGCCTCATAGGAATCATTTCACTGATTTGGTGATCGCGGAAGCGCACAAGGCAACACTGCATGGAGGTCCAACTTTGATGTTGCAATATTTGCGGAGGAAGTTTTGGATCGTCTCGGCCAAAACTTTGGTGAAGATGTTTGTCCGCAAATGTGTAACATGCAAAAGACACGCAGCAGCTTCTCAAACGCAATTGATGGGCCAGCTGCCGACCAGTAGAGTTACTCCAGCACGAGCTTTTCGCCATAGTGGCGTAGATTTCGCAGGTCCGATAAGTGTTCGCGCATCTAAGGGTCGTGGACACCAGTCCTATAAAGGCTACATATGTCTTTTTGTCTGCATGGTGACTAAGGCTATCCACTTAGAAGTTATCAGTGATCTCTCTTCGCAGGGTTTCATAGCGGGTTTTAAGCGATTTGTTGCACGACGTGGAGTGGTCACAGACATTTGGAGCGACAACGGCACTAATTTCGTAGGTGCCGCAAAGGAGTTGCGCCAGTTGGTGGAGGTAGAAAGATCTTCTGTCGCTATTGAAATTAGGGAATGGCTAGGTAATTATGGAACGACTTGGCATTTTATCCCACCGCACGCTCCAAACTTTGGCGGACTATGGGAGGCTGGGGTAAAATCGACCAAATTCCACCTTAGACGAGTAATTGGTACCTCAACTCTTACCTATGAAGAATTATCTACAGTTCTGTCCCAAATCGAAGCGTGCCTTAACTCTCGACCCCTATCCATGATTCCGAACGGTCCACAAGATCCCGTACCTTTGACGCCCGGTCATTTTCTCATAGGTGAACCGTTGGTAACAGTCCCCGATCGGAATTACGAGGATCGCAGTTTAGGTTCTTTGCAACGGTGGCAAATTACGCAGCGCATGCTGCAGGAGTTTTGGCGGAGGTGGTCTCAGGAGTACTTGGTGCATCTATTACACAGGTACAAATGGAACCAACGCACTCCTGAACCAAAGGTCAACGACATTGTTCTGGTGAAGGAGGACAATTTGCCTCCAGCTCGCTGGCTCTTGGGAAAGGTTGTTGAACGGCATCCTGGTTTGGACAAAATTTGTCGCGTTGTTACACTTAAATGCAATGGATCGTTGATCAAACGTCCAATTTCCAAACTGTGTATATTACCAGTATCAGATTGAATAGTTGGCAAGTTTAAGTTGTTAAGTTTAAGTTGTTAGATTAAGTTGTTTATACAGTCCACATAGAAGAAGTTGTTAAATAAAATTGTTATTCATTCAGTCAGTCAGAAGAAGTAAGGTTTTTGTTGTTGTTTATGAAGTTACCCATTTGATATTACCCATTGCGTGAAGGAATACCCTATCTCATGTCATGGTGGGCGGGTCATAATTAATTAAGTTAAGAACATTTAGTTTATGTCCTTGGTGGGCGGTATGTTGTGTGTAATTGTAAACTTTTTCGTCCCGCGCACAACTAGATGTCGTTGCTAATTTTGACCCAGCGCTAGATCGCGCTAACGAAGCGTTTCGGGTTCTCAGCCAGGTAGAATCAATGGTTCTTAAATAAAGCGGTTTTTACCATACACAATTCAGCGTTGTTATTTCCTACCTGACCAATTATTTACAGGTTTTTAAAAAATTATCTCAGCATCTGGTCGAAGCGACGCGTGACCCGAGAGCTGGTGAGTATTTTGCGCAGCGCATCAGCATTGCCATACAGCGGGGCAATGCAGCCAGCGTAGCGGGGACGCGACGACTGGTATTGATATGGATCAGTTCAGCTACCTGTAGATTGTTTGCAACAGTCTGCAGTTAGCTAGTTGTTTCAATTGTAAATACTAGTTGTAATTTATTTCTATCAGTTGATTGTAATTTTCTTTGTGAGTAAAGATGTACCTAAACAAAAAAAAAGTATACTGTGTGTAAAATTTATGATCCGTGGATGTCGTAAGAGTCGAGTAAGAAAACCCAGAGGAAGAGCAGCATATTTCTTACACATCAGCAATCTAACTGCCAAGTGATTAGGGCACCCCATCGTTGGGAGGCTTGGTTAGCAGTAGGCGTTGGTGTAGTGAAAGGTGTAAATACTGTAAAACGTGTAAAATCCATCAATAAGTAGGTTATAATGTCTCCTAGCTAGATTTACCGGCACGGCATGGCGACCAGTCCCAAGAGGGGCAAGCCCAAGACATATAATAAATACTGCACAACAAAAACAAATGCAATTTTTATTTCCCCAGCGAATGATGTCAAAATAGCGTCATAAAACATCACACTGCATTCTACAAATGCTTAGATCTAAGTGCCTTTCTGATTACTCGGTAAAGTTTCGGTAAGACATCACGCCCTTAGCACACCTCCGCTGCGAAACAGTACCGCAGTAATTTCGCCATGTCTTGTCCGTATGTAGGAGAAGCGGAACACTAGCGAAACTGCCTGTTCTAACGCATAGATTTGACTATAATTCTATCTCTTTCCCCGCACGGTTCAGTCGATCTGCTCCGACGTCAGCCACACCTCCGCTATAGTTCCGCAACTCAAACTACACTTGATCGCTGCGGAATTCATGCGAAACACGAGTAGCGGCTCCGCTACTCGTGTTTCACAGCGGTGGTGTGCTACGGGCGTTAGCACGCTCGGGTGTCGAAAGCTGCACCGCCTGCACTTGTCTGCAAAAAGTTATGCAGAGCCGCTTGTGACGTATTGAAACAATATCGCCTTCGGCCCTTTTCACATGCATACGGCATAGGAGACATACCGTGGGCCGTACCGTGTGTCGCCCGTTCTTATCCACTATAAAAACGGTTTCGACGCGGGAACCCTCTTTACAGTTGTATATTGACTTGTACTATACATAAACTCGTTCACATGAACACGAGCGCAACACGGAAAGGCGAGCGCGGGGAATGCGATTCCTATTGGAAAAAGTCCATATACTTTTTATCGATACTAATATTGTAAAGAAGAATGATTTGTTTGTTTGTATTGAATAGGCTCCGAAACTACAGGAACGATTTGAAAAATTGCTTCATTCCTACGGGAAAACGGGTAATAGGACAACGGGTAGTAAGAATGCAGCTAGTTATAAGTATATTCATTATTCTTAGCATAGCATAGGAGTGAGGTTGTATACATTTTTCGAGACGACTGTGCATAAACAGTGCACATGTGAAAGCGTTTGCACGGTACGGCATCGGTTTAAGTGATGAAAATACTTTCATTCGTTTCGTCCGGGTCGGTAATGTTGGATGACGCGTGCTGTACCGAATCTAGTGCAGTACAGCATGCGTCATCTAACATTTCACCGCGCTTACCGCCTAATCAGGAACGCTCCATAGAAATATAGGCTCTCGGTAAAGTACCGCGTTTATCGAGCGTGCTGATGTCGTAGCGAAAATTTACCGCGTAATCAGAAAAGGCACTAACACATCGCCGCTCTGTTTTGGTGGAAGACGATAGAGTTCTTTTGTGGAAGACGATAGAGTTCTTTTATGTATAGGAGGAAGAGGGGACGCCAGTCGGGCCGCGGATGTTTAAATGTTCCCGTGGTTCGGCGAAAATGGCGAGAGAGGGACACTGGAGAGGTTTTAGTGGGTATTACGTCCTTTTCAGGGCGTCGGTTGAGTTCCACATAATTCTGGTCCCCCCAGACCAGTTTATTCGTGAATGAATTTCCTGACGAGACAAAAAAATAAAAATAAAAGGTTAGTAACGATGGTAGGTGCATACGTGTTAGCGCGATATTTGGGTGAAATGTGGGCAGAATTTAATTCCTTAGGTACCTTTTTAAATGAATTCCAGAATGTCTGCGATGTTTTTGGAAATTGCTTAGTGGAATTTGCGTTGCGTTGTAATATCACCTTAGCTACAATTTTCACCGAAGTTACCTATATACCTACTTACTTCTTATTTCAAAACCAAGCCCCTTTGTTACGAAACCGATTTTCTTGATCTCGACCACTTTCGATCATAATTTACCTGAGCTATATAAAGTTTAAATAGACTAGGTTAAAACATTTTGTCGTGAATTCTGTCCATTCCTAACAAAGTAATCATAAACCCGTAGTTATCATGCTTCCTGAGAAACCTCTTCAATGATGCCTTGACCTTTGAACAAAGCCTTCCATTTCCATGATTGTTTGAAACGGGACAGAACAAACAAGTCTCTCTTTGTGCTAATTTTACATTTATAACGATGTACGTCAAAATATTAATTTAGTGTATTCCTTTACTTAATTAATGACGCTTAGACAGTCCTTTTACTATGACAATGGTATCGTGGCAGAATCGTCCATAAATGAAAAAAAGTCTAGATAGTGCGTGCGGTGCCTTTTGCACAAAAAGTTTTTTCTTTTTAAAGTAAAAAATATTTATTGCAGCATATAATACAAATAAGAACAGATGGACTTAATCTAAACACATGATACATTTTATATGGGTAGTTTTGTACATAATTTGCTGAGCGACTTACAACAGTGATTTTCGTCGACTTCTTCACTGGGCTGGGCCCTGTATCGAGAAAACCTGACTACTCCGTTCGTAGATACAGAGATTTTGCGCTCGAATAACTTACACACAGATTTATCAGAAAAATATTTTAATAATCAAACTAATACAAAACAATTAAAACAAAATAAGGACTAATAGATATTTTAACTAAAATCAACCAATTAACTTAATTTAATTAAAATTAAATTAAGCCAGCGTCTTGGGGACGCTTCCGACTGGTGTTGATATGGATCAGTTGAGCTATCTGTAGACAGTTTGCAACAGTCGGCAGTTAGCTCAATTGATTCAATTGTAAATACTAGTATAATTTTCTTTGTGAATAAATGTCTTGTTACCAATTAAAACAAGATAAACTAAATAATGACAATTATTAGTATTTATAGTATTTTATACATATTAGTCTGTCCAATATGAGTAGGTTAGGTACCTATGGTATTCCATTAGGTACCTACCTATTTTTATTAAACCATAAGAAGCTGTTGTGTCTCATCATGGGTTAAAGAGGAAAGCCATTTATTAGATAAAATTTAGATTCACTATCTGATTTATTTTTTATGTCACAGGATTTTACGACTTTGTTGTATATGTGGGTTTTTATAAAGCTACCTAAACGAATGGTTTCAACCTTGACACTTTTGACACGCGTCCCTCCATCTGTAGTTTCTTTTATCAAAGGTAAAATTTAAAATGTGTTATTCCGATACCATTGTTAAAAACCGTTTCCAACGCGAGCGGATCGGACCTATTGTATCTCGCAAGAGTAAACTGCATACTTGTATTTCCACCAACAAATAGTGGAGCGGAAAGGAGCGAGCGAGCAGAAAGCGTTGGTATTAACTCCGCCTACTCATCTCTCATTTCCCGCTCATTACCCTTTCGCGGTGGAAACCCGGCTTTATGGTGAAGCGATAGGTTGTCATGTCTGTTCAAAGTCCGCAATAAAAACAACTCGCAACACAAAAACGAACTGCACTCGTTTAGCTTTAGCCTAAGAGGTCAATTTATGCTTAGCTGAATCGACGCCCAACTAACATTTTGGTGTCAGATACAGTTTTTATTATAACTTTTACCTGTTTAATTGAGTAATAATTATCTCAGTTCTGACTAAAAACGTTATAAAGGAGTTAAAAAATAAATTTAGCTCCAATGGTGGTTCTAGAACTTTAATGAACGACGTAAGAAAACTTTAAGAGTTAGAAAAGCGTTAATTACAGCACGTATAGTTAAGATGTTGTAGCTTTAACCTGTTTGTAGCACTTATACCTATACAACAGTGCTCGCTGACTCGCGTCAACACTTATTGTTGTTTAGTTGTTGCAGTGAAGTGTCTTTTATAACTGTAGGTATTATATTGGTTATAAGGTGCAGACATGTGTTGTAAAATAGAGTTTGTCAAGAGTGTAAGATACACAGACACCAAAAGTTTTGAACAACTCATTTATGTAGGTTCAAGCTGTAATGTTAATTCTATTTATGCTTATTGTGATAAGTAGATACACTATAAAGGCGTTGTAAACGCAATGGTGTCACAACATTCTTGGCTACAGATGTTGTAACTCAAAATGAGTAATAATTTACTTATGCGACGACTAAAGCTTTAATGTAAGTTCGCCATTGTTTTGGTGAACTATAACCTATAAATTGACTGGGTTATTCAATATTTGACAACAAAATACTTCATTATATAAGTTACTTTTGTAATTTCATTGATGCCACTTTATTTAACATGCCACTAGCCATAAAGCAAAAATAAAAAAATGATACAAATTTGAGGTGCCTATTTTATGTTTCATAAGTTTTATTTGAAATCTTTATTAAATCAAGAGCGCGTTAAAATTGAGATGGAAAACATGGTATACACTTACCGTAAAATCACAACGCCAGATTGTTTTCACTTCACAAAGTAACTTGAATAGGTATACTTTATTATTTCTCTGTTAGATAATGGCCATTCGGTGATTGACATTTAGTTGTACGCTAAATGATACCATAAACATATTGTAACTAGCGTCAAAGTGTCAAACAACTATTTTTAATAGGTCTAATAAAGTTTTAAGTGGTTATAACTCTTAGCCGACGTTTTTATATAACCTTTAGTGTTGACCAACCCATCTACAAGCACAGTAATATAGGTTGAAGTAGTAGCTGAGTATGAATCAACACTTTTGTGCAGGTTCTGTTACACCTTTATATAACAGCTCTACTGGCTTTCTATAACCTTTACCTGTAAAATCGTGGGCCTCTTTCGTGGTTATATGGGAGTTAGAGCACTCTATAACTCCACTGTACAGGTATTATTAACACTATGATACTCGAATGGAACCGATATATATAATGATATACAGGTTGTTTTAACGCTATTGTGCTAGTTGGGCGCCGACGCGCGATCGGTCAATAATCGTCACTGACGAATACAAGATTACCTGACATGTACTAAACTTACATTTTTGTAACAGGGCCGCAACGGTCTGGGCAACATCTACGTGTGGGCTAGCGGCGACGGCGGCGAAGACGACGACTGCAATTGCGACGGATACGCTGCCTCTATGTGGACGGTGTCCATTAACAGGTGCGTTTAGTTGACCCTGGCAGTTCGATAGCGTTACTTCGGCGGGCCCATCAACGTCTATGTTTGGGTGGGCGATGGCGGCGGCGGCGGCTGCGACGGATACACTGCCCATATGTGGACGGTGTCCATTAACAGGTGCGTTTAGTTGACCCTGGCAGTTCGATAGCGTTACTTCGGCGGGCCCATCAACGTCTATGTTTGGATGGGCGATGGCGGCGGCGGCGGCTGCGACGGATACACTGCCCATATGTGGACGGTGTCCATTAACAGGTGAGTTTAGTTGACACTGGCAGTTGATAGCGTTACTTCGGCGGGCCCATCAACGTCTATGTTTGGACGGGCAATGGCGGCGGCGGCGGCTGCGACGGATACACTGCCCATATGTGGATGGTGTCCATTAACAGGTGAGTTTAGTTGACACTGGCGTTGGATAGCGTTACTTCGGCGGGCCCATCAACGTCTATACTTAGCCGGGTGATCGGACGGTGTCCATTAACAAATACTAAGCTGTAGTTGACACTGACTGTACCTGTAGCCAGCGCAGCGTTATTCAAGAGTAGGCGCTATAGCGGGCGCTAGGCTGGTTTTCTATAATTGTTTTTGTCGTGACATCACGATTAAGCGGGCGATTTCTACCAAACGGAGCGAAGATGACAATGTCAACACTCATACTGCTCTCTTTGAGAGAGTCTCACCGTAGTATCAAATATACGACGTTCTTACAACTAGTAAGTGACAAGTACAACTTAAATTTCTGCTCTTGCAACACGTCACAACATTTTGATTCAAGCGAACCTCTAAACATATTTTTTTTAATGTTCCAGCGCAATAAACGACGGCCAGAACGCTCACTACGACGAGTCCTGCTCCTCCACCCTAGCGTCCACGTTCAGCAATGGCGCCCACGAGCCGAGCACGGGCGTGGCTACCACTGACCTGTACGGCAAGTGCACAGCCACACACTCGGGCACCAGCGCTGCTGCGCCCGAGGCCGCCGGGGTCTTCGCTCTGGCCTTACATGCCAAGTAAGACAAGTGAATGTTTAGATCTATTGCACCAAACGACGTGCTGGCCCGCGTAGATTATTTCAACGCTACTCAGCAGAAGAGGATAGCGTCTTTTGTGTCCAGAGTTGACTCCTGCGATAATTCCAGTATCAAGAGTCTGGCAGACTTATTCATATAATAACATGTTGAGTTGGTGGCAATGTCCACCCAGCGGGGTGGACATTGCCACCAACTGAACTATTGTAATGTTTTTTATTTCATTTATTGATTAACTTGATTCTGCTCGCATGCGAAGCAGCGTTGTTTCTATGGAACCTTTAAAGTTTCTTTCTATCCCATGGGAACAGTTTTATGGGATAAAAAGCCTGTGTTTGGTTCCAGGTTTGGAGTAATTTTACCTCAATCTGTTTAGACGTGAAGAAGTAACAAACATTCAACTATCCATTCATCCAAACATTCACTTTTTCCCAAAATAACGCAGCTGCGCTAGTGGTAGCAAATGGCACGCGTAGCATTGCTACGGTGTAGCCGCTACGCTGCTTTGCTTCTACGGCGTAGGTGCTTTGTTTCTACGGCGTAGCTGCTACGAAGCAACGGGTTCATTATTTGCGAAACTACAATAACTGACTGGTTAAATATGAATAGTTTGGAAATTCTGTTTATTGTTTTAGTGTTTTGCTTTTTTTTGTATTGGTGGTTACATAAGTAACTATAATATTTCTTTACATTGGTGTGAATAACTCGAACTTTAGTGTATTTTTATTCTTTCCAGTCCGAGTTTGACATGGCGAGACATTCAACATCTTACCGTTTTGACTTCGAAGAGGAATTCTCTGTACGATGCGAAGGTAAGACCAAATACCAATAAGTTAGCAAGTAAGTATTCATGCTAAAAATATAGTCATCGGACACGCTTTCGATTTGCTTTGATGGATCAGTTGAACGCTAGCGCTTGAGTGTTTGAAGAAAAAATTGATGAAAATTAGAAGAAACACAATACACAAACAGAATTAAATAAGAAACCAAAAATAAGGGACAACTCGGTACTAGTAATAGGTTTTGCTATAGTCTGCAGAAATCACTGTTCATTTCATTTATAGGAACATAGGAATACACATTGGAACACTTGGTAATGTCAAATGTACTGTTTAAAAACATAAGAACAGGCCATTGAAATAAAAGTAAAGAATAAATGGATAAATACAATCGCGAAACAAGATTACAATCTATTAAGAAGTTTGTCAAAAAAAATTACAGCGACAAAAACAAAACAAAAATAAGTTAAAATGAATCAATATAATGAATTTGCATAAATTTAGCGGCCGTTTAAAAGCCTTGTCAGTAATAAAATAGTTCTCTAATTATATTACAAATACGACTGGAATTGATATGGATCAGTTGAGCTACCTGTAGATGGTTTGCCACAGTCTGCAGTTAGTTCGATTGTTTCAATTGTAAATACTAGTTCTAATTTGTTTCTATTATTTCATTGTAATTTTCTTTGTTAATAAAGATTTTTACAAGATTGTTACAGTTGTTTTGTGCTTTTCTAAAACAGACTTACTCGTGGATTTCCATGCGTTTTTCTCGTCTGTATATTCGGCGCAGGAATAGTACCTATGCTCCTCTAGTAAGGCCAAATTAAATTTGTTTATTAATTATCTTTCAGTCATCTCAAACACACGATTTGGTATATTATTATAATATTGAATGCAATTTCCTAGAAACAACTTGCTGCTTTTACTCAGCCTAAATTTAGGTAGCACTAGCTTGTTTTTGTTTCTAGAACCTATTGATTTGGTATAATGTCACTATTCTTTTGTAGAACCGTTCGTATGTACAATTCGTATGTTCCATTCGTATTTCGTACATCTTGTTAAACTTGTATAGATGAGATTTAATTTTCTTACCAAATAAATATTTTCTACATTACACTTAGTCTTATCCTGTTCGTCAAACATACACAAACTTCAATATCTTTAAGTGGTTTCTGAGCATCAACTCAATTTGTGTGATAATAAACAACTCCTTCAAGTCCTTTAAGCTTTGGAGTCAAGATCTTTGAGAGAAGTTTACAAAGCTTCGTGACCTCTTTCGTTTACTTTGTGTTTTCAAATGATTTCGTCACATGTTTTTCACCTGAAGCCCGATTTTAAAGTTAGCAAATTATTGAAAAGTTTGGATATACCAAGCTAATTTAGGCTTGAGTCTACGGCAGCCAGATTTTATGGCGGCAAAAACGTACGATTCTTTTATACGACTCAAAATCAACTAAAGGATGGGATTCGTAACGAATATACAATCCGACAGAGCTATCGACATAGCTCTAAGAATTAGCAAGCTGAAGTGGCAGTAGGCCGGCTATATCTTGCAATGAACTGAAATCCTCTGGGGTTAACGTTTTCTTGAGTGGAGACCAAGACTCGGCAAACGTAGTGTACGAAAGACTGTAGGCAGATGCTGGATGCGACAAGCTGAAGACAGGGCGCTATGGCGCTCATTAGGGGAGGCCTATGTCCAGCAGTCTACATAGGCTGACGATGTTGTAAAAAGTTTTTGAATTTAAATACTAATGAAATTTCAAATTATCCCTCGGAAATTTCAAAATATCCGGACGTAAACGGCTGTAACTTTTGAGTGCGTTAAATTAGAAGTTTCATTTATATTGCGGCTCCAAGAGGTTACGGACTTGAGTATTTTACGTTAATTTCAACTCGATACGTTCACACGTTCCTGAGAAAAGGTGGTCGACAGACGGACAGACAGACAGACGGACGGACAACAAAGTGATCCTATAGGGGTTCCTTTTCTCCTGTTGAGGTACGGAACCCTTAAAAAGCAATGTAAGTGATAGACTGTTCTGGTACCCATGCGAAGCCGTGGTGGGTCGCTTGAACTATAACTATCATAAGCCTGATTATTCCTCAGGGTCGCTTCCACTGGACTATGAACGGCGTGGGTCTGGAGTTCAACCACCTCTTCGGCTTCGGAGTGCTGGATGCTGGTGCCATCACAACGCTGGCGGCGAAGTGGCGTACGGTGCCGCCGCGGTACCACTGCGAGGCTGGCGCGGTTAACAAGCACACGTGAGTATGACCCTCTTAATTCCGTCCGTATAACTCGTGTAAATAAACAATGGGAACAATGGGAATTTGAAATTAAAGCGAGACAGCATGCTGTTCCACTTACATCACATTGCCTGACCTGCAGACAGGCCTTGGAATAACGGTATTTTCAAATACCGGTTCGACTGACCTTGACGTGGTACCGGTACATCGGTATTTTTTAGAACCGATGTAGTTAGACTTAGTGCAGTATCGGTAATGTCATCGGTATCGGTCCTAAAATAACGGCATTATATATTTGTGTGATAACAACATCACGTTACACTAATAATATAAATGCGACATTTTGGATATTTAGATGTATGGATGTTTGGATAGATATTTGTTACCTCTTCACGCCTGAACGGATCGGGCTGTAATTTTGCATACAGGTAATTCTAATCCTGGACTCAAACATAGGCTACTTTTATCCGCGCTCGCTATCAGTTCCCATGGGATAGAAACGATAGAAATAACCTTTAAACGTTTCCATAGAAACAACGCGGTAGAAACTAGTGCTTCATAAAGTTCTCTTTATTTTTAGGGAAATCCCATCTGACAGTACAATTAAGCTGACCATTGACACCAGCGCCTGCGAAGGATCCGCCAGCGAGGTGCGCTACCTGGAACACGTGCAAGCTGTGATCGGCGCCAATGCCAGCCGCCGTGGAGATCTGGAGCTGTTCCTCACCAGCCCTATGGGGACCAAGTGAGTGCGACAAGGTTCTAGCGCCTAGAACCTTGACTGGCCTGACCACACGCGCCTTCCAGTACGAGATCGCCACTCGAAAGCCTTACGGTTACAACGGCCATCGGTTCTTCGAGTTATGTGTCTGGGTAAGGCACTGTCACTTCCACTTGAGTTTCGCAATTCTGAGACCTTTAACGGTTACCTTGGTTCTTCTGCCGATTTGATCTAGCAGGCAGACTCCTCTTACAGCTGTCTCAATTGCTCTGTGTGTGACCTTGAGCCATATGATAGATAAAGATTGGCAAAAATATACAATAAAATACCTGAATATTTAAAAAATGAAGATAAAGATGGAACTTTTTATAAAAAGCTAAAATTATTTTTATTTGAAAAATGTTATTATTCTGTTGACCATTCGCTACGGACAAATTAAAGTGACACTAACTATGATGAAACAATGAATAAATGTCTGGCTCTTCTAGGCGACATTTCTAGATTCAATTTAATCAATTCTATTAGTTTGAAACTTTTTTTCTGTGTGACATTAATGTAATTGTTTTAACTAGGTTAGTATTTTAAACTCTATTTGACATGTGTAAATAAAGTACGTACGAAGTCAGTTTTGCAGTGCCCTTCCAGGGTGCATGTACCTAGCTAGTGACAATCCTATAACTAACCATTCACTTAGACCTAAGAATGAATGTACATGCAAGCAAAAATAAATAAAAATAAATGAAGCCCAAAGGAAGGTTCCACGTTTCTGATTCAGTGTTGCAAGCCTAAAATATCTATATTTTTTCGCAGGTCCATGATCCTGAGCCGCCGAGCCAACGACGATGACGCCCGCGATGGCTTCACCAAGTGGCCCTTCATGACTACGCACACCTGGGGAGAGAACCCGAAAGGGGTCTGGACCTTAGAGGTGAGCCATTTCATCAGCTGCATACGTGGTACTTCTCTAATGAGCCCTATAGTGCCATGTCTTCAGCTTGCCACATCCAACATTTATGGCGGCAGTCTTTTGCAGGTCGTCGTTCCACCTGGCCCTTACAAATGGGTAGTTTCTTATGACCACCGGATTAAGGTTTTTCGTGTATGCGTTCAGTACAGTTAGGTACTTAAATAACTTAAAGTTATCAATGTGAGACTAGACTAGACATAACGGCTATCAATTGAAATGATATAAATTATATTATATTAAAATTGTTTTTAATAGTGGTTGCTTATCGTAATGGCGCTACCCGGACCAAAATTGGCGCCACCACCTATTTTATCTTATTATTCTGTTAAACGAAGGAATTTTCAAAATTTGTTTGGCCAGTTAGTGAATCCTATCATAAGCTTTTCTTTAAAGCCTCTGTAAAAGTTTTATTTTGTATACTTACTTTATACAGAGATGGGAAGTTGGTCTTTTCGGCCACTATGGTGGCAAAAAAGAGCAACTTCGCATCTCTGCCTACACTATACAAATCAAAATATTTATAGAGGCATTAAAAAAAAGCTTATGATAGGTATCACAAACTGGCCAATAAATTTTTGAAAATTCCTTCCTTTAACAGAATAATAAGATAAACTAGGTGGTGGCGCTGATTTGGGTCGGGGTTGCGCCTTAAGTAAATAAGGACTTTCAATACTTAAGTATGAATCAGAATGCTACCACAGTAATGGTTACTTTTAATCATCATCATCAGCCCTTTACGACCCACTGCTGGGCTCTATGTTTATGCCATTCGCCTAGGCCCTCGTCCTCGGTTACTTTTAGTTATGAATGAATTGATTGATTTTGACGACCTCAGTGGTGCAGCGGGCGAAGGTCTGCCTGCGACGCAGGAGGTTGCGGGTTCGATTCCCGCCTCGGGACAAATGTTTGTACGATCTGCAGACATTTGTCCAGGGCGTTCTGGATGTTTTCTATGTATAATAAAAAATATATATCTATGTAGTGTATTGTATTATGTATATCAGTTATCTAGTACCCATAACACAAGCTCTGCTTACCTTGGGGCTAGATAATGCTGTGTGAGTTGTCCAGCATTATTTATTTATTATTTATTTATTATTTCATCTTAATAAACTCAATTGTTTTCTCTCTTCAGGCCCGCTACAACGGCCAATCCCCGGAGACATGGGCCGGCTTCGTCCGCGGCTGGTCGCTAGTCCTCCACGGCACACGGGCGGCGCCCTACGCCTCCCTCCAGCCGCAGGACCCGCACTCCAAGCTGGCCGTCGTCAAGAAAGCACATGAGGACAGAGGCGTGGATAAATAGACGGATGATGTGTTGGGGTTTTTGCTGCCGGGATTCTACGGACCATTTTGTTTCAATTTTGACGCCGATCTTGTTTTAAAACTATTAAAGCCAAAATTATTTTTGAGGAGCTTCGTATCTTAGTATCTTACAAAAAATGTAGTGTTTAAGAAAACTTACATAACATTTGTTGTAAGAAAACTTCAGTGACATAAAAATGCAACTAAAATGCAACAAAATTAACGACGTACAAGATGTACGATGTTGCCAGCTCGGGAAGAAACGAAAAGTTTGTTTTTATCAATTCGTTAAAAATGCATGATGATGCTGTGGCTTGCTCTACGATTATACAGGATGGATTGAAAAATCCAACCTGTATAAACTTAAGGGCTTGATTATACAGGAGAAGAGAAAATTAGGTCGTATTTCCTGATTGTTGTTGGTTTGAGTCAGTTATGCGAATGATATGTTGGGAAGAATCCGCGGCAGTGAAAGCTCTACCTACTCGAGGCTTTGTTTTAGAAAGGTCGATGAATTTATTATTTAAATCGTGCTGAGTGAGCTTAGGTTGAGATAAATAGACTTCGGTCTTATTTATAAGTAGACTTTTACGGACGAGATTTATCATGCTTTATGTTTTTAGCGAAGTTTTTAAAGTCTAGGGATCTCGGTCTAAGTGAAACATCTTTATAGTAAGAAAAACATCTACCTCAAATCATTTAGATTCTGAATTGGTCTGCCTTTCTAAGGATCGGGATACGGGTTAAGAAAATTGCGCTAAGTATTTCTGGACTAAAGATTTTTTTTCTATTATACCGTTACGTTTCGTTTGCTTCTGCATAGTCGTTGAATTATATAGCTTTATAACATTTTTGTCAACTAAAAAAATATGCTAAAATTACTCATTACTATCGATCATATAAATGTAAAAGGGAGATATCTCAAGTTTTATAATTTATAATGTTTGTTACGTTCCTTAAAACTAAAATTTAATTAGCAGGAGTTAATTGGTTGGAATAATTCCTGCAATCATAAATATATTTTATAAAATTAGTTAGTTAAAAAATACACACAGTCAAAGAAAATAAAATGATAACGATGTAACTTATAGTTTGTTTTTGTTATTTAGAATTGTTAACATTTTTTCTCTTTGACTGAACAGAAACATGTAATTTCAAACTCTCTTCTTTTGTTAACGTGAGGCTTTCCTATTAACTAATCTAATGAGGAGATAGGTATCACGTCTACGAACATTTTCTGTGTATTTAATATAATATTTAAAAATTGTTCTCATTATTCGTCAAATATATTAAATTATCTATTGGGCGTAAAAGATAAAAATCTACAAATAAATTATAAAATTTAAAGCAAATACCGAATTAAACGAAGGACTAGGAATGATGACAAACCAATATACGTTCATAACATTCATAGATAACATATCAGTTTAAAATTATACATTTATGAACGTACCAATTTATCACCTATCGCACTGTGAGTGGATACCTGTTAAATCTTATTTTCATTTATGTTGATTGTTACCTTTATTTGTATTACTTATAGATAAATTTTTCTATATGATCTTCATTTATCCCAGCTGAGTGAAGATCATTTAGACACGGTTTTTTATTTCAGTTTCAACTATTGGCCAATCTTTGCCACATTCCAGTAAGATATTCACTAATATTTAATAAAATTGAAAAATGTGGGTAATTGTTATTTAACAATTGTTCGATGGCCCAGACATTTTGTATTGTATCATGCAACAAACCTGCCTATTTGTATTTATTCACATTATAATAATTTAATTAATAATAGGCATCACATTTAATCCGATCGTAATAAATTAAATTGTGTAGGGAAAGGTCGATAAAAATCATAGATTTCCTACAAAGCGAATAGAATAGTCGTTAAAAAAATCATATAAAGATCTATATTATGTACCTACCTATATTATAGAAAATATAATGTGATTTGATGTTGTATTTGAATTAAATGACGTTTTTTGTAATTGAGGCTCCTTTCCCTTTAATTTAATAAGTACATACCTATAATAAAACTATCCTTTTAAATACAAAGTCACATATATTACATAATAATAGGATGCGTGATTCACTTTACAGATATTTTACAAACAGGGTAATGATTACTATAGTTAATGCTTATTTGCCAGAAAAAGTTTATATTTACAATTCAGTTTTACAATTGAATCTCAGACTGACCATGTTTTTTGATATATCTGAGACAAATTGGTCGTATAAATCATGAATTCAGAACAAAAACAGTAAAAAAAACAATCTTAACGATAACAAAATTCTAGAATTAAACTTATTGCATTTGTCACTAAGCGTCGCACTTCATAGTTTCATTGTATTTACACTGGCACAACCGTATACACACTAGGGTAGTATTGAACTCAGTGAGTTTTCATAGAACCCATTGAGGTTGCATAGAACCCAGTGAGGTAACATAGAACCCAGCGGGTTCTAAATCCCCATCTCGTTTGGTCTCCCGTTAGCTCCTACGTCAACGGCTCTCTCCGAAATCCCGTTGACGCCATTTACGTGCCCACGGGACCTTAATTGTCAGAGATCTGGAACAATAAAATAAATCTCATTACAGTTATTACGGGAAGCATAAGATTGAAAAAAAAAAACATAGAAGAAGCGAAAGGAGGCCTAAAGGCCACTTTCCAGCAGTGGGAAATCAGATTTATAGGAAGAATAATTAAGTAATATTTTGTGAATAAATTTCTTTCCCTAAGGGTTTAAAAAAAAGTAATATTAGAATAATTGAAGTAATATTTCATCCATTTTTGCAAAATGTGAGGGTTGGCCAGCTTCTGCATAATTACGCCAAAGAGTTTCAAAAACTGGAATACATAAACCTAAAAATATTTTAGAAGTTTAAACCTGTTCAACAATTGCAACTGCTTAAGTGGAACTTATGTTGCAAACATTAAAACTAGTTAATGCCCGCGGCTTCGCACGCGTTGTTTCTATGGAAACGTTTAAAGGTGATTTCTATCCCATGGGACCTGATTGATGTGATAAAAAGTAGTTGATTACAGGATTAGAATTACCTGTATACAAATTTCAGCCCGATCCGTTCAGTAGTTTTGTCGTGGAGAGGTAACAAACATCCCTCCATACATCCCTCCAAACTTTCGCATTTAAAATATTAGTGTGAAGTGTCTCACCCATAGTTTCTTGCTGTAGCTCTAGTTTGTACGCAGGATTGTCGTAGGGCGGCAGAGATGATTCTCGGGGAGCCGATGGCACAGCTGAAAAAAAAAACATTTATAGACATTTTCACATTTTCACCTGCAGAAGAAAAGAGAGGAGCTGAACCTCCGATACCGTAACTTAACTTACAATCGCTGCTGGGCAGAAACTCAATCCTCAGCCTAGACAACAAGCTGCTGATATACAAGATGGTGCTAAAACCGATATGGACGTATGATATTCAGCTGTGGGGATCAGCCTGTAAGTCCAACGTATCAATACAAAGAGCCCGAGAGGAATCGTAAGAAACCTATCCAATGCTCCATGGTTCCTAATGATATCTGAGCTGCACAAGGAACTGGACATGAACACCGTCAACGACGAAATAAAGCGATTCTCAGCTACATACAAACAACGCCTGAACCAATACCCTAACCAACTGGCATCACAATTGACCGCTATATTAAGCTACCCTAAGAGGCTGCGCAGACAACACATCATAGAGCTTGACGTATGTTTATGGTTTCACCATACATAAACAAAATCGCGCACGCGTCATTTTGCTCGCGCTGCATTTTACTTTGATTGTTATTATTTTAAATACATACCTTCTTGAGTACGTGACCTACTATCATGCAAGAAACACCTATTAAGGGAAGATTTGCCACCTTAACCTTATATTACGTAACTTCGTAAATAAACTAACTTTAACCGTGAATCTCGTGGTCCTTCTCATTTTAACTGGCATAATTAACTAACTTTAACTACATACTTATTACCCTATCAGTGAACTCGGTGATAGATACATAGTGCGGTGCCAGCCATACAACTTGGATTACCTATCTACAACATCATCTTTCATAGGGTCATCATCATCCAGACCCTACAGTATGATAAAAGGAAACAATGGGGAAATGATCGCTGGACCAGTTCCTTGAAACGACTCTCACCTACATCAAATTTGCTCATAGTCAGGAGACTGATAGCAGATGAGAATAGAACAAAAAAAAAAACCTTTTTACATAACATCACCTGGCCCTGAGGTAACCAGAGAGATCAGTTTAATCGACGCCAGTAACAAGACGTGATATTCCAAATAAATTTTAATTTACTATTAATTTTATTTTATTTTACAACTAGACGATCGCCTTGCGGTTTCACCCGCGTAGTTCCCGTTCCCGTGGGAATTCCGGGATAAAATATAGCCTATGTCATTTCCTGAAAAATAAGCTTCCTAACGGTGAAAGAATTTTTCATATCGGTCCAGTAGTTTCGGACACTCCGTAATCGTGGTCCCACTGCGATGTCCCACCAAACACACACTTGACCGTTCAACATATGGCTCTGGGTGCAATTATATATACACCCCCTTTCGCTTACCTTACCCCCACCCGCTTCGCGGGGTTGGACGGGCTCCGTTAGGAGTAAGTTAATGTTGACCGCCGTGTGTGTTTGGTGCCACGAAAAAGTTTTGTCCGACCAGTGGGACATCGCAGTGGGACCACGGTTCCGTCACTGTTTCGGAGCCTATTCAATACAAACAAACAATCTAATCTTTCTTCTTTATAATATTAGTATAGACAAACATTATTTCCCCCCATTTCTTTTACCCACTTGGTAAGGAAAGAATCAACCATTTTCGTAGCTAGTTATGAAAAACAGTTATTAATAGGGGACAAAGGGTCCATTTTAATAACTAGTTATAAAACAGTGGAGAAAATTGCCTATTTCGTAGCTAGTTATGAAAAACAGTTATGATAATGATCGTGACTTCTCCTTTTTCCATTTAAGTTGGTACAGCGCCTCTATCGTGCGTATATGGAACTACGCAAATCGTGTAACGAAAGTTCACGCCTCGTTACTAACGTCAAATAGGTTTCTGGACCGATATACATAATAAATAAATAAAAATAAAAATGCTTTATTTCAGACAACCATGGGTCCATAGATTTACGAGTGATACATAATGGATGGTACATTAACACACAAAACAAAATAAAATAGAATATATATAACAAATAATAGGCGCTGTGTATAATCGAGCCGAGGATAATCAATAGAGGAAATATGTTCCTTGATTGATCACCCTCCGCACAAAGCACTTCCAGAGCGGGGATGAAAGGCACTCTGCCACAGCACACAGGATACTTTTATAATGCAAGTCATAGATCCAAACGCGTATTTGCACCAATGCTTGCAGTTCAAACATTTGTACTGCGGTGGGACTCGAACCCGCATTTTTTTCCGTCGCAGGCGGACCTTTTAGATATTCTTTTGATAATAAGAGAGAACAGTGTATTTCTTGGTGTCGAGCAAAAAGACACCAAGAAATACACCTTACCCAAGGCAAAGTCTTAAAGGTCATAGATTTAATGACAAAGATCAGGGTCATAGGTCAGGGTCATAGGTCAGGGTCAAAGGTCAAGTTGTCAAACTCACGAGTAATATTAGCAGTGCGCGGTCGATGTCTTCGGACCACGACGAGCAGCAGCAGCAGTGACGTCAGAGCGCCTAAAGCTGCGACCACACCGACGCCGACTAGCGCCGAGTAGTAGTCGCCGCGGGAACGGTGGCTGCCACTCGATATTGATGATGCTGATATTTCGTCTGGAAGGAAGAAAGGTGTTAAACTCAATGGTGTAGGAATTCTGTTTGAAAAATATCGTCGATTTCGATTGAAAGGCGTCATCAGTATCCACTTATTTTGAGAACTCTCCCTCAACAGCCTGTACTGGTCCACTACTGGACGCAGGCCTCCCCCTGATAAGTGGCTTATTGGCCTTTATCACATGGGGGTAATACCCATAATCCCCACGCTGAGCATGCGGGTTGGGGATTGCAGTTCGGTGGTAGAATTGTTCTGCAGGAGGCGCTGCTGCCCGCCCCCGGTGGATATCCCTTAGTCGCCTCTTACGACACCCTCGGGAAGAGTTGGGGTGGTACAAATTCTAAGCCGGCACCACACAGCTACAGCTAGTTGAGAACTCTACTTATTAATAATTTATAAGGACAGAAGCGCGAATAAGGTTCTCGATAAGGATCGTCAAGCACATATTTTGTGGTTTGTGTTGGGCTTGATACAATCTCGGGTTATCGATCATAATTGAGAACCCCAATCGCGCACCGGAAAGTTCAGTTCAGTTTGCAACTAAAGTTATGCAGCTAGACTTTGATTTAATCTAAAATAACCCTGAATATTTTGACAAAGTGCTAGAAAATATCTCGTTTTAACAATACTTACTATCAATAGTATTATCCGAGTCCAGGGATTTTGTGTTGATGTCCAGAACATTACTAGTCTTCACCTTTCCGTTCGTCAGGAACAACTCGAGCCATACTCTACACCTGCAACAACAAATGGAACATTTGAGTACCGACTTCAAGGAAGAGGCTAGTTTTTCTTCTCAGTCCCGGCAGTAAAGAGGAGAAGGCACTCAATAGCACCGACCATTGTTAGTTCATTCTTACCTAGAGTTGGCTTCCAGTCCTATAAGCGTGACAGAGGGCGGCTGGTCCCTCGTAGCCAGTTTAAACTCGTCTTGCTCCTTGCCCGGCTGGTCGCCGCACGCGTGCGCGGCTCGGTACACGCGCACCCAGTGCTCCGCGGGGGAGGGTACTCCGGTCCAGATCAGGTCAGCGGCTTCTGCGCCGACGGAACGCGCGTCGATGGTTACTGACCAGTTGTATGGGTCTGTAGGAGAATGAGTTTCCTATGAATTGAATGATTAAAGAACTTCTTAGAATTACGTGGGTCTGGACGCCCTGAGAAGGACGTAACACCCACTAAAAACCTCTCCGGTGTCCCTATCTCGCCATTTTTGCCAGACCACGGGAACATTTAAAGCCTACCGCGGCCCGACTGGCGTCCCCTCTTCCTCCTATACATGGACGGCGAGCCCAATAATCCACACATTCGCCGACCTCATTCTCCCGTCACCTTTCCTTCCCCGATTAGGACACAGACAAGACATACACAGTTCAAACCGCGAGCACTCGATCGAAGTCAAAGACACACACCATTGCAATTTGGTTTGGTCGCTAAAACATTCTCGAGAAATGATATCAGTTTCAATTTCAAGTCTGGCAGTCACATTATGACAATGAACTAGAGACAAAAATCTTACCAATATAAGGTGAAGTATTGAACTCCACTTGCTTGGGGTCGTTCAACTCCGTGGTGGCTCTAGGAGGCGGTACCAGAACCAAGGAGGCTTCGTATCGAGTTCCAGGTCGAAGGTTCACCAGTTCTGCTCCAGAGCGGCTGTGGTGGAGCAGTTCTGTCATGCTGTAGATTGGAGTGCCAACTGGACGGTATCTGTAGATAAATAAATAAATTAATAATGCCGGACAATTCACACGGCATCCTCTAGGTCCAAACTAAGCTTAAAATTTCTTAAGAGATCTGATTTCGATAGTTTTTTATTTAAAACTAGCTTCTGCCCGCGGCTTCGCACGCGTTGTTTCTATGGAAACGTTTTGAGGTTATTTCTATCCTATTCTATTTTTGAGGTTATGTCAAGTCACACTTGAATGCTATCGAACGGAATAAATAGTATCCTATGTCCGTCTCCTGGCTCTAAGCTACCTCCTCACCAATTTTCAGCCATATCGGTAAAGCCGTTCTTGAGTTATAAATAGTGTAACTAACACGACTTTCTTTTATATGTATAGAAGTAGTAACTTTAAATTGGTCTCATACAAATTTGGTGAAAACCTGATAAGGATCTTCGACGTGAGGAGTAGAATAGCTCCTCAAAGTGAGATTGTGCTCACGAGGTCCGCTGTTTGCAGAACAACTGGATATAGTATATGGTCAGTAAATCCTACTTATATTGGATGTGAAGGTGACTCACATACAATACGGTGTTTCCTTCCCTCTCAAAAATGTTGTGTGTGCCATAATTGAATATTAGGTTTAATTAGCATTATTCATTAAATTAGATTTCAACGACATCAAGTGTATAATTAAATACCTACGGTGAAATAAATGAATTGAATTGAATTGAAGATGTGAAATGTTTAGGCGAAGTAAACATCAAACTACTGAATGAATCAAGCTCAAAATTTGCGTAGACGTAGTTCTTGAGCTGAAAACACATAATTATAATATACTTCTTAACATCGAAAATTCATCTCGTATCTAATTATATCAACTGACAACTGAAAGGATTTTTTTACCTGACTTGTACGCCATCAATGTACTGCAGCTCGTCTTCAGTGAAGTGCCTCCAGCTGACTTGCGCAGTGGTATTATTGGCGTTCACCACAGCGAATCGGGTGTTGATCTCCCTTCTCTTCTCTTCAGGGGGGATTTGCTGGGTATACGAAATTTTAGAATTGCTTAAACAACGGTAGGACGAAACGGAAACGGTTCTCCTTCAGCTCGTATAATAGGTATGTGAAAAAAAAAACGAATTTGTTCATCCGTTGTGGAGCTACGATGGCGTAGATAGACACACTGATACACATCAAATGAAAGCAAATGCACAAAACATACATTCTTACAGCCATCCGGCTGTTCCTGTTGCCCGGACTCTTAAGAGACCGCTGTTCTCGGAAGCACCAAAGACTTTGTCTTTTACATGCATTCAAAATCACACACAAACACATACTCATTAACACAAAGCTTTGAGCTCGGTCAGGCCGAACTCAAGCCGAAGAATGGTCCAACCCTTTTTTTCGTGGGTTCAAAAGACATACTCACCACAGTAACAGAATCATCCTGCGTCCTCACACTGTAGATATCACTGGCAGGTGCCACAGGCAAGTTGTGTAGGAACAGTTTCCCGCGGATCTTGTACGTGGTGGAGGGTTTCAGCCCGGTGAGGCGGAACTCAAGTCGAGGAGTGGTCAGGATCTCGTCAGCAGGCGCGAACACTTGCGAGTACCAGTGGGATACGTCTTCGTCACTGGAACGGACATTTTGATTTTAAATAAATAATGCTGGACAATTCACATCTAGCCCCAAGCTAAGCAGAGCTTGCGTTATTGGTACTAGACGACTGATATACAATATAACACATTATATTACATAGATAGATATTTTTTTAATCAAAGAATTTATTGCAGAAGAATTGAAGAAGGTTTGTTTGTGAGTAAGGCACATCGGTCCAACATTTGCTAATGTAATGACATATATTTTGTATTTTCGCGAGTCGCGATGCTTCTCTGGTTAGCTACAGAAACCTCTTGAGGGCTTCATAGTGATCGTCAAATTGGGATCTTAACCGAACTAAATCTTTTGTTTAAAGACCGTCTTTTATATAGCAGGTTTCGAATTAGACCGTGATAATTTAGGAGGACAACACTTTAAAATAATGTTATAACGTATCTACTCTACCTATTCTGTCGGGGAATCGAATCCATCGGAGAAAAGACGATCATAGCGTTTAGATTCGTTCTAGATTCAAATGTCATAAGCAACACATAAGAGTTCAGAGCGTCAATATTGAGCTCCATTTACCGACGAGAACAAAACACTACGTTCATTCACCCAAAAACAGCACAAGAAGAGGTTTACTCACGCAGTATCAGTGTATCTCAGGTCGACACTGCCCCGCAGCCCGACCAGCACCGAAGGTAGACCCAACAACATCGTCACGCTGTTCGGCGAATCGGATTCCACGGAGATCACTGACAGCTTCTTATTCATATCGCCGAAACTTGTCTGAATACCTGGGGATAACAGTTCAATCAAATATGTGTTTTACTTGCCTCTCGGGACGACTTCGTTTGGGTTTTTCTTTGACCAACAGTCATATAGGTATATAGATGTACTTCTCCAGGATACAGTCTTCTTGCCAACTTTCATGGGGATAAACACGGGTTATTCGTCGAGTCGAAGGCGCAATAAGGAGTTACTCTCGCATTTATAGTTTTATTATTAAGTTTAATGAAGTATAAACTACTAGTATAGTATTATAATATTCGTGATATAAACAATAATTTTAATGAAGCAATTTCCTAACGTAACTCCATAAAGCAAGAGACAAACACATCTCATCATTACCATACGTCCGTAATTCATCCGGTAAAATTATTTATTTTATTTTATTAATTACACTCCACAGCTCTGTTTAATAAAAGTTACATAACTTTAAAATACCACTTACAGCCAATAGCAGGATAAAATTTTTGTAAAATTTGAAAAATTAAAGACGACAGTCACCCAAAATGTCTCAAAATATTTTTTTTCTCACCTGGGGGAATACCTGGTATATTATCATCAGGTCTGTGGATATTGTTCTGATCGTATCCAGGGATCTCATCCTCAGGGTAGCGCATGTCTGGCGGAATGGTGGGGAGGAACGGTGGCTGCGTTTTATGGATGAAGTCTGGTGATCTTGAATCTGTAACAGAGCGTTTATGGCTAGTGGATTAGTTTTCCCGGTGATGATTTGTTTTCCACTAAAGATCTCTACTCCCTTTCGTTGACGTTGCATAAAGTTAATTTTAGGAAGCTTTAGGTAATAGGTTGTAGTTCTATGTTGGCCGAGTCAAGATAAACGACGTTGGGTATAAGCCGTGTAGATAAAGTAACGGATTGGAAATAACAGCGGGCCAGTATATCACGCTTAGATAACATTTGATCAAATATGATCTAGAAGCTAGAGAGAGAGACGAGAGGACACCCAACTAGCACAATAGCGTTAAAACAACCTGTATATCATTATATATATCGGTTCCATTCGAGTATCATAGTGTTAATAATACCTGTACAGTGGAGTTATAGAGTGCTCTAACTCCCATATAACCACGAAAGAGGCCCACGATTTTACAGGTAAAGGTTATAGAAAGCCTGTAGTGCTGTTATATAAAGGTGTAACAGAACCTGCACAAAAGTGTTGATTCATACTCAGCTACTACTTCAACCTATATTACTGTGCTTGTAGATGGGTTGGTCAACACTAAAGGTTATATAAAAACGTCGGCTAAGAGTTATAACCACTTAAAACTTTATTAGACCTATTAAAAATAGTTGTTTGACACTATGACGCTAGTTACAATATGTTTATGGTATCATTTAGCGTACAACTAAATGTCATCACCGAATGGCCATTATCTAACAGAGAAATAATAAAGTATACCTGTTCAAGTTACTTTGTGAAGTGAAAACAATCTGGCATTGTGATTTTACGGTAAGTGTATACCATGTTTTCCATCTCAATTTTAACGCGCTCTTGATTTAATAAAGATTTCAAATAAAACTTATGAAACATAAAATAGGCACCTCAAATTTGTATCATTTTTTTATTTTTGCTTTATGGCTACTGGCATCTAAAATTAAGTGGCATCAATGAAATTACAAAAGTAACTTATATAATGAAGTAGTTTGTTGTCAAATATTGAATAACCCAGTCAATTTATAGGTTATAGTTCACCAAAACAATGGCGAACTTACATTAAAGCTTTAGTCGTCGCATAAGTGAATTATTACCCCTTTTGAGTTACAACATCTGTAGCCAAGAATGTTGTGACACCATTACTTTTACAACGCCTTTATAGTGTATCTACTTATCACAATAAGCATAAATAGAATTAACATTACAGCTTGAACCTACATAAATGAGTTGTTCAAAACTTTTGGTGTCTGTGTATCTTACACTCTTGACAAACTCTATTTTACAACACATGTCTACACCTTATAACCAATATAATACCTACAGTTATAAAAGACACTTCACTGCAACAACTAAACAACAATAAGTGTTGACGCGAGTCAGCGAGCACTGTTGTATAGGTATAAGTGCTACAAACAGGTTAAAGCTACAACATCTTAACTATACTTGCTGTAATTAACGCTCTTCTAACTCTTAAAGTGTTCTTACGTCGTTCATTAAAGTTCTAGAACCACCATTGAAGCTAAATTTATTTTTTAACTCCTTTATAACGCTTTTAGTCAGAACTGAGATAATTATTACTCAATTAAACAGGTAAAAGTTATAATAAAAACTGTATCTGACACCAAAATGTTAGTTGGGCATGCTGTCCCGCTTCTTACTATTCTTTATCTACACGACTTATAATGATAGATTTTGGCTCGGCAGGGCTAGGACAAACGTAACTGAACCATAGACTATATCTACTCCACAATCTACATTAGTATAGTTATGTTTTAGCACCAAAGATAGTTGTATATTTTGATCTTTGTTTAGCACACAGAATCATGTTTCAGAGTGCATTGTTATTCCAACTATCTACAAACAAAATAGTGTTAAAAGATTCAATGATAGTGTAGTGTTAGCAAAGGCAACGATACTAATATGTAAACTACACAATGATCAGTCGAGAAATGGAAAGTCAGTCTTTTAATATTCAGCATAAGGTCAAAAATTGGGTGAAGATGGTCAAAAGTTGGTCACAGTCAAGCTACAGTCATGAAAGGGTACCACGCACTGACCTATAGCGACTGCTTTGTTCGTGTCCCTTCCAAGGTTTCTATTAACTTCTGACTCCAGTTCCATCTGGCTTAGCAAATGTTCTAGACTCAATGCGGAAGGCTTCTGGCTATGGGTGTCGGGTTTTGGAATCTGAGGCTTAGATTTGATTTTAGGATTTGGGACAGCTCTAAGGAGAACAGTTTCATAAGGGTTCGGTTGTTTCGCCAGAACGTGCTCTGAATTTCCCCAGTCAGTTTCGATGAGCTGGCTGGTCGGTGTGGTTAGTTTCAGGGTTAGTTCTTTTGAATTGAGAACGGTGATATGCTTTATAGGAGAAAAGTTAAGAAGCCTTTGGTTTTTTTGATGCAGTAATGGGTTTTGGGTGGTATGTAAAAGGTAATCAGATCTATTAAGAAATGCGGGCTTGAAGAACGATATTTTTGTTGGTGATGATGGAGTCGAGTCCATCTGACGGTGCTGTTGGTAAATGCTGCTGCGAGATTGAGGCAGGAACATTTTGAAATTTTCTAAAGATGACATTGAAACTTTTTGGAATGATTGATCGTAGCGTGGACTGATTCCGACTCCTTCAAAATCTTGTTCGTCAGTGGATGTCATGATAGTGTTTTGGGTGGACTCGTAACGTGAATTGTGTGATATTTTCTGCTGTTCCAAGTTATGATGAGTCACGGAATTCGTGAGCGATTTCGGTTGATAGTAAATATCATGCATATTCTCTCTGTGTGAAGGTAATAAGATGTGTTTCTCAGGATGAGAGTGTGAGATCTGGCTTGTAATGTGATGCGAATTCATAGAGTGCGTTAGGGGAGGCAATGAAGGGTTTTGGTCCTTTATTATTACTGGTTTAAACGGGGTAGCATTAGGATTTTGCAATGTCCATGTATCGTGTTGATTCAGCAAGGGAGGTTCAGCTTGAATTATTTTGAATGGGTTTTCAATATCATCGAGCGTGAAGACTGTGATATTTTCGTTTGGTTTGTATTTCTGTTCTGGGGTTGTGGAGTCTGGTGGAGGAGCAACAGTGATTGCTGTTATCTTATTATATTTGGCTAGTTTAATTTTCTGGTGGGGGATAATTGGGACGAGATGTTTGTAGAAGTCCATAGCGTTGGATTTAGGGGTGGAATGAAGGTACGGGATCTGTGTTGTCAGGGGCTGGGGGGACGTAGTGACGTAGTAATATGAATCGCTAGGCACCGTCGTTGGCGCTGTCATGGCGTAAATGTGGGACGGTGGCGGGCTGTAGTCTCCTGTGAATGAATTGCATGCAAAATGAAATGAGCTTTTGATGGTTGCTTGAGGCTGATGCTGATGATGTGAAAATGCAAACGATAAGGCATAATGACATATGTTTCCACCACCTGCGTTTTATGCTTGTCTTCCTGCATCATTCACAAAGTAGCGCTGAAAGCAAAGAACTGTCAGAGGAAATGATAATGATGAATTATACCACAAAATAATCATAAACTCATGCGTCGATCCACCACCGATGAACTATTCCCACTGTCTCACTGTTTCTTATGCTTCGATTGCTCCTAGACTTTATCAGATAATGAGAGATTATGCGATAAACGTTATGTAGGACTTCCTGTTACCAAGAGGAGCCGGATGCGAGATCTGACAAGGGAAGACAGTGCGCTATGCTGTTTGTACGTATGGTGAGATTTCCATGCCACGTATGATTCCTCCTCCAAATACCATACGAGGCGAGATATCTTGCCAGTAAGCACATATCCCCTACTTCTTGCAGCAACCATCGTCGGAGATATTGAGATATTGCTACCAGACAACAATGGGCGGACACCGCATAGACGGAGGCGGTATAGGTAGAGCTAAAGTTATCGCGACCGTCTTTTGTTTTTGATTGCGAACTGTATTTTTAAAAGCTCAATGGTCTTTTGTTTTTTGATATAAGTAATTAATAGAAGCGTTTTACATAAAATAAAACGCATATTAATTTACTTACCTTTTTAATAGCTATACTTATGAGATAGGCCTATTGTTTCCCGCCACATTATTCAAATTATACAAGTATTTGTATTGAATATCTGTCAAAATTGACCTACAGCCAATGACAAGCTTCGTCCAATTAGGAATTGGCCAATCAGGTGTCTTCCCGCCACGTCAGAGAGGCGCGCGAGCGAGCCTGTGGCGCCACCATTTTGATTCTCCATTGCGTCGAAACTCGAATATCACCAGGCAGAATTAAAAGTTATAGCTATTAAAAAGGTAAGTAAATTAATATGCGTTTTATTTTATGTAAAACGCTTCTATTAATTGTACTGTCGCTTTTTAATAGCTATACTTATGAGACGTGTTTGTTATCGCCTGGTGGTGGTGAAGACACTCAACGCCAATGTGAACTTACTATAAGAAATGTTATAATCGTAAGATTCGTAAGCCACACAGTTTTGAATGCAAATTAGTCATTGTGACATTCAAACGAAATACATAGCCAATGCACTTGTGCTTAGAGCACAAGTATTAAAAATAGCCACATTTAAAGGTTGGCATGTTATACCTAAATAATAACAGTGAAATTTCATTAAATTTATTGAAAAATTGGATTTTGTCTCTTTGCTACTGCCATGCCATGATAGAAGGTTCAACCGATGCTAGTATAATAAATAAATTATACTAGACAAATACACAGCATCATTAGCCCCAAGATTAGCAGAACTTGTGTTACGAGTACTAGATGACTTATAAACTTAATACACAATACAATACATTGGTATCCGTAAAATAAGACCTCAGCGGCCACGGCTCAATTTCTTTTAGAAACGGTTAATTTTGTAATTTATAACATCCTTGAGTTACGAAATCATTACTACAACTGTGAAAATAAAATTTCTGATCCAAAATGAAAATATTGGACTTATTGCTATGCTGGCCATAATAAAAACCTCACCCATCAGGCTGAATGGTCGTTCTATATAATTTAAATCATGTAGGTAGGTAGTTAAAAGCACTCTTCAAATTATTGCAGTACGTATAATAACGCACTGAACCCTTTTAACTATAGTGAAGCTATGCTCTTCTAAGATGTCCAGTTATGGCAAGTTCTTATAATGGGTTTCAGTAAATGATTAACTTTTCCCCCCCCACATTGTTTGGAATACAACGTTACAAGTGTTAAAATAACATACTTGTTGACACAACCATGTTATGTTTTGCTCTTAGAAACGTGCCATGGGTAGCTTTGTATCTCATCTAGACTTCATTTCGAATATATATTTAGTATATACGTATATTCACACAAGCATGTCATTCCTTGAAAGAGAGAAAATTATCGAGACATCTATAAAATTATGTCTCATAATTGTGACTACCAGGCACTAGATATCCTAGTTTAAAAACCAGCAATACATTATTTGTTACAATGTACTCGACTTGTAGATAGATACGTCACTCATTGCCAATGTACTTTCATCCAAAATGGTTTTGGTTCAAGATGCAGTCGTGACTGTTCCTCGATAATGCTAATGAAATAATAAACAGGAACGATTTAACGCTTAACTAATAGTTGTGTTAAAACATCTCTTAATAAGTCAAATTACTGACTGCATATCGCTTTCGAAGCGATGATTGCAATTTTTTTCTCGTTCAGGATCATAGTTTACATAGCGCAACAGCTCAGAAGCTGACAATGATCGTTTGCTCCACCACAAAAATTTTGGAAATAGAAGTCTTCTATAGTGTAACACTATAGGAAATAAAAACAGGTCCGCGCGTCAAGGACAGAAGCAGTAAGTAGGTACTGATGTTTTAAGAGGTTAAACTCTCCCAGTTATAAAAAATTATAGAAATAAAATAGGTAGTTAACATGTATCTAATACAGTTGAGAAACCACTCATCAACTTATCATACAAAGCAGATAACTCAGAAATTCCACCGATGATAAAAATGTTTGCAGAGGGTAGATATTCGTAAATAAACACGGAAGGATTATTACCATACGATCGTACGTATCGATGATAAAAGGTTTGAAGAGGGTAGTTAGTCGTTTATAAACACGGAAGGATTATTATCATACACACCCCTGCCGTTCTCACAATCATAACTCCGGACATGGCCGGAGTTTAATTTTAAACCAGATATACCTTGTATGTAACTGTTTAGCATACGCCAGACACTTATAGATTGTAAGCCTCCAGGCCAGTGCCGCACTGACAGCAATATCATCGAGTAGTCATATTTACTTGTTAGACAAAATGTACACCTAAAACGGCCAAGGTCGGAGTTAAAGCTGGATCTATGCATTTGCGAGGGCATATCCACGGATAGACACTGTCGTGACACTGAGGCACAATGACGGGCCTTTTGTAGAGGCTGTATACGCGACCAAAAACCCAGCTAGGAGTAACAGCCGTGCAGCATGTTGAGATTTAGGCAAAAAATTCTGTATTTTTGGTAGAAGCTAGCCTGATTATACTAAAAAGTATCCCACGCATCATTCCAGTTCGTGTTGGAAAAAGGGATAAGGAAGTTTCTAATATTAGTCGTATTTAATGTAGACAAACCAGCATTCATTTTTTTTTTTTTTTTTTTTTTTTTTATTTTTTTTTTTTTTTTTTTGCGTTTGCATGGTGCCCAACAGATTTTCATCTCGGGATGACAAAAATAACATTGAGGGTAGATAATTTTAGCGAATCAGTCTTTTTAATGCGACAAGTCTGGTAGGCAACTCAATTTTGTAGGTAGGTAGACGGAATGTCAATCTGTTTCACTCATTGCTGCGATCTCATGAACCCCTAGAAATGTTCTTAAATCCTCTCCTACTCATCACTTATATACAGGTTACATATCCTAAAAACTACGCGGATGGTAGTAAGTTTAAGTAACTGGTTAATTAACAATGTTGAATGTAAGTCAGTTAATCAATGAATCATCAATCCATCAAACTTATCAACCTGAGTTGGATAAGAAGAGGTTCTCACAAAAAGGTACGATATCCAAGGATGATTTTATCACAAGTGCGGTATACCAGAAGATTATATTAATCATACAGCTAAACGGCTTTTTCTAAAAGTTTATGTCAAACAAGGAAACAGACATAGTCCAATGTTACAGATGATAAATAATATTTATAATATAAACATCAATAGGTATCCGATACCTTGATAAGAAAATCGTCATAAAGCGGTAGTGCACCAAGCATATGCGAATTGTCTCAAAATAAATACTAACTGAGCTTCCCGGAAGTTTATATAGATGGGTATGCAATGCCCGAATCATTATGGATATTAGTTAGCCTTCTTGGAAGTTCTTGTCAGTAGGTACGCGATACCCTGGAATTTTTTCATCACTGGTGGATGTGCACCACGATGACTTCCATTCAATACAAACTCATGATGTGGGTATCCGAATCATTATGGATAGAAGTTGGCCTTCCTGGAAGTTCTTGTCAATAGATACGCGAGGAGGTGCACTACGACGACTTCTTTTATCCAATAGTAACCAGTCAGGCCTTTCTGAAGGTCATGTGATCACATACTTACGTTATTGCTACCTTTCGACTTGTTGTTTGAGAAATATGATCATCACATCACGTCCATGATAATTATAATAGCTGAAACATATTCGGTGCGGCTGAATTTCGGCTGAACCCTGCGAGGGTGCGCAAATAAACCCTGCGAGGGTTATTTTGATATGTATACTTGCAAGAAGATGACCATGACAATATCGAATTTTGTGTGTCATCGCAGCCCTGCGAGAGTGCGCAAATAAACCCTGCGAGGGTTATTTCGATATGTATACTTGCAAGAAGATGCCCATGACAATTATGTGCTATTGCAGCCCTGCGAGGGTGCGCAAATAAACCCTGCGAGGGTTATTTTGATATGTATACTTGCAAGAAGATGCCCATGACAATATGTGCTATTGCAGCCCTGCGAGGGTGCTAAAACAAACCCTGCGAGGGTTTTTTTTATTACTTGCAAGAAGATACATCGGGTGTGTTGCTTATACACTATTAATATGATTTTATTCCTTATTCATCCTTCAATCGTATGTTCTCGAGCGTGGACTTGATTCTGTTCGATAACCACAAACACTAGACAACAAAATATGTAAAAGTTCTGAAAAAAAGGAAAGTCAAATTTGCCATCCTAGGTTAACACCTTCAGTGCCCTTGCAAAAGAGCTGCTCGGACAGTGCAGCAAATGGGCAGTGAATGGATAAGACAACCCAATCACGCAAATTATTTGTGACTATACTAGTACAGCAATATAATTTTTAAAGGCAGTAACAAAACATATTCTAGAAACAAACAAATTGTAGTTGATAGCAGATAGTTGTAACTGTGTGTTGTCTTATCAACTGATTCAGAAATATTGTTACATTCAGCTTGGTTTCAATATTATATAAGGAATCTTCCTTTAGTTGACATAGGACATTCGATTCTGAAAGCTAGAACTACATGGACACCCAAGCTTTTGAGTTGAGTCATGAAAAGCAAATCTAGCAGACGTTGAGCACAGTCCACGTATTATTTGCCAATTACTTATAATGTATGAGCAGGGGCACCAATCAAACGCCCTACGTAGGCGTTCGTGGCCCACAATGCCCAATTACTATATTTTAAGAGTACTCACGATTTTATTCCCATGACCAATCCATGTCGAACTCTTTCTCCGGCTGTTCACGGCCCGTCGTCGATCCCACGATTTCAGTGGTCGGAATTTGGCATTTTTATCGTATTTACATCTTTGCTAGAAAAAACAGTATTTCAGCATACAGGAACAAAAACCAACAAAAGACCGGAAAATAAAATTAACAAAACGAACGGTAAAACCGTTAAAATATCGTTTTAAAATAAAAAGAACTGCCGCTAATAATAGCGGAAATACCACGTGCTAGGTTGGACAAGCCTCAGCTTACGTCTTTAAAATAATGAAAATTACCACGTGTTTGCGAGCACGTGTTATTAAATTCGAAATAAAAAGTCACACAAACAAATAATTTACGCGGTACCACCTCGTGCGAGGTAGTAAAAGCGTTAGCTTTCGTTATAACAATGCGACACGCACGTGTCGTCAGTCTACGAAATAATAGAAATGAAATGGACTGAGGAGTCCAAGGAATATTTTTACGAAATTAATTTCGCAAATTAAACTTTATAAGGTTTAAGATTGAAGAAAAAGGTTACTTACGCATTTTTCACCAAACCTTTACATTTGTGCACTTTGATAATAAATTCTTTGTGAATTAATGCACCTTCAAATATATGTGAAATAGGTATTTCTTCAAAAGCGTGCTACGTATTGGAAGCACGTCCGTACTCGGCGGGAAACTAAACGCCAATGGAGAATCAAAATGGTGGCGCCACAGGCTCGCTCGCGCGCCTCTCTGACGTGGCGGGAAGACACCTGATTGGCCAATTCCTAATTGGACGAAGCTTGTCATTGGCTGTAGGTCAATTTTGACAGATATTCAATACAAATACTTGTATAATTTGAATAATGTGGCGGGAAACAATAGGCCTATCTCATAAGTATAGCTATTAAAAAGCGACAGTACAATTAATTATCTACTTTGACGTTACAAATCCAGGCCCCCAGTATACAAAAAACAGAGTGTTTGGTAATGCAACTGACCTAATTTCTTGGGGAGTTGAGGGGTCCTTGGCTACATTTATTCGGTAGACTCAATGTCTCAAGTATTGCGGTTGCTGAAATATGATTTTTTTGAGTTTTTTTTTAAATCACCCAAAATCTTGCCTATAAATGGCTATATATTATGTATCTGGTTGTAATACCATGGTTGTTATGTTGGTCGCAATAACCTCAACCTGTATACAGCTTTCAGATTAGCAAAGTCACTTACATTAATGAAAAAACAAAAGACGATTGCGCCAGATTAAAATAACAGACCTTTTTGGTGCAACGATTTCTTTGACAATCAAGTTGACAACCGTTCTAACGCTTCTAGGCTGCTGCTACCAGATTTTAAACTCTATTGTGTACCACAGTACTCCAGAGTGAAGAAATCTTACCACTAGGCACGCAGCCCCACTGCTTGCAGCAATCCTCATCAGAGATGTTTACAGGCGCGGGTCGGTGCATGGGCGGACACCGCATGGACTGAGGCGGTACGGGCGGCAGCGGGGAACACACCTCTTGGCAGTCCAGCTCACCGTTCTCGCAGAAACAGCGCTGTTCACAGCCTGTTAGTGTTATTGGTACTTCGGTCCAGTTTGGCACTCTGAAAATGGAGTGAAAACCTCATTTTAACATCATGTTTTGTCTTTTGCCATAGGTTTTGCTCTTAAATAAATGAATAAATAAATAATGCTGGACAATTCACACAGCATTATCTAGCCCCAAGGTAAGCAAAGCTTGTGTTATGGGTACTAGATAACTGATATACATAATAATATACGAGTACATAGATAGATATTTTTTATTATACATAGAAAACGACCAGAACACCCTGAACAAATATCTGCAGATCGTACAAATATTTGTCCCGAGGCGGGAATCGAACCCGCAACCTCCTGCGTCGCAGGCGGACCATCGCCCACCGCGCCACAGAGGTCGTCAAAGTGTTTTGTTCAAAGTGTCATGTTTTGTCTCTTGCCATAAGTTTTGTTCTTCATGTAGATGTAGAGAAACGATGTGGCAATTTTACCAGCAGCTGGGGAGGGGGTCGCTGGGATCATAGATTTCATAATCTGACATGTCCGAAATCCCGAAATAACCAAACCACGATACAGTCAGATTACTTATCGCACGAACACAATCACTAGCAATGAAAATTATTGCAGGATTCACGAGATTTTTTACGATTCAGATTGGAATAATAATGGAAACGTGGCAAATTTGACCCACAGATCTACAGGGCAGAACCGTTGAAAGCAGTTTGTCGTGGAAATTTGTACACACCTATCGATACTACGCTCCTTTTTCTGGCTTAGACTCTAACGTAGGTACATGGTGATATTTAAGGATATGACATGTGGTACTCACGCTTCACCATAATTATAGCAAGACGCTGAGGCTCCTCGCAGATCCTAGAATTCACACACACGCAGTAACAGTTGTGCGTGTAACACAGTTTCTATATAGAGTTCTGAAGAAGTGCCCGGATTGTGATATAGCAAGTAAAAGATGGTTACTCACGCTTCGCCATTATAATAGCAAGTCCCGTCGCTGAGACACCGCGCGGACCGCGGACAGCAGTTGGGCGGCTGGGCGGGCGGGCTGGGCGCCCAGCGGACGCAGCCCTTGGACATCAGTTCCAGCCCGACGTGGTTAGGGCAGACTAGGGCAGCGCACTCCTTTTGGTTGTGGCCTGTGCATTCGCAGAGCTCGGAGCAGCCTATGTGGAACTCTTCACCTGAAAGTGATAATTTGTGTATCGGTCGGCATAGACATTTTACACACAGCATCAGTTATAATAACATCTAAATTTGATATAGTTTTAAACCTGGACAAAGGCTGCTTTAAAATACCTAACCTCACCTCAACAGCCTGTATTGGTCCACTGCTGGACGCAGGCCTCCCCCTAATAAGTGCCTTGTTGGCTTTTATTTCACCGGGGTACTGCCCATAATCGCCACGCTGGGCATGCGGGTCGGTGGTAGAATTCACATGAGAACTTCTTAAAACATACTAACATTTGAGAATAGATCTATACACAAATACATAAATGTTAAGATACATTTCTGTCGTTACAATAAGGGCAAACTTACCGATTTCATAAAACTTCTGATTCTCCCAACATCCTTTCTTCACCATTGGATTATCCTCTTCAGACCATTCTTCAGGCGTCGTGAAATTAAACCTTGTGCCCGTCTCTTTCGTCTTCAGAATATAGTCCTTACCACTCTCAAGATTAACGATCAAATTTGAGTCTTTCAGTTCGGCTTCTTTGAACGTTATTCCTCCATCTTTGCTCAAGAGAAGGTGGACTGGGCCGGTTGTGTTGGCGTGAGGAAGATTTACTTGAACGGTGTTGTTTTTTAATATTTTTACAGATTCGATAGGTTCGAGTACGACTATCTTAGAGCTTGTTTTTGCTTCGTTGACGTCTACTCGGGAGGGATCCTAGAAAGGCAACAATTATAAGGTTTCTGCTACATAAATGTTAAGATACATTTCTGTCGTTCCGATTGTTAGAAAGATCACAGTCTTCTAGATTGTCTAGTTAAACAGTGTCTAAACAGTTAGACATGAGTCTAACCAGAGTTTAACTCTTTCCTAAACTATGTCTAAGCCGTGTCTAACTGTAAACCGTCGTAAAACGCAGTTTTGTAGTAACGCTTTTGTTAAACACGCGCTCAACAGATGTCTAGCTCTTTTGTAGTACCGCTGGTTAGGTCCAAATGTTTCTGTGTTAAAAAGTCAGTAGTATTTTACCTCTGGTAAGGTCCAAATGTTTCTTTGTAAAAAAGTCAGTAGTATTTTACCAATGGTTAGGTCCAAATGTTTCTTTGTAAAAAAGTCAGTAGTATTTTACCTCTGGTTAGGTCCAAATGTTTCTGTGTAAAAAAGTCAGTAGTATTGGTCCAAATGTTTCTTTGTAAAAAAGTCAGTAGTATTTTACCTCTGGTTAAGTCCAAATGTTTCTATGCAAAAAAATCAGTAGTATTTTTAATTCCCTACTTACGTAAATATTACGAACACTCGCAGGGGTAGTACTGGTAGTATTATCGAGGAGAGTTTCGTGCGCGTCCTGCGACACGTCGCACACTTGGATCTCGCAGCACGCGTCGCTCGGGTCTTGCACGTTGATGCACTTGTCTGAAGGCCTTAGTGTTGGGCATCTAAAATTTATTTATTTATTGGTTGATTAGACGAGCAGCCAGAGAACCAAAACTGATATATTGAGCCATTCGCGGTATCGCCTTAATACGGCTTGCACTGAGACATGCATGGCTTAATCTTTGAGACTAGCATATAACTACTGACAGGATTACTAGGGAATGAATGATGCTCTGTCAGCTCTCTTGTTAAGAGTCGATAGCTCCCTGGTTGATCCTGCCAGTAGTTATATGCTTATCTCAAAGATTAAGCCATGCATGTCTCAGTGCAAGCCGTATTAAGGCGATACCGGGAATGGCTCAATATATCAGATTTGGTTCTGATATGTCTACAGCGTCCTACGGTCATGATGTCATATGGAGGAAAAGTATCTTAAATATTGTAGATAGAAAATTGTACTGTAAGAAGACTTCATTTGAATTTTTTGTTAAATACCCATAGATTTTTATGTATTATAGAGTTTATTTTAAAGTTTTACCTCGGTTGACAAGTGACGACTGAGTTGGGTTCACACGAGCATTTCTGGTCGCAGCCGATGTACCACTTGCTTCCTGTTGGGTGGGACTCGTTGCCGTAGCGACACATTTGGACTGGCCTCGAATCTGGAATTATTAATTTTGGATTAAGTATTTAGTTTTTTCAGTTTTATTTGTATCTTTGACCCTGGAGTAGGGTTACCAGATCCGAAAATAAGTTTTCCTGGAAAAATCCCTGACTTAGCAATAAATTTCCTGGCATTTCGGCAACAAAAGAGTCACTCAGATTTTTTTCATTCTATACAATAAAATGATCCTCACAAAGGACTGAGTCGATTGGAATAAAAAAATTTGTTTACCAACTTGATTCATTTTAAGGCGCTACTCACGCTTGACCAAAATAATTTTAATGCCAAAGTTACTTTTCTCCAAAAAGGAGCTGATGTTTCAAAAGGTGCAGTTTGCACCTGTATCTCCTCTGGTTATGGGTGCCCCCGTACTGTCCCAGTTAAAAAATACCATGCGCACTGAAACCTTAAAATCAGTTTGTGAATACATTGATGAACATTACCAAAAGTTGCTTTATCACGGTAAGACTAGGTGGCTGAGCCTTTTTCCGGCCATAGAAAGATTTTTGAAAATGTTTCTGCCTCTAAAAGAATACGTTTTGACAACTCCGCAAGTGCCAACAACACTTAAAGCTTTCATGGATATTCTAGAAATATTAAATTCGTCCTCTGAAATTTTGAAAGCAAGAGCAGGGGCTACGTTTCGTGCGAGGTGCGAGTGGAGGAAGTGCGAGAATTGTTTCGAGTTGTACCGAAGACGCCAAAGAAACATTTATGAAAGATGTGAAAAATTCCTACATGACTTGCCTTGAATACTTAGACAAATGGTTGCAGCCGCTAGATGAATTCAAAGTCTTTGACTGGATGATACTGAAAGGTGCTCATGTTGATTACGAGAAAGTTGTTTCTTCTTTGCAGTTTTTGAATGGATACGGAGTATGTTTAAATGACTTTAGGCTTTTTGATGAAATTACTGCATTAAAATATTTTTTATGGCAGCAAAGCAATGACTTTTTTGAAATGATGCCCGTTAAACAATGGGAAATTATTTTTTAATCCGTCAGCTGTGAGAGACTAGAAGAATTGAAAAAATTTGCTGTTTTGTGTTTGCAATGAGGATCCGTAACGTTTTTAGTTGAGAATGCAGATTTATAGAGCTAAGAAATCCATAACATACAGTGCAAAAATTATTGTTCTACGACAAAAATTTACGAAGTTATGACCAAAGCGAAGTTCACTGAGTGACCGCCGTGGTTTCGTGTGACGTCACTTGCTCCATCGAATGGGTTTTTTTTTTATTCGATGGGTCTCACAAAACTTCTTAATTCCTGACAATTTCCAATTTTTCCTGTTTCCCTGATAGACAGCTGAAATTCCGGACATGTCAGGAAAATTCCTGTCATCTGGTAACCCTACCCTGGAGTGAATAAGAAATATTGCAAAAATTTATTACTTAACTATTACCTATTTATTATTAAAAAATATATATTTAGTTCGGTAGAACTTAGTGTAGGTTACAAAAAGTGGGTGTAGGTTACGCAAAATAAAATAAGATGGTGGTCTTTTTAAAACTCAACAGCATCACTTTTTGCAGAAAATTATTTAGTATGGTGGCTTTTTTTCACTAAATACTTCAAATTTTTGAAAATCTGAAAATATCTAAAAAGCCGAGTAGCATTTCAGGGTAAAAAAGCCGCAAATTTATTGCCCTTGGTTCCACCTACCCATAGCATATGGCACACGGTCAGTTGAACACCCTGTATAATGTAGTATAGTCGTATTATCCGGGTTAAGCTTCAAGCTTAACTGAAGTAAATAAGTTTCTTTAAGTGGTACATCGTCTGGCCGACGAGATATAGTCAATTACCAACAAGTGAGATTGTAGACAAAAGAAAGCTTCACAAGCGATTGACTATTCTTTAACGACTTTAGAACCCTAGAAGCAACTTTACCAATAATTTCACAATACACAAAACAAGCGGCAACAACATATTCCCATGAATAAATCTCAATGACAAAAGCAATGTGATTGGACAGTTGTTTTTACCGATAACTATACAATACAAGGTAAATGTGCTTCTCACAATATTTCGTAAGCACTGCCAGCCATATTGTTCTCTATTGTTGTAAAGTTACGAAGAAAATGTCTAATAAATTGTATAATTAATCAGGTGAAGGTTACTACAAGACATTCTCACTGATATAATGTAAGTAGGTAGGTTTAAGACGTTCAGAACCCATGCGTTATCAGTTCATCAGTTTCAAAACAAGAGCTTCGTGGGAATTAATGCAATTTTTGGTATAACAGATGGATCTTTAAGTTAAAGTGCTTAACTTGAACCATTCAATTTATAATTTAAGATTTCATGGTTTTCCTTTCATTTAATTTATTAAGTTTTTTAGAGAGATTTCATCCTTATTATTGACCCTAACGATCTATGCAATAAAAATACAGGGTGTATTTTTACAGATTTTAGTCGGTTCGATTCCCAGGTGTGGCAAGCAAATTTTCGAAAATCTTTGAATGCAGTTTTCTTTCTTTTCAAAATTAAAGGAATGTTTTCTTTGAGTAAAATTTTCTATCTACAGTATTAAGAGTACTTTCCCTCCAGGTAGCATTACAAAATTCCACCCTGTATACGTTACTTTAGAAGGTGTTCCTTAAAAGATTATTGTACTATTATTCAAAAATCGTCGTCCGGAAAGGAATTATTGCAAATTTTTGGTCTAGAAGTTACTTTAGGTGATGTTCTCCATCGATTCTACATGATCATTTTTAAATCTATTAATTATGTTAATACAGACAAGAGTTTGAAGCTTCAAACTCTGGTCATCCGCATTTCAGTGGGTGAAGTCGGGTGTCGATGATGATTTGGATTCGAAACCCCGAACTTCGTACGATCATACAGTAGACTCACCTCCTTGTCCAGCAGTACAAGCCATGATAGAGCAGCACAAATCAACAGGGGATTCAAAGCAGAGGGGATCATTGAGCCGCCTCCCCCTGCGGATGTAAGGATGTTTGCAGCGAGGGGTGCAGTCGAAGATACCGCCAGCTGTGCATTCACAGGATTCTTCGCAGCCGCGGTCGATTTTCTCACCAACCTGGAAAATTTATGGGATACGATGAGAACTAAAAAATCGAGCTAGCACGGGAGATTTGCCATAATCACGCCTGGCAGGTGGATTGGTATTCACAGTGGAGGTGTTGATGGACAGAAGGAAGCCCTAAGTCTGGAAAGACCAGCATAGCTATCAATAATTCTAGGCAAATGAAATGAAATAACGAATGTTATAATGTTTAATGTTCTATGTGCTATATTAACCCGAGTGTTCATAACCATGTTTCATGGAAATCTGTTATGCCAATAAACGTCGGCGGGTTTTAACATACAAATAACGAATAAATATTCACCTACCTAAACTCCCGTTTGTTAAACTTTGTTACTTATTGTTTTTGTAAGCTATCTAGACTCGTAATTGACGTCATTCAGAGGTTCAGACTGAAAACCAGCGTTGTTTCTCGTCCGCGGCGGTACCGGCGTTGAGCTGAGACTGGACCTGTTTAGCCACGCACTAGGGAAAGACCAATTTCTTTCATGAGACTCCACACGTAGAGTGCTTTTTAATTTATTTTTAAAGCAGTGTTTAGTGTAACTTTTTTTTTTTTGTTTTTACTTTCACTCAGTGTTTTTTGTGCTAAATAAATGTCTATTCTATTCAATTGTGTTGCTGTGTGGTGAACTCTTCCCGCGGGTGTCGTAAGAGGCGACTAAGGGATGTCCACCGGGGGCAGGCAGCAGCGTCCCCTACAGGACTTCCACCACCGAACTGCGATTCCCAACCCGCATGCCCAGCGTGGGGATTATGTGCATTACCCCCATGAAATAAAAGCCAATAAGGCACTTATCACGGGAAGTAGTGCGTCCAGCAGTGGACCAATATAGGCTGTTGAGGTTAAGGTAATGAACAAATTCGTTGAGATACTAAAATTATAAGAAACCAATAGACTGCATGCAAAATACTTGCATGGCGAGATGTATAAGACGATAATCATTGTGCAGCAAAGTACAATCAGTATTTAGTAATAATTTGATTGTTTGTGATTTGATTTGGTACAAATTCTTATACAACGTCATTATTTAGTTTTCACAAACAGTCAAATCTGGAATCGATTTACAGAATAGTTTTACTAACCTTATAAACAACATCATTCTCTTTACAAGTCGTTTCTTCCTCCGACCGCTCCGGTTGGTAAGGTGCGTTCAAAGTCGAGAAGAACTTCTCTGGAATGTTCTTCGCAGGATGCTCTATAACCCTGTGTTCGTCTTCATCATCATCAAGAGTGACGTCACTGAGGTCTATTGTTTTCTTCTTTTCTGCGTTGGTTTGGTTGTGGAGGGCGTTCGCGAAGTTTTGCAACTCGTCAACGTTTAGGGTTAGAAGGCGTGGGTTGGGTTTTTGGTCCGCATTGTTGTTACCTGAATGAAAGAATGGACACTTATTGTACCTACACTTAACAATCTTCTGGATATTATTATCCAGACTATTATGGAGACCAGAAACTTTTTTATAGGAGCCGACTAAAACCTGCACTCGAGTTGTGTCATAGGTACTTCTTTGTACGTACCTACTTGGCGAAATCTAGGGGACTGAATTATATAACTTTATTATAAGTACAATTTGATGCTGCCCTAAGCATTTTTTACATTGAGGCAAACTGTCGAACAAAGTCGGCCATGGCCTTGGATAGTTTATTACAAAATTGATGAATACCATCAAAAGTTATATATCTGTTTAGAAGAATATACGATAGAAAGTCATTATTTTCAGTTGTACATGTCCTTTAAATTGTCAACTTTTGTGTATTGTTTTAATTGTGTAGGTACAATAAAAAATTTAAGATTTACAACACTCGTTGTCGTTGGGGATTAAAAAAGTACAATAGTCTGCCTTACCTTGCGACCAAGGCAAGGAATTTGCGAGTTCGATTCCCGCCGCGGGAAAAATGTTTGTATGTTCTGTAGGTATTTGTTCCGGGTTCGGGTGTATAAAGTATTCTGTATATGTATCAGTCATCAGATAATAAATAATTAATTACTATTATTTTTAATTAATTTGTATTGTTTTATGTTATTAGTAGAATTTTTAATTTATTATCTTAAGAATAACCAATAGTGACAATTTCAAATTAGTATTAATTAGTATCACCTAGATGACTGTAACCATTATGGTTGTGAATAAATAAGTACCCTATCGAATTAGGTGTGCGTGTAATGATAGGAGTACAATATTTTTAATAAATAAATAAAAACGAGAAATTTCGAGTGGGTATTACTATTATTTTTATTGATGATGGTCAAAGCGTTTGGTCACCATTTCTCTTAAGTTAGTGAAAATGTGGCCTATGATGACGCACGCTTACTTCGAAGAAACATGTTATATTATTATCATACATATACCTAAAGTAAACCGTAGCTGTAGTAAAAAAAGTAGCCTTCCACTTTCGAGAACCTAGTACCTAATACGCCACCGTCTATACCTGTACAATAGTTCCGTGTCCATCCAAAGGTTGCCTGGAAGAAATCGCTTTTAGCGATAAGGCCGCCCATTGTGCAACTGTTTTTGTGTTTGTTTTTTCTTTTCTGTTTTTTTCTACCTTGGTGTGCAATAAAGAATATTTGTATTGTATTGTACCTAATTTCCCGAATTTTACTAAGATTCACGATTAGGTACTATTAGTTTATTTACCAGCATCAGAATCGGACACTTCAGGTTCAGGCGTTAAGTCCATCGCCTCGGTTGTCGGTTTGACCTCCTCGGGTAAGACTGCCTGTGTGGTTGTCTTTATTTGTTCTGTTGTAGTCCTTCTAGGTGCTGTTGTGGTGGTTGGGTTGGGGGTGGTAGATCGCTTGATGCTTGGTTGTTCGTCTTCATCTTCAGCGGCTATTTTACCTGTAAGAAACAGATTTGTTAGATTTACTAAGTTAAATAATATTGTTTTATTCAAATTGATTGACTACCTAGTTTGTAAGATAAATCGAAAGTGTTTAGTTTAGATTCGTCATCATCATTTCAGACGAAAGCCGGGCATAGGTATTTCCCAATGTTCGTTGTTAGTTCAGTTTATAAAATAATAATAAATAAAAGTTTATTGTTGTTGTTAGCTTAATTTAATTAAACATAATATAATCATTAATATAGTTTAGATTATAAATATCATTCTATTACTGATTTTGTAATTGGCAAACCTGCAATCTGTATCGGGCATAGTCTGTTGAACATTTTACAAGGAGGATAATAATAATAATAATGCTGGACAATTCACACAGCATTATCTAGCCCCAAGCTAAGCAGAGCTTTTGTTATGGATACTAGATAACTGATAGACTTCATACAATACACTACATAGATAGATATTTGTTATTATACATAGAAAACATCCAGAACGCCCTGGACAAATGTCTGCAGATCGTACAAACATTTGTCCCGAGGCGGGAATCGAACCCGCAACCTCCTGCATCGCAGGCAGACCTTCGCCCGCTGCGCCACAGAGGTCGTCAATATTGGAGAAAAGAAAATAATAATGCCCGGAATGTTAGGAAAATTCAATACTGATACAAACTTCGGAAGGACTAAAGGCAAGTGGGTAAAAAAAAACAGCTTCAATATTGAATTATGATGAACCTTACCTAGACCTAGACAGTAAAAAGAGATGAGGGATTTCGAGGGATCTTTTAAAGTCATTTACAAAAGTAAAACAATCAGAGAAGTAGAGCACGGTCAGTAGGCAAGATCTACTCTCCTTAATGCACTGACACCGTGACACTTCGTACAAAGACCGTAAGATCTATAATCGATTTGCAATCAGAGCTATGACCAGCGAAATCAATATAACTGTCAACGTGCTGTCAACAGACTTGATTGTTATGGTGATTTAACCCGGCGCGCGAAAGGTGGAAAATTGTAACGACCGTAGGGTATGGTTACTGTGTACAATACTTACATATTTAAAATTAAGTGTCTAGTGTCTAGTCTATTAAGTGTCTAGTCACAATCGTCATTTTTGCTAATAAAGTATTGAATGACCCAGTCCGTTTTCATTGGAAGGTTTTCTCGCCTTTCTGGAGGTCTACCCCTTACTCAAGCGTCAGCCGATTACATATCTATTATTGGCGTTTTTAGACAAGGGTGGGAGAGAGCTATAGAGAATCCGTAAACATACAAAATCAGACCAAAAAGCGCTGGGTAAAATTGACCCTACGTTATAAATCTTTATTCAAAAAGAAAATTTCAATCAAATAATAGAAATGAATTAGAACTAGTATTTACAATTGGAACAATTGGGCTAACTGCAAAATGTTGCAAGCAATCTACAGGTAGCTCAACTGATCCATATTGAGTCGGAAGCGTCCCTAAGATGCTGGCTGCATTGCCCCGCTGTATGGTAATGCTGGCTGATGCGCTGCGCCAGATACGAATAAACTTGATCAGGCGTTTGTCTGGCTATTGTAATCACTTTTCCTTACGAGTAGTAACTAGGTTCGTCTTTGCCCAGCAGTGGGATAAACGAGGCTAATAATTATAATAATAAAATGTGTTTTATAACGAGATTTAAGAATAAAAGTTCCTCTCTCTGCAGCCCTAGTCATCGGCTGCTTGAACCTAGCTTCGCGGCCGGTGATTCACCGTTTTGACATATTTTTTACTGTAGAATAGTTTTCTATCATTTTATTATTGGTGGAAAATGTATTTTATAACTAGATTTAAAAATAAATGAGTGTAATAAATAATAATAAGATAATTTAAAAATATCTAACTATATAACCTTGAGATACTTACGTACTTTTAGCATGAATTACTGAAAATATCCAACCAAACTTTCGCATTGACAAAATAAGGTTAGTTTGTAATGAAATTAAGTAACTTAATAAGTACCTAATAGGAAAATCATTAAAAGGAATGTTTTGATGACAACATAACTACAGCACAATAAATAAAGTAGGTAAGTACCTATTTATTTATTGTGACTAGGTACAGCTAGGCGATTATACCTAGCAGTAGGTATATTAGATACCTACCCTACCTGTAGGTGTAGGGTATGCTCTAGGTTAAAGCCTTGTTCTATGATTAGCATTTATTCATCCGTGATCTAAATGTATAATGCTTACCAGTAATATAATCTACATTAGAGTAAATACTACACAACAGTAAAACACTGTAGCTAACTAACATCTCGATAACAGCAACACTGAAATGTTATGCATTTTTAGGGGCTTACGTAAGTTGCTAAGTCAAAACAACTAAAAAATGCATTGATCATTATGTGTGTTTATTGGTTGGGAGAATGTTTTGTATGACGATGAAGTGCAACAGTTTTCATGATACACGCGGGATACCTACCTACCGTAAAATAATCAAAAATCTTCTCTCTTTCTATCTCTTCAAACACAGTCGTTAAAATCAAGGTTTTTTTTAAATTTATAATTAAATCATTTCTAATAAAAACTTAAGAGAAAAGAAACACTACATACATACTATAAAATCATAACAAACACACAGATTTATCACAATAAATTCTAAAATGCGACACCGGTTTGAAATAATGCAATCAAAGAGATGTTTACGAAAAAGTTTGTTAAAAAGAAAGATAAGTAGGTTAGGTCTACTCCTTGAGCTCGTTCTTCAAAAAAGTTTGCATGCAGATTTTTTATTCTAAATTTGAATCCAACCTAACCAAACTCTTTAATCGGCACGAGCATGAAGATCGAATGTGTTTTATTTGAATAATATCGAGTCATATCATGTGTAAATAGCACAGGTAGTGTGACTATTTTGCCTATTTACTAAAAGCCACTTATTTCTTACGGAAGTAGAAGTATGTAGATTAGATATATTACCCAGATTAATGTAGAGTAGGTGTCTATTCACCGGATTAGTTTACTGATATCCGTAGACATTAAATACATTAAACCAGCACGTGCATGGAAAACGGAAATCCTTATTGCTAACTGATTGATGGTCTTTTAAGTACCAACCGATATTAGTCGAGGTAAGTATTTGCCTATCTACGTATAAAAATTCACTATTATATCTGGATACCTACCTACACCTATAAAAGCTCTGGACTAGCAAAAAATAGCTCTTCAACTTATTTGACAGCGCTGAGCACACGAGTCATCCTATTAAAACGCGGTTGATTCTATGTACATAAATAGGTAGGTACCCGAAGAGAGCAAACGAAGTTCTATTTCCACCATCGATGTAAGTAAAATTCGAAAGATTGGGCACTGGCTTCTCGAAAGTGGAACGCTCAAATTGAGTCCAATTGTGTCCACCCACCTCAGTCACAGGCGGACGGGCGCTGCCAGCGTACGTGTTTCGCGTGTATTGTGTCTCGATCGCACTTCGGTCTAGATACGTCTTTCCATCATTGTTGAATATGGTAAGGTATATTGCAATAGATTGGAAATAGCGTGTCTTTGTGTTTAGTTGTAGGTAACACAACACTGGCCATTTGTTGAGATAGCGCTGGGAGGACGTACCATATTACAGAATTTTACTTATATCAATGACTAGTTTTTGCCCGCGGCTTCGCACGCGTTGTTTCTTTATACGATTAAAGGTGATTTCTATCCCATGGGAACTGATTAATGTGATAAAAATAGCCTATGTTTGCTTCCAGGATTAAAATTATCTGTATGCAAAATTTCAACCCGATCCGTTCAGTAGTTTTGGCGTGAAGAGGTAACAAACATCCATCCATTTATACATCCATCCAAACTTTCGCATTTATAATATTAGTGTGATTTCCACCAAATTAATAAAATATATTTTCTTCTCTATTTACTCGCAAAAAGTGTGAAGAGTAGACTATTCACCTCGTATTTAAACCTGTCTTCGTCTTGGGTGTGCTTAAATCCCTCTCGCAGTCAAGATTCTAGCGACTCCCTCGCTTCGCTCGAGTTGTTCTAAAATCCTGAGTTGCACTCGGAATTCAACGACGCTCGTGACGTACTACGACCATGTTTATACACTCGGGCGGGGCATAGTTTACTTTGTCTGCCTCGTTGGTCTAGGGCCCAGCTTGTTCAACCGCTGATTATGAGGTCCTGGGTTCGAATCCCGGGTCGGGCCAATAGTTGTTATTATGGTTTTTTTAGCAAGGAAAAATCACAGTAGCAGCCCAGAGTCAGGAAGTTGGCGGTGTTACACCCCATTGCGTCGGAAAGCACGTTGGTCCTGCGCCTGACCTCTCCCCGATCGTGTTGATCTGTCGTCCCATTGGATTATAAGAGTGATTGAATAGAGAGTGCATGTGTGTTTACACACTTGTGCACTATAATATGTCCTGCGCATCTGGCCAGTCTCCAATGAGACTGTCCGCCGTGGTCAAAATTCAGCTAGGAGGACATTATAGTTTACTATTTTGTCTGACTTATAATTTTCGAATTCATTGTAAGGAATCGGGTCAGGTTTGTATTTTAAAACATACGGCGTTTGTTTTGAGAATACTTAGAGAGCAAGTGTTTTAAAACAATAGATTTGGATTTATTTTTGCTTGCAACGATAACTTTCCCATGTCGGATCATACTGCTGTTTGGTACATAAACATACATGCATTTACATTTTACTAACATAAACTTATTTTTGTCTACTTAAATTTTTTTTACAACGGCTTTATGTTCTACTAGCTTTATAATATCGCATTAGGTGTGCCTGTAATGATAGGTGTACAATAATTTTAATAAATAAATAAATAAATATTGCCAGCTTCTACCCGCCTATTGTTTAAGTAAGGCTACGTCCAAAGTGTATGTTAATTTATAAGGTACTAGCTTCTACCCGCGGCTTCGCACACGTATTTTCGGTATAAAAAGCCTTTTATCTAAGTTAGGTTTTGTCCTAAGCGTACGCCAAATTTCATTTTGATCTGTTCATAGTTTTGGAGATCCTAGGTAACAAAAATTCAGATTTCACAAACTTTCGGCTTTATAATATTAGTAGGATTTATGTAAGCTTTTGGAAATAAACTTTTTGTATTTTGTATTTGTATTGTGATATCGGAGATGGTTGGCGGTGTTACACCCCGTGCCACAAGAAATCACGTTACGACGTAGGACCTGTGCGAGACTGCGCGACCCAACCTTAAAAATCCCATTCAGTGGTGGATCCGGGTTTGTCGTCTGTCAATAGGACTTTGTTCATTACAGATTCATGTCACATTTTCGCCAGTTGGTACGTATATTGACAGTTAAAAAGCAGCAATTATGGAACTATACACGGGTCAATCTCGATGTAGAATGTTTGTAAGCAAACCACGGCACAAATAACTTAAACTTGCTTGGCGACGAGTTTTAGATATATGTAAGCAATTTACATTCATTTTATAAAGACGTGGCGACATAGTGAATTTTAGGTTAAGTATGGGCGGTTTGCTTACAAACATACTACATCGAGTTTGGCTAGGCTAGGTACTAACATCTAAAGGTAAATTTCGTAATTCACGACTTTTTTTTGCAACCCTGGCTGCCACCGACGGTTGATACGGGGTTATTGGTAAATCACTGACACTGCGTAAACTGCAGGTTCTGTCCATCATCACGAACACGTTAGTGAAGACGCCAGGTTTTAATTCTTAATTCTTTTGTAAATCGCCTCACATACAAAATAATTTCTGAAATCTAATTAATTACTACTAGTATATACCGATCTCCCACGCCTATTTAAATCCACATCATCATCATTGGCTTATTTTACATCTACGTAAGATGATTTAAGTGGCATTAGCCTGGCTGGGAGACAGCCGAACACACACACCTACTGATAATTCAGGGCAGAGCCGTTTTTAGGTTTTTAGGTTTACGTTTTAAAGAAAACCCCTATAATTAAAGATATTTTAATAGAGGGGTACATACTAATATCATTCCCTCTCCACCAATTTTAAGAATTGAGACCTGTCGTCTTCACGGACGTGTTCATGATGATGGGCAGAACCTGCAGTAAACAGAATGTCAGTGAATTACCGGTAACCCTGTATAGCCATAAACGCCAAATCCAATACAAATGTAACAGACCATAGCTAATGAATCTTTAATAGGTAACGTAACAACCACAGCCAGATTTGATAGCAGTTTAAGTTTTTTTCTCCTACTTTAATTGAAAATCTAGTTAAGAATCGATTCAATCATCAATCAACAAACATAAACGAATCATCCAAAAACCGTTTACTTTTTGATGATGTGAATTTGTTATGGAACTGTTTGTTAGACTGTTCTTTTTACTACTTTTACTAATGGGTAGGCATATTGGCGGAACAGTCTGTGATTCATTTTATGACATTCACTGATATGAGGTAAGCTTGTCACACACCTGGAAAACACCGCTGCAGCACACCACAAATGGGTTTGGTCTCTGGGTTTTATCACATTTAGATGAATTTTATATTGACGGTATCAGACAGCTGAACACTCGTTTGAAGCTTGTGGGAAACCATTTTGTCACTGTAAATGTATCTTAATATAGCGCTGTGTATAACGTACCGAATTATTCCTGAGAAAGAAAGTAATTAAAGACTTTAGATCTGAAGACATAAATGAGGATATCTCGCGATATTCCATTGGAAGACTGTTCTATAAACGAGTGGCTTGGACGGCAAAGGTTTTATGGTAGGCCACAGGACAGTGATCCGGTGTTAGGTGTTAATCACACTAATATTATAAATGTGAAAGTTTTAATGGATGGATGGATGTTTGTTACCTCTTCACGCCAAAACTACTGAACGGATCGGGCTGAAATTTTGCATACAGGTAACTATAATCCTGGAATCAAACATAGGCTACTTTTTTCCCTTAAATTAGTTCCTAGTTTCTATAGAAACAACAAGCGGGCATAAACTAGTTATGGTATAAGGATTGCAAAATAAGAACCGATGACATTTCCTGCATGGCATGTTTTGTCTAAACTGTGACCAGCATTGTTTATTAATCTCATGTACACAATTCTTAATCATGATCTTTTCATTTCGCGCTAAAATACCAATGAGTGAGTCAAGCTGAGAATCCTCAGTGTTGTGTAAGAAGAGCTCTTCCGGGTGAGTGTGAGTGATCACACGCCACCTACGGCCGCTCCGATCAGGAAGTCCGGATACGATTGAGTAATGGATAAATAGTACCGGATATTTTCACACAGTATCATCTAGTCTCAAAGTAAACAGTGCTTGTGTAACGGGACCCAGGCGGGTGACTATATTTGACGATAATAATGAGATGACGTCTACTTTTAGTATGGTATTTGCGTAGTTCCCTGTCTGCACGATAAAGGCGCTGTACCAACTTGTATGGAAAAAGAGTGACGGAACCGTGGTCCCACTGCGATGTCCCACTGGTGGAACAAACACACTTGACCGTCCACATCCTCCCACCCCCACGAAGCGGGGGGGGGGGGGGGGGGGTCAACATTAACTTACTCCTAACGAAGCCCGTCCAACCCCCGGCGAGGCGGGGGGGGGGGGCGGGTTCGTGGCGACTCTGTGACTGAAAGGGTGTGTATATTATATAATTGCACCCAGAGCCATATGTTGAACGGTCAAGTGTGTGTTTGGTGGGACCACGAAAAAGTTTTGTCCCACCAGTGGGACATCGCAGTGGGACCACGTTTTCGGAGTGGGAAAAAGGAGTCGTCACGGTCACGTCTCGTTACTGACGTCAAAGACCCTCAGATAACACTGATTCAGTTTTTTGTATATATTATGGTATAAATTATATATTTAAAAACACATAAACCCGGGACAAATAATTCAAGAGCAGAGATATAAACATTTGCCCCGCATAGGCACTCAAACTAGCAACCTTCATTTACGCTGAGGAGTCGATTACGTAGGTAAACGGTACGTCGGCTGCAGTGGATAAGGTATAATATTGAAGAAATGGGAGATTCAAGGAGAAATCAAGAAATCAATAAGCCGTTATTCACAAACAAAATTATACTAGTATTTACAATGGAAACAATTGAGCTAACTGCAGACTGTTGCAAAAATTCTACAGGAAGCTCAACTGATCCATATCAATACCAGTCGGAAGCGTCCCCAAAGCGCTGCGCTGGCTGCATTGCTGATGCGCTGATGCGCTGCGCCAGATATTCACCTGCTCTCGGGTCACGTGTCGCTTCGAACAGACGCTCAGATAATTTTTAAAAAACCCGAAGAGCCTCGGTACCCCACGGACCTAGGGTCTCGACTCCAAGGGGAGCAAATGTGTAGGCTCTGTCGAGACCCCGCATATTTACACCTCTTGAGATCTTCGGCCAAATCTGCCGCAATTAAAATCAATTGAAATCAATAATTAGTTCACCAGGATCCCCCAGGGGATATAACTGGCGGATCCTGGTGGACTCACTCTTTATTTCAAGTTATTCCTGCTACCTGTCTATAGATATTATGAACAGTCGTCAACAAACATGCACTGGTCTATCCAGGCATCTTCTATAGTTTCATCTGAATTTTTGTAAACCTAGCTGTACGTTTCTTCAAAATTTTATAATTATATAAATATCTCCCATCTCTTAACGGTCATGTAGCTCATAAGATGTAAATAAATTGGCGTGTTTTAAAAAACGATAAACCGGCTTCTAGTTCTTCAAGTGGCGACATCTAGTCAAAATTCGAGTCTAATTTAGTTTGATGACACAACGAGGTATACCATACATATATTTGTACGCCGACGATTTAAAAATATTTAATTTAATTAATGACCGTAGTGATTGCATATCTCTGCAAAATGACTTGAATACTGTTTCATATTGGTGTAAACATAACAAAATGAACCTTATGTCGACAAATGTTTTTTCATCTCTTTTTCCAATAAACGAAACAAAATAACTTTTGATTACACCATTGGCAGACATAAACTCAAACGCTCCCTTGTTGCAAAGGATCTTGGTATAATTTTCGATGATAAGCTTACTTTTCGGGCACATTATCAGTATATCATAGATAGAGCCAACCACTTATTGGGTTTTGTCTTAAGATCTGCTAAGGGCTTTAAAAACTATCGCATCTTAATTTACCTTTTTAACTCTATAGTGCGTAGCGTATTGGAATACGGAAGTCCTATTTGGTCTCCCAACTACAAAGTTCATAGTTACATACAACATCGAACGGATTCAAAGAAAATTCCTGAGGCTCTTATGTTATCGTCTTAAGCTCTCTTCGTAATTCAGAGACAGGCGCCCGTCTCTGAATTACGAAGAGAGGCTCTATAAATTCATCGTCACTTCTTTGGACACTAGTCGTATTTATTCTGACTTTATTTATTTCTACAAATTACTTCACTCCCTAATAGATTCCCCAAAACTCTTATCCGAAATATCATTTAATATTAATTACAGATCTCGTAACTCTAATAAGAAGAACGTTTTTGCATTACACACTTTTAGAAATAATATTTCCCATTTTAATCCCCTCACAAGAATGGCACGTCAATATAATGAGCTACATAGGGATGACGGCAGACTCGACATATTTGTTCCAAGATTAGGTCAGTTCATTAAAATTTGAAAAGAGATCCTCCAAATCAATATCCAAGAAATGAAATCTAGTTCAAGTACATAGTATATACAATAATATAGCATGTTAAGTATCTAATTTTTGCTACCGTAATTCGTAATTTTTTAATACCTTTATTTCTGTCTTGCTTCAACAACCTGTAATAGATAGTAATATAATAACTCTACTTACTCGATATATATTTATATTATAGCAGCACGTACTTCAAAACTTGATTGCAACATAAACATATGTACATATGTTTATGTTGCAATCAAGTTTTGATCTAGCTTTAAGTAACCTCATAATATGAAAGTGATTGTGATGTGCTTTGTACGATAAATAAATAAATAAATCTATAATATAAAAATGAATCGCAAAATGTGTTGGTAAGCGCATAACTCAACAACGCCTAGACCGATTTCGCTAATTCTTTCTTTGTTGTGTTTGTTATTGTCAGGAGAAGGTTCGTATGAAAGAAAAAATTAAGAAAGTTGGAAACATAAATTCCCACGGGGGCGAAGCCGCGGGGCGCAGCTAGTTCCCAATAAAAAAGAATTATCAAAATCGGACTACTCTGTAAAAAGTTATGCGTGGTAAAACATTACAATCAGTGAGTGAACAATCAATCATCCCCTGTTTTCCTACCCTTAGGGTTGTTTTTTTTTTAATTTAAATGGGACCACCTTCGGGGTACCCTTTCCAATAAAAAAAGGATTTATCGAAATCGTACTACTCTGTAAGAAGTTATGCGTGGTCATACATAAAATATATATGTATACATATATACGCGTCGAATTAAGAACCTCCTCCGTTTTTCGTCGGTTGAAAAACATTTGGAAACGTCAAACATTTGTACACAAGGACAGAGGACTAAATCTTTAAATGTTAGATCAACAAACCTGACCTTTCAACGCAACAGCGCCATCGATCAGGCGTGATCAAATGCAAACAGCCCACGCGGAGCTGTAGGCCACGGCCGCCCACTTTCACTGGATGAGCCCAGCTGTGGGGCTAAGCACAAGGTCGCTGGGCATGTGGTTTATTGGAGTTAGTATGAATCATTTACATACAATAAGGTACGTTAGAGCGTAGAGCAGGTCCTGGGCCAACGGACCAGATGCCATGGCCGAAAGATTTTAAGAGAAAAGGATAACACTCTTTTTTAACATAAATTGCCCTAATATACAGGGTTATTGGTAAGATGCACGAGGTTGCGGGTTCGATTCCCGCCTCGGAACAAATGTTTGTACGATCTGCAGATATTTGTTCAGGGTGTTCTGGATGTTTTCTATGTATAATAAAAAATATCTATCTGTGTAGTGTCCGGTATTAAGTATATCAGTTATCTAGTACCCATAACACAAGCTCTGCTTAACTTGGGGCTAGATAACGCTGTGCGATTGTCCAGCAATATTTATTATTTATTTATTTATTCAGGGTGTTCTGGATGTTTTCTATGTATAATAAAAATATCTATCTGTGAAGTGTACGGTATTAAGTACGAGGATTTTCAGACACATAACCTATTGACATTGTATTTTCTGTCTTGAGCTCGTTACGGTAAAAAACGATTCAACCATTCAAAATGAATACAAGAAGCGCCTTGTTGCGTCAGGCAGAAATCAAATTAAACCAGGCTTTATTAGAGCTCAAGTCAGCAAAGAGACAGATTGCACAATTAGAATTAGAACGAGATGATAATGAAAACATTCTCTTAGAAGCGCTAGATAATAACAAAAAATTAAAAAATGAGATGACCACGTTATTTTGCGAGAACAATTCTATTATTGAGGAACGGGATAGGCTTCAGACTATAATACCTTCGATGAACGATGTGGCATTGAGTTTGAAACGGCCCTGCACAGAACTTCAATCCTGCAAAAGGAATTGTGTGATGCACACCACCACATCACCCAGCTAGAAGAAGCGGCCCAGAACTCTGCCACCGCGAAAACACAAACACTATTCGATGAGCTAGTATCGGCTAACTCACCATTGGGCCATGTTTCTGTTGCCGGCTGCAGCATACACACATTGCATAATATTGACTTAACAAAATATGACTCAGTGTGTAATGTGGAAGCTAGCAGCAAAAACCACCACAAGCTAAGCAAAAATAAGCTTAAATTTTTTTTTAAAATAAGTAAGTTCATAAAAAAAACGCAAAATTTATTAGAAAATCAAAAACATAAAGTATCTGAAATCAAATGTAATAGAAAACTTGTTGATGAACTAGAGCTATGTACAATAAAGCTAAATCATAAAACTATAATTACCAAATACACGTACGAACTACGGAAAAAAGACGATTATTTCAGAAGGGGCACGTATATTTAATAATTTACCAAATACCATAAAAGAATGTGATAGCATTAATAAGTACAAAAACATGTTGAAAGCACATGTCTACTCAATAGAATAATATAACTTCATAAATATAATGTAACACTATTAGATAATATAATTAGTTATGATTAGTAATTTAAGTTAAACCTCAACGCCCAGGAGTTATTTACCTACTTAAATTTAGTTTTAGTACACGTTTACTGTTTAAATTTATCTCATTTTAAGTGAACTGTAATGTTTTTATGAGAAAAATAAAGTTCTTTAAACCTAAATCAAAATCAGCTGCAATATGAGGCAGAATTGCAAGAGCTGAGGTGTAAACTTGGCCAGGCCGAGCACTCCCTAGGGCACTACATCAGCCTTTATGAGAGAACTACTGAACAGACAAGGGAACTCCACCTGGCCATGGATGCGCTCCTCGGTAGCCAGGCGAGTCTGGAGGGCAGGATTCTGGAGGGCTGCGGGTGCTGTGGACCTAATTTGGTCGGTCACAACTTAAGTCCGGACAGTACTGTCTCAGCCGCATCCCACCTGGACCTCAGCACTTCATGCTCAGGTAATAAAACCATAATGTACTGCGATGAAATTGGAAAAAATATGGGCCAGTTTTTAAACATGAGTATGGAGCACTCTATAAATAATTGCTTACCTAACTGCAATCTTCATGATATTATGCACAGAATTGATAATGAAAGATTTGACATTAACTCAAACTTGATAATTTTACTTGGAAATAGGGGTAATGTGAACAAATTGGACTTAATTAAATATATGGACAAATTATGTTCCTTAAAATTAAATAAAATTGTAATGTTCACATTCCCCTACAGCAACAGCTTGCCAAATATAGAAAATAACATTAGATATAAGCTAAATATGACATTGCATAGGTACTATTTCATGCAATAATAATATACATGTGATTGACACTAACAATACTGTTAGTAAAAAATATTGCTTGACTAAAAAAGGTAATTACTACCTTTCAAATTATTACAAAAAACAAATAGCTGTGTCGCTATCCTATTACTTTACTATTACAGCCAAAAATTTGGCTAAACAAGATGCTTCTTTTGAGCATTGTAATAAATTTACAACCAAGACGTTGGAACTTCTTCCAAGCCATTTAAATTAGATTTAACGACAATAGAGGAAGTCTCTAGCCATAAACAGTCAAATAATATTGGTTAGGTACATAAAAAGTCAAAGAAACCAAACCTGTAAAATAAATGCAAAGTTCACTAACTTGGTGCATCAAAATATTCAAGAATTAAAAAGTAAATTACTAGAGTTGGAATTGTACATGAACGCTTTTCATATTGATATCATCTGCTTAACAGAACACTGGCTGAAAAGCTATGAGCTCATGTTCAATTTCAGTAACCACCAGGTTGGTAGCTCTTTTTGCAGATCACATGCTATTTGTGGAGGCTCATTAATATTAATAAACAAATTAATGAAATTCAAAGACCGTAAGAACATAATATGCTTATCCGTTGAAAGCCACATTGAAGTAGCATGTGTAGAGTTGGAGCAAATTATTGTAGTAAGCGTATACAGCCCACCATCAGCTTCTTTTGAAATTTTTGAAAATGTCATGGAGGACATTTTATTTAAATTATCAAAATCAAATAAAACTATAATGGTATGTGGAGATTTTAATGTTGACCTTTTAGTAGTTTATTCCCTCAGTACTAGATTGACTAATTTATTTAATTCTTATAATCTAAGGCCATTATTTATGGAACCTACTAGAATAACTGAAACCTCAGCAAAATGTATAGATAATGTATTTGTTTGCCAAAGTGATAAAATTGTTACTAAGAAAATAATAAGTAATTTAAAATCAGACCACTTAGGTCAACTAATAAAACTAGAAATTCAAGTAAAAAACAATAATTGTAAAAAGAGATTAACTTACATACCTGTGACCACCAGTCGATTTGAACGGTTGAAATTGGATTGGGATTCTAAGCCATCACCTAATTACTCACATAACAACCCAAATGAGTCGTATTGTAGTTTTTTTTATAAATTCACCAATGCGTTCAATTCAATATTCACATCCAAATCGATTATGGTCTCAGAAAAACTTAGCTTTAGTGAGTGGGCAACAGTAGGTATACATAAGAGTAGAGAAACTTTGTATGAACTATATAGTGAAAAACAATACAATTTTAGCCAGGAGTTCAAAAAAAAGTAAAAAATTACTCAAAAATGTTTAGAAAAGTTTGTCAAATCGCAAAATCAAATTATTTAAGCTCCAAAATTAGAAATAGTGAAAATGTCATAAAATCAACGTGGAAAATAATAAATAGTGAGACTGGAAAGGTCAGTACCTACGTTAATGATTACAATTTAAAGATAAATGATTGCACAATCAAAAATGACATTGAAGTAGCCCAAGCTTTTGAAAACTTTTTTACTGACATCCCAATCTCTACTACGAAGTGTCTAAACTCTTCTCAATTAATCGCTGAGTCATTACTCATAGAAAATGTACCTAAATGCGAAAATAAACTTAATTTCAACTATGTCGATGAAAAAGATATTAAAAAAGCCTTCAAACTTTTAAATATAAAGAAAACTGCAGATCTCTGGGGCATTTCCGTTAAAATTATTAAACCTTTAATTGATACGATTGCACCAGATCTAGCTTTTATATTCAATGAATCTATTGATTGTGGCGTATTTCCTGATCTAATGAAATGTAGTAAAGTAAACCCACTATTTAAATTGGGTAGTAGGTCTGACCCCACTAACTTTAGACCAATATCAGTACTGCCAACTTTCAGCAAAGTTTTTGAAAAACTTATTTTACATCAATTGCTCAGGCATTTTAATGGCAATGACCTGCTACATGGTAAGCAATTCGGGTTTACTCGGGGCAGGTAAACTACTGATGCCGGTGTAGAGTTAGTATCGCATATTTTTGATGCTTGGGAGAAGTCGCAAGACGCTTTAGGCGTTTTTTGCGACTTGTCAAAATCGTTCGATTGCGTACACCATGAAACATTAATCAGGAAACTACATCACTATGGAATAAGAAACACCTCTTTGGATCTTCTTACATCTTATTTGAGTGATAGGATACAAAGAGTTGACATTAATGGGAAACGGTCTTCGGGGTCTGTAGTTACAATGGGTGTACCGCAGGGTTCTATCCTCGGTCCTTTCCTATTCTTAGTTTATATTAACGACCTGCCTCATCTTGTCAAGAATAATCACGAGATTGTATTGTTTGCTGATGATACTTCATTAATTTTTAAAATGATGCGACAAAACACAAATTTCGACGATGTGAATAATGCAATCTCAAAAGTAGTTCATTGGTTTAGTGTCAATAATCTTTTGCTAAACGAAACCAAAACAAAATGTATTAGATTTATTCTACCTAATGTTAAACAAGTGAAGGCTGATGTAAACGTTAAAGGAGAAACTTTAGAAATAGTAGAAAGTGCCGTATTCTTAGGAATCACCTTAGATAATAAACTTCAATGGGGCCCACACATAGATAAGCTATCGAAGAGACTCAGTTCTGCAGCGTATGCAGTCAAAAAAATCCGTCATCTTACAGACGTGGATACATCTAGGCTTGTTTATTTCAGCTACTTCCATAGTATTATGTCTTATGGTATACTGCTGTGGGGGAACGCTGCAGATATTAACACCGTATTTGTGCTGCAGAAGAGGGCTGTTCGGGCTATCTATAACATGGGTCCTAGAGAATCTCTACGTAATAAATTCAAAGAAATAAACATAATGACAGTACCATGTCAATATATCTATGAAAACTTATTGTACACTCATAAAAATATAAATCGGTTCCCTAAAAATAGCGATAAACATAATTTTAATACCAGAAATAAACATAAACTCGCTGTGCCCACAACTAGGCTACACAAAATAAATGTATCTTTTAAAGGGCAATGTATACGCTTCTACAACAAAACTCCTAGTGAGTTGCTAAAATTATCAGTAAATAAATTCAAACAAATTGTCAAAACCTTGCTATGCAAAAAGGCTTACTATAAAATATCAGATTATCTAGAGGACAAAAAAGCTTGGGACGGGTTTTGCTCCAACTCGAAAAATAACAACTAACAGGCTAAAGGTTTCTTCGTCGCTTCTTTACTTTAGTCTACATACCGAAGCGACAGAAATCAAAAAATATCACTTTATTTCCGTGTCAGTGTTTAGTTTTTTATTTTGACCTTTTCTAAGTGTACATTTATTGTATTTATGGAAATAAAGAGTTTTTGATTTTGATTTTGAGTATCTCAGTTATCTAGTACCCATAACACAAGCTCTGCTTAACTTGGGGCTAGATAACGCCGTGTGAATTGTCCAGCAATATTTATTTATCTATTATTTATAATTCACTGACACTATGTTAACTGTAGGTTCTGCCCACCATCTTGAACACGTCCGTGAAGACGCCAGGCCTCAATTCTCAAAATTAGTGGAAAGGGAATCTTATTAGTATTTACTTCCCTCCAAAATCGTTTATAATAGGGGTTTTCTTTGAAACTAAACCTAAAAATGGTTCTGCCCTGAACTATCAGTGGGTGTGTGTGTGTTCGGTTGTCTCCCAGCCAGGCTAATGCCACTTAAATCATCTTGCGTAGATGTAAAATAAGCCAATGATGATTGTGGATTTAAATAGGTGTGGGAGCCAGATCGGTAGGTATTTAGTAATTTATTATTATTAGGTTTCGGACATTACTTTTGTACGTGAGACCTGGCGTCTTCAGGACCTCATCCGTGATGATGGGCAGAATCTCCAGTTTACGCAGTGTTGTGAATTACCAATAACTCAGTATAATGAAATTTTACGAAATATCCAGTTGGTAAACCATCAATGGCCTCTTCATAATATCTATAGACAAGAGATCTCTATAGGATGATTTAAGTAGGTATGTTCGTTTGGCTTCGTAACCTTACCTTACCGTAACAGCCTGTTGTGGTCCACTACTAGACGCAGGCCTCCCCCTGATAAGCGCCTTATTGGCTTTTATCACATGGGGGGTAATGCCCATAATCCCCACGCTGGGCATGCGGGTTGGGGATCGCAGTTTGGTGGTAGAACGGTTTTGCTGGGGCGCTGCTGCCTGCCCCCGGTGGATATCCCTTAGTCGCCTCTTACGACACCCGCGGGAAGAGTTGGGGTGGTGCAAATTCGCTGGCACCACACAGCCAAGCTGGCTTCGTAAGATACTTTTGAATCGGACGAGTTGACCCCTATGCTTTTTAGAAAAGGTAAAACTCGTTCGCGGACGGGTTTTTTCGCGGACGAGATGTAGGACCTTCACCCTAAAGTCCTCACTTAAATGACTTCTAAGGCACGAACGAAATACCGAGTCTTTTTTTAAGAAAACTCTATAGATCTTTCGATTGAGTTGAAAAACCTTGATCGTGCCATACTGGTCACTGCGTCAAATATGGCATACCACACATTCTAAAAAGGCATTCTGTATGGACACAGTTAAAACCGGCTTTGGCCTAAACAGCTGGCCAAGTGCGAGTAAGGCTTCCAAGTTTTATGGTTTCTATCTACTTCCTAATAGTACTGCGTGATGTGATTTTATAATGATTTACTAGCCCGTGGCTTTGCTTCGAATAAAATACCCTGTTATTTATGTAAGGCTACATTCAAAATGAAGACCAAATTTCATCTTAACTTTTCTGTAGGTTTGGAGATCTTAGATTACAAACATGTTCACGTCTTTACACACAAAACATCGGTTCTACAATTATTTAGTATGATAGCCTCGCAATCTTTCGTGAAAAACTGCCTCACGAAAGCCTAGTAGGTAAGTATACAATACAATACAATACAAAATGCTTTATTGTACACCATAAAAATAACATTACAAGGAGACATTACATAAGACAAGTACAATGGGCAAGTATTGTCTGGAGGTAGCTATACACCAGCGTAACCCGATGTGGAATGTTTGTAATCAAACCTGCCCAAACTAAACCAAAAATTCACTTTGTTGCCGCGTCTTTTTATACGCAATATACATTATTTCTCGATTCCTTCCTTCAATAAACATTGCTAACAATTTATAAGTATCTGAAACTCGACGCGAAGCAATTAAGTTTTAGTTTTTTGTGTCGTGGTGTTTACAAACAGTTTGGCTAGTGTTTAGGTGAGTACCCATTTATATTCCACCACAGATATGTTGAATAGGGTATGTATGCTGAAACACTTTATGCCGTTATTCGTAATTCATTATTGCTTAAATATATTACTTAGAATGGGTTTGTCTGAATATTAGTTGGTGTTCGTGATTGCTCTCGCTTTCGGAGACTTTAGTTGCATCATTTTGGAGATTAATACAATACAATACAAATATTCTTTATTGCACACCAAGATAGACAAAAACGGAAAAGAAAACACTAAAACAGTTGCACAATGGGCGGCAATTTCTTCCAGGCAACCTTTAGATGGACACATAACTATTTTATGGGCATTACCCCCATGAGATAAAAGCCAACAAGGCGCTTATCAGGGGGAGGCCTGCGACCAGCAGTGGACCAATACAGGCTGTTGAGGTGAGGAAGAGGTAACTATTTTACAGGTACCTATAGATATATTAAAGTCACAGGTAAAAATGTCCAGACTCACAAAAAACCCTACAATGACAACGGAACCCTAACGACACTAAACAGTAGCCAGCTGTGCAAACACGTAAGGCATGTAAAGGCATTGACTAATGCACGCCAACGTTGCAACTTGCAAGTGGCACAAACACAAACTGGAGAAAATCTTGAAAACCTGGGCCCGTATACTCTTAAAATGAAATCGAAGTTTCTGATTAATTCTTGTACAAACGCTAATCTTATGCAAGCGACATAAGAGCTTACTTTGCACGACAACGAAACATCGATTTTCCTTCTCTGAATAGGCTCCCTGATATTTACCGCGCCTTCGCTTCCGAGAAAAGTGGTTGCGATTTTACCCATATTTTTTGTACCAGATAGCCTATACCAGAAACACACAACCTTTACCCGGTTGTGTTGTTCTGCCGTCCCATCGGATTATGAGAGTGAAGGAATAGAGAGTGCACCTGTGTTTACGCGCACACTTGTGTACTATAATATGTCCTACGCACCTGGCTACTCTTTGTTAAGACTGGCCGCCGTGGTCGAAATTCGGCTAGGAGAGCATCATCATCATACCAGACACAAGGCGAAACTATGAAGAGAAGCAGCGAATCTTGCAAAAGGTATTCTCTAAAGTCGGAGAGAAATTTTACCAAAAAGAACACCGTAACAATTCAATGCAATGTGAAAGTGGACATATCATCTGTGCTAGCATCCTAGATTTCTAAAATATGCAAGCTGAATATACTATGCTATGACATATTGAATCGAAACTCTTTATATGAAACTAGCTTCTGCCCGCGGCTTGGCACGCGTTGTTTCTATGGAAACGTTTTGAGGTTATTTCTATCCTATTCTATTTTTGAGGTTATGTCAAGGTCAAGTCACACTTGAATGCTATCGAACGGAATAAGTAATATCCTATGTCCGTCTCCTGGCTCTAAGCTATCTCCTCACTAATTTTCAGCCATATCGGTAAAGCCGTTCTTGAGTTATAAATAGTGTAACTAACACGACTTTCTTTTATATATATAGATAAACAAATAATGCTTGACAAACCATTTAGCTAGTCGCAAGCTAAGCAAAGTTATTAAATTCTTAACCGACTTTGAAAAACGGAGAAGGTTAAAAGAATAATTTTTGGGATATTATTTGATTTCGGTTAAATAACCTCCAACGAACATAGGTTCGTCTGTTTGTATGATTTTTTTATGTATGTCAGTCGATTTCTCCGTCATTTATACTTAAAATATAACCGATTTTGAAAATTCTTCGCTATAGCATAAATAATAATCCCGAGGTGGTGAAAATTTATTCCCGTGTAATTAGTATTTGTTCCCCAAATCTTAAAAATAGTGGAAAATTAAGGAATTTGAAGGCGATTTTTAGTTTTTTCAAAATAATCAATTTATTATACTATCGTTGTCTTGCGGCAAGCTGAAACTATATCGCTCATTAGGCAGAGGACTACCATAGTCTGATTATATATAAATAAATAATGCTGGACAATTCACACAACATCATCTAGTCCCAAGCTAAGCAGAGCTTGTGTTATGGGTACTCGATAACTGATATACTTAATACAATACACTACATAGATAGATATTTTTTATTATACATAGTAACCATCCAGAACAAATATCTGCAGATCGTGTATTTGTCCCGAGGCGGAAATCGAACCCGCAACCTCCTGCGTCGCAGGCGGAATTTTGCCCCCTGCGCCACGGAGGTCGTCTTATGTTTGGTTGCGCCTTCGTACGCCCGGAACCCGGACAACCAGTTACCCAGAAGCAAACCGGTAACCATCAATCATCAACATCCATTACCCGTTGCAATTTATCACAATCATAATAACGACTTTCCCGCTCAACAATAAGTCACAGAATAACATCCAGTTGGTGTGCGCAGGCGCACGTTTTCGCGCATGACAGACGCGCCGGTTATGTCAATGCTAGGCATTACGTGACGAGCTTCCGAAGGACCATAGATTAAATAGAGTTGCATTATCCTACTAATATTATAAAGCCGAAAGTTTGTGAAATCTGAATTTTTGTTACCTTGGATCTCCAAAACTACGGAATAGATCAAGATGAAATTTGGCGTACATTTACAAGCAAAGCCTAACTTAAATAATAGGCTACTAAGGTCTGTGTTCACCAACAAATAATCAGACAATTAAGCAGCTTCGTCGGTTAACTTTGACGTTTAATGTATGAAAACTTGTGTCAAAAACGTCAAAACAACAGTTTATAATTTAACCATCTGTTGGTGAACTCTGGTCTTATTATATCGAAAACACGCGTGCGAAGCCGCGGGCAGAAGCTAGTAATCCATATACGTAATTTAAGAAGATGAGCATCGATGCTGTATTTTACTAATGTAGTTAGATTATTAGAATAGAATAGAATATAAAACTTTTTGTTACTCGTACGAGAAACATACATGAATAAAAAAGATACAGACATAAACAGCTTGTTTGAGTCACAGTATGGTCCCTGTCTCAGCATAAGTTAGTTGTGTTTGCAACCAACGCTGATCTTCTAACAGGGCCGTTTGGTGACGTCACGGAAGATAAAACAGCTACAACCATAGATATAAGTAAAATTCTGTAGATACGGCACGTTCTCCCAGCGCTATCTCAACTAATAGCCTGTGTTGTGTGACAACTAAACGCAAAGACACGTTATTTCCAATCTTTTGCAATATACCTACCTTATGAACAACAAAGATGGAAAGACGTATCTAGACCGAAGTGCGATCGAGACCACAATACGCACGCGAAACACGAACCGGCGGCGCCGGTCGGACTATGACTGAGGTGGGTGGGCTTAATTGGACCTAATTTGAGCGTTCCGCTTTCGAGAAGCCCAATCTTCCGAATTTTACTTACATAGATGGCTACAACACAATATGGATAAGAAAGACTGAATTGACCTCGAAGTGGCGTTGTCACTAAAAAACTATATGTCTCGACAGAGCCTACACATTTGGTACCCTTGTCGAGACCCTAGGTCTCCTATAAGACACAATAAGACACAATAAAAACTTCTTGCACATGCCCAATTGTTATTGAAAAAAAAAACCTAATGAGGTAGGAGACAGATTTACTACTGGCTGTTCAAATAAGAGGATCAGACGAAGATAAGGCTATATATAATTTGTATCAAATGGCTCAACACGTACGCTTATTTTTCGTCTTTGCTTTTGGTCCATCACGTAGGTATTCGTAAACTGCACGAGCTATTGTAGAACGTAGCAGGTAGATTGTTTTATTGAAAGATGATTATGGTTATGAAAGCATTTGCAACTTAGTAGTCTTGCAACTCAATGTAGCAGCAAAAAAACAAGGAAATTAAGATATAGATTCGCGTAGGTAGAAACAACATGAGAGGCTATTATGTTAAATCTCTAGAAAACGATTCCTACCTTCCCATCTCGTAACCAAACAACTGAAGAAAATTTTATGATTCGTACATTTTGTGGCATTTGGAAACCTTTTCAAGAGTCTGTCAGAGTATTGAGTACAGTCACTTTCTTGGACGAGTGAAATCGCCTTTGTCCTATTAGACCTATATGCTCTGATTGTTTTGCTAGAAAATTAGATGACCTGTAATTTTGGGGCAGCCATACTCATATTTTTCAAATTTCCGATTATGCAGTCTCATCTCTTGGTAGTATAGGCTGCACATGTCTCTATGAATTGTATGATATAATTTGAGCTGACTGTATCACTCATTATAAAAATGGTTACGAGATGGGAAGGAGCCGAGTTTTTTGTCTTTTTTATTGTTTTTGTTTTTAAAGTTCTTTATTTAACGTGTTACATTAGAAACAAGCACGATTTCCAAACAGTGTTTAGTTTTACATATCAAACTAAGGAATTTAATAACTAAACAAACAGGTTACACACACACACACCTTTCTCAGTTCTTTGATAAAATAGAGTTTGTTAAATCGATCGTAATTTGTAGTTTAGCCACAGCAATAAACGGTTATTAATCATCTCATATAACATTCACTTTGTGCAGTGTATGTTTTAACATACACTGCACAAAGACAGCAACATATACTGACATATTATGCATTCAACAACATAATCACAGGTACCTAAATCATGCATCTAAATCAATGCAACACAAAGAATAGCCGAAACAATTTTGTCTAAGAGTACGAAAACTACCTCGATATTTTTCGTTCAATAGGAATAGAATTGTAAATCAAATGATGACATTTGATGATGATATCATCATTTTGGTAAATGTCATCTTAGTACAAAAGTATTGTGTAACATGAAAATGTGTTCAGCTTGTTTGTTTGTAATAGGTACCCTGGTTTGGACAACACTGCCCCCCCCCCCCCCCTTTATTAAGGAAGCAACCCTGGGGGGGAGCAGATTTCCTTCGTCCGAGTATTCGAAGTAACATAATTGTTTGACTTATATTTGCTTTCGATAACTGAACAGAATTAATCTTCAGCATATTGTCTCCATGTTCAGTTTCTTTTTGCGTACCTATCAAATAAAATGAGTCAAATTTTCCTAAAATTGGAAAAAAATAAATTAAAATCCTTACTTTTTAATTTTGCGCGCCTCGATAAGGCAGAGTGTATTGGAGTTACCAATAAATTATACCAAAGAGCTTTTGTACCTACATTCCAGCGAAAAAAAAATTGAATTGACAAGATTATCCTAAGGTCTAAGTTGGGAGTTACGGTTTTGTGTAAAATAAGCTCCTTATCCACAGCACCACGCGAGTGAAGCATAAGGCTAAAGCGGGTGACAAATAAATGATTGCATAAATATGTAATGTCAACAATGCAGAGAGTAATGCCACTTTAATGCCTTTATTTAGATCTGGAATAAGGGTTGCGTTATCAAGCTCCCTTTATCACCACGTTATGCACGAAACAAAGAAAACAAAGCAAAAGTGCAATAAAATGGCACAATAAATAGGTAGGTACTGTTACTTCAAATGTATGCTTTATTAACTAAGAAAATTAAAATCAAATAATTAAAACAAATTAGAACTAGTATTTAAAATTGAAACAATTAAGCTAACTGCAGACTGTTGCAAACATTCTACAGGTAGCTCAACTGATCCATATCAATACCAGTCGGAAGTGTTCCCGCTGTATGGCAATGCTGATGCGCTGCGCCAGATACTCATCAGCTCTCGGGTCACGTTTGCAAAAATCTGTTTATATTTAAGGGGCGAACCTAAAGGGTTTGGTTTTCAAACTAGGCCTAGATCACACTCACAAAACACGGTTGAGAAAAAAAAAACGATATAAATACATCTAAAGAAATCATGATAGTGCACTGTTTAGTGTTTTGCACATAACTTGGTCGAGATCTCAGGACCACTGCGGTCTATTGATATGACTTTGTGTTTTGATACGTAAGTTATTTTATTACTTGTTATTTGTTTCCCAGTTTCTTCTTAAATTGTGTGAATTTCTTGTAAATAAGCATAAAAAAGAGTTTTGCTCTTACGCCGTTCCAAAACCGTCAGTAAAATGTAAAAAAATAATTGTCCGATTTTTTTTTTAAAGAACCCAAAAGGAATATGATCCTACGTTTCATTCTGGTACCAGAAGGGTGAGTCTATTTGACGTTAGTAACGAGATGTGAACGTCCTTTTTGTATGGTATTTGCGTAGTTCCCTGTCTGCACGATAGAGGCGCTATACCAAAATGTATGGCAAAAAAAGACGTCACGATCACTTCTCGTTATTTACGTCAAATGGACTCATCACTCTGGTAAATGAAGCCGCAGGAAGAAGCGAGTATCCGATAATATTATGATGGGAACAAGGCTTGTTATAAATCTTGGTGCTGATCGAGCGTGCCAGTGACGGCACCATTGCGATGGCGGATCACGACTCACGACTGGATTTTATTAACTTGACTGTCTATTGATCTATGGTGGGTGACTAAGGTTTCTATTAATGTATGTTGGATATTTGTTTGTTTGTTTGCCGATAGTAAAATGTAAGTATTTTTTAATGACTGTATTTCGTTACCTATTTCTTTCATGGGCATTTAGAAGCAATTTACGAAACCATTATGACTTATTCTTAATTTGATAGTTCGCCATGAGGTGAAGGCAGCAAAATTGAAGATACAATATATTTATTCACTGTCAAACTCAAAAAAATGTCTAGAGTTTGGCTGGAGTATAAATATAATTTATTATAATTCAATTTAAGTTCACATTAAATATTGTACTTATCCGATTTTTTTTGCAAAACCAATGAAATGACGTAATTTTAAAAAACAACACTGTTTTCGTTAAAACAACCTAATTCTAAACACCTCACCGGCCATGAACAAGACACGACTTCGCTTTTTGTGCTCTAAATGTGATGTTCTCTAAAAACTGTAAAAAACAAACAAGTTCCGAGAGCTTCGCACCTCCTCAGGTAGAACTGTTTTATTTTTAAATGTTTTGGTTTTAGAAGGATCGTTGTTTTGTAGCGGAAACGGTGACTCATCGCATTCAAAGGCGAGCAATCAGATTTAGAACTAAGGGTTCTTAGAAAGATAATTGAACGATTAGCAACTTCGTCTGTTATCTATGACGTATATTTACGAAAACTTCTGTCAAAACGTCATTTGATATGCAATTGTCAGATAAATTAAGTTTTCTTAATGTCAAAAAATTGTTCAACCAACCAGATGCAGAAGCCATTTGACAAGAAGTTGAAGTAGTTGAAGACTGAAAAGACCGCATTTTGAAATTTAAATGTCATGGACCCTGCGCATGTTGACATGACACTACCACAATTCCTCGTCTGCGAAATTCCCTGCCATCTATTGAGATTTCAGGTAAATAGATTTTTTTCTTTTTTGGAAAACGGTTCCATGTTATGGACATAGGGTTACCAGATCCGAAAATAAGTTTTCCTGGAAAAATCCCTGACTTAGCAATAAATTTCCTGGCATTTCGGCAACAAAAGAGTCACTCAGATTTTTTTCATTCTATACAATAAAATGATCCTTACAAAGGACTGAGTCGAATGGAATAAAAAAATTTTTTTACCAACTTGATTCATTTTAAGGCGCTACTCACGCTTAAATAATTTTAATGCCAAAATTACTTTTCTCCAAAAAGGAGGTGATGTTTCAAAAGAAACTGCACCTGTATCTCCTCTGGTTATGGGTGCCCCCGTACTGTCCCAGTTTAAAAATACCGTGCGCACTGAAACCTTAAAATTAGTTTGTGAATACATTGATGTAAATTACCAAAAGTTGCTTTATCTATCACGGTAAGACTAGGTGGCTGAGCCTTTTTCCGGCCATAGAAAGATTTTTGAAAATGTTTCTGCCTCTAAAAGAATACTTTTTGACAACTCCGCAAGTGCCAACAACACTTAAAGCTTTTTTCGAAGACGAAATCGCAGAATGTTATTTATTTTTTGTGCATTCGCTTACGTCGGTCTTCCAGTCACAAATCACAAAAATAGAAAGGGAAAATAACTCCGTCATGAATATTCTAGAAATATTAAATTCGTCCTCTGAAACTTTGAAAGCAAGAGCAGGGGCTACGTTTCATGCGAGGTGCGAGTGGAGGAAGTGCGAGAATTGCTGTCGAGTTGTACCGAAGACGCCAAAGAAACATTTATGAAAGATGTGAAAAGTTCCTACATGACTTGCCTTGAATACTTATACAAATGGTTGCAGCCGCTAGATTAATTCAAAGTCTTTGACTGGATGATACTGAAAGGTGCTCATGTTGATTACGAGAAAGTTGTTTCTTCTTTGCAGTTTTTGAATGGATACGGAATATGTTTAAATGACGTTAAGCTTTTTGATGAAATTACTGCATTAAATTCTTTTGTAAGGCAGCAAAGCAATGATTTTTTTGAAATGATGCCTGTTAAACAATGGGAAATTATTTTTAAATCCGTCAGCTGTGAGAGACTGGAAGAATTGAAAAAAAATACTGTTTTGTGTTTGCAATGAGGATCCGTAACGTTTTTAGTTGAGAATGCAGATTTATAGAGCTAAGAAATCCATAACATAGAGTGCAAAAATTATTGTTCTGCGACAAAAATTGACGAAGTTATGACCAAAGCGAAGTTCACTGAGTGACCGCCGTGGTTGCGTGTGACGTCACTTATGGAGCAAGCGAATGGGTTTTTTTTTATTCGATGGGTCTCACAAAACTTCTTAATTCCTGACAATTTCCAATTTTCCCTGTTTCCCTGATAGACAGCTGAAATTCCGGACATGTCAGGAAAATTCCTGTCATCTGGTAACCCTATATGGACAGAGCATCAATAATGCCAACTTCTGCAAAAAATAAAGTATGAGCCTTTGTTTACACACATTTTTTTGAAAATCTACGATTAATTTGCCGTGTGAAGGCACGGTCGTCAGTGTTTTATATGTGTGGTATACTTGAAATAAACACGGCGAATAAACCATAGATTTTTACGGCGAAAAAAACGTGGGTGTACAAGACACCTGAAGGTTGGTACATTTTACATAAAAAGCTTTTTCTGTAGTTACTAGGCGTTATTTTATAAAAATTATATGCAACTTATAAATCTAAAGTTGCGCGTTGATATCTTTTGTGCGGGAGGCACCATGGAGCTCTATGAGAAACCCGTATTGTACACTTGTTTTCACATAAAGCTCATAATGACTGTCAGATGAAACTTTTACCTATGGTTGAACTGAAAGCGCGTCAAATCATATGCGAGTTTTGAACTCGATGAAGTTTATGGTTCTTTTTATTTTTAGCCGTCCTACCTGTCAGCATCTTCATCAAAGCGCACATCGAATAAATCCAAGATGCTAATGACGTTTTAATATATTTTAATTTATCTCTAGATATTTTTTATACTATAGATTACTTCTTCCTGGTGGAAATATGTGAATGTTCCACTTACATATTGTTTTTTGATCTTAAAACATTTTTGTGTAGTCAAGTAAGAATCAGCCTATGATTCAGAATAACTCCTCTAGCCTGAGGCAATGCAAAAAGAGGACGGCGAGATTCCGAGACCTTCCGAAAAAGGCGAAGTGAAGTCACGATTCCGTTCCACCATATTTTGGATTGAGGTGTTACTAATGCGCAGGATTCGAGAAATAACACCGATTGCAAAAGTTTTAGTAGATTTTGTCACGTTTTAAAAGATTGCTTCGATGAGTCTTGGAAATTGTTTATACGAAGTAGTAAGAATATTTTATATTAAAAAGTTTTATTTTTGAAATTTTACATATTCGGTATTTTTTATATTATATTGTATTATATATTATATTGCATGTTTTACATTCTTAAAACTGTTATTCTTGTTTTTTGATATTTATTATTATTTTTTTGATATTTTTACGTTTTTCTTACTGAATAAAATAGGACTATCTTGTAAATTATAACAATGTTCACCTAATTTAAGAAAAAAATCGACACAATGATACTTACTGTTGTTTGAGAATAAATGAAACTAAATAAATAAATGAATAATAATATAATATAAATTTAACATTAAGCTGTAGGTAAATACAAAACATGGAATCGATTATTTTATGATCACCTTCCCCTCAGGTGGCACGCCCTGCGCCCCGCTAACCCCGTTGAGTGGCAGGTACTTCCGCAAAAATCGCGGAAAATCCGCGGAAATGCATCACAATGCATTATTTCGCTTATTTCTTGATTATTATCTACTAACACCTCATAACATCTATATATATTTGGATTCTCCATGAAATTTCCTACAAAACAGCGTGGAAACATTCTGATGTTGTATAACGTAATTAATGAGGTTGATTAAAATTAAATTATAATTGCGGAAAAATGGTAAAATTTTAATAATTTTTAAAAAAATCATAAAAAAAAAAGTTTACCGTTTTTATGTCCAGTTTGAGTTTTATTTTAGAGATTTACCATCATATTATTACACTAAACACAAAAAATAACACATTTCCAAGCCATTTATTTTAAATTAATTTTTATTCAGAAAAAACGATAAAAAAAATGGCGCGGGTGTCAGATTTCAATTTTAAATTTACGATTTTTTTTAAAATTTCTTCTAAACTTGGTTAGTTTATGGTTTTAACGTCAGCTTGACACTGTCAGTCAACTTTTAAGACATTGACATGGCTGAAAAGTTGACTCTAAGTACATAAATTCGACGAAACAAAAAACAACAAAAAAAAATCGGTAAATCGGCCATAATATGGTCGCTTGCCACACAACGGTTTTATTTGAGAAGCCATATTATGGCCTCTTGCCACCTGAGAGGATAAAGATTAGATTTTCGTAACAACTTTACATTTAATACTTACCTACCTAACCTACAGTAGGAGGTTAGGTAGTTAGGTAGGTAATATAATAATATGAAACAAAAATACTATAAGACTTCTCGTTTTTAACTCTTCGGAACTTAATTATAATATTGTTAGCAAAAACTTGGCGTAAAATATATCAGCAGAGTAATAAAACTATGTAGAGCTATGAAAAACTTACTGATAAGTGATTGTTACTTTATACAGGATGATTGGTAGTGGGGTGCAAAGCTTGAAGGTGAAACTAGCGCAGACCATTTGGAACTATTTGAGCCATGGTTGTCTAAGACGATGTCTGGCCATTAATTTTTTAACTAATTTTTAAGGAATTTTCAAAAAAAACAAGAACTCTACAGTTAATTGATAATATCGGCGAATTGGAATAATAAATGGGTCGAATATTCAATAAAATAATGTGTAAAATAGGTAAAAAAAATATGGTCAGACATCGTCTTAGACGACCATGGCTCAAATGGTTCCCAATGGTCTGCGCTAGTTTCACCTTCAAGCTTTGCACCCCGCTACGAATCACCCTGTATAAACTATAAATAAACTAACTAATAAATTATAAACAAACTAACGAATTTATTTAGTTTGATTAAGTATGAAATAGGAACAGTCCCACATCTTAAAACATTAATGAAATTGATTGAAACAAATTAACCTATAGCTTAGAATTTCCACTCTCATACTTATCCGAGATGATTTATTTTCAAAGCGGTTCATTTACCAAATCGGCGATGCGGAGATAAAACGATTTTGTAATTGAATATTAACTCTTTACAATGAATCGAACAAAGAGCTCTGTTCTATTTTATTGCTTTGGTTTATGGGAATCTTAGTTTATGTTGAATGAATAGAGGAAACTTAGCCGAATCACCATTACATGACTTGCGTTTGCAAAGCTAAGGAGAAAGGCTAGTTATATTAAAACTATTGACCCTACTTCCTACTAATATTATAAAGCCGAAAATTTTTAAATGTTAATTTTATTTTGTTACTTATGATCTCCAAAGAAAGTGAATAGATCAAGATGAAACATGGCGTACATTTAGAACATAGCCTAACTTAGATAAAAAGCTACTTATACGAAAAATACGGATGCGAAGCCGCGGGCAGAAGTTAGTTTCAAATTATCCTGCTTGAGTAGTTTAGAAAATCCTATTGGTGGTTAATTCCTCGAAAGGTTAGATTTTAGTTTCAAAGTATAATTACTAAAATAACGGATTTCGTAGCCATTTCGTAGCACAAGCATCGCGTTGAAGTCTTTTGTATGCAGCGTTGAATGTCTTTTATAGGTATCATATTTTATAGGTATCATATTTTATAGGTATCATAGAAAGGTCCTTCACCATCGATGGGTGGCTAGGATTGTTGTTTGTTTTTGTTTGCTATTGTATAGCAAGTGCGATGTAGCGCTGTTTCTCACCACAGGTTCTCATCACAAATTAAAATTTGCCGTTTACTGTGTAGCTTAGAATTTGCACCAGCCCAACTCTTCCCGCGGGTGTCGTAAGAGGCGACTGAGGGATATCCACCGGGGGCGGGTAGCAGCGCCCTCTGCAGAACAATTCTACCATCGAACTGTGATTCCCAATCCGCATGCTCAGCGTGGGGATTATGGGCATTACCCCCAATGAAATAAAAGCCAATAAGGTGCTTATCAGGGGGAGGCCTGCGTCCAGCAGTGGACCAATACAGGCTGTTGAGGTTGAGGTATAGTAAGTGACGTTCGGGAAAATCTAGCATATCGACACGCAAGAGATTTCTTACTAAAACCAGCCAAACCAATAAAATTTCGTTAGAATCGACGCAGGCGTCGATTCTAACTTTCTTTCGCGAGTTCATAGAAAATAATTTACAGAGGGCGCTAACTACTTATCTACTAGACAAAAAAATAACTTGAACTGTAAATTATCTATAGGTAGTATTATTTATACGAATTTTAATTAATAAACCAAAAAAATATACGACGACTTGTCTAGTGGATTATAATGAACTAGGAGTGACGTATACCTAACCTACCCAAGAGTAGAGTGAAATCGGTATGTGAATAACTATACTCACTTAGCTCCGTATCACAGTCTGTGTACTCGTGGTTACAATCGATGGTGTAGGCGGCGGCGGCCCCGAGCGCCAGCAAGGCGCACCACAGCGCCAGCGCGCGTGACCTCATTGCGATCGTGGCCTCATCTGTGGAGATAAAGGAATCGAGTTAGCAGAGAATCGAACACACACTCTGTTCACTACCGAGTATCAGAGTAGTACACAATACCCACTGCTTGAGTAACAGAGTATACAAGCCAGCGAGCTCGTTGCGATGCTCGTGGCCATGTGTGTAGAGATAAAGGAATCGAGTAAGCAGAGAATCGAATACACACTCTGTTCACTACCGAGTATCAGAGTAGTACACTATACCCACTGCTTGAGTAACAGAGTATACAAGCCAGCGAGCTCGTTGCGATGCTCGTGGCCATGTGTGTAGAGATAAAGGAATCGAGTTAGCAGAGAATAACACACTCTGTTCACTACCGAGTATCAGAGCAGTACATAATACTCACTGCTTGAGTAACAGAGTATACAAGCCAGCGAGCTCGTTGCGATGCTCGTGGCCATGTGTGTAGAGATAAAGGAATCGAGTTAGCATAGAATCGAACACACACTCTGTTCACTACCGAGTATCAGAGTAGTACACAATACCCACTGCTTGAGTAACAGAGTATATAAACCAGCGAGCTCGTTGCGATGCTCGTGGCCATCTGTGTAGAGATAAAGGAATCGAGTTAGCATAGATCGAACACACACTCTGTTCATTACTGAGTATCAGAGTAGTACACAATGCCCACTGCTTGAGTAACAGAGTATACAAGCCAGCGCAAGCGAGCTCATTGCGATGCTCATGGCCATGTGTGTAGTCGAATTCACAATCGAACTCACACTCTGGTCACTTTTTGTGTAATATAGTCAACAATACCCGAGGGGAAAACACCCGAAACCGATTCGTAGTTAGAAATAAAGCTCATCATATTATAAGTCGAAAGTTTGTGCTGTTGTGAAGATGTTTGGCCGAAGACAACATCAAAATTAATGAATGGATTGGGCTGAAATTTTGCATACATAAAGATCTGAACCTAAAATAACATATATAGGCTTTTTCTATTTATTCCGAAAACGCGTGCGAAGCAGTGGGTAGAAGCTAGTAGGTTTATAAAAAACTGTGGAAGAGACTTGCATGTGATCAAGGAAGCTGTTGTGTAAAAGAAAGCCTATGCCCAACAGTGGTGGGGCTGAGTGACGTTGAAATTGAGCTCAAACCCAGGGTCTCAGAGAAGTCAGCAATGGGACCTGACAGCCCAGGATAATAAATGTAATTAAATAAATATTAGGTAGATTCTCTTTGATTCTCACTAACACACTTCATTAACAAATAACATAACATAAGCTATCATAATTTAAATTTCAAAGAATTTCGATTGATTACATTGAAGCTTAATTATTATTGAACCGTGGGAAGACTTCAAACCCATTGATTAATAATGTTTAGAAATCATAACTCGAATAGCATTGTTTCACAATACAATTATACAAATTAACATTGTTTCGTAACAAGTATCATTACAAATATTACATTTATTTGAGGTTGATATTTGAGAAGATATAGCACTATGAGGTATGATTTTGTGGTTAGAATTGGAGCAAGACCTTCGAGACACAAAGTCAATTGAGGTTTTATTATAAAAACTTCCGTAGTTTGACGAATTCATTATGAATGTAAGCGGGTTAACTACGAACGTTGGTATTCTTCCAACACAAATAGGTTCGTAGTTAACCCGCTTACATTCATAATGAATTCAATTGAGGTTCTTATTAAATCTTACTTACTGGCATTACAATATTAAATAAATAAATAAAAAATGCTGGACAATCCACACAGCATCATCTAGCCCCAAGCTAAGCAAAGCTTGCGTTATGGGTACTAGATGACTGATATACATACAATTCATTAAATAGATAGATATTTTTTGCTATGCCTACATAGAAAATACCCAGAACACCTCCCTGTATGCGACTGTCAACTTTTAATACATAAATTTCTAAATGTCCCAAGGCGGGAATCAAACCCGCAGCCTCCTGCGTCGCAGTCGGACCTTCTCCTGCCGCGCCACGTCATATATAAAATCTCATTGAAGATATCTATATATAATACTAGCTGCTGATTTCTATCCCATGAGAACTGATTTAAGGGATAAAAAAGTACCTATTCCGTTTAGTTAGTTGATTCCAGGATTATAATTATCTGCATATAAAATTTCAAGCCGATCCGTTCAGTAGTTTTGGTGTGATGAGGTAACAAACATGCATCCATCCATCCATCCATTCAAACTTTCGCATTTATAATATTAGTATGATGTGATGGCGGGGTTTTCCCACTAATGCAACGTATTTATTCTTACCAAATTTCCCACTTCACACCAATAATCGTTAATGCCAAAGTTTAGATGGATATTCTATGATGTTTGTAATCTCTTCACGCCAAAACTACAGAACGGATATGTAGTTCTAACCTTGGAATATATAGGCTACTTTTTTCCTAGAACAACACGTGTGAAGCTGCGTGCAAAAGCTAGTCCCTTATACATACGTATTTAAAAAGGATACTCCACCTACATCTCTCCTTAAGGCTTAAGGAGAGATGTAGGTGGAGTATCCATAGCTTAAGGCTTAAGCTAAACCTCAAATTAAGTAATTAGTAAACGTTTATAGCTACAATCATGCTAAATAAGCAGCATACCTGATAATCAAGTGTCATCATCATGATGATTATCAGAACGGTATTTATTGCGGTATGCCTTTTTATATTCTGTAACAGTTTCCTTATACCGGCTTCTGTGATAACTGTATGTAGTACGTGTGAGGTAATTTTGTGTGGTATTCTGGCACTCGAATACAATGACCCCTTTTTCCATACAATTTGGTACAGCGCCTCTATCGTGCGGAGAAGGAACTACGCAAATACCGTATTAAAAGCAGACGGTCACATCTCGTAATTAACGTTAAATAGACTCCTCTGGTTCAACTGACCAGGATTTCTGGCTGGAGAGGTCTGTGCTGATGCTATCGGGTTTTTGTAAGAGTTAGGTTATGTTGGAAGACAGTCTGTTAGATAATTTTGACACCATCTTGGTTGGTTAGTAATTAATACCTTTATTGGCAAAGAAAATTACTAATAATAGAAACAAATTAGAATTAGTATTTACAGTTGGAACAATTAACTGCAGACTGTTGCAAATAATCTATAGGTAGCTCAACTGATTCATATCAATACGAGTCGGAAGCGTCCCCAAGACCACGGTAATATTATCCAACAGTATTTGGACTCGGCCGTATCTTTGAAATAAATGCCTACAGCCGCGCGGTAGGTAAACATGCGATAGGGCTGCCCGCCTCCACCATTTTAATTACATTTGCCTATTTTGTGTTTCCATTTAGTTTTGTGATTGTAAATATAGGAAGGTACTTTTTTTATATAAACAAATAAAATACTTTGTGAATTGAATGGGAAGTGTTCAATAAAAATACGTGTTGTTTTTTGATTGGTAGATTTAATTAAAAAACCTGTTTATGTTTGAATAACAAATCGGTCTTATAAATTTGCGACCGAAAAATATTTGCGCCTCGACTGAGACGTACCCACAAAATGCTTTATTATTAAATTTTAGGAGATTTTTTTCGAGAAAAAGGAATATCTCTTACTTGGTTATAGATACCTGCAGCTACTTTATTAAATATGTACCTGAACTTATTTTTAGAGAAAAAATCGCGCGGTTATTGTTAAAAAAACATCACACCATCCGTTCGTCACTGCGGCACAGCCGCGACTGTCTGCATGCTGAGCGCATGCCGAGATCGAGGCGCGTAGGTATAGCTCGCGTTTCGCCCGTTTGTATGAAGTCGGATTACTTATAGGATAATATTACCTTGCCAAGACGCTTACTGCATTGCCACGCTGTATGGCAATGCTGATGCGCTGTGCCAGATACTCACCAGCTCTCGGGTCACGCGTCGCTTTGACCAGACGCTCAGATAATTTTTTAAAAACCCGAAGAGCCTTGATTGTAATTTTCTTTGTGAATAAAGTATACCTAATTTACTATATACTGGTTCTTTTTTTCTATTCTCTGATTGTAAATTTCTTTATTAATGAATTTAGACTACTACATTATTATATTATACTGTTTATCAGTTTTGAAATAAATCTATCGAAAACAAATGTTGCACTACTAATTTTTGATAGACGAAAAGCATCTAAGTAGTTAGATGCTTTTTTTAGTTTCACTCAACCAAATCTAGATTTCAAGATTCAAAATCACAAATAACATTTTCATTCAAATTAAGCAGACAAAAACACAATCGGGCTATAAATCAGCGATTAAGTCCAAAGAAAGTAACAATTCGCAACTTTGAGAGCAGCTTGGGGTAACCGCTGAACATTATAGAGATCTTTCTAACAATAACGGTGCTCTTTCTAACAATAAATTGGTCTTTCTACCAATAAATAGCTGTTTTCAATTGTTTGAGTTACTTTCTGTGGACAATTAGCAGAGAATAGACTATACAAACATTTATTGAGCAACTAGTTTCTGCCCGCGGCTCCGCACGCGTTGTTTCTATGGAAACGTTTAAAGGTGATTTCTATCCTAATAATAAAAAATAAATCCTGGGAACTGATTTATGGCATACAAAGCCTGTGCTTGATTGCAGGCCTGGAATTACCTGTACATATACAAAATTCCAGTCTGATCCATTTAGTAGATTTGGCGTGAAGAGGTAACAAACATCTTTCTTAAGTGGCGCAAATATGCGGGTCTCGACTACGACAGCGAGAGCTGGTGAGTATCTGGCGCAGCGCATCAGCATTGCCATATAGCGGGGCAATGCAGCCAGCGTAGCGGGGACGCGACGACTGGTATTGATATGGATCAGTTGAGCTACCTGTAGATTTTTAGCAACAGTCTGCAGATAGCTCGATTGTTTCAATTGTAAATAAGTTCTAAATTATTTATATTATTTGATTGTAATTTTCTGTGTCAATAAAGAGTTACCTGATTTTATTGAATCAATTGAGCTAATTGCAGACGGTTGCAATCAATCTACAGGTAGCTCTACTAGTAACCAGTTCTGCTTATGATTTCAAAAAGAACTTAACATATCCTAATCGTCTTCGTAATTGTCAGCCCAGTTGACTCACCAGATCCCACAATTACCTAACGTTTACAAACTTTTAAGCCTATCTAGGAAACGAAGTAACAATCTAACATTGCGTATCTAGGCAATTTGAGAACACATCAGTCAGCAATCTGGGTCTAAGTGCCTGCAATGATGCGCACGCAAGGGTTACATGAACATTGTGCAATGTATCTCGCGGCTACAGGCCGTAGGAAGGATTGCATAAACCATAGGTACGGAATACAGCCCTGTCCTAAAAAAAATGGTTTCCTCCAAATCGGAGCACGTATTGACACACAAATACTAACTTTAAGATTATAATAATTTACGGCTTATACTAGTCCACTGCTGGGCAAAAGCCTCCCCTAATAAGCGCCAGTGGCTCTTATTTATTAGGGGGTGATGCCATAGTCCCCACTGTAGAGGATCGCAGTAGGCGTGTTATCTTAAAGATGGTGAGGGTTGATCATAAATAGAGATACGTAATTTTCGTTTTTACGAAATAGACGCGATAAATGCGGAATTCACGTAACTTATGCGATAAATACGATGTATAATATTTTGTGTATTTAAACCATTTTGACGAAATATCGAAGATAAACATTTTTAAACGTAAGAAACATGTGAATTTTCTATTAAACGAACCTCACGCCTTATTTTATGATTTTTACTGCACGGCATTTTTACTGTATTATGATTCATAATACAGTAAAAATGCCGTGGATTCACATATGGATGCATGGCCTATGCTAAAAAATACAATGTATTTTAATAAGTTTTTTTTTGTTGAACACATTTGTGGCCCAAGACGCAGATGCCCTCTCCGCCACCGTGTAGCGGGCAGTGAATGCGTTAAGATAAGTATAAACCTTAACTTCGTTTGGTTTGTGCTTGTATAGAAATCAATTCATTTGCATGTTGATTGTAGTTGCACGATATGAATTATTTAATACCTAATAACTGTTTTTGCGATTCACGACATGATGGGAATCATTTCATACAAATGAACTTATGTATAATTTGAGTATGCAAAATCATTATAAGCAACGTGAACACTTCTTGGCCTTTTTTTTTTGCTTTATTTGGCTTTCGTGTCACTGCGGCCATGATAGGCCTATTGTGATCGCCTGGCCCTTGGCCTTCTTGGCCTTGTATCGGACTTCTCCAGGAGGCCTACTCGGAAATGGAAAATCGAAGTTTCGTTTTCGTTGTCGTGCAAAACCAATCTGTCGCATGTCGCATGCATAAGATTAGCGTTTGCACGAAAACGAATCAGAAATTTCGATTTCGTTTTTAAGAGTACCTACGGACTTAGGTATGTCTGACCAAAATCCTAAGTCTATTCTATTCACGGTGTCCTGTCGCTGCTCAAGGTTAACCAAAATACAATATTACGACCAAAATCCCAACTTTCATACATTCCAATACATGCCTTACAATTCCAAAATGCCCAGAGACAATAGCAACGCAGAAATGTATGTATGCTGCACCATTATGAGAACTCGTAAAGAAATCAGGTTGTAGTGATTTCTAACGTGTAAACTGGGTTAGATCGATATTGTTCTCATGTTGTACTGGCTTCTGAGAGTCTTCCTTGGTTTATCATCATCATCGTCAGGGAGTTTGGATGGTATAACTACTAAAATAAAATAAATATATAATGCTGGACAATTCACACAGCATTATCTAGCCCTAAGCTAAGCAGAGCTTGTTTAATGGGTACTAGATAACTGATATACATAATACAATACACTACGTAGATAGATATCTTTTTTAATACATAAAAAAACATCCAAAACACATTGAACAAATATCTGCAGATCGTACAAACATTTGTCCCGAGGCGGGAATCGAACCCGCAACCTCCTGCGTAGCAGGCGGACCTTCGCCCAATGCGCCACAGAGGTCGTCATTATAAAGATATTAAAATTTCGCTAAGAAAGTACTCTGCCTGAATATAAAATAGTAAATGGCTTACAAAGTTATGTTATGTTCAAGTTAAATTTTGTTAAAACAATTTATTTGGTCTCATAAAAATATGGCTACTTGGCTAGAACCTACTTATTTTGCGGTTCCCTAGCCGGGTCCATATTTGTACCTTTAATTAAAGGGTTTTGAAGATGTACGGAGGGGTTTTTCAAAATCACGGCGCACAATAAAAAAAAAAAATTCTGTATCATAATGTCCTAAAGCGTCAGGTTTCTGAGAAGGTCACTTAAAAAGAAAAAATCAAATAAAATTTAAAAAATTGAATGATTGATAGATTTGGTTGAAAATAAATTTTCATCTGTGAATATCTCAGAAACCAGACGTTTTACGACATGATGTCCTAAAACGTCCTACTAATATTATAAAGCCGAAAGTTTGTGAAATCTGAATTTTTGTTACCTAGGATCTCCAAAACTACTGAACTGATCAAGATGAACTTTGGCATACGCTTAGAGCAAAGCCTAACTTACACAATAGGCTACTTATTATACCGCGTGCGTTGCCGCGGGAACAAGCTAGTTATTTCATACGACAGTTTCCAAATACCTATATATAATTATTATAGTGTGCGGCGATAAAAAAAAACAAAATGGTGACCGATGTTAGAGCAAAAATCTTCAAACCTCTTTAATAACATATTTACAATGTGGTAGCAATAAAACAAATGAATAAATTTTATAAACTTGTTTTTTTGCATATTTTTAAAATTCTATTAGGACTACCGCAACGTTTTTTTTAATTAACTCTTCTTAGTTCTCACTATATGAAGAGTTAATTAAAAAAAACTTATTCACAAGAGAAATCTGGCATGCGATTTCTACCAAACCGTAACCTAACCTACCAATCATAATAAAGTCTAATAAGAATCATTCCACACCAATCTTGAATCAACCGGAAATTTAGAGGTTTAGATTCTCTCATAGAATCACACGACCTAGATTTTACACAACACCCACCTGTTATTCAGACACCGATTTATACAATTCGATTGTTATTAGGTATTGTCAGCGGCCTTGCAAGGCAATCGGCTCTACCACCTCTACCTAATCAAATAATTTGTATCATCTAAGACGTGAACTATCGAAGTTTTCTGTTAGAAAACTGGTCTGGCATATTTCCGTCTACGTTGTCAATTTAAATATTTTTGTCGACTTTAATTATAAGAATAGGCTAAATATATTTGATGATGCAATATCGTTTGCCCTGCTCGGCAAACGATATTGGGAAGCAAGGCGATTCTGGACGAGTCTAGCGAAAGACCGTAGGGAATGGAGTTAGAATTTGAAGATCTAGACCCAGCAGTAGGTATAGTCTGATGATAAAACTAACTTCGCGTAACATTTATTTATTTATTGACAGAATAACATCATTACAGGTTTTTTTATTAAGCCCACATGCTGGACAATCAACACAGTTTATTCTAGTAATTAACTAAAAAAATTGGTTGTCTGTAAAGTCGGTTTACTGACGATAGTTGAACGTGACAACGCAGACGCATCGCTCACTCAAGTAGGAGAGAGACGGATGTCGAGCGCTCTCGCTTGCACTTCAAGCCTTACATGGAACGCCTCAGAGCGAGGTAACGCCGCATGACGAGGTAACGCCGCATGACGAGGTAACGCCGCATGACGTCATGTTTTTTCGTGCGTGCAGCCGGCTCTATCGAATTATAAGACGTTGTCACGTCAAAAATAAACTGAGCTTGTGTTATGGGTAAGTAAGTACCAGATTATTGGTATGCTACATAAAAACATTTTGTGTAACACGTGCTTCATTTTTTCACGAGTTTCATTTTGACTTTCTCCGGTATTGGAATATCACATAATCACACTAATCTTATAAATGCGAAAGTTTGGATGGATAGATGGATGGATGGATAGATGGATGGATGTATGATTTATTTTTTGTAAAAAAACTATATATAGGTACCAATACACTATATATAGGTATCAATACACCCCAGGTTCGAGTACATTTAATAACAGCGAATGTTCGATGTTCTGTTACAAGTATTTACTTGTAATAGAACATCGATCGCATTCGCTGTTCAATCAATAATGCTCTAGCCTATACTCAACTTAACAAGAACTAGATTTCGAACAAAAATTAAAGCATTAGTAAAACTCGTTGAACTTATTACCTACTTGCAAAATAATAGTGGTTTTACCCAGTCAGTATGTGACCGAGTTACACCACCTGTATTTAGTCAAATTCTCTAAGAATTCGTCTAAACGAACATAATTATCTAGTTTTATGTTGAGAATGTAGCCTACCTAACAGTATAGATAGGTTGGTAAAGAAGTATAGGGTAGAGCAAGTATAGGTGTTCACAATCAGAATCCTACCTGACAGTATTTACAGGGTTACTGGACCTGCACACACTGACATTGCGTGAACTGCAGGTTCTGCCCGTCATGATGATGGGCTGAACCTGCAGCTTGCAGTAACGAATTTACTTAGGTACCTACTCAAAATAACACTGTTCCGTTATAGTATGAGTACATGCAATAATCGGTCCACTTTAACGAAACCGGACTACTGAGTCGCTCGACGTATCAGTAGTCCGGTTCAATTAAGCAACCGGACTACTGACTGTACTACTGTTTTTTTCAACTGTTATTTCGGTGTTGATGATACATTGCCGGCTTATTGTACTTATCCAAATATTTTCTTTTGATCAAGTGACGGCAGATGCTGGATGGGACAAGCTGAAGACAGGGCGTTATGGCGCTCACTAGGGGAGGCCTATGTCCAGCAGACTAATATAGGCGATGATGATGATGATGAAGTTCATAATCTTCATCATTATCATCAGCAGCAAATGTTAAATGTGAAAGCGAATGTCAAATGTAACAGCAAAATATGTCAAAAGTGACGTTAAATTAAAAAAAAAACAGAAAATGACAGCGAATGTCAAATGTGACAGCAAATTAAAATGTTAGTTTGTTTTTATTGACATAAAATAATTTACAAAGTAAATTATACTAGTATTTACAATTGAAACAATTGAGCTAACTGCAGACTGTTGCAAACAGTCGACAGGTAGCTCAACTGATCCATATCAATACCAGTCGGAAGCGTCCCCAAGACGCTGGCTTTATTGCCACGCTGTATGGCAATAATAATCAATCTACATCACAAAAAAAATTACAATCAAATAATAGAAATAAACATGAAATAAATTGTATTAAATGTTAGTTAATTAATATTAATTTACAAAAGTTTGCTAATAATTGTAATAGTAAGTTTTTACATACATCACACTTACATACGTTTTGGCGGATACCGTTATGCTAATTTCAAAGATCTTGTAAATATGTACTATTAATATTATAAAGAGGAAAGCTTTGTTTGTTTGTATTGAATAGGCTCCGAAACAACTGGACCGATTTGAAAAATTCTTTTAACGTTAGGAAGCTTACTTTTCAGGGAGTGACATAGGCTATATTTTATCCCGGAATTCCCACGGGAACGGGAACTACGCGGGTGAAACCCGGTTTTTTTGACGTGACAACGTCTTATAATTCGATAGAGCCGGCTGCATGCACGAAAAAACATGACGTCATGCGGCGTTACCTCGCTCTGAGGCGTTCCATGTAAGGCTTGAAGTGCAAGCGATAGCGCTCGACATCCGTCTCTCTCCTACTTGAGTGAGCGATGCGTCTGCGTTGTCACGTTCAACTATCGTCAGTAAACCGACTTTACAGACAACCAATTTTTTTTAGTTAATCTTAGATACTTGTCATAATAAAATAATAAAGAAAATGATAAAGAGAGTTATTTTTTAATATTTCATCCGCTTAAATAGAAATTTATGTTTATAGAAGTTTTTCCTCGATATCCCAGAACTTTCAAAATATGCTAGCCGGTAACAGCATAAGGTTAACCATTTTTTCTTATTTATAGTTCTTAATTACGATCAGTTATCTGATTACCAGCTCGTTGAAAGATAATTTACTATAGAACTTGCGTTATCGGTAGTTTTAGTACGATTTGATGATTAAAAACAAACTTGATTTGATTGTGCTCTAATTGCTCAGAGCCTAGATGTAAAAAAAAAAACAACACTAATTTAGATGCGAAAGAAAAAAAATGCTTGTTTGAATTTTACTATAAAACTTTCGTAGCTTGACGAATTCATTATGAACGTAAGCACCGCACTCACCCTGATGAAGTCCCTCGTTAAGGGATGAAACGTTGGTGTTCTTCCAACACAAACTAGGTTCGTAGTTAACCCGCTTACATTTATAATGGGCTGGTTGAATGTTTGTTACCAACCTCATTACGGTAAAATAACTGCAAAATTTCAGCTTGCCAATCATAAAGGGCAAAATAATCCTTTTAATCCCGGAAAAAGCGTGCGAAAACGCGGGAAAAAGATAGTTTGAAGAAAGTAGGTAGGCTAGCTTCAAGTGAAAGCGTAGACTATCGACCGATTGGTTTAATAACAATAAATGACGAGGTAGGTGGACAACACGACGAGAGCTATTGCTTAAAGATACATGGATGGACAATAAACAAAAATATATTAAACTGCAGACAAAATCTCTTTATTCACAAAGAAAATTACAATCAAATGATAGAAATAAATTAGAACGATCATTTACAATTGAAACAATTGAGCTAACTGCAATCTATTGCAAACAATCTACAGGTAGCTCAACTGATCCATATCAATACCAGTCGGACGGAAGCGTCCCCAAGAGAGACTGCATTGCCCCGCTGTATGGCAATGCTGATGCGCTGTGCCAGATACTCACCAGCTCTCGGATCACGCGTCGCTTCGACCAGACGCTCAGATAATTTTTTAAAACCCGAAGAGCCTCGCTACCCCATGGACTTAGGGTCTTGACTCCAAGGGGAGCAAATGTGTAGTCTCTGTCAAAACTTACGTATTTGCCGCACCTTCACGGATAATAGATAATCCAATACGGGACGTTTACGGGATCTACGGGACCTGTAAGGGGACGCTTACACAGCAGTTCGTTTTATCGTAAACGTTTTTAGCAGACGATGGCGGATGGCGTTGTTGCAATTCTCACCGAGTTTATCTATCTAGTTTCAACAGATGCATTAGCACTGAATGTGTCTAGCCTCTAGGGCTGCCCAAGAGATTTGAACTCTAATTGTAATAGTGGTGATCTCGAAAAGATAATTGGACGTTTTGACAGAGGTTTTCATTCAATATACATACAATATATTCATACAGTATATATAGATACCTACGTTGGAACGTTTTTTGAGCGAGTTTAATTTTTTTTTTTTGCGGAATAAGGAATAAAATAAGCGGAAAAGAAATTTCCGCAAATCGTAAAACATTTTCTATTAAGTCATAAAAAAACTTACATAAGGTCAAGTTCAAATTCAAATTCTGAAAAAGCTAGGTAGCTTCAATTCATATTTCAGAATTTTGGAATATTAGATAGAGATTTTGGGCTAAAATCAACGTTTTCCCGAATGCTTCCAAAATACAATTGAAGCAAAGCTGGTGATCCTGATTTCATAGAAAATAGTTTACGATTTGCGGCAAATTACTTTTCCTTAGTGTTAATTTGTATAACGAAGAAAAAATTAAATTACACAAAAAAAATTCATCTCTCGCCGACACGAAACGATCAACCTTAACCGACGAAGCTCTCGATCGATCGATTATCTTCGATTGTCATAATAAGCGGCCTCCCATACTAAGCGCCTTACTGACTCTTATCATCACGGGGGTCATACTTACTATAATCTCCACACTGGGTACGCGGATTTCGGAAAGCAGTACGGTGGTGGATTCTTCTGCAAGAGATGCTACTGCCCGCCCCCCGGTGGATATCCCTTAGTCGCCTCTTACCTATAACAGGAAGTTTCTCTCTCTGCAGCCCTAGTCACCGGCTGCTTGAGCCTAGCTTCGCGGCGGTGATTGACCGTTTTGATATATTTTTTACTGTAGAATAGTTTTATAATATTTTTTTTTCTATAGTAAAAATGTATTTTATTGACGAGATTGAAGAATAAATGAGTGTATAATAATAATACTGGACAACCAACACAGAGTCGTCTAGCCCCAGAGTAAGAAGGGGCTGAATTCCACATTTCGGCATTTTACTCAGAATGACACATTTTGGCATTTTACCTTTGATGAAACAAATTACAGATTGAGGGACGCGTGTCGAATCAAAAGTGATAAGTCTGAAAGCAATCTATAAATCTCTCCGTTCAAATAGCACCCCACGCACTACAGTTTCTTTCATTTGAGGACGATACCATTTGGCATGGTCACAGTAAAGCGATTGGTTAGGTTAGAATTCGGCCCCAGAGCTTCCGCTATGGCTAGGTAATAGATAAGAAATATATATAAGGTTGGACATTTTTTTAAGATCACTCACAAACATAGAAAAAACAAACAGAAGCAGTAAGACAACTGATATAGGTACTTATTGAATGAATGATTAATTATTTTTATAAGCAACAGTCGTCAACCCTGGCTGGCACGGTTCCCACGTAAACAATAGACGGTATAGTCTTACGTTTTTCGCTCCTAATCGGTCACAGATGTTTCGTAACTATAGTATTGTTGCAACTGACTCTGTTGTTGTTATTACGCCGATTTGTAGGCGGCTCATATTTTAACGTCATTGGGAAGTTATGCAGTTATATGAGACGGTATATTACCTGTAATTAGTTAATTGTTACGCCATGTGTTGCTAAGAATCAGCACCACTCTAACTTTCCCGCGGGTGTAGTAAGAGGCGACCAAGGGTTATCCACCAGGGGCGGGCAGCAGCGCCTCCTGCAAAACTTCCACAACCGAACTGTGATCCCCAACCCGCATGCCGACCCTGGGGATTATGGGCACTGCCCCCCAAATGATGAAAGCCATTAAGGAGCTTATCAGCGGAATGCCAACTGAAAAGCGTTATGGTTGGGGGTTGTGGTAGATGGTGTTGGTTGATCCCCAAACTGCCCTTTGAAATTGGTGTTGTGGTGTTTGGTTGGTGGTCAGGGAAAGTTCCAGAGGAACAATAATTGGTGTGGTATGGTACGGACTATATTCACAAGAGACGTTGTCTATGGTTATTAAAACGACTGCCGCCAACTTATGGTATGTATGGTACGGAATGGTAATATTGGTTTGAACCTGCGGCAAAGGGGGTCGATCGCGAACTGAGTAAATTTAGGTAAACGCGAGAGGAAATACGCATTCAACAGCAAGCGCAGCTAAATGCATATCAGCTGCGTGGTCGGTTTACCCGAACACCAGTAGTGGACCAGTTTATACTGTAATACCTAAGTAGATATAGCAAATTATTAATCCCGATAATACTATAATTTCTTTTTTTATATTATAAAGGCGAAACTTCGTGTACTTACTTAGATGTGTGGTTGTGTGTTTGTGACCAGACGGCGCCAAAATTACAGAACTGAAAAGGGTACAATTTTGAAAAAATTACGTTTTTTAACTGAAATAACATTAGACTTCTATTTGGGGTCGATATCTTTTGGACTAAGTAGGTACATATCTATAATATAGAATTATGTAGTGTGTGAATATCTTACTGTCCAGGTAGATACGGCTTGATTGCGATATGACTAGGTACTTAAATCTCAATTTTATCCCGGGTAAACACGTGTGAAACCGCGGGCTACAACATCCTCGGGATTATGCAAAAATGAGAAGTCGCAAATCTAGAGAGGTGAAATAGCTACCTACGAGTTAGACCTCCCTATTTTATCAAGTTCTTCAATCCACCTCACACTCTTTGACGTGAAGGTAAAACAAGCGCTACGAAATAGGGCTATGCGGCTCGAATCAGAAATAAAATAAAATAGAGGGTTCAGATGCTAAAATTACGCAAAATACCTGATACGCAAATTACCTTATACGTGAAGGACCAGAATTTATAGGCGTCCCACCCCCGCGAAGCGGGGGGGGGGGGGCGGGTTCGTGGTGACTCTGTTACTGAAAGGGTGTGTATATGCATAACTGCACCCAGAGTCATAACGTTATCTGGTCATACGCGTATCTGGTAATTTGCGAAACAAAATCTGGTCGTATTCGTATCTGGTAATTTGCGTATCTGGTAAATTGCGAAATCCATTTCTGGCCATCCGCGTATAAGGTAATTTGCGTTTCTGGTACTATGCGTCTGAACGAAATAGAGAAGTAATTATTTTCTGGAGTCTGTTAGAATAGAACTGTCGCATCGTCACAGTTGAGAGACGCCGCACGTTCCGCCGCTTGCGAAATGTCGAGAACTCGAGAGGTATTCACGGATTGGTCGCTCTTGCTTTTCTTGGAGTTGCGGAATCGGAATGAGCTGTACAAGATTTTAGATAATTTTTTTAAGAATAGAGCATGAATGCCTTTTGTTTTTATACTGATTTTTGCGACACTAAGTTTTACATTTAAAATGCATTTTAGTCTTTTGATGAGCTATTACAATATGTTTTCTTTTAAGTTTACAATTGCTCCACCATGGTAGATATGCAGGATATTGAATCATATGAAACGGATACTGGTGTTATCCAAATAATTTTAGCCGCTCCACTGAGTGATGCGGCAATTAAATTATTTAGGTTAATTGTACTTATACATATATAATTTAGTTTTAAGTACCTAAGTAGTTTGTTTGTTAAATCACGGGACTGACATAGTCAGCAATGACTCAAAGTCCCTTAAATAAAAATGAATAAAAAAAAAAGTCTTTTGATTCCATCGATACGTACCCAAAATTTCTATTAAATATTATTATTTCAGGCTGAATAACTTATTCATATTTTTATATGAAAGTCTTCGAATTGTTTCTTTAAGTAAATAAAGTAATTTAAGTAGCGTTCATTGTGAGCTGCCCCTTGGTAGGTTCCAAGTCTCATAATTACATCAATTTTGGTTGTATTTTACTAAATTTGTTGTGTTTTATATAAAACGGCAGTGTGGTGTCGAATTAGAAAAGGCAAGTTGACTCTTTTAAAGTAGGTCTTAAATTGTTGATTATTGTCCGAATGGAGAGAAAAAATAAAATCATATAATTTTAGGACCTAGAAAACAGCAATCCTTTATTTTAATAGTCTACTTTTCGTAAACAAACGAAAACGCTGTCAGCCATATTTATCTGTGTTGTGTCATACGATCAGTTGAGCTATCTGTAGATTGTTTGCAATAGTTTGCAGTTAGCTTAATTGTGTTTCTATGTTTTGATTGTAATTTTCTTTGCCGATTATGAAGACATCGTGTATGTCATGCAAATAATTTGTTTATTGTATGTGAAAGTTCCGTAAACAGCTAAACGCATAACGTAACCAATCACGTTGTCTTCGACCAAAAGGCAATGATTTATGACCCCTTTCACAAATAATTAGACGGCTGTTAAAAAGAAAATGCTTCGCTAATGATCCACACCTTCATTCACAAGGTTGGGAGTCACTAAAACTTTATATCCGGATATAAATATTATTTGAACAACTGACTTTCGAGCCGTTTTAGTGTTTGTTTATATCTTTATAACGTCATTTCTGTCCGTGTCAGAGCAAAGCCTAACTTAGATAATAGGCTACTTATTATACCGAAAATACGCGTGCGAAGCCGCGGGCAGAAGCTAGTCACACTAATATTATAAATGCGAAAGTTGGATGGATGTAATAGATGGATGGATGTTTGTTACCTCTTCACGCCAAAACTACTCTACATAAATGTACCTTAAATTGCCTGTGAACTGACCATTTACCAATAAAATTTATTATTCTGTGTATTCTATGGTATTGCGTCCATGAATTGGTACCCAGTAAACAAGAAACGAAGAAAAGGAATACCCGTAAAACGATGGGACGATGACATCGTAAAAATAGCAGGGAAGACATGGACTAGAGATCGAGGAAGATGGAAGGAGCTGGAGGAGGCTTTCACCCCTGAAAGCGGTACTCACACAATATGAGAGAAAATAATATGTATTTTATTAGTATTTAAGTGTGAGAAATAAAAGCTGTTTTATTTATTTTATTTTTATTGCGTCCATAGGTTGTGGTAACCGCTTCCTATCATGCAGGCCGCTACTTGTTTACCACCTCTGTGGATCGAAAAACAGCATGAAATTAATACAACTACGAAGAAAAAATACATCACAGGTAACTTTGGTATCTCATTACTCCTAGCTGCCAGCAATGACCTTGCCAGTTCATAAAAGCTAGGGTCAGTCCCAGGGTCAAGTTCCAAGTTACCAGTTTCATTATCATAGGTAGGTAATCTATGTGTGAATCTAAACTCGTTCCGGTACCGAATAAACATGCTTTTATGACAGAGATGGGTGTTCAGTACCTACCTATTCAGTATTTTATTTATTGTATTCATACAATCGGGTCTTAGTGATTAGGTGAGTTTAAGTTAAGTTCACAGTATGTACTCATTTAGGGTGTTGCAATGGAAAACTGGCAGGTTTCGTGCCTTTCTACTAAAGAACACGTAACGCATAAAAACGCCTATGTTTGGTTCCATGGTTAGACTTACCTGTATGCAAAATTTCAGTTTGATCCGTTCAGTAGTTTTGGCATGAAGAGGTAACATACATCCATCCATCCATCTATCCATCCATCCATCCAAACTTTCGCATTTATAATATTAGTGTGATGTGATTAGGGTATTTTTGAGGTAAGTATTTTTGTGGTATTTTAAGAGCTGCTTGACTGGGTCTTGTAATGTTATCTATACCAAGGAAGTAGTGAGGCTAAGTTGCTATGTTGGCTAGCGACTACTCGCTTAAATAGCAACTAGTACCTACCTATGCACTAGCCGAAATCGATGTGTAATGTTTGTAAAGAAACCACGACACAAATACTAAAACTCACTTGCTGGCGCCGAGTTACAGATAGAATGGTAAGCAATACCTTTTTATTGATGGATCTCAATTCGACAAGTAACGTATACCTATAGTGTTTATAAAGAAGCGGTAACAAAGTGAATTTTAGGTTATGGGTTGAAACGTTGGTGCACAAATATGATTCGTTTTTCTACTGTGCATGATAATAAAAAAATAATAAATAAATAATGCTGGACAATTCACACAACGCTATCTAGCCCCAAGCTAAGCAGAGCTTGTGATATGGGTACTAGATAACTGGTATACTTAATACAATACACTACATATTAAAAATTAAAATTAATAATATAATGTAGTAAAAATGCTGTTCCTAGGTAAACCGTGCTTTTATTTCCTAATCTCTCCTTTTTTTCTTCTATGAGGTGTGGTATGCTTCACTAAATTAACGGTAAAACTAACCAATCGGCCATATTTGATCTACTATGCTTAACCTATGCTAAATTGCAGAGGCTAAGTTGGTATGCCAATTTGGATACCAACCATACAAGATGTTTTCGAAAGTTGTTCTCAATGACATCACCTTATACTTTTCAAGACAATACCATACATTGATATTTGAATATCCTATTGACTTATAATTTAATTTATGGATGACTGCATGTCCCAACAAGTGTTTTGGAGGACTGTATTTCAGTGAATTACGGCGAAGAAGTTAAAACTACAGGCTATACAGGAGTTTTTATAACTTCTTGGGTATTTTTTCTATACTAATATTATAAAGAGGAAAGATTTGTTTGTTTGTTTGTACTGAATAGGCTCCGAAACTACTGGACCGATTTGAAAAATTATTTCACCGTTAGGAAGCTTACTTTTCAGGGAGTGACATACGAGTAGTTTATATTATTTTATCCCAGAATTCCCACGAAAACGGGAACTACGCGGGTGAAACCGCGAGAGGCATCTAGTATTTAAATAAAATAACAGCCAGACAAATGCTAAAATAATCGACACTGTTTAATATTTTATTGCAAGAAGTATGCGTTGTTATCTATTTAACGTAAACTAGCTTCTGCCCGCGGTTTCGCACGCGCTTTTCAAGTAGCCTATGTCCGTCCCAGTGATATTGTTTACCTATCTGCCAAATTTCATAAAGATCCGTTCAGCCGTGTAAAGGTAACAGACAGACAGACTTAATTTCGCATTTATAACATTAGTATAGATGTTCCGAAAGAATAGCTATAGTTTTAAATATCAATTCATTCACTCATGAAACTTTAGTATAAATTAACCAAAGATATATTAAATCGTCCTAGAAATTAACCTTTCTTTTGCTAGAGAAAACACGATCTAAAAAGAAGTTTGTAGTGAGACTTTGATTTCTTAGTATATTTAATACTAGCTTCTGCTCGCGGTTTCGCACGGGTATTTTCAATATAATAAGTAGCGTATTATCTAAGTTAGGCTTTGCTCTAAACGTATGCCAAATTTCATCTTGATTTATTCAGTAGTTTTGGAGATCCTAGGTAACAAAAATTCAGATTTCACAAACTTTCGGCTTTATAAAATTACTAACTTCTGCCCGCGGCTTCGCACGCGTATTTTCGGTATAATAAGTAGCCTATTGGTTAAGTTAGGCTACGTTCTAAGTGTATGCCAAATTTTATCTTGATCTGTTTCGTAGTTTTGCAGATCCTAGGTAACAAAAATTCAGATTTCTCAAACTTTCGGCTTTATAATATTAGTAGGAAGTAGAATATGGATCAAATTGTTTATGTTATCTCTTGTTTACGTTTATGAAAGTATAAACATTATCTTTGGCCAGAGAAAACATTTTCTGAAGTCTCTTATTAATGCAGCAAAGTACGTATGTACCCACTCAACAGCCTGTATTGGTCCACTACTGGACTACCCATATAGGTAATTCTTCACTCCACTTCTCAAGGGCCCTGCCTGAAAATCAGCGCAGTATTGGGCAAATACTGCCAACGACCTCTGTGGCGCAGCGGGCGAAGGTCCGCCTGCAACGCAGGAGGTTGCGGGTTCTATTCCCGCCTCGGGCGGGACAAATGTTTGTACGATCTGCAAATATTTGTTCAGGGTGTTCTGGATGTTTTCTATGTATAATAAAAAATATCTATCTATGTAGTGTATTGTATTATGTATATCAGTTATCTAGTACCCATAACACAAGCTCTGCTCAGCTTGGGGCTAGATAATGCTGTGTGAATTGTCCCGCATTATTTATTTATTATATATTTATTTTATTTATTTATTTATTAAAATGCCTTATTGCTGCAACATGCTGAGTCTGGGGATTTTACCCTTAACCATTATCTTCGTAAATAGGTATATGTATCTACATACCTATTAAATAAGTTGAATGTTGTGAATGTTGTGTTGTTGTATTCTGCGTAAAATTATGTACCTACTAATGTGGTTTTTGGGTAAAATAAATTATTTCTCTCTCACTCTCTCTCTCAAAGTTGCTTACAAAGCTTACAAAGAAACTTGTACTTATATTGGTTTCGGATTGAACCAATATCAGAAGATCATTTAAACATTTGTCCGGCCTCGGAAATCGAACCTAAGCTCCTGCGTCGTAGGCGGACTATTAACCACTGAGCCACAGCGTGTTGCAATAATAATTACTATCAACAGATTCTAAACAACTTATTTATGGGTGGCTTCTTGTTTACTACCTAGGTTTCTAAACTGGTTTCTGTTCTGTGTTTTTACGACCAAACACAACAACCTAAAACATGAAACTGAATACGAGTAGGTATACAGGGTGGTCCAAATCCATGGGACATGGAAAGCGACTAGAAATATTGAACTTAGGAAGTTTCACTGAAACGAAACCTTCCATTATTTTTTTTAATAAGAAAAACTGAATGCACAGAATTTTGGAAAATTACTTGCCTTATCCGGTTCCTACCTAGGAAAACCTTCGAAAAATAAAATAAAATATTAGTCCACTGCTGGACATAGGCCTCCCCTAATGAGCGCCATAGCGCCCTGTCTTCAGCTTGTCTTCCTACCTACTCGAGCCCACTAAAATACAAAAAATAACATTTATTTTTTATGAGACCGATCGGTAGAATCAAATCTGTCTAATAAACATTGTATATTATGTATATAAAATGTAGACCAAGAAATCTGCCAAAAACTGGGGAGACGAAGCATATAGATTCTAGCTTCTGCCCACGGCTTCGCACGCGTATTTTCCGTGTAATAAGTGGCCTTTTATCTAAGTTAGGCTATGTTGTAAATATAAGCCAATTTTTTTTTACATCTTGATCTATTCCGTTGTTTTGGAGATCCGAGGTAACAAAAAAATTACAGGATTAAGGTAGTACCTATTGCATAGTGAATTTGAGGTTAATTATGGGCGGGTTGCTTACAAACATTGTTCATCTATTTTAGCTGGAATATACTTATTTAATTTAGAGCCAGTTATAATTACTTTGCCAGATGTTTAATATCTGCGTTACAATGCAGATTTCGACCCACTTGTCTCTTTAAAACTTTGTAACACTTAATCGTGAATCATGACCGTAAATTGCATAAACAGAACAATAGCCAGCCGTTGTTGTCAAAGTAAAGAAAATACATGAATGGAATAGCTTCCTAGTTCCTACTAAATACTCGTTTTCTGGTTGTTTTCTTCTCCAGGCTGTGTACAATACAAGAGTTGCACAGAGAGCCATGGTGCGAGCCATGCTCGGCATCAAGCTAATATAGCTCTTAAAGCAAAAATTGTATGGTTCTTGAATTTTATTTAACGATTTTGGACTATAAAATCGAACATTTATTATTAAATCCTTAGGAGAAAGTCATTCAATTCAATATCTGCCTGCATACGAAGTGAACGCATCTTTATGATCAATGATCAAGATCATTATTAGATACCTAGATAGATAGAAAATTCCTTATTGCACACTATATTGTTTCTATCTATAAAGATAGAAACAATACAACAAAACAGCTTAAAATCTAAGTAACAAGTGGCGGTCTTATCCCTCAAGAGCGATCTCTACCAGACAACCGTGGATGGATAGGATCATTGGATTGGGGATCTGTGTGCTCATGAAAGTTATATAAATAAATACTTTTAATATAAAAGCATTACGCATAAAATCTACTTACTGAATACATAACATTATATATATATATGTACCTACATATACTTACATAAACTACATAGGGATTTTTCGACAGCAAGAACATAAAAACTTTTTACAATTGAGAAGACAAGTCAGCAAATGACGGAAAACGCACGCGATCGAATATCGTAATTTGTAGGTTCAAACAACCTTTGGATTGACCTCTGAGTATTTTTTATGAGTCACGAAATGATGGTGCCTGTGCCTTCACCCATTGCGAGACCACGAATAAGGCAAGACCTTGGAATGCTTTGGTAATCATCAGCATCATCCAGATAGCGTGGGGAGATTTGCGTTCACCGCATCCTGGCTAAGTTGATATTAAAACGCGAAAGTGAGTTTGTAACGCTTTCACGCTAGAACTAACATTGATTTGAATAGATGGATAGAAATTAGAATTTACCTACTAGGTAGCAGCAAAAATTTTTGAACAGATAATAAAGATAATCTTTAATGTAGCAACGCCCCGGGATTTTAAAAGCCAAACATATTTAAATAGGTAATTTGATCATCTCACGATCAGAAGCAGCATATGTTTTAAACCAGGATATAAGCTATCCTTGTACCAAATTCATCCAAACCCCTTCAGCCGTTTGAGCGTAAAAGAGTTACAAACAAACACAGACACATACCTACAAACTTTCGCCTTGTTAATATTAGTTGGAAGTGTGATCTGATGTGATAAATTGATTGAAATTTGCAAAAATTGCAAAAAGTATCTAAGTACTACTAACTTTTACAAAAAATATTTGATTATGTAGGTATAATATTAGTTTAAAGTCTGATGTGATTAGTGTACAAAAAAATTGCATGTAACTAAAAAGTACAAATAAGATGGAAAGGTCTCGAAGAAGCAAGAATCTATCTGAAATTTCTATAATAGGTACTACGCGAACACAAAGTAGAGAACCATAAACTTACGAGGCTAATAATGTAATAAATGTGAAAGTATGGATTAAGCTTGCCCTGGTCATCCATAATGTTTGTTATTACTTCTAGACTACATTCAGTAGACTACATTCAGTAAACTACTTCTAGACTACATAACTAAATACTTAGAACTGAGTTTAATAATTCTTTTTTCGAAGAATTAATTAGGCACCTACACGTCTTTTTATTTCTCGCATTAGGTATATATCGCGATTTATTATTAATAAATAAATCACACTAACACTATAAATGCGAAAGTTTGGATGTTTAGATGTATGGATGGATGGATGTTTGTAACCTCTTCACGTCAAAACGACTGAACGGATCGGGCTGAAACTTTGCATACAGTTAATTCTTATCCTGGAATCAAACAGATACTTTTTATCCCATAAATCAGTTTCCATGGGATAGAAAACGTTTCCATAGAAAAAACACGTGCGAAGCTGCGGGCAGAAACTAGTGATAACTAATACTGGAAAATTCACTGAAAAGATTGCGTTTTAATTTGGAATTAAAATGTCACAGGTGGACATGATACTCTACCACAACTTTATTCTTCCGCGAAAGATCTCTTCACCTACCTACCTACCCTAAAAATTAATTTTTTTCTCTTTTTCGAAAACGCCTCATTCGAAAAGACCCACTCTATGCGAACTATGTACTATTAGAGGTAGAGTTTATTTAAAATGCCCATTATAATTCAAGTAGCGCTCTCGTTGAAGTCTTTTGTGTGGAGAGGTTCTATTGTGGGGCAAGGGACGTCTTCAGAGAACAAAATAGCACATAGAACGCTTGTTTATGGTTCTAACTGTTTTATTTTAAATTTAAAAATATTGTAGAGGATAATACGATGTAGTTTTTGTTTAGTTTTAGAGCGTGTTGTTAAGAATCTTCAGAATTTAATAGTGTATCGTAAGAATCGTGAGACTAGCCCTAAATGTTTTGATGTGATATTGAAATTTCGTTTGGGAAGTTTGAAAACATTGAGCTAACTCTAACTGCAGATTGTTACAAACAATCAAGGGGTAGCTCAACTGATTCATCATACCAGTTGGAAGCTAGCGAAGACGCTGGCTGCAAGGCAATGCTGAAATAATTACCGATGTTACAATAACAAAGTAGAGCTAGAAATCTAGACATCTTAAAGCTAGTCTAAATTCGAAAGTCTTGACCAACTGGCGTTAGGATGCGTAGATCCGAACCTTTCGAATCAACACTTCCAATTTCTGAGCAAAGACGGACACGACCGCGTCCCTAATACAGCTTTATAACCACATCGGACATAGTACGTACCGGTAGACAGTTGAAAAACACTCCGACAGGTAGAAAGATGCACTTTCTAATGAAATAAAAACCAAAACCGTTCACTTGCACTTGATTCCTTCACACACAACACTGAAACTGTTGTAAAACACTTGTAAGAACTAGATTTATGTGTTTCGTGAGTATGTTTTGATGTTGGCACGGAAAGTTTGTTAGGAAGAGTGTGAAACACGTCCGTCTCTGTTGGCGTTTGGCGCGGTACTAGCGGCGGTCAGACCAGACGAGTTTTGAGATTTCTCCCGCGCATCGAAAGCGAGCCTTCAACTTTTCTACGTTCTAGAGCTACCATGAATGCTCGATTGGTACTGTAACAAGATGTTGTGACAATTTGTGTGTCAAGTAGCGCTGATGAGCAGACGAAATTTAAGTGTAAAAATTGTTTCTACCAGAACTGCGGGGTGAATCTCTAAAGATTTTAAATAGTTAATAAACTTAGTTGTACCTAAGTTAGAAGTAGGTAAGTGAGAATACAGGCGCCCTATTTAATTTTCCAAAAACGCTGTTGCGTATTTAGTTATTTTTGTGCAAATTGGTGCTCTAATTCGCTGTGTAATGACGAATTTTTGACAGTTTTCAATGAATATGTGTCAAAAATTTGTCACGTCTTGTGACGTGCCGAAATCTGAGTTGCGTTTGAGTATTTGGGCGTTGTTAGAGTACCTACCATTGTAAGAAACGAAACATGAAATTGCGTGTTGGAGAATTAAAATATGCCCCCCTGTTAGTTTTCTTGGCTGCTCAATTTTTTATAAGTAAACCTTTTCTTTCAGTTGCCAACACTAATCCATCTCATTCAAAAAGCTCTTCCTCGATTCTTCTCATTGAATGTCAAATCTTCTCACAACAAACTCGAAAGTGAATGTTCCTGATCAAATAGTAGGGTTTATTTTGAGGCTTTCATTCTCCAAGTTCGATGACGCCGTACAAACTAGGATGCAGTGAATCGGTCAAGGCACTAATGTGACATGACATGACTCAAAATTCTCTTTGACACACTTATCAATATGGTACCTAGCCACTTGTTTGGCACTGCATTGGTAATCAGCTCCGGTTGGTGGGATATTCCCAATGGATGATTCGATTAATATTTTGCAAGTGTTCATTAATATAATGCACTAGCTTCATCCCGCTGCTTTGCACACTTTTTTTGGGGATAAAAAGGACCGTTTCCCGTGATACCGTCTATCAGACGACCTCTTTGGTGCAGCGGGCAAAGGTCTGTCTGACGCAGGCGGTTGCGGGTTCGCAAATATCTCATAAACCGCAGTAGGTCTATTTCTGAGCTTTGCAGGAGAACTAGATACCTTAAGGCACAGTTAATTGGCTTAGTTCATGATTCATATCTCGCTATAGATTCGTCGAAATTAGCGGGGCTACCAGCTTGACGTCAAGATAGCAGCCACATTTAAATAGGTACTTAAATATCTCCTAAAGGCTAATAAAAAAATATCTCCTAAAATAAATAGTGCCCCAGTATTTATTTTACTTAGGGCATCGGGGGCACTATTTCAGGACACATTTACTGGCATAGTTGAACCCACCAAATTCCATGGCGGGGCTGCTAACTTGACGGACACTATTTTTAATATTTATTTTGCTTATTGTTGTAGGTACATACTCTTATAAACAAATATTATTAATTATGATAATTAGGGTTGTGCTTAAGATTATTATTTATACTATAGTTTTATTATTTGTTATGCCCATGTTAGTGATAATGTAATGGTTAATAAATTTAATTAACTGAATTCCAGTTTAGGGTTACAGCACCTACATTAAATGCTTAGACTTGTGTTTGAATGGAACTAGTGAGAACAAACGTGTGTCGTCAACATACCACATTTTTGTCCCATTACGACAATGTGTAAAAAGTTGCATCAATGATGCAAAATTATGCAATCACAGCGCATCACATAGCGAAAACAGCACCTCGTAAACAGCACATGCCAATTTGAATACAATAGTTAGGTGTTTGCTAATATACCTGCAAACAATCGCAGATCAAAAATGTATGCAACTTTGCTTACAAACTCTATAAATTCTTCACGCATCTCACTCTTGTTTATCTCTTCACCTCACCTCAACATCCTATATCCACTGCTTGCTGGACGCATGCCTCCCCCTGATAATCGCCTTATTGGCTTTTATCTCATCGGGGGTAATGCACATCATCCCGACGCTGGCAATGCGGGTTATGGGATTACAGTTTGGTGGTAGAATTGTTGTGCGGGGGTTGCTGCTGCCCGCTTCCGGTGGATATCCCTTAGTCGCCTCTTACGACACCCGCGGGAAGAGTTGAAGTGGTGCAAATTCTAAGCCGGCACCACACAGCACTTGTATGCTGAAACTGTTCACCTTCAGTGTCAGTCGGTCTGACCTCTGCAAAAGGATGTTTTGCTCCAGTATTTCGTCAATTTCTATTCACATCACACCCGACCCAAATCAGCGCCACTACCTATTTTATGGCCACGATGGTGAGCAAAAAGAGCAACTTCGCATCTGCACCTACACTTTACAAAATAAAACTTTTACAGAGGCATTAAAAATAAGCTTATGATAGGTATCACAAACTGAAAGTTCGATTTTTGAAAATTCCTTCGTTTAACATACCTAATATTAGGATAAGATAAAATAGGTGGTGGCGCTGATTTGGGTCGGGTCTGTTGTTTACCCGGTACGGAACGTAGGCAGCTTGATCATAGCCACAGAAATCTGAATAACAGTGCCTTGTTATTAAGATTTCTGTGATCATAGCCTTCTGTGTATATTCCCTTCTGACAGGAGAATAAATAAATAATAATGCTGGACAATTCACACAGCATTATCTAGCCTGATCATAGCCTTCTGTGTATATTGCCTTCTGACAGGAGAATAAATAAATAAATAAATAATGCTGGACAATTCACACAGCATTATCTAGCCCCAAGCTAAGCAGAGCTTGTGTTATGGGTACTAGATAACTGATATAAGTACTTAATACAATACACTACATAGATAGATATTTTTTTATTATACATAGAAAACATCCAGAATAAAGTTACCGTGAGGATGATGAGTCACCTGTCGTATTTAACATTGCAATGCTATACAAAAATTGCTTGCCATCTGCTTCTATATGCTTCCTACACCTATTTTAGAAGAAACTCAACATTTCAAGGTGACCGTTCATTCTGACGTCAGGATGGCCGGTCACCTTGAAATGTTGAATCCTTCTAAAATATAAAAGAAGCAAATATCTTATTGTAGGAAGCAAATAGAAGCAAATGGGAAGCAATTTTTGGATAGCATTGCAACGTTAAATACGACAGGCGTCTCATCATACTGACGGTAACTGAATATAGCCAGATCAGGCCTTACAAGGGTCAAGAGTTCTCTACTGCGAACACCAATCCACCTACCAAGCGTGGTGATTATGGCAAGTGTGCGTTGCTGGGGCGGCACGTCGACTCGGATCAAGATGAATATACAGGATGGCACATTTAGAATAGTCAGTATGGGAAAGTCTGAAACTATAAGACACAAAGATCTCATCTTAGGAACCATGCCATCGATTTTAGTAACAAGAAAAAATGCTATCAAACATTTAAAAAAATGTACAGAGCCCGGAAGTTTTCGAAATGAGCACCATTTTTTCAGTACAACATTCAACACGTTTAGGTAACGATCTTACTGTTGCGTTTTGTATCTTCAGGTGAATTTGCGTTAAAATTGACTCTGGCTGCCTTTAGGTTGGTGTCGTAGCTTGTTTTGTACACTCTGTATATAGAAAAATCAGAGCGCTGTTCTGTAAATGAGCTCAAAAATAAAATTTGTGCTCATAGTTTCAGAGTAATTCGAGAAAAGATTCCAATGCAGTAACGTCTGAAAGCGTTACTGCAGCGTACCTATTCTAATAACCTTAGATAAATTTAAAATAGCCTAAAAGGGTTATATGTGAGCACTTCCTGGGCCGGGCCGCGGCATTTGAGCACCCTGTAGTTTGCGAGATATTGACCCCTCTTTGTTTGGAGTCATGTTTAGGAGTGGATGTATTATTATGCTGATGGCTCAAAACGTTGATTAGATCTAACAACAGATTTTCATACAATTTCTTTAAGGCGCTACCCCGACCCAAATCAGCGCCACCACCTATTTTACCTTATTATTCTGTTAAACGAAGGAATTTAAAAAAATCGATTGGCTAGTTTGTGCTTCCTATCATAAGCTTTTTTTTAATGCCCCTGTAAAAGTTTTATTTTGTATACTTTATGCGAAGTTGCTCTTTTTGCCCACCATGGTGGGAAAAATGAGCAACTTCGCATCTCTTCCTACACTATACAAACAAAAACATTTATAGAGGCATTAAAAAAAGCTTCTGATAGGAAGCACAAACTGGCCATTCGGTTTTTTGAATTTCCTTCGTCTAACGGAATAATAAGGTAAAATAGGTGGTGGCGCTGATTTGGGTCGGGGTAGCGTCTTAAAACATGACTTTAGAGCTACAGCGGTATTCGGAAAAACCGTTTCAGAGTCGTCGACACTGAATCCGACAGAGATTCGCGGAAAATTCAAATATTTTAGCGGGTTTTTAATATTTTCTGCGTTCTGCAAGGAATAAACCTAGCAGAAAAGTTTTCCACAAATCGTAGACCATTTTCTATGAATCCATTTTTATGAAATGATATAATGGAGTTTTTGGAAATACATTATGTTGATTTTTAGTAATAAATCTCTTATTAACTCCAAAAGTAGCACTAAATCGAAATTTGTTAAAACATACAAATGTTTTACAAATACAAATGTTTATTTCATTAATCAAATATTACAATATACTATGACCGTGCTCGGAACCTCCTTTTAAGTATGAAATACCTGTATTAGGAGGTAACGCTCTTCCATAACAAACATAGGTTCATAGAATTTTTTTACTGCTTTCCGCTACTGATATTCCTTGTAAAACGCAGAAAATATTAAAAATCACTAAAATACATACTTATTTGTATTTCACGCGAATCTTTGTCAGATTCCGTATCCAAGATACCGGGAAACGGAATTTCTTAATAGCGCTGCTGATGAGAATTCGGGAGTAAATTAAATCTTACGTGAGAAGTAAAACAATTTGTCATAATAAATATTTACTTTATTAGGAGATCTACTCATCTAAATTTAAAATTGAACGTCAATAACTGGAATTTTTTTCTCCTCACTATAACAGAAATTAGAAAATGTTTAGCAAAAGTTGTCAAAAGCAAGGAGTCGGGGATTTGAACCCGCAACCATGTACTTGTAATCGAAGCTTCCCCTATTTATTCTACAGTTAGATAATTTTTCTGTTAAACTTTCGGTAAACATTTTCTTAAATCTAACTTTTCAATTGGAGATATTTAAAAATCCAGTCTATGTTTGGATGCGTGTTGAATTAAACACTTAATTTACATTATAAAACAAAAATTATTATAAAAAAATAAAATTGTAAACTTCTTTCAAATAGGTAATTTCCGAACTCGATAACAAGCGCGTGTAAGTGATGTTATATCTGAAACAATTAAAAATATTACGGTTAAACTCTATTTTAGTTATAAGTTTCTGCCCTAGGCTTTGCATGTTATTCCGGTGTAAAAAGAAGTCTTTGTCCGTCCCTGGGATATAGTTTCAATCTCCTTACCAAATTTTAAAATAATGTATGTAACAAAGAAAATTATAATCAAGAATAGAAACAAATTAGAACTAGTACATTACAGTATTTACAATTTTAAAGATATATAAGTTATTTGACATACGCAAAACCGTAGGCTACACCTGGCCCAGATTAGCACAAGATCGAGGTGAATGGCATAAACATAGAGAGGCCTTTGCCCAGCAGTGGGTCGACAAGGGCTGATATGATGATGATGATGATAAGTTATTTCCCAATTCCAAATTTGAAAATAATGTCTTTATCAAAAGAAGTTACAATAAAGAATAGAAACGTTTAGTATTAAAATATATTCTAAAGATCTGTTTAGCGGTTTAGTCGTAGTAAAAATAAACAGAGAACTTATTTCGAACTACTTTCGAATTATTGTTATTTGTATCGTTATAATTTTCTTTATTAACTGATTTACTGCCCACCCTGTGCCTCGCAGCTCCAGCAGGGACAACACATGCATGTAAGTCATGCATGGACGAAGTGTAAAGCCGGGAATACACATGCCAGTAAAACGGAACAGTAGCGTGCATACTAGTTAACGGCATAGTGACTTGACCTCTGTGGCGCAGCGGGCGAAGGTCCGCCTGCGACGCAGGAGGTTGCGGGTTCGATTCCCGCCTCGGGACAAATGTTTGTACGATCTGCAGACATTTGTCCAGGGCGTTCTGGGTGTTTTCTATGTATAATAAAAAATATCTATCTACGTAGTGTATTGTATTAAGTATATCAGTTATCTAGTACCCATAACACAAGCTCTGCTTAGCTTGGGGCTAGATAGTGCTGTGTGAATTGTCCAGCATTATTTATTTATTATTTAGTATAGTAGACAGTAGAAGTAACTGGCACACAGTGAATACACATGAATCCGTATTTCCAAGACGTGACGTGAACTAGAATACAAGTGTGGCTGCTACAGGCACGTGTATTTCCGGATTTAGTTTATTAAATACATACAAGTTTTGCCGTATACGGGAGGATGGATTGAAGATGTTCTCACCTCAACAGTTTTAGAGTCGCCGTTGGCCTGGTCAGTTGGGAAAAAATAATGGCCCTTCTTCTTCTTAACATATGTTGCGTCAAGGTGTTCTCTGCAAAAAGATAATACATCTTAAAAATTATAATTTATCATATTTTTTCACATTGGAATCAATAGCTGTGTTCTGTAAATTTTATTAGAAACAATTAAGGGACTGGAGGTCACAAACGAGCTATGCTCTTCCAAGTATGCAGTTTCTTTGACTGAATGAAATAATGCAATATTTTACAGGCCTTTTAAGAATAGTGATGCGTATCTATCGACTGGAAAAATATCGAGACTAACGAGAGGCTTCGATATTTACCGAGCGGAAAATTATTCTTTCATTAACTCAAAGAAAATAATGCATGTAACGGTGAATAGTAAGATTTACTGCATCGCGAAAGTTACGTAACGATTCGACTATCTTTCTCTGTCGCCCAACGCGGCTTAAACGTTGTCGCAGATTTGGACGGTACAACTGCCGCACAACACAACATGTTTATTCAAATATGGACTTTAACTCGTTATATGTATTCATATTGACCGTATCAGATAACAGAGCTCGCGGGCCACTCGTTTCTCACTGTAAAATGTATAATATAATATACAACATACATTTTACTGTGAGAAACGATCGGAGTATCTTTCTGTAACAGTCGATAAATAATGTTGTGATTGAGATAGGAACAAGCTATTTTCACCATAAGATAGATAATACAATGTAGAATAAAGTAACTTCATAAAAACATGTGAATTGTGTACTGATTTTATTAAGATATTTTTAAATTATTACAAAACATTTATGAAAAGGCTGATTCTACTTTTTTTTTTATACTAATAAAAGACATTTATTCACAAAGAAAATTATACTAGTATTTACAATTGAAACAATTGAGCTAACTGCCGACTGTTGCAAACAGTCTACAGATAGCTCAACTGATCCATATCAACACCAGTCGGAAGCGTCCCCAAGACGCTGGCTGCATTGCCACGCTGTATGGCAATGCTGATACGCTGTGCCAGATATTCACCAGCTCTCGGGTCACGCGTCGCTTCGACCAGACGCTCAGATAGTTTTTTGAAAACCCGAAGAGCCTCGGTACCCCACGGACCTAGGGTCTCGACTCCAAGGGGAGCAAATGTGTAGGCTCTGTCGAGACCTGCATTATTCTACTTAAAAAAGCATAGCTTTTAATTGAGGGTTGTTTTTTTCACAATGCTTATTCAATAAGGAGCTGCTGTTATTTCCAATAACTGCTCAGTTTGTTTCATAGTAATTGATCGTTTAGTTTATAAGTTACACCGTTTTGTTTACATGGGGTCCGAGTAGCGAAAAAAAGTTTTAAAATGCTTTAAAAAATAATAAAAAATAAAATAAACACATTTTCCGTCGATAAAATAGGGCGTATAGTTTCCCTCATTTAGTTTGTGCACCGTATGCAGATTCACACTGTATAAATGCTACGAGCCCATACATATTTGAATGCTGTGCGGCAGGGGTTTGGACTGATTGGTCAATCTTACAATGGAACGGATATAGTCGGGAAAATATGAAAGGATAGGAAAAATGCGTTTCAAAAACTATCTCAGTAACGATGAATACGAAATCAACTAACTCATAATGCGATCCGCTATGCAAGACATAGCTCTGCATAGCTGCTAACGACACTAAGCAATCTTCTATTTATTATCAAGCACATACGGTCTAGTTTTCTAAGTCAGAGTTTATCTACAATGCTCTGCAGAACTATGCACTTACATTGTACTACTGGGATGTTAACCGTATCCTTCCTCTTAAAAATGTGCCAAATTCCGGATATGTTTTTATAGAACGAATACTTCTCTCGGCTCCTTTAAAAAAGGAACAGATTAAATTGTAGTAGAATTAACATAAGAATTTTTAGAACTAAATGTATCGGAAAAATTAAATATATTTCGTAAATTGTTGAGCCGTTCACGTAGCCTCGTGATTTCTTAGCAAATAGTTCTGTCGCAGTCATTTTGTATGTTATAATTCAAATCGGCTGGTACGCACACATTTGCGATTGAAGAATTTCTTATTTTTGGTGGACCTAACATTATGAAAGCCGCGCACTATGAAAGTTATATATTTGGATAGAGGACACTAAAACAAAACAAAAATGAATTATAAAATAATGTCATAAAGCGTCAGGTTTCTGAGATATTTGAATATCTCAGCGCTCTAGGACATTTCGTTATAGAACAGTTTTTATTTGTTTTAGTGTTTTCTATCCATATACATAACTTTTATTGCGCGCAGCAATTTTGAAATAAAAAAACTAAATGATGACCGATGATAGAACCAAAATCTTCAAACCTGTTTCAGCTGAAGTAGCTAGAAGTAATTTTCCATAAAATACAAAAGTAAGAGCATAGTTCGCAGGCATCAAAATATCAAAAAATAACCTCTTTCATCATAAACTTGACGACATTCGCCACCAAGTTGTATTTGGCCACGTCCATGCCGTATTCGAAGATAGTATTCGCTGCGTACGACGACATAGGGGCGACGCAAGTATTATAGAGGAGCAAAGCGAACATCCACGACTGATTGAGATTTTTCCTCTCCCCTAGCGCTCGTTTTGGCCGAATGGCACTCTTCGGTGTACTTGGCTCGCTCACGGTGACGCCAAGTTCTTGAGACGTTTCGAATCTAAATAAGCGTCCTTATTTTTATAGATATAGAGTTGAGGTTGTGATTGTATTGTTAGTGGTTGCTTACCGCTTGTCGAAGTAAGATGGTGGGGTGGTGTTGAGGGATTGCTCCTTGCTTGATGGCTGTGAAACGAAAATGGGTTAAGATTGATATATTGAGAGATTGAAAGGTTCAGTTAGATTGATATATTATATATTAGTATTGGCGGAACTCTCAGGGGCAGGACATAATTAATTTAAACCCGTATACTCTTGTAGGTGGCCTGCAGAGAATAAAGGCGAACAGATGGTGTCAATTAGTGACAAACAGGCTCCCTCGGGATAAAAAGCGTCGCAGAGGGAGACCTATGAAACGATGGTGCGACGACATTGAAAAGATAGCCGGCAAGCTCTGGTCAAGAACCGCACGAGACAGATGCGCATGGGCTCGTTTGGAGGAGGCTTTTATCGCCCTGGGCGGTCCATAAACTTTTAAAAATAGTTAGTTATTAGTACGTACTATAATTCACTTTAATAAATATATTATAATAACTAGAATCTTAAAACAAAAATGTAAATAAGGTTTTAAGAAAATAAAGCTTTTTAATTTTTATTTTATACTCTTGTAAGGCCTGATCAGGCTCATTTGCAGTCGTCATTTTCCGCGACTTTTCTGGGAGTAGGAGGAATCACGCCTATTTATTATCTGGTGTCAGAGGTTAAATATACAAACATCAAAACCAACTTAAATTTCTTAAATTTTTACACGTGCAAATACGACCTACACCGCAGGCATCATCTAGAAATTCTTTCATCTAAGATTCTACGTGACGATTCTGCAACGAAACCATTGTCATAGTAAAGCGATTAGTTAGCAGGATTAGGCCCCTGTTTGTTTATACGCAGCATAGAGTGCTCGCAGGCGTGAACAAATTCATCTATTCCATCTATCTATACTAATATTATAAAGAGGAAAGATTGGATTGTTATTGTTCCTTATTGTTCACATAATTGTACTCACATTATTCTCTTTGTCTTCGCTGTCGGACGACTCTTTCCGATTTTTACATAATTCCCTCTGGCATCTGCAAAAGTAATAATTATGGGGTAACTATAAGTTAACCTGGACACCCAATCGTCATCGAATGCGTAGGCTATTTTTCAAATTAGTTTCTTCAACTTCTCAATTTTTGGCAATGTATGAAATTTTAAACGATCTTTCAGGAAGATCAAGAAGACACTCTTGGCAATGAGACCCAGGTCGCACTTGGATCGTCACTTGTCCTGCTCCGTTACTTCCGGAGCAGCTGTGACTAGCGACTATGAGCCCTAACCCCACAGTTCTAATATGTAATATCAGCTGCAGGCGACGCCGCAGCCCATGTCCGTCTTCACGCAGCCGCATAGCTTGGTGGAGCAGCTGTGACTAACGACTATGAGCCCTAAACTCACAGTTCTAATATGTAATATCACCTGCAGGCGACGCTTCAGCCCTTGTCCGTCTTCACGCAGCCGCATAGCTTGGTGGAGCAGCTGTGACTAGCGACTATGAGCCCTAACCCCACAGTTCTAAGATGTAATATCACCTGCAGGCGACGCTTCAGCCCTTGTCCGTCTTCACGCAGCCGCATAGCTTGGTGGAGCAGCTGTGACTAACGACTATGAGCCCTAAACTCACAGTTCTAATATGTAATATCACCTGCAGGCGACGCTTCAGCCCTTGTCCGTCTTCACGCAGCCGCATAGCTTGGTGGAGCAGCTGTGACTAGCGACTATGAGCCCTAACCCCACAGTTCTAAGATGTAATATCACCTGCAGGCGACGCTTCAGCCCTTGTCCGTCTTCACGCAGCCGCATAGCTTGGTGGAGCAGCTGTGACTAGCGACTATGAGCCCTAACCCCACAGTTCTAAGATGTAATATCACCTGCAGGCGACGCTTCAGCCCTTGTCCGTCTTCACGCAGCCGCATAGCTTGGTGGAGCAGCTGTGACTAGCGACTATGAGCCCTAACCCCACAGTTCTAATATGTAATATCACCTGCAGGCGACGCCGCAGCCCTTGTCCGTCTTCACGCAGCCGCATAGCTTGGTGGAGCAGCTGTGACTAGCGACTATGAGCCCTAACCCCACAGTTCTAATATGTAATATCACCTGCAGGCGACGCCGCAGCCCTTGTCCGTCTTCACGCAGCCGCATAGCTTGGTGGAGCAGCTGTGACTAGCGACTATGAGCCCTAACCCCACAGTTCTAATATGTAATATCACCTGCAGGCGACGCCGCAGCCCTTGTCCGTCTTCACGCAGCCGCATAGCTTGGTGGAGCAGCTCCCGCGGCAGGAGCAGTGCTGCGCGCCGTCCACGCTGCGCTTGGGCGCGCGAAACGATTGCGAGGTGGTGTCCGCCGCGTCCATTGTGAAGTTCATCGTGAGGCGAGAGCGTTGTGCCTGGAGATATTGTGAGATTAGCATTTCCTATATGACCTTGTCAAATCACTCGTAAGATAATTTCATTGTTTAAAATAAAAGAAAAAATGAAGCGATCCGATTTCGAGTCCCTTAACTTTACATTGCTTTAGAGTTTTTCGATGGGTGGATGGATAAATACTTATTCCTCGGGATAATTATCTTTTCGAATAATTCAAATGTTATATTAGTTCGAATATTCGAATACTGAAATTGCAATATTCGAATATTCGATTAAAATCAATAACACCAAACTCCGGGAGTGCCGCTTGCGGCTGCGTAGTGCATGCGCGTACGCACGTTGACGAGACTCAGAGGGTTCTGAGGGGGCCTACTCTGAAAAGGAAAATCGATGTTTCGGTTTCGTTGTCGTGCAAAATAATGTCTTCCTAGCCGTATTTCGACCACGGCAGCCAGTCTCATCGGAGACTAGCCAGATGCGGACATATTATAGTGCACAGGTATGTGCGCAAACACAGGTGTACTCTCTATTCCCTCTCTCATAATCCGATGGGACGGCAGACCGACACGACCGGGGAGAGGTTAAGCGCAGGACCAATGGCTGAACGTGCTTTCCGAGGCATGGGGGTGTAATACCACCAACTTCCTGACTCCGGGCTACAACTGTGATTTTTTCTTGCTAGAAAAACCCCCATAATAACTATGGGCCCTACCCAGGATTTGAACCCAGGACCTCAAATCACAATCACAATCCCTCTGGCCTTCACTGAAAATCAGCGCTGGGTGGACACATATGTGTGCATCCAGCACTACGCTGAGTGAAGGGCCATATTTGCCTTTAACGCTGCTACGCACAGAACAAATCTTTTTCTTTTTGTAACTATTTGGTAGTCTTAAGGTCAATTGTGTATAGTAGTTTTTAAGGTAAATAAAAATATTTTCTTTCTTTCTTTTTCTTTCAAATTCAGCGGTTGAACAAACTGACCGCTAGACCAACGAGGCAGTCATGTCGTGCAAAACCAACTTTTATGTCGCTTGCAATGCAACAGATCAGCGTTTGCACGATAACGAACCAGAAACTTCGCTTTCGTTTTTAAGTACGGACCTTGTCTATACGCCCCTGTCGCTGTGTTACTTACCGTGTCTATTTACTTGTTAATGTGTTAAATTTTATTGTAGACTAGCTTCTGCCCGCGGCTTCACACGCGTTGTTTCTAGGAAACGTTTTGAGGTTATTTCTATCCTATTCTATTTTTGAGGTTATGTCAAGTCACACTTGAATGCTATCGAACGGAATAAATAGTATCCTATGTCCGTCTCCTGGCTCTAAGCTACCTCCTCACCAATTGCCATCGATCAGGTATTCGCCGCCGGCGCGGCGGTGAGTACCTGGGGGCTTATTTTAATTTTCCACTACGTAATTGCTCGTTTCGTTTTGGCCAATGTTGGTACTCTAATCTAAAACACCGAATTAGAGTACCAATTTGCACAAAAAAAAATTAAAATAGGCCTCCTGATCGTTAACTACGTTTGCCGAGTCACTGTCTACACTAGCAGTCTGTTCGGACACACACCTGTATCCGCTTGAAGACCGGCGTAGCCTTCCAGTCGGGATCTTTGCTGAAGTCTTCGTTGTCGTCGTCGTCGCTATCCACGATCGGCTCTACGTGTTCCTTCAACTTCAGAGGTTCGAAGATCTCGGGTTTTGTTTTCTTTATCTTCAGCTTCTTGGTCGCGGCGGCGCGGAGTTGCTCCAACTCGTCTACTAGTTTTTTCTGTGGGATTTGAAGTTTAAATTTTGTATTATTAGTTTCTGATCGCGGCTTCGCACGCGTTGTTTCTATGGAAAAGTTTTCTATCCCATGGGATAGAAAGGGGTTTATGGGATGGGAGGAAAGTATGTTTGATCCCAGGATTAGAATTAACTGTATGCAGAATTTCAGCCCGATCCATTCAGTAGTTTTGGCGTGAAGAGGTAACAGACATCTAAACATCCAAGCTGTCATCTAGATAACGACCTCTGTGGCGCAGCGGGCGAAGGTCTGCCTGTGGCGCAGGAGGTTACGGGTTCGATTGGCGCATCTAGACAAATGTTTATATGATCTGTAGATATTTGTTCCGGGTGTGCCGGGTGTTTTCTAGGCATAGTCAATCACAGTCAAATAATTGAAACAAATTAGAACTAGTATTGAAAATATATACAATACTATGTAGCTTATGCCCGCGGCTTTGCAAGCGTATTTTCGGTTTAATAAGTAGCCTATTGTTTAAGTTAGGCTTTGCTCTAAACGTACGCCAAATTTCATATTGATCTATTCAGTAATTTTGGAGATCCCATTACAAAAATTTCACATTTCACTTTCGCATTTATAATATTAGTAGGATAATATATAATTCATTATGAATATAAGCGGGTTAACTACGAACCTAGATTGTGTTGGAAGGTGTTCTTCCAACACAAATAGGTTAGTAGTTAACCCGCTTACAATTATAATGAATTCGTCAAACTACGAAAGTTTTTATAGTAAAATAATATATTATATTAAATATAAATCTTTGTAATGTATTTGGCGTATCAGTTATCTACCTAGTAGCCATAACACAAGTTCTGTTTAGCTTGTTGCTAGATGATGCCGTGAGAGTTTTCCAGCATGATTTCTATTTATTTATTCTGTTTTTTTTTTATAATGGTCAAGCGTTTGGCCACCAACTCACTTAAAGTAAGTGAAGGTATTCGATGGCGAAGACGTAACGAACTAGACGCCTTTAACGCAGTGTGGGTTATGGCTTATTTATTGTCTGTATAAATGTTCACGAGCTATTTTCATGTATAAAAGTATCCCATAATGTCATCTAGGTCCAGAACTTCATGCTTCAGCCCAATGCGTTCAGCTGTATTGTCGTGAAATGTAACAATCATACAGAATACATGCATTCAGAATTTACAAAATTACTAATATTAGCGTGCAGTGTACCTATTAATCTTTATTTTTACGTCATGCGTCATAGCCTCGGTGGCGCAGTAGGCAGCGCGTAAGTCTCATAATCTTAAGGTCGTGAGTTCGATCCTCACCCGGGGCATATTTTTTGCATTTTTATTTTTCAGCATCTATTATCTGAAGCAATCTATTTCAGGAATCACGATGATTTACCAGATTACCGCGCAGAAAATGTAATTATGATAGAAAAACTTACATTTTCTTCCTCCACTGAATCAAGTTTCTCCTGCTGTATTTGCAGCACATTCTGCAGATGCTTGCAAGCAGAGTTATTATCGTCACCGCGGCTTATCATCACGCTTCTTTGTAACGCCACCAAAGACGCCAGCTGGGGGAAATAAATCAGTTTTTCAGATCACGACGCACCTTATTCATCACAGGATTCCACGAGGAATAAGTTTTTTTTCTCTCTCTTGTGACACAATTTATTATTTGAATAGGTTGTCGTAAATGGAATAGGTGTTGATAAAGCGAACATTATGTATATCTACCTTTTGCTCGCTCTGCAGTTTCACCATGGCGAGTTGTCGTTCCGACTCCAGCTTGCTGTTTTCAAACTCGACAACGAGTCTGTCGTGGGCTTCCTTTACTTCCTCATAACGCGCTTGGTAGCCTACAATAGAATAAAATGATTAACAACAACACTAGTCTCTAACTTAAGGCGTATATATACCCCGATACTAGCGCCACTACATATTTTATTTTATATTTACGTTATACAAAGGAATTATCAAAAAATCAGACCGCGCGTAGACGATATCTATCATAAGCTTTTTTTAAATGTATCTGTAATAGTTTTGTACTGTATTATTTAGGCAGATACTGGTTTCAAGAGTTTAGTTCCTATTGGTGGCCACCAAGCTCTCCAAACAAGGTTTTTGATTGAATAACACAAAACAAAACTATTACAGATACATTTAAAAAAGGCTTATGATAGGTATCGTCTACGCGCGGTCCGATTTTTTGATAATTCCTTTGTATATCGTAATGATAAAATAAAAAAATGTAGTGGCGCTACTATCGGGGTATATATTCGCCTTAACATATACATGGTGCCACGGAAAGGGTGTATTTAGCCGATAGAGGTGATTCTGGATATCAAGAGGGTCAACGTTTGTTCGACGATTTTGTGAATTTCAATTATTTAATTTTTTTGACAAATTTCATAAAGATCCATTCAGCCTTTTAGTAATAAAAGTATAACAAACAGGCACGAGTTTCTTAATAATATTATACTGCCCGCGGCTTCGCACGCATTTTCCAGCACATAAAGAAGATTTGTAATTACCCAGGATACAATTTATCTTCCTGTAAAATGTAGAAAGTCTTGAAAGGTAACATACAGTCAGAGATACGATTTCGCATTTATAATAATACAAGCTTCTGCCCGCGGCTTCGCACGCGTATTATACAGGTATTATACATAAGTAGCCTATTATCTATGTTAGGCTTTGGCTTTGGCTCTAAACGTACGCTAAATTTCATTTTGACTTGTTCAGTATATTTGGAGATCCTAGGTAACAAAAATTCAGATTTCACAAACTTTCGGCTTTATAATATTAGTAGGATAATACTAATACTTATGTTTAGAAAAATATAAGTTTTGATTGATATGAGAAAAAAATACCTTTTTCACTCTGGTTCTGCAGTTCTCGTTTGGAATCAACTAAGAGTTCGAAAAGGCACTTGAGAGCCACCTTAGCTTCCAGCATGGATTGAATGTTGTCCCATTGGGTGCGGGATTTGTTCTCTGAAATTAGTTTACATTTATGATGAAGATGTCCTCGCCGAATTTCAGCTACATCGGCCAGTCTTAACAGAGACTAGCCATGCGCGCAGGGCATATATTGCACAAGTGTCTGCGCAAACACAGGTGCACCCTCTATACCTTCACTTTCATAATCCGATGGGACGGCAGACATGACCGGGGAGAGGTCAGGCGCATTAGAGAATTAAAATAGGCCTTCTGCTGCTTTTCCTCTGGTAGGTTTCCGTTCCTCGGCTCTTACATCCTAGGGCTGAATTGGGGAGGTTAGTATTGTAATGTCGTGACCCCAGGGCACCTGCGTCATCATCATCATCAGCAGCCTGTTAGTCCACTGCTGAACATAGGTCTTTCCTAATGAGAGCCATAGCGTCCTGTCTTCAGCTTGCCGTATCCAGCATCTGCCAACAGTATTTCGCAGGTCGTCATCTCACCTGGCCGAAGGTTGTCCTACACTACGTTTCCCGAGTCGGGGTCTCCACTCAAGAACACGTTTACTGAAGCGGTTGTCGGTTCTTCGCGAGAAATGGCCGGCACACTGCCATTTCAGCTTGCTGATTCTTAGAGCCATGTGGATAACTTTGGTTCTCTGTCGGATGTATTCGTTACGAATCCTAACCTTCAGAGAAACTCCGAGCATACTTAGCTCTTTCCATAGCTCGCTGGGCGACTTCGAAATGGTGGGCACCTGAGTACTTAGCACCAATACTGCGATTGCCTGCCAAGCCTGGCGTACAATACTAACCCTGATCGGCAGTGAGTATCTTCTGCTGTAGATCCGATATTTGCGCCTTGCGTTCTGCGAGATTGTACTCCAATTCTGCAATCTTCTTTCTATTGATTGTGTCGTCGGCACTGTTGCGGAAGCTTTCGATCTGCTCCGTTATCAAAGCTCTGAAATAAAGACAATAACAATACAATTTTTTTTTATTACAAACCAAGAAATAAAACAATAGACAGGAAAAAAACAAATTATTGCTTAAAACCATGTTTTCATATTTATAATCGTGTTGAGGGTGACATTTTATAAGTTAGTGGAGTATGTGTTACATATTTTTGCCTTTGATTTGACTGTACCATAACCAAAAATATGATCGTGGATGGACCATATCGTATAATGCACATTCTATTGCATAATAATTGACCAAAGCTTGTTGGGTTATTAAATTCTTGTGAATAAAGAATCCAATAACCATTATGGCGCTACCCCGACCCAAATCAGCGCCACCACCTATTTTATTTAATTATTATGTTAAACGAAGGAATTTATAAAAATCGATTGGCCAGTTTCTGATTCCTATCATAAGCTTTTTTTTAATGCCTCTATAAATGTTTTACATACTCGTGCATAAGAAATCTGAAAAAGTGGGAATTTTGGGAAGTCGATATTATATGAAGTGTGAGTTTAAGTTAATGAATGTTATAAAAAGTACGTAAAATCAAGAACGTGGGAATTTTAGGAATTGTGAATAAAAGTAATTAGGACTCGTGTACCGAAAGGGCGCTGATTTGGGTCGGGGTAGCGCCTTATAAGCGTCTCTAATCTGTTCTTCACATTGTTAAGAAGGGGGACAGCGCGTACGCAGTCCCCACTACCAAAAATAACGCACCCGAGTTATCCACATTAGGGATAATCGCAGAGGTCAACCCAACCGCAGTGCAATGGAAGGGCCTCGCTCTGGGGGAACCGCCTTTGTGATCACGGTGTCCCCTGTGCCAGGTAAGTATGAATTCACAACGCTAGTGAGCGGAGGTCGTTCCGAGCCGTGCGTTCTCGTCAGCGCGATCTAGAGCCCGGTCACTTTTAGTAGCGACATCTAGTTAAGCGCGGGCTCCATTTGTTTGGGTGACGTCACTGGCGTGTGACGTCACCCACTAGCTATCGTGACCTTGGCCGCCTTTGTCAGAAGCCATCGCTTTCATTGTTCATGTGGGGAGCTCATTCAGAATAACGTTTGTGAGATAACTTTGGAGTAGATAAATTGTAGTGAAATAAAGTCAAATAAGTAAAATAATTTGAATATAAATTGGACTTTGGAATCAGGCTAACTATTTTTCAATCTGCGAATTAACTTCAAATAAAAGAACAGAGAAGCGATTCAGCAATACATTAGAAAAAAATACGCTAACATTAACTAAAAATAAGGATTTGCAAAAATAATAAGCGATTCGGATCATAAAATTAGCACAATTTCTCAAGCTCAATCCATAGACATAGCAGAGGCAGAGCAAGGTGAAGTGGCAATGGGCTGGCTATATCTCACGAAAAACCGACAACCGCTGGGGTAAACGTGTTTTTGAGTGGAGACCGCGACTCGGCAAGCGTAGTGTAGGGCAACCTCCGGCCAGGTGGGATGACGATCTGCGAACGACTGCAGGCAGATGGTGGATGCGACAAGACAGGGCGCTATGGCGCTCATTAAGGGAGGCCTATGTGCAGCAGTGGACTAATATAGGTGATGACAGATTGGAGGAAATGGGCACTTACGTTCAGGCTTTTGCTGACGATATAGTTTTGGTTTTCTCGGGACAAAGCATGCAAACACTAGAACTACAAGCGAATGATACACTTATTGAAGTTTATGAATGGGGAATAAGAAATAAATTAAAATTTGCGCCACATAAGACTAACAGTATGATTATAACTAATAAAAAGAAATATGAAACACCGGAATTAAAAATGGGAAATAAACCTATTCAATTAGTAAATGAAACGAAAATATTAGGATTAATTATAGATAAAAAATTAACTTTTAACGCCCACGTAACACATATTAGTAAGAAAGCAACAAATATATACAAACAATTAGCAAGAATGGCTAAAACAACATGGGGGCTAAGTCCTGAGGTAACCAAAACGATATACGCGGCGGTAATAGAGCCAACTGTCCTGTATGCAGCAAGTGTTTGGTCACCAGCCGCGAAGAAAGTTACCATTCAGAAAAAGCTAAACACCCTTACTAGAGGATTCGCACAAAAAATATGCAAATCGTACAGAACAGTATCCTTGAACGCAGCCCTAGTCCTGTCCGGGCTTTTGCCACTTGACATACGCATCAATGAAGTGACTAAGTTGTACGAAGCCAAAAGGGGAAAACCAATGGAAGAAATTTTGATGGATAGAGAAATGGAAGATAAGATATGTTTCTTGGAAGCGCCTCATCCTGCAGAAGATATAGAAATATGTTACAAATGTTTGGATAACATGAATACGGAAACATTACTAGAAAATGAAATAACAGACGACGAAATAAAGATATTTACTGATGGAAGTAAAATAGAAGGGAAGGTGGGAGCTGCAATGTCATGCTGGGAAAAAAAAGAAGAAATTAAATCAATGAAATTTAAGCTAGAAAATGTATGTACTGTATTTCAGGCAGAAATGTATTCGCTGTATAGAGCATTAAAATGGGTTAATACTTATAATAAAAATGATAAATTTACAATACTAAGCGACTCCAGATCATCCCTAGACCTAATCAGAAATAGAGCAACATTTCATCCCTTAGCATTTGCAATCAGAAGAGAAATCAAAGAAATTATAAACAAGGGAAAAGAAATAAGATTATTTTGGGTTAAAGCACATGTAGGCATAGAAGGTAATGAAAGAGCAGATGAGTTAGCAAAAGACGCGGCACTAAAAAAGAGAACACGCGCAGACTATGATAAATGTCCGGATTCATATATTAAAAGATATTTGAGAAAAGAAAGTATTGAAGAACTACAAAGACGATACGATGAAAGCAAGACAGCAGAAACAACAAAAATATTTTTTCCAAATTTAGTTAAAGCTATATATATATGTATTTTAAAGAAAATTAAAATCAATTTTAAAATAACACAACTTTTAACTGGTCATGGGGGCTTTGCACATTACCTAAATAGATTTAAATGTAAATATGCTTCTGGATCGTACATACCAGCAGGATGTATGTGCGATCCGGATGTAAACGAAACTATAGTACACCTCATACTGGACTGCCCGAGGTATTGTTTACGTAGATACGAACTAGAAATGAAAATAGATAGACAACTCAAAAAAGAAATTTTAAACGAAATACTAGACGATAAAAACACAAGAACAACTTTTTTGGAATTTTGCGTTTGCGTCGTGGAGGACGCTATTAAAAGAAACAAGTAGAGTAGGTAATAGTAAGTATGTATTTTGATTTGAATGTTAGAAATAGCAAGATAGAATCATTTATTGTTTAACAGATATGTTTTATTAATGTCTTGGACAAATCGCGAGTAGTCATAATAAACATACTTTAAATCTACACAACACATAACTTGGCGACAGACTCGGTTATTATAATAATTATATGTATACTTATAGAATATATAAATGTTAGAAGTTACAAGACTAAGAAACCTATTTATATAATATATTATCGAATATATTCCATATAAATAGAATATTATGTAACATGAAAGTAGAAAAAAAAAAAAAAAAAAAAAAACAATAGGTCTAACTAACATAAGAAACTATCATGAGCGCAATATATATTAATGATTATATATTGCCCGCATGAAAATAACTATACCAATGTAAATATTCAGTTGTAAATGTAATTTTTTGTAGTGTGGTTTGTGTATATTTAATAATATTAGTTTTTATATTTAAGTTATATTTAAGCAAACATATGTATATCAAAGAGGAAAGAAAAAAAAAAAAATGACAAAAAAAAAATAATAATAATGATAATAGACAAAACAAAAAAGACAAAAGAAAAGAAAAATATGAAAAAAGAAAGAAGAAGAATAAGAGATCATAACATAACTTATGTATGTATAACAAAACGACGACACGACCAGACGCGAAGTTGCACTGATCGCTTACGTATTAAATTAAACAGCTGGCTTAAGCAAAATGTTAGCCTTAAAAACGTCTCCGATCCATATCGGAGGGACTAAAGGCGGAACAAACAAAAAAATTAAAAAAAAAAAATATAGGTGATGATAAATCTATATACAGACCGTTTAAATGTCGGATTAACGTACTAGTTCGACATAATTTCACCCAAGTATCCATTAAGATCTGCACTCGTTTAATTTATTACAATAAATCTGTGAATATAGATTGAGCAGGTTTGAATTAATTTACTGCTAATTTTTGCAACTCACTAGGAGCTTTGGTGTACATAATACATTGCCCTTTAAAAGATACATTTATTTTGTGTAGCCTAGTTGCGGGCACAGCGAGTTTATGTTTATTTCTGGTATTACAATTGTTTCTCGCAATTTTTAGGAAACCGATTTATATTTCTATAGTGTACAATAAGTTTTCATAAATACATTGACATGGTACTGTCATTATGTTTATTTCTTTGAATTTTCACATTTCACGTAGAGATTCTCTGGGACCAATATTATAGATAGCTCGAAGAGCCCTCTTCTGCAGCACAAATACGCTGTTAATATCCGCAGCGCAGCGTTCCCCCACAGCAGTATACCTAAGACATAATACTATGGAAGTAGCTGAAATAAACAAGTCTAGATGTATCCACGTCTGTAAGATGACGGATTTTTTTTGACTGCATACGCTATTTGAATAGCATAACCTAAAAGATTTATATTATTCCAAAACTAATTTATATCCATTTCGTGAAGCAGCAAAAAACAATTAATAAGAACGGTTGGGAATGACTTAACTAAACTAGGGCATGCGGAATACGGTTTTGTCCGATTCCAAGCCGTTGTCTTGTCGTAGGTGTGCAACACGTTTGGATTGGTCATTTTGTATCACCCCCCTGAACGGATCGGGATGAAATTTTGCATACAAGTTATTCTTATCCTGGACTTAATTAAACAAAGGCTACTTTTAATCCCATAAATCAGTTCCCATGGGATATAAATATCCACCTTTACATGTTTCCATAGAAACAGCGCGTGCGAAGCCACGGGCATAAACTAGTGGGTTAATAATTTCCTTGGTTGGATCATCGTTAAATAACGGTATCACAGGAAGGAGAGACAGTATAATTCTGAGGGCCGATCCCGGCGGCACTGCAATGCCGGGCCGACCCGTGACGGGAGTGGAGCGAGCCCCGCACATCCCGTCGCTTGACAAAAATCAGTTTAATATACTGGTCCCTCAGTGAGGGAACTTTCAGATATTAAGCTGAAAAGAACAGATACTACACTTTGATCTTAGCCAAAAGGCCGAGAAGCGATACTGAACAAAATGTATGGGACGGAGGTCGTTCCGAGCCGTGCGTTCTCGTCAGCGCGATCTAGAGCTCGTTCACTTTTAGTAGCGACATCTAGTTATGCACAGGCTGGATTTGTTTGGGTGACGTCACTGGGGTGTGACGTCACCAGCTATCGTGACTTGATAAAGTGACGAACTAATCGGGCTCTCTCTACCGAGTCCCTATATTTAATCATAGCAAATTTTCATGTAGCAGTTTGTATTATTTTAAGATGAGTCAATGATGCCAATTTACGAGTAAGACTGGGGTTTTAAATGAGAAAGAACTGACTGAGATATCAAGAAATCTCTGGAGCTACGAGGCTGAAATTTTGTATACAGGTTTCTTTTAGGACGTAAGCGCAGACTAATAACAGATTTTTTTGGATATTCACATTCTGATGGGTTAGATCTTATGCAAGTTATAGGTTTTTGAAATACCCGAAACTGCAAGAAGATTAATTAATTTTTTTTCGAGACGATTTTTACTTAGGCGATGATAGTTTGCATGGAAACAAACATTATTTGGGGTATTTATAGTCAAATACGCGTGCGAACACGCGGCCGGGTCAGCTAGTACAATAATAATGCTGGACAATGACCACACACTGCATTATCTAGCTCCAAAGTAAGCAGAGGTTAAGTTGTTTTCTAATTTTCAAATTCAACTTTACCAATATTGAAATAGAGTAGGTAATTTAATTATTAGCGACACATATTTTAGAAAAAGAAGTCACATACACAACGTACAACATGTCCAGTAGTTCAATGCAAAGTTCCAATGGAAGAAAATTGTACAGTGCATTCCAGAACATACATCACGGTCTGGTGCAAATAATAACAATGGTTTAATTAAATTAAACTAACTAATAATTACGGATATATAAGCTTAGACCGAAGTCAAAGCATTCAAAAACAGTCATTAGACTCATTTGAGTGTTCCCCTCCACGGAAATCTTTAGTAAAAGGCGAAAGATTTGTACGTGTTGAAGGGAAACCAGAGTGACGAAGCAACGATTCATACAATCGAGTCACCAAATGCCGTGCGTTCTCGTCAGCGCGATCTAGAGCTCGTACACGTTTACTAGCGACATCTAGTTATGCACGGGCTGGATTTGTTTGGGTGACGTCACCAGCTATCACGGTAGCTGGTGACGTCACCCAAACAAACACGACGTGTACTTCTATTATGCTATGGCGTAGGCTATGGCACACGTTCTGCCGAACACAGGATTTTCGGCCAATAAACAATATGCATAGAAACAGAGCTTATAAGAAACCATCAATAAAACCACACGAGGCGTACTAGCAGGTTGGGCTCAGGGCGTTATTTATTTATTAGAACTAAGTTACTTATGTCCTTCTTATGTAATTACTAGCTTCTGTCCGCGGCTTCGCACGCGTTTTCAGTACCTAGCCTATGCTCGTCCCCGGGATACTGTCTATCTCCCTGCTAAATTTCATAAAGATGCGTTCAGCCGTTTAGGCATGAAAAGGTGACAGATAGACATAATTAATTTCGCTTTTGTAATAAGTATGGATGTAATTTGAAATATCTAGAAAGGAAATAAAACACTGTCTCTAGACTTTATAACAAAGTAATATGCTACCAGATGGGATGCTTTAGCATCACCTAGCGGTCCTGGCAACCTCATGCTTAGAAAACCCACTATACGATGGAACTCGCCTTTAGAACCATTACCATCATCATCATCCATAGCCAGATTTTACCCACTGCTGGGTATAGGTCTCCTGAAGTTTGTGCCATCCACTACTTTAGAACCATAATAAGTTTTAATATGTTAAAAACCAATTTTTATCACAAGCTTTTAATGCACTGTCATCCAAACTAAACGTGTATACAAAATTTCAGCTCAAATGGTTGAAGATATCTGCTTCAAACTTGAGTTTCAAGATTCCACCCGTACAAACATAGTTACATACATTGAAAGTTAAATAAAAGCTTGTAAAATCATGCTGCAACGATCGTGAAACAGTTCTATTTTGATTATAAATTCTACCTTACCTACCCACTTGTACGGTTTGCATACCAACAGCGCTGCATGTTCCCGCGGGTCAGCACTTTACGTTAAGACGTGTTTTAACGGCTAATTAGAGCCAGTCGCAAACAACTGTCCTTAGGTCAACACGTCACGGCGTACACTCGCGACCATTAACTTTACTTGAAACTTACGTACGATTAAACCGTGAAACTTAGCAAACTCTTTTAACTTACAACTCTACCAACAACTTTAGGATTGTAGGGGGCACACTACGCATAGGTTGGTACTTAAAGTTTTTTAAATCACAGAACTAATGAGGAGAAATTACCTGTTTTAACGGCTAATTAGAGCCAGTCGCAAACAACTGTCCTTAGGGCAACACGTCACGGCGTACAATCGCGACCATTAACTTTACTTTAAACTTACGTACGATTAAACCGTGAAACTTAGCAAACTCTTTTAACTTACAACTCTACCAACAACTTTAGGATTGTAGGGGGCACACTACGCATAGGTTGGTAAAGTTTTTTAAATCACAAAACTAATGAGGAGAAATTACCTGTTTTAACGGCTAATTAGAGCCAGTCGCAAACAACTGTCCTTAGGGCAACACGTCACGGCGTACACTCGCGACCATTAACTTACTTGAAACTTACGTACGATTAAACCGTGAAACTTAGCAAACTCTTTTAACTTACAACTCTACCAACAACTTATAGGATTGTAGGGGGCACACTACGCATAGGTTGGTACTTAAAGTTTTTTAAATCACAGAACGAATGAGGAGAAATTACCTGTTTTAACGGCTAATTAGAGCCAGTCGCAAACAACTGTCCTTAGGGCAACACGTCACGGCGTACACTCGCGACCATTAACTTTACTTGAAACTTACGTACGATTAAACCGTGAAACTTAGCAAACTCTTTTAACTTACAACTCTACCAACAACTTATAGGATTGTAGGGGGCACACTACCTCGCCGGCCATGTATCGGAGGAAGAGGGAACGCCAGTCGGGCCGCGGATGTTTAAATGTTCCCGTGGTTCGGCGAAAATGGCGAGGTTTCAGTGGGTATTACGTCCTTCTCAGGGCGTCGAGTCCCACATAATTATGGTCCCCCCAAGACCAGTTTATTCGTGAACGAATTTCCTCGAATAGAAAAAAAAAAATGGGCACACTACGCATAGGTTGGTAAAGTTTTTTAAATCACAGAACTAATGAGGAGAAATTACCTGTTTTAACGGCTAATTAGAGCCAGTCGCAAACAACTGTCCTTAGGGCAACACGTCACGGCGTACAATCGCGACCATTAACTTACAACTCTACCAACAACTTATAGGATTGTAGGGGGCACACTACGCATAGGTTGGTAAAGTTTTTAAATCACAGAACTAATGAGGAGAAATTACCTGTTTTAACGGCTAATTAGAGCCAGTCGCAAACAACTGTCCTTAGGGCAACACGTCACGGCGTACAATCGCGACCATTAACTTACAACTCTACCAACAACTTATAGGATTGTAGGGGGCACACTACGCATAGGTTGGTAAAGTTTTTAAATCACAGAACTAATGAGGAGAAATTACCTGTTTTCACGGCTAATTAGAGCCAGTCGCAAACAACTGTCCTTAGGGCAACACGTCACGGCGTACAATCGCGACCATTAACTTACAACTCTACCAACAACTTATAGGATTGTAGGGGGCACACTACGCATAGGTTGGTAAAGTTTTTAAATCACAGAACTAATGAGGAGAAATTACCTGTTTTAACGGCTAATTAGAGCCAGTCGCAAACAACTGTCCTTAGGGCAACACGTCACGGCGTACAATCGCGACCATTAACTTACTACTCTACCAACAACTTATAGGATTGTAGGGGGCACACTACGCATAGGTTGGTAAAGTTTTTAAATCACAGAACTAATGAGGAGAAATTACCTTTAGTTCTGTCAGCAGAACTACTCAACAGAACAGGTGGGAATAGTAGAGATAAAAGTCAGGTGTAAAGCATAGTCTTTTAAGTCACCGAACTAATGGGAAAAAATCCCGGTAGTTCTGTCAACATAACTACTCAACAGAACAGGTGGGAGTAAGCGCACCCTACACCACTGGAGTTAAGATTTGACAGAGTTTGCCAAGATTAGGCCATATAAATCCGGGTTGGTCGCTTGCAAGATGGGTAGACAAAATCGGTAGCTCCCTCATACACAAAACGCCCGTGCTTATAGGTATATTTTTGTTTTTGTAACCGGTGAGAAAACTTATTTTCATAATTTATTTACAGTTCACTAATGAAATCGTCAATTGCAGGCCGTACTTGAATGCGATAAGCTCAGAACAGAGTCTGGCACAAGCGATTGGAGACCTAATACCCAGCAGTGGGCGAACCTGGGCTGAAATAATGATCTTACCTGTACTCCATAAGTTCTTCCAACGACTTCTCCGCCTCTACGATGCTGAGGTGCACTTCCAGCTCTTGCTCGATGTATTGTTGGATGGCGCCCGCCTTCACGCTGCCCTTGGCGTTGCGTTTCATGTGGGTTTGCTTCTGGCGATCCAGCGCCTCCTGAGATACGGAAATCAGAATGTTAGCAGATAGTATCAGTGCTATGACAGTTCCATATATTACCTAGAGATACTCTTCTAATAAGAAAACTATTCTACGAGGGTCCTTCCAGGTTCCTGAGTGTGCTTTTTTAAACAGAGACTTCTCTATTGTCTACTACACTTGCGAGCTTTAAAATGGAACCGCTTTCATCGCGAGTTGATCAAAACAATTTTTTTACAATTTATGTACAATGAACTATAGATTGTGGAATATCATTTGAAAGGTAATTTTGTTACCTTTCAAGTGATATCAAGAAGATTTAAAATTAATTAAATTGGCTACCAAAATTTTGGGAATTATTGCAATATTGCAATAAATCCTGCGTAAGGGAAAACATAACTTAACTCATAGTTCACTGCAAAGAAATTGTAAAAATTAGTCTTGAACAACGCTTGAAGCGATTCCAGTTTAAAGCTCGCAAGTGTAGTTTATGCCCGCGACTTCGCACGCGTTGTTTCTATGCACGTTTAAAGGTGATTTCTATCCTATGGGAACTGATTTATGGGATAAAAAGTAGCCTACGTTTCGAGTCCAGGATTAGAATTACCTGTATGCAAAATTTCAGCCCGATCCGTTCAGTAGTTTTGGCGTGAAGAGTTAACAAACATCCATCCATCTAGACATCCATCCAAACTTTCGCATTTATAATATTAGTGTGATATGATGTGATGTGATGTGATATGGGGAGTCGGTCGTCCCATCGGATTATGAGAGTGAGGAAATAGAGAGTGCACCTGTGTTTGTGCACTGAACCTAGTACCTTAAATTTGTGAGGAAATAGAGAGTGCACCTGTGTTTTTGCACTGAACCTAGTACCTTAAATTTTATATTTTTAAATTATGATTTTTATTATATTTTGCTTTTTTAGAAATGGATCTTGTGTCTGCAATAAAGAATTATTATTATTATTTTTTTTACAAGTCTGTTTTTCTCGGAATATTCCGGTGATTTATGAAGCTCACGGGCCTAATCCAAGTGAGTATCACTTTATAATTGTGTTGCATTTTGGTCGTCCTGCAAGAATTATTATTATTATTATTATATGTCCTGCGCATCTGGCTAGTCTCCGATGAGACTGGCCGTGGTCGAAATTCGGCTAGGAGGACATTATTAATATTATTTACCAGCTCTCGGGTCAGCGTCGCTTTGACCAGACGCTCAGATAAGATTTTGAAGCCCCAGAGAGCCTCGGTATTGCAAATTAGAATTGCTTATCTCAACAGCTAGTACCTATGTCATTCATGATAACAAAAACATACCTACATGAATAATTAAGAATAGAGAACCTCCCCCTATTCTGAAGTCGGTTAAAAAGCATGGCAATCTACATATTTGATCCAGTTTAAATAACATATCATGAACAAGATTAAACTACCTAAGGTAAGTTCACCAAATAAGGCCTACCTTAATTTTTTTATTACGTAACTAGCAGGTTTATAGTAAAAATGAACTGGTAATTTGAAATACTTATATTTATTTATTAGACTTTGTAATAAATGAAATAAAATTGCTTTAGAAACAAGAATTAGCTTCGGCCACTTAGGAAACCAAAGGTTCGAAATCAGTTTATAGACAACAGAATTAGCTTTCTTTTTTGGAAACCTGGTTTCGAAAGATCTTATTAGGACATAGGCTTTATTTGGACCTTACATGAATAATGATAAGGTTTAATTTAAACAAAGGCTAATGGAAATTAATTATTTCATTGACCTGGAAACCGTTTAATATGTTTTTTATGACTTAAAATTTTACTTCAATGATCTGTTTTTATTTTAATTTTACTTAGGTAAATATCTACCTACTTCTCGTAAAATAAACTACTGATGCTACCTTCTTCAAATTCATAAGACAAAAATGGGATCAAGTATGAACTAAGCGGGGCAACATGCAGTTATCTTCGATCCCATTCTTTATATAAATGACTTATAATTCTGGTAAACTGCCTCCAATAAAAATGCATGAGTAGGTTAGTATTATCTTGAAAAACTTAATAAATAGTAGGGTAGGGCGGGGCTAGTTGAGCAATTTTTCACTTGAGCGAATAAAGCTCCTCAACGATAACTCTCAATGGGTTGCTAAGCAACCTGATGGATTAGTAATTTATCCCTTTGCAAAGTGTCATCCTTCCTGTTTCTATCCGACAAGCTAAATCTCTTGCTATCTTCAAAAGTATGGTTCATCAACACTATCTGTCTACTCCTGATAAGGTCTTCCTAATATTATTTTTATATTTGGTTAACTATTCCTATTTTCTGTGCCTTTTTGCTCTCTTTTTAAAAATTATTGCATTTCTGTTTTATAAAGTACCTACTTGTTTGTGTCTTCATCCATTACGCAACCGTCAGCTTAAATACGTGCCGATCCTATCCATACAAAGGTTGCCTGGAAGAGATCGCTATTAGCGATAAGGCCGCCGATTGTGCCACACTAGATATAGTCAGTATTAAGTTCATTTTTAATTGTTTTATTTATTGATTTTAGAAATAATCTATCTATCTATCTAAATCTTTTTATAAAATACATTTTTTACATTTAAAATAAAATATTATAAAACTATTCTACAGTAAAAAATATATGAAAACGGTGAATGATCGGCCGCGAAGCTAGGTTCAAGCGGCCGACTAGGGCTGAAGAGAAAGGGTATTAGAAAAATTATTATTATTATTATTGCAACAGTCCAAGGACAAGCCGGTATTTACTTATATTGAACTACCAATACACTATACACTAGTAGTGAGCGTTGAATCAACGAACTGTTATAAAAAACAGCTTTTCTACATTTAACGAATCAACCGTTTTCTCTTTTCCGCGAAACAGGTTGATTCAATCAACTTATTATTTCATTACACGACATACTATGACGTTGACATACAATCTCGTTCGTTGACGGACGAGTTACATGGAAGATTCAACTTTAAAAACACCTTACGAACGAACACCATCCGAAAATGAACGAACGAGCTTCGAACCGCTAGGTAAAAGTAAAACACGTAGTACTCGAGCGAGCGAGACGCCGCAGTAGTCGACAGCTTAAGTTTGTTGGAGAGTGAAAGAAATGAATGTATGTTTGTTCATTCCGGGGGCTAAGCGCTCCATGCGCCGCGCGCCGGCCTTCTGACTGACCAAGAAAAACAGGGAAATTGTTTTCATTCGTTTTATTAGTTTGTTTATGTGACACGTTGAGGTCAACGCTTGTTTTGCGCGCAAGTTTAATAATTATTTTATTATGTATTAGGTAGTGAAAGTTAGTGATAATTTAGGATCTTTATGGCAAATAAGGACAGTGTTTTATTGTAAATAAATAATACTAAGTAGTTCAAATATAAATAAAGTTAAAAACAATTTGCAAAATGCCGGAATGACAAGGCACTACAGTTTACGTTTCGACAACCCAGTTAAAACGTCAACAGGTTTTGCCACAAGTTGACCGTTTCAGACGTTAACGCGTCAACACTACTAGTGCAATACAGTTAACGTTTCGACAAACCTGTTAAAAACGTCAACCGGTTTTTTAACCGGTTGACCGTTTATAGAAAACGGTTTCGTTTCGTTAACGCAAAAACAGTCAACGACCCACAACTACTATACACAAATTACAAGCACAACAAGACGTCACAACAGCAGTCGTTCTGTAGTTCCACTAAACACTCAATAGATGTCGCTGCTAAAAGTGACCGAGCGCTAGATCGCGCTAACGAAGCGTTTCACGAAAAAGGTCTGGCGAGAACCATAACTTTGCTCTTCAGAATATCAGTAAAATGATATTCGATCCCACTTCTGATTTTATGTATTTTTGATAGACACCTGTTTGAGGTTGTCTTAATAATTAAATGTCTGTTTGCAAATAAGGTTCTGAGAGGGACTATTATATTGCATCAATAAATACTTAATACTTTGACATACCTACCCTTAATTAATTAATTTATTATTTATTTCATTTAATTTTCTGTCATGTCTGTCTGTTTTTTTAGCTTTGTACCTTATGGTGTTTCCTGTAACGAAATACCGATACATGTAATTATTAAAGTACTATTTTAATAATTATAACCAATAAACATAGAATGTAACGACATCAAGTGTACCTACGATGGAATAAATACAAATAAATAAAATTATACAGAAACTAGACGATCGCCTCGCGGTTTCGCCCGCGTAGTTCCCGTTCCCGTGGGAATTCCGGGATAAAATATAGCCTATGTCACTCCCTGAAAAGTAAGCTTCCTAACGGCGAAAGAATTTTTGAAATCAGTCGAGTAGTTTCGGAGCCTATTCAATACAAACAAACAAACAATCAAATCTTTCTTCTTTATACTATTAGTATAAAGATGGTATGGGGAGACCCATCACCAGGAGAGAGGAAAACATTCTTAATAACAAAATCCTAAATATTTTTGTATCTAAAGTTTTGGCACTAGCTAGACAATCGGATTTTGATATATTTATTTTTTAGACAACATACCTTGTCTCAATTCGCAACATACTCCTCCACCTTCGGTACATGCCACATACAGCGTGTAGCGACTATATCTTAGCGACGGCGGCGGTCGCTCGCTTGCGATCCACGTTCTTGAGACGAAGCATTGCTCCTATGACAACAACTTACCTTGAGCCTCTTGTTAACAGCGCGAAGAATGGTCCTCTGACTATTAGTGACAACAACTTACCTTGAGCCTCTTGTTAACAGCGCGAAGCATTGGTCCTGTGACTATTAGTGTTAGCTTATTTAATATTAATGTTGTGATTTTAGATGCCTCGTGTACATTTTTATATTAATTTATGATAATAAGTTGCTGAATTTACTTTGTAATAATGATTAGAGCGGAAACTCTATAAAAATAGAATGTTGGCTTGTTAAATCTACCTTAAAATTATGTTTATTTTTTGTTTATATTTTTATAATAGTTTCAGAATTTCTAAAGTGATTTTCATAATTTTGTCATTATTTCGTAGCTCAAACGACTACTGACCATTGCATTTTAAAAATTAGTCAGCTGAAAGCTTCGGTTATAACGGTCTTTTTTGGCTATCGAGCGTTTGGACAGTGGGGGCACTGGTTGTTGAGCTACGGAACAAGAAGGTTGTCTTGGATCCGATATTGTAGCTTTGTGAAATTATAAAAAAGTGAATTGATATCTCGGACGTTTTTAATTCCCTGGCAAGTTGGAGTTATCATTAGTGACAACAACTTACCTTGAATCTCTTGTTAACAGCGCGAAGCATTGCTCCTCTGACTTTTAGTGACAACAACTTACCTTGAATCTCTTGTTAACAGCGCGAACCACTGCTCCTCTGACTATTAGTGACAACAACTTACCTTGAGCCTCTTGTTAACAGCGACAGCCTCCTCCATCTTCCGTTTAAGCACGTTCTGTTGTTTAGAGTGTAGCGATTCCATCTTGGCCATGGCGGTCGCCCGCTTGCGATCCTCATTCTTGAGCCGAAGCATCGCGCGCTCGTTGTCTGCCTTCCATTTACGGAACTTCTCGCTTTCTTCGCGCATTTGTTTTATTATTTTCACCTGGGGATAAAACAAAATAATGTCACGAAAATATAAAAAGCTATGTACGTATCTGCATACACCACAGGGATAATGGATAATTAAAATTATGTGACTTAGTCTATAATCAAATCTTTGGAACTCACCGGGCTTAGCATTAACATCCTAGACAAGGTTTCACGTAGGGTAGAATCACAACCTACCTATAATGCATACAGTCGTTCGACGAAGGCGTTTTGACAGGGCAATCGTGCGGGGGGCGGGACGCTCCCGAGTTACTATGGTGGTGATGTATGCAACTCGGGAGCGTCCCTCTCCCGTCCCGTCCTTTGCCCTCCGCACGATTGCCCTGTCAAATCCACGTCAAAATGCCTTCGTCGAACGACTGTATGCGGTAGTAGGTAGGCTGTGGTAGAATACGTATATAATATAGAAGACAAAAATGACAGAATTGTCATCGAATGCGTAAAATAGTATAGAAGAAATCATTGATTTTTCTTCAACTTCAATAGTTTACATTTCTAATGCATTTTTCTCTATTTAAGGCGAGGATTCCCGAGATGCGATGATTGCGAGTACTGAGCAAGACGGTGCGCAAGCAGCCGAGCACGATTTTGTAGGTATTTAGGTGTTTTGAAAAATATTTGAATGGCATATAAAAATATTTTCTAGTGATGCACTACGTAATAACGTTTGCAATGTTTTGGTATACATTTTATGTCATGTTATTGATTTTTCTATCCACACTGATCATTCAAAGTTTCATTTAGAGGTAACTTTGTAATTTTTGTCGATCGGGTGAAATATCACCAATCATGTTTTTTTCTAGTGATGCACTAGAAAATATCTTCAGCTATAATATGTATGAATTTCAAAACTATGGGCCTTATAGTTATTGAGGTACGTACAGTTAAAAATCCCGAAATCCGGGAATCCTCGCCTTAAGCCTTGACAAAACTTGTCTAGGCTGTCCATAGTGTCCATGCTAGTGGGACTGTTCCGATTTAAATAACTAGTTCACTGATATCTATATATACTAGCTGCGCCCCGCGGCTTCGCACGCGTTGTTTCTATGGAAACGTTAAAAGGTGATTTCTATCCCATGAGAACTGATTTATGGGATAAAAAGTAGCCTATGTTTTATTCTAGGCCCAGAACTATCTGTATGCAAAATTTCAGCCCGATCTGTTCAGTAGTTTTGGCGTGAAGAGGTAACAAACATCCATCCATCTATCCATCCAAACTTTCACATTTATAATATTAGTGTGATGTGATATACAGGGTGTAAGGTTAAACAGTCTTATCCTTGAAACCAGAAGTTCAGAATCATGAGCAGAGTCCAAAACCGATGAAAAAACTAAACTTTTTTTTTAATATAATTTTGAAAAAAATATCCTCATACATCATAAAAGCATTTCACCCTACATTTATACCTACGCCGCCCGCTTTGTCGGTTTCGAACAAAGACCCGCTCGCGCGCCGACATAAAGGCGCCGCCTACATACCTACGCCGCGTTCGCGCCGCTCGCCTGCTTTGTCGGTTCAAACAAAGACGCCGCCGCTCGCGCGCTCGTCAGTCGCGGCCCGTCTGCTAGGTAGTGAGCACGTCACGACGCGTTCCGTGCTAATTTGTGATGTGCCGATTTGTTCGCGTATTGTGTTAAGTAGAGAAGTGACGATGTCGTTCACAAATGAACAGTGGACTGAAATGGTGCGACTTTATGCCATCGCTGGTGACAACATGAACTTGGCTCGTACGATGTACGCAGAGCGGTTCCCAGAACAACGTGTGCCAAGCCGGCAAACGATCCTAGCGGCTACACAAAGGCTACGTGCCTACGGCCAGTTCACCGTGCCTAGTCATGCACAAGCCATGAAAACATTTTATGCCTAATGTGAGTAAATCAAACTGTACATAAAGCTGTAAATTTTAATTGAATTGTACATAAAACTTGATTGATGATGAACTTCTTAAATACGCCAAAAGTACCTACCTACTTTAGCCTACTTACTGGCAAATGTGTTAGAGTAGCTACTTTTGCCTGTCCTAAGCCAGGAAAAGTATGAAGGGAAAGTACCATCACAAGTTGTAGGTACCTACGATTCGATACCTACACCACCGGCCGGCTACAGGCGAGAGCGGGCGGCGCGGTGTGATAAGGTCACTAGGGTGTCCATAAAATCACGTAGGACAGCAGAGAAATGAATTATGAAATTCCATCGAAACTAATTGACTTTTATTTTTAAAAATAACTTGTATCGTCTTATTTTAGGGGTGTACATACGTGGTTTCAAGGATAAGACTGTTTACGCTTACACCCTGTATAGCTACGTTACCTAACCCTAAATGCTACGGAACGTGTTATCCAGGTTCCACGGGAACGAGACTGCATGCAGAAGGTATTGGTCAATATGATTTGGGCATTAAATAGATGTACGGAAACATTAAGGCGAATAGTAGGGTGGATAGTGGCGCCACTACATATTTAATTTAATGATTAAGTTATACAAAGGAATTATCAAAAAATCGGACCGCTGGTAGACGATACCTATCACAAGCTTTTGGAAACATTAAGGCGAATAGTAGGGTGGATAGTGGCGCCACTACATATTTAATTTAATGATTAAGTTATACAAAGGAATTATCAAAAAATCGGACCGCTGCTGGTAGACGATACCTATCACAAGCTTTTATTTAATGTATCTGTAATAGTTTTGTTTTGTGTTATTCAATCAAAAACCTTGTTTGGAGAGCTTGGTGGCCACCAATAGGAACTAAACTTTTGAAACAAGTATCTGCCTAAATAATACAGTACAAAACTATTAAAGATACATTTAAAAAAAACTTATGATAGATATCGTCTACGCGCGGTCCGATTTTTTGATAATTCCTTTGTATAACGTAATTATAAAATTAAATATGTAGTGGCGCCACTATCCACCCTACTATTCGCCTTAATATTGCTCTCTTCGGTCGTTTTGGAGATCTTAGGTACCTAACAAACACGTTCACATCTTCATAAACTTTCGCTTTTGTTAAGAACTACTTTCTACCCGCGACTTCGCACGCGTTATTTTTATGGAAACGTTCAAGGTTCTTCGATCCGTGTACAGAACTGATTTATGGGATAATAAAACGTCAAGTGCGAGTCGGACTTGCGCACTAAGGATTCTGTATAATTGTAAGACCTTGTTTCTCGCCAAATATCATGATTCTAGATCACCGGGAAGACGCTCTAGGTTTTGGTCCCTGGCGAGAATCAAGTTTTGACGTGACAACGTCTTATAATTCGATAGAGCCGGCTGCACGACGAAAAAACATGACGTCATGCGGCGTTACCTCGCTCTGAGGCGTTCCATGTAAGGCTTGAAGTGCAAGCGAGAGCGCTCGACATCCGTCTCTCTCCTACTTGAGTGAGCGATGCGTCTGCGTTGTCACGTTCAACTATCGTCAGTAAACCGACTTTACAGACAACCAATTTTTTTTTTGCAAACAAACTACAAATTTACGGTTTCCGGATTTGAGCCTGACCCTTTCAATAGTTTTGGCGTGAAGAAGTAACAAATATAAATCCATTCTTCCAAACTTTCGCATTTATAATATTAGCGTGATACGAGTAGGAATAAGAATAAGATTTTACCTTAGTTGTTTTCATAGCTTGCAGCTCAGCGTTAAGAGAGATAATCTTAGCTTCATTCTTTTCCTTCATCTTGATAACATTGGCTTGTTGCTGGCAGCGCTTCTTGAGATCCGAGATCTGCGACTCGAGGTTTGAGACTTTGTTGCGACGCTCTTCTAGGGACGGGTCTTTTGTCTGTAATGTGTCAGGAAAAAACATTAGGGATGAAATAAGTTTTATTAGGGACCGGTTTTCAAAGCGGAACGGAGATTTGTAAAAATAATGATGTTAAAATAGCAACCGAAACCAACGATATGTAATCAATTCGGTTCTATTGGTTGGTTTTACTCAACATTGCTTTTGTTGAATGTAATAGACTTCTGAATGAACAAATGCAGTCTACGAATATCTAAATGGTTAGTGCTTTGTTACATGACGACAGGATATGTCTGGAAGTCATGAAAACTCTCAATTTAGTCGGCTTTTAACGCATTCACAGCCCAGCCTCGGCGGTGCGACTCGCGCAGGGGCGCGCCGCCTACGTCTCAAAGACCTGAATTTAGACATGTACGATGTGGGCCATGAAAGTTTTGGCTTTTAACGCATTCACTGTTCAGCCTCGCCCTTATGACTTACGCAGGGGCACACCGCTGCCTCAAGAACTGCATATAAACGTGTACGTCGTGGGGCATGAATTAAGCAAACAAAAAACTAATTCCAAATCGGTTTATCCGTTTGGCAGACACATAGCGACCTCCACACGTAATGCCACAGGGACTCACATCAAAATTATTTTCTGTCGCATGTTATAAATAAAATAAACAAACAAACCTTAGTCTGCTTCAACTGCTGCAGCAGCTCGTCTCGTTCCTTCTCCAGGTGTGCGATTTTTTCCTCATTCTCGCGAAGGTTGTTGTGACCTTCCAACATTTCCTTGTTGTTCGCGAGTATGGCTTGCACCACCGAGGCTTTGATGGCCATAGCACGGTTGAGCTCTTGCAGCTCTTGGTTTAGCGCCACCTGTTATCATTAAAGTTACTTAGTTGTTAGTAGGAAACACTTTATTCTCTTTTTAATTTTTCTATAAGAATATTCTCTCATACATTTTTCTTGAAAACAGGTAAGCTAGCCAAGTCTTTAATATTATTTGGAAATTTATTACTTATGTAGTTTTGGTCCTTCAAATTATTTATTTATTAAAAATATTGTACACCTATCATTACAGGCACACCTAATGCGATAGGGTACTTATCTATTCACAACCATAATAAGTAGAGTCACTCATGTTTTTCTTCCCTTAGTTAGGCTAGTGTATAGGATGGGGTAGTTACTTACTTATTCCCTACCCTCTCTGATAGCATGAAAGATAATACAAAGCATTTAGCAAAAATATTAATGAGCTTTGCTCCGCGTGTTCAGTAGCAAAGTGCCAAAACAGGAATACTCATACGACTCATACGACAATGACTCCATAATCCAAAAATATAACGCATCCCTGGTGGGGATCGAACCCACGACCTTTGGATTAGAAGTCCAACGCGCTATCCTCTGCGCCACAGGGACATTTAAATTTGATCAAAAAAAACAACAACGCAAGCGAAAACTATGTACAATCGGTGTTCATTTTAATTAAGAACTTTTGTTTTATTTAGTAGTTGTTAACCTGTACAAACATTAATTTTCACAACAGCAATTTGATAACTCTTTCATTCAAAAACGCATGGTTTTGCGTAATCGATGTGTGTTTAAGACCAATATTTACCCTTATAGGATTAGAAGAAACTTCTTTATTATGGGTCAGTGCCCCTAAAACCACCTATTATCTATGCAGCCATGTATACTAATATCATAAATGCGAATGTAAGGCCGGCCATACACGGGCAGCTCGAGCAGTTACCTAGTGATCAACATACACGGACCACTTTTCGACAGCTCGAGCAATCAGTGTATGCCTGGCGACTGCTTGACCGCATGATGAAATTTCACCGTGCTGCTAACCGCCCGAAGCAGTTGCAACTGCTTGAGCGGTTCGTGTATGTACGTACATAGAAGTCTGTAGTCCACTATGCAGTCGCAGCTTGAAGCAGTCGATGCCGACTGCTTCAAGCTGCCTATGTATGGCCGGCCTAACTCTGTCAGCCTTTTCAGGCATAAACCGCAAAACAGATTTTAAAGGAATTTCGCAGAGACATAAATAACCCCAGGAAAGGACATACGTTATTTTTCATCCAAGAACGCGTGTGAAGTAGCGATTATAAGTTAGTTGAGAATAAAAGCCTACAGTTACCTGTCCCATAGCTCTCTTCTCTTCCTCCAGAACCGCCTGGTCCTCATTCAAAATAACATCATCATCAACCTTATCCGGGTCATCATCCTTCACAAACGACAGCTTGATCTCATGGTCAATCAGCTCCTCATTAGTCTTCATATTCACTGATTGAAGATCCTCCAGTCTTGATTTGATCTCCTTGAGGTAATCAACAACGCTGGTCTTTTGATGCTCATTGTCGTTATCTGTTAGGTTCAGATTGTCTATGGTCTGGTTGCATTGTTCTGTTAGCTCGTTGAGTTTGCGCTCGATTTTGTCCTTTGCTGCTTCAGCTAAGAGTGCTTTTTCGCATAAGTTTGTGTTCTCTATGAGCATGTTTCCTAGATGTTCTGTGACTTGCTTGTGCTTTTTGAGAAGTTCGGAGTATTTCGTGCGTTCTCTCTCGAGGTCTTCTTGTAATTGTTCGTTGTTTTCTTCGCTAAGTGAGGGTAGTTTGCCAACGAGTTGTAGACGGAGTTCGTTTACTAGGTTGTTTAACCTGGAAAAAATAAATTGTATTGTTTATGTACTGCATGAAGATTTTACAGTATAGTTTTACAAGGAGATATGATTTAAGAGCAAGTTAAAGTGGCAGAGAGCCGTCCATAGCAAAATGTTTACCGTTTACCCCGACAACCGCTGGGGTAAACGTGTTTTTGGGTGGAGACCGCGACTCGGTCAATGTAGTATAGGACGCCCTATGGTTAGGTAGGATGATGATCTGCAAAAGACTACTGGCAGATGCGGGGTGCGGCAAGCTGAAGACAGGGCACTATGGCGGTCATAACGGGAGGCCTATGTCCAGCGGTGATGAACCATTTGTTTGAGTACTTGACGTCAGAACAGGGAAATAAGGACGGTAAATGGTAAAACTGGCTTAACTTTGACGATCTATGGAAGATTGCTGGCTGGAGCTGGATGCGGTTAAAGCACTCACTAGGGTAGGAATATGTCCAGCAGTGGACTGATAATCTCAGAGGCCTTCGCGTCCTGTTTGATGTTGGCTTGTTGCGTGTCCGCAGAGTTCAGTCCGCGTAGCGCAGCGTCGCCAGTCTCGTTTAAATTGTAGTCTGATATACTTTGTGTAAGACAACCCATTGGTCGACGTAACTCAGAATTTTCAAACTGAAATGGCAGTAAGCCATTTATCTACCATGGAAACATAAACCGCTGCTTGGAAAATGTAGGTCGCAATGTGACTAGGTAGGATGACGATCTGCGAAAAACTGTTGGATGCGGCGAGATGAAGATAGAGCTATGGCGCTCATTTCGGTAGGCCTATATCCAGTGGACTAGCATAGACTGACGATGTACCTGATAATTTCAGCTGCCTTCGCGTCCTGGTTGATGATAGGCTTGTTGCGTATCCGCCGGGCGCGATCCGCGTAGCGCAGCGTCGACACAGTCTCGTCTAAGTTGTAGTCTGCTGGACTGACGCAGGCGACCATAAGTGTGAGGGAGTTGCCGCCGAGACTGTCTGCAAATGGTAACAGATGTTACTACAATTTAATTAGTTGGCGTTATGGTGGAGGAGGGCGAAATTAGATGGAAAATTTTTCTACAGTCGCCCAAGACGAGGTAGAACACAGAACACAACAAATGCTATCATCTTGTGTAAGGTTTTCATGAAAACTAATTAGTAACTTCGATTTTCGTTTTCTGAGGAGGCCCCCCAGAATAGAATGCCATTTATAGTCCCATATAAATAGCTACAGCAAATTTGCCCTTATTAAAACCCTAGTGCGCGGCACAATAAATGCAATGGAGTCGTCAGATGAGTTTACACATAAGTACAAAATTCGCAAAAGATTCAAAGTAGAAAAATGCCATACCTGGCAGACGGATTGTTTTCGCGGGACAGGTGTTAAAAATACACAAAAGGAAGCAGCTGCTCTGGTAGATCTCATAAGTGGATATCGAAGGACTGAGGTCGATAAAGCTAAATAACTTTAAGGTTGATCGCTTCGCGTTGGCGCGAGATTGAATTGTTTTGTGGTTTTTAAAGTTATTTGCCAAAAACATAGGAAAAACACAAAAAACAAATCTCGCGCCAACACGAAACGATCAACCTTAATAAAAATTATTGCGATATTTTCAAGGCATCTTCATAGCAGAGTTTGATGATTTTCTACTTACCCTGAAGTAGCCTAGTCAACTTGCTGTCCCGATAGCTGATGAAGCTCCTGTTGGTCCCGTCTCCGAGCGCTGATATGACGTTCCCCAGCGCCAATAGACCCTGGTTGATCTTCACTCCTTCCTTCAGACGGTCGCCGGTTGCTTTCGTCTTCTTGATGCGCTCGGAACCGGCTAGGTCTACTAGGTGGAACTTGGATGTTGTTGCAAGGTTTCTGGGGATAGAGATTACAGAAAATTATAAATATACATGGCTGTGAGCGCCTGTACATTAGCCAAACTCGATGTAGAGTGTGTGTAGGAAAGGTAAGCAAACGGCCCATACTTAAAAGGGAACCTAACGGGTTTGGTTGTCATAGGCCTAGATCTCTGTACTCACGGGATCCCTGTGGTAAAAAACTCGAATTACATAAAATTCAACATTTTTTCTGTGGTTTTACGTGATAACACGATTGAGAAAAAAATCATGACAGTGCACTGTTTCGCTCAAAATTTGGCCGAGATCTCGGGAACCCTTCGGTCTATTGAAATGACTCGTTTGAATCGTAGGTTCCTTGAACCAGGTTTTTCGAACGCTTCGATAGCGCCTTCTAATTTGTCCAGATTCAGATTCAGATTATTTATTGATAACTCTTGTTACATGTCATAAACGTAGGTACAAATAATAAAAATTAGTTTACAAGTCCAGCATAATTAATCATATCAATGAAGTAAATTATAAAAATAAAAAGATATTGGTCATGACAAATAACAAATTCTACAATAGATTTATACGAAATTAAAAATAAAAATAGTTTAATTTAAAATAAACAATAATATATGTGTAAATGTTGTGGCGACCTCTAGTTATAATTTTGGAACTAAAAGAGCTTAGCCGTTTCAACTAATTTTAATCCGAAAAAACATTATGGTGAAAATCATTACCCAGTATCGTCTCATAATCCGCCGTAGAAAGAGTGTTACCTGTATATGATATAATGATCTAGAGTTACGTATACAATTTGATCGACTTTTTTTCTACAATAGGTGGTTTTTCTTAAATTCAATGTCTTTATTTCATACCCATTGAACAGAGACAAATTCCTGCCAAATGAGAGCTCTTGTGAGATGGTTAAAATTCTTTGAAACCCGAGCGGACCGAGCGACCACCGAGCGGAGATATACAAATTGTATATTTGTATGCGTAGAAATAAAGAAAGATCGAAGCGCAAAAGTGAGCTGTGCCTCGCAACTTCACGCAGCGGAGACGAGAAGACATGAGAGCAGCGTGCAGTGAGCGGCGCCGCTAGCGCATTCATCTCAACAAACATCCGTCGCACGCCGCACGCAGCTCAACCGCACTAGCCAGCACACATCTTCGCTCCACTCTAGCCTGTATGCATCTCTGCAGTTTCGGTGGATACAACCAAGCTGAAAAACGTCTCTTCTCGTTTCCGCTTCAGATATCTCCGCACATCTCCGCTTTGGTAGAGTCTGGGTCTTATGCTCGAAGTGACTTTGCACCATACAGCCAAATCACATAAGCTGCCACTGAGGTCAATCATCATCATCATCATCATCATCATCTAAATTAGTTAAGGACGAAATTTGACAGCCTCCAGTACGTCAAAGTTACGAAGCGAGACGCCCCATCCTTTAAGTAGGTACTCGATTTTAGAATCCTTTATATTCTTTGTAAACGAGTGTTTAAAAACCCAAGAGATATTGGTTGAAATTATTTTACGGCAAATTACCGAAGCAAATAACATAAGTTCAAAAACAGTTTTGTTTTTCACAGCTTTTATGCATAATTCATATTATTAATATCATTCATCGTCTGTCCTTTGATTCCTAGTTCGAATTTGCACCTATTTCGCTGCGCGAATACGTTGTTGAAGTTTTGGTTTTCGTTTTCAATATACAGCTTGCTTTGTGTTTTCAATAATTTTGATATCAGTTTTATTTTAGGATAGAAAATCTTTGTAGACAAAAACTATCTTAAATTCTAAAACAAAGGATAGGCGCTTTTAGTACAACCGCTGCCTTAGAAAGACATGACTATAGATCCTAGTTTAATGAGGGAGCTTACTTATCAGTGCGGCTCTCCTTGGCAATAATGATGGTGAACACAGCATGACTGCGGCTGGAAGCCTGGTTCATGGCAGTGGAGCCGGTCACTCGGCCCGACGAGCCACGTTCCAGCACCATCATCGTCTCCATGGTCGAGCTTACAGGCAGCTCTGTTATACCTGGAATGGACGGGAAAACAGAAGTCTAAAGGAATTGACATATTGTTGACTTATCAAGCAGTTGTTTCTGCCCGCGGCTTTTCTATGGAAACGTTTAAGGGTTATTTCTATCCCATAGGAACTGATTTACGGGATAAAAAGTAGCGCGTTTTATTCCTAGAACAACTTGTATGCAAAATTTTAGCCCGATCCATTGAGTAGTTTTGGCATGAAGAATTAACGAACATCCATCCAAATATCCAAACTTTTGAATCAATAATTTGTGAAAACGAATCAATGTTTTACTGAAATATACATATAAACAAGTTTAAGCCCGCGGCTTCGCATGCGTTATTTCTATGGAAACGTTTAATGGTAATTTCTATCCCATGGGAACTGATTTATGGGATAAAAGGTAACCAATGTTTGATTCCATGATTAGAATTACCTGTATGCAAAATTTCAGAACGATCCGTTCAGTAGGTAGATTTGGCGTGAAGAAGTAACAAACATCCATCCATCCATCCATCCATTCATCCAAACTTTCGCATTTATAATCTGAACGAATCATAGTGAAATTCGGCAGGGAGGTAAACGGTATCCCGGGAACGGACATAGGCTACTTGAAAAGCGCGTGTAAAGCCGCAGGCAGAAGCAGGTTTATAATATTAGTGTGATATCATGATCATGTTTAAGCAAAGTGCAACATAACAAAGAGATTGTATCTTTGACGAGCTCAGTGACGGCGCAGTGCGCGATGTTATGCTAGCGGAAGAACGTTGCGGGTTCGCTTCCCACAGCGGGACAAATGTTCGAGTAAAACACAATTGGACTACAAAAATTTCAACGGGAGTAAATTTATTGGTATTTATTTTAAATATTTGATCAGCTGGAAAAGTCAGCTTAAAAACTACTTGAGCAGCATTTTAAGTTTTGATCAGCTGTAAAATAAAAACCACCAGCAACACTTGGTCGGCAACTAAATTATTTTTGGTCAGAAAATAAATAGCTGTTTGATCGGCGAAATTAATGTTTTGATCAGCAGAATTATTTAAATGATCTGCAGGATTATACCATCATTTTTGATCAGCCAAAAAGTGATTTACTGAGCAGCTAAATTAATGTTTTGGTCAGCCGAATAAGAAAATCGTTAAGCTGATAAAAAAAATAGGTATAAGCCATAATCAATGGGTTTGCTTTTAAATGTATGGTCAAATAAAAATTTATATTACCGCGATTTTATTGAAAAAGAGCATTAGTCGGATACAATACACTAACACTTTCATGGCCCAAGACGCAGACGAGCCTCTCGACCCTCGTGTGGCGGCGGCGCCGGCGCGCCCCGCGGGTCGCACCGCCGAGGCTGGGCAGTGAATGCGATACAATACACTAACACTTTCATGGCCCAAGACGCAGACGAGCCTCTCGACCCTCGTGTGGCGGCGGCGCCGGCGCGCCCCGCGGGTCGCTCTGCCGAGGCTGGGCAGTGAATGCCATAAAATACACTAACACTTTCATGGCCCAAGACGCAGACGAGCCTCTCGACCCTCGTGTGGCGGCGGCGCGCCCCCGCGGGTCGCACCGCCGAGGCTGGGCAGTGAATGCGATACAATACACTAACACTTTCATGGCCCAAGACGCAGACGAGCCTCTCGACCCTCGTGTGGCGGCGGCGCCGGCGCGCCCCCGCGGGTCGCACCGCCGAGGCTGGGCAGTGAATGCGATACAATACACTAACACTTTCATGGCCCAAGACGCAGACGAGCCTCTCGACCCTCGTGTGGCGGCGGCGGCGCCGGCGCGCCCCGCGGGTCGCACCGCCGAGGCTGGGCAGTGAATGCGATACAATACACTAACACTTTCATGGCCCAAGACGCAGACGAGCCTCTCGACCCTCGTGTGGCGGCGGCGCCGGCGCGCCCCCGCGGGTCGCACCGCCGAGGCTGGGCAGTGAATGCTATACAATACACTAACACTTTCATGGCCCAAGACGCAGACGAGCCTCTCGACCCTCGTGTGGCGGCGGCGCCGGCGCGCCCCCGCGGGTCGCACCGCCGAGGCTGGGCAGTGAATGCGATACAATACACTAACACTTTCATGGCCCAAGACGCAGACGAGCCTCTCGACCCTCGTGTGGCGGCAGCGGCGCGCCCCTGCGAGTCGCACCGCCGCGGCTGGGCGGTGAATGCGTTAAAGAAGGTGGGGTTTTAATATTCGAGTCGATACAGAGGCACGTAGGAGGTAGGTAGGTAGGGTAGGTACCTATTTCTACCTTACCTAGCATTGTTGTTTTTGTAAGAAGGTATCAAGGTGCTGAGGAACCTTGTTCGTTGTTGGTCATGTCTGTCCTGTATTTAAAACACCGGCACGACAGTGACATACAAACGCACGTAGGAGATAGGTAGGTAGGTACCTACCTTACCTCGCGTTGTTGTTAGCAACTGAAGGAACCCTTGATTGTTATTGGTCATGTACGTCCGTGTGTGACACCGGTAGTGGCATAGGTACGTACAAACGAACGTATAAGATAGGTAATTGGTATGTAGGTAAGGTAAGGTACCTTACCTTACCTACATACTTATTACCTACGCGCAAATCTATACAGATGAACTCTCGGAAGTACTCGCGTGGCTGCACAGTGTAGGTACCTTATTATAATGGGTCAAGGGGACGTGGAAGGGTGCGCAGGCGACGAGCACTCACACTGACTTTCGTTTGCCGTGAGTTAGTGTGAGTGCTCGTCGCCGCGCAGTGGTGTGGTCGTTCCTTCCTGCACGAAATACCTACCTACCTAATGAACAACAAAGATGGAAAAACGTAGCTAGACCAAAGTGCGACCGAGACAACAATATGCACGTGGAACACGAACGCCGGCGGCGGCGGTGGCGCCCAGGTCTATCTATGACTGAGGTGGATGGACCTAATTGGACCCAATCTCTTGAATTTTACTTACACTTACATCTAGGTATGACTGTATCTCATAAACCGTACCTACCTACAAAGTAGACAATAGCAATTTTCAGAGGATTTAACAGAGGATCCTTTGTGTTTCTTTGATTATCTTTGGGTACTACCCATCGATGTAAGTAAAATTTTACTTACTTATATCTATGGTACAACCGAAAGTATTGTTTGCAACTAATGTGGGAGAAAAAGAGATACCTACAGTAGGTATCTCTTTTTCTCCCACATTAGTTGCAAACAGCAAAGTAGGGCCTACTTAACACTTTTTTCTCGGTAGCCTTGTTGTCACAGATTAGGTATACCTACACTTTTTAGAAATACCTACTTACCTAGACACATTTGATTGCACAATAAATGAAAATAATAAGAATTAGATAGGTAGATTGATTACTATAGGTACTTTATTGCACCATCAATACCTACCTACTTATACAAATTGTTTTATGTAGGTAGGCAAGCAATAACGCTATTTTTCACGACTCATTGGGTAGGTAGGTTAGTTGTTAGTGTGGTAGTTTAGGTAGGTAAGTGGTTTGCGGGTGCCGACGGCATTTTGACTCACTCATTTAGACATTCTGGATTTCAGGGTAAGTACCTACCTATTAGTACATTTGTTTTTCACAAAAGCTCGTACATATTTACATGTAAGACTTACTTAAGTAAATCCTTTATCTAGCCGTACCGTACCTACCTACCTACAATACAAGCTCTGCTTTGCTTGATGCTAGATAATGCTGTGTGAATTGTCCAGCATTAGGAAGGTACTTATAGGTAGATACCTACCTGGGTAGGTAGGTTTTTATTTCATTCCATTTAATTTCTATAACTAGTTTTTAACGAGTTAAGTAGTTACTCCCAAAGTTTTATATCGTTAAAGATACCTATGTCCTATTTATACCTAAGTACGATTTATCTAGATAAATCGATACCTAGATGAATCGTACAAACATTTGTCTTTTGGCGGGAATCGAACCCACAACCTCCTCCTTCCTACCGATTCCGCGACGCCGCCGCGTCGGCGGGGCGGGGCGGCGGCGCGGCGGCGGCCAGGGGACTGCAGAGGTAGCAGGGCATGGGTGGTTTTGAGCGAGCCGCCTCTCTTTGCGAGCAGAGCCGTTAGGAACATTATCTATGACCTACGTATTTCCGACAGATATTTCCCAGTCAAAAATCCTAGAACCCGGCCGGGTACAGCGCCACCTCCCGGGTCAAGTTGTAAATCTAGACCACCCAGTGACCCACTCAAACACACTATTAAATTAAATGTCATCAAAATCGGTCCAGCCGTTGAGGAGGAGCTCAAGACATACACATGTAGATAGGTAGCTACAGAAGATTAATAATAATAAAGGTAGGTGGGTGTATTAAGATTAGCAAACCAAAATTAATTTGACAGCTCGCCAAAACATTATAAAATCCGAACCAGGATTTGCTGATCTTTTTCATTCATATATTGCTGCAATATCATTTTAAACGCATGCCAAAATTTCATTAAATCCGAATCACGATTTGCTGCTGCTTCACTAGTATATTGCTGCACAAATATTTAATTTACTGTGACATAAATTTTTAGGCTGCCCACTGCCACATTAGTTGCTGATCAATTCAGTCATTTTTGCCGACCACTAGCTGCGGCTCAAAATATTTTTTCTGCTTGCAAAATAAATTTTTCGGCTGCCCAAAACCTCTTTAATCTGCTGATCGTTTAAATGATACCCAATTTCAACTAAGGAATAAAACAATACGTTTTGACAACGAAAAATTTTGTGTCATCATATGGCTCTGGGTGCAATTATACATATACACACCCTTTCAGTCACAGCCCCCCCCCACCTGGCAAACGGACACAAAAATGGAAGAAAAGAGATATATATGAACAACAAAGAAAAACTCCAATCTTAACTGCGCAGACTGGTATAAACAGGCATGCTCGCAGGTAAGACAGAGCATTTGGCTCGGTTATAAAGTCAGTTAATTAAAAAAAAAACATTCTTACCAGGCAGAACAACACCCTTATTGATATCCTCTCTGATCTCAATAATGCTGTGCCCCCTTTCCTTCCCGGAGAGTAAGTCGTAGCATTGTTCTTGGTACAGCTCCATAAAAGACACATTCACTTTGAAAATGAACTTGTCTTCATGCATCTCGATGAAGTCAAATATGTCTGCCACTGCTTGGGGTATCACACCTGTAACAGATGCTTTGCGGAAAGTTCGTCTAAAAACATTTCAACTAGTAACAATTCGACTAACGACTAAAACAATTTGTTTTAACAACGAAACATTTTGTGTCATCATATGGCTCTGGCTGCAATTTTATTATACATATACACACCCTTTCACAGTCACAGAGTCGCCACGAACCACCCCCCCCTCCTCCGGGGGGTTGGACGGGCATCGTTAGGAGTAAGTTAATGTTTACCCCCACCGCTCGCGGGGGTGGGAGGCGTTCAACTCGAGTCAAATCAAGGTCTTCGTGCTTTAGTCGAATTGTCATTAGTCGAATTGTCATTAGTCGAATTGTGTTTTAGTCTAACTGTTTTAGTCAAATTGTATTAGATGAATTGTTTTAGTAGATTTTCCGTAGACGGTAACAGATATGTATATAACTTAGTTAAAAGTTAACTAGACCACATAACACAAGCTCTGCTAAGCTTGGGGCTAGATAATGCTGTGTGGTGCTGATTTTCCAGCATTATTTTTTTAATTTATTGTTATTTGAGACAATTTACCTAGATTAGTGGAGTCTCCATCTGATCCAGAATAGTTAGTGCCCATGGTGTAGGTCTTGCCGGAACCAGTCTGTCCGTAAGCTAGAATCGTTACATTGTATCCTGTAACAAAAAACGTATTTTTTTTTTAGTTTCATACAACCTACACTGTCCTACTTCCACAATGGACAAAAAATTAATTGAGAAAATCAATTAAGGGGGCTTTTACATCTCGGCGCAACTTTTTTTTTTATTGAACGCACCGAGCGGGCGGCGAGCTACTCAGGCATAACTTTCTATTGTCTCGCGATTGAACTGACATAGGTCTGGCCTCGATAAGCGCTCGCGCGGAACTGAGGGTAAATCGCCGGCGTTCGCCGGCGCATTGAAATATATACTACTTTTAAAATTTATTCTATTATTACTGTCGAAGAGAAAAGGAACTATTATTAACAAGTAATTGTTATTTCAAGCAACGAACGAAAACCATATAATTTGAACCAGGTAACTGTGGGATTTCGCGTTTTTTTGTAATAGCCACCTTAAGGCCAGGTATTCCTGCAGCAGTAGGCGTAAGGGAAAACGTGCGTCTGCCAAGCTGCCGCGCTCGTATTTTTTGTAGTAATTAAAGCATGGGGATTAAGAAAATCATTACAAACTCTGGGAATTTCTTTAATAAATATTAAGTGCCTTTAGTCGAGTACAAAAAATAAGTAAAATATCAGTAGTTCGCTAGTCAGAATATTGAAAAAACATTAGAGAAAGGTGTAACTTTGGGTTTTTTTTTTCTATCGAATGAAGTTCATTAAATCTTGTAACTGAATGTGACTTTCACTAGACTAGATCCATTGTAATATATATCTTTTTTTCAGAATTTTAAACACTATTTTCTAAGCCTCAGATGATTTTAAAAATGACTAAAGTGCGGCCTGTGCTGGCCTTGGCCCAAGATGCACATTTTCGTCAGCACCATAAAGGTGGCGCCCTTGTGGGTTTGTGGGTCGCATCCCCGAGGCTGGGCAGTGAACGTGTTAACACTATTTCTTATTTGATAATATTAACTTTAAAATTTGACTTTTCTTTAAGCTTTGTAACCTGAAAAAAAATAAACATTATTGATTTCTGTCGCACTGGGGGCAGACCATTTCCTCCACTTTTTTGTCTTAATATCTAAAGAAAAATAATGCTTGAAAATATTTGGGATTGAGATGTGACTTTTGTATGAAGAAATGGGTGAGTGTCCAGGTGTGGCAGCGGCCCCAAGGCAAACCACCTGCTTGATTATCAGACATCATTTTGGGGGCTCTAGGGAAGCAGTGGATACAACTGGCACAAGATCACCAGGGGTGGAGGAAGAGGCCTACACTCAACAGTGGGTATTATCGGCTAGTTAGATAGATAGATAGAAGAGCACACATCCCTTGAATAATTACAGGTAATATCAGACCAACCTTGAAATAGTCTTCCAATAAGACTCTTGACAGCTGTATCATAAAACTCTTGCTGGTTAATGTGCTGCGCAAACACATGGTTGTATGTGAATGCCAGATCCTTTATTTGCACCTGCGGCTGGCCGGCCACCACATCAATGCACTCCTCGCATCCCCTATCAGTTTCATTCTGCATCAAGGGCCGTATCCTAAGGGCCACTTGGACAGTGTCTATTGAAGCTTTGTTTTCTGTTTCCACCATTTTGCCAGTAGTTGGTTTTAACAAAGAAGCACCACTTTTACCAACTAAAAACCAATTTCATGATCTTTTTCTGTTTTCTCGTGTAAGTACCAGGGTTTTGCTTGGTTTGGGCATGTGTCAAGTTTTATTTTTCATAAGTGGCATTTAATCTTTGTGCTTGTCAGTAGAAAGGAGTTCTGCAATAAAACATAGGCGAAGGTTATATTGTGAGTAAGAATACCTAAGGTAATTTTATTTGGAGGACACAAACGCAGTTGGCTTGCAATATTCATACATTGGACTAACCCGCCGCCGGGCCGTTGCGCTGTGTGGGCGGCTTCGGTGTAAAGAGTACAAAGATTATCATCAAAAAAACTTAAAACCAAAATAATAAAGCAATCTGTGACACCAAAACGGCAGCCAATCATCAGCCATCTGCTGCAGGAGCTCGAGCAACTCTAGCCAAAATGAAGTCGATGTCGATTACCAGTTCACATAAACAATAAGTCTGCTTGTCTTCCATGGCATATTAGCGTAGAGCACGTCATCTGGTTGCTAGCCATGTCACACTCCATTGAGCTGGGCTGAACTGAAGACCTCCTATATCGCCGATCAAGGCGTTAATCAAAACAAATGAATTTGAATGTGGGCACTTACAATAGGATCGCTGGTGCTCAATTTGTCACGAGACCCTTCGTCAACTATCTTCTTTTATGAAAGAAGATATCGTCCTTTCCGTGCGAAGTCTGAAAAGCTAGAAACCAGCGATGGAAACGAGCAGTTTCACCATTCACCACACATGATCACACATTATGACTTTATGACACACAGAATAATATTTCCAATTTCAAATAATCAACGGTTTGGTCTGTGACGGTTTTGGTTGTTGCAAGACGAGAGCAGTGTTGCCAACGACGCCGGGACTGATATCGCCTCTTTGTACAGAATAAGCAGTCTAATGTCAATGACCCTTTAACTAACCTTTGTTGTTGTTTGCTTGTTGTAGTTTTTGTTTCTTTGTTAACTCTAGATCTAAGAATGCCTAATGTAGTCGAATCGTTCCATAGCCAGAATATCTCTATTAAAAAACATTACAAACAGACAATTCCTAATGCGGTGTAGTTGACGGGACTTAGATTTCTTTTGTGATTTATTTCATCGGGGGGATTCCTTATTATTTACACAGTTTGTTATGCTTTATAGAAAAATGGTTTGTTTGGTTCACATCATCAATAGACAGCTGTTAGATAAATAGATAGATGGTTTAGTTGGTTCACCAACGGACAGCCCAAAATACAATCAAACTCCTCTCTCCCCTTCTTACCTCCGTGAGCGTTTTGAGTTTCTTTACCCTCGTGATAGACCATGTAGATCAACCTTATCCCTCATCCTTAAATTTCTGGCTCACTCATCCAGCCGCTACGGTGGCTCTTTTACTGTCGACTCGGTTAGGTTATGGAATTCTCTCCCACACGATATTCGTGCTAGCCCCTCTCTCTTCATTTTCAAGCGTAAAGTCAAAGAGCATTACCTATCTTTATGATTTTGTTGTATTTAATATATTTATACAATCCTTTGTTTAAGCACATGTACCCACTTTTACAAACTTGTTTCTCTCATAAGGTTTGCTGGAAGAGAACTCTATTTAGGGTTAAGCTCGCCTATTATTTTTCCTCTTAAATGTTCTACTTGGAACCGTACGATCATACGACCGTAGGATCAGTTGAGCTACCTCTAGATTGTTTGCAACAGTCTGCAATTAGCTCAATAGTTTCAGATTTAAATAATAGCTTTAATACTTGTTTCCATTCTTTGATTGTAATTGTCTTTGTTATTAAAGATAGCATAACATGAAAAAGCACTAATAGGCGCAAGGCTTTCCTAAAAAACGCTAAATCTGGCGCTGAACGCGCTACGGTCGCAGCCCTAAATGTCATTGTCAAACTTCCTAATGTCAAAATCTCAGATTAAATATAGGGTCAAAATCATAGTGCGTAGGTACCCAACCAACGGCCAAACAAACGCCAATGTAGGATACTCATCGCTGGGCAAAAAAAAAAGTAGGAAAAGTAAAGTACAACACTCTCGTTGGCCTTCGATGGTGCGTCCAAACTGTCCAAAGTGGCTAATGTTTAATAAATATAATAATGGTCGGCAAACAATCGTTGGTAGAATTCCGGCTCGCATTCTCAATTTGATTGAACGACGACGAAATAAATAATAACTTTCTACGAACAGTAGACCTCGTGAACTACGGGTATTACTCGGGTACTAAAAATTAAAAATAATTTTCGGAATCATCTCATAATAAATCAAAGAAGTTCAGTAGCATTAGCGCCATCTAGTACAAAGTGTTACAAAGATGTTCTAATAGGTGGCGCTGTACTGATAATATTCTCTTGCATTATACTGCATCTTGCGGAGCTATTCTGGTCATCATGCCAAAAATCCTGATCAGATATTTACCAAATTTTTATGAGAAGAATTATAAACAACAACCTTTCAATTAAAAATATTATCATCGAAATCAAATGTCTTAAAGCCGAGATTATTCTAAAGACCTCTTTTTGCCTTTTCTTAAAGGAAGTACACCTTTGATCAAAAAACCCCGACGACAAAAAAATTCTGTAAAATCGTTGAATCTGTACCTACACCTAGTTTCGTACCGATCGGTTGTAAAATACGACCTGTAGAGGAGTACGGACATACTGACAGAAAAGCTATTTTGGCCAGACTTGAAACGAAGACTTTCGTTCACTTTCGTTCACGACGTCAAAAATGTTGGACAATCCACACAGCATCATCTAACGCCAAGCTTAGCAGAGCTTTTATTATGGGTACTAGATGATAAGATGACTGATACTACTTATTTCAATACATTATAATTAAATAACATTGCATAGATAGATATGTTTTATTATACATAGAAAATACCCAGAACACCCGGAATAAATATTTGCACATTGCGTACACACCATATGTCCCAAGGCGGGAATTGAACATTCCCCACCCACATATATTTTTTTGAAAAATAATACGCAAGTGGAAATGGTGGATACCCACGGAATTAAAAATTAGGGAGGAAGTGGTAAATGGGCGTGGCACGCGAGCCACAATTAAGCGTAGTTACGCTTACCTGATCCCAGTCGGGTTCTAATATCGCGTCGAGTAGCTAGTCTCACAACCAATTCATTTTTTCCGTAATCATGCCGTATTGTTCGATTTCAGAGTGTAAAAATAGGAGAAAAAATCTTTAAAATAGAGGTGTTTCGTACCATCATCGGAAAGAACCATTTTTATTATTTTGTAATATAATCTTATTTTATTTCAATTCATTAATTTAATAGGAGGGTTAGTCAAAATCAACCTGATGCAATTATTGGACGTAGTTCCGCTGAAAGGACTCAATCCACACTTTGGTCAAAAATGAGTTAAATATACCAAAATGGTCCTAAAGGTCGGTTCTATCACCTCGCAAAAAAGATCCTTAATCGGATAAGGCTAAGGTGGTTTTTTGAAATACGAGAACCAAGCCACATGTATGGAAGGTATTTTTTTGCAAAACACTGTAATAACCCAGGCTACATGGATCCTTTTTAAGAAATCTAATCTCAAAGAAGTGTGTATTTAAGTAATTTAGCAGTATTGTCTCATAACACCTGAATCATTTCAGTTAAATACACTGTCATAGAAATAAATCTATTTTTTATTTAGCTAAAACAACTCAAACTGTGTAGGTCATTTCTGATAAAGTAATTTACTAAGAAACAAGACGATTTTGCATTTAGCTAAAAGGACTCAAACCATGTGGGTCATTTCTAATAAACTGATTTACTAATAAACAAACCCATTTAGCATTTAGCTAAAACGACTCAATCTGTGTGCGTCATTTATGATAAATTTATTTTATATGATACTAGCGAATTTTGCTTTCAGTTGTAATGCATTTAAAGGAATAACGATTATTAACAGAACTTAATTCAGCAAAACTAATTAACGGAATTGATGAGATTTAATTATTATTTTAAGAACATGGGTTCAATAACAAGTGCCAGCTATGGCTGTATAACAGTGAAATTCATAGTAATAATAATAATAAGTATTAATAGTAAGTAGTAATAATAAGTATTCATAGGCGTAAAGAGTGGTCACTACTTCACCTACGGGTAGGGGGCATCAGATCTGTTCAGAAAATAAAGTAGGTGCCCAGTAAAAGTCTCACGGTTTTCGAGTTAATGGACATTTTCGAAACTTTAAACTTATTTTACCCTTGTCCATTATTTTCGATGCCAAGGTTCCAAATCAAGGAATTTTCTCAACATGTTTTAGTTACAGTATTTTTGGATAACTGTGCTATCAAATGCTGTCTGCCATTTGTGTGCCAAAAGAACACTTTTTCTTTATGCATAACTTAAAACAATATGCTTAACGCAACCGCTACATGGGGACCGAAACTTGCATCTATGTCTGTCTTGGGCCATGAATGTGTTAACAAACAAAAATGGGTTTTGCTATTTTTTCCAAAAGTTTGAAATCCTGTGGTGAAAAAAAAATGTATGGCCATCTGAGTGACCGACTAATAAAAAACTTGCGCACTTCCATAAAATTTCCAAATGGTATAAACACTTGGTATTTCCAACTTTCTATGCAAAGAATATTCCTAAGTTAAGATGGATAAGTGTAATTTTTTTAAATTACTCGGAGGGTTAAAACTAGCTTATTGTATTAGAATTTCTTACAATATGTGCACAAAATGGCTAACAATAGCTTTTAGCACGCCCTGCATCTCCTAATAATAGAGCGCTTTATTTTGCACGCGTGCCTGGATTCGGTAATGGTTTGGGCCGCCCTTTGTATATGCTCACGCAGCTGCTTAATTGAGGTGATGGGCTCCTTGTACATCATCTTTGGGGCACACCCAGTAAAAAAGTCGAGCGGTTCGAGATCTGGGGACCGTGGTGGCCACAGAATGATCCCCAAGCGCCCGATCCACCTCCACATTATTCTTCTATCTTCAAACGAGACGTTCTCTAACAGATAACGACTTCTTTTACTAAGGGTGCCTCAAGGAGATGGTGTACAAGGAGCCCATCACCTCAATCGAGCGAGCGAATACAAAGGGCGGCTCAAACCATTATTGGATCCAGGCATGCACGCAAAATAAAGCGCTCTTATATTAGAAGATGCAGGGCGTGCCTAGGAGCTAGTGGTAGCTATGTTGTGCACATATTGTTAGAAATTCCTTTATTGCATTAACTTAGGCATATTCTTTGCACAGAAAGTTGGAAATACCATTTCGGAATTTCATTGAAGTGGGCAAGTTTTTTATTAGTCGGTCACTCAGATGGCCATACGTTTTTTTTCACCACAGGAGGTCAAACTTTTGAAAAAAATTTGCAAACCACATTTTTTGATGGTAAAGCATGTTATAAAAGAAAAAGTGTTCTTTTGGCACACAAATGCCAGTTGACATTTGATAGCACAGTTATTCAAGAATGCTATAACAAAAAAAGATTGAGAAAATTCCCTGATTTGTAACCTTGGCATCGAAAAGAATGGACAAGGGTAAAAAAATTAAAATTTCGAAAATGTCCGTTAACTCGAAAACCGTGAGACTTTAACTCGGTACAATTTCTTTTTCTGAACAGATTTGATGCTCCCTACCTGTAAGTAAAGGCTTGACTACTTAAAGAGACACACAAACGTAATAAAATCTGCAAAAGAAAAATCCTCCTTACCGTATACAATGCAGAAGGAGGATTTTTTCGTAACATCCAAAGTAGAAAAGAAAATAATTTATAGAAAAGTATTTACAACAAAAGAAAAAGTCAACTGGATAAAGACATTTTGATTAAAACAACATTGTAAATATTCCATATTTATGAAAATAGACAAGAGAAGAAAAAGAGGTTCACATCAAAAAACGCTTAAAGGAAAAATAATATCTGATATTACGGAAAATAATTAAGTTTGTCTTTGGCCTGAAGGCAAAGAAATTGCCCAGGCTAAATTAGATTACCTAAGATCAATGATGCACCTGATTCCAAAGACTGCCAGGGTTTTTATAAGAGTTTGAAAGGGATGCATTTTGTAGAGGACGTAGACGGTATCGGCTCACACACACCTAGATTTTACGGGGGATCAGGGTGAGGACTTTGAAGATGACATCTAAGCCTATACTTTTGTATATAAATGATATTTTGCTTAATAATTAAACTGTTTTAATAATAAATATCACTTTTATTAATACTTTTTGTCGCTTAGGTCCTTTTAGAGTAATAAAAAAAAAATACTCCGTGATGAAACAACCAATTTAGCAGAAAAGACTCAACCCCATATTTTTGTCAATAACTAAAAAAATACGATAGTCTGTGTAATAAAAGTAAGCACATAAAACAAATAGTATTTTTCGTCATCTGACACATTAATTTCAGAATTTTCCGAATGTAATAACATTGTTGAATCATCGTCAAAACTTTAAAATGTCATATCTCCAAAGTGACATTTTGTGGGTTGAGTCCTTTCAGCGTAACTACGTCCTATTATAAAACTGATTTTGGATTGATTCTATTCTTCGCTACTCAATTAGTGATGTAGTCAAGTCGGATGTTGATTTTCTCGATTGATATCGATACAAGAAATTCAATTTTAATTTCAAATTATAATGTAAATGTGTAAATTCCTTATGTTATATATAATATGATAGTTTTTTTTGTATTTATGGAAAAAAAAATACTTTAGTTCTATAAATTACTATGTTAATAAATTATTTATTTAGTATTTACATTTCAAGTCACTAAATAGACATCATTAGGTCCTCGAACCTTTATCTTAAATATTTGTAGGTTTCCCAAAGATGCAAACGTCAAAGAGAAATGGATAGATGCAAAGCAAGCGCGATATGCTATGAACACTTTTTAGAAATCGATTTTAAAATATCAAATAATGGATATAGATATATAAGTACGAAACCTACAGCGCTTCCATCACTGAAAATCGTTAAGTTAAAATATATAAATGTTCACATACACCATTTACTAAAATTAAATATGTCTCTCCAAACGTCAGATTCTTAACAAATATTACGTTTTATTTCAGGGACAATAAATAACATCAAAATTTATTTTTACCTGTCTGTCTGTGTCTTTTTATTAATGGTTTAAAATATACAGCTGTTTTTGTGCCAAATAAATAAATAAACAACCAACAAGTTCTATTTTTGTGAAGTGAACAAAAAATCGGGTATCTATCGATATCGATAATGTACATCAATGTGTTACATGGTGCAGCCCTAATCGAGTAGCAGTCGATGGTCGACCTATCACGCGAATGTCAATCTTAAGCCTAACAGGCAATTAGGTTTATAGATTGCGACCACTGAAAATACCGCCATCTATGGTCAAGTATATTTTTGATTGTTTCGTGTTATCTTCCGTGACGTCACCAAACGGCTCTGTCGGAACACCAGCGTTGGTTGTTACGTGGTAACAACTAGCTTATGCTGAGACAGAGACCGTTTTGTGACTTAATTCGACAGAAGCTGTATCTTTTATTTCATCGTTAAATCGTGTTTGTTTTTGTTGATTAAGTTACAAATAAAATATTCCATAAAATATATTCTATTCTAAGTAGCGGAATTAACTTGTCAATCGAATGTTTGGTTACTATAGACCGTAAATAACGTTCTGTTGCGAAAGTAAAATAAAGGGCATTGGGTAAAAGTGGCGTTGTTTTTGATGGTCCGCGGCCAGATAAAAAACTATTGCCATTAATTAGTACTCTCAAAAATAAGCAACTTTCATTACTACAGCCACTATCTAAAATATATCGGAAGCGAGATATCGAATGGCAAAAAATCATAAAATGATCGTCTAAATAAACAAAGAACAAGACTTCCCTACAGTTTTTAGTAACCATTGCATTTCATAGAAGTAGTAGAATGAAATTAAACATAACGAGCTCGATTGTAAACCGGCCCGGAGCTCGGTTAAGTTATGCTAACCAATCACAACGCTCTATTCGTTTACCTGCGTGACGCTATCGCTCAACTCGACAACCGACCCTTTCTTTACTCACCATCTGACTAAAAAAAATGTAAAAAAAATTAATAAAAAAAAATAAAAAATAAAAAAAATTATATGTAAAATATTATTGATGGGATACATGTTTTTTATTCATAACTTACTCGTTCCATACGTAAAATAATGGTATTTTTGAAATTAAAGTGCATTTTATCACTAACTTAGATGATATTGTTCTCAACTTCAAAGTCGAATATTTCGGCTCCGATATAAGTTACGGCTCATTTTGTTTTTATAATGAATATACAGGTGTATTACTTAAATTCAACACAAATTCCATCAGTGGCCGTATAAAAAAAAAACAACGCCACGACTCCATACAAACTTACCCAATGCCCTTTATGTGTAGAATTCAAGGTTTATTTCCAAATCTGTGACGTTGGCTAGTTTTGACTAAACTTAAAACTACCAATCAAACGAATTGATTCTTTGAAATGCATTATAATATTATGATCACTGGTTTTTTTGTGTTCGTTTTGCGACACCCCGGTGCCTTCAGTAATTTTGGTGCATTGCACTTCCACCCTAATTTCTAATACTGTGTGATACAAAGTACTTTGTGGTCAAGCCACATGTAGAAGCCATCAGACAAGAAGTTGAAGTTAAAATAAAATGTCATTACAAGTTATGTTATGTCAGTGTCAATTTGAAAAAACGAGCGAAAAGGAAAAGAGAACCAAAAAGCAAAAATAAAACCAAAAGTACATAGTTCAATTCAAGTTGAAAACACAATTTCGAGTGGAATCGTTCATTGAAAAATGAAAAAAGCTCAGCTCAGCTTTGTACGAAATCTGTGTTTAGTGGTTTTACACAAATGGTTAGTCATTATCCCTTAAAACGAAAGGTAGTCTTGCTTATTTGTTGGTATTTTCAAAACATGATGGCACCTCGAACTAGAACGAGGAATACGAAAGTTCTAAAAGAAAACATCGATCTTAGTACGAAAACAAAAGTGAAAAGTGACGGCAAGGTAACTAAGCCCCCGAGAAAAGCTTTAGCTGATAAAACAAACTCGCTATCCGACGACAATGCGTCTATTGATGTACCCATCAAAACTTCTAAAGTTGCCTTGAAAAATAAGGCGGCAAACACTGATGTCGATAATAGAGCAAGACCACGTCGGGATAGGCGATTGCCGAACCGGTATGTTGAAAACAAAGTTTTAAGTAACTTATCTGATAACAAGGATGATTCTTCCAAGAATCAGGCTTCTGTAATTTCCGTTCTGGACCCATCACCAGTAAAAGCTATTTCTAAAACTGAAAAACCCAAAGTTGAAGAACACAATACTGTCACTAAACTCAGAAGAAATGGCCATCCTCTCAAGCAACAGCCTGCCAAGGAGCCTGCTATAACTAAGAGACATGAAACACCAAAAAAACAAAGCCAAAATGTCTCATCTTCTCCTTTCAAAACACCATCCCAATGTTTGGATAGTAGTCTGGTCACAAACCGGCCTAAAAGGATTTGTAGACTCCCATCAAAGTTTGAGGACCATTCCATCAGTCCAAATAAGTTCATTCCAGTCCAACCGTGCCATGCGAGTACTCCATTATTACAGAAAAACCTTAAACCTAAGGTCAATGATGAAAATAGAACAAAACCAAGCCCAGAAAAAAGGGTAACCAGAACAAACAAGAATTATGCAAAAGAAGAAAGCAATAACCCTAAAGGCATTGACCATGACCTTAGAGCAAATACATCAAATGATGCATCAAGCAGATTCAAAAATAAAATAAGCCCCGACTCCAACAACAATAAAGGTAAAAAAATATTACCAAAGAGGGTTGTTAGTACTAAATCACCTAAGAAGCAACAGAGTCCTAAAGCAAATAATAAAGTAGGGTTTGCAAAAAGGCTCCTGGAAAACAGCTTATCATTCCGGGTGTTTGAAGATAGAAAAACAGAAAACAAAGAGGATGTGTATGAGTTTACCTATGATCCCAATGAAGAGCCTAAACCTCAGAAGAAAAAGCGAAAGAGGGTTGTCCAAAAGAGGCCGGCTAAACCCAAAACTGTTGTTATTAAATCCAACTATGATAAAAATGTTTGGAAAGCTCTAGAATCTCTTAAAAGTAAGGTAAAACCATCACAATCCCAAAATGCCCAGATTAAACCTACACAACCTGAAATACGGGTTCCGAAAGCACAGCCTCAAAGTGAACAGCAACAAAACTTACCAACAGTTGCAAAAAATGCAGGCAAAATTCAAATAATTGAAGACATTATCGTAAAACCAGCTGCAGAAAACAAATCCCTGAATTACACCCCAGCACATCCTGTTAACGAGTCAGCCAAATCAATTCACATGTCTAACTATGCTTCAATTCACGTAGAAGACATAGCTGCTGATTTTGCAACTGACACTAATGACATGAACTATTCACCTGTGAACTCCCCATGCCCAAAAACACCCAGGAATGATAGTGAGAATGCTATAAACCATGGCTATGTAGCTGTGAACCCCAAGGACCCTTTAAACTTGCAAGGAAATATAGGAAATGTAAGCTTCTTTGATGAGGAGCCCGTCGCAAGCAGCAGTATGAACATGTCTGTCCGGAATCCCCTAGCTAGCCCATGGAGAGTTGAATTCAACAATTTGCCCATAAAATGGCAATCAAACACCTATCTCAAGCCTGATATGACTCCGGCTGTAGAATGCTCATTTATAAATTCAGAAGAATTAAGTAAGAAAAAACATGTTTACACTAATTTGGTTGCTGAAGAACCCTTGCCTTTAATAGAAGATCCTCCTTCTCTTAAGCAGACCAGTATCATATCCTTCATGAAAGAAGTAGCCGAGAGAAGTTTGAAGAAGAAAAGAGGCAGGTCTATTTCCCCAACAAAGTCTAACTCTCTCTTTGAGGATACTGCAGGTGATACATCAAAGGAGTTTGGATATAAAACACCTAAAAAGCCAAGGAAAGGGCCTCCAGCTACTTCTGTTGTTTCCAACACTAGTAATGATAAATCATCTGATAAAACACCTGAAAAAGAAAGTTCAGATCACATTGAAAATCATGAAAATCTCAATGAAGTTTCAAATGAAACCTCCAACTCTAAAGAAAACTCAAACCAGGGTGAAAAGTCTCCAAACAAAAAGTCAAAAAAGAAAGACAAAGATGTTACTCTCTTTGGCTTTGATGATAGTGAAAATGTTGATCAAGAGAATGTTTCACCTATAAAAAATGTACGACACACTAGAGCGAGAGGACTTCGAGCCAAGTCCAGAGTACTCCAAGAAATCAACACACTCAGTGGTCCAACCAGAGTAATATTACCTGTCGCAGTTAAAGCTAAGCTGGCAAGCTCGGAGGTGGTAGAAAAGTTGTATGATCAGTTGAAATCAGCGGAAAATGCACCTACATTACCTGAAAAACAGAACTGTGATGAAAATGCTGCCGATGATGAGGGATCAAGTGATGATGATGGGCAGTCCGTGCATCTGTTTGAAGATATTGAGCTTGTCCATCATGTAAAGGTAATATGAAGCAAAAGTACTATAAATTTATTAAGCAAAATAGGAAATTACAATACCAAAATTTTCTTTTATTTCCAAAACTGTGTTACATTAATTGAAAGATTCTTAAATGAACCAAAATACTCTATAACTGGTTAATGTTGCCATTTCTGTGTTGCTCTACAAAATGTCTCTCAGTTTGGTGTGTCTTTCAGCATAGGCCTCCTGCAACTGACAACAAAAGTAGTTATTATAACATAATTCAGGTTGTGTTTTGCAACATGTGGTATAAAATTGCTATTAACATTATTGTTTTAAAAGGTTTCGTGTATGTGCGCTTTGCCTTAATTTAAACCTGGAAGCATAAAAGCCTCTATTTCTACTATTATTATAACAAATAATTCTCAGACAATAATGAATGAATGAATGAACACTTTATTGTTTAAAATACAAAAAATAACTTATATCTAAATAAAATAAAAACGTACAATGGGCGGCCTTATTAATTAGGTATAAGTCGCAATGTAGGACAGGCAAGAATAAACTGTTCTATCTGTCCCCCGTCACTAAATTGGGGACAAATAGAACCTTTTCAGTTAATAAAAGGTTCATATGTCCCACCATTGCAAAAAGGGAGACAGATCAAACTTAAGTTTGATTTGTCACCTCGTGACTAACAGGGGACAGATAGAACTTTTTCAGTTAACAAAAGTTTCATATGTCCCACCCCGTTGCAAAAAGGGGGACAGAGCGAACTTTTTTTCCATTTGTCCCCTAGTTAGAAGGACAGAGCAGGGAGACAGATAGCAATAATTCGCGTAGATAAAGGTTGGGACTGAAATTTACTGCCTCTTTTATTCTGTCTTAGATCGTATTGGATCAAAGATGATGTAAGCGGGACAGCATGAGCGAGGCTATCATTTTCAATCACTATCTTTATCTACCAATCTTTAATCTTTATTTATAATGGTATGATAGTTTTTTGTGGACTTTTTACACTATTGCATTAGGGGCCCCTGTAAAAATAGTGTAAGTTTTTTTAATAAATAAATAATACTAATATTATTCTACCTATCTCTACAGCCACATAGGAAAAGCTATGGTAAAGCAAAGAAGGTAACATTCCGTCAGCGTTCCACCGACAGCGACACATACACAGAGGTGCCAGGATCAAGGTCAAGTTATGAAGATGACCTAGGTGACCTGACCTTCCACTTGCCCAATGTCAAACAGGTCACGAAGAAGAAGAAGAAGCCTAATAAAAAGCAGTTATCTAAGAAAGAGGTTTGTTTATTGATATTATTGGCATGATAGTTATTATTTGAGCTAGGATATACTTTTCCGATTTTATACTCCATAGTTATGTTTAAATAGGTAGTCAAAATATGAAAAAAAAACAAATAGTTTGCGCTCGGTGTCACGCGGTATCCCACTGGCTGAAATTTTGCATACAGGTAATTTTAGGCCTGGAATAAAACATAGGCTACTTTTTATCCCATAAATCAGTTGCCATGGGATAGAAATAACCGTAAAACCTGTCCATAGAAACGACGCGTGCGAAGCCGCGGGCAGAAACTAGTCACACTAATATTATAAATGCGAAAGTTTGGATGGATGGATGTTTGTTACCTTCTTACGCCAAAACTACCGAACGGATGGGGCTGAAATTTTGTATACAGATAATTATAATCCTGGAATCAAACATAGGCTACTTGTTATCCCATAAATCAGTTCCCATGGGATAGAAATCACCTTTTAACGTTATACAACGACATAGAAACAACAGAAGCTAGTATTATAAATGCGAAATTTTGGATGTTTATTGTGGATGGATGTTTGTTACCTCTTCACGCCGAAACTACTGAACGGATCGGGTTGTAATTTTTCCTACAGGTAATTCTAATCCTGGAATCAAACATAGGCTACCCCATAAATCAGTTCCCATGCGAGAAAACGTTTTCATAGAATTAAGACGTGCGAAGCCGCAGGCAGAAACTAATAATACTAATAAGTAGGATAAGATTATGTACTGTATATCACTCATCTCTGTTACCCATAACTTATAATAAACTAGCTTCTGCCCACGGCTTCGCACGCGTTGTTTCTATGGAAACGTTTGAAGGTCCTTTCTATCCCATGGGAACTGATTTATGGGATAAAAAGTAGCCTATGTTTGATTCCAGGATTAGAATTACCTGTATGCAAATTTTCAGCCCGATCCGGTCAGTAGTTTTGGCGTGAAGACGTAACAAACATCCATCCATCTATACATCCATCTATCCAAACTTTCGTATTTATAATATTAGTGTGATTAGTGTGATATAGTGTGATGTGATGTGATACTTCTTAGCGCATAACACAACAAATAAAATAAAAATCACAATAATCAAATATTATTTATTATTTCAGGAGAAGGAGGTTGATGAATGGGCAGCCGGCTTCAACTCAATGTGCGAGGATATTGAAGACTTTCCGTTAGTAGTAGAATAAGTTGCTTAAATTATCTTGTATCGAAACGTCATCGAGACGTGTAATTTTTGAATGGGTATTACGTAGTGGTCCGCACGATAGAGGCGCTGTACCAAATTCCATAGAAAAACGAATTCCATGGGAAAATCGTCAGGATGGCGGCGTCTCGCTGCTACTCGCTGCTACTATAGCTGTTCTGAGCCCTGAGTCTGATTTATCGATGGTATGGAGACTCAGACAAGTTCCATTTTGTATGGAATTTAGTACAGCGCCTCTAGCGTGCGACATGGAACAACGCAGATTCTATACAAAACTGGAATGTCTCGATGGCGTCTCGAATTATCGAAAAACCAAACTCAGGGAAAACAAAGTCTAATCTGTATCGAAAAACATGTAGATATTTCGCGGAAGTTTTATTTGATTAAGTTGAAATTAAGGTTTATTTTAGTTATACATCATTAAGTTCAAATTAAGGAATATTTTAGTTATTTATTTTAAACTGACAATTTTTATCATAAAGCCAAGAAGGAGCAAAGTTTTAAAGCAACCATCTAGATCCTGGTTTCTTTCTTAACACTTTGTCTGCCATCAACACACTTAGCTTTTTTCGGAGGCTTCTAGCTCGCATTGCTGCTGATTGGCACTGCAAGCGCTAACGACTGTTTGTCGTAACGATTGATCACATCTAAAACTAACAAATTTAAAAATATTTAGTATAAAAATAAATTTTATCACTTCATTATGCAAAGGAGTCTATTTTAAATTAACTTATTAGGTTATAATATTGGAATAAGGGCTTAATTAACAAACAAAACATATAATTTTAAATTATGAAATAAGTAAGTAACTAAGTTTAAAGTGTGCTTTTATATTGTAAGAGTATAAATATTAAGATATAAAGCAGTGGCCATACTTTGCCATTTTCTCAGTACAAACAAACTCACAAACAAATCAAGACAATAAATTTTACTAGTTTAGGATATATAATATCTAATGATAAACACGGCTCATAGGCTATTAGTCATAGCATATGATGCCGGGTACAGACTAAGCGAGCGAGAGTAAGCGAAGGCTAACGAACGAACGCGAAAGAACCAGTGTGAACGTCATTGCGAAAGCAAGCGAGCCCAAGCGAGGGCCTTCGTTCGCCTTCGGCCGTGCTCCGGCGGCTGTCGCTACATCAAAGAAAAATGGAACGAACGTAGCGATCATCGAATCCCACTCGTTTGCATTAGCTCGCTCTCGCTTGCTCTGTACGTACCATGATTCGAATAATTAATGTTTTAGTTGAGTTTTTATTGACATAAGGATTACAATATTTAATTCTTTATTTAGGTGTAAAAGGGCGTGATTACACGAGGATCGCCATTTTTCGTTTAATTGTTTTCGTACACGATTACACATAATTATAAGTTTAATATTTTAAACAACAAACACCATTTTAAATAGCTTTAATTTCCTCTAAAACCATTATGGATCTGCATTTAACTATCTCAATGACATGAAAGTTAAAAACTTCGGGTTATCTTGTACATAAGTAATGATTATGAATTTAATATTTTTTATATCTGAGAGGTGAGTATTTGACGTTAGTTACAAGACGTGATCTCGATGTCTCCTTTTACATAGTATGGGATTTGCCTAGTTCCCTGTTCGCAGTATAGAGGCGCTGCTGTATCAAATTGTGTGAAAAAAGGAAACGATCACGTTTCGTTAGTAACGTCAAATAGACTCACCCCTCAGAATTAAGTTATATGTAAATGTGGCACACTGGATGTACCAACCACAAATCTAATTTAATAATTTTGGGAAATAAAATGATCAGAAAATTATACTGTTTGATGTTTTAATTATTCATGAACAAAATTAAAAATTTTAAAACCCTCCGACAGATTTCCATGAAACATGGCTAAGAACACTCGGGATAAAATTATCTATGACACAAAAAAAAAACTAAACGAAAATCGGTTCATCCGTTTGCGAGCTACGATACCACAGAACAGACAGATACACAGACAGACACCTTAAACTTATCTCACCTTCTCTTTTTGCGTCGGGGGTTAAAAATGATAATCATTTTGAAGTGTAGTTTTTGTGATCAGGCTAGCAGGACTATTCTTATGTGCAAATTATTTACCAAAGTACAATCTTACCCATTAAGCTTGAACCGCAGTTGAGCGGCGCAGCCTATCCTAACTGCACTGCAGCGGCGCGGCGCGGCGCGGCACAAAAAGTCAGACGAGAGATTTCATTAAAGATGGACGTGATTGAAGATGAATAGATATAATATTTGGTTGGAAATAACTACAATATTCTACTAATAAATATACCAAATATTAGTTCTTCTGGTTTGGATAATATAATGTTCATTTTCTAAATAATATAGCTCCGTGTAACCACAATAGATAAATATATTATCCACTGTGGTATAACTGACTAGAATATTCGGCCCCGCCGCGTCGCGAGCTAGAACCGCACCAGCAGCGGCGCGGCAAAATATTCTCTCGGACCATTTATTTTCAAATTTAATTCCAAATGGAAAGAAAGCTCCCTTGCAGTTTCCTTAGATCTACAAAAGATGGCGCTGACTTAGATGTACAAGATGTTAGTGATGTTGTATTCAGATAGATGGCGCTACAAGTTCTGAAATTTGAAACGAATATCTTTGGAACCAGAGGGGTGACTCTATTTGACGTTAGTAACAAAACGTGATCGTGACGTCTCCACGAATTAGCTTAGTTCCCTATCCGCACGATAGAGGCGCTCTGTACCAAATTATTTGAAAAAAGAGTCATCACGATCATTTATCTCCTTACTAACGTAATATAATGATTAGTATTATTTTCCAGAAATTAGCGCAGGACCGTGTGGAGAGCCCAGGGGTTTGGAGGCATAGGCCTCCACTCCTCACCCACTGCTGGGTATAGACCCAGCAGTGCGGGTTGCGCATGATGATGATGATGAGGACTCTTCTTTTATATGACTCTTCCTTCGTCTATGTCTATGTTTTTGGTTTGCCTGACTTTTAACGGGTATTTATCGCGTTTATTTACCTATTTTTCCCAACGTTTCAACAGTCATCCCGTGACCACAACAGTGTGTAAACCTGTTGAAACGTCGGGAAACATAGGTAAATAAACGCGATAAATATCCGTTAAAGAATACTAATAATTATGTGTTCAGATAGCGTAAGTTTGAAAATATTTAACGTGAAATAGTGAGTCTATTTCCCTCCTCTGATTTATTTAACTTGCAAATACTTTCTCAATATCGTTTACTGACGCACTGAAGCGAAAACAACACCCGTGTTAGTTACACAAACAGATAATAAGGTACATAATCTCTACTCCTCTATCAAAGTGTTCTGTTTTACAATGGTAGAGTCGTTGGAAAGTGCATTGTTTTAAGTACCTATTTACTCTTAAAACAATGCACTTATTGAAAACATAAACATCAATATAGATTCAATAAACATCGGTACTTCATGAAATGTTGCTTCGTGTTATTGGTTAATGCAATAATTGTGCACAACAGTATTATTTATTTCGTTTTTAACTTGACTTTATAGCCAACTAGCTGACCCGCCGCGATTTCATCCGCGTGTACTTAAGTTGTAGTACTAGTAATGTACCGGTTAACCGGAGTACCACGCGATTGAAGCCGCAGATAGAAGTTTAGGTAGGAACATTACGTATAACCCAAGAATGTGAATTTATAAAAAAACTGTTCTTAGTAGGTGCTTACCTCCTAAACTAAATTTTCATCCAAAATTCAGCTTCGTAGCTCTTGTTGTTTCAGAGATCTCTTGATGAGTCAGTTTTCCCTTCTCTTTTATATATAAATACTAGTTTATGCCCGCGGCTTCGCACGCGTTGTTTCTATGGAAACGTTTAAAGGAGATTGCTATTCCATAGAATATTAAAAATTAATTAAAAAAACATTGTCCAGCGGACAAAATTGTGAATCTAAACCATTCCCAGATCCCCTTGAACACACACAAAAAATTTCATCAAAATCGGTCCAGTCGTTTGAGAGAAGTTCAGTGACATACACACTCACAGAAGAATTATATATATAAAGATAGATTATAAGTACCTTGAAGCCGTGTGGTGCCGGCTCAGAATTTGCACCACCCCAACTCTTCCCGCGGGTGTCGTAAGAGGCGACTAAGGGATATCCACCGGGGCGGGCAGCAGCGCCTCCTGCAGACAAATTCTACCACCGAACTGCTATCCCCAACCCGCATGCCCAGAGTGGGGATTATGGAGTGAGATAAGAATATAGTGGGGAGGTAAAAGCCAATAAGGCATCTATCAGGGGGAGGCCTGCGTCCAGCAGTGGACGAATATAGGCTGTTGAGGATACCTTGAAACATTTCATCTAACTACCAAATTATACAAAACCGAAAATTAAACACGTCCAAATCTCTCAACTAAACAAACTCACTCATCTAATTCCATTAGTCCATCCAAACTTCCAAAAGCATAATTAAAATTGAAAAATTAATCCATCCAACCAGTCTCACTCGCCCTAATGTGATGGCTGGCGATATTAAAATGATTGCTCTTTGGCAAATATGTCGGCCGGCTGAATTATACAGCCCTGGCAAATATTACCCTTGCAAACATACGTCCCGAGAGAGCGAGCTAGTTCGCGCACTCAAAATTAAAAGCACACAATGAAAATACTGAACGGAAAGCCGCCAGCCCCTACTCAGATACCTATGTCGCGAAAAGTAAGTGCCTACTCCAACCGTCACTCTTAACACTACGCCGAGTGCCCGACCATTGTTGTCAATGAAAACAGTCGCCGGAGTGTTTTTTTGTTTATAGACTCTTCGGTGTTGCCACTTCAAAATAAATAGCCGCGCGTACCGAGCAGTATGGGCATAACGAGCGGTAACAATGTTTTGTCTTCGCAATCGACCGCTTATTGTTGTAGCAGCTGAACTTTCGTGACGTAAGCGAATTCGAATGGCTTAATAGGTCATCGTTTGTTTGCTCGATCGATCCCGTCTTCGGTAATCAGTGCCCGCTACTCGCGACTCGCACTCCACTCGACTCGTGTAATTGAAATAGGCAGTGGAGTTTACACAAAGTTGTCTCGCGAACTGAAGTTACCCGTCATCTATAATTAAATACCTGCGTCCCAAGACGACATTGTAAATTAACAATTGGACTATTTCATTTAATTAAAGGGTACGTAGCAGCAGGTTCTGTTCTTCGGGTCGGGAATATTAACCGCAATTCTCGGTCAACATTCGCAAAATTGACACGTCAAATATTTGTAACTTTGTCCTGGGACCACGTTAGACGGCAAACAGAACCGTGTCTGGTCCTCCCTTAATTTCCGATGTTTCTGCTCGCTTTGTTGTCGGTTCTATTTTAGTTCTTACAGTGTTGTTGTAAGGATGAGTGTCGCGTGTGTGCGAAGGGGCGAGATAGCCGCTTGTCAAAACAAAATGGCGCTGACTGTGTTTGAATTGGGCCGTATCAGTCGCTGGCGGAGATTCATTTTGTCGTTGCTTAAGACCGCGGTAGAGTCTCCTACATATTGTCTCTGTACACACGGTGAGTGTGTGCCTCGCCGTGTTGGGCTTGCATTTAAAGCTGGCTACAAATTTGTTGTTTCAGTACAAATACTATGATGATATTGTTTGCCGTTAGACTTTGCGTCCGATCAAGGAGTTTGTTTGGCAGTAGTAGAGCTGTCTTAAGTCAACATTTGTGAATTGATTAAGACGATCACGACTACTGGTTATTTATTATCGGCTGTCCAGTTCATGAGCGGCTAATTCTATGTGGGTACATCATTCATTCGTTGTTTGGATGCAAATAATTTCAGCAAACAATAATGATAGTTTCTGCGAAGCACTATTTATTCTGATCGTGTAATTTCATTTAGCACTGAGGGTACTTGGAATTTATCGCGATTCAGTGTTGCTATATAATATTAGCTTTTTGGAATATCCGCTTAGCAAATAATACTATATTAACGTTCAGCTGTGGACTGTGCTCTATTAGTTGAAGTACTAGTAATGAAATGATTGTATCTGTTTCTCACAACACACACAGGGGCAGTAGATTGAATAAAATCTTATTAATTTGAATTCGTAAGTGAAAAATCAAATTTAGGTACATGCAAAGTTGGAATGAGTAGGTACCTTAAAGTGTTCAATACAATTATGCAGAAATGAAATCGAAGCTAAAACATGCTATGATCGATCCAGTAAACATGCATAATTGACCAGTCCGCTGATTTAACAAAACTGCGATTGGAAAAGCCAAACAAGAACTCTGTTAATTAAGCAAACAAGTGCTCAACGTCGAATCAACAGCTCAATCTCTCCCATGTTTAGTCTTCAAATTTACCTATGATTAAAAACCACAAGGTGTAAACACTAACTTTCAAAAGAGGAGCATACTTAACAAATATTATATTGTAAACTTTACATTGCGATGACAAATATTAAATAAAATTGTGTACAATACTGTCGCTAGAGTTGGCCCATACCTGCACAATGTTGCCATTATCATAAACCAAACATGTCAATATTTACGCACACAAACAAGGGCGTAATTTTTAAATAAATTGTGGCATTTCGCAAAATTGCTTCCGCAAATAGGATGGACAAGAGAGCTGGTGTGTGCGCTACTTTTTTCGGAGCCATACGCTTTCACACTCGTAAGCAAAGCGTTGTGTTTGCATGGAGCGTTTTAATTTGCGACGCAGCGCATACATTTGTATTCAAATAATGTATGATAACGTATACAGCTCCGTGTTAGATCAGTTTCTCTAAAATAAATACTCCTTATAACTTTGATGGCTATTCTACAATAGATGGCGTTAGCAGTCTCCAACTTTCTGAAAGATTTTCTGATACTTGCTTACTCAGATTTCTGTTGACTAATAGGTCTACTTATTACATTGTCGTATTATTCAAGTCTTCGAAATATACAACTGTAAGGTTTATTGTTATTAGGTATAGTGCGTAACCCCACACTCAGGGTAATTTCTAAGAAATCAAATAATATCGCAAAAATTTTCGACTTCGACGGGACTTGAACCCGCATCCTTCCTTCAGTACAGGAATGTGCTAAAAAAACCTTAGAATTAAGCAACCTCTAGAGGTGTCTGTCGCGTTGCTTAATTCTAAGGTGTTTTTTGCGGGTTGAAGTCCCGTCGAAGTCGAAATTTTTTGCGAATTATTTGATATAAGTACAACTGTGATAATAATAGTTTTAAACATCTTACTACCTATGTCCTCCCGACCTGACGGGGTTCATGTCTAACACAAATATTATCGCTGTAAGAAACTTATGTACCTAAGTATGGGTAGGCATCATGAAGCATCGCGATATTAATCGTAATGGTTCAAAACCTACACATTTACCGTTTATTCCCTTCTTAATTAAATCCCTCAAAAAGCTGCATTCCTTCAGCAATCGTCTACTTAATTAGACTCCGCTTACATAATAAATGAAAGCAATATCTTAAACGAGCGTCGTCGGCCATCTTGTCTCTGATTTCCCGCCATTACAGTGGGGTAACCACGTTTGCCTCAAGAAAGATAATCCATGGATTGGCCGAATTGTCTTAAGGAGGGTTGGGTATGGTATAATGTTTCGTGGGGCCCTTTTGCTTTCCGAAAATGATTCGTGTTGACTTGGTTGGAGTCAAATAAGAGTGAGTAGTTTAGAAGAACCATGTGGGCGCTTAACTTTATGGTAAAGCTAAGACAGAATACTTGACTTATGGTAAAGCTAAGACAGAATACTTATGCACCTTTGATAAGTAAACGGTTAAGTTTACCTTACCTTCCCTATCCGGACTTATGAAAAGAACCATGTTACGTCTTACGTAATTTTCTCTTAAAATGGGTAAAAACTAATCTAGGCTTGACTTACTGCGTTTATGGTAAACCTTCGCAAAAGTTTCACTCTGTCTTACCCTGTCTTCAGATAGATAAACTTACGTTGAAAATTAATAATAGGTAAGGTAGGTAGGTAGACTTCACGTAGTCCATGCCTAAACTTGCTGAACATTGTCAATTTGAGCATAAACTTGTACTTGCCTGAAGTCGCATTGATAAAGATTGGAATTGAAAATGACAGCTTGTGACATGCTGTTCGGCTTGTCATATTTAGATTCTTTTTATTTAATAAAAAAATATATAGCGGGACAGCCCATCGTCATCTAGCCCCAAGCTACTGTTTCATTTTACGCATGTTTAAGCGGGACAGCATGAGAGAAGATCTCATTTTGATTAAGAATCTTTACACGACTTAAACTTACTCACATAACGTCTCGTAAATATCTAAACGATATTCAAACTTCGACTTTGCACAGCGCTTTTTGTCGTCTTCGCTACCGCTACGCTCCTTCACATCCCAGCTGCAACATATTTGCTATTGCACAAAAAGAATACCAAACATCACAGATGAAAAAAAAACTCGCCAATCTCATAAACGCTAAAGTTCAAAGCGTTTATTTGCCGAGTCTATGATTACGTGGGCCCACTATCGCCCCTCCAGACAGATGCGCCGTTATTTGCTTAGGCCTGCTCGCTTATCGGGGCATGCATGTCTCCTGATAGGATGGGGAAGTTGAGGTTTTATTTGAAAGTTTTGATGGAGAGGAAATTGTGTGAGCTCTTTTAGAAGCTCTCTTAGAAGATAGTCTGTTTTAGAAACTGATAGTACCTACCTGTGGACACTCACGGTAGGGCTGGTCCACCAGTTCAAAGTCGCTCAGCGAGCTATGGAAAGAGCTATGCTCGGAGTCTCTTTGAAGGATAGAATTCGTAACGAATACATCCGACAGAGAACCAAAGTTATCGACATAGCTCAAAGAATTAGCAAGCTGAAGTGGCAGTGGGCCGGCCATATCTCGCGAAGAACCGACAACCGCTGGGGTAAACGAGTTCTTGAGTGGAGACCACGACTCGGCAAACGTAGTGTAGGACGCCCTCCGGCCAGGTGGGATGACGATCTGCGAAAGACTGCAGGCAGATGCTGGATGCGGCAAGCTGAAGACAGGGCGCTATGGCGCTCATTAGGGGAGGCCTATGTCCAGCAGTGGACTAATATAGGCTGATGATGATGATGATGATGAGTACCTACCTATAGTAGGTATGGGGGGTATAGTATGGGGATGGGGAAGGTGTATACGAGAACGACATGCCTTAGGTACAGTTACAAAGTCAACAACGTAGGTAAGTGCCGACAAAATAATACTACAAAAACCATCTTAGAATATTAATGGTCAATAAATAATTTATTTGAAATAACTTAGGACTAAAGGATTACTAACAATATAGTGGGTATTTAGACAATGATGATTATGTGAAAATGCTTTCGAGTAACATTGTGTTTGGTTTAGAAAAATACATTTTAGTTTTGTAACAATAATTTCAAGACCATATAGGTACCTACTTCACACCCTCAGCATCATGTGTATATTTTAGTCACACAGTAGTGTCTGAAACACTTTGTAAGTATTTAAAAGTATACATAATACATCCCTCTACTTGGTTGGTTCACTGTGATTCCCTTTGGCGCATCTTTCTATACATTTTATTGGCAAAAATTAAAACTGGCCTGGCGCATTTTTTTAATGTACCTAACTGGTTTGGGGATCGGTTATTTTTTAAAAAAGATATCGCCTATAAATTTCGTTGTCCTATTTTTCGGGTAAATGGAAATGAAGGAAACTGCCCACGAGGCATGGCGCTGAGTGTGTTAAAACAGCGATAAGTGAGATTAGTTGAGCTTACATCCAATCTGTCGGCAAAGGGGACTTTAAGATGGACATAGATAGATACTCTTTTGTCAGCTATTCATCGTATGAATTACTAGACGATTGCCTCGCGGTTTCACCCGCGTAGTTCCCGTTCCCGTGGGGATTCCGGGATAAAATATAAATAAATATATAAATAAATAAATAAATAACTAACGGAGAAAGAATTTTTCAAATCGGTCCAGTAGTTTCGGAGCTTATTCAATACAAACAAACAAACAATCAAATCTTTTCTCTTTTTAATATTAGTATAGAATATAGATTAGTATAGATTAGTTTATAGCTATAGGTAACTCTTCTGTCAAATTACAGATGAATGGGAGAGGTTTTTTCAAAATCATGAAATGTCCACCACTTTCAAAATGACCCCTCGTCTATTTTTCTTATCTGCTTAGGTTTCAATTTCACTATTTCCATTTTCACCATCAGCCCCTGTAACAAATACATTATACTTAGATGACATCAATTAAGTATCTTAGACAACAACTGTGTCTCTTCACCAATTTACCGAACTTGGCTCGTACTTCGGAGCTTAAGTCCGATTCTACAATTTATGTAAAAGCCCGCTCGTGTGCAAACAGCTTCACTGGTATCTACTTAGAACTTTGCTAAGTAGATTAAGCACCTATGTTACTTTGGGGCTACACGACGTCGGTTATATTCTATAGCTATCCTGTAGAAATGTGTGTGGGTATGAAGGTTGGCGCACACATATCAACCAACGCTGAAACGGATCATACACCAATCATCGCCTCAACTCGAACCGTATCAGTCAGTCCTTTGACTCGGTAATATTATCCTCTTTTGATGAATCTCCTTGTAGATAAGTATTTCACGCGCGCGAATAGAATTTGATCGAACCATTTCGGACTGAAACAAGTGCGGTCGAACATTTCCTTCGACGCGGAATATAACAATGCTACGCTAATCAGCATCATAACGGCATCGCCTATTCACCGTCCACGCGTTTATTCCCTTTGACTTACATAATAAAAGAATGCAATATTTCACTATACACTTAAATATCGAGCTCGAAACTCTCGTTGTCCTGATATTTTTGGAGTCGACAGATCAATATTTTTAAGAAAAAATAGAGTATGAAATAGTTACCTATTGCAATTTATTATTTCATTCAGTCGAAGAAAATAAACGCGTGGACAGTCTCTTGATTTTTCAGAGTTAAACGTCAATTCAATTGAATTTGTTTATCAAATTAAAGACCAGACATAAAATTATACAGAGTTCTTATACTCCAATCAAGTCAAGGCGTTGCTTATACTTTTGCGAGTTGATATGTGTGCTAAATCCTTTATATGGCTAGATTCCTAGTAGATACCTACCACGATAGTTGACGATGGTTTCGCTGTTCTTGGAAGAACACCAGTGTTGTTCCAAGTAAATTTTAGTATTGCCGTATCTCAACCTAAAAATTGCCGTATTTAGGGGAAAATTAAAAAAAACGGGCCGTATATTGGTTTTATAATAAATGTTTAGGTACAAATAAAACATTATTAACACAATATTAAAATAAAATATACAGTAGGTATTAAATTTAATCGTCTCTCTCCCACTGTTTCCTATACTTTTGTTTGGTGTGCTTAGTTTTGATCTTTTTTTTGTAACAATTCAGTTCAGCAACGTTAACTTTAAACTAATAGAACTGAAAACTGAAGCAATAATTGCGGAATATTGTGTTCGAAGTTTAAAAATGAAGGGGCCGTCGTAAGTGTTGTAACTAGAAACAAAACTTACATTACACACACTCATCCATCACACATTAGAACAATACAACATTCTTGTTTATGTGACCAAATTAGAAAATCGCTAGGTGTGCAAACACTAGTAAGGTCCAATAAGTGCCGTCTCATTTTATCAGGTTATTTTATGTCTACAGCTTAGGGGAAACCCTTAGCCAGAAAGAAGCCAGTCGCTAGTGAGTTCCGTTACACGAAGAAATTCAGTTTTGTCAGCGCTTCCTATACCGGCCGTATATTTTCATATAAATATTATACGGCTTTGAAATGTCTGCCGTATGCCGTATTCTTGACGATTTACCCGCCCGAAAACCGTATAATACGGCAATTGCCGTAGCCGGAACATCACTGAAGAACACTGAATTGACTAAATGAAATTAGTCTGTTGGAATTCTGTGTCAATCAAAATAAATGTGCCCAACTACGGTAACCCTACCTAGTTCATTATTCGAAAAACTGAATTCGAACGTTCCGTTATTTCGGTTTTGCCCGAAAAACCTACCCACCCACCTATTCGTCTTCGTTATTTTATAGGTAGGTGCAGTAACAAAAGCGAATTAATACCGTCGTTCCCACCGGCCATAAATAAGGCCTCGCCGTGCAAACACGGAAAGTGTGTAAACAACATAAAACACGGAATGATTGCAATTAAAAACGCATCGGTCACGTGGCGCGCCCGCCATCTTGGATCGTGGCCGTTATTTTATTCATGAATTTGTGTTTGAGTTCGGAATATGTTTTTTTTTATCATTAGGTATCCTACCTATCTATTTGGTGATAGATAGTACCTACTGGGTACAAAAAGCCGCAGATACATCCTTCCTAGATTCTGTTCTTACTTTTTGTAAGAAATTGACAATGGCGCTATTTATACTGTAAGGTCTACCTCAATCGCTAGTTAAGTCTGTATATATTTGATAGGTTTTTTCAGATTTTTAATAAAACCACTCGGTTTACTTGGCGTTTAAATTAGGCACCTAGTACCTAAGTATCGGCGTCTGCCCAACCTGATGAAGTGTCATACCTACATAACAGTCATAAATATGTTGGTAAAATTATTTAGCGCTACCCACAAATCTAGGAATTTGTAAAAAAATCAACTAAGTACTACTTCGACGTAATAACCGAAGTAGGTATTAATTTATATACCATTGTATGTAATACCTTAATTTTACTTTTTAGCTATATTTGTAAGGCTGAAAGGCCTACTTACTTTTATTAATTTAATTACAGTTTCTCTATAAGTGAATTTGTAAATTCTTAAGAGAGAATAAATATCTCAAACTACAAATATAGAAGAATGAGACCTAAGAAGAATAACTAGGTACCAGGTAGTGCATCATATTAGCTTCAGTTGATTCAATTAAAAAGCAACAGCCACAGCTAAAACTGGGATAGATATTGCGAAAGCCCCAAGCGAGCTGTTTGCTTTCCAACTAGTCGATGAAAGTAAATAAAAAAATCGAGAGCAGCTGAATACTATTACCGGTATCGAGGTAGAATATTTGGTTCAGTACTTGCTTTTGTTTCGATCATTAAAAAAATCATGCATTCGTTTTTCAAAATCCGTTGTTTTTGTTTCGTTCGAATTTGTTATGAAAAATATCAAATTATGTGAACGAAACTTCTTTTTTGCATTTTTCGCCGCATAGGAGTCCTCCTGTTCGGGATAACATTTTGTAAATAGTCGAGCTTTCCGTTAAAGAAGACTAACTTCTGCCCGCGGCTTCGCACGCGTTATTCCTGGATAAAATTTAAAAATAAATAAATAAATAAAGCTGGACAATTTACACAGCATTATAGCTGGTACTAGATAACTGATACCTATACATAATACAATACACTACATAGATAGATATTTTTTATTGTATTATATAGAAAACATCCAGAATGCCCTGGACAAATGTCTGCAGATCGTACAAACATTTGTCCCGAACGGCGGGAATCTAACCCGCAACTTCCTGCGTCGCAGGCAGACCTTCGCCCGCTGCGCCACAGAGGTCGCCTATTTGCCTGGATAGTAAGCAAATCAAAAAAAAAGGTCCTGTACTATATCTATGCAAAATTTTAGCCCGATCTGTTCACTAGTTTTGCCGCGAAGAGGTAACAAACATCTAGACGTCCAAACTTTCGCATTTATAATATTAGTGCGATGATGTACCACGAATTTTGCGACGCAAAATATTCCCCGGATAAAATTTAAAATCGCCCAAATAAATCCACATTCCGCATCGCCCCGCCCAATACGTTGTAATAAGTATTTTTATTTAAGGGCCCCTTTAGCCTGCAGCGTTAATATCTGGTAAGATTGGGATCATCCGCTGGTAGGCCGGAAGGGCCCTACGCCGTAGGGCCTTAGGGTGTGCGATTTTATGCACCAACCCATGAGTTAATTTGACGTTTATTGAACGTTTTATTGTGTTGGGATTTTGAAAGCTTTGGTCGAACTTGCGAGTTGATAATATGTGTGCTACATCCTTTATTTGGCTAGATTCCTAGTAGATAACACGATAGTTGACGATGGTTTCGCTGTTCTTGGAAGACCACTGAATTGACTGTTGGAATTCTGTGTCAAACAAAATAAATATGCCCAACTAAGGTAACCCTACCTAGTTCATTATTCAAAAACTGAATTCAAACGTTAAAATCTGGTGAGATCGGGATCATCCGCTAGTAGACCGGAAGGGCCCGACGCCGTAGGGCCTTAGGGTGTGCGATTTTATGCACCAACCCATGAGTTAATTTGACGTATATTGAACGTTTTACTGTTATTGTTGGGATTTTGAAAGATTTGGTTTTAACTACTCAATTTGTTGGCGATGAAAATGATAAATCTTTTTGATGTAAAACGTATTTAGCTATTGTTTTAAATGGTCGTCGCAAAGCATAATATTATTATAGATACTGATGGAGAAATAATAGGTACCTTGTAAGGTTATTTTGTAAAAAGAGTGAAAGTTCAGTGAAAGATAAAGAAGCCATTTTCTCTGTTAAATGTCTTTATGAAGTTATCGAGTTTATGTCCATATTATTAATGGACTTTTTCGGCTGTGTGGTGGCGGCGGCGTGTTTTAATGTTTAAACTCTGCCTTTGACACGGATAGATTTGAGTAGATAGGTATTACCTATTGGATTTATTTTGTAGAGTTGCCTTTATATTTTCATTACATCGGTCATTTAATATAATAAATTTTGCAATAACGTATAATTTTACTTTGTCATTTTTATTTAAACATTATAATTTTTAATTTAAGGTGTTAAAAAAAATTGTTTTTAAAAAATTATCTGAGCGTCTGGTCGAAGCGACGCGTGACCCGAGAGCTGGTGAGTATCTGGCACAGCGCATCAGCATTGCCATACAGCGTGGCAATGCAGCCAGCGTTTTGGGGACGCTTCCGACTGGTATTGATATGGATCAGTTGAGCTACCTGTAGACTGTTTGCAACAGTCTGCAGTTAGCTTAATTGTTTCAATTGTAAATACTAGTATAATTTTCTTTGTGAATAAAGGCTATTTGCCATTTTATGTTAGTTTTGTGTGTTAAATAAATTATAATTCGTTTGTGTAATTGGCTATCGCTTTCTAATTAATTAATAAGTAAATGATTAAAAGTTATAATTTTTGCCTGGAGTTTTCTACAAAGCAAAGCAAAGTTTGGCCTCCTTTCTTCTAAAGAGGTTGCATTAAGCAAGAAACTCTTTGTTTCAAGTTGTTATTTTTTACCTCGAATAGAGCTCTACTAGTGTGCCTACACCTGCTATTATTATTCATCATGGGTGTTAGCGTTGAGCGCTTACACCCATGACCCCTCAAGGCACATAGAGCTCAAAATCGCGTAAATTACCAAGATAAGTTTTTCTACAGGCATTTTCTTGGAATTTCTCGTCGAAGGAAATATTTTAAGATACACGAGCGAAGTTTGCTTAGTGAGATAAGCTATGTGGCGGATGCCGGTTTGTTTACGTATGTAGATAGGCACCTATCTATAGTTAGGTAATGGCGGGTTGTGTTATGGTGTAGGTAGGTAGGTTACCTCATCATCATCATCATCATCATCAGCCTATATTAGTCCACTGCTGGACATAGGCCTCCCCTAATGAGCGCCATAGCGCCCTGTCTTCAGCTTGCCGCATCCAGCATCTGCCTGCAGTCTTTCGCAGATCGTCATCCCACCTGGCCGGAGGGCGTCCTACACTACGTTTGCCGAGTCGTGGTCTCCACTCAAGAACTCGTTTACCCCAGCGGTTGTCGGTTCTTCGCGAGATATGGCCGGCCCACTGCCACTTCAGCTTGCTAATTCTTTGAGCTATCTCGATAACTTTGGTTCTCTGTCGGATGTATTCGTTACGAATTCTATCCTTCAAAGAGACTCCGAGCATAGCTCTTTCCATAGTAGGTTACCTACCTACTTTGAAACATATCGATTCAGCCGTTCTCGAGTTTTTGTGAGACTAACAAACGTCAATTAATTTTTACTCAAATTCAAATTTATTTATTGTTGAAGATTTCAGGTAGGTGTACAATGTTAGGTGTTATCGCTTCGTAACTTATTAGATTCACTGCATCTTACCGTAGGGGCGTATGAATATGTCTAGGTTGAGCGAGGTTCTACTAATTTAGCTAAGACTTTAGAATAGTTAGAACAGACTGAAAAGAGGGCGCTTTTTATGTTAGACAAGAAAATTATTCCCCGTTACTACTACAGTTATACGTTTCATTTGATACCCCACATGATCCTACCTAGGTATCTTTTAAAATTTCAACATCTCAATTTGTATAAGTAGAACATTTTTATTTTTTCATTTTTTTTCTTTAAATCTTTGTACGCGCACGAAATGTATTATTATTTTAAATTTCAAGTTCATAGTTGCTGAGTTATTGAGGAGGGAAATAAGGACAGACAAAGAGAGACCATAAGGGTTTCGAAACCAATCTTCGAAACCCTAAAAACACCAACTGACAGCAAATATACCAAACTCGAAACGAAATAGCACAAAACCATAGAGCATGGGAAACTTTTGACTTTAAATCATGGCCGACTGACCTGCCTGGCCATGGAATATGAAGTTTTCATACTTGTACCTACCGCGCGGGTAACTATCTCATTTTTTATTGGCATAGACCGTGCTTATTTTGCCATGACATCCCATTTGACATCTCTCTGTAAATTATCCCTACCGTAAATTAAGTTCTTAATAAAGAGGTTTTATTATATTTGGATGCGCCTCTTTTGCATCTCGGACTCTATAAATACACATTGTACGCTATAGGCTTGTATGTTTCTGAATTTAGAGTCGCTTCGTTTCATCCGGTTGTAGGCGTGGCAACACTGCCAACGCACAGTCGAAACATTCTGCCCGATTGGCCGATTCCGAATCTTAATTTAAAATTAGCCGGTGATTAGCGATTGGCTCACTTCGAACGTTATTCGTTTGTTTAAAAAAAAAATATGCTTACATTTTTGGTATGTACTCTTATTTCAGTTTAAAATGTATAACGGAAAGGGAAGTAGGTATGTACGCAAAATATTATTATTTGCACAAATATCTTATATTTTGCATAATTTACTTAAGTACCTACCTATATCGTATATATTTTGCAATGAATTTGCGCATTTTTAATTAATTTTCTCACTTTCAAAGTAAAGCCTGAATCTATTAGGTAGGTACAACCTCCTTATTATTTTTGCAAAACGAAACAAAAATGATAGGTAAGTACTTATACCACTTTGTAGTTGATAGAGTCAATTCATATGTCGCAAAAACTAAACTGAACTTTTTTTACAGCATTAAAAATTATGCTATCCTTTTATTTCGATCGGAAAGGGACGGCAACATTTTTAGTGCTTTAAATATATTTTGGTTTCGTTTATGAGACACCTGAATTGACAGATACCTACCTAGTTTGTGTGGAATTTATCCAAGAATTATCTGCCTACAAAATTAGATAATAAACGAGTTGGTAAATACAAGGTTAAAATGACTACTCAAAGTCACCTCGTCCATGCAAATAATGTAAGTTAGTTTAAGTAGATAGGTACCTATAAGCTTCTACCTACTATCTGAGTAGGTAATCTTGTGGTGACCTACCGACTCAGGGCATTCGCAAGGTCTAGTAATATGCATGAGTAAAAGGTAACTCTAGGTAAAAATAAAAAAAGCAGGTTAAATGTTGTCTAGAATTGATCTCAAGACTTTACACAAACGCGTCAGTACAATGTTAATGCAGGTCTAAGTCGTAACTTAATTCAAAAAGTTTCAAAAAACAAGTTGATCGACCACAGCGGTCGAATGACCAGACAAGCCTGTTCAAACACGTCAGGAATTAGTCCAAATTATGTGCGCCTGGTCCCCCCACCACCCCCAAGGCTTCGCCGAATCAATATTTGTTGTCCGCACTCTTCTGCCTTGGTACATCACGCACAATGCTCACACACTTGACGCTACCACTCGAAAATCAACCGTAAAATCACTGAAATAAAGCTGAAAGTTACAGGAAAGTTTTCCTGGATCTTGCGACTTTTGATGTTTTAAGTGGTCTCATCCCCGTATAGCTGTCTCTTTCCCGCGCGATGTTGTCTCGCTCGGGTGGTTTTCCAGAACGCTGAGGGTTTTCAGAATAAGATTATGAATGCTTGCAAACATGGTGTAGCCGTTTTCATTGTTATTTAATGTAACGATTATTTTTTCGTTTCTTTGCATTGCAAAAGGTCCTTGGTCTCTAAAGACTACAAATTCTCGAAATTTTTGGATCGTTTAATTTTCGTATTATAACTAAATCGTATTTTCATTAGTCTTGATGCTTCTGCACGAAGGTAATTTTCTAAGATAAGAAGACTTGATGGAATTTTGTCCTTTTCTCATTTTTTTGTACCTTACCAATTTAGTACTTACCTAAGTTAAGTAGTAGGTAGGTACATAATTCTTACAAAAAAATCTGCCTTCCAAATAAAACTGGCCTTTTATACTGACCCATACCATCAATGGCAATTCGAGGAAAAATAGAGAAGGACTTCTAGAAATAAAACAGTACAGGAATTACAGATAACCTATTTCTAATTCCTTTAGTGCTTTATAGGTAATTAAAGACACCTAACCGAAGTCGCAACCTCAACCTTCGGATTGGGAGTGTTCTCCCAACCCAACAAAATCTTGAAAATGACATATTCCCGCCTAAGCACATAGAAACTCACAAAAAGCTATTTTCACGAACTTACGTAAGATACACGTCAATTAATATAAAAACTCGCGTTGAATATTCATAAAGAGCTGTTAATTGCTCAAGTCTGCAAATACGGAGAGAGTCTTGGGCCCCTGAGATCTGAAGGCTCCGCTTTTAGGGCTGCCACGAAATCTTTTTACCTACCTATGGTTGGGTCACTTTACTTAGTTAGGTTTTTTTATACCACCAAGGGGCAGGCAAGCATGCGGCCTCCCTGATGGGAAACGGTTACAGCATCTTATAGACGCCATCACATCGGGAACATTACACGCGCGTTGCCGACCCTTTAAACGTCTTAGAAGACCCTTTTTGAAGAACCCCATGTTGAAGTCCTGAGGGAAAACCTCGACAGGGAGATCATTCCACAACCTGAGTAGAAATAGGTACCTAAATTAAATAAGTTAGGCTTTACCTACCTAATTATTTTTATTGGCAAAACATTTGATAAAGTCAAAATCTTGCTAGCTATTATGTCTGCCTATAAAAGTACCCACACTTTCTTCCTACTGTAGGTACACTGTATAGGAACCTAGATAAAACAATTAAATATATATAAAAAATCGAAACAGTCTCGCTCGCTACTGCCATCCGACCGACCTAATAATTCATCATCGCTAATTAACGGAAACTCAAACAAAACTGCCTTACTTTCCTCAAAACATCTAAAAATAGCCCATCTTCATTCTATCCATTACTAAGTAAACGAATTTCAGTATCTTTAAAACAAATAGCAGCCCTAGTCCACGTTGCAAAAGGCCAACCCCGCACACAGTTACACGCACGCACACACACGCAATCAGCGCGCGCAACCGGGAAAACTACGGGTTTTACGTAGGATTGTGTACAGGCACGCGGTTGCAGTATACAGAGGACTTTCAGATGTTGCTATTGTGATTTAGGCAACAATCCGTCACTGCAAAAAAGTTTTCTAATTGGTCACAACGCAAACAGCATTCAAATTTGTTTCAATCAGTCATATGTAAATTTAGTTCTCATAAGTCACGTCTGGCGCCGTGTGGTGCCAGCTTTTTCCATTTGCACTACCCCAACTCTTCCCGCGGGTGTCGTAAGAGGCGACTAAGGGATGTCCACCGGGGGCGGGCAGCAGCGCCCCCTGCGGAACAATACTACCACCAAACTGCGATCCTCAACCCGTATGCCCACCGTGGAGATTATGGGCATGTGATAAAACCCCCATGTGATAAAAGCCAATAAGGCGCTTATCGGGGGAGGCCTGCGTCCAGTAGTGGACAGGCTGTTGAGGAAGTCACGTCTTAGTTAGCTTAGATTCTTACATACTCTTGCGGTTTAGCGAACCAAAGTGTATCTTGGCCACCGATTGATGACATCTTTAGGCATCTCGGTTCTGAGCTGTAGGTACTATATCGCTAGTTGTGTCGAGTTCGCGGAGATCGGTTTCCCGACACGTAAGATGGCGGCCTTATCTGGTTTATGCCCCATGGTTTTCCTTCAGACGCGTATTTGATAAGCCTGAACGTTTGATTCTGCATAGGTAGGTAGGTATTAACATTTCGTAGAACCGCCTAGGCAATTTCGCAGAGGCAGGCAGCAAATATCATCATAAAAAAGTCAGTTCCTACTTACTCAGGTACCTTATAAGTAATTAAATAAATTGCAAGCTCTCCATCTTGGTTTGCGTATTCAGTTGCACCTTATTAAATATTGCAATGAACAAAAGACAAGGTACGCAAAAGTTGTAGACCCGCGTAGACCTCGTAGACATTTTCGTAGCGCTTACGTAGAGGTCCATTTGTCAAATAGACTTCTACGTAAGCGCTACGTAAATGAATTTGATTTTGGTTTCACCTGTGTTCGGTTATTTCCTGCTCAATGTTTATCTTATCTTTAGGTACTTCGTATCGAAAATTGAAAATGGGCTTTTCTGTAAGAACCCATCCTCATCGTACTTAATAGCAGAACGAAATGCCAGTCAAACGAACCACACTGGACAGTATGGTTTGGGTCTGTCGTCTATCTAAGCGCAGAAAAATCATTCTTTTTCTGACTGAAAGTAGAAGAGATATCTACACGTTGTTTTCATTTTCACATCGGCCTTCATTCACAAATCGATATACCTATAAATAATTCTGCATATCGCGCTTATACTGCTCATAAAACGCGTGTTCGCTGTGTGCGCATCTATTTACGCGATGAGTAAATATGTACCCGCTCCGTTTGTGGAGGCTGCATTAATAATTCAATTGGCGCTCGCTGGGGGCTCAGGTAGCGTATAAACGATTTTTAACTTCACAACGACTGATTAATCTGTGATCTAGGACACCTTGGGTTTTCTAGGTTATTTTGTGGTTACCTACGTGTCTTGGCCATCCATCTTGCTTTTTATCTTATTTTTTGATGACTGTTTATTCCACCCCACTCTTCCAATGAGAGCAAGAGGTTCGATAATTCTATCAGACCTACTAAAGTTTAAAGCATTCGTAACCTCCTTGTAACACGCAACGCAAAAAAATCATTGCTTGTTCAATTTTCGAACGAAAAAGCATTGGATATTTAAATTCGATCAACGTTATCCGGAGTCGGAACTTGGAATTCGAATTTAGAATTTTATTACCTCGACAAAAACGATAATGGAAGATGGCGTTTGATTTTGTTTTAATTACTCGCTTTTTGAATCCTTAAGTTCCTTTTTAATTAGTCTACGTGCTGGACTTAGACGAAAGTTTCCGATATTTACTTATCCTAATAATTAGGAATTTTATTCATTGCTTAGATTCATGTTGAGTGAGTACCTAGTTCTTAGTTAAGATGAAGAACTTTTATACAATACCACCCACCCACCCTTTGTACCATAATGCAATAAAGTTTTAAATAAATAAATGCATACCTACTTTATTTTCAATATTATTAAGCTAAAACTTGTTTCATAACCATTAGATGATTATTGCCTGCCTAGGTAGGTACCTATATTTTCTGAAGGGCAAAGTGCATTCAAGCAAATGTTACCAACAAAAACCCCATGAGAATAAGCAAAACCGTTTTCGGAAATCCTAAAATCTCATCTACAGCCTAACATAGTTGTCCTAACCTGATTGGGGTCACCATACAAACATTCGGACAGCCAGCCGCGGTACATTTCTTTGCCAAACACTAATATTTGAAAACCTCGGTCGACACGATTACAGAGCTATCTTGCTAGGGCGCATGCGCTCTAGGGTTTATTCGTTTTCTTTTTAAATAAACCTGTATTGCCATTGCACCTGTTATTGGTTTTCGAAGGAGGTTTTAAGGCAATTGATATATATATATAGAAACCTTTAACGCTAGCGCTTTAGGCGTCTTACTTAACAGCGCTTGTTCGGGTTACACATAGATATAAATAAATTTTTCTGGTATAGTACGTGGTAAGTGACTTTCAGATTTTTTTTTTTAATTTAGAAGTTTTCAATATAACTTTTACACAGATGTACCTACGACTTTAACGCTCAAAACTATATTTTCTAAGTGAATCGTATCACATAAATATAAAATTTATTTAGGTTAAGAAGACATTGCACAATATAGCACAAGTTACTTTGTCGCATTATAATCACAAGAAAACAAGAACGTAATTGAAAAATTTAAAAACCCTCCGACAGATTTTCATGAAAGATGGCTAAGAACAGGATAAAATTATCTAAGACACAAAAAAAACTAAACGAAAATCGGTTCATCCGTTTGGGAGCTACGATTACACATAACACCCCTCTTTTTGCGTCGGGGGTTAAAAATATATCTCAACCGTGACACTTTGGGTTATTCCAGTTCCCCCCCTGAATTCCCCCTAACGAGAAAAACTGGTATTTGAAAAATGAATATCAGTTTTCCCCCATACAACAAACTAAACTATATTTTTAAAGCGAATCGTATCACATTAATCAGAATAAAGCACAAGTTATTTGTGGCACCACAAGAAAAAAAATATCTCAACCACCGTGACACTTTGGGTTATTCCAGTTTTCCCCCCTGATATCCTCCGGGAAAAATGGAATCGAAACAAACTTTGGACAATGACTCTACCGGTTAATTGTAGCGCATGATCACCACAACCCCTTAGAAAATTATGTCAATTAAATTTATTTAATAATTTATTATTTATTTCATTTTTATTTAATTTTCAGTCATGTGCGTCTGTTTTCTTTTACCTTTGTACCTTATGGTGTTTCCTATAACACTGATATATGAATACCTATACATGTAATTATTAAAATAGTACATAAATATAGAATGTAACGACATCAAATGTAACACAAGTGTACCTACGATGGAATAAATAAAAACAAACTCAAATACAAATTAATACCATGGGATCACAAGGAACACTTAGTCAAGTCACTTAGTCATGTCAGTCCATGTACTTACCAAACACTCTGTATATATGTCAGACGCTTTAACACTCAAGGGTTCTGTACAACCTCCTTACTTATCTTGCAATGCGCCCATTATCTATGCGTATCACCAACGTCTATGGTTTGACGTTAGACCAATGCTACGAGAGGACAGAGAAGGAACTGGAAGAATCAGCTAAGTGGAATTCTGGTTCAGTCATCATCGTAGCTGAAAGTACTAGAAAGTCATAGAAGCCATGTAGAAACGGTCTCGCGATTCGTGTAGTTAAAGACCCTAGCCTTGTCTTTTTTTTTGTCTTTCAAGCCCTATTTTCAACTGACATTACCCAATTATGCCCACAAGTGAGACAGATAAAGTACCTACTCAGTTATATGTATCATAGCAAGTTCTATGAAACAACCAACCTCGTAACAGTCATAACAATGTCTGTACCTACAATAACAACTTGACACTTATCATAAAGCTCGCTGTACAAGTACCTAAGTATTTATAGAAATCATAATTTTATCGATAAGTACGGAAATTCACATCAGGTTTCAAGTGTTTTTGATGCGTCTTATTCATAATTCCCGGGATTTCCAATCCCGTTCAATGAAGTCGATCCCAAAATCACGGGATTAGAAGTAAGGGCCGCGATCGAATCCGCCTACTACGATGCACATAAAGATAGATCCACCTCATCGATGTAAGTAAAATACTTATATCTATGGCACACCTTGTAAAAATAAAAAAAATCAAAATTAAAAACTCATTATTTCCATAAATACAATAAATGGTATACTTAGAAAAGGTCAAATTAATTTATAAAACTAAACACTGACACGGAAATAAAGTGATATTTTTTGATTTCTGTCGCTTCAATATGTAGACTAAAGTAATGAAGCGACGAAGAAGCCTTTAGCCTGTTCGTTGTTATTTTTCGAGTTGGAGCAAAACCCGTCCCAAGATTTTTATCCTCTAGGTAATCTGATATTTTGTAGTAAGCCTTTTTGCACAGCAAGGTTTTGACAATTTGTTTGAATTTATTTACTGACTAGACAAACGCCTCGCGGTTTCACTCGCGTAGTTCCCGTTCCCGTGGGAATTCCGGGATAAAATATAGCCTATGTCACTCCCTGAAAAGTAAGCTTCCTAACGGTGAAATAATTTTTCAAATCGGTCCTGTAGTTTCGGAGCCAATTCAATAGAAACAAACAAACAAATCTTTCCTCTTTATAATGATAGCACTTAAAGATAATTTTTGCAACACACTAGGAGTTTTGTTGTAGAAGCGTATACATTGCCCTTTAAAAGATACATTAATTTTGTATAGCCTCGTTGTGGCCACAGCGAGCTTATGTTTATTTCTGGTATTCAAGTTATGTTTATCGCTATTTTTAGGGAACTGACTTACCTATATTTCTATGAGTGTACAATAAGTTTTCATAAATATATTGTCATATTAAAACACTCTTCATTTGGTAGAGTGGTAAAAACAGCGATTACTGGTCAACAATCCAAAAATGTCTCAAGCTACGCGGTACTTTATACATAACGCTTCACATTTGGTAGTCGGTTAAAAAGAGCGATTATCGGCGAACTGAAAAATCCAAAACACGAACCTTCGTACAAAGTACATACAAACATCCATATTGTTAAATAAAAATTGGTTCTGCATGATAAGTATAGGTTCCTTTTATATCAATATTTCAACCGCTTTGACGACCACTTGTGCAAACTTGTAAATTAATATACTTTTAATACCGTATTCTTTATTATTGTATTTAAGTATATTATTTTATTTACTTAGACAACCCATTACCTACCTGTTACCATCCAACCTAGAAAACTATTTAGTTTTCTGTTTTAGCTTTACGAAGCAGACCTTTTTCAATTTTCAGGCTAACCGTAGTTGCTTATTTTTGTAAAACGTGTGAGTATAAAACTTTCACAGCTAGCCAGGCCTACTTGTAAAAACACAAATCGAAGTTTTTGATTAGTTTTTGCGCAAACGCTTTCTTATGCTGTGTGGTGCCGGCTTAGAATTTACACCACCCCAACTCTTCCCGCGGGTGTCGTAAGAGGCGACTAAGGGATATCCACCGGGGGCGGGCAGCAGCGCCCCCTGCAGAACTATTCTACCACCGAACTGCAATCCCCAAACCCACATGCCCAGTGTGGGGATGTGCATTACCTCCCATGTTACCAGGATTATAATATAAGGCGTTTCTCAGGGGGAGGTCTGCGTCCAGCATCCAGGTCCAGGTAGATGCAGATGTAAATTTTATTTATTTCTTGGTTTTAGTATCATTACTTACTAGTTTCTGCCCGCGGCTTTGCACGCGTTATTTCTATGGAAATGTTTAAAGGTAATTTTACGGCACCCGCGGGAAGAGTTGGGGTGGTGCAAATTCTAAGCCGACACCACACGGCCTATATACTACTACTAGTAGTACCAAGCAATGGGTGAAATAAAATTAACAAAATTGTACTGTACACACAGCATCATCTGGAATAAAAGCAGGCAGAGCTAGTGTGCCAGATGTCAGATATAACTGCATAATACCTAGGTACCTAGGGACTGGTATATTCCTAAACCCAGACTACGCAATTAGAAAGAAAAGTTTTTCTCTATTCCGTAACAAGGACTCAGAACAGCAGCAGATCATAGGAATATTTGTCCCGCGACGGCAATCGAACCCTCAACGTTCTGCATCGCAGACGAACCTTTGACCACTACGTCACTGAGTTTGTCGAAAATCCGTCAATCCAACTTCATACTCCGTTTTAAAATGTCCTCCAGCGTCAATTTTCAAAATGCTCATAAGTGTAACAAACATTTATAAGGAATTATGATGTTCCTTCTATAAAGCTCTGTTTACACTAGTAGAGTTGGAGAGTTGAGCGCCCCTGTATCTTTGTTGAAATATTTGCAGTGTAAGCGGGCGGTGACTCTTCACTAAGGCTTGGGTACACTAGTTCAGTTCAGTGTGTTTTAGTAAAGGATAGTCACTATTCCAGTGCTGGAAAAAGATTACGCTCTTCTCAGTTTTAGTAACCGATTCCAATGCATCTTAGGCCTGCAACAGCTTTCATTAACACATTAAAACAAGTAAAACATTACATTTTTGTGTTGTAAAAAATTTTCCTGCTTGTTCTCACTGTTTTATGATGGCGAAAGTTATTGCTGATCGAAATTAATCAGAAAACATTACCTTTTTGGGGTTTCGAAGATCGGTTTCGAAACCCTTATGGTCTCGCTTTGTCTGTCCTTTTTTCCCTCCTTAATAACTCCGCAACTACCGCAGCGATCAACTTGAAATTTAAAATAATAAGACAATTCGTGCGCCTGTACAGATTTTAAGAAAAAAAAAATGAAAAAAAATGAAAAATGAAATTGAACATTTTCCATACAAATTGAGATGTCGAAATTTTAAAAGAGACCTACAAAGTCAAGTGGGGTATCGAATGAAAGGTAATGGTTTGGACCTTTCAAAAAAGTTTTTGAAATTTCTGTAGGTGTCATACTTTTTGAAATATTTTGAAAATAGTCGAAAAAATACCCATTCCCCCCCCCCCTTATCTCCGAAGTTTGCACAGCGATCCATTCAAAATGTATAGAGCGTTTATAGACATAGATCTATATTTTGCAGGAAAAATATAGAAAAGTCTGAAAAATGAACAATTTTTGAAAAATGGTCAAGAAAGGGGGGGATAATTTTCAAAAGGGGGGGCTACCCCACTGAGTGGGGTATCATATGAAAGGTAGCAGTTTGTACATTTCAAAACAGTTTTGAAATTTTCTGTAGATCTCATACTTTTTGAAATACTTTGAAAATAGTCGAAAAATTTACCGCTACCCCCTATCAACGAAGCATGCAGAGAGATCCATCTGAAATGTAGGTACCTACTAGTTTTAGGTATTCATTAAATTTCGGAGTCTCTAACCGGTACCCTTAGTACATACCTACTTGTTCACAAACGTTCGAAACCCTCGGCGCGCGAGTTACACTCGCACTTGACGGGTCTTGTTTTCTTTAGGCTTACAAAACAAACTCTTAGACAAGTCAAAACTTTAAACTATAAATTATTATCGAATAATTTGTCCTTTAGTGGCAAAAGTCTAACAATAGGTAATTATAATATTGATAGATGTGATTTGAGGTTACGAATAGGCTTTACTATAAAAGCCTAAGGGACGAGGGTAGCGCACGCACTCATTCTGCTACAAGTCGTCGTGCTATTCAGACGTGCACTCTCGTGTGTTAGTTGTATCGTTGCGATAAGTACCTTAGTGTAGTTGAAATATTGAAATTCTCATTTTGAGTGAAATCCTTTTAGGTTATGAAAATTGTGTTTCTTTTAAATAAATCGGCTTTTGCTTGCTAAAAATATATTCATTATTTTATAGACAATAGGCCTTCGGTTGACCTCAATCTCACCTGGTGTGACGACATGGCCGAAGATGAAGATGTATCACGAAGGTTTAGATTTTTAGAAGACACCTATTCACTCTCGTCTTGAAGAGGCTCGAAAATAGAGGCAGGCAGCGAGTTCTTATCCTTAGCGGTACGAATGATAAAGGTGGAGAATATTCATAGCATAAGGACACTGAGAAATTGTACGTGTATAAATTAGTGGTTCCGTTTTCACTTCCTTCGACTAGTAAAAAATTTTAGTGAAGACAAAATCAATAAAACCTTATTTCTTTTTTTTTACAATGGCAGAAGCCTTTGTTCACACAGAAAATTACACTAGTATTTACAATTGAAACAACTGAGCTAACTGCAGACTGTTGCAAACAATCTACAGGTAGCTCAACTGATCCATATCAATACCAGTCGGAAGCGTCCCCAAGACGCTGGCTGTATTGCCACGCTGTGTTTCTCATTTGATAATAATTTAGAGTTTAAAATTTTACTTGTCTAAGTGCCTATTCTGGAAGCCTTAAGAAATAAAGCTATTGACTTCTGTTATAACATTTCGTATTAACAAACCATCATCATCCCCTAAATCGAATAGTTCTGTAGACACTTTGCCCGCTGCGCTGGCGTACAAAACTTTCTCCGTATAAATATGCCTTAAGCAAGGTGCCTGATCGTTGGCATAGCAAATTTGCCTGCGTCTAGTGTAGGATTAGCCTGTTTTTCTTACAAACAACAGTTTTATCTTTAATTGCGCGTTTTGCTTTGTTTTGCATGCTTGTGCAAATGATTTTGCAAGACGGTCTATGTTACGGTTATCAAAGCTAAGGTACAGTCAAAGGCAAAAGAAGCTGGACAGGGTCAATCAAAAAACGCTTATAGGTGCATAGGAGTGAGTAAAAGTGAGACCTAGGTAGTACCTACAAGATTTTGAGAATTTGTTAAATTTTAAGCAATATTAAAAACTAGCTTCGCACGCGTTGTTTCTATGGAAACGTTTTAAGGTTATTTCTACTCTATGAGAACTGTTTTGTGGGATAAAAAGTAGCCTATGTTTGATTCCTGGCTTATAGCTACATCTATGCAAAATTTCAGTCCGATCGTTTTGGCGTGAAGAGGTAAGAAACACCCATCCATCCATCCATCGATACATCTAAATCCACACTTTCGCATTTATAATATTAGTGCGATAGTCCTTACAAACAATAGGTAAGTACCTAAGTAGGTACCAGGTAAAAAAAAACTATTATTTTTTATGTGAACCTCATAAAAATGCCCTCCGAACTGGTGGGATGACGACCTGTGAAAGACTGCAGGCAGATTCTGAATGCGGTAAGCTGAAGACCGGATGCTATGGCGCTCATAAGGGAAGGAAGGCCTATGTCCAGCAGTGGACTACGTCTAGCAGAGGATTAGTATAGGCTGATGATTATTAATACATGAAAATGTTCCACACGTTACCACCAGGTGCTACAGTTCGTTGACGCATGTGTCATCAACATTATGATAAAATGCAGAAATTACCGGGAAAAAAATCTTATCAGGCAATCTGTCACAGGACAAATACCGTCATCTCTGAGAACCATGTGACTTGTCTTGTTGATTGTTGACATTAGAGCTTTTTGGGTCTAATTTTTCCCTAAAGAAATATTATCTAAAAATTTGTTCATATACAATTAATACAATTGTTCACGTATACAAACAAATTAGAACTTGTATTTACAATTGAAACAATAGAGCTAAACAAAATACCTGCAGACTGTTGCACACAATCTACAAGTAGCTCAACTGATCCATATCAATACCAGTCGGAAGTATCCCCAAGACGCCGCTGTCGGCTGTATTGCCCCGCTGTATGGCAATGCTGATGATTTATTCATAAGATTTTAGGTCAAAGCATAGGCCTTAAAACAATGCTTATAACTCTACCGGATCCTGCCCCTCAGGCGTACGAACAAAAAAGTTGAAACGTGTTTTTTTTTTAATTTTTTTTCTTACAATACAATATCATATATTTCCTAATAACACCAAGTCGAGTACTAAAGTACAATATTAGCTATTATTTTTTTAAATAACTAGTTCAAAATCATAATTTTAGATGCGGCAATTAAATAGTTATGTTAATTTTAAATATAATTATATTTAAAATTAACATAAATATTTAATTAGGTAGTTAGTTCGTTAAATTACAGGACTGATCTAGTCAGCAATGACTCAAAGTCCCGTTAATAAAAAAGAATTAAAAAAAAAACAACATTAAAATTATTATTGACGCTCGTTAAGGTTGAGTAATAGGTTGGGTTTCTTCTTAAAATTTAATAATTTTACTTTTCAATTCAAACAATATCTTGTATTTTCACATGCATCTACACTACATATTAGAATGTAAAATAATATATAGTATATTCATATACATTCTAATATTCATAAGCCTGTAAAAGCAGGTTTTGGTAGTAGTTACTGAGAATAATTTTAAGATCTATGAATAAATCTGAAACTTTATGAACAAATTAAATCTGAAATCTGAAAGATCAATGAGAGGCATCGCTCTGTGACCAGACAAACAAAAATTGCTGAACAGTGAAGCTAAGGAATTCTCAAAACCCTGTACCTACCTAGGTCTCACTGTCACTCACCCGTATGCACCTATATGCGTTTTTTGACCTAAAACAGCGCGCATTGCACCCTCTTTAGTTACTTTTACTTTGTTTAAAATCACTACTATATAAAAACTGCGACCTGTGTTATAAAAGGGTGGATAGTGGCGCCACTACATATTTAATTTTATAATTACGTTATACAAAGGAATTATCAAAAAATCGGACCGCGCGTAGACGACCTCTATCATAGGCTTTTTTTATATGTATCTTTAATAGTTTTGTACTGTATTATTTAGGCAGACACTTGTTTCAAGATTTTAGTTCCTATTGGTGGCCACTAAGCTCTCCAAACAAGGTTTCTGATTGAATAACACAAAACAAAACTATTACAGATACATTAAATAAAAGCTTGTGATAGGTATCGTCTACCAGCGGTCCGATTTTTTGATAATTCCTTTGTATAACTTAATGATAAAATTAAATATGTAGTGGCGCCACTATCACCCCTACTATTCGCCTTAAGGGGCGAACCTAGCGGGTTTGGTTGTCAAACTAGGCCTAGATCTCAGTACTCACGGGATCCCCGTGGTAAAAACCTAGAATGACATAAATTTCAACATTTTAACTTCAATTCCTTGATTGGAAAACACGATTGCGAAAAAAAATCATGAAAGTGCATTGTTTTGCACCTAATTTGGTCGAGATCACAGGCACCCTGCGGTCTATAGAAGAGATTTTTGTTTTGATTCGTAGGTTATTACTAATTCTTTGGTTCCTTAATACCCACAGTTTCTTCAAAAGTGGTGTAGTTTTCTTATAAATAAGCAAAAACTTCATTTTTGCGCTTACGCCGTTCCAAAAACGTATGCTCCATCCCGCTCTTATGAACGCGAAATCCTATACCTATCCTTTTCCGAGATAAGACGACCTCGGTGGCACGGCGAGCGAAGGTCCGCCTGCGGCGCGGGAGGTTGCGGGTTCGATTCCCGCCTTGGGACAAATGTTTTTACGATCTATAAATATTTGTTCCGGGTGTTCTGGTCGTTTTTATGTATAATAAAAAATATCTATCTATGTAATGTATTATATTATGTATATCAGTTATCTAGTACCCATAACACAAGCTCTGCTTAGCTTGGGGCTAGATGACGCTGTGTGGATTGTCCAGCATTACTTATTTATTTATTTTCATAAAATTTCGTGCAATGCGCCCTCTAATGCTATTACCGGGGTAGAGATCCCAAAGATACCTAGTTACATAACAAGTTTAAAATAGTTATAGATCGGAGTTGAAACTTATGACTCGATCTTTAACACTGTATTAGTAGGCATTTTATGCCCTTTAGAATAAACGTTTTCTTATTTCTATTATAATTATGTAGTACGTAAGTACCTGATACCTGAGCAAAAGCCAAGGGAAAGATCTTAAGATGTTGTATTCCGTGATAATCAACTCCATGACATATCACTTAAAGTATTTTCTCTACCTATTTCCGTATAAATTAACACATTATAAAAACCAGCCTGCTTTAAACAACCGCAATAAAATCATAATTTGAATTTCGAAGCGTAACCTCAATCCGGCAAGATGGCGGTCGTTATCGCCCGCCATGTTTGCTTTGCGCAAGAGTGTGTTTTCCAGAGACCTGTTTTACAAAGGTCTCTTTTATTACTATGTAGGTAGGTAGGTGCATGATATAGAAAAGAAGTGAAGTTTTGATGTTTGTATTGTATTATGAAAGAGCTGAAGAGACTCTCAAAATAAAATAACTGAAACAGACAAATCAGTTTATAAGACATTATAACAACAAAAATCGGTGTTTTGGCTCTACCTTCCAGAAGCATTTTAGCTGTATAAAATGGCTTAGCGTAGCATTTGTGGCGTGTTCTTGAGTGGAGATCGCGACTCGGCATACGAAGTGTAGGACGCCCTCCGGCCAGGTGGGGTGACCATCTGCTATAGACTGCAGGCAGATGTTGGATGCGGCAAGCTGAAGACAGAGCGCTATAGTGCTCATTAGGGGAGGCCAATGTCCAGCGTGGACTAATAGAGGCTGATGATGAAACATATGTCCAGCAGTGGACTTTTCTGCGCTGATATGGTGATGATAACAAAGTAGCATAGGTAGGTATACCAGCTTATGAAAATTTTACTCAGCCATTTTTGGCATTGAAAGCTCATTGTGAGAAAACACGATCGAAACAAAATGGATTTTTTTTTTCGTTGCACATTATTAACTAACAAACCGAACGTCGGTGAACGCATCTTTTCATAATCCTCGAAACCACACGAGTAAAGCTACGGGCAGAAGATAGTTTAGACTTAAAAATAACAATGAGGCCGCTGTGACGATTATTTGCGCAATTTCTGTAGGTATTGTCGCAATGGGCGGTTGGAAATAAATACTGGGCGGTGGCTTGCATACTAATTTTTGTATTTATTATTAATATACGATTAATTATTAATATACGACGACCTTCTGTTGAAATTAGATTTTTGTTATTATAGTGCGTAAGCCCTACTTGGGGTCATTTCTAAGAAATCGTTGCGGGTTGCCGTGGTGCCGGCTTAGAATTTGCACCACCCAACTCTTCCCGCGGGTGTCGTAAGAGGCGACTATATAAGGGATATCCACCGAGGGCGGGCAGCAGCGCCCCTGCAGAACAATTCTACCACCGAACTGCGATCCCCACCCGCATGCCCAGAGTGGGGATCATGGGCATTACCCCCCATGAGATAAAACCCAATAAGGCGCTTATCAAGGGGAGGCCTGCGTCCAGCAGTGGACCAATACAGGCTGTTGAGGAACTACTTATAACTGCAAATTATTTGCAACAGTCTGCAGTTTGCTCAATCGTTTCAATTGTAAATACTTACTTGTTTTAATTTTGTCTATTATTTGATGGTAATTTTCTTTGTCAATAAAGATAGTTATAATATAACAGATACCTTTAAGTGTTTTAAAAAGCACACTAATTGTAGTTTAGATGCTTGCTAAGATGCCTCTTCTCGCGGAAACTACTGAACGGATCGGGCTGAAATTTTGCATAGACCTGGAATAACATAAAGGTCAGATAACTTTTCCGTCAGAAAAAAACACATGCGAAGCCGTGGGCGGAAGCTCGTAAAATAATATTTCCTTTGAGTAAAATTAGCTATCTTCAGTAGGTTACTTTCCCTCTAGGAAACGTTAGTTTACTTTATTTACTAATATACTTTATTGGACGTAAGTATACAGGCTGGGTTCCCTGTATACTTAGGTCCACTTGGTGAAATTGCACTGAAGTATGGAAAATGGTTTGTGCCAGTCACTGCTAAGTTCAGGTTGATCGAGTTCAAGTCAATTATACCTACCTATTGGTGACATGACAGATCTTAAACTCGGTTTATCGTTTTAACCGGTTCAACTTTCAACAACAAAAACGCACCTTCCAATATAACTGTAATGTATGTAACGGAAGAGTGGAACCCTCTAACACAGGTATCTCTATACTTAAAAGAGGATTACAAACCCATGCTATGTAAATTAATTTAAGTTTACTTAATAAGTATTTGTATTGTATTGTAACTTTGTCGGTAAAATGCGCTGAACTAGTTTAATTTTTATTTTATTTACTAGTTGCATTTTTACTACCCGTTGTCCTATCATCCGTTTTCCCGTAGGAATGAAGAATTTTCCCGTGGTAAAAAGTAGCCTATGTTCATCAGGAATAATGTGGTCTTCTAATAGTAAAATAATTTTTAAAATCGGTCCAGTAGTTTCGGAGCCTATTCAATACAAACAATCAATCAAATCTTTCCTCTCTATAATATTAGTATAGATGTGGAAATCAAACAGCTTACTTAACCCTTTACACTCGTGGTGATACAAGCGTGAGTTTCACTTTGAAAAAAATTACGCGCCAAACGACTCGTATTTCATGAACGCAACCGGCCTCGATCGATCGTGCGGGGCGTTGCGCTCGCGCTAAAAAAATAACGGGAGGGGTGCGGGCTGTCAGTCACCGGGGAGCTTGGTCCAGAGATGGCGCCATTTTTTGACCCGCGCACGGGCACAGGTAAGTGATTATTCTACTTATTTATCGTTGTTCTATTGTTATTGTTTATTGTGTATTTACATGCTGAAAGAGGCCCGATTACGCAGGCTATTTTGTTTTGTTGAATTTTAATAAATAATAAATAAATAATAATAAATAATGCTGGACAATTCACACAGCATTATCTAGCCCCAAGCTAAGCAGAGCTTGTGTTATGGGTACTAGATAACTGATATACTTAATACAATACACTACATAGATAGATATTTTTTATTATACATAGAAAACATCCAGAACGCCCTGAACAAATGTCTGCAGATCGTACAAACATTTGTCCCGAGGCGGGAATCGAACCCGCAACCTCCTGCGTCGCAGGCAGACCTTCGCCCGCTGCGCCACAGAGGTCGTCGAATTTATTAGTAGTTTAGGTATAATTGTGTTGTAAAGTTACACTATTACGATCGTGTGGCTTCGGTTGTAGGTCCGAAATGTGGTATTACTAAATGGGTACTTTTGAATGTTATTTTCAACCATAATTTAGTAATAACAGTAGTTCTTTTTTTACTTTTAGCACGGGAACTGAATGCAGAGCAAGTTCTGCAAATCTTGGGGGAAGGAAATCTATCAGATTTTGAAGATTTTGATGAAGATGAAGGGGATATTCAACCAAATATATTTGAAGACCTTCAAATTGAAGAAGTGTTCCCTGAACAAGTCTCTGAGCTGGAGCCAAGTATTGATCCTGAACCAGAGTATACACCACTAGTAGCAGCTACTTCACGCCAAAGATTGACTCGCTCAGTGCCTCGCAAACGAGTATGGAAACAGGTACCATTTCATGACGCTTCCCATGACTACCCACCTTTGCCAGTGTCCCCTGTACGAAACCCAATGCAGTATTTTACTGATTATTTTAATAGGGAGTTTTTGGAACATGTATCTAGATGTACTAATATGTACCACCACAGAAAAACAAGACGTCAACTCAAAACAACAGCAGTTGATATAGCCGGAGTATTATCATCATTGGATGTATCCACTACCCTAGAATCCCAATGTATTGGAGAGCTGGTTTTAAACTCGAGGTAATCAGTAAGCAGATGTCCCGAGATCAGTTCCTGACGATCCGCAATGCACTTCACATTGTCGATACAGATGAGGCCCTATGAGTTAAAGAGACAATCCGTTGTGGAAGGTGCAGCCCATGATTGATCAAGTCAAAGTTGCCTGCAACAAACTGGAAAGAGTCCCCGGCTTTTACTCGATAGACGAGTAGATGGTGCCGTTCTCTGGTAGGTGTGTTCTTCGGCAAGCAGTAAGAAACAAACCGCGATTCGTTGGGTTATAAAACTTTAAACTCACGACAAGTGAAGGCCTGATGCTGGATTTCGATATTTATCGGGGGGCGAAGACTATGTGTGGTAATGGACACAACGCTTGGACTGGGTCCTTCTGTAGTTCTTCAGTTGGTTAAAAGTGTACCACCAGTGTTTGACGAAATAAAAGCCCCAAGGTCTTGTCGACTTGAGACTTGTACCAGTCGCACAAAGATACATTGCGAAAAATGTGATACGTACCTATGCATCTCACGTGGTAATGACTGTTTCAAGTCCTACCACAAAAAATAAATAAATATTAATATAACTACTTTCAACAAAACACAATAATATTGTGTTTTGTTGAAAGTAATTCAGTAATTCAACGCGTAATATACGCGTTTTGTTTGAAATGTTGATTTTTTTTAAATGATTACGTAGATATAAGTTTAATTATGAAAACTAATACTGATAATGATTGATTTGAATAAAATACGCTAAAACATACCAAAGCTGGTTTAAATATTCATGTTATTTCAGTAAAAACTGACCAATTTTAATTTGCCCTCACGATCGTGAGTATGTCAAATTGAACCTGAAGCTCACGATCGTGCGGGTTAAATTGTTGATCAAATAAGAATCACTGATTTTTTTTTGTTGCATTTCCTAAAGCTAATGGCTTTATATAAAGCGTACATAAAGGTTAAAAACCGAATTTCGAAAAAAAAATCCGTCGGGTGTAAAGGGGTATCAAAACTGATTGGAACTTATGGGTAACTTAAGCCTAGCTTTTTTCACTTAGGAGTAAATAATTATGTAATGTGCCCTTAAAAATTTAAAATAAATCTAGCATTGTTTGAACCAACAAACAAACAATTAAAACATAAAGTAAAAAGCGCTAAACTGAGTTTATCTTATATTAAACGCGATCAATGGCAACGTGAAACGGTGAAATTGGACCTGAGTTGTACTATGTAGTATAGTATACCTACCTAGTTGTTTTACCTCTAACATAATGTACCTACTTACTTAATTATCGACAGTCATTAGCACTAATTGGGTTGTTATTATGATAAGTGAGCCAATAATTAGGTAAAATGATGATAAATTTAGTACTTATTTAGGTATAAAGTTTACTATTTTATTTTATTTGGGGATTTTCCTACAATTTTTTAAGAAATTGTAATACTTCAAACCGTGGAAAAACTTAGAATAAGAGATTGTTCACATTAAGTTTGACAACAGCGATACTTTTAACCCCTGACGCAAAAAGAGAGGGGCGTTATAAGTTTAACGTGTCTGTCTGTGTATCTGTCCGTGGTATCGTAGCTCCCAAACGGATGAACCGATTTTCGTTTAGTTTTTTTGTGTCATAGATAATTTTTATATCGAGTGTTCTTAGCCATGTTTCATGAAAATCTGTTCAGCCGTTCGAAGATCAGCAGCTCTATTCTAGTTGTTGAGGGGACCTGAATAACTTTCATAAGTTCGATCGATTCGAAATTTGGGACTGTGTTACTTCAATGATATTGATAGTAGTACCTATGGTTTCATGAAAATCTGTTCGGGGGGTTTTTATTTTTTTTTATTTTGTACTTGTTCTTTCATCATCCTCATCATCAGCCTATATTAGTCCACTGCTGGACATAGGCCTCCCCTAATGAGCGCCATAGCGCCCTGTCTTCAGCTTGCCGCATCCAGCATCTGCCTGCAGTCTATCGCAGATCGTCATCCCACCTGGCCGGAGGGCGTCCTACACTACGTTTGCCGAGTCGTGGTCTCCACTCAAGAACTCGTTTACCCCAGCCTTCGCGAGATATGGCCGGCCCACTGCCTTTTCAGCTTGCTACTTCTTTGACTTGTTCTTTGAGTATATCGTTACTTTTTTCTCTTTAATAACTGATATCCAGTACAAACCAGTTTCTCGCACGTCTGAAGTTTCCTATTCGTCTCATCTGTCTAAATCCCGTGATTTTCCACGACGCATTGTCCACGGACATTTCAAAATGGCCGCGAGTGTCTAACGATTTCTGCAAACATAATTATGGAAAGTCGCACGTTCGTCTGTTGGCCTAGCTCATTGGTCAATGGTCCTGTATTGTCACTAGTATTTAGAATGTAGAATACGTTAGTATTTCTACATTGTAAACTGACATGATTTTTGTGGCTTTAGAATGAGTAATTGTCAATATTTTTCTTTATTTTCTGATAGGAGTTATTTGAATAGTCAGCTTGGTGATAAAATGTAGAATGTATACGTTGTAAATATGTTCCTAGCCACCTCGCATGGTACAAATTATCCATTTTAATTAATCTTATTCGAACAACATAAAAGGAAATGAAATGAAATATTTTATTTACCTTACCTACCTTATTTTATTTACATACACAATAAGTTGAACTATAATTGTTACACAATAAGTTGAACTATAATGTTTAATGCTACGTAATTTAAATTTTTTGCGTAGCAGAGCTCAAGGCAAACATGATTTTCGCTCAGCATTGTGCTGGATACACACTGATGTATTCACCCAGCGCTGTTTTTCAGCGGAAACCATAACCACAGTGTCACGTCACGACCCTCTAGAGGTGCCTTAAAATAATAGAAAAGGCTACCCACATCACATGCAAAAATTAATAATATACAATATTAATCTTAAGTCTATCCTAAATGTTGTTAGCGAACACCGAAAAAAAAATGTATGATTTCTTGTTAAATTTCTCACTTTAACATTGTATAATTTAAGAATCTTTAACTATAACTATGTATAACTTCATGTATCATAGCTTTCACTTTGTTAAACTACGGTTAGCTTTCTTAAACTAGGTTTAACTTAGCGGCTTTCTTTTCCTTCTTTTTGGCTGGCAAGATGTACGACCCCTATAGATTTAGCTAGCTAGAAATAATGAAAAAAATGTAAATACGTGATTATGTGTTTTACGCTAGCTCAAGCACCGATTAAACACTTTCTTACTAAAAGGCAACAAGTTTGGTTGTATTACATATTATCTCCGGAGATCAACCCTTGTCATCTCGAAGCTATAGGGAAGCAACCCTTAGCTTCTACTTAGATCATCTTCATAGATCATAGCTACCTTAGCTTACTTAACTTACTGTTGAGCACACTGCTCCAACATAATGAGTGTTACTTTAGTAGCTACTAGCGACCCGCCCCGGCTTCGCACGGGTGCAACAAAATACTACTATTATTATAACTAAGTAAAGAAATCGAATTATATCGCAAAAATTTTCGACTTCGACGGGTCTTGAACCCGCGTCCTCCCCTCAGTACGGGAATGTGATAACCAACTACACCACGAAGTCAAGTGACGTGGGAGTCGAAAATCTTTGCGGCCTTCTACGGACTCAAGCGCCGTTAGCTCCACCTACAGGGGAAACATTGAAGTTTATCCAATCCTGTTCAAAGACTAAAGTTACGTTTAGTTCGTTTGACGAGAGGTGTCACGTTGCTCTAACTTAACGAAATTAGAAATTATTCAGAGTGCGAGCGAGGCTTACGCACTATAATAACAAAAACCTAAGTAAAGAAATAGGTATCTACCATTTCTTTAGTTTTAATTCTGGTGCTTTGAACAAAATGAGTGATCGGATACACTGACAGTGACAGTTTGACAGCTGCTTCAGATGGATGTCAATGTCATGTCAAAATGCTAATGGAGGGAGAATAGAAAAAGTCCATCCAAGAGACTCGTGTGTTTGTTTGAATTGAATACAATCAAATATAAAGTGAAATTAAGTAAAATAGTGCCGAAAAAGAAACTTTAATTGTCGTTTCTTTGATTTCACAGCAACGCATTATCGTTTCATTTCTCACACAGAGGATAATTAGACTACATAATTGTCTTATACATATATACCTTCCTCTTCAATCACTCTATCTATTAAAAAACAACGCATCAAAATCCGTTGCGTAGTTTTAAAGATTTAAGCATACATAGATATATAGGGATATAGGGACAGAGAAAGCGACTTTGTTTTATACCTACTATGTAGTGATAATACTTCATTGCTACGACACGTCACGGTATGTATGGACGTTCGTTGTATGGACAACCACAGCTGAACCAGTCGAGTAGAATAGACCTGCCTAATGCGTTCCCGGATTTCCCACCTACCAACTCCTAGTGTCGATATCTACAGGGTGCTAATTGATACACAGACACTAATGCAAGACATTTGGACGCCAGCGCGATCAATTACATGTGTATCGCTAAATAAATAAGTTTGTGATGGACGAATCTGTAGGTTCCAATTGAAAAGTCAAATAGCCGCATTTTGTGATGCTTCGTTGAAAGCGATCCATTACATACATTGGTTCTTATCTTACCATAATGCCAAATCACTGGCATGCCATAACTAAGAAAATAATGTACTCTTAAATTGTCTATGCGTAGGTCATATTTCGTCCAAACCAATGCTGCGTTTTCTTTAAAAAATAAAATCAAAAAATAGTTCGACCTGACTGAAAAGATAACACATTGAGTTTGGGCCTGTTATATCAAAATCGCTTATACCATACATGGTTTATTATAACATCTCTATGACAATCTATTCGAAAGCGAAAGATCCCTGACATCTATTGAGTTCTGAAGTAATTTGGGGTTTTTATCTTTTTAAAAAAAGCTTCATTGACTTCATGATACTTCCTCATTTTTGAAGAGTAGGTAGTAAGAGTTTCTTACTCATCTTTGTAACGCCATAGACCGGAAAGAAAAGGAAAGGGGAGGCACAAGTAAGATTCAAAACTAAAAGATGAATATTAGATTAGATCCTGAAGTTTTACGAAAATCTAAATACAAATCACTACGACTTGCGAAAAAGGAGGAAAATCGTCCTCCTATTTTCACACTTATTAAGCACAAAAGCTTCCACATTCCTAACTAAAATATTTTCACTTTACACTCGGAGCAGAAACAGTCATAAAATAACTAGAAATATGTTCCCTTACGAGCCGAGACCCGAACCCAACCCAACCCAAATGAACTTACTAAAATATGGCTGTCCTAAGCGGGTGCGGTGGTTATTTGCCACTAAAACTAGCACTAAAGAGCTAGAACGCGTCTTATCGCACCGAGTAAACGAGGCTTCAGCTAAAGGGTGGGTTGGGTCATACATTCAGTAGTCTTTAGATAACTTGACAGTTAGGTACTACTTAGTGGTTCCCAAAAGTTTTCTTAGTACACAAGTGGATTCGCTCCCATACAAACAGGTAACCACTGGATTCACTATTGTGTGGAAATTCAAAGATTTTGCGTCTACAATGTAAAAAAACCACACATTTTTACTCGCTGCACTTTTATTTTGACATACTTACACCCTTATATAAAAATCTGTCAACTTACTGCAATGACAGTGTTTTTAAAAAAAAAAAAAACGATTTTGGCAAATAAATGGACTTAAAAACTGAGAGAGGATTTTAGGCAAGAGCGTTTATTGGCAGTGACGCGGTGAATGTCGAATCATTGTACATAGGTACCTTTGGTATACTAATCCCAAACGATGGTATCGCTTGGGATTAGTTATCTTATATTAGCTATCCTATCCTACTATTCTACTAATATCATAAAGCCGAAAGTTTATGAAATATGAATTTTTGTTACCTAGGATCTCCAAAACTACTGAACAGATCAAGATCAAATTTGGCGTACGTTTAGAGCAAAGCCTAACTTAGATAATAGGCTACTTATTATACCGAAAATACGCGTGCGAAGCCGCGGGCCGAAGCTAGTAGGAAACACTATCAAAATCAATGCTTAATTCCTAATTTTTAACGGCTTTAAACTGCGGTCATTGAAACTTTATAAAAAACAGTGAACCTAAATTGTATGGATAAGCCATTTGTAAAATAAATCAACAAACAACAGTTTTCATTCACCTCCCTTCCTTCAAATATAAATATTATGTTTATATATTGATAGAGTTGAGCACACCAAACAGTGGGGTACAGTGTACGCTGCCAATATTAACTCTAGTTATCTACCAATGTCACGGTCAAGGTCAAAATTACTGTCAATATTTTGGATTCTGACACTTGACACCATTTCTTGGTAAAATATTTGAAAAAGCTCTTGTCTTGGGGATTTTGTAGAGACATACAGTCAAATAGAGACCTAACTTAAAGGCTAACAAACACCTACTCAAGGTAGGCAACAAATTCTTACAAAAAACAGTTAAAACAGTATAGCATATCTACCTACTATAATCGTATTAAGAAATGAGTAGTAATACAGATATTTATTCAGGGTGTCCTGCATGTTTTCTATGTATAATAAAAAATATCTATAGTGTTGTGAGAAATGAGTAGTAGATACAGATATTTGTTCAGGGCATATAATAAAAAATATCTATATGTGTAGTAAGAAATGAGTAGTAGATACAGATATTTGTTCAGGGTGTCCTGGATGTTTTCTATGTATAATAAAAAATATCTATATATGTGTAGTGTATTGTATTAAGTATATCAGTTATCTAGTACCCATAACACAAGCTCTGCTTAGCTTGGGGCTAGATAATGCTGTGTGAATTGTCCAACATTATTTATTTATTTATTTGCAGACCCGGGGTCTTGGGTTGGATTAATATTTTAAAGGCTAAGAAGCGAAGTTTTTTAATATTTTTCCATCTAAATGTTAATAAATTTATTTTTGGATATTAAGCTGTCTATCCGCGTAGGCCTAACTCTTGAATAAAAAGAAAAAAATCTTTATATGACGGATTTTAGAAATAGCTGGAAAAGAATGGCAAACTTTAGCGACGACGGATAGAAAAAAATGGCACAGTCTGGAGGAGGCCTTGGACTCGGACAGAGATCATGGAATAATGAAAATATCTAATTCTAATAATGCTCAATATCTAATTTTATAATAATCTATACTAATATTATAAAGAGGAAAGGTTTGATTTTTTGTTTGTTTGTTTGTTTGTATGAATTGAATAGGCTCCGAAACTACTGGACCGATTTGAAAAATTCTTTCACCGTTAGGAAGCTTACTTTTCAGGGAGTGACATAGGCTATATTTTATCCCGGAATTCCCACGGGAACGGGAACTACGCGGGTGAAACCGCGAGGCGATCGTCTAGTATTTAATAATTTATATTTACTTTTGTAACGTATCTAGCTATAATTTATTCAATGATAATAAATGGCTTAATTATTATTATTATATGACGGATGTTGACTGAAAATGATGCTATTATCCGAACTCTACCAAAGTCTAACACATCCCTGTGAAATTCAACGTGTTCTTTATAAGTCAAATACAATTTAGCTATTGACTTCGAACACATTAAACTTAGGTTGGTATTTAGTCTAATTTTAGATTTACCAGAAAATTTAATCGTTGTTAAGTCTACGATCATTATCTGAATGTATATTTAATTTATCAAAGCAAACTCCTTGGATTACATTAGCTATGTTACCAAATATTTTGCGTGCAAGCGCTGGTGTGTGTACAATGTACATATTATGTGTTATTTTGTGTGTTATGTACATATTTAGCTGGAACGCGGCCCCTTTGTGAGTAACTGTGGGTGGTGATTTCATCACTTTTTACTTTTGTTTTTTTATAATTTAATTATTCAATCAAATTACTAGTGGTGTTCTGTCAAAGTCCTTGCAAACATTCTCTATGCTATCACGTGTTTTAAAAACGTCTGTTTACCCATTCACCTATCTGTTAGATAATGACGTAAGATTGTAAGTATGTAAATAGTACTCATAAGAAAGACGATTAATTTGTGAACCAGACAAAATAATTCTGTGAAGACTCTACCCCCTTTCTTCGCAATCGAGTAAAAAGGGGGTCTATATAGTAAAGTTTAACTTTGACTCGTTGCGCTTGCGCCTCAGCATTATCATCACCTTACTTTATCCAAATAGGCATCTTCATGAATTTTATTATCATTTCACTATTCGCGGTCTTGCAGAACCGAATCCGACATTAAGTTGTAATTGTCAAATTGACAATTTCATACCGATATTTTTCGGCAAGTACCAATTTTTAACAACAAAATTAAACTTATTTATTTATTTATTAAGTAATATATTTACATTGTCATTACAGTGCAGCACCAAATCGACAAAGAAATATAAAAAGAAACACAATAAGAAAACACTTACACATTTAACATTAATAAAATTACACCAACAAGCTACTAACTATGACTTACTAATACTATAGCTTAAAATAAATAACTTTACATATTCCTATACGTCCAAAGCTATCCAAAAATTTTAAAACCGCTTCCCTGAATTTCGGCAAGGACATATCTATAATATAAAAATGAATCGCAAAATGTGTTGGTAAGCGCATAACTCAACAACGCCTGGACCGATTTCGCTAATTCTTTCTTTGTTGTGTTTGTTATTGTCAGGAGAAGGTTCTTATGAAAGAAAAAAATTAAGAAAGTTGGAAACATAAATTTCCACGGGGGCGAAGCCGCGGGGCGCACCTCATCTGTACATGAAATATGTAACTTATGTAAACTTTATCATGGTTAAACTTCTATTGGCATAAGTATTTTTAATGATATTGGTTTTTATTGTAAAGTAGTCAATCAAATCAAAGTTAAAATGGTCCACAAATAAAGACCGTTGCGAGTAATTTTCCAGGCCAAAAGCAGTCAGATAAAATCTGTCAGCTATCTTGATAATTGTAATTCTTTAATTCTTATGACGGCTGCATTCATGATAATGTTAATTATTATTTCCTGTGATAATGGAGTTAAATAGTGACAAAGTTTGTCATTTTCATTATAAGTATGGTTGGAGCTTTTTGAAAACTTTACAAAACGTCACCAAAGAGGTCGATAGTTTAATAGTGCATTTTAAACCAAGGCGAGAAAGTGATCAATTCCTACCCAGTGTGTCGTTTTGGCCTTAAAACACACGAGGTAGGAATCGCACTTTCTGTCGAGTGATAAATAGTGCTTTATGCTACACCTTCGAGGAAAATAAAAAGCAGAATTAATTATTTAGAAAACTTACCGCGCCCAATGATGTTGGTAAAACCTCATTGACCGCGCCAGCCTTTGGGTTATTTTTTCAAAATAATGTTCGGAAATCGGAGGAGGCCTAATGGACTTGGAGTAAAAACTTTTTGTCGTTTGACCGAACGAAAATAACCATAGCTACCGGCCGATCTTTTAGGAAATTAAAAAAAATAACACGTTAGAAATGGATTTCCATCATCGATCAAGTATGCGGCCTCCCCCGTAGATACCTAGAACCTTACAAGAATGACACTCAAAAGTGTCCACGTTTTGTTTAGACGCAGACAGTTTGCGCAGAGCCTGTCAAGTTTTTTGCATGCGGAACAAGAGATTAGTGGAGTCGAATTTATTTTATTTTATTTTGTAAGTAGGTAGGAAGGTACCTAAAAATAATTTATACACTGTTTATTTTTATAAAGATTATAAAATTAACAGAATTCAGGTAAAGATAACGAATCATTTTTTTTTTTTTTTTTTTTTTTACTATAGTCTAGTATACATATATAAATACACTAGAATAACATTACAATCTAGCCAAAGATTTGACTAATGGGTAATTCTGTTTTAACTTAATTTTATAATAACATATCACTAAGAACGTGTCCATCGGCACTTTTCTTATTGTCTCTATTTAAGGGGAAGACACTTGGTTCATGTGTTCTTTAAAATAGCACTTAATATGCACTTTCACTATAACTATCACTACACTAACTCAAAAGGTTTAGTTCTTTTGAGCCTTCTCACTATGTCCGTGTTGTCGAGGAGCTGGATAGCCTCGACGTTCACATGATGATGAAGCCTCTGTTCATGAGCCTCTGCGTATTTTTGTATTATTCTATCGACGAATTCAATCTTCAGGTCCCGATGAAGATCGCCATTTCTTACATACCAGGGAGCATTAACGATTGCCCTGATTACTTTATTCTGGTGATTACTTTATTCTGGAATCATTTATTGATACAACTATAAATTAGCGACGCAACAGTCAACAAACAAAAGGGTCATTTCGGACATACAATAATATAAATAAGTTAACAAAATGTCTTTTCATGAAAAAGAAAATTATCACTTACTACAACTTACCACAAATAAAAAAAAATTAGAAACAATAGCCGCTCCATTCATCAACTTAGAACAAAATAAATAATTTTATATAGGCAAACCCAACAACAATATTTAATGCCGATTTCTCAAGTTTAAAAGGCTCAATTGGCTCATATCACAATACACAGGTAGAAATTACATTTAAACTTACTGAAAATAAGGAATTTCATCCTTTTTCTGTTGCTTGGTCGGTCGATTATTGCATTTCTTATACGAGCACTTGACCATGCTTTGGGTCCGAGAGCTAAAATGACACTAGTTGAAAAGGTATCCCAAAATGCCAAATGGGATACCTTTTGATACTGACGTTTTCAGGGCGCGCATTGTGCATCTAAGGGGGGCCGGCCGGAAATTTTTGATCGATGATTTCCATACACTTTTTCCTCCCGCTAAAACACGTGAGAAATGAAATTCCATAGAGATTTTCCTCCCGGTTTCCTATAGGCCTGCAAAGACATACTTTCTATTCTATAAATGGAAAAGGAATAGGCAACTTTCCGAGCAGGTGTAGTATAAAGTTTTTACCCCCGAAGCGTGGGTTATGCTTTTCGAGCGTTTCTATGTGGTTGGCAATACTCTTTACTACCTACCTCCAAGTATCAAAAAAGCTTGAGTTGATACCTTTTTGACTCGACACTCGGTGGTTTGCACAGCAGGTTGCGGAATTTACTACCTAGGTACTATTTTAATTTAAAGGTTTCCAACAATTTAGTGATTTTTGTTTGCACTAAGTTGCTAACCGTTTTTACACTTCACCTATCTTGTTGATAAATTCATATCTCGTTAAGTTTTTTTTGTTTTTATGTTTAGTTTTTGTAATGTGTCGTGTCAACATATTAAAGACAAATTATACCTACAAAACTGATCTAAGCATGTAAAAAGGAAATTACTTTGAGGCTTTCATGGATGAACGAAACGTGGTTTCGATAACGCATAGGCCCTGATTGTTTTGATAAAAAATTAGAAGCCCTGAAATTTTGGGGCTGCCATACTCATATTTTTAAAATTTGCTGCGCTTTTTGATTATCATCTCCCGGTAGTATAGGCTAAACATGTATGTATGATGTAATTCGAGCTGAATGTATCACTCATTATAAAAATGGTTACCTGATGGGAAGGTTGCGAGATGGGAAGGAGCCAAATAAACTATTTCATTTGATGCGATTTTGATAAAAGACGTATCAAAATACTCGTCTGTTCTCCTTTATGGTTCTTAGCTAAATTTTGTAGCCTTTGCCCTCTCATTTCCGAAAACAAGTGTGAAAGCGAGGAACGAGTCAGTTTTTTTTTTAGTTTTCAATTAATCACGGCTTTCGACTACCAACACTCTAGTTGGTAGTCGAAAGCCTGAAACGAGCTCTGTTTTGAGACCCATCAGAGCTACGTTGCAGTATCTTTATTGACAAAGAAAATTAAACTGCAGACTGTTGCAAACAATCTACAGGTAGCTGAGAGCTTAGCTATATATTGAGTTGGTGACGCTCTACGTAGGTACGGAAAGCTATAGAATTGTTTTTGATGATCTTCACACCCTTGTAACACATCACACTAATATTATAAATGCGAAAGTTTGGATGGATGGATGGATGGATGTTTGTTACCTCTTCACGCCAAAACTACTGAACGGATCGGGCTGAAATTTTGCATACAGGTAAGTCTAACCCTGGAATCAAACATAGGCTACTTTTTTTCCCATAAATCAGTTCCCATGGGATAGAAATCACCTTTTAAATTTTCCATAGAAACAATGCGTGCGAAGCCGCGGGCATAAACTAGTATGTTAATAAATAAATAAATAATGCTGGACAATTCACACAACATCATCTAGTCCCAAGCTAAGCAGAGCTTGTGTTATGGGTACTAGATAACTAATAAACACTACATAGATAAATATTTTTATTATACGTAGTAAACATCCAGAACACCCTGAACAAATATGTGCAGATCGTACAAACATTTATCTTGAGACGGGAATCGAACCTGCAACCTCCTGCGGTGCATGCGGACCTTCGACCGGTGCGCCACAGAGGTCGGCATTTAAATATATTAATACTGATTTTATTGGAACGTGCCACTAAAGCTCTGTTCACGTTCGGGATTTTTTCTTTTCAACCGAGACTTCGAAAAAGAAAGGAGGATTTATGTTCTGCTGGATGTGTTTTTTAAGTAACATAGGTACATACGTCGATTACTCCGTCAATAATGGACCGATTTTGAAAATTCTTTCGATATTGTAAAGAGAAAAACTCCCATAAAAATGTATAGGTACCCGAGGGATTGGTATGGTCCCACAAAAATTAAAAACAGTGTAATATTAAGGGATCCGAAGTCAGTTTTTAGTTATTTTAAAACAATCGAATTAACTCTCTCCATTTAATATGGTTTAAGTACCGAGAAAAGCATTTTAGAATGGTTTGAATTTGACGCCTATTGCAAGCTTTTATTTAACTTGCAATGTATGTAACTATGTTTGTACGGGTGGAATCTTGAAACTCAATTTTGAAGCAGATATCTTCAACCGATTGAGCTGAAATTTTGTATACACGTTTAGTTTGGATGACAATGCATTAAAAGCTTGGTTTAAACCGCGACGGAAAAAGAGAGGGGTGTTTTAAGTTTGACGTGTCTGTGGTATCGTAGCTCCCAAACGGATGAACCGATTTTCGTTTAGTTTTTTTTGTGTCATAGATAATTTTATCTCGAGTGTTCTTAGCCATGTTTCATGAAAATCTGTGCAGCTAATAAACGTCGGCGGGTTTTTAACATTTTTAATTTTGTCTTTTTAAAAGAGGTTTTTAAAATAGGTAAAACTTATTAACCTATTGAACGCCACAGTCACCTATTGACCAGCATTTGCGGGACCTCAGCGCATAAGGGTTTTTGTTTACCTTGTGCCTTGACGTAAAGGACACGAGATTGCGCTTGCGGCGAGGCGCTCAAAAGGTAAGCCAGAAAGATTCTAAAGTTACAAATATTCTGAAGCTCTGAGGAATTCAGGACTCGCGGCTTTTGCAGAAGCACGTCAGCAGTTGCTGAAGATTTTCATGCCTGCCGCACCCAAATGTGACCTACCTAACTTAGAAAGCCCGCTTTCACATTGGGATTAACCTTACTGCCAATCCACCTTTCCAACTACATTATCAACTTTATGCCTTTCAAATTAAAGGTCGACAGCTTCGTTTTAGGGTGTAAGAAGTCTTGTATAACTTTCTTTGCCGGAGTAAAGCCGGTTCTGCTAATTAGTGTTAATCAAATAACGTCTTTTGGCTCCAAAACTAGCTGTTTTGCACAAATGAGGGTCGCTTGCTCATCTGTAATTTACGTAACACTTTTAGCTTTTGATATCTTCTAGATATAATCTACAACCTGGGTCTCTTAATGACGTGAGTGATTCAGATTCTTTGTTGACAACAAAGTTACAGTCGTACAAGTGGTAGGTACAAGTGGTACATAGTCTTAGTTAATTTGTAAGTAGTGCTAATTAAAATTAACATAGTAAAGTAACAGTATAAAATAAAACATAAGAATAACCGTTATAATAATCATAAATCTTAAACAATACAATTTTATGTATATTATACTAGACGATCGCCTCGCGGTTTCACCCGCGTAGTTCCCGTTCTCGTGGGAATTTCGGGATAAAATATAGCCTATGTCACTCCCTGAAAAGTAAGCTTCCTAACGGTGAAAGAATTTTTCAAATCGGTCCAGTAGTTTCGGAGCCTATTCAATACAAACAAACAAACAATGAAATCTTTCCTCTTTATAATATTAAGTACTAGCTTCTGCCCGCGGCTTCGCACGCGTTCTTTCTATGGAAACGTTCAAAGGTAATTTCTATCCCATGGGAACTGATTTAGGGGATAAAAAGTAGCCTATGTTTAATTCCAGGTTTAGAGCTATACCGACGCAAAATTTTAGCTCAAACTGTTCAGTAGTTTTGGTGTGAACACGTAACAAACATCCATCCATCTATCCATCCAAACTTTCGCATTTATAATATTAGTGTGATAGATAAAATTAAAAAAGTCAAATTAATCAATTCATTGTCATTGCAATTAATTCATTAACATCATAAAAACACATCTCAATAAGCCAATTTTTAAGCTTGTGCTTATAGGATTGCATCGATGGTGCGCTGGTGATTTCGGGTGGAAGTCGGTTGTACACACTAGGGCCGAGCATGTGCACCAGCTTCCTGGATTTCGCCAACTTATGCTCAATGGTCCTCAGCCTCTTTGCGTGCCTGAAGTCGTATCTCTGTCCATCGCCGCATCTAGAGTAATCATCTAGGTGGCTTGGCTTTGGACATAGAGCGCTGCCTGGTGGTGAATAGGTAGGTGTCTTCTGGACCTCGGACACATCGTCGCATACCATCAGGTGAGATTGTGGTCTAACGAAGTGGCCGAAGATGTATCACGACGACGGCCCAAAGGACAGCGTTGATGTTTCTATGGGCGGTGTTGTTTCTATGGATGGCGTTGTTTCTATGGACGGTGTTGTTTCTATAGACGACGTTATTTCTATGGAAATGTTCAAAGGATATTTCTATCCCATGTGACATGATTTATGGGATAAAACGTATATAAGTGCCTATGTTACAGGATCTACATCTATGTAAATTACTAATAAAGGTAGGTATATATTTATTTTATTTTTCCCGATCCGTTCAGTACCTACTTTGGCTTGAAGAAGTTACAAACATTAATACAAGTAAAATAAAAGTAATACTTATCTGGGATGGACATCCCAGATTTCGTATCTAAAATATCACTGTGATAGTGTGATTCTCTCAAAATCAATAAACTTTATATTAGAACTATAACAATCAATAACATGGCAATACAAACCCACACCCCTGTAATTAGAGAACCCATCAGCGACATTCCCATCCATAAATCTTTGGATTTCACGCACAATTCCATACAAAAGGCAAGTCAAACGAACCATCAAAAAGGCCATTCAGGACTAAACGGGGGCTAACAACATTATACCCGTGTAATACATATTTTATTTCCACCTTTATTGAGTTTAATTTTATGGCAACCCCGACTTTTTTTCATAGGATCTTTTTATGCAACGGACACAATGATTCAGAGTGAATGGGGGGCGTTGTATTGTTAGACAATATTTTTTTTTATCGGATCTTTGGCCAGATGTAGAGTTTGCAAGAAAAAGAGAATTTGGCGCTCTGAATTTTAAGGATTTAATTACTTACGGAATTAGCTAATTTGTTACAAAATTTTGCGTGCTAAGTAACCTTGTAAACCCAAAGAAGAAGGTATCACCACTTTATTAAAGTTCTAACGAATGAATCAACTAACGATACTAAACTTTTTTATTTAGATGAAGGTACAGCGAACTAAACTTCAAAGGTCTGTGAAACAAAGGACGACGTAACGAAATATTCTGAAATCAATAAACATAGCCTGCAGTTAGTTAGATCACAAAGGCCCGTCCCGTCCGGCGTAGTACAAACATGTCGCAAAGGTTTTGCTGACAGTACTTGAATGCTTCCACATCCACCGACCTCAATAGTTCCTGCGTCTATTCAAGAAGACACTGTTCGCTTCCGGTTGGCCTTTCATTGTACAATTCGACAGGGCAGATTCGCGCGCCGCCGGCCATAGATAACAATGCATCAATTCAAAAATCGAATTCCAAATTCAAAAGCGCATCGTTGAGGTTTATTGGCTTATCGCTTGATTGATTGTGCGAACATTGCAAGTTTTTTTTTCTCAACTGGCAACATTTTTGTCCGAATTTATAACGATAGGTATCGATAATATATTTTGATTTGGGCGTGTCGAATGTGAATTTACCTTTGTCGGTACAGGAAGTTAAGTATTAGGAAATCGTTTCCGACAACAGGTACAATTTTACTTGTTTTGTCGACAATAAATTCGAGTTTGTTGCACTTGTGTTTGCGTTACGGATGTTAAAGTTTCTACGAGTAAAGAGGCGGGTTTTGTGCGCTACTGGAAATTGTTTATTTGCAAATAAATGTCGAAACAGTAAGTAGGCTATTAAAAATTCTTTAGTTAGCAGCACGGTAGCATACTGAATATTCAGACTTCTTTTAAAAATCCCTGCATATTCTTCTTTCATATTTGTTAATCCCGGATTCGATAACACCTTGAGAGTTCGGACAAACTTTGTTCTGATGCTCAGTGTCTGACTAAGTGTGGTTTTTCCTTAAAATGTGGGTTTTATTATTTATGAATAACAATAATCTATTAGCATAAATAGACACAATACAATACAATCGTTTTCAACTCACGCGCAGAGTTCCTATTACGTAACGAAAACTGGGGATCCGTAAACGACTCTACCAAAAACTGAGGCATGTTTCTGAATTTTGTTAGCTCTTATTCTGATGTCATAGAATTCAAAATGGTCGCGTGTGATGTAAAAGTTTGTCGCAGTTGGTAGAAGGACCGTGTCGTGTTGTGACACCGTGGATAAACGGACAGACAGAGCGTTGCATATGCACACCTATAAAATACACAAACGTCGAAAAATCCATATTGACGAACACGCGACTGAATGGAAAGGGTCAATGTCTGCGAGTAGGCTCAGAGCTATGAAAAATCAAATATACAATAGGTCTGAAGCTTCTAGTATGGTATACCTACAACAGGTCTATAGCTTCTATTAGGGCTCTACTAGATTTTCCATTCTTTGTTAAAAGTTACCTCATTGTTTTCACATTGATTGAAAACAATACCAAATAGGTGCCATAGGTAATGTCTGCAAAATTAGGTAGGTATCTTAATTTTCTGTTATTTTTCTATTCTAAGTTAGAAAGGTACCATTTATCGTTCGCCGTTGTTACAGTTGGTTTAAAGCTCTAAGTATCAAGTTTGCCCTATTCCACTCCGACCCACTTTGCTAATCCATTAATGGATCAGTTTCTACTTTTTGCCACTCTGTTCCATAGTTCGAGTAGATTAGTTTCCACTGCCTAAGTCTATTCCACTCTGTTCCATAGTTCGAGTAGATTAGTTTCCACTGCCTAAGTCTATTCCACTCTGATCCATAGCTCGGGTGGATTAGTTTCCACTGCTTAAATCTATTCCATTCTGATCCATAGCTCGGGTGGATTGCTATGGATGAGCTCACCAAAAATTTCATTCTGTATTTATATAACGGTTTTATCAGTAAAATTTAATTTGTAGTGATATTTTTTTTACGATGGTCTTTATTCACAAAGAAAATTACACTAGTATTTATAATTGAAACAACTGAGCTAACTGCAGACTGTAGGGATAAATAGAATTGCTTTGACATTTTACTCTATCAGTCGTTTACAATAAATCTATATTGCATCTTCAGACAATATTTTTTTGTTTTACGTCTTCAAATTCCCTTCAAAAACTCCTTAAATCCCAAAGATAAGAGCTAGAGCCACGGTGGCCATTCATTAAAATGCCCATTACATACCCATTATGCCACAATTCGGTTGACAACACCCAACAATACTACACAATAGTATTTACATTCGGTGTCAGTTTGTTTTACAACTGAAATACGTTGAATGAGCGTGACATTTCTTACATTCTGGAGTTATTATTCTTTAGACATAATGCCATAGATCCATAGCATCATAGCATCCTTAGTTCCGTGGACAAGACAGACCTTTGTGTGTCGAAGAAAGGTGAATGAGTAGAATAATAATAACTCACGTCTGGCCGGCGATAAAAAAAAAGAAAAAGAAACTATGACATTTGACAACGTGTAGCTGGCAGCACAAATGGATTTTGAAATAGGAACTAAACTTTTTTCTTGTTATTTCTTCGTCGTAAAGAGTTCTTCATGATCGTGATTATTAGAATATTTCCCTCATAAAATGTGGATTCAGCTCGATTTCAATGAGCCAGCAAGAATGGGAGTATTTTTACAGGGTTGAGGGCCTAGCAAGAGCGAGGGCCAGTCCCTCTTGATCAGAGGAGGCTTAGCACAGTATTGGGGAACGAATACCGTAATGTTGCCATGTTCAATAACAAAAATTCGCGCGTTATCACACCCGCAAGATTTAGGGGAGCGCGTGCTCTGTTTTTAAGCATGGCATGTGATAATTTACGTATTTATGTATGTGCTCGGTGAGCTCGTAAATTTACAAGCCTGTGATTTATGTGAGGATTAGCGTGTTATCAGCAGGTATATAGCACGGTATGTATTAAATCTGTTACGTAGGCGCTGTGAATTGTTTATACAGAAACAATTTATAATTACCTATCATCTACGCTTAGATAAAGTGCCTATAAAAACAATTAAAAAATAACCTTACACCTTGATAAAGTGCCTACTATACTGTACTTTAAAAAATCCTCAGTTTCATTGTAGCTTAAATAGCCAAACTTCTTTTACCTACGTTTTACAAAGAAGAACCTAGGCAAAAAAATTTAGAAATATGTCACTTAAATTAGGTTTTTTTACTTTAAGGCAGTTTTAATCTTACAGTAAGTACCTACTGTCAGATCATAATATCTCGTGATACCTAGGTAAATGATCCCCAGTAGACAGAAAGATACCTAGAATAACATCATACAGCATTCAGCCACTACCGTGCCCTTATCATTGTGTCCTCAAGGAGACAAAATATGAATGACTGATAAACCCGACAAACATTTGCTCCACTAACCAAATATGTCACTTCAACAGCTTTAGAACTGTGTTTTGTTATCAAGCAAAATTATTTGCACGTGTAAACTGCCGACGTAGCGACAATATACACGTCAAAAACAAATTCCTATAAAAATACGTAGAGAACTACCGATTTATTAGAACACGTGGACAAATTTGGAACTACAGACGTTACTTGAAAATGATTCTCTGATTCGCAGGATGTAGTGCCCACTAGCGCCGCTCTCAAAAGCACGGTTATGTTTGGTAGAGTCCAATTGATCCTCGCAGAATGCGTCGCATACCTTAGCCATACGGGCTTGTCATGTGTTGGCAACATCGAGTGCTCTTGAAGTTGAACTAACACTTACATTTCTTGAGTAAATAGAACCGTATTTTTTATTTTAGGTACGAATTTTAACGATCTTGCTCTACCAAATCCATTTGTTTCGTGGGATTTTGACGGTTTTTTTTATTGGTAACGGCTGTTACCACCATCACACTTAGGAAAGCGAAGATGTGGCCTAAAATGGAGCAGGCTTTCCCAGAAGTAACTTATTCAATCGGAATTTGAAAACTCCGAGACTGTACTCTACCGGAAAAATAGATGGAGGAAGTTCGTTCCTTTTATACCGTGACGACCTCTGGGCGCAGCGGGCGAAGGTCCGCCTGCGACGCAGGAGGCTGCAGGTTCGATTCCCGCCTCGGGACAAATGTTTGTACGATCTGCAGATATTTGTTCAGGGTGTTCTGGATGATTTCCTATGTATAATAAAGAGAGATAGAGAAACATTTATTAAACAACTCAGTTACAGCACAGAACATAAGTAAATAATTATACAAACTTATATACTAAAAAATATCTCTCTATGTAGTGTATTGTATTATGTAAATCAGATATCTAGTACCCATAACACAAGCTCTGCTTAGCTTGGGGCTAGATAATGCTGTGTGAATTGTCTAGTATTATTATTATATTATTATAACGGATTTTTTGACTTACATCTTAGTACCTACTAAAAATAAACTTTACTTACCTATTAGTTTAATAGGTATGTACATAATACAGTAGGTATTATGTTCTTCAGAACCGTAGGTAAAATATCTAAAATTCAATTCAATTCGTTTATTAAAAACCAGACCTAACATTACAGAGTTCTCCAATGCGTTACGTCTAGGATCGTGTTTAAGACACCTACTTGATAAGTAGTATAGATTTTTAAAAAATATTATATAAAAAACTTAAATAACTAGGTATGTACACAACATGACCCGCCTTTAATTTAAAATATATTTGAAAGTTCCTGTTCGTCAAGCAATTTAATAAATTAACAAGTAAAGTTCCATCGGGAGTTGTTAATCTCGCTTGTGTAAAATTCACAAAAACTTTAAGCTCCAACAGTTAGTTTAAGTTTGAAACTTGTAATAGGTTTAAACTTTGAATATTCTAGTTGTTCAGGGGATCGTGGGGAATTTTAATTGATCAACTCGGACTTTCTTGTAAGTTTCGAAATTACAATATTGATGCTGGGTATAGTTTTTGGTTCCATTTTTTTAATTTCTTGTTGAAGAAGTAAAGTAAGTCCAAGCTAAAGTTTGTCGCAGATCAGAGGGGTACCGCTACCATACAGCACAAAAATGTGCATTCAAATATAGGCTTTAACTCGTAACATTTAGATGCATTTTACATTGACGACAATTAGATGACAGACGCTTGAGGGCCGCTCGTTCGAAGCTAGTGGGAACCCATTTTGTATCTGTAAATGTATCTAGAGGTAACAAGTTTATGCCCATATTTGAATACAAATTTTGAAGTTGGATTAATGTGCGCAGAGCTTAATACTGTAGCTGTCAAATGTTTCCAACAGCCATCTAGCGCTGAAAGTTCTAAAAATGCACGATAGTACCTAATGTAAAAAATGTCTTGTTTTATTTTATTGATAGCTTCAATGCCAAGCATAATTAGATTAATTAGTGTTAGCAAAAAAAGTTTTCACTAACACTGCGACTAAGACATTCTGCGGGCAACTGGGCCCACAGAAATTGACCTGCCAAACATAACATAATAACATTATTATGCAAAAACGCACAGGAGATGCTTAAAATAACTGAAATAATCCTTTCTGCCCGCCCCCGGTGGATATCCCTTAGTGGCGCCACGACTCCAATAATACTCTTAGTTGCCTAGCGTCTCCATAAACAGAACGATATAAGTCATAAATAATGAGCCAGTAGGTAGATCTATGTGTTGAGTATATGCTAAGTAGGTTAAAAATATGTAAAACTTATTGCAATAAAGGTTCAAGATATTCTATTTAACGAAGGGGATAAATATTTGCTATATTTTGCTCATGGCAACACCAAGGATGTTTTTCTCTGAAACAGGGTTGTCATAATCGCCTAGGTTTTTTTTACCGTCTCTAGGTACCATGTACCTACTACATGTATCATTTACGATTTTTTGCTGGTAGGTAGGTACTGATAAGTTACCTTCACAATATGTCACCTGTAATGTGCATAAATGTTTTAAAAATTACTTTTTTGGGTAGGCCTCCTCTTATTGTGAGATTATAGAAGAGTCATTCATGGAAATTATTGAATTAATATACTGAAAATTATTAATACAATATTGTTTTACCAATTATTTTTCCTTTTGCCTGATTTGATTAACGTTTGATGCATCAAATTAAAAATCTACGAATCATAAACTTTGTTTGCATGAAACGTGACGTTGTGAATGTTGCCAGCTAACAAGAAAATTAGTTCCGTGTCTAGACTTTTTTGCCAAGCTGTACGGAATGGCACTAATAGGTACTTATCACCTTGAAGATGTCACTGATAAAAGATACGTTTTCAGCCAGCCCTATTTCTCAAACAATATTTTTAATCGATTACTCAAACGGTGTCGGTTACACTTAGCTAAACTTTGCGCGGGAAAAACAGGCCTCAAGTTTGTTGGGACAACATCGACTGAACGAGTCAATGTTTTTCCTCAAAATATTTAAAGATATCATTCCGTGTTGCCACTTTTCCTTCGATTTTATTTTAGATGGTGGTAAAGGTTTGTCTAATGCACAGTTCCAAACTTTAATCTAGTTTAAGGTTAATTATATGCCAAAAAGCGTAACTAAACCCAAAATAAGAAATAATTTTCTCGTAATTTTGCCCAAATCGTTACCTACATAAATAAATATAGGTAAAACTTTTAAATTCATCATGGTTATTAACACTAAAATCATTTACAACGGGATATTTACCATGATTTAAGTTTTGAGTTTTACAATATTACGGCACAGTTTCATGCCATGATCACGGAATAACTGACGGCACTAAACTCAAAACTCAAATCATGGTAAATATCCCGTTGTAAATGATTTTAAATATGTATCTAAGTAATTGATAAGGTCGCTTTTGTACTGTCTTTATTTTTTATTTAGATATAAAAAAAATATTTATGTTAATTTTAAGTGCAAGTGTTCGTTCATTCATTTATATGGGCCTACATTTCGATACTTACTAATATTCATTCATTTTATTAATTATTTTGTACACTTGTCTTAGCATAATTATTTGTCATATTATCATTCAAACACAAGCAGAGCTTGCATATGTATAGGTATGTATGTGTACCTAAGAGTATAAATTATTGTTTTAAAAGGGTACTTAAGTGAGTAGTACTTAAGTAAAGTTTACAAGTTGCCCAGAGGCAGACACAAGCAAATCGCTGAAAACAAAACAGCCCGCGCTCGGCCCTCGAGAGTTATACGTTTACATAGCCTTTTAATTAAAATAATTTAAAATATAATCGCTTTAGAGCACGAGTTCGTAACAAGGGAAGTTGAATTTTCCGAAACGTACAAGACAAAATAATAAAATATTAATAAAGGCTGTAGACGGTTGGAAACGATGGAAAAGTTTCATCAGACAAATATTTGTGTTTCAAATAAAGCCCGCGATACTGCCGTGCTTGTGCTACTTCTAATTGTGTTTTACTTTAAAATGGGCTTTAAGGGGCTGGGTTAAGATTAAAAATTGTCAAAGGCGATACAACTGTCATTTCAGATGGCACAAAAACGAAATTAAACTAATTTGACTGCACTAAAATTGTTACCATTCGTTTCTTAAATAAAAAGGATTAAATAAAAAGGATGTTATCATTTTCAATGCTGTCAAATTAATTTAGTTTAGGTTTTGTAACATTTGAGTACCCCGGTACTTACTTACATAACCAGCTGCTGAAAAAATGGCAACATTCTGTTACTGGCAACATCCAAGATTTTACAGTGATATTCCTGACGCAGTAGAAAAATTAGATAATCTGTGGCACTGGTGGGGTTGCTTGCTGTTTAACATCCTGCTCGGGTAAATAGCTTGAGTTAGTTAAAATATTTGGCAAATTTTCTGGACAAATTAAAAGTAAGGAGGCTTTGTTTGGTCTTCCGCTCGTTTCTATTCTTTCCAGTGTGATAATGATTACGGATTTAGTAAAAAAAGTGCACGCGAGTTCCCTTTTGCTCAGCTGCAAATAGTTCTAATACTAATACTACTTCCATAGTAGGTATTATGTCTTATGGTATACTGCTGTGGGGGAACGCTGCAGATATTAACACCGTATTTGTGCTGCAGAAGAGGGCTGTCCGGGCTATCTATAACATGGGTCCTAGAGAATCTCTACGTGATAAATTCAAAGAAATAAACATAATGACAGTACCATGTCAATATATTTATGAAAACTTATTGAAGGTACCTACCTACACTCATAAAAATATAAATCGGTTCCCTAAAAATAGCGAGAAACATAATTGTAATACCAGAAATAAACATAAACTCGCAGTGCCCACAACTAGGCTACACAAAATAAATGTATCTTTTAGAGGGCAATGTATACGCTTCTACAACAAAACTCCTAGTGAGTTGCAAAAATTATCAGTAAATAAATTCAAACAAATTGTCAAAACCTTGCTGTGCAAAAAGGCTTACTATAAAATATCAGATTATCTAGAGGATAAAAAAGCTTGGGACGGGTTTTGCTCCAACTCGAAAAATAACAACTAACAGGCTAAAGGTTTCTTCGTCGCTTCTTTACATTAGTCTACCGAAGCGACAGAGATCAAAAAATATCACTTTATTTCCGTGTCAGTGCTTAATTTTATATTTTGACCTTTTCTAAGTGTACATTTATTGTATTTATGGAAATAAAGAGTTTTTGATTTTGATTTTGAGTTGAGCTTCAACTCATGGCAGAAGCCTTTATTCACAAAGAAAATTACACTAGTATTTACAATTGAAGCAACTGAGCTAACTGCAGACCATGTTGCAAACAGTCGACAGGTAGCTCAAATGATCCATATCAATACCAGTCGGAAGCGTCCCCAAGACGCTGGCTGCATTGCCACGCTGTATGGCAATGCTGAATGCTGATGCGGAAATTAAGTCATTGCATAATAGTTTAATAAAATTAATTAAGAAATAAAAGAACGCTTACCTACATTTAAATTGGAAAATTATAGTTCTGATTATTAAGTCACGAAACATTCACACAGAGCGACATGCTTCATTCTACTTGTCCATTTTCCTAATAATATTGCTGTTTACGCTAATGAGAGGCGGATTCACCGAAAACCCACTCAAAAGCCGGGTATCCACCGCCGGATGGTAATCAGCGGGAAATGATAGGCGAGACGGACTTCTAAATGAAATACCTAGGTTTACAATTTCCACCAACAAAGAGGTTGGTCTGTTGATTTCCACCGCAAAAGGAATATGAGAGACTAGCTTCTGCCTGCGGCTTCGCACGCGTTGTTTCTATGGAAACGTTTTGAGGTTATTTCTATCCCATGGGAACTGATTTATGGGATAAAAAGTCAGCCCATGTTTGATTCCAGGGTTAGACTTACCTATATGCAAAATTTCAGCCTGATCCGTTCAGTAGTTTTGGCGTGAAGAGGTAACAAACATCCATCCATCCATCCATCTATCCATCCATCCATCCATCCTAAGTTTCGCATTTATAATATTCATTCATATTATAATAGTCTTTCAACGCTTTCTGCTCGCTCAGTCCATTCCGCTCGACTATTTATTGCTGGAAAAGTATGCAGTTAACTCTTGCGAGTTGTAGAGTAATGGGTCCGCTCCACTCGCGGTTGAAACCGGACATCTTGACAGAGTTCGAAAATGAGTTTTTCTGTGAAATGATGCTTAACTCAAAAAGATGCTGGTACAAATCAGAAAAAAATTACGTTTAATATGTCTTTCGGCTTACAAAATAATCTCATCATTAATTATGAATGTTGTTTGGTGTTCTTCCAACACAAAATAGGTTCGTAGTTAACCCGCTTACATTCATAATGAATTCGTCAAACTACGGAAGTTTTTATAGTAAAATCTCATCATTATCATCATCAACCTACTTATATTAGTCTGTAGACATAAGCCTCCCCTAATAAGCGCCATAGCGTCTGTCTTCAGCTTGCCGCATCCTGGCTGGAGGGCATCGCACTAAGTTTGCCTAGTCGGACTCTCCACGCAAGAACACGTTTATCCCATCAGTTGTCGGTTCTTCGCAAGACATGCCAATCATACAATCTCATAGCCAAGTCAAATCTTAAATAAAGTCAAGAAAATCAATTAACACGTTGTAGTATCTAAGTAATTGATTTTCTCTTAACTTATTTTTTTGTCTATTAGTGGTCCTATTGGTTAGCTTTGACTGATTTTACACACACGGCACCTCCCGCCCTTAGCTACGAAGCACAGCTCTGGTGTATAGGCACCCTTAGTCCAGGGCGCGGGTGTAATTGAAAACAAACATGTATTGTTGCGGCCCGTATCAATCAGTGACGCAACCCCTGGACAGGGGAGCCCTGCGTGATTCCCGAAGATTGAAGGTATAATTTTTTTTTATAGTCAATATACCGTTTTTAAATTTACCCCAATCTCAGCTGAAGAAAATGACGATTTGAGTGACGATACGACAAAAAAGGAACCCTCTTTTCTGATTCTGTCCGTCCGTCTGTCAATCGACAAACGGACAGACAGACCGACAGACGGACAACAAAGTGATCCTATAAGGGTTCTTTTTTCCTTTTGAGGTACGGAACCCTAGAAATTACTGAGACACCTACTGTATTGTTAGATAGTTGAACACAATTATAGTTTTAGTCAAACGTTTATTTCTTTTATTCTTATTAATTATTACAGGTTGCTTTTTCTATCGGCTCGGCTTCCCTGGAGCGGCCATAGGCAAAAGTGTCTCTTCTCTGTGGTCCCTCCGGACGTTCCGTTCTTGCCAGCCTTACGTTCCATTATACTACATTACATCTATCCCTTCTTTTAAAAAAAATATTTAAAAAAAAGTTACTTATCTTTAAATTTTTACTATCGCTATAGTGTTATACAATACAATGCTCTAAACTACCTTAACTAAGACCCACAATTTACTTATGCCAAATACATAAAGGAACATTTTAGACATACCTACCTATCTTATGTATACTTAACTACTTATATTAAAACCACTCAAACCCCACACTCAGCCGTCCTGGACAGATCAACACATTATTGAGATCGAATATGATACGAGGTTCTTGTATATCTACTTCCTTCATGGTCGATTACATCATAAGATCTAAAATTGTTATGGTTTACTATTTGGCCTCTTAGCCATTTTTTACTATTAGGATCTTTTTTGAACCAGATGTGTTGTCCTATTGAAAAGGATTGTTTACATCTTACATTTCTGTTATAAGCTTTTTCATTTCTAATTTTAACTTTCATGAATTCTGCCTGAACATTTTCATTTATTTTAGGTTTCAAATATTGATATGTTACAGGTAATTTGGTTCTTAAATTTCTATTCATTAACAATTGAGCTGGTGAAAAGTTAGTTCCAGAAACAGGTGATGCCCTATACTGTAGTAAAGCTATTCTAAAATCTACTTTATCATCATAACATTTGGTTAACATTTTCTTTGCAATTTGAACACCTCTCTCTGCCATTCCATTTGATTGAGGGTACCTTGGACTTGAGAAGATGAACTTAAACCCCCATTCCTTCGCAAAGTTATTACATTCTCTGGAATCAAACGGTACATGATCAGATACAATTTCTGAGGGAACCCCAAATTGTGAAAAGATTTCTAATAAGGTACTGATTATACTATTGGCAGATTTACTTGGGATTAGTTTTACATCTAACCATTTTGTGGTATAGTCATAAATTACTAAATAAGATTTTTTCTTATAGTCCATTATATCTACTCCTAGCTTTGAAAATGGTAATTCTGGAATATCATGTGAGATTAGAGGCTCCTTTACATTATTATTTTGATAGGTCTGGCAAATAAAACATTTTCTTACAAAATCTTCAATGTGAACATCCATCTTTGGCCAATAATACAAGTTTCTGGCCACTTGTTTCATTTTTGTAATCCCAACATGACCTTCGTGCAGTTTTTTAATTATTGACAATCTTAAGGTCTTAGGAACTACAAGTTTACAATTCATGAAAATAAAATTCTCATCAACTGTGATATTCTCTCTAAACTTGAAATAATATTGAACAGAATCTGGTACCTTACATACTTTTTCTGGCCACCCATTGTTTACATAATCTGATAATTGTACCAATTCCTCATCTTTCAATGTTTCTTTTATTATTTCATTTTTCTGTTCATTGGTACATTGTAAATATGAAGACAAACCTACACAATGAACTATCTCATACATATAGGAATCATCAGTATCGACTTCATCGAGGTAAGAACGAGACAGTAAATCAGCTACATGCATTAATTTCCCTTTTAGGTATTTAAATTCAATATTATACTTTAATAGCTTTAATTTTAATCTTTGTAAGCGCGTAGATGGTATTTCATGAACACCCTTTTTTAATAATGATTCTAGAGGCTTATGATCATTTAACACAATACATTTTCTGCCATAAATATAGTAGTGAAACTTTTTTACTGCCCAAACTACACTCAACAATTCTTTTTCTATTTGTGAGAAATTTTTTTCTGCTGAAGTTAAACTTCTTGAAGCATAGCTTACTGGCATGCCATCCTGCATCAAACAACAGCCTAACCCATCTTTAGATGCATCACACTGAATAGTTACAGTTAAATTACTATTAAAGTTTTGTAATACAGGTGCTTTACTAATACAATTTTTAATTTTTACAAAAGCATTTTCATGTACTTGCGTCCACAGCCATTCCATATCTTTTTTTAGTAACATTTGTAATGGTGTGGCCATTTCAGCTAACCCTGCTACAAATCTTCGCAAATAATTTATCATACCTAATATTATTTGTAATTCTTTTTTATTTTTTGGGCTTTTTAAACTAACAATGGCTTTTATTCTGTCTGGATCTATTCTCATGCCTTTTTTAGAAAATATGTGACCAAAGTATTTCACTTCTTCTAATTTATATTGAAATTTTTTTAAATTGAACTTTACATTACATTTTTGAGCCCGTTCAAATACCTGTGATAAAATTATGTCATGTTCCTCCTCATTATCAGCACAAATCAACAAGTCATCACAGTAAATTACTACTCCTGGGATATCTCCAAACGTATTCTCACTATATTTTTGGAATATTTCTGGAGCTATGGACAAACCAAATGGGAGCCTTCTAAAGGAATAGCAGCCAAAGGGGCTCGAAAATGTGCATAACTTTGCCGATTCATCTGTTAATTTAATATTATAGAATCCGTCTGATAGATCTAACACAGAAAATACAGACTTATTACACAGTTTGGTGAGTATTTCTTCTAAAGTCGGAATTAAGTGATAATTTCTCAACAAAACCATGTTAAGTTCCTTAGGATCAAGGCATATTCTTAGACTTTTATCAGCTTTTTCTACTATTACTAAATTGCTTACAAAACTGTCAGGCTGTTCGACTTTCTCAATAATCTGTTGATCTTCCAAGCTGCGCAACTTTAAAGCAAGTCGCTCCATCAGTCCATGAGGGACTCTGCGAGGGGGTCTCACTACTGGTTTGGCGCCGGGCTGAGTGCGTAGCTCCAGCGGTTTTTCAAATTGGCCAACACCCTGAAACAGTTTGTAATATTTATTAATAATTACATCTTTACTAGTGGGAACGATGTGATTAACGTTTTTTAGAATATTAAGATCTCTTAATGAGCTTAAGCCCAGAATAGGTCGAACATTTTCTTTTACGATTATAAATTCTGTGTCATAAATCTTTTCTTTTATTATTACTTTTAGGGTAATTTTCCCTAATGGAAATAAATGTGTTCCTCCAAACGCTTCTAGAACTATTTTTGTCTCAGACCACTTAGGCATATCATCATCAACAATTTTCTTAAGATCCATTAAGGACAAAACATTAACTTGAGCCCCGGTATCACATTTAAAATCAACTATCTTATTTTCTACTCTTATGGATAGAATCCACTCATTGTTATTAATTTTTATATTACCAATGCTGTGACATACTTTAACTAGTCATAAATTATGAACATAATTGTCTTCATTGTGTGCTTTCCCTTCATCGACCTGACTTACTTTGTTGATGAATTTACACCCTTTTTTAAAGTGATTAGGCTTGTGGCAATTTGAGCATATTTTCCCATAAGCTGGACAATTTCTAGGTTTATGCCAAGTACCACATTTTTTACAATTATACTCCTTACTATTGGACGAGTACTTAGCTTTTGATCGTGAGTCTGCAACAGGTTGTCCTGGTGGCCCTTGAACTGCATCTACCGCTGCTGACTGGCTCGCTTGCTGTATTCGGCTGCATTGATCTCGTGACATTTCTGATGCTCTGCACATGTCCACCGCTTTCTGAAGAGTCAAGTCATTAGCCTCCAGTAGCTTCCGCTGAAGACTTTTATCACAAACTCCTAGCACAATTCTGTCACGAAGCATTCTATCTTCTTGGTCCTTGAAGTTACAATTTTTTATTAGCTTTTTGAGTGCGGTGTAAAATAGATCAAACATCTCCCCTTCCTCTTGAGTTCTTTGGTGAAAGTTGTAGGTGTTCAATAGCTCATTTTGTTTCGGTGCGAAATAATCATCAAAGAGTTGAATGATTTGTTCATATTTTAGTGCGGTTTCATCATTCCGCAACACGTTGCAATAGAGGTCTTGCGCTTCGGGCCCCACACAGTTGAGTAAAATCGCCGCCTTTCTATTGTCTGACAGTCTCTCGAAGCCCGCGGCCGCCAGAAATATTTGGAATTGTTGTTTGAACCTGGCCCATTGTGGTAATAAGTCAAGGTGCGAATCCAGCCGTAGGGCTGCCGGCATTCGATATTCTACCCCTCCCATCGCTTCAAATTCTTCTGCAACGCTTGATGTGTCGGACTCGGATGTCAATGGCGGCGGTGGCGGCGTGGTCATAACCTCGTTGAGTTGACTAATATCTTACTTCTTCTTTCAGTTCTTCCGTCGGCTGCGCCATGTATTGTTAGATAGTTGAACACAATTATAGTTTTAGTCAAACGTTTATTTCTTTTATTCTTATTAATTATTACAGGTTGCTTTTTCTATCGGCTCGGCTTCCCTGGAGCGGCCATAGGCAAAAGTGTCTCTTCTCTGTGGTCCCTCCGGACGTTCCGTTCTTGCCAGCCTTACGTTCCATTATACTACATTACACCTACCGTTTCTGGATCATTGTCACCTGTTTAGCTATTTATATTGATAGATAGGTAGATAATCAATAATCATGGGTAATTAAATGATAGGAAATGCTTTTATTTCATCTCCTAAAACACCAACCAATATCACAGTATTAATGGGGGAGCTATAGGCTTTGGATTGATACCTAGAGCTTAAAGGGCGAACCTAGCGGGTTTGGTTGTCAAACTAGGTCTAGATCTCAGAACTCACGGGATCCCCGTGGTAAAACATTCGCATTACATAAAATTCCAATTTGTTTCTTTGGTCCGTTTTATTTAAAAATACGATTGCAAAAAAATTACGAAAAAAAAATCTAGAAAGTGCACTGTTTTGCACCTAATTTGGTCCAGATCTCAGCAACCCTGCGGTCTATAGAAAAGATTTTGATTATGATTCGTAGGTTAATACTAATTCTTTATTTCCTTAATACTGTTTCTTCATAAGTTGTGTAGTTTTCTTGTAAATAAGCAAAAACATCATTTTTGCGGTTACGCTGTTTCAAAAAGGTATGCTCCTATGAACGGGAAATCTCATGCTTATCTTTTTCAAAAAATGGCACGAAATGCGCCCTCTTAACTCCAAAGTCTATTCGTGATCAGGAGAGGAGGCTATTTCTCACCATCCTCAAATGGAGGAGAGAGACAGGTATTTCTTCCCATGAGATACCCCGTGATAAATTGCTCCCCCGTGTCTTGACGAAGTTATGACCCATCAAATTAAAAAAGTTGCTCATACCAAGAAAATAAAAAGAACTGCTCATAATCAAGTCTTCCCGCGGGTGTCGTAAGAGGAGAAGCGATATTCACCAGGGGCGGCAGCAGCGCCCCCTGCAGAACAATTCTACCACCGAATAGCGATCCCCAACCCGCATGCCTAGCGTGGAGATTATGGGCACTACCCCCCATGAGATAAAAGCCAATAAGGCGCTTTTAAGGGGGAGGCCTGCGTCCAGCAGTGGACCAATAGACTGTTGAGGTGAGGACGTGAAATCCCCCGTGATCAATTGCTCCCCCTTGTCTCGAGGCAGTTATGACCCACCAAATTAAAATCGTTGCTCATACCAACAAAATAAAAAGAATTGGTCATAATCAATCCATCCTCATTACAATAAGGGTAGGTTGAGGTGTGGGAGAACACTCGAGGCGCCGCGTGGCGGACACGCGCGCAAACAAAGTCGTGCGCGCGCAACACGCACGGATATTAAAAGGAATATGTTAGATGTGCTAATTTCTTTTTGGCGAGCAGAGATTAGAAATAAGCTACGAGTGGAGGTCTGGCGGGAGACTGCACTGCACAGGTCAGATCAAAATAGCGATTTGTCTTATCGGAGGCGTGAAACTGCACAATCTGTAGAAAATGGCGAAGATAAACGAAGAAAAAAGATTTGGATTTTGGGAGCTTACCTCCTAGAAGCTTAGTTTAGATATTGTGAATGAATTAATGAATTTATTAATTTTGCATAAATATAGGTTTTAAATGTCCTAGAAGGTTTTTCTGTGAACGGTGATAGGCTAGGATTATAGCTATAGATGGTAGATAGCATAGGAATGTGCTGACGTTGAAATAAGGTTGGGGTATAATTTACACAAAACGTTGGACACCCCTGAATACCTTCATAATTTTGTACAGTACAAAATGAGGCCAAATGTAGTAAGGTGTAAATGTATAAACCACTGTAGTCGACACATAACATCCGTGGTCAAAGGAAGCTCTAATTTTTTTGTTATAGTGCGTAAGCCCGCAATCGGGGTAATTTCTAGGAAATCAAATAATACCCCAAAAAAAAAATCGACTTCGACTGGACTTGACCGCCGTCCCGTCGAAGTCGAATTTTTTGATATATTATTTTATTTCTCATATCTCTAAATGTTTCTTTATTAAAAACCTTTGACTGTGCCTAAACTCTGATGGTACAATAAAGTTATAATCTATATATCTAAACACCAAAGTATGTGTCTTTATAAATTATGGCTTCGTCCATAACAATCACGATTCCTCGAATACCTACCATGCCAGTTGTTTTATTAATATTTTTGCAACATTTTCTGTAACCGACATGGCAAAAGACTGCGTAAAAATAACACCAACACCAAACGGAAGGCGTGTTATTGTAAGTGACGTTAAGTGCTTCAATCTGACACTGGCAACAATAGTGCGTGTGCGTCGACGAACGCGGGCTGTAGTGGGCAACATTGTGTCTATTTTAACACCCCTAGAGGTGCTACTGTTATAATTAAATAATACAAACGCATTCATCATTTTTTTAGATTCATTGGGCTTTCGTTTGCCGCAATTTCATCTGATGGAAAGCCTTCTTTAATTGTCTACATTGTATTTTTATTTATTTAATCTAGACATAGAATTTCAAATGTATCCTATCCACGCCGATGACGCCACGTCGTCGGCCCTAAAACATATTTATGGCATACCTATATTTTTTGATGATGATATCCTCCTTTCCGATTTTGGCTACGGCGACACTATTTCTGCTAAAATTTTATTTTATTTTCTCTACTTCGCCCTGAGACGACTGGCGTAACCAATTTTGGCTTTAAATGCTTTAAATCTTCAATCGAACGATCCTATCCATCCACGGTTGTCTGCTAGAGATCGCTCTTGAGCGATAAGACCGTCAATTGTCACATATTATGTAATATTTGTTGTTTATTTTGTTTATTATTTAATTGATAAGTGTGCAATAAAGAATTTTCTATCTATCTCTATATAAATGTGCGTGCACATATAACATAATAACTTCTTACTGTAGGCAATTCGGGGATCGTAGTTCGGTGGTAGAATTGTTCTGTCTCTTCCGAAAAAAAAAACACTGTTGCATTCTTTGAACCACCTCCCTCAGGACTAAAGTTAAACTATTGCAACGTACAAAGAAGGGTAGGTACATTATTTACAACAAAACATTTCCTTCTACCCATAGTACATCATCGGACGAGCGAGCTTGGGCGGGCGGCAACCCCGCCCGCCTAATTACTTATGTATCGCCCCCAGCTCACTAAAAACGGGTTAATTTCTATAATAAAACAAGCGGGGCGAAATTAAATGCCATCTAGCCCTGTAGCTGGGCAGGCGTGTAGTTAGGGTGACTCGGGCTTTGAATTTCTTGGTGGTGATTCGGTCTAAAGCTATTTTAGTTTCAGTGTGGGTTCGAGTGGTATTTTTTTATGGCACTAGGAACTTAGGAATAATTTTATTTTGTTGACAAAGTGTTCCCTATGAGCCCATGATATGGATCAGTTGAGCTACCTATAGACTGTTTGCAACAGTCTGCAGTCTGCTCAGTTGCTTCAATTGTAAATATTAGTATAATTTTCTTTGTGAATAAAGGCTATGCCCATGATATAAATTAAATTGCAAATTAGTTTGGTATTGCAGACATGGTAGCGTAAATACTCTAGGAAGGTAAAGTACTGCTCCCTCTACAGTAGAAACTTTAAAACACCGAATGCAATGAAGAATTTAGAATAAAATTGCTACACATTTAGATATTTTCTTAGTAAACTAAATCCATTTACACAATTTTAGCTCGCTATCATGTGTGCTACGGTGTAGCCATAAAGATGGTTGAGGAACTAAAACCTAAAATCTCTTTACATTATGCTTCCTAGATTCGTCTCTGGCTATACAGTACCAGTTTCATAAATTGCAAACGTTCTCGGTAAATACTAGAGAGCTATCTAATTACATTTTTTATTGCTTTTCTGCGAATTAGGGACAAATGCTAAATAATAAATTACTGAGAGAGATAATTCAAATTTTCGACTATTTTACCAACCTACTTACGGAAAATTATTAACATCTTCTACCTATTGAGGATCTGTTCCCTGTTTTAAGGCTTAATGAAGCGATTTTTACAACGAAATGGAGAAGTTATAACAATAGTTATAAGTACTTACGCTTAGGATGAGAGGTTGTTTGTTTATTTTTGTGTGTTTGTGTTTGAAAGAAAGCTACCTCATATTTCGTCAGTCATTCTAACTTCAATCATAAACGAATATCATATAATCTACGTGTTTTTCGATTGTATGTAGTGGTATTTTCCGTGACTATTTAGTGATCTTAATAAAAAAAATGCTAGACTGGCCTCAAGCTAAGCAGAGCTTAGTCTAAAGAAGTATACCTAAAAATTGTGTCATTGACGTTAAAAATAAAATTATTTTCTTTCGTTGTTTATTTATTTAAATCCTCTATTATTTTATTTAAGCCTACCTTGTGTATACTTTTGTCAAATGTGTGCAACATTAACCAAAGGTATACAAAAGGTGGGCATAATGCCGCTGGCATTATCAACCTGCCAACCACACATGGTAGAAACAAATCAAAAAGGCGTGCTATTAAACTAACCAAGATAATAAGTCTATTAACATAATACGACCTCTGTGGCGCAGCGGGCGAAGGTCTGCCTGCGACGCAGGAGGTTGCGGGTTCGATTCCCGCCTCGGGACAAATGTTTGTACGATCTGCAGACATTTGTCCAAGGCGTTCTGGATGTTTTCTATCTATAATAAAAAATATCTATCTATGTAGTGTATTGTATAAAGTATATCAGTTATCTAGTACCCATAACACAAGCTCTGCTTAGCTTGGGGCTAGATAATGCTGTGTGAATTGTCCATCATTATTTATTATTATAATAAAACAACAATACTAAAATAATAAACTTACACTATTTATAATATACTTACATTACAATACGTACAACTTACTTTTACATGTAAACTTCTCTAACAAAAAGAACACATTTTCATCGTTTTCTGAAATTCGGAAGTTGTTTTCCTAATCAATATATATTTTAAAGAATTACCTGACTCACTGACAGCGCACAGCCCGTACCACTTGCCCTGGTTCTAGAGGCTTGTACGCATAACGAGTGCGAAGTCGCGGGTTACAGCTAGTGTTTTAATATAGGAAGGTAGCAACAAAATTCACAAATAGCTGAAAAGATGGTTAAGTTTCTTTCTGTATGGATAATTAAAATAGGCCTCCTGGTCCACCTCATAATTTGGGACATTCCCCTTTCAAAGTATTATTTAAGGCGCTGCGTGGTGCGTGCAGATAGCGCGGGCGTGACCGACCGCAGTGGGGGGGGGATTACGAGACAACTCCTTGCCGACTTTATAAGTACCCCGTAAGAGGCTTGGAAGGTAGCGGGAGTTTTCCGGACGAAGTTTTCGGGGGATTTTGTAAGGTTTATGGGGATACATTGTAGATTAATTTATTCTAAGTGGAATAAATACATTAAAATTTACAATTGAAACAATTGAGTTAACTGCAGACTGTTGCAACTTTGTTTACAGGTAGCTCAACTGATCCATATCAATACCAGTCGGAAGCGTCCCCAAGACGCTGGCTGCATTGTCCCACTGTATTTTGTAAATTGTATATTGTAAATACTAGTTCTAATTTATTTATATTATTTGATTGTAGGTAACTTCTTTGTCAGAAAAAGGTATCAAGACTTTAGCCTAGATCCTTGGACACTAGCGTTTGGTTTTGTCCAATAATAGTGACTTAGGTAAACTAGGGTCTCGGATTTAAAATCCAAGATATTTCTCGGATTACAAAACCAAGGAAATATTGGTTCGAATGAGATCCTATTTTGCTGTGCGTGTGCAATATGCTTTGATCGATGATGTTTCATAGAGGTTTTAGTTAACGCATTCACTGCCCACCCTCGGCAGTGCGACCCGCAGGGACGCGCCTCCGCGACACGGGGGAGTAGACAGGCAGCTGCGTCTTGGGCCATAATAGAGTTAAGTCATCTTAAATTCCTAAATGTCTTTGTTTACAAAAAATATCTTGAATTCTAGAATCGAGTACTTATAGCTATCTGAATTGTTTAATTTGGAGGTACTTTGCAGTACAAAAACTTCAATAAATTTTTTCAATCCATGGTTACACTAAAGTCATTTTTAGCGGGATATTTACAGTCATGATTCGAGTTTTGAGCTTTCCTATATTCAGGCACAGTTCCATTCATTCATGATCACGAAATAACTGAAGGCGCAGTGCCTTCATATAGTTTATATTGGCAGAGATTACATCGAAAAATTCTATTGCAGCCCTTAGAGAAACAAATTCTTAATCAGTAAGTATCAATAAATTACCCAAAACGTGATGATCGACCTCATTAGATCACACTCACACCCTCCAATAAACTTTTATTGCTGTTAACATTTAGCACGAGCTTTAAATAATCCCGTACAACCCCTAAACTGACGTTCCGACATTTGTCCACCTACAAATTATTACAATACTGAAATTAGCAGCGTAAAATTTACAACATTACAATTTAAAAACAGTTACAAAACGACAAATTTCTTTTCAAAATGGATGCACATACGACCTTACGTTGTTATCTATGGTTTGTCGCGTTCCATTTTCAAAACGGCAAAACCGCATTCAAAATGGCCGTCCTTACTACTTTTTGGAACTGAGTGTTAAGGCAAAGCTCACCCCCGCTTTTAATCTTTATTAAGGGGATGTGAATTCGTTGATTCTGACAGATTCGTCGCGCGGGATTTAAAGTAGATTTATGTTTAGGTATTGTGTTTTTATCGACAATTTGTACGGTTGTTATCGAGTTTGTAATGGTTATGGTTATTTGTGATTAACGTTATTATTTGTTTAGTGATATCGTGAAAGATTTCCAGGTACTGTTGGTGAAATTGCAAGGTTTGACACATGCATGAAGGTGCAAAATTAAATAGAAGGTGAAGTGACAGACAGAGGTTTTGTTTGAAACAGAATCCTTGCAAACTTCAGATAAAACTGAAACTATGCACATGTTAGTCCATTAGTTACACAAACTGCAATGTCCATAAAAAAAATTATGGACCTTGCGGTTTTTGTTACAAATGGACTCATGTATCAATGATTGAGATGACATTGCAATATGTTGATAAATTTGTCCCGTTATCCTCACGAAAATCTTCAGGTTCACGATATATCAACCTTAAAATCATGAAATCTACTACATATACCGGGCTGTATGTAATATCCAGTAAAAATTTTGAAAACCTGCAGGAAAAGTGTTACTTAAATCATAGACAACCGTGTGGTCAGATAAGCTAAGTGTGTTTAATTTGTGTACAAAAAATAAAATGAACGAAGTGCTTGCAGCATTAGACTGCCATCTCATTCTCTCTTAATCAGAGCTGCATCACTCGCCGTGATAAGAAGAAATAGATACCTACTTAAATTTTTCTTTTAGTTTCATGTCGATTACTTTCCTTAGAGCGTTACGTTAGGTCCCATACAAATAATTCCTTCGCGAGGCATGTTTTTCAATGCACAAAACCGTAATGCAAGGGGTTGCGATTTGTTGATCCTCACGGTCCGTCTGTCATCGCCTTAATGAGATGCGGCGCAAACATAGCACTATTCCTCAGAGGGCCTCCCCTTAAATCTTACTTTTTCTATTTGGGTTTCCGATAATTGTTGTTTGCTGATAGTAATTGCTATACTATTGTGAATTGTTGTGAAAATGTTTGCAAGATGTGATGGATTTTTTCAAACATTTGTATCTAGTTAAAAATCAAGCAGCTACAGGGTGCCACGAAGCATGCGTACAAAGCCGAAAGGGCTTCTGGACCTCGAGGGGACATGTTTTTTGTTAAAAAATATAGTTTTTTTTTCATATTAACTTTCTGCATTACGTGGCACCCTGTATAGAAACAAGGAATACTTACCTTACATGAACTACCTATATGAAAATTTTCAGCCCGATCCGTTAAGTAGTTTTGGCGCGAGGAACCAACTAACATCCATCCAAACATCCGAACATCCATACATCCAAACTTTCGCATTTATTATATTAGTCTGCTTTCAGCCGTCATGTAAAGATTTCTTAACACTGAGTTGACTGAATATTAAAAATATGTCCATAATTATGTATTGTGCTTATAGGTAAGTTTTCCTAAAATTGCCCCGAGACGCTACACGCAAAACGCCAGATATGAAAAGAGAGACCAAACTCTACTGTCTACGTGTAGTACTTACCTAGTAGGGTATTCAAAACCAAGTTCGGTCTAGCGAGCCATTTAACCGCTCATGATAGGAATCTGTAATCTCTAGGGTTGCCATCATCGAAATCGATGAATAGCCTACTTATACAGTGTTATTGTTAATTTACTGTCACTGCGTAAACTGAAATAGAATAGAATATAATTATTTATTCAGGTAAAAAACAACATTACATTTCGGTTAGAAGTGCCTTAAAGCCTATGTTACGAGTAGGTTTAACTAGACACAGAGTTATCACCTGGTTCAATAGGAGGTATTAATAGGTATATTATTCGAAATACTTTGGTTATGTACAAGTAGTGGAGGTTCTGTCCATCATCACGAACACAGTTGTGAAGATTCCAGGTTAGTAGGTACCCCTTCCGTTCAATAATTCTTCTTTATAGAAGCTTTATTTAAAACTAAACTTAAAAACATCTCGAAATAACAGGGTCATTGGATTTCGTGTAAACGTGTTTTTATATTTTGTATCAAAGATCATTTACAAAAAATACCTACTATCCGTGAAAACCTTCAATAAGCTTTCTAGTACTTATTAATTTGTAATTCTGTAATTTTTTTTAAGCCTTTGGTTTTCCCCTACATAAATAATAAATAAAAGAAACAGAATTAAGACCTGGCGGTTTCACGACGTGTTCGTGATGATGGGCAGATCCTGCAGTCTACGCAGTGACAGTGAATTACAAATAACCCTGTATATAGGTGAGCTATTTATTAGTATTGTGGTGGGTATCTTAACATGTGGATATTGGTTCATAGCCTGTTGTCACGTCAGGGTGCGCGAGCCAGCGAGGTGAAATTTTTAATAATTCATCGCTAGCGTGTTTGGGCAGGTGCGGCGACGGCCTAAATTCCGAACGCACAATATGTCTTCAGTTTGATTGTGTTTTTATAAAGAAGTTACATAAATTCGGAATAGATTTTATTGCTCCATTATAAGCCACATCTACATTTACCTACCCAAATGAGATGGTGGCCAAACGCTATCCAACTCACTCCAACCTCCATTGCTCCGATAGAAGTTTTTGAACAGTATAAGAAATATGATCTCAACTCAACTCAACTCAACAGCCTTTATTGGTCCACTGCTGGACACAGGCCTCCCCCTGATAAACGCCTTATTGGCTTTTATCTAAAGCCCTTAATCCCCACGCTGGGCATGGGGGTTGGGGATCGCAGTTCGGTGATAGAATTGTTCTGCAGGGGGCGCTGCTGCCCGCCCCCGGTGGATATCCCTTAGTCGCCTCATACGACACTGCGGGAAGAGGTGGGGGGAGAAATATCATCCATTAGCATCAAAACAACTTTTCGAGTATAAATGCCCATTTTTTTTGAAAACCTGAGAATGGGGATGAAAACTTCTCTTAAAAATATGGGTAGTTTCCTAAGACAATTTTTTTGTAGCTGTACCGCCTGGTTAAGGGGAGGTCCTCTTGCTGCTCCGGTTAAAATAATCGACCCTGTGTAATATCATCGTAGATAGAAGAAGCTTCTTTTGAAGACAGGGAAGGGAAGAAGTGACTATCTAACTGACTAGGCTATTATGTTGATGATGGTGGCTCTTGTGTGTTGTGTTTAGAGAAATCTTCCCAATCAACTGTACCAGGCCAAGCCCGTTACGGCCACAGGTGGGAGATCAAACAATATGCTCATTAACATAGACAATATAGACAATTCGTGGTTATTCGCGAGGTGGCAGTTGGTTGCTGCCACGGGTGCGGCCGTGGTCATTATTGTCTATGCAAATATACCAGTTGAGTTTTAATTTTAGTGTTCCGTACCTGAAATGGGAAACAGGAACCCTTAAATTTTAAAGGTGAAGACAGGAAGATGCCACAGGAAAATAAGGCACAATTTTTTTAAATACAATTTGCTAGCTATTTATATATTTACATGAAGAAACTTGGTGGAGTGAAGAAACGCGTGATGGCTTCTTTATAAGAGTTGTTTTCTTACCAGTGATTTTACTTCAATTGATATCAAATTTTAGTTTATTGCTAACTCTTATCGATTTCACTTGGAATTTAATTGTTCGTTTGCACCTATGTATTTTATTTTATAAAAACTATCCAAATTTCATTGTAAACCGCGATTTTGAAAGAAACAAGACACAATTAAAATTTTTAAAAACCCGCTGACGTTTATTGGCTGAACAGATTTTCATGAAACATGGCTAAGAACACTCGGAATAAAATTATCTATGACACAAAAAAAACTAAACGAAAATCGGTTCATCCGTTTGGGCGTGACACGTCAAACTTATAACACCCCTCTTTTTGCGTCGGGGGTTAAAAACAAAGTGGTGGCTGATTTTAGGACCAATATCTTCAAACTCCTTTTCGTCAAGCCTTTGTGATTTTTTGAAAAATATACTTTAGGTACAATTTAGGTCAGGTCACAGCAAATACTGTACTAAATACCTAACTACCTAAATTATGTTGATCTACGATCTCTAGCTAATAACCGACACTCGTGTCCGCTCGCGTGCTATCAAACAAACAGACAAACAGCACTGGTTCTTCAATCATAGTCTGGTTTCTATTCAAATCCTGTTTGCTTGCCATCCGATAGCGGTTTGTTTGCTTCGACAGTATTTTGTTTGACTGACAGTTAGGTATCAGGCACTTGCATGTAATCAAACTTCACTCATTAAGCCCCTATGTGTGTCAGTTAGTTTACTACCTGACGCGTTGAAAAATGAGAAAATCACAAATTTAATACAACAATTGAAGCTTTTATTTATCACAAGATGTGCATCACCTTCTAGTGGAGTGTGAGCGGAGCGAGTCTGAGCAGAATTAAGGGACCTGTACAATGTTAACCTAATGGATACTTACGCGATAAATACCCGATAAAATCATTAACTGATTTTATCGGGTATTTATCGCGTACCTTTTGTTATTATTTGGGGAAATAATACGCGATAAATACCCGATAAAATCATTACGTTAACAAATCGCGAAAGTTTAAAAAGTACTAATGGATACTGGTGTTATCCAAATAATTTGCTTCTTCCTCGTGCTCCTACTAAATTCTCCTACTGGTAGGAGCACCGGGACACCCATGTCCTGATGCTCCTACTGAACATAAAAACCACGGGGAATAATGTAATATTCTAAATTTAATTCCTCCTGCTCCTATCACATAACATATTGAACAGTCAACTACTTTAAGCAACTAATAAACAAATAATAACTACTTATACCTAAACACTAATGTTTTCCCTTGTAGGCCTCCCACCCCCGCGAAGCGGGGGGGTCAACATTAACTTACTCCTAACGAAGCCCGTCCAACCCCCGCGAAGCGGGGGGGGAGCGGGTTCGTGGCGACTCTGTGACTGAAAGGGTGTGTGTATGTATAATTGCACCCATAGCCATAATATGATGACACAAAATAGTGAGGTGACTGTTCACCTGTAGGTACTTGAATCAGAGTATGCCTATAAGGAAATCTATTTTAGTTATGTCTCGATGCTCCTACTTAGCGTTTTACAATTTCCTTTTGCAGTAGGAGCATCAGGACATGGGTGTCCCGGTGCTCCTACCAGTAGGAGAATTTAGTAGGAGCACGAGGAAGAAGCGAATAATTTTAGCCGATCCACTGAGTGATGCGACAATTAAATTATTTAGTTTAATTTTATGTATAATTTAGTTTAAATTACGGGACTGACATAGTCAGCAATGACTCAAAGTACCTTACATAAAAATGAATAAAAATAAAAACAAAAAAATATTACGCAATTCACGAACATTGAAATAAAAAATAAGAAATATGCAAACAAGTAAAATATTCCTAACCAGTTAACAATGAGGTCCTCCTCTCTCTCCATGCATAATGTGTGCCAGCAGGGTCTATAGTGATAGCTAGATGTAGATTATAAACACCTCTGTATACTTATAGAATGAAATAAATGATTGAGTATATTGAGTATCATACTATTGTTTCCCTACAATATTCACAAAGAAATTTTAAATGTCTTTGCATATTCATCATCATCCAATCCGTCAAATGTCACTGGGTCTATAGACGCAGTGACTGGGTATATTTACTCAGTGACATGAGATCCCCCTTTATGGGGAGAACCTATAGTCACCCTATGAAGGGGGATCTTTTTTATTACGGTACATCGAAAAGCAACAGCAAAGTCTCGAATCTGGCATTGGTCTGAAGTTGGCGTTGTTACTAGCTTCTGTCGTGCTTAGCGTACAGTCAGCTGCACAGACATGTATACACTTCCAAAGTTTAACTTTTATTTTACTCGGAACTTTTCAAATAAAAGGACATGCACACGTTTTTCGTACAAAGTGGTCATCGTACTTCGTCAGAATACGGTACATAAATTATTACAATTACTATACACTTACTATTTAGTTAAATTGAAAACTTGGGAGTGTATACATATTTTTGCAGCCGACTGTACGTGCGTAGCTTTTTGAAGTACTTATTTTATTTTTTTATTTTCTTTATTAGATTTACCAATGGTTTTGTACATGGTTCTTACATCTATAAATCTTATAAAAATACCAACATGCAAGAAAAAGCAGAGTTACAGAATAAGGACATTATAAGTATGTAACTATAAATTATTGATATATGCACAAACCGCTTATAGGTAAATACCACTTGCATAATATATTAAGGTAGGTAGTAGTTCAATTGATATAGGTAAGTCTAAGGATTGAGCTATTGTGCTTAGCAATAACATTGGGTTTCTAAGTTCCTAGGTAGGTATACATAGGTACCTACCTACTTACATTTTACACAAAGGAAAAAATATATTTAACTTTATCAGGCGAAATTATACAAAGAATATCTATGTTACTTATAATATTAAAAACACATCTAAGGTAAAAAAGAAAAACACGTGAAAAACTCGTGGCTGACAAGACAACCCTGACAAGAACAATAAACATTAACCCCTTGTCTTACAAAATATGACAAATTACCTAATTAGAACAATTGTTTAGTAGGTATTGTTTTAACACTCAGTCAGCAGGAAGGATTGCGGTATAATTAAGAGAGGTAGGTATATAAGTAAGAGTTATGTGAGGATAGCAAAAAACTAAGCATTGATGTAGTGCTGACGGAACTTGATTAAGCTGTGAAAGTGGATGTCCAGATCTTCAATTTTGTTCAAAAGTCTACAGAAGCGAGGAACAGGAGAGTTGAAGCCTAATACTGTTCTACGCTGGGGTGGAGCGAGTGGGTGAATTCTGTACTTCTTAAGGTCATGTGCTAATCTCATCCAGGTTTGCGCTGCAATACTTGCCCTATCGTCTCCCCTTTGCTGTTAGCTAGATTCGTGCATGTTATCTAGCCGTGTCTTAGCAACATCATCAGCCGTTTTGTACCTACAGCTGGAAATATACCTCCCTTTGTTCATGTGATATACCGAGGGAGGACTTAGATCCTACGCTATTTGCTTGTCTTTTGGATGTCATCGGCGTGGTAGATGCTCTGCTCCCTGTTTCTGAACCCCTGTCTCGGTCACCACTCGATCAGTGTTTTAGTCTATGTCGTCACTCCGACTGCCCAATGAAAATCAAAATCAAAATCTTTCTTTCTTTTTGCTTTCAAAATAAGCTCATAGACAGGTCTGGCTTCTACGATACAGGCCCAGCATAGTGAAGAAATCGACGAAAATCACTATCAAATTTACGAATAGGTATCATGTGTTTTAGATTAAGTCTATCTGTTTTTAGTTGTATTAGGTATTAAATATTTTTTACCTTTTTTAAGTAAAATTTTAAACTATATTATTATCAAAATGAACTAAAGTGTTAAATGATCTTCTTCACATCAATTTTTGTCCACTAGTGGAAGAAGTGAAAAAGAAAAAGGTGTTCTGCCCAACGCCATTAGGTAAGATTTCAATACAATTCCCACTTTTAACCGTATATTGAATTTATTAAACTCTTGAAACTTTTACTCGTACGAAATAGACAGAGATCATGGGCTGATATGGTACCCAAATTCAGTCCTATGCGTGCTGTCATTGAAGTTCCCCAGTTAGAATATTATTGAACCTTAAATTTTACCTTTCCTCAGGCCATATTAGCCTGAAGATGGTAAATGGCCGTAACTCTGATCAAAATCAGAGATCATCAGAGCCCCCGTAGGGTTGTCACGCACGAGCGCGTACCTCTGCTAATAAGAGATAATCCCTGCGCTCTGATTCGCCCTCTGCCCTATTCTTACCCTCTTTGCTGAACTTTCACTTCCGATCACTAATAACTGTGTATTAATCTGCGACATTTTCTTTTAGCACTGTTAAATGATATTTGTTCGTAAGCAACATAATGCAATTCTTCCTTTGGTAAAATCGTACGGAGAATCCAAAGCCATTTTTATAGATTGTATACCAGCCAATGCCAGCGACTTCGTTTAACGGGATAAAATATCGCTTGCCCATTTATGTTTCACTCGCGAAGGTTATGTTGCTATTTTGGTTACTTGCGAGAGTTTCTGTGTGGTTATCGGATACTATATAATAGCTCGAATGCTATTTTGGTAAATGAAGTCTATTAAAATACTCGGCGATTTCTCAAGATGGATCTTGGTTTAAACATGGCCTTTGCCCCCCCTCCCCATCGTGCAAAAAAAGTGAAAAACCAGAGACCGAGTCTAGTTTATTTTTGTTTTCGATTAATTAGGTATTTATTTCCATTATTACTGCAAAGTTAATTGCAATACATTTAATTTTGTTCAGAAGTAAAATATTTTGATCAAATTTTTAACCGCCTTAGTAATTATCAGAATTTCCATTTGGAAGAGCATTTGAACAGGCTTTCCTTATCTATATGTATAAAAGTGAGTGTGAGTGACACAGCCCTGATTCTGCTTACCCTCTGTGAGGCGCGATAGCAGCCCTAACTTGCTATTGTTTATTTTATTGGACAATTAAATTATGAACAAATGTAACACATTTCGTTTTCGTATGGCGCTTATTTCGCCATGGTAAGCATGGGGGTGTTTCAAAGACCATAATAACAAAAGGTCTAATTAAAAACATACAGTGAAAATCGATCTATGCAGTTTATTGATTCTACTGTGTATTTTTTAAAATCGTGAATAGAACTTAGTTTAACTACTGCACTTATCACCCGGCACCGCTGAAAACCAGCGCTGCTATGGCCTTGTGCCATAGCAGCACTAAGCTGAGCTTTTTGTGTTTGTATTTTTAATTTTATTAGTTACTAGCGACCCGCCCCAGCTTCGCACGGGTGCAATACTAATACTAAATATACTACAGAATCGGCCCCCCGGCCGGTACCGCCGCAACCGCTAAGTCCCTGCATTTTAAATCTGTAATATCTTCGAAAATATTCATTCAAATTACATGCTGCTAAGGGCAATATTGATCTTTATTAAATGCACAATGTATTTAAGGTACTTCATTGGATAAGGATTAATGCTGTATTGCTTTAAATCGCCTCGTAAATAAGCCATTAAAAATAAATAAAAGTAAAGGATTAAAAATGAGATCTACATATACCATTGCGGACTTTTTATAGACCTTTTTAAGTTGTACAATACTGTAGTACATTATTTGATCTATCTCGTAGGGTTCAAACAGCGTTTGCAATGTAAGCGCAAAAAAATGAGTTTATTTACGACATCACATTAGAAACCTCTAAAACTATCAGTGTTTCTCTACTATATTATGCATGTATTATACATATAAACCTTCCTCTTGAATCACTCTATCCATTTAAAAAAGACCGCATCAAAATCCGTCCAAAATCCGTAGTTTTAAAGATCTGAGCATACATAGGGACAGACAGACGGGAGCGACTTCGTTTTATACTATGTAAAGAAGATAAAGATAATTAATTTCATTATGTCACAAATAAAGATATTCTATTCTATACTACAATCTTACCTGATGGTAAGTTACGATGTGGCTGATTATGAATCATGAAGGTCTAGAAGACTCTCGTCTTGAAGAGACCGGGGTTGAAGCTGGCTGGAAAAACAGAAGCCGGCAGCGATATCAAAACAGTATTAAAATAAATACTGCAATGACTTCGTCTCAACCTCAACCTCAACAGCCTATGTTGGTCCACTGCTGGACGCAGGCCTCCCCCAGATAGGCTTTTATTTTGTGGGGGCAATGCCCATAATCTCAACGCCGGGCATGCAGGTTGGGGATAGCAGTTCGGTAGTGGAATTTCTGCAGGAGGCACTGCTGCCCGTCCCCGGTGGATATCTCTTAGTCGCCTTTTACGACACCCGCGGGAAGAGTTGGGGTGGTGCAAATTCTAAGCCGTCTTTCCGCACCGACTTCGTCTACTAACTATTATTTTAAGACTACTTTAACAAATTTTATTTGGATCCCTTCACCCGTTTTAACGTGAAAAATTAATAAACAAACAGAAACATTCCCAGGAACTCTACTATGAAATCAAATAGGATATGTCGTAGATATTTGATTTGAGTTCCTAGTTTGGGATTAAGTTTTTTTTTATATTTTGTAGGTATATCTTGTCTAATAATAAAAAAAAAAAAATAAGTAGGTTTTTAGTAGCTTCTCTGTTGCCTAGACTTATGATTAATCTCTCCTTAGAAACCTCTAAGCAAAAATAGAAGCATATCTCTATGCCTGGATTGTAACTCCTCACGAAGAAATTGTAGGTAAAAAACTCTATACCTAGTGAATAAAACGGGTGTCTTTCTTGAGGGAAAATTTAATATTTGAAAGTTAATTTCAGAAGATGAAGCTTCTAAGCCACATCTTGCAATATAACGTTTTCTACTTTCAGTACTTTTCAAAGGAGGTTTTCTTCACAACTAAGTTATGCGTAGGTATAATATAGCCTTAGGTATCAGTTGTATTATGGTGAAGGTAAATTTTGATCGATAGATATATAGACAATTCTATATTGCACACTGTAAACATAGTTACAAGATACAAAAGAAAGGAACGTGAATGTGCTGAAACTGTGCAACAGCTTTTACAGCTACGAGGAGTTCCTAGCCTGTAAAAGTGACGCATTACCTATTGATGTATAAGTACTTAGGGTACTTAGGTATTCAATGTGATATAAGTTTATTAATTTAATTGTTATTATGGTATTATATATTAATTTAATTGTTATTATGGTAGCACCTACATGCGTAGGCACTAACCTATGCATAATTTGACGTATAGTTCTAGAAATATATGAAATAAATGATTATTGATTATTGATACGGTTATCGGATCCGGCAAGTGATACAAATCGGACTGCCGGACAGTAAAATTCCTTGTAGTGCACAATCGCCCGTACAGATGTCGTCATGTAAAGCAGACAAAACTCTCAGAACATATAAATACTCATCAAAGAATCCAGCACAATGATAAAACAATTGAATCCGATTTTCCGCAACTCCACAGCCCTATCACCCACATGCCCCTACGTATCGCTAATCGCTACACAAAAGCACGGTTTAGATATAAATACAGATCGTGTTGTTTTCGGTTTGCACCCCGCAGGTTTGCACCCCCCCGTGCCGCTTTGCTCCTGGATTTAGGGGCGCAATGCCCCCGTTTATGCAGTTGTGCTTGCGATTGTCCTTTTGCTAAGTTTTATGATAGCATTGATACAATTTAAAGAGAAATAATATGGATTTTTTGTCCCTGATAGGTGTCTGTCATATTATAAGTAAGTTGAAGAGTAGGTATAGCCTAATAAGCTCTAGTGTTCTGTATTTTCCAGTTTCACTATGACACTTAAAAATAACCTAAAAAATATCCAAAAAAGACCAACTCACGATAATGTCCACTTTTCCTAAAGCTATGGCCAAACGAGCGTAATTTTTTGAGTTGTGGGTCTTGTAAGTACGTCCTTCAACTAGAAATGATAATTCATTCTGTAGCAGAAACAGGACTTTTTATGAACTAATTTTACGCCACACACAACTCAAAAATAACGTTCTTCGAGCGAGAACCTAAGCCTTCACTGTACAGTCTACAGCCTCAAAAATACATAAATGCTGCCTGCTAATATTCCCTGCTCATTTTATCAGGGTATTCGCGTCCTTATGCTCAAGAGCCTTTTGGTAAGTTCTTAATAACAGAACTCTTTCGATTTGCGAAAGTGATGTAGCCACGATATTGAGCAAAAAGAGCAACTTCGCATCGCTGCCTATACTATACTCGTACAAAATAAAACTTTTACATAGGCATTAAAAATAAGCTTATGATAGGTATCACAAACTGCAAATTTTAAAAATTCCTTCGTTTAACCTAATAATAAGATAAAATAGGTGGTGGCGCTGATTTGGGTATGCGCCTTAACCAAAACACTGAAAAATGATTATTCATGACAATCACCTCTTATCAATTCAATTCAAAATAAGGTAAACAAAAACTTAGCATTCAGAAAGCAAATGTGCAAGTAAATTTACCCTAAACATAGGGAGTGCCGAGATTTTATTGTGATGGCAAGCGGATTGGAATACCCTCTGAATAAATTATAGCTGTTTTATGGGGAATAGCTGCGGGCGGACACATGTCTTAGTTTATTTTTATTTAATTTACTCCGATAATCCTTTTTATTGTTTGAATGGAAGTTTTGTGAAAAAGATTTAAAAGATTTTTTTATAATAAAATACCACATCCATTTAAAACACAGCGAAATAGGGTTTTAGGTAGGTAAATACATTTGAAGATTTTTCCAGCATAATTTTAGCCACGAAGCCATATAACAATTCATAATCAAAGAATAGAAACAAATAAGAACCAGTATTTACAGTTGAAACAATTGAGCTAACTGCAGACTGTTGCAAACTACAAAAAATCTACAGGTAGCTCAACTGGTCCATATACATATCAGACGTCGCGTCCCCGCTACGCTGGCTGCATTGCCCCGCTGTATGGCAATGCTGATGCGCTGCGCCAGATACTCACCAGCTCTCGGGTCACGCGTCGCTTTGACCAGACGCTAGACGCTCAGATATAATCTAACATGTTTCAGGAGGACTTTAGAGAAAAGGTGCCCATTCCTGTCAATTTAGGCCCATTTTGACCCTATGATGCTAGTGCATTGTAACTCCAAATATTTACCTTTCACCTTCAATAAGTTCATACTCCACCATGAATTTATAACCTCTATATTTAAGTTGTATTCGGGAATTTCACGCGCAACTAAATCAATTATATTTGTTCGACAACACGGGGGTTGTGGATATTGTGAGCGGTCGTAGGTTCGACTCTTGCGCACGGCTTGGCCGGGATAATATCTGGGGTGGCACAATGGTTGTCAGCTAAACGCCTGCGGTTATTGCTTATTAGGGGTGTGTAGGGGATGTTTGATTTTGATGGGGTTTTGCTGTGATTTTTTTATCCGAGTGAAACGATTTGTTTTGGCAGTTTTATTAATTTTTGATAGACAATTCAGATTTAAAACTGTTCTTATTTTTAACCATGCAAGATAAAACTAGTTTTGGGTAGGTATTCTGATAACTGTAAATTAGGAAATAATTTAAAAGGGTTATTTTACCCACCTTAATATTTTGTCTCAGAATCAGATATTTCGTCTATTCATAATTAAATAATAATTTACATAACATTGCCTATCAAAATCACTTTATTTTTAGGCCACCCTGTATACAGCCAAATCTCCACTAATACTCCGAATAGAGTGACAGCTACAGTTAATAAAATCCGTCAGTAATATCAACCATATGCACACCCTTTACTGCACTGCCATAATAATGTCCATTTGAATCATAAATGTTTTGTGTTTCTTATTTTGAGGCTTACTGCCAATTTGCCATTTGTGACGTTATTAATTGTTCTATTTGTTTTGTTTGAGTGGGCCCGTGTTGAAAGATAGTCTTAGAGAACTCACTACTTATCTTACTTTTTAAATAGTATTATTATTTATTATTATTTCTGTTATTTTTGTGTTCATTTTTCTGTAAAGAGTGTAGACACGCACGCACCACAGGTCCTGCCAGAAAACCAGCGTTGCTCAAATTTATGTTGAGCAACATGATGCTGAGGCAGGACCTTTTTGGTTCCCATAGAATTAATACTTGTTGTATATAAGGTTTTTATTATTATTATTATTTTTGTATATATTTTTTTATGTGTGAACCAATAAAATCTTTTTCTTTCTTTTCTTTCTTTTCTTTCTTTCTAATTGACAATAGACAACATCATCATCAAGGTAGAAGCAGTAAAGAAGCTCCATCAACAAATTCTTATAATAACTTAAGAATTATTGGTGGAATTTCATAACTCTTATTTCTTCCTTTTCTTCCTTCCTTTTTTGTATTCATATTTCAATAACTTATTTCTTTTGGCTTACAAAATAAGCACGTAGACAAGGCAAATTTTATACTGTAAATTATTATCAAAAATAAAATAAGTTGTTACTGATTTATTCTTCACTTTATTTTTTGTCCGCTAGTGAAAGTGTCTGCCTATATCTACTCTCTGTTTAATTATGTAAGTAAACACCTACCTTTTTATTCTGAATTACTTTTGTATTGTGTGTTGCAAATGAATGTTTTTTCTATCTAAGTGATAAATCATAGGCTCCGATAAATGTTGTAGACTGTCAGATATACTTGTCGCCCCGTGGCGGTAGTGGCGTAAGAATTGACCTCTACGACTCAGCTCGTAGATGACGTAAGAGACTAAAAGAACCTGCCGGTGAACAACGAACCTTATTTGTGTTGGAAGAACACCAACGTTTCTTCTTAAAGAGGGACTTCATCAGGGTGAGTACGGTTCGCGTTGCGCTCCTCTTGCAAATTCAGATGTTCTCGAGACAAATTATACTTTTTTGGCCGCACATTGGTATTCTTTTGTTGTTAACAGATTAACCACATAGAAACACTCGAAAAACATAACACGCCTCATGCGAAAATATCCTAAATTCTCGTGAAAACGAGAGGACTTTTATGAAAGTAATAAATATCAGCATAAACCGAGAGCTGGTGAGTATCTGGCGCAGCGCATCAGCATTGCCATACAGCGGGGCAATGCAGCCAGCGTCTTGGGGACGCTTCCGAATGATATTGATATGGATAGTTGAGCTACCAGTAGATTGTTTGCAACAGTCTGCAGTTAGCTCAATCGTTTCAATTGTAAATACCAGTTGTAATTTATTTCTCTTAGTTGTTTGTAATTTTCTTTTTGATTAAAATAAAAATATCAGCATCGTTCAAATCCAAAATTACCAGGTGCAAATTCTGGCAAAAACTCAACAGTGATATTTCGAATCAGTATTGATTAATTTATCTATGAATTTGAATTGAGAAATCTAAGGAAAGCTTTAATATTAAACAGAGTATTTTCTGAAATACAAGTTTAAAATATTCAATTTAGGGGAAGACAAAGCGACGCCCGCGGCTTGGCGCAGCAATAAACACGGAATACCCCAGGGTACAGATAGGGTACTTGGTACCCCGCGTGGGGTACACGCGACCCCGCTGGGACCACTTGAGGGTTAACCTGCTGATAAAATGTTTCAATTTTGATAACGTTTGGGGTTAATTAATTTTTATTTGGCGGAAAACCACATGTTATTTTTTTAAGGAGTCAGTTTAGGTTAATAAAAATTAATACATATAAAATAAAATTTGATAAGGTACAACGGGATATTAGCTATCGCTAATAAGGGGATGTCCAACAGTGGACAAAGTAAAGGCTGTTGATGTGTGATGTGAAGTTAGAGATTAGTTCGAGACAAGGGGTTGTTCGAAATAATGATTTTCTTAGATTTTTGAACTCGTCATCTCAGACTTTTCGGTAGCTGAAAATAATCTTTAACTTTTTGAGCATGACAGTGATGAACAAAACTGCTTCAACAGAGCAAATGGTTTGGCTGAGTCGTGGCAGCACAGACACAGCGAGCCATGAAATAAGAAGTTGAGCAAATGGCCTCCACTGAACCGAAACACACGCAAACGCACATTTTCCTCAACGTAAGTACAGTCGCGAGCACAAGTGGTTTGACAGTTGACAGCTCTAATGAAATTCGCCATGTTTTCGCAGTCAAACTGTCAATTATGCCCCCTCAAGACGGGCTCACGCATTCGCACATGCTCACTTGACACATGCTGCTGACTTTTAAACGACTTAATATATACAGCCCTGGCAAATTTCATGTTATCCACGCCCTATGAATTGAACGTTTAAAAAATATATTTTTTACGTTAAAGGCCAAACTGGCCATCTGAACGAATTATCGCAGATAAGTTAGATATCTTCCTACTTATCTAAATGCTATTTCTACGCGAGCGAAAAAAATCATCCTTATTTTTAAAAAATAAGTAGGCAATAAAAAAATAAGCAATTTATTTATTATTCAACGATCGATGACCTAAGTATTTTCTCCTCGACGACCGCAGCGAGCGAAGGTCCGCCTGCGACGCAGGAGGTTGCGGGTTCGATTCCCGCCACGGGACAAATGTTTGCACGATCTGCAGATATCTGTTCAGGGTGTTGTGGATGTTTTCTATGTATAATAAAAATAACTATCTATGTAGTGTATTGTATTATGTATATCAGTTATCTAGTACCCTTATCACAAGCTCTGCTTAGCCTGGGGCTAGATAATGCTGTGTGAATTGTCCAGCATTATTTATTTATTTACTTATATCTAAATGCAATTTCAACGCATTCTACCGAGGGAGCGAAAAAAATGAAACTTACCTTTAAAAAAAATAAGTAGGCAATAAAATAATAAGTAACTTAGGAGAAAATACTTATGTCATCAACCGTTGAATAATAAATATTCAACGGTTAATACCATAAGTATATTGTCCTTTAAAGTCATACGTCTAATTAAAAAGACAACAGCTTTTTCCTCCGTATGCGATCTCAATCAACCCGTCAACTCACAAAGGGCTAGTACTAACATACCCTGACAGATGGCGTAGTGTTTACTCGACCTGTTTGAGTGGAACTTTGAATTTCGAACTATTAGTCGTGGCCCTATTCGGCACCTGTCGGTGTTTACCGATTGCGAATTGCCTACACGCGAAGTTTTAGAGGCTTATAGAGAAGTTGGGCTGTTGTCGGTTTGTTTATTTGTATTTAAGTTTAGGGATTTAGTTTGTAGGTTATAATGTAGTAACATTTTAGTCTGTTTTAGTTTTGTGGTGCAGGGAAGGGTTTCTAGATTAAATTCTAGATTAAACCAGGTTGATCAATTTAAAGCTTTCTTAATTTTTTAGATATAATATAACCTTAGCAAGAAGGAATGAATGAACACTTTATTGCCTTATTGCTTAAAGCAATTTCTTCCAGACAACCTTAACAAATAGAGTGCCGATGACGTACAGCCCATTGCGGAGTCTTAGTAGGGCAGAGAACCCTGGCATTGAATGTGTTCAGTTTTTATTGGATGCAGAATGCTTATGACTTTATTTTTCGAAAATGTGGAAGCGGACACGCGAGACTTAGGTACTAGCGCGGAACTGAGGGGAACTACACAAGGCAGACCAAAATGGCGCTTCCTCTTATCCGAGGCCAAGACACGCTTCGGGTCGGTGAGCCATTAGGACTAGATAAGTGGTTTGCATTTGACTGTACTTTTTAAGCACATGAAAAAATTAATCTACAGTTAGTCCCTATTTTTGAATTTTATCGGCGTGGTCCCGTGTTAGATATGACAGGGAGTTATGTATGTATATGTAGTACTAACTTCTACCCGCGGCTTTGCACGCGTTTTTCGGTATAAATTATATGCGAGTAACTGTGTGGGTGCCGGCTTAGAATTTGCATCAATGCTACTCTTCCCGCGAGTGTCGTAAGAGGCGACTAAGGGATATCCACCGGGGGCGGGCAGCAGCGCCCCCTGCAGAACTATTCTACCACCGAACTGCAATCCCCAACCCGCATACCCAGCGTGGGGATTATGGGCACTACCCCCATGTGATAAAAGCCAATAAGGCGCTTATCATATATGACCTCTGTGGCGCAGCGGGCGAAGGTCCGCCTGCGATGCAGGAGGTTGCGGGTACGATTCCCGCATTGGGACCATGTTTGTACAATCTGCATATTTCTTCAGGGTGTTCTGGATGTTTTCTGTGTAAAAAATCTGTCTATGTAGTGTATTGTATTAAGTATATCAGTTATCTAGTATATAACCATATAACCATAACACAAGCTCTGCTGAGCTTGGGGCTAGATAATGTTGTGTGATTTGTCCAGAATTATTTATTGTTTATCAGGGGGAGGCCTGCGTCCAGTAGTGGACCAATACAGGCTGTTGAGGAGGTTGAGGTTGAGAAGTAGCATATTATCTAAGTGAGGCTTTGTTCTAAGCGTTCGCCAAATTTCATCTTTACTGTTCAGTAGTTTTGGAGATGGAGATTAGGTCACAAAAAATCAGATTTCACAAACTTTCTCGTTTTTAATATTAGTAGGATGTTAGTAAAGTTGCGACCTACAAATAAGGTAGGTGTATACTACCTAAGTTGCATAGCATTAGCCTATATTAAACTTTACACAACCTCTATAATTGCCCGCCCATCACCCTGCCCACTAGACGACCTAAAACGCCCAAGTCATAGGCGATCGGAATGTCACTCTTCACATTTATGGTGTCTTGGACGCAGAAGCCAGTCTTCTCCTCCGTGTCTTGTTTGTGTCTTCGTTCACTGCCAAGCTGGGCAGTGAATGCGTTAAGCTCTGCACACATTAATCCAAAGCCTCTATCACGCAGCACAAAAATGTGCACTATAAATCTTATATATAAAATTCTCGTGTCACAATGTTTGTTACCTTACTCCTCCGAAACGGCTTTACTGATTTTTACCAAATTTTATATGCAGTAGGTCTGAGAATCGGCTACTATCTATTTTTCATACCCCTAAGTGATAATTTTAAATTTCCATGTCGTGGGGCGCCAGCTAGTAAAATAGAAATAAATAATAATACATAAATATATAATAATAATAAATAATAACGCGCTTCAAAATCGCGGCTGTGGGGTAGAGGCTTAAATTACTGTTCATCTTGTTTTTTGACAGACTAGTGTTGTCAACGTAACAAAAGTAGTAAATTGGCACAAGCGCGACCTCAATTCTTAGACGTTCTCTTTTTGCACAAACTACCGTGTACTCTTTTTCATTGAGTCAAACTATTTGCTAACTTTTCAAAGACAACAGAAATAAAAAAAATCTGTTCACAGTGTTATGCTGCCCCAACACAACCTACTAATGTGAATCTAGTCATAGGTAATAAACGTAACCGATTGCGCTCTGGCGCGCCACGACACACCCCGACACAGCAATGTGAACCTAGCTTTTTGCGCTCTGGCGCGCCACGCCACACCCCGACACAGCAATGTGAACCTAGCTTTTTGCGCTCTGGCGCGCCACGACACACCCCGACACAGCAATGTGAACCTAGCTTTTTGCGCTCTGGCGCGCCACGACACACCCCGACACAGCAATGTGAACCTAGCTTTAATGATAAACCGCCTGTAACTCGTTCCAACTCCTATGTTAGACGGAGCGCACGCTAAAGTACAATAGAGCAGGCGATAAGGATCGCAACACACGGAGGGCATGTCCCAAAGTAATTGTACCGGCCTGTGTTTGCCGGCCGCTGTCTTCCTCATAATTACCCGGGCGAAACCACCTTAACTTTACGAACTAAACTACTGCGTACATAATCATCATATCTGAGAGCCTACTCGGAAAAGGAAAATCGAAGTTTAGTTTTTGTTGTCGTGCAAAACCAAATCTTATGTCGCTTGCATAAGATTAGCGTTTGCACGAAAACGAATCAGAAACTTCGATTTCGTTTTTAAGAGTACGGATCCAACCAACAAACGTCCACCGCTGGACATAGGTCTCCCCTACATGAGCCACAATTAATGGTCCTGGGCCGCTTTCATCCATCGACTTCCTGCGACCGCTACAGTGTCGTCGGTCCATCGAGAGAAAAGGATAGGCATATGATTTCGCGTTTACAGGAGCGGGACAGCGCAAAAATCAAGTTTTTGTATTTAGAAGAAAACTACACAACTTATGAAGAAACTCTTTCAAGGAACCAAATAATTAGTAATATTATTATATTACCTACCTACGAACCAAATCGTAAGTCAATTTTTTTTTCGATATTTTTTGATTTCTTAGAAATTAGTAATTAGCCAGAGTGCAAGGCTTACTCACTATAATATCAAAAACCTTCTATTTAGAGCTACGCGACACCTCTCGTCAAACGAACTAAACGTAACTTTAGTCCTTGAACAGGATTGGATAAACTTCAATGTTTCCCCTGTAGGTGGAGCTAACGGCGCTTGAGTCCGTAGAAAGTTGCAAAGATTTTTGACTCCCACGTCACTTGACTTCGTGGTGTAGTTGGTTATCACATTCCCGTACTGAGGGGAGGACGCGGGTTCAAGTCCCGTCGCAGTCGAAAATTTTTGCGATATTATTTGATTTCTTAGAAATTAGAAATTAGCCAGAGTGCGAGGCTTACGCACTATATTAACAAAAACCTTAAAACGTAAGTCATTTCAATAGACTGCGAAATGATCAGCGAAACAGTGTAGTTTTTTCTCAATCGTGTTTTCACATTCAATGAACCAAAGAAAAAAGTTGAATTTTTATGTAATTCGAGTTTTTTTACCACGGGGATCCCGTGAGTACCTCCTGAGATCAAGGCCTAGTTTGACAACCAAACCCGTTTACCCCATAATTATATCATAAATCATAATCGGTTAATTAACTTCAGGATTGGAACATCATCACTTGATTTCTCCAGCGTCTTGGGGACGCTTCCGCGTATTGATATGGATCAGTTGAGCTACCTGTAGATCGTTTGCAACAGTGTGCAGTTAGCTCTTTTGTTGCAATTGTAGGTAGGTAAATAAATTAATAGTGCTGGAGTTAGCTCTAGCCATCTCATACTAGTTCTGATTTGGTTCTTTTATTTGATTGTAAATTTTGTTTGTTAATGAAGATATAGAATATTTATCCGCTGTTCAAGAAACTTACAAAGTCGCATTAAATGAAATTCGACATTAAGGTACCTATTCTTGGAAACCATTTAATTATTTACGTACTCGAAGAAGGTGTAACTCGCAAATTATCTTAAAATCGTTAACACGTCGCATACGCAAACTTATTATTCTGTGAATTATAAAGTTCTGTGAATTCAACATGGAAAATGTACGTCATCATGACACATAGATCCACTGCTAAAAGAACTTTTATTGTAAAAAGTGTGCCCATAGCCAGTGAGGCGCTCTACACTAAGGTGCCACGGAAGACCAGGGCTGCAGCTGCTCCTCGAGCTCCTGCAGCACACGCTGAGTGGCAGCCTTTTGGTCTCATGTTGTTTTTTCTTTTTTTTATCATTGTATTTTCTTGTGCCTGCGATCTTCAACCCGCATGCCCAGCATAGGGATTATGGGCCCCTCGTTAGATAAAACCCAATAAGGCGCTTATCAGGGGGAGGCCTGCGTCCAATATAGGCTGTAGAGGTGAGGTGAGGTGAAGAGGATGTCGAATTATTATTATGATATTTTTAACTCATTCACTGCCGATGCTCTGCGGCTGCTACGAGCTGCACAACTTCATTGAGTGCGGTAAATGATTTGTAATAAAAATAAATCTTTGCACAACAGGAAATAAGAGCAGAACCTACCTGTAAAACACTGGTATTTTTATTCACAAAGAAAATTACAACCAAATAGAAATAAATTAGAACTATACTAACTGCAGACTGTTAAAAAGGATCTACAGGTAGCTCAACTGATCTATATCAATACCAGTCGGAAAAAACTTCTTTGTTTGATACACAAATTATTAGGAATAAACATTCAGTAGGTATTGTATTAAGTATATTAGTTATCTAGTACCCGTAACTCAAGCTCTGCTATGCTTGGGTCTGGATAATTCCGTGTGAATTGTCCAACACTATTTATTTATTCAATATGTTATATTTATTTTTAGCCATTGCTGTCCCACTGCTGGGCAAAGGCTTCCTTTACTCCTTCCACTTCTCGCGATCCAACGCTGTGACAGACCATGATGGAAATTGTGCCTCGAGTTCGTCGATGGCTCAGTCATTTAATTTAATTACGTAACGGACTATAAACTAATTTATTAACGTAGGCAATCAAAACACAAATCTTGATTGTAATATTGTGTAGAAAGTTGTATAACTTCAGGAGCGGGATTCTGAAGATATGATGAAGAGCATTCGCCGTCTGGATCTCAATAATGGCAGTCGAGAGCTCTCGACAGGCTCGGGGAGGGGAACCATAGAGTAACGGTGGTCTAGAGTCTGCAAATTTATTTTTATCATATAAAAACTTATTTTTATTGAGGCTAAACCCAGGACCTCATAATCAGCGGTTGAACAAGCTGACCGCTAGACCAACGTGGCAGTAACACTACTACAAAAATCGTGGAACATACACGGGATCCGTTCGATGTAGATTGCATTGCAAAATATTAGGCCTGCTGATAGGTTGAACGGTACAAAATATGTGTTTAATTCCTGAAACAAAACTAAAATGCAAATAACAATTTGCTACGACGCGATGTGACGTAGCTCGTAGAGGGTCTACGAATTTTGTAATTTTATCTAAGTATAATTTGTGTTTTTGTTATTCTTGAAAAACTAGATTTAAAAACACAGGGTTAAGCAACATTGTACCTTATTGAGGGTCTCAATGAGGTGGCATTATTCATATATTTAAAAGCTTTTGCTTTTAATATATGCCTTACTATAAAAGAATAAAGGTCTTCATAAAACTTCTATTTCTGCTTTTAAATCTTCTAACTGTAATTTGTTTTCTTGGGCTTGTTTTCTTGAGTTTCGAATATTTTTTTCTCTTTACGTGTAGTTGCCCCACGAGGTGAAATTTGCCCCACCCTCTATTTACCTACATTGAGCACTCTCTGTCTTCCCACTACTCTACGCAGACTGCCCGGGGGTTTAATATTAAAAATAAAATAGACGAGCGATCTGCGCAGAGGGGGGAGTATTGTGTGCTTTTTAATAAATGCCCAAATCACCACAAGTGGGTATTCTGAGTTATTGCAGCCGCATTCTGTCGGTGCCCATGAGTGGGATTAATTGTTTTATGACTTTTTGTAAGCCTGCCTTCTGCTCTGCCCGATGAGTCTAAGTACCTATAGGGTTTGGTGGGGTACATCTACGTGGCTGTAGGTTTTTTGCTTATGGGTAATTCTTACAGGGCTCAAAAATACGTGTCCGGCTTGAAAAAACATACTAAAAGTATCCCCAGCCCTTTGATTTTTTTTTGTATAGTAGATTAGACGAAAATAATAGGGGAGGCCTATTTTTGTTTTTTAATTTTCTTATTCTTTATATGTTAAAATAAATAAAAACTTTGGAAATATTGACTTTCGTGGTGCGTCAGGACCTCATGTTCCACTGTTAAAACATTTTTATATTTTTTCCTGTGAATAATAGCACTATTTCACACAGGTTCACAAATAACCAGATAGTTACTAGCTTAACTGACACTATTACTACACAAAAATAAGCTTTAGTTGAAAAGTTAAAACTAGATAACTTCGCGTCCGACGTTTGGCGTTGATACCCCTGGCGCGCACTAATTCATTCATATATACTGTACTTTAGTAACTACGTGAATAGTTGTTAGACCGAGACAAACTATCAGTTGCGCTCCATCAGTGGTGTGGACAACACTTCTCTATCTCTCCGCGTCGCTCTGTTATTAAGGTAAGTAATCACTTTCCGTGGCTTGGTATACCGCAAATGTTGATTACCATGTAGACTATAAATTCGTTTATACTAATCCAATTGTTTCAGTGATTGTAATAATAGATGCCTTTTGGGTTCCTAATTTCGACTGCAGACGCCAAAGTAATATATACCAGCAATTAAGTAAATTATTTAGGATTTTGTAATCTATTTTGATTATCGTGGTATTGATTTTCATGTTTTCCGTGGGCAACTTTAAGGACTTCGTGAGAGAGCGGGCGATAGTCGAGAGCTTTCCTGCGTTCAGCGTCCCGTACGAGTGGGTGTCGCCGTTCTTCATGTATTTATCGAGGTTCAGACGAACATACACCGCCACTGGCATTATCACAATGCTGGGCAGTGTAAGTATGCCCAGTTCTTTGAAATGTGGTCTGGCGGAGACGTCACGACGTATGTTAACTAGGGTGTGTATGGCTCGTTTTTGCATCCGGATGGCACGTCAGTCAGCAGCGCACCCCGTTCACCCAGTCAGCAGCGCACCCCCATAGCTCAGCACCATACTGTAGCACCGAGTGAACAGTTGCGAAGTAACAGCTTCGTGCCACCTCCGCCAGAACCACACGAGCCAGCCGTCGGAGCGCAAAACATGCGCTACGTATCTTTTCGCATATTTTGTCTTTGTGGCTCTCCCAGGGCTCCTAAGGGCTCTGTCCATTTCAAAACCAAGAAACATCGTGGCTTCGGATTGGGTAATGGCCGTTCCGTTCACATAGACTACAAGCCGTTTCGTCACTGCCAGATATGCAGAAATGAAGGTAGTGGGTCTTACTTAGATCTAGAGCCAAACCGTTCATCCTGAACCATCCAGACAGTAGGCCGGCCGTCTCGTTCAGCTTCTCCTCTAGAGCGTCTACGGACTTTGCGGTGACGATCGCGGCCAAATCATCTGCGTTTATGAGGGTCTTCGCGGAGGTCATCGCTCCGGGCAGATCATTCAAGAGGAACGAGAACATTATGTTGGAGACAGATGACCCCTGCGCTAATCCCATGGTGGGGGAGAGGGGCTCTGATCGCTCAGTACCACCGACAACAATTTGTGATCGCTCACTTAGCATCTCCGTACGGCGAACGATGCTCCCTCGATCCCATAATGACTCATTTTGGCAGCAAGTATGGCGTGGCTGGCCACGTCGAAGGCTTTAGATAGGTTGCAGCACAACACGGCCATATGCAACTTCTGCTTGCACGCTGCCAGCACCCGTCGCACCACCTCGCGCGTCAGTGACGTCGTGGAGGAGCCGGCGCGGTACGCATACTGCCGAGGCGACAGGGCATCCTTCGCCAGCAAGTACTCCACCAGCCGACTGCTCAGCCCGTTCTCTGGCTATCCATGTTATCTGGGGGACACTTTGCTCACTTCCGCCCGAATCAAGCATTATACAGAGAAATACTCCGTTCAGAAAGAAAAAGATAGGCAACGGTATTTTCGAAAGAAGAAAGAAGGGAAGATAAAACCAGTTAGTGAATTAGATCCTCGTCAGCAATGAATTGCTAGAGAGAAAAGCAGATTCTCCTCTAATAAACAAAATTAAACTCAAAAATTGATTAAGAAGTAAATATAGTAGTGATTTAAGAGTGTGTTTCTAATGTTAAATTTTGTTTGTTATACTTTCTTAGAAGAAATCTACAATTATAAAAAGATAAAACCTTAATTGTAAGAAACTTTCAATCTACTTTCTACTGAAAACACATTATTTTATTTATAAACCATCCCGAAGTTCCTTCTCACAATGATTATGATATGCTAATTCACACAAAATGTATGTTTCAAATATAAATGTCAAATAATGTTATATATTTGATTTCGGTGATATGAATGCTGATTTCCGTGGACACCATATTTTTAAAATTGAATAACTTCGTAACCATTGAGCCAATTAAGTGCCCTCTGCTACCAATAAATTTTAAATTAAATATTTAATCAGAATATTTCATCATTATGTGTAATTTCAACAAAAAAAATGTGACACGAAAGTCAACCAAAAAATGAGTTTCCGAAGAATGACCCTTATCATAAAAGTGAAGATTACCCCTTTTTCCATACAATTTGGTACAGCGCCTCTATCGTGCGGACATGTCACTACGAAAATCCCATACTTTAGTATCTCCTTATATGGAGACGTGACGATCGATCACGTCTCGTCACTAATGGCAAATAGACTCACCCTCAGGTGATGAACTTATCATTTGAATGGCGGTGTTTATTCGCCAATCATGGTTGTTGTAACGTGGTGGAAACGTCGGGAAATATAAAAAACTTTTGTCAATTATACATTACCAGCTGCGCCCCGCGGCTTCGCCCCCGTGGAAATTTATGTTTCAAACTTTCTTAATTTTTTCTTTCATAAGAACCTTCTCCTGACAATAATAACAAACACAACAAAGAAAGAATTAGCGAAATCGGTCCAACCGTTCACGCGTGATGCCGTGACCAAGGAAAACGGGTTTAATTTTTATATATATATAGATAATGTACCGGTTAGAGACATCGCTATTTGATGAATACCTACCTACCTAAAAGTAGTAGGTATCAAACTATATTTTAAATGGATCGTTCTTCATAGGTATTTCTTCATAAGAGATTAGGTCAATTTATTGACTTTATTCAAAATATTTCAAAAACTGTGTACTTTACAGAAATTTCAAAAACTATTTTGAAATGTACAAATCAATACCTTTCTTTTGATACCCGACTCGGCGAGGTAGCCCCCAGTATGGTGGATATATTACCACCATATTTCAAAATGTGTTAGTTTTACAGACTTTTCTATATTTTTCCTGTAAATTTAGATTCATATTTACAAAAGCTTCAAATGGATCGCTCTGCAATCTTCGTAGAAATAGGGGTTGATTTTTTTTCTTTATGTCTGTACATGCGCACGAAATGTAGGTATTATTATTTTAAATTCCAAGTTGATTATTGCTGAGTTATTAGGGAGGGAAAAAAGGACAGACAAAGCGAGACCATAAGAGTTTCGAAACCGATATTTGATCTCGAAACCCTAAAAAATATGCTAATAAAAGAAGTAACTGTGTCTGTAGGTACTTTTCTGAAAGGTTTTAAAGATGTGAATTCTTGCAAGAATTTTTGTATCTGTAGATATTTTGGGAAAGGACATAATTTTATCAAAGCCGAAGGAGAAAGTAGTACCTACCCTGTAGCGTGTATGTACCTAACTTTAATTATGATACCGAGGTACAATTCGAGACCGAAAAGTATAGTACCTACGCAAGTCGGTGTACCTCTTTGATAACTCTCATGTGAAGCTCTTCATATTTCCCCAACGCATCATAAAACCACAACCTTGCTGAAAATACACCACCAATCCTCTATCATACGTGGAATCTCATAAAATATGTAAATTCCATCAACTGCGAGAACCGTCAAAGAACAGCCTCAAAGCTCCACATCAAAGGTGTTTGTACCCACTCCAGCGTCTTCTGTCGTGTGTTCTGGAATATTGATTAATGCTCCTTGATGCACGGTAATTTGATTGAAGTTATCTGTATTGGAGGTAGGTATACCCACTCGTAGCTGGTAAATGTACAGAACAGCGTTCGGTGGATGGAATGGAATATCAGCAGCGGCAGAAGCACTTTGAAGTGGGTATAGATAGTGTGTATCTGAACTTGCAGGCAGTTTCACGATATAATAGTTAGGTACTAGATACATTAACTACTTATTCGGGAAACTAAATTCAGAGTAGGGCAAGTAATGTCCTCCTAGCCGAATTTCGACCACGGCGGCCAGACTCATCGGAGACTAGCCAGATGCACAGGACATATTAAAGTGCACAAGTGTGTGGGCAAACAAAGATGCACTCTCAAATCCCTCACTCTCATAATTCGATGGGATGGCAGATCGACACGACCGGGGAGAGGTCAAGCGCAGGACAGACGGCTCAACGTGCTTTCCGAGGCACGGGGGTGTACCAACTCTGCCAACTTCCTGACTCCGGGCTTACTTTTAATGCTCGCCATGGACCAAAACCTGTAGGGTACTTCCCGTAGACCTAAAATTATGAAATTTGGCAAGAAGCAAGGCCTCATAGCACAAATAAAGGAAAAAATCCGAAAATAGTAAATTTGTAGTTTATTCACAAAAAAAATACTTTTGATTCTCGCCATGGACCATAACCTATAGAGTGTGGTGCCGGCTTAGAATTTGCACCACCCCAACTCTTCCCGCGGGTGTCGTAAGAGGCGACTAAGGGATATCCACCGGGGGCGGGCAGCAGCGCCTCCTGCAGAACAATTCCACCACCGAACTGCGATCCCCGACCCGCATGCCCAGCGTGGGGATTATGGGCATTACCCCCCATGTGATAGAGCCAATAAGGCGCTTATCAGGGGGAGGCCTGCGTCCAGCGGTGGACCAATACAGGCTGTTGAGGTTGAGGAAATGTACTTACCTATATTAAATTAATTAATTTAAAGGTTATGTCAAAGTATGCTGCTGTTTATGGGCATTGTTAATCTCTATAATTAACTATTTGACACGTTCATAACGGATTTAAGCGGGTTAGCTACGAACCTTATTTTATTTATTTATTTATTTTAGGAAATCTTACGGCTAAACACGAACAAAATTTAAGTATAAATATAAGGACGGCCAATTAAAAGTTTTCACAAATAGTATAAAAGAATATTGAACAGAATAAAGTGGTGGACACACGAAGTAGGTATAATGTGAGCTGAAATAAAGAAGTGATTACCACAGGTACGCTTGAAGTTACTGGCAGAAGTGTTAAAAACAAATCAACTTCTTTTGCCATAGCATTGAAGTATCTGCTCGCACGTAGTATATTATGTACCTATATGAGTTCTGTCTCTAACGTGAATTAGATGAGTAGAAGATTATGGTTTCTTAGAGATGCTGGCTGGAGTTGTTCTTCCTTTGAAACCGAGTAGTTCTCGACAATCGACCCTGCCACTCGCAATGTTGAAGATACAGTATGTCCGCTACACGACGTCTTTCTGCCAGTAGAAGAATGTAAAACTTCCTACAACGTGATAGTAGTTAGGTATTTAAGTTCTACTTCGATATTGGAAGTATCTGAGGAAACGTTTCTGGATGCCTGCAATCCGATTTGTACGTGTTCTTCCAACACAAATCGGTTCATACCTAACCCGCTTCCATCTGTAATAAATTCGGCAAGCAACGATAGTTTTTATTTACGCGTTCACATTTCTTTGTCCCCTTGTCCCTTCATGGAAATATTGACACTATGCAAGTGTCCAGGTACAAGGTGCCACGAGGTGCTAACCCACTTTCGTAATGAGGTGCTAATCAACTCTGCTTGACGGTTCGAGGAATTCGCGAGAGCCATCTACCTCGTTAGAGCTTTTAAGTTTCTCCGAGCTTGTAAGTTTTTACGTAATTTGTGATGAAAATGTCGAAAGGACTTGAAATACTGTTGGGAGAGCTTAAGTTTTTTCGTGAGATAGTTAGATCAAAGGGTTTTTTAATAGAAAAGTGTCAAAAATTTCATAATTTTGTTTTGAAGCAAACTCTATTACCGTCTTTATTGAATTAGGGTTGCCACAGAAGCCATCAATAAGAAAAGCTCTAAAATGATCAATGTTTAAAGCGCTCCTCTTTTGTTTTTCGTTTACTGAAGGAAATTGTGATGTCAGCTTTTTTAATTGTATGGGAAAACAAATTACTAATGATAATTTATTGTATGTATTCTGGGTATTGACATGAATAATTTAAATCTGTTTTTATGGTAACTAACATAGTTTAGAGGTAGTTGTACTAACATTTATGGTGAACAACCAAAATGAATAAATTGAATTTAAATTTTAATATTTGAAAAAGACACTTGCGTGAGATTTTTACAAGCTACCATTAACACTCGCATAATAAAATGCTTTTTAGAACGGATTTTGGGTCGTCATTTAATGCATCGTTGGATCAAATAGCACTGATTTGTATATTTTTTCGTATTTTTAAAGCCGCCCTGAAAATGTTCCAACATTTTGAAATGTTTTTTCACTGTGGATATTTTATTATTACAAAGCTAAAGCGAAAACGCAATAAAGCAGGTACAAATACACATTTCCACCAATACGTGAGGCCGCCGGCAAACTATTACATACAGACAAACACTACGGATTTCATTGGAGATTCTCAAAAACCGCTGTCTCTGCTCCGCCAATATTGACATTGTCCATCTTATTGGCGGTACTGGTTCGTGCGCAAGTGTTATACCTACAGATATCCTCAACTCTAACCTCACCATGTGCATTATCATCATCATCAACCTATATTAGTCCACTGCTGGACATAGGCCTCCTCTAACGAGCGCCATAGCGCCCTGTCTTCAGCTTGCCGCATCCAGCACCTGCCTGTAGTTTTTCGTAGATCGTCATCCCACTTGGCTGGAGGGCGTCCTACACTACGTTTCCCGAGTCGCGGCGTTTACCCCAGCATCAATAGAAACCCCATTACATTATAATTACCTCTCAGAACCCTCTCAACTATATGCAATGGCTTAGCAGTATTTTTTCCAGTATTATTGTAATGTAGGTACTGTACGTACAAGACCGTTCCCGTAGGCCGTACCTAAAAGCTCTTTGTTTTTTTTCTCATTCTGACTTTTATTAACGACACTTATTATAAGTCGATCGGTACCTACCTTCGAGGGCAATAGCAATAGCCTTTGCCTTGCAGAGAGCGACGCAGGCTGACAGGTCATAATTACGAGTCTAAGAGCTCTACCCACACCTTGGTTACAAAGATTTCAATCCAAACATTACGTAACATAAGTAAGTTGTTCTCCATAGGAGCTGGAGCTATTTTATATGTGATAAAAGTAAGTAAATAGGTAAATAATTTTACTGATCCTCACTGGGGATCAGTAAAGTTATAGCAATTTCAATAGAACTAGTATCCATGTTATTCTTTATGACATAGGAATGATATACCTTTTTGAATTATCCAAATCGGACCATTACTTACGACGATATTAAGTAATAAACATTACGCCGTTACTGCTGGTAAAATGAAATTACGCGGGTGCGTGTGACGTCACCGACTCGACCAAGCGAACCGAGCGGAGCGCAGCCGGCACTCTTACAGGATTCGACGGTTAAAAAGGTGACACAAATCGGACACTTAATTTGTTTCAAAGTCACAAATAACCAAATAAACAGCTACGGCTAACTGGTGGCGACCGAGGCAGTGACGTCACAGCGACCGCGGCGGTCACTCGGTGAACTTCGCTAGTAATTTGGTCATAACTTCGTCAATTTTTGTCGTAGAACAAAAAATTTTGCATTGTTTAATATGGATTTTTTAGCTCTATAAATCTTCATTCTCAACTAAAAACGTTACAGATCACATTCCAAACATTTTGCAGCCCACTTTTGAAGATCACTGTACCGCTTCCAAGCATTCAGACAAGACAATAAACTAAATTTAGATCTCCATTCCTGAAATCCTTTAACTTCTTAAGCTAGGTGCAATAAATAGAACCTAATACATAACAAAGTAATAAATGTACATAGGAAAAGCGGTAATAGGTACATAGTCGTTAAAGTCTTTGTTATTTATTACACACAGTATATAGGTAAAGCGTCGAGGAGGGCTCCTTCGAAGAAAACGGATGAATTCTGACAATTCGTGCGACCCGACGACGACGCAAACAGGTGTATAATTAGGCAGGTAGGTACTTACATCTACAAGGTTCCTTAGGATTTCATAGAAATAATTCCAAAATATTATGTTCGTTTAACAGTGTATTATTTTATAATACATTGACACTTTTACACTTTTAATTAAACAGTACCTATCTATTTATCTATACGGTATATATATTTAATATAATTTTATGTAATTTTTGTGCGTTTAATTTATGTAAGTACCTATGTAGTAAATTATAAATCATTAGTTAGTGTAATTGGCGATCGCCGTTCTAATTAATAATAAAACAAACGATTATATGATTAAAAACGTAAATGTTTCTTCCGGTTCGTTCAGACGAAAAAGAACGTCATTTATTTTATTCTGTGTTTTCTTTAATGTGAACCAATCATCGATATGAACCAATAAATAGATTTTCTTTCTTTCTTCTTCTTTTCAGAACTTAGAGAGAAAAATCTCTGCGAAGACAAGTGTTCAAAAATTCATAGAATTCATAATAAAAGTTCTTATATATCGACTCCTAGTTATACCTATTGCTTATTTTACAGGAAATTTAAATTCATCCATACTAATAATAATATTACAAATTCGAAAGTTATTCTGTCTCTCTGTCTGTCACCACCACGAAACGGCTCAAGAGATCTCAATGAAATTTGGCAGGGGTACCTACTCCCTGTCCTATAACACCCCAGAGGCGAAAACTGCGTGCGAAGCCGTGGGCAGAAGATAGTAGGTATTTTATATGGATTCATTATAACATAAAACCTACAAAATAAGTTAAAAATTCTCTTGCTTTTGCTCATGTAATTTTAATATCCGCTGCATGAGCGCGGCGCGGCGATCGAGGGCAGATCAAAGAACGCCGCGTTTGAACGTGCAAGTTTGTTTACTTGCGCACGAGACCGTTTTGGAGTGAGAATGGATTTTGGAAAGCTTGTGATTTCGTGGGTTGTGTTGAATAATCGGGATAAACTGGTATTGAGTACCAGTACCGTACAGCTATGATAAGTAAGAACTAAGTAGGTTTTAGCTCATGACTTAACATGAAATCTTAAATAATTCTGATGTTATTCAGCTTACCAGGTAAATTTGATAATTAGGCCATTCACTGCCCAGCCCCTGCAGTGCAAGACAAAGGGTCGGGCCGCAGCTCTACTACCTGGAACGTGGAGATGTGTGTCATATGGGCAAAATTAAAGTATTAACACGTACGCTATGATTCCTCAATGATGGTTAAAAAAGTATATTCTTCATCGGAGCTATACTGTTCAAACCAGAGCCAGAGTTTGGTTTCTCTATTGTATCGAGACGCCATCACTGATCCATCTATCCATATACAGTTTTATATACCTAGTACATTTATAACGTAAAAGTAACATCCTAATAATATTATAAAGTCAAAAGTTTGTGCCGTTGTGAAGAGGTTTGATCGAACATAACGACAAAACTGCTGAATGAATGGCGTTGGAATTTTGAACACGAAGCTGGACCTGGAAAAATTATAAGCTACTTTTTATTCCAGAAAATTCTAACGAAGCCGCGGGCAAGTAATCGACATAACTCCGTTTTAGAATAAGCCCCTTTGGGTGGGTATTCTACCTACGCCAAACTAGAATATTTGCTAAAACTGTAACGACTGCACCCTCGCCCAGCGCATGCATTTATAGCAGCCCCAAGACGGGTGGCTCACAGGGAATATTAGATGGCTCAATTCTCTATAATCTGGCTGCGCTGTGGCGAAGAATTAGCAGGCGGAGCAGGGTTGCCAGGTTCAAAAAGCAGATTTGCCTAAACTGGTGAAAACCAGCGAGCTTCACATAACGCTCAACCACGGCTTAACCTTATGCTTCTTGTGTGTTATTTGGACGATTAACACGTTCTCTGTCCCAAACAAAAATGCAAAATTGAATGACAAGTCCAACATACTTTTTTTTTTGATTGTCTTAGCACATCCCAAGCATATTTAGTACAGTACCAGCGCGTCCAGTAGAAATAATCGCTATAGAAGTTGTATGTGTGACACACATATGGCTCAGGAACGTATTAGTGCTTTCCAAGGGCAAGGACGATTACATTTTAATTAACGTGTTGCCAGAAGTTTTCTTAAGTTATACCTAAACAAGACCTTAAAAACGAAGCTACGGATCTGCCGATTATCTTTAAAAGACCAGCCCGTATTATGAAATCTTGCTCAGTCACCGATCAATGCTTGAGTAATGCTTTTCTATGGCATAAATTTCACTCAAGTGTAGATGTATGACTGAGCAAACTTTTATAATACGGGCCTTGGACTTCACCTGAGACTCAAGTAAAGTGATGGCCCAACGCTTGACCAAGAACAGAAAAAAAACAATTACCACTCCTGTTAATGTTATTTTTTGTTGGTTGGGTGTAAAATAAAGTTTATGAGTGTAAATACACCTAAACATAAATTAAAAAACAAGAAAATTCTCATTGAAAATTTCAATTTCGACAGGGCCGTGCTGCATGTTACATCGCGTGGGCCCAAAACTTATGAAGAACTAATTTATCAGTAAAAGCCTTTAATGAGTTAAATAAATGAAAATATATAGACAAATTAAAGTTTTAAATTAAACTTTGAAAACCTGGCAACCCTAAACCCAGCCGGCCACTACCCACTCCAGAGCCAAATAGGTACAAGATTAGATCCCTTGTTTGAGCGACCTTTGAAGACCGCATCTACAGCGACGGCTCAAAGGAAAGAGTCCATTAGTGTTGCCATATTTACCGCTTCTGCCGGTGATAGGGGAAAATTCGAAAAGGATCTGAAATTTTAAGGCATATAGACATGTTAATAAACAATATGCAACTGTTGGGAGGCATGGAATTTTATATTAGATTTCTTAGGTATCTTCCGTATGGTTGAGGAGATAACGTAAATAGTAAATTATTTGAAAATAGACTTGTCTGACGTAAAAGGTCTCTTTTCCGTTAGAACAAGAAGTCTCAATGTCATCAATTACGCCAACATCAGCTTCAATACGTACCGATCCTCTCCATCCAAAGGTTGCCTAGAAGAGATCGCTGTAGCGATAAGGCCGCCGATTGTGCCACACTAGGTATAGTTAGTTCCTTTTTAATAATTTTATTTATAGATGGCGCAATAAGGAAATAATCTATCTATCTATCTATTTGTCTCTCTTAAGTTCTTAACTATTGAATTGCGAAAATACTGAGCTCGCGCAATTTCAGAGATTTTTTCGATTTGAACGAGCGATTTATACGCGATCTACGCTACTAGGCGTAAACCTATCAATTTCCTAACAACTTTATCATATTACCGAATATATCGATAACAAGTATAAGATATTTAATCAAAAAAACCGTTAGCACTCCAGCTTTCATTGTCACGCAATCGGGCATCGAACCTGCGACAAGTTTAGTATCAAGGTGCTTGATATCACTACTTCAGTGTTATCTGAGCTTCTATCGACTTGGGTAATGTTTACAGTCTCATTATTATGTCTAGTAGGTATAGTAGGTTATTTATTGGTAGACGGGATATTCCAGGGGCCAAATTCATTTTGCAGTGACGATGGTAAGAGGCCCGACGGTATGACACTAGTCCCATGATAGTTGGGGAGGCCCATTGTGTGGGACGCTACATGCGTCGACACACTTGCGCCTTCCCATCTTCCGAGGACAATCAAAAAAAACCGAGGAAATTAAAAAAATCTAAATTCCTTTGTGATGCTAGGTTAGCTCAATTGTTGCAGTTGTAAATACTTGTATAATTTTCTTTGTGAATAAAGGCTTAAGTCATAAACACTTATTTTATTAGTTGCTCCAAAAAAGCACTAAATCGAAATTTGATAAAACGTGGGTTCATAAAAAATGTTTTATTATTTTAGGTAAACTTTCTGGTAGTTTAATTCCTTGCAGAACGCAGAAAATATTAAAAACCGCAAAAATATTTCAATTTCGCGCGAATCTGTGTCGGATTTTGTGTCGATGACTCGGTAGCGGAGCCTGAATAGTTGAATCGAATTCCAAGATTTCGAACAAGTTTTCGTAAATTAAAAAATCTAAATTCCTTTGTGATGCTAGGTCGCATTTCGGAATAATGATTCCAAGTTGTTCAAACAGGGCGTTGCAGCGACCATGTCTGTCGTTTTCCTTGAAGCACCGTGTTTGAACAGTTGACACGTAAAAACGCCCAAACCTGCTCTGCGAGCGATTTCGAAAATATTTAGTCTGATAAGCGTGTACTGGTGGCAGATAAATCAACATGTACCTAAGTATTTTTTTCTCGCACTTGCAAAGGTTAATTATTGAATACGTAACGATAGGTACGTCAATTGGCTCTGGAGGCCTACTTTAAACCACGAAATTCTAAATTTCGGGTGACGGATCGCACGAAACGAACCAACCCTCATTTTCATAATAACCATATAAAAACGGTTTTGTCATTAAATTCGTTCAAAAGAATGGATTGGTCATCTATCGCTTCGAGCGTACAGACGTCGTCGACATCCGTCAACTTCGTAATTCGTTTTTTAAAAGCAGACCTCCTTTTCGGTAAGTGCCTAGGTTCAGACGGAGAATACGTACTAATTATGTTAAGGAAAGAAAAAAAGTTAGTAGGTACCTATCTACCTATCGGTTTAGTATTTAACTCTGTGCTCTGGGGGCCGTTATTAGATATCGCTTGTCTTTAGTAATATTTCTAGCACATACAATGTGAAAATAACATTAAAGCAAACCTCAATGTTGTTTCTACGTAATAAGATTGTTTTTCTGTCGGTACATCACACACAAGATGGCGGGCGGAGGTGCGATGACGCGGAACCGTTCCGTCCGTCTGCGTTGCTGAAGCATTTCATACGCAGCATTACCATCCATGGGAAGAACATTTAAAACAACTACGAGTATACTCGTAGAACGCAGGATTTTCTATATTAAGTAGGTTACATTGTGTTCAGCAAACGTATTAAGTAGGTAAGTACCGTAGAGGTTTTACATGTTCCCGTGGTTCGGCGAAAATGGCGAGAGAGGGACACCGGAGAGGTTTTAGTGGGTATTACGTCCTTTTCAGGGCGTCGAGTCCCACATAATTCTGGTCCCCCCAGACCGGTTTATTCGTAAACTAATTTCCTCGCCAAATAAAAAAAAAGGTTAGCATACGGTGCTTACCTTTTTTTTGAAGAATAGCAACCTCCTTCTGTTTATTTTTAAAACTTTCACTACGATCACCAACCTGTCTGCCAAGTGGGGTGATTATGTTAAAAATATCATTGTTTGGGGGAGGTATCTTCAGCAGTGGAGTTTATAATTATATGCTGATGAAGAAGAAGTTCATAACACAACAAAATAGCAAATAACTTTTTTTAGGACCACAATTTAATTCACAATGAAAATTACAATCTAATAATAAAAATAGATATAAGTGTACATACCAGTTGTTATTGTTTTATTCTGTTAATGTAATTTTCTATGTGCTAAATAAATAAAATTGATCGATCAAATAATAGAAATAAATTAGAACTAGTATTTACAATTGAAAAAATTGAGCTAACTGCAGACTGTTGCAAGCAATCTACAGGTAACTCTACTGATCCATATCAATACCAGTCGGAAGCGTCCCCAAGATGCTGGCTGCATTGCTACGCTGTTTGGCAACGCTGATGCGCTGCGCCAGATACTCACCAGCTCTCGGGTCACGCGTCGCTTCAACCAGACGCTCAGATAATTTATAAAAAACTCGAAGAGCCTTGTTACCCCATGGACCAAGGGTCTCGAATCCAAGGGGAGCAAATGTGTAGGCTCTGTCGAGACCTGCATATTTGCGCCTCTTGAGATCCTCGGCTAAATCTGCCGCCGCACCCGCCCTCACGGATGTCCTCGGAAGATGGGAATTACTTTATTGTATTTTCAAAACGAATAACTGTCATGCCTAGGGAGTAATAATCGCATGTTCGAATGCCATCCCTTGCTGTTGTCAATGGTCTTATTTGGTATAATGGTATTCCATTCGAATAATGAAAAACTCACCAATATTATTTTGACTTAGTTCAGTGCCAACCTAAATACTCTCTTTTTTATTCAAATCCGAAATAATCATCTCCTCCATCTTCATTTTCGGCTGATAGGTATATTTCTGTTTCATCATCCATAGATTTGGGTACAGAGGTAACAGTTAGAGAAAGAGTGGGTAAGTGACAATTTGCAGATTTTCTGTATTAAGGAGACCTCTTATAAACTCTCATAAAGTATAAAGTATATCGCAGACGCTCAAGGGTTCTGTACAACCTACTTACTTATCTTGCAATGTGTCTATTATCTATGCGGATCACCAACGTCTATGGTTTGACGTTAGACCAATGCTGCGAGAGGACAGAGAAGAAACTGGAAGAATCAGCTAAGTGGAATTCTGGTTCAATCATCGTAGCTGAAAGTACTAGAAAGTCATAAAAACCATGTAGAAATGGTCTCGCGATTTCAACTGACATTACCCAATTATTCCCACAAGTGAGACAGGTCAACACGTCCCGCCGGTGTGAAGAGAAGCTATTATACGTACCCTACTATCAGTTCCTGATAACGCAGCGACATCCCGGAACCGATGTGCAAACACTCTTATCTCCAGACTTAGGGGGCAATATCTCGAGTTTTATAATGTCCCACTTCGACGCGCTTAGTAAGGAAAATATTCTACTTTGTTTGATTGGTTGGTAAAATATAATAATGGTAGACAATTCAAACAGACACAAGACAGAAACATCTAGCCCCAAACTAAGTAGAGCCTGTGTTAAGGGTTTCTATCGTTTTTAAGTCCGCCTGCGACGCCGGAGGTAGCGGGTTCGATTCTCGCCTCGGGACAAATCGTGCGATCTGTACGATTTAGATAGTAAAAATATCTACGTATCTATGTATGCATGTGGACTCAATACAAAATTGGGAGAAGGTGGTAATGTGGCCCGCATTTAGTTTTAGTCTGTAAAATTTGAAATAATAGGTCTCTTCTCTATTCAATTAAATCCAATTATTTTAGTTAAATAATTATTTGAATTATTTTCTTATTATTTTTAAAATCATTAATTTTAAAAAGTAGACGTTTGAGTAATTGGGATCTGAGGTAGGTATTTTGACCCCCCTTGTTAGTCTACTTTCTAAGACATGGAGCAGTTTCAATAAGGAAATATTGAAGGGGGCCAAAATACCTGCAGAGGCCATAATACCACCTTCTCCCAATTTTGTATTGAGTCCTATATAGACACTAGCTCTGCTTAGCTTGGGGCTAGATTAGGCAGTGTGAATTTTCAGCATTATTTATTTAATTAAACCTACTTATGTACCTACCTATTTTAATTTATTTAGTGCTAGTACCTATTTACAAGGAAAAACTTCAAGTGGCTTTCTTATCAAAGAGAACTCAGGCTCTTCAAGTTGCAAAACAGTTGGAGCACTTTAAATCCTACAAACTGGCTGAGCCCTTTTATATAATTTTTATTAAATAAAATCCATAACCCAATAAAGAACTTAAAACTTAAAGAACAGTAAAATCAAATCTTAAAGTTAAAATAAACATGACTAGTACTTCATTAAACAGAGATCAAGATATTTAAAAGATTTGAAAGAATTACCTTATTCTTACGGCCGGTTTAAAATAAGGAATATTTTTAAATTCAGCCTTAATTGTTAGCGGGGTGGTGTTATGCAAGAGAGTGCCAAGAAATAATATCGTCTATAGACGGCCTAGTAGACCAAGCACAAGGATTGTTCTCTAGGGTAGAATAGACAATAATGACTCGTGATCGTCATCCATTGCGTACATTATTGAAGTTGAAGAAATGAATTTCAAATAATTTCTGCATTCGATGACAAAGTGACGTATTTTTTCTTTATTCTACCCTAGACAATAATCCCCATGCTTTCCGTACTGAATAAGTATCTTGTTGATTTATTTATAGCGGTATTTGCCGTGGAGGTCCTGACATAAGAATCGACTCAACCTACCAGAGAAAGAGCAGAAACTTTTTTTGCGTCTTTTTATTACCTTTGTGTTCACCAATACGCTTTAGAAGATTGAATAAGTAAAAAAATGTCCTTTTTTGTGAGAGGCATGTATAACAGAGGACTTTATAATTATGTGCTGATGAAGAAGAAGTCCATAAAACATCATAATATCAAATTACTTTTAGTGGTCTTACATGAAGTTATTAGGTACCTACCTACCTACATAAAAACTAAGGAACATAAAGAATTGTAAAAATGTAGGTACCTACTCTACAAAAAGTCTATAATTCTGTTCTTATCTAAATGAGAATATGCCTGAAGCTCGGCACTAGAAAAATAAGTTACATATATATAGTGACATTGTTAAAATATGTGTTTACTTATGTATATTTTGTAAAACATTAAAAAATTATCTGAGCGTCGTCTGGTCGAAGCAACGACGCGTGACCCGAGAGCTGGTGAGTATCTGGCGCAGCGCATCAGCATTGCCCATTGCCATACAGCGGGGCAGCCAGCATCTTGGGGACGCTTCCGACTGGTATTGATATGGATTAGTTGAGTAGTTTGTTTGCAACACTCTGGAACTATCTCAATTGTAAATACCAGCCTTAATTTGTTTCTATCATTTTTTTTTAACAATTTATTAATATCTTTATTCACAAAGAAAATTATACTAGCAGTCAGCAGTTAGCTCAATTGTTTCAATTGTAAATACATATTTACAATTGAAACAATTGAGCTAACTGCTGACAGTTGCAAACAGTGTACAAATAGCTCAACTGATCATTTCTTTGTTAATAAAGTAACTTATTTGCATTAAACTATTTGAAATTTTGAATTTGAAAAAAAATCTCCCGCATTGCTCCTTACTGCATGACCCCATCCAAGTCCAGTTTCCTTGTGATTAGGAGAGCCGATGTTTCCACTCAATTGAACTTATAAAATTCCTTCCGGCCTTAACGACTGTTTGATCTCATTACTGCTTTGCATCTTAATTCCATTATGAAGGTTTGCTTTCTTTATTACGATTTTTCCGGACATTTCAAAATCGACCTTTTAAATCACTTTTGGTTATGTTTGCATTTCTAAGTAACTTTTTAACTTCAAGATATTATTTTTAGATAATGCTGCTTTTATTGACATCTACAGTTTATAAGAGTTACTACTATAATACTGTTATTAAATCACCCACTCTAATATTACGAAATGTTGTATGGATGGAAAGATACCTCACGGCAAAAACGCTGAATAGATTGGGCTGAAATTTTGCATAGGTGTAGCTATCCCTAACCCGCATGCCCAGCATGGGGATTATGGGCATTACCCCGTAAGATAAAAGCCAATAAGGCGCTTATCACGGGGAGGCATGAGTACAGCAGTGGACCAATAAGTATAGGCTGTTGATGTTGAGGTAGCTATACACCTAATAGACCTAGAATTAAACAAAGGCTACTTTTTATCCCATAAATCAGTTCCCATGTGATAAAAGTAACCTTTGTACGTTTCCATAGAAACAACGCGTACGAAGCCGCAGGCAGAAACTAGTATTAAATATAAAAAACTTGAACTTCTCTCAATACACATGAAAACTTTCCGTGGAGGATCAATAACAAAGTCTACTAAACCGATTGAAACATTTTATCATGCAACTAGCTTCTACCCGTGGCTTCGCATGCGTTGTTTCTATGGAAACATTAAGAGGTTATTTTATGTTTCCATAGAAACAACGCGTGTGAACTGGAACTGGGCCCGTACTCTTAAAAACGAAATCGATGTTTCTGATTCGTTTTCGTGCAAACGCTAATCTTATGCAAGCGACATAAGAGTTGGTATTGCACGACAACGAAAACAAAACTTAGATTTTATTTTTCCGAGTAGACTTCCTGATTTATGAGATATAAGCTAGCCCGCTAGATAATAATCTACTTTTATTCATCACCTTATAAAACAAATTTTACATAGTTAAACATATAGAGAACAGCAATGGAACTGGCGGCGTTATCGCTTAAAGCGATTTCTTCCAAGCAACCAAAACGATGTGAGAAAAAAAAAGAATGGCGGTGCTTCTTAACATAAATCTACTATCCATACAACAAAATAATTATACGTAATTACCACTTCTAACAAATATCCAAAAAAAACCTCCATGTCTCCAAACTTTCGCATTTATAATATTAGTGTGATAACCGGCTATCACTGGGTCAGCTATATCGATTTTATCGAAACGATACTCGATAGATAGCTCGATAGTCGATTTGTTTGCTTGCAGCCATCAATGACTGGAGTATCTTGCGTATTTGAGCAATAACTTATTTGTTAATACTTCGCAGTTCTGATTAGGTGATTTCTGCAAAGCTTTATGAATGAAGGACTTACCCTTTTTTTGGGTTCCGTACCTCAAAAGGAAAAAAGGAACCCTTATAGGCTCACTTTGTTGTCCGTCTGTCTGTCTGTCCGTCTGTCAACCCTCTTTTCTCAGGAGCACGTCGAGGTATCGAGTTGAAATTAACATCAAATACTCAAGTCCATAACTTTTAGAAGCCTGAAATAAATAAAACTTCTAGGTCAACGCAATCAAAAGTTACAGCTGTTTATGGCCGAATATTTTAAATATGGACACAAAACCTGTAGGCTACTTCCCCTGAGTTAGAACACTACTCGACATTTTCTTTAATTTGTCACTAGGTATCGTCAACTAGTCACTTTTGTTTATTGGTCCATTTCCTGAAAATCGCTAATTCGTCAGCTTCGCAAATTCGTCACTTAGGTTATCTGGACAGAATATAGTCGTACTCGCGCAATAAGAATAAGTCAAAATTCGAATACTGACGATATAATATATAATATAATATAATATATCGTCAGTATTAGAATTTTGACTAAGTGTACAGTTACGAATAAAACCGCAGACCTAAAATCATGAAATTCAGTAGGAAGCAAGGTTTCACAATTAGACGGAACACTTAATGCGCGAGTACGACTAGCACTTGATGTTGATTTTATATCACTAAGGCAAACAAGCAAGCGGTCTACCTGATGGAAAGCGGTTTCCGCAGCCTATGGACGCCTGCAGCATCAGAGACATTTAAATGTCCAAGAAGACCCTTTTGACGTGACAACGTCGATAGAGCCGGCTGCACGCACGAAAAAACATGACGTCATGCGGCGTTACCTCGCTCTGAGGCGTTCCATGTAAGGCTTGAAGTGCAAGCGAGAGCGCTCGACATCCGTCTCTCTCCTACTTGAGTGAGCGATGCGTCTGCGTGGACAGCTGCTATACTATAGTACATTTACATGTTTTGATCGAGTACCAAATGCTACCATTCTATCAGTATTTTCTTAAGACGTTGTCACGTTCAACTATCGTCAGTAAACCGACTTTACAGACAACCAATTTTTTTTGAAGAACCCCATATGTTGTAGTCCTGAGGGAAGACTTCGGCAGATCATTCCACAACCTGAGTGTTCGCGGAACCCTGGACAAACCCCTAATTCTGTTTACTTAATATTATTGCCTAGCTGTGTTCTTTCGTTGGGCTTTGCTTAGCTGTGTGGTGCCGGCTTAGAATTTGCACCACCCCAACTCTTCCCGCGGGTGTCGTAAGACGCGACTAAAGGATATCCACTAGGGGGAAGGCAGCATCGCCCCCTGCAGAACAATCCTAACACCGAACTGCGATCTCCAACCTAGCCCAGCGCGGGGATTATGGGTATTACCCCCATGAGATAAAAACCAATAAGGCGCTATCAGGGAGAGTCCTGCGTCCAGCAGTGGAGCGATTCATGCAAAAAGCCGCAACAGTGTAAGGATTATTTTAATGAATAGTTATCGGGGTAGAAGTTCATGATAGGTTTTTTTTTTTTTTTTTTTTTTTTTTATTTATTCATTACAATAACAATAACAATTTATCTTATTTGTACCATATAAACCTTGTGAGGTTTGTCTTGGTACTCACATTCGTTTTCATTTTATATGTAATCTAAGTGTAAGTAATAAAACAACTACCTAGCTAATTATAGGCTAATTATAGGTAGGTACCTATAGTTCTTTATCTAGAGGTACATATCGAACTATTAGGTCTATCACTGACACATCAAAAGTTTCTTATTATTTTAGACATAGGTACTTACCTAAGAGAGCTTAGTAGGTATGTTTATTACCTATCTAATAAGAACTTACAAGAATGACACAAATATGCTGTGTGGAAGGTCCAGCATGAACAATGTAGGTACTTATTTCTTTAAAAAATAGTCATAATAAGACAGACAAAAACACAATTTGGAACAAATAAGATTAGGTTTTTTTTATGATTATACTTTAAGTACTTCTCTTAAGCGATGGTTAGATTGATGTTCTTAAAACACAAAATTTGTAAACAGTTCCAATTTAATTTAAGTTTTTTTAAAGAAATTTCGAATCGAAGCTCCAAATCTTCCGATGATTTTATCTTTCAAGAACACCACGCATAAAGTATCTATAAACCATATTCTAAGGTGATTTATCAACAATTAAGTAATTAACCAAGGTTTTCTCCCTTAAACAATAAAACAAACCGCAAGACCACCCCAGCTTATCCGTTCCTAATCGCACCGCAACAGAAATCCGAAACAGTCCCCTTCGTAAAGCCACTTTTCTCCCACCCATGTAATAAAATACACCAGAATACACCTACGTCGCGTAATAATACACCTACGTCGATGTAATATAAATAAAAGGCGATCGCATTAGCCAAAGGAGCCATTATTAAAAAGTATCGTGTTTCGTACTCGCCCAATCCCGCTCCCGTCTCGCAGCCAATCAGAGATCACGTTTTCTTTTTTATTTGTCGCGGTAATGGATTGTTCTTTATTCAGATTTGTAATATTTTTTGTTTTTAAACGCGGAGAACGACCTCTATGGATGTTAAAAACCATAGATGTTGGTCATCCTCATCCATCATCGATAAATATTATTTTGTTCATGGTAGTATTGACGAAATACTTGGCTTTGTGAAAGAAACTCTACTTTTTAGTAAAATTTATACTTTATATACGAATCAGCTTTGCTCGTGTCGTGACTAGACAAAGGAATATGCACTGTAGGTCCTATGTACAAGCAAACTACCAACAGTTTTCAGTTTCTAGAACATAATACAACCATAAACCGACTTACAACATAACTTCATTTACTAGCTCCTGAAAGTTTAAGTATTTATCCCGAAGCTAAGCAGACATGTTTGAAACCTACGAAGCTAACGAGCAAGCAAATATTTTCATCGTGTTTATGATCCCGAGGCATATCCCGCGCAGGCGCGCTGCACTCGGTCAATAATAGCGGGGTAGGTAGCTGGCAACACTGGGGCAGTGGTAGGTATGCCTGTGTATCAGAAGCATTCCTTCGCTGAGTTGTCTATTTGTGAACCTTTTGCTATGCTATGGTTTATGAAATGATAAATATTTCAGAAGTTAATTTGATTTAAAAGTAAAGGCTTGAGAGCAAACTATGAGGTATTATGCCTATTTAATTATGGAAAGCTTTTATTTAAGTTTTGTATTATTTAATAAAGGTACTAAAGCAACAGAGCGTGAGATAGAGTTAGTGAGAGGCTAATCAGACTTTCACCGAATTTGAGAAATGATTAGACTCTTTTGGCTTATTCATCAAACTGCATACGATTCGATGTAGGTACCTACTTACTTAAAAAAATACTTTCTTAGGCCTACCTAGGTTACATCAATGGCGACGTTCATATGTACCTACTGAACGTCGCCATTGCTGTAGCCTTGAATGTAAGGAGGTAGGGACTTTGATAAATTATCAAATTCTAAGATAGCCCCACCATGTGCGGCATAAAAAGGTGCGAACTTATGCATACCAAACTTATGACTCTCACCTTTTATCCATACAATACACCACAAACCCTATTTAACAAAATATTGATTTTCTTACTGTGTTGTCATTTAATTTTTTTGCAAATACATACATTGAAACCTTTTTTGGCTCAGTCAGCGAATTATGCAACCAAATAAAAACATTCTAATTTCAAATGTTATACTCTACCCATGGACGAACAAAATTACTAAACTACAAAATGAATGTCAGCCTGAAAATTTTGAAAATAGAACTTTAAAAAACAATTGTTTTTCGTTTTTCAAATAAATATTGTGCGATAAGCATGCCCACATTCGATTGTTTTGACGATATCGATTTGCGATTTGACCGCAATCACCACTAATCGATCCCACAAATATTTAACGAATCATCGAGTTGTAGAGTTCCGAAAGAAAACATTGACGATAAGGAAATTATTTTGTTTACAATGTCAATAGTTGGGGTGTAAAGATAAAAAACAAATAATATGCTGCTACCAGAATTTAATATCATGAAGATTGCCTGAGCGCGAAACGGTTGAGTCATAGAGTAAAAACTCGCTGCTGTCTCAGCAGAGGGATAGTGTCATTCAACAATTTGACAATTTGTGTAACCAAAATCCGATCCATGTGTGATTTGACAGCTCGTAAATACAGTGCCCTCACTCACACATTCGTATGATTAAATGTTGCAAGTGAATAGCATTTTCCCTAAAAAATTGGGTAACTGAAGCAAAGTTCCCATTAAGAAAATACTTCATTGTTTTTATCGCCTACTTTTTATTTTTGATATTACATTATTTCAATTAACTGAAGGTGTCAATAGTTTATTGTCAAATAGAAAAAATCAAAAAAAAATCTATGAAAATCCATTTCCAACGTCTTGTTTTTTTTAATTTTACGAAATATCAGCCGGTGCCTATGGTTACTATCATTCTACCTAGGTCAAACGACAAAAAGGTTTTACTCCAAGTCTACAAAATAAGATGGGCTCCGATCATTTTCGGAACAATAATTTAAAATAGACGGTCAAGTGCGTGTTCGGCCACGTGCAGTGTAAGTAGTTGCACGGTTCATGGCCTATCTAAACCAACTTATTTACCTGTTTTACACATACCTACCAAGGTACATTTTTTAAGTTGATTAGGATGACTATTAGGTACTCAACTAGTAAAGCATACTAAAGCTGTGTAGTTTTCCTTTTAAAATCACTCTACCTACTACTAGCATTTTTTTTTTCACAAATAATAATGCCCAACTTAGACAAATTACAGCATTCTACTAATAGTCTCTGGACTAAGCTGCGGACGGATCGACGAACGTGGTGAACTGTAAGGGTTCCTTGTTGACTACGGAACCCTAAAAAGAACATGTGCACGTGCAAGTATTGCTACAGTTGTAGTGATGGGATGGATTGCAATTTTAAATTTGAGTTTATTGCATTTGCTGCATTTGAGCATTGCATTTGAGCCGAGAGAGGTCCATGCGGTATCGAGGTTTTCCGGAATTTTAAAAATATCTGAGCGTCTGGTCAAAGCGGCGGCGCGGGACCCGAGAGCTGGTGAGTATTTGGCGCAGCGCACCAGCATTACCATACAGCGGGGCAATGCAACCAGCGTAACGGGTACGCGACGACTGGTATTGATATCGATAAGTTGAGCTGCCTCTAGATTGTTTGCTACAGGCTGCGGTTAGCTCAATTGTTTCGATTGTAAAAGTTGATCTAATTGTTTCCATTCATTGATTGTAATTTTCTTTGTAAAATAGTAATTTGAGTTTACATCTTGAATCTACTCAGAATATCGTCGAGTGACTGAAAATTCTAAAACTGTGATATTCCGCGTAGTTTGATTCATAAGTCCTAACTTGAGGGAATTCCACCCTCTCCTCTACTATTTTTATATACCTAAGTACTAAGTAACAAAACATGGGTATTTTTTTCCCAGTGCATAGCAACATTTTCACGAAAATGGTGGACGAAATTTTTAAATTTATTTATGAGTTTTGATGACTGTTTTAGGCAAAATTACAAACGGAATATTAGTACATACCGGTGGAATGAGATATTAGCGGTATTATTTTTTCGGTTACTGGTGTTTAAACATCCTTGCACCGCACAACACATCATTTTTATATTTTTATGTGAGAGCTGCTTTCCGTCTCATTTGAAGTATTGTACTAACGGCTCAAAATGAAAATTGCGACGGTCCGTCGCAATTTTTTAGACTTACCTCGTTTGTGTCAACTATCATTCTAAGTCTTCTTCTTCTAAGGGTTGAGTCATAAAACTATAGTTCTTTCAATCTTAACTAACTTTTACTCATGTTAGGTACTCGTGAAGAGAATCTGTCGTGAAGAGGAGAGGATGTCAAAGCGATGTTTTGTCAAACTACTCACGGTAATCCAGGGTAGTTGTCTTTTTAATTTGCGCGCTTTTAACTTAGGGCTGTCAAGTTAAAAGCGCTATCTTTTCAGTTTCTCTATTCGAACTATTTTTTTAAAGAAACGCTTCTGTTGCAAAACAAACAAGCAAACGACCTACTTAGGAGTGAGAATAACACTTACCTACCTACTAGGTACCTCTCTACATCAATGATCTTCAGACGTATCAAACGCCCTTGTTTGTCTCCGTGTTATTGACAGTACAATGATATTCGAGATATTCGTTAGCGTCCATTAGTCCGTCTCGATTAACAACCGTGATGCAATAATTAGAAGATGGAACAAAATGGCCGCGGGGTCAATGCACTCCATCGCCATTGCAGGACGCTTGTTATAGTGTTGTGCGTAGAGTTTCAGGCTTTTTCATACGAGGCGAGTCGCGATCTTATATAGACACTGACGTAGAAAGCAAATTTAGCTCCAATATATTTTTATTAGAGTTTGGATATCTGTGAAACAGCCTTAGGCGTGACGTTTAAAGTTTTTCTACTTCGAAGAATAATTAATTATTTAATAGAGATGGCTTTATTTAAGCCAAGCAAGAGACAGCGACATTATTATACCCTATAAAAGATGCAGCAGATGCTAGCACATAAATAGACAGATCATACTATCATAGGAAATGTAAGACAAAAAATACAGCCAAATTGAGAACCTCCTTCTTTTTTGAAGTTGGTTCAGTTCAGTTATTTATTTATAATGTTCTTATACTTACATGTCAAACACAGATAAACCATTCTAAAAACGCACGCCCCTTTTACTATAAAAAACTATCGTAGTTTGACGAATCCATTACGGATGTAAGGGATGAAACGTTGGTGTACTTCCAACACAAATAAGGTTCGTAGTTAACCCGCTTACATCCGTAATGAATGCACGCCCCCTCCACAAAACGTCATGGATACCTACACTCGGCGTGCATTTTTAGAATGGTTTATCTTCTACCTACATACATATCAAAATAACCAATAAGATTTTTTAAAAATAATAATAAGAATATTTCAAGTTAAAATAAGCAGCGTAAACAACACCAGGTAACCATCATCAGGTACCCAGAGACCTGAAACTCGCAACTCATTCCGCCTGGCCTCCCTTGCCACTGGTTTATCGATATCCCGTTTTACTTAGGCGCACCCCATCACTATTATTGCGTGATTGTTGTGAGCAATTATAATTCCTATCCAATTTCTAACAGCACTGCTCGTAAACTTCACAATAACTAAGTGCATAGATTCAAAAGTTGGGTATAAGTTTCATCAACTGAAACACAGATTTATACTAACTGTAATAAGACTGACAGCAAAAGTGCAGGTAGAAAATCTTACTGTGGTGGCATCGATCATGGATATCTTAAAAACACTTGCCCCGATGCGGGAATCGAATCCGCAACCTCCTGCGTCGCAGGCGGACCTACGCCGCTGCGCCACGAAGGTCACCCAAACCAACAGCGAGTTGAATTTCTAATTCCAATTTTAAGAACAAATAACTTCCAAGATGCCTCGAGATGCCTCAATGATAAAATACTTTCAAATTGAAAAGCTCCGAGTAAAATAGATTTCCACAAAAACCCTAGGAATAATTTTACCTCGCCTATTCTACCTGACTACGACATGACCAGATGATTTATGGCGCCAACTGGAAGCAAACTGTCTGCAAGATGGATCACTTGGAGAGAAACTTAACACCTATGGAAAAATACATTATTTTTATTAAATCTTTGAGGTTCTGCCTAATATTCGGCAGGTATGTATGTTATTACTAACTTGTGTCCGCGACTTCGCACGCGTTGTTTCTATGGAAACGTTTTGAGGTTATTTCTATCCCATGGGAACTGATTTATGGGATAAAAAGTCGCCTATAATTGATTCCAGGGTTAGACTTACCTGTATGCAAAATTTCAGCCTGATCAGTTCAGTAGTTTTGGCGTGAAGAGGTAACAAACATCCATCAATCTATCCATCCATCCATCCAAACTTTCGCATTTATAATATTACTAGTTTTTGCCCGCGGCTTCGCACGCGTTGTTTCTATAAACGTTCAAAGGTGATTTGACTATCCCATGGGAACTGATTTATGGGACTAATCGTAGCCTATGTTTAATTCCAGGGTTAGAATTATGTGTACCTATGCAAAATTTCAGCCCGATCCGTTCAGTAGTTTTGGCGTGAAGAGGTAACAAAAATCCATCCATCTATACATCCATCCAAACTTTCGCATTTATAATATTAGTGTGATTATTAGAAATTAAAGATCCTCTTGTCGGTGAAATTATGCAATTTCCTCCACTTTTAGCTCCCCAATGCACAGATCTAAGTAAAATCTGGAGATATGGACGTTCTCCCAGCGGTTGCTCAACAACTGGCCTGTGTTACAACTACACGCAGACACCCACAGTTACATTTCCAATCTTGTGCAATAATTATATTGAACAAACACAAAGGCATTGCTGAAGTCTAGTCTATAAATCACACACCAATGTCCATCTCTGAAATTTTGGTACCTAGCGTGGTGGATAGAGAACTTTTTTGACCTAGGTCCTAAAACATCGACCTATCTATATCTCGCTGCTATTTTGTAGTGTCAGTTTGTAGTGTCTAGCCAATGTCCATCTCTGAAATTTTGGTTCCTAGCGTGGTGGATAGAGAACTTTTTTGACCTAGGTCCTAAAACATCGACCTATCTATATCTCGCTGCTATTTTGTAGTCTCATTTTGTAGTGTCTAGCCAATGTCCATCTCTGAAATTTTGGTACCTAGTGTGGTCGATAGAGAACTTTTTTGACCTAGGTCCTAAAACATAGACCTATCTAACTCGCTGCTATTTTGTGGTGTCCAGCCAATGTCCATCTCTGAAATTTTGGTACCTAGCGTGGTCGATAGAGAACATTTTTGACCTAGGTCCTAAAACATAGACCTATCTAACTCGCTGCTATTTTGTGGTGTCCAGCCAATGTCCATCTCTGAAATTTTGGTACCTAGCGTGGTCGATAGAGAACTTTTTTGACCTAGGTCCTAAAACATAAACCTATCTAACTCGCTGCTATTTTGTAGTATCCAGCCAATGTCCAGCTCTAGAATTTAGGTACTAAGCGTGGTCGATTGAGAACTTTTTGACCTAGGACCTGAATCATAGACCTATCTAACTCGTTGCTATTTTGTAGTGTCTAGCCAATGTCCAACTCTAAAATTTAGGTACCAAGCGTGGTCGATAGAGAACTTTATTGACCTAGGACCTGAATCATAGACATTCATATCTAACTCGTTGCTATTTTGTAGTCTCCAATTAATGTCTAGCTCTGAAATTTAGGTACCAAGCGTGGTCGATAGAGAACTTTATTGACCTAGGTCCTAAAACATAGACCACTATTTTTTATTGTCCAGCCAATGATAGGAACTCTACCGTTGGTCCATAATATTGAATAATAGGGAAACAAAATTGAATTCCTCAGTTCTAAATGCGACTGCTCCATCCAATATGGCTAAGTGCTTCCCATGATGGATGGTGTTTGTTCAGTAAATAGTTTTCAATTTATGCCCTCGTGGTCGTGGTGACCACTTCGTATTCGTAGTGATCAGTTTTAGAGACGCGTTTTGAAGGTAAGTTTTGATATCATTTTTAACGAACTTCAAAGAAGGATGTTCTATGATCGGCTGTACCTAGGTAAGTATGTGTTTTTTTTAATTTTTTTATTTTCGTCGATTACTTCGTCAACTGTGGACCGATTTGGGTTATTATTTTGCTATTGAAATTTTTTTTTACGAATTTTTTTTTACGACCGAATAGTATATGCCCCGTAAATAAAAAAAACAGCGTAAATATTATAGAGTATTTGAAGTGCGTTCTTACTTTAAAAAAAAACTCTAATTAAGTGCAGTGAAAAGGGTTCTGAAAGTTTTGATTTTGATTTTTGATTTTGCTTGAGAGTAGACATACCCTATAGGTACGTACTTATATAAATCTAGCTTGTGCCCGCGGCTACGCACGCGCTTTTTCGAGATAAAAGTAGCCTTTCCCGGGACACCATCTATATTCATGCCAAATTTCATTGAGATCCGTTCATTCGTTTCGGCTTGAATATGTAACAGACAGATAATTATTTTCCTTTTTATAATATTACTTCCTTTTTATAATATGAATCTGTTTCATGGATACTTTTTCTTCCCCTTCCTGCCCTTAATCCACACTAGCTTCAGAACAAGTCTTTTTCTTTCACTCTCATTGGATATTAATTTAGGAGACGAGTTAGTTTAAAAAAATTACTTCAAATTTCTTTACTTCTACACTGTTTTATAAGTTTTACTGCCAAAATAATGAGTTTGTTCCGACCAGACAACCAAACTTGTCAACTGGTTGTCTACGTGGAAGAAATTTTCCGCGGGGACAACCAGTTACATGGGCGAAATTTTATTTCCATCTACACAACTGCTTGGTAACTAGTTGTCTCGATAGATAATTATCTTCCGCGGAGACAACCAGTTACCTATACGGAATTTTATTTCCATTTACATATTCTCATGTACAGGGGCATAACAGTCGGGGAGTTAATAAAAACACATTTTTGAAATAGGTTAAAAATAACGCATAATGTACTTACCATAATTCACCGACTTTGCAATTCAATGATTACCTAAACAGTTTTTGTTACTCATTCCGAGGTGACTATTCATCTAAAACCACGAGATGACGCGACTAAACTACGAGCCTTTGATAACGATGATAATACGTCATGACGCAACCGTCTCTGCCGGAAGATGTGTCAGTCTTAGAAGAAATCTTATCTCATCAGCCAGCTGGATCCTACTGCTGGGCAAAGGACTCCCTTCTCTCCTCCATACGTACCTATCTAAAAGAAAATCACCCCGATTGAATACCTACTTCTCTGGTTTCTATCAAGATTATTACCTATTATATTCACGGTGTTGTTATGTACGAGTTACGAGTTATCCTTGAATCCAGACTAAAACCTTAAAATTATAAGCAAACACGAACTAAAACTCTGGCAGAATCGTTTTCGACAGTGAATAGCTGTTCTCCTAATAAGGATCCGAATTCGACAAAAGTTTTCGAATCCGATAGTTTAAAATAGCGTTATTCGTCAAAAGTTTCCGATATCGAATCCGAAGGCCAACGAATTAAAATAGCCCAGCAGGTACAGGTCGTCAGTGGGCTAGTCAGAGCGGCTGTTCAAACTCAAAATCGCTTTATATCCTTAAGGTGGTACCCTACCTCGTTATTGTGTGAAGAGGATAGGCATAGGATTTCGCGTTCACAGGAGCGGGACAGAGCAAAGCGGCGTAAGCCCAAAAATCAAGTTTTTAGTAGTTATTTGCTCCCCACAAACATTAGAATAGTTAATTGAAAAAAAGGCAACATATAAAATGTTCTTTATACTTAGTTCAATTACTATGCTTAATCTCAAGATCGTATCATTTGTGTTTATTGAGAAATTAGGGTTTTAGTAAAAAATTAGAGGTAACTTTGCGATTTTTTTCTATCGAGAAAATTTTATGGAATCGTGTTTTCGAAACATATGATCGATAGAATAAGTCCTGAACTTTACCATATATAAATTTCAAAGTTAAATATTCAGTAGTTTGGAAGATATGGAGGTCCGACGGAGTTGAAAATAAGCAATTTGAGGTTGTATACGCCCTTAAGGCTCTACCTCCCCGAACACTAGCGCCGCCACATATTTTATCTTATTATTATGTCGAAGAAAGGAAATTCCATAAATTACGTTGAGCTATTTGTATCATAAGCATTTTTTTAATGCCTCTATAAATTTTATAGTTTGTATAGTGTAGGCAGAGATGCGAAGTTGCTCTTTTTTGCCACCATGGTGGCCAAAAACAGCAACTTCGCAATTCTGCTTGACAAATTGCCCAACGTAATTTTTGGAATTTCCTTTCTTCGACGTATTACTAAGATAAAATATGTGGCGGCGCTAGTGTTCGGGGAGGAGGAGCCTTAAATACAATAAATTATGTACGCTTAGAAATGCTCAAATTATAAAACTAAACACTGACACGGAAATAAAGTGCAATTTTTTATTTCTGTCGCTTCGTTATGTAGACTAAAGTAAAGAAGCGACGAAGAAATCTTTAGCCTGTTATTTGTTATTTTTCGAGTTGGAGCAAAACTCGTCCCAAGCATTTTTATCCTCTAGAATCTAGAGGCTTAAGCCTTTTAGCACAGCAAGGTTCGATCAGTCAGATGTATTCGTCAGCGTGAGAGTATCAGTCACACTATTTTCTCCAGTCATTGGCTGCATTTTATTACGAATAAAAAACAAAAAAACTTGAGAGGTGTCAAGGGACACCCGGATGGAACGAAGTTCATAAGAGAGAGAGCGACAGACAGACAAACATGCGCACGCCGCACGGCTTACAATAGCTTACTTAGCAAAATGTGTCGTTACAACTTTTCGTATGAATTTTTTTCGCCTAGCCCCCTTTCACAACGCGCGATAAGGAACTTCGTTCCAAAAACCATGAACCAAGGACAGGCGAAAATAATAATGAGTTATACACTCATTCACGAATATATCTGAAATTCAGATATATTCGTGAGATATATTCAGATTCTGAATAGACCAGCAGTGATCGTCTACGCATTGCATCTCGTGGAACCGGCGCACACGCCATTTTGAAGCGTTGCACTTTACGTTGCACAGATGCTGTGAAAATCACACTGTTCAAAGCATTCTGTACATTTTGACGTGACAACGTCTTATAATTCGATAGAGCCAGCTGCACGCACGAAAAAACATGCCGTCATGCGGCGTTACCTCGTCATGCGGCGTTACCTCGCTCTGAGGCGTTCCATGTAAGGCTTGAAGTGCAAGCGAGAGCGCTCGACATCCGTCTCTCTCCTACTTGAGTGAGCGATGCGTCTGCGTTGTCACGTTCAACTATCGTCAGTAAACCGACTTTACAGACAACCAATTTTTTGTATACAGCGAGTCTGTGGGTCAGTTATACCTTAAAGGCGTACAATGCTTTACGTATCCAATATAATAACGCATTTAGGTTACTGTTGCGGCTGCCGCGGTTTTGCAGCGCCTCAGGTATGTTCGCCGAGGCTCGTACTGACTCATTTGATGCAATATGGCGCAAAAAAACAGCCTCACTGCTCAGCAGAACCCGCGGGAGCAGCAACAGTATCCTGAATGCGATATCTATCAAATTTGATTGTCCTCTGATGTATTCCCTACATCAGAGGACAAAATCCCTGTTTAATATTAAGTACTAAACCTCTAGCCCTAAGTGTACCTACTAACAAAATAGACTAAGTTGTCTGAATAAAGAAATTTTTATTTATTTATTTTTTTATTTACTTTGATTGAGCTAACCTTGACCAAGGTTACCTATTTGAGCCGTTTGGAGTAGAAATAGAAACCCTTGGTCCTTGGGGTCCTGGGGCACACGCAATTTATAAAGATCTCACTAAACTTCAGAGTCCACAGGTGATCGGAATGCTGGCTTCTATTTCGGTCAACGAATTAGCGTTGCCATTCAACGTGGCAATGCTGCCAGCATTCTGGGCACTCTGCCTTCTGGTGACGACTTAGATTTTTAAGAAATAGATATAAATGTAGGTATATACTAGTTGTAATTGTTTTAAATAAAATAAATAAGTATAACTTGTTTGATATAATTTTCATTACACATATACTTAAGTAGTACCGTAGGTGACCTAGGTACTATTACGCCCTAGGTACTATTCTACAGGTAGCTCAACTGATCCATATCAATACCAGTCGGAAGCGTCCCCAAGACGCTGGCTGTACTATGCTACATTAATCTTTCTAAATACCTAACTCGCAGAGACTCAGAATTTAGCAAGTTTTTCCTTTAGGTATGCCATCTTAAATTAAAATGATGGAGACATGCTAATTATAAGCGAAGTCTCAAGGATTTATTTGATTATAAGTACTTAGATAAAAATAATAAAAAAACTTCCTACTACTCGGTAATTTGTTGTGCCAAACCAGTGAAATGGTAAGTACTGTATTATACAGTAAAAGAAAAGAGCAACGTAGAATGACTTTGCGTTTTGAGTCATGTAGGTACCAATGTCATTCACACATATTCCTTCTTCAACATGTCAATGAGAAGACCGATAAGTAATAAAAAAATTGCAATTTCTTAACCATCTTATTTGTCTAGAAATCCTGTTTTACACTTTTAATAATACATGCGACAGCTAGTTCTAGCCCTGGCTTAACACTTTAATGGATCACGACGCACATGTCCATCTGAAGTTCCTTCCAGCGGTGAAACTTCCCTGTGGATCGCACCGCCGATGCTGGGCAGTGAATGTTTTACATACCTACAGTCTCATTGGAATCTAGGTAAAACGTGTGTGAAGCAGCGGGCACAAGCAAATTAATCTCAAAATGGAACGCACAGTTTTATTCCGATAATTCTTACGACCCCAATACACTCATGAACCGTTACATCGAACAAAAGGAGACATTTTATTTTCATTATCACTACAAAACACACAAATATATCGAAAACCTGCTGACATAATATCGTATTCAAATAAAATTCTCGTATAAAAACCAAAATAGAAAAAAAAGGACTGACTCAAGTGATTCACTCGCGGTGTTATAAGAAATGAAACTTTAACTGTTGAATCTAAGGTTTCTAATTGATTGAGAGTGTTTTATAGCGTGAAGAGTTCCGTAGCTCGGTAGCCCAGCGGTTAACAAGATGAATGGATGACACACCAAATCAATAAACTAATAAATAAACTACTATCGCCCACACATGATGGGAAGGCTCCAAAACAAGTAGTATTCTGGGAATCAAAGGTAAAACAAAATGTTACTTGATTCTTAGAGATACCTAAACGAAATTATGTAAGTGTGTTTGATATGAAATATGTTTATTCTAACGTCAATCAATAAAATCAAAAGACATTATTGTTTACTTTTCTTGCCTAGATAAGCACATTTCTCAGTTTATTTTTTTTGTTAGGGTCTGTAGATAAATTGCTAGAAGGTACCTACTCAAAAACAACTTTTTAAACTAACATGAGGTGAGGAGAATAGGTACCAGTACCAAACTAAAACGAAACCCACGTTGTGCGTACATTGCCTAACTTTCCTAAAACATAATTTTATTTTCATTACTAGATAACCTTCACTGTATATCACTTGACCTCGTGATGTAGTTGGTTAGCACATTTCCGTACAGGAAGGATGCGGGTTCAAGTCCCTTCGAAATCCATTCGAAATTTTTTCGGTATCTTATTTGGTTTTTTAGATATTTATTTTCCTATTTTCCACTTTCCCAACACGTTAAGAGAGGATTTCTTCTAAAGTTAAAAAATAAAAATTATATTGCTATTTTTGTAATAAAAATAATAAGTTCCAACAGAAAACCCCTTTCTCAAACGTGTCATGCAACAATGGTTTCCTCCTAGAGGCTTTACGACCACAATATACCACCCGCAGCGCGCGCTAAGTGACGAAAAAATGAATGGATCCACTAATTGTATGGCTAAATATGATTATTATACGTGTTGTGAATGAAATGATAGTGAGGGAAAAGAATGCCAACAATTTGCATGAGAATTATGGTGAAAGACTATAGGATAAAATAAATAAATAATGCTGGACAATCCATACAGCATCATTTAGCCCACTGCTAAGCAGAGCTTGTGTTATGGGTACTAGATAATTGACAATCGGATTGAATGATGGTTACTTTGACGAGTTCTGATAGAAATATATACTTGCGAGCTTTAAACTGGAATCGCTTCAAGGGTTGTTCAAGACTAATTTTTACAATTTCTTTGCAGTGAACTATGAGTTAAGTTATGTTTTCCCTTACGCAGGATTTATTGGCGACGATAAATTTTGATTTAATGCACGATAATGTCCGCTGCCACACCGCAGCAGTGACTATAGACAGTACCGACAGACGTCTTCCATGTCGGCATTCCCACACTAGACTGGCCAGCCCTTATTCCTGACTTGAACCCAATCTGGCATATGTGGGACGAGCTAAAACAGCGGATACGAGGGAGAAATCCAGCTAATCCAGCTCCGGCGCCGATAGAAGCCGATAGATGCAACTTCGACCTATTGCAATAATTCCCAAAATTTAGGTAGCCAATTTAATTAATTTTAAATCTTCTTGATATCACTTGAAAGGTAACAAAATTACCTTTCAAATGATATACCACAATCTATAGTTCATTGTACATAAATTGTAATAAAACTGTTTTGATCAACTCGCGCGATGAAGCTATTCCATTTTAAAGCTCGCAAGTGTATTTATTGTTAAAAGGTATGGAGGTCTAAATTGAAAAACGAAATTCGAATTTTTTGGAATAACCCATGTTTTAGGTTAGATACTAAAGTTATGGCAATAGACCTTCGTTTGACCAAAACCTCGCCGGATGTAAAGTGAAGATGTGGCGACAGTTTCAGTCTAGACCTTCGTGATAAACTGTCAACATTTCAAAAACATTTCAAAAACTGTCAACATTCGTGATAACTGACAAAATTAAATAGGATTTTGTCTTGTACAGACCCATGTTGTAATTGGGCGGAAAACGAGAAGTAGGTAGGCAGCAAGTAGGCAGTAAGTTCCATTTCTTAGCGGTGGTTTATCTGCTACTAAGATACTCACCCGACGACGCTTGATTACCTATTCATAATCTGGCTAAGAAGAAAGCACTGAATGTAGGTACCGACAATCTGGATCCACCTGGTCGATTCAGATGTATTCGTAGGTGAATCACTCATATTATTTTCGTCGTTCATTGGCTGCATTTCTTCCGAATAAAAACAAAAGAAAATGAAATAATAAGCGGCAAAATAAGGCGTTTGAGGGACTTATCACTCGCATCTATGGACCTGCAGGCGTTCAATCAAATTCAGATTTGATCTCAGAATCAGATGGTAGGTATTTAATAATTTCCCAAAGCAAAATCATCGAGGGAAGTCCCAAAAATATTTCACCACCATCGCAATAAAAAACAATAACAAACGTAACATTGTAAGTCAATGGGTTAAGCATTCTCTAAAGAAATTGACACCGGCATCCACGTGTTAAACCTTTTGTAGCTTTTATGTTTTTATTAAGGCTTTTGTGAGAGAATTTAGCATTATTCTGTGGCAAGATAACCTGTCTGAGGCAAACTTGCGCAAGCCGACAAAAGTGAAAACAGGCAGTATAAGTTGCCGATACTGATAAGGTTTGACGTTTTGTTATAGATTTTACAATTTTACTAGCGCCGGGTATTGTTTAGTTAAAGGGTTAAAATGAATGGGCAATTCAATAGGTGGGTAATTATGGATAGTTTTGTTTGGGAATGGGTCGGAAGTTGTAAGGATCATGCTATTTTTATTTAGTTCCCTTGAGAACACCTTTCTTAAATAAAGCAACCTTTAAAGCTGAACTGTAAGATGTCTTCGTCTAAATTTATGTAAATTAATTAGATGATAAAATCAAATCAAAATGCTATTTGTTACTTAGTTAACTTAATTTAATAATTATTTATCATTTTGAATAGGCAATTATTAGAACACGAAACGGCTCTGAGAGAAAGGAATGTTGTAAAGAAAACAAATTTATTGTAAATATTTACTTAATTTATTAACTCGGAAACTAACAGATGATATAAGTATCCTATCTAGATTCGAGTATGCAAGAAATAATATTTATGACTACAAGAATAAATTTAGCGATAACCATCAAGTTACTACTTAACCGACAAATATTTTGGGCAAACGCATAAAGTAGGCACAAACCGAAAGAAATTCATTGGTAGTGATTTTGTAGGCACAAAACCTAAGCTAACGCAAAAATGATGCTGTTTTTACGATCGAAAAAAAGGGATGGCAAAATTTTTACGCCCGTAAAGTAAATGTTAAGGATAAATATTTATTAGTCAATAAATAATCGGGGCAAAGTTATATTTTGATATTCATATTGCACCTTCTTTTTCATTATTTAGTGTTAGGTATTTTATGTGTAATTTTGCGGTACGTTGAATTTTATCCCTAAGCAAAAAAAACAGTAATCGGATAATTTACTCAAATAAATTATTTCAATATGAAACGAAACCGTAATTTACCTATGTCTTCACAACCTTAAGTTCCAAGTAATATCAAGTACCGACGTCACCTCGCACTCAAGGCTTCGCCAAGGCAAACATGATTACATGAAGATTCTAGTTTCGGTTAACCTTTGTCAATGGTTTGCTTGACCACTTGACATTCCGATATAGCGAGTTTAGATCATCTTTTGTTATGAAAAAGTGTGCCAATCGTTATTTATAGGTGAATTGTAATGATTGGAAGCTTGTTTTACTCCTTATAAACGTCATTTTTTATATCTTCGAAGTAATTCACATCTATTACCTATGTATCGGTTAACTGGTAGCCATAGAACAAGTTCTGCTTAGCTTGGGCGTAGATGATTAGGTGTGAATTATCCAGCATTATTTATTTATATATTTTATTGCGATGCGTTTGTTGCAAGAATTGGATCATTGATGTTTTCTGGTATAATTTAGTTATAATGAATAAAGACAGATAGTAAAAATAAAAATATTGATTTTATTCACAAAATTTAACTAGATATACATAAAATCTTACTTTACACGTTTGCCAGCTGCTAAATTGACGCTTGCATATAAATATAATTCAAATGGAATGTGCTGAAGCTGATAGGAACCTATTTTACACCAAACACCATATTCATAGTCTTTAAGTGTTCACTCAAGAGGATTGATGCAATGTAACATTTACTGTATTTTTTTTTTATTTGTATTATTTAGGAAACCATGGTAACTTTGCCTAAAGATAAGCTTTAGGCTAGGCCTATTTGAAAATTGAACGGACATGGATGTAAAAAATGTTCACATAATTTTCTGACAGCAAGGATAAGTTCTTTCTATTATTAATAAAATTATCAAACGAAGAAGCCCTAACAAACGTACTTAGAAATGTATTTACGTGGTTTCTGCGATTTTATTATTATATTTGACTGAAAGTCTTGTAGAAAGCTACATTTCATTCAAAAACTCTTAGTGGCCACTTTTATATAACAAGTTAAAACGAAATTTTTACTTGTTAGAAGTTTATATAACTTATAAACTATATATACAATTCTTATCTACAATCCTAAATGCGATGGTCGATGACGAGCTTAAATTCCATTTCACCTATCTAGTTAATATTAATTTTATTTTACACATTTCTTACACATTGCACTGTTCAAAGTCCACGATATGACGTCATAGCTCTTTGTTTGTACACCAAATCTCAATTCTTTGTTTAAAAGTAAAAACTAAGCACAGTAGTCACACTTTTACTAAATTTTTTCAATAAAGCAAACAAATAAATAATTTTGTTTACATTTCGCCGAACAAAAGATTTAAACGCGTTTGTCCAGCAAACAAATACTAACTATTGGTTTATCTCAATCGATAGATAATAAAGTACTAGATGATAACATTGATAACATATCATATTGATCGCATTATTCATTGTAATGATACAGTTAGGCGGGCAAAGTTTTGCGTTGTGCTTTATAAAGCCAACATTGCCCAAAAGCTAAAGGTGATAGGCAAGTTAAGGGTTAATTCGATTAAAAGCTTGAAAACAGTTGGTGTGCAAACAAGAGCACTAATAATGACTACAAAAAAGGACACTTTCTCAGAAGTTCCAATAACAATTTAGGCCTACCGTGCTCGCCGCCCCGCCGCGGCTCCGTGGCAGCTAGACTAACACACAAAACGGGAATATGTACACAAGCGTACCCGGGGCAGGACGCTATAATATCACCAGAACACAACGCTCACAAGGAGTCCATTCAATATCAGATGAGATAGTTCGGTCGAGGACCGAGGCGCAGGCGGGCGCTCCAAGCCCTGGTCCCTATTGCCCGACGGAGTCGACGGGCAGGCACCAGGCTGGCGCGCGGCGGGCCGCCTACGCCAGCGGATACTGTCACAAGGGCGGCTGCGCGTGCGCGTGCGCGTGGTGGTGGTGGTACAGCGGCGACTGGTAGTAGTTGTCCGCGGGCGAGTGGCCGTAGCCGTAGTTCACGTCGTACATCTTGAGGTCGGCCTTGGTGTCGGCGCCGGGCAGCAGGCGCGTGATGCTGAAGGGGTGCTGCGCGGGCGCGTACCCTGGCGGCTCTTGCTTCAGCTGCGAGTAGTGCTCCAGCGCGAGCGGCGCGTGCTCGGGCAGACACAGCTCGGGCGCCGCGTGCAACTGCGCCAGCAGCTCGTCGCGCATCTCCTTCTCCTCACCCGCCTTCTCGTGCCCGTGCTCGCGCTTGTCGTGCCCGCCGTGGTGTCCGTGCCCGTGGCTCGTCGTCTTCTGCGCCTGCCGGATCGTCTCCTTCTTCTCGTCCTTGAACCGCTTCTGGCGGCGCAGGAAGCAGCCGTTCTCGAACATGTTCCCCGAGTCCGGGTGCAGCGTCCAGAAGGAGCCCTTGCCCGGCTTGTCCGGCGTGCGAGGCACCTTCACGAAGCAGTCGTTGAAGGACAGCGAGTGCCGGATCGAGTTCTGCCAGCGCTGCTGGTTCTGCCGGTAGAACGGGAACAGGTCCATGATGAACTGGTAGATCTCGGAGAGCGTGAGCATGCGCGAGGGGTTGTTCTGGATGGCCATCGTGATGAGCGAGATGTAGGAGTAGGGCGGCTTGGCGTGCGTGTAGGAGCGGCGGTAGGTCTTGTCGTTGCGCGCGCGCTGGAGCGCCGAGGTGGGCGAGGCGGGCTCCTGGTCGCGGGGCAGCGAGCCGTACACGGCGCCGCCGCCGCCCATGCAGGAGGCCATGGTGCTGGGCGGGCTGTAGCCGACGCCGGGCGAGCCCATGCACGAGCCGCCCGCCACCATGTTGTTGGAGTATAGGTTCGCGTAGGGCTGCGCCGGCATGCAGCCCATGCCGTTCACGTATGGCGGCGCGAGGCCCGGCGACAGCGAGGACAGCGACGCGGACGTCGGCACGTCGCCGTACGACAGCTTCTGCGAGATCATGGCTAGCGCATCACCCGCGCGCGTGCACGCCGGCCCGTCGCAAACACTCGCACTGATTGAAAGAGTAAATAGTGTCCGGGGGCCCGCGCGCCCCTCCACTCGCCCGCGGATTGGCGCGCGCCTGGGCGGGGCCGCGCCCGCCCCGCCCCGGCGCGCGCACCGCCGGCCGCGCACCCCCCCGGCCACGCAGCGACGGGCGACGCTGCTCGTCGCCGCTAATAATACCGCAGCTCCAACGATAAAAACATGGAATTATCATAAGTGCTTTGGAAGGAATGTGAACTTTGATAGAGTATTATATTTCAGTTATTGTATTGTCCACGTAATCTCTTTGGGAGTCTGTCCTCGAGGCTAGGTTCGGTATCGATCCGTTGTCGCGGCGCGCGTGCTTTTCTATGTCGGCTGAGTGGTGGATAGATTCGGAATGATTTTCCTTTGTTCGTCAAGTTCATAAAGTGAGGTAAAGTCACACTACACTCTACGCAAACCATCAAATCGATCAATATTAAGCACTAGCTTATCTTATCAACAAAATATAGAAGAAACGAAATTTATAAACTTAGAGATGTAGAGTCGAGCTCTAAAAACACATGAATACAGCCAAAAAATAATGTAACTCTACTTCGCTAGTCTTTAAACCTACAAAAATTTAAAAAAAATGTTCTACAAAGTTCGTCCTTCCGACGACGGGCACATCAGTATTTAGAATCTAAATTAGAAACTCTACTAAGAACATGTAAGTATGTCGGTAAAACGTAGAAATTGTCATTATTTGGTTATTCAGGTGGGCAAAGCCATTGTTGTTTTGAAAAATTCGGATTCGTTTTTCAAGGGTTAATTGAGTAACGGTTTAATAAAGTAATAAGCCATGTAGAGCCAAAAAAACTACTGCAAAAATAATAAACAAATGTTTGAACGATCTGCAGATATTTGTTCCGGGTGTTTTCTGTTTATACTTTCTACTATCCTATTGTTCCTACTAATATTATGAAGCCGAAAGTTTGTGAAATGTGAATTTTCTTACCTAAGATCTCCAAAAGTACTGAGCAGATCCAAGTGGAATTTGGCGTACACTTAAAACAAAACCTAAATTAGATAATAGGCTACTTATTATACTGAAAATAGGCATCCGAAGCTGCGGGCAGAAGCTAGTCACACTAATATTATAAATGCGAAAGTTTGGATGGATGGATGGATAGATGGATGGATGTTTGTTACCTCTTCACGCCAAAACTACTGAACGGATCGGGCTGAAATTTTGCATACAGGTAAGTCGAACCTTGGAATCAAACATCCGCGACTTTTTATCCCATAAATCAGTTTCCATGGGATAGAAATAACCTCAAAAGTTTCCATAGAAACAACGCGTGCGAAGCCGCGGGCAGAAGCTAGTAGGTAATAAAATTTTAAATAACTTGCTACGGATGTAATTTAAGTATTATGGTAGGTTACCTAAGCTCTGATTACTTTGGGGCTAGATAATGCTGTGTGGATTGACCAGCATTATTTATTTTAAAAATTTAGAATGACACTAAAAAAATTCTCTAAGGTTTAGGTTAATCTTAGGTTAGGTTAGGTTAAGTTTTAGGTATGTCTAGGTTTCAACTATCATACTGTTTACTTTACAATACAATACTTGCGATTACACTTAAGTATTTGTTTTTCTGATAAATTCTAATGCACAGTTCGTAAACAAGTTAGCAGACGGTTATTAACTAAGTAGGCAGGAGATGCATTAGCAGCTTTACGATGTTTTTATTTTATGAGCAGCGACTATGGACCGAGTCAGTGCTCATAAAGAGCTGATACCTAAATAAAGGTTCCATTAACATCTGCCTAGGAAAATAATGCATAAATTAGCAGGGAAAAAAAGTTTATTTCGATGCCTATGAATATATATACATATATGCCGATGAAAAAAGTTTATTTCGAGGTACCTAAGAATAAACTTAAGCTGTGGTACCTACTATAATGTCGATGATTTTCTGGACCATACTGTAGTTTGATTTTAGCTTAAATTATAAATTCTATTACATTTAATTAAATTATTATTATGAATTAATTCTTTACATTACGTTATGTCCTATTGTGTGTGACAACTAAAAACGAGTTTTAGTATTTTTTTTTCATAAGTAAATTATTAATTTAAATTTATTTTACTTATTGATTGTGTGACCTATAAATTATGTACACTTTTACCAATAAAATGTCTATCTGACTATAAGCTTAATAAGAAAAAAAATATAACACTTACCTACCGAACTCCGAATTTGGTATTGGCACAGATATTATACCTAATACTAGGTATTGGTAAGAACGATTTTTTAATGGATGGGGGCCTCAATTCAAAAATCGTTCTTTAGAGAGGCTCTATTTGAAACTAAACTTAAAAATGGCTCTGCAGTGGGTGTGGGAGATTGGTCTTTAGTAATTCATTGAGTTCCGAGCAAATGTGTTTTTCATTTTGTATCAGAGATGATTTACGAAAAAAATAAACATTAAAACCTGGCGTCTTCACGAACGTGTTCGTGATGATGGACAGACCCTGCAGTTTACTCAGTGTCAGAGAATTACCAACAACCCCGTATATTAAGTACTAGCTTCTGCCCGCGGCTTCGCTCGCGTTGTTTCTATGGAAACGTTTAAAGGTGATTTCTATCCCACGGGAACTTATTTATGGGATAAAATGTAGCCTATGTTTTATTCCAGGCCTAGAATTATCTGTATGCAAAATTTCAGCCCGATCCGTTCAGTAGTTTTGGCGTAAAGAGGTAACAAACATCCATCCATCCAAACTTTCGCATTTATAATATTAGTGTGATGGTATTGTCAAATTATCGGCAGCCAACCAATTTGGTCTGTAGAGTCAATCATCGACATAACACAATAAATAATAATAATAATAATAAATGAGGGGTGTAGTATCATAACCCGCTATAATGCTTTTTGACCAATATCGTGTTAGTACCATCAATCAAAAGTTCTTAAAAATTGCTTTGAAATGGTTGGCTGCTTTTCTATTAAAACCCACTAAAACACAGAGAAATCCGCTGGTAAAGAACGATGTAAGGATCAAAAGCCACTATAATAGCGAAGGTCAGTTTCAAAATCCTCTATAACACAATCGACCAATCACAGCACCGGATTTGCGTCGCCTCATCGAGAAAATAGTATGGCGGTTGTGACTTTCTGTGTACAACAAGTGTTCGGATTTTTAATAAATTTAATGCAAAAACATGGAAGAATTAGCCCAGTTTGTGCAAAAATCTGATCTGAAGCATTTGAGGAAGAGGCCACGCGATCCGTCATCATGGAAACGTGAAGTGGAGCGCAAGAAATGGTGAGTGAAAATGGAACAAAAATCTCCTGGAAAGTTAGCAAGAAAGGTTTAATGCAAGATATACCTAGTTAAGTTTTCAGCCAGTTATGTACGTAGATACCATTTTATACCTAAGAGAAACTCGTGTTTAATACATTTTGAATAAAAACTATAATAATACTTCATATCTTTTTATTTTATGTATGTACGCAGGTAAATAATACATTTTAGGTAAAATATCTCTGCTATGTTAACAGTAGGTACCTACCTATTTTTCTTCCTTCACGTGTCAATGACACAACAATTAAAAATATAATTATTTATTATTATTATTATTGAAAACATAGTAATCAAATACAATACACCTAGTAATAAAATAATATCCTACCTCCGACCCCTATTTTAAAAATTATGTCGTATAACGCCATCCATCCACCATCTTATTGTTGGTTTTGGTTGGTTGCAAAACCCGCCAAAATATGACTGTTCATTTTCAAAACCCGCCTTTATGTAAGATTAGTTTCAAAATCCTCTAAAACGAATTTTAATTTGCTTATAATTCAGTATTTTCTCTATGATTTCTGTTGGTAAAGCTAAGATTAGTGGCGCCATGCCCAGGACTAATCGGCAAGACCAAAAACTATGAATTACGATTCATTGGTCAAGATTTAACAGTTATTTCTAATCTGTGAAAATTTTGAGAAAGCTATTATAGTGGTTTTTGATAATACACCCCTCAAATAATGCTTGACAATTCACACAACATTATCTAGCCCCAAGCTAAGCAGAGCTTGTGTTATGGGTACTAGATGACTTATATACTTAAATAAGACATTATCTATCTAATTAACCTATCTATGGCCCAAGACGCAGATGTTTTTCTCCGCCACCGGCCCTGCGGGTCACACCGCCAGGGTGGGCAGTGAATGCGTTAATCCTTTACTAAATCATCGTCCGTGGGCTCTACCAACAACAACTTTATATTTCTTTTTTTTTATGGCAACTTTATTCCCCTTTTGGGTTTCAGGAAACATTTACTAACTTCACGTACTTACTATTTCATAAAAAAACAAATAATAACAAAATGAATATTTATTCAAAATTAAATTAAAAGTGTGGTTATTGGAGAGATGTTTTTATGACTCATAGGAATATTTTGACCATAAAACTTTTTTTGACGTATTACCTAACTAATAAAAAAAAATTTACACCCATTTTGAATTATTTAATGCTAGCTTTAGTTAATTGAATTAATTTTTGACATATTAATTAAGCCTAAAATTTTAATTTTGCACGCCTCGACTAGGCAGAATGTATTGGAGTTACCATTATTAATAAGAGCTTTGGACCTACATTCCGGCGAATAAATGATTTGATTTGAAGACTAACTCGTCTGAGTTTTATCAGTAGGTAGGTAATATATTTCTTTTGGTTGGGCATGGGCATCGCAGTCCGGTTGTAAAATTGTTCTGCAGGGGGCGCTGCTGCCCCCATTGATATCCCTTTGTCGCCTCTTACCTACACCCGCGGGAAGGATTGGGGTGGTGTAAATTCTAAGCCGGCACCACACGGACTAAGTCTATGGAGTCTAAGGTTTTCTAGTTTTTAATGGTGTTTGCTATCTTTATGAGCGTGTTGTTTGCGACCTAAAGCGATACCACGTTATGACACTCGTTATGGTGTTTTTCAATTTATGGTGCTAATTGTATGATGGCACAATGAAGGAAGTAGAAAGGCTTACAGTGTAAGAGATTATGGAGATTTTAAAATTCTAAGTGGTAGGAAGTAGGTATTATATCTGTCGCCGCCAGATTTTAGAATCAGCCCGTTTGTAGAGCGGCCATGTCGACTGCAACACGGCGCAATTCAAATGCCTATTGCAAATGCAGTCTCAATTTACAAAATCTGAGTTTTTGTTACCTAGGATCTCCAAAACTACTGAACAGATCAAGATGAAATTTGGTATACACTTAGAACGTAGCCTAACTTAAACAATACTTATTATGCGGAAATACGCGTGCGAAGCCGCCGGCAGAAGCAGAAGGAATAAGTGACAAATCGCCTATTGTCACTTATTCCATAATTATTCTTTTGATTATTTCTTTTCTATTCGCTCATGCATGAGTCATTAAGTGGACCGTATTGAAAGTATGTAAGCCCATGTAATAGTACAGAAGTATGTATGTATCTATCTATCTATCATGCATGTATACATAGCCTCTCTATCTACTTATTTCAGTTTCTCGTTTAGATGTAAGTAAATACATTCAGATAAAGTTACTAATATAAGCTGGGGTACGGCAGTCAATGGGGGTAATAAACGGGTGGGTTCTATTTGGCTCTCGATTTTCCGACTTTCAACAAAGTTTTCCTTCTAGATTTTGTTCTTTTTTACCTATGCGTGGACTGAAATCAATATACGTGGTCATTCGATGATAATGGAAATGTGTGATGAGTTGCTGTGTTGTGACGGCTTAGAATTTGCAACACCACAACTCTTCCCGCGTGGGGGCGGGCTGCAGCGCCCCTTGCAGAACTATTCTACCACCGAACTGCGATCCCCAACCCGCATGCCCAGCGTGGGGATTATGGGCATTATCCCCATGAGATAAAAGTCAATAAGGGGCTTATCAGGTGAGGCCAGCGTCTAGCAGTGGACCAATATAGGCTGTTGAGGTGAGGTGTGGTGTGCAGGTGGGAACTGGTCATTGGAGACTGCCCAAACGCCTTCACCATCGTTCATATTATTTGCAGTCGTTTACCAACTGCTGGGTTTAGACGGTCTTTCAAAGATATCGCCGCCGTCCACCACGATTATACGCTAATTTATTGACGCGCTACCGTCGGCGTCGGTCGTCGCAGTAATATTTATTTTGAACAGCAGTGCAACTGGTACCACTATGACAATGGTATTGTATAGGTACATACAATTAGTGAAGCTATTAATTTAGCAGAAAAGGGCCCCGTGTGTTGCTGACATGGCTGTCCTAAAAACTTAAAAATGTAACAAAACAATTCATTAAATTCAAACCATGAAGATTTAGGGTTAAGCTCGCCCTTGTACAATGTCCAGTATTTGTTAATTTTTTTGTATGATTCAACTTGAAGAATTTAAGATTAAAGTGGGTATTAGGAACCTAAATCTAAGTGGTTTTAATTACGACTTCCGACAAAATAGTTCTAACTATTTAATGTATGTTTCTACTAACAAACCTTTTTCCCGTTCAGAAAGACACGTGAACCTTGATCGTTTAAAAAAACATGGAGGGTTTAGTCCGGGAGCCAACGAGAGCGCACCCACGTAACCAGACACCGGATCCCCCTAATGGTGGATGCGTGTTCCTCGAAACCTGATCTCCATGCGCCCGTTACTTTAAACTCCACGTATGTAATGTACTTAGGTACAGTCGGCTGCAAAAATATGTACACACTCCCAAGTTTTCAATTTGACTAAATAGTAAATATATAGTAATTATGATAATTTATGTACCGCATTCTGACGAAGTACGATGTACTACTTTGTACGAAAAACGTGTGCGTGGCCTTTTATTTGAAAAGTTCCGAGTAAAATAAAAGTTAAACCTTGGAAGTGTATACATGTCTGTGCAGCTGACTGTACATTAATGTACCTACGCACATATTGGTAGGTGCATGAACAGACTAGCTTCTGCCCGTGGCTTTGTACGAGCTTTTCAAGTAGCCTGAGTCCGTCCTCGAGATACTGTTTACCTCCTTGCCAAGTTTCATAAAGATCCGTTCAGCCTTTTAGGCGTGATTGTTAACAGACAGACATAATTACTTCCGCTTTTATAATATTAATAGCTTCTGCCCGCGGCTTCGCACGCGTTATTTCTACGGACACGTTCAAAGGTAATTTCTATCCCATGGGAACTGATTTATGGGTTAAAAAGTAGCCAATGTTTGATTCCAGGCATAGAGCTACACCGGTGCAAAATTTCAGCTCAATCTGTTCTGTACTTTTGGCGTGAAGACGTAACAAACATCCATCCATCTATACATCCATCCATATATACATTCATCCATCCAAACTTTCGCATTTATAATATTAGTGTGATATAGTGTGATGTGACTAGTAGGTGTTTAATAGTAGGTATGTACTCACATTATGGTAGGCCTATAAATATATAGATAGACTAGACGATCGTCTCGCGGTTTCACCCGCGTAGTTCCCGTTCCCGTGGGTGTTCCGGGATAAAATATAGCCTATGTCACTCCCTAAAAAGTAAGCTTCCTAACGGTGAAAGGATTTTTCGAATCGGTCCAGTAGTTTCGGAGCCTATTCAATACAAACAAACAAGCAATCAAATCTTTCCTCTTTATAATATTCGTCTGATTTACAGGTGGTTGTTCGTACGCTGGTCATCTCTATAATTTTCTAATCAATTATGAAATGACGACCGGTGGCGCGGCGGGCAAAGGTCCGCGACACAGGAGGTTGCGGGTTCGATTCCCGCCTTGGGACAAATGTTTGTACGATTTGCAGATATTGGTTCCGGGTATTCTTGGTTTTTTTTTGTATAGGAATAATTATCTATCTATGTAATGTCTTGTATGAAGTATATTAGTCGTCTAGTTCCCATAACACAAGCACTGCTTAGCTTAGGGCTAGATAATGCTGTGTGAATTGTCCAGCGTTATTTATTTATTTATTTTATTTCAATATGTAATTACATCGGACACTGAATTTTTTTTTAATTTGTTGAAAGTACTCAATTCGCTTCGTTTAAAGATTTGTTTTTCATGAACTAGCTATAAAACATAAAAAATATGATGTTAATTTTATTTCTGTGGGTAGTTCACATTTTCTTTTATTTTTTATCGTTGTTATAAAGTAATTTATTAATAAGAAACTTCTTATTTGCACCACAGAACGAAGGCCATAGAGACAAGTTAAATTAGTTTCCTTATCGTATATAAACATTAAGACGGGTGTAAAGTTCACTAATTATAGGTTTTGTTATTGCTACTTATCTAATGAGGTAGGGTAGGTCTTTTAAAATAAGTAGGTATAGCGTTTGTTTACAATTGTGAAAAGTTTTTAACTGATATTAACACGTCCAGTGCCACTGACTCCCCTCGCGTGTTCACGTAATTCGTAGGTATTCCAGTGCCGGTGACTCCCCTAGCGCGTCCACCATGTAATGTTCCCGGCATCCGGCAATACATTACGAAAATCGTGGTGGCATTGAACGCGTTAAATTGCGCATAAGTATTGCCTACCTGAAATAATATAGGTATCTCATAAAAATATTCTTGAGACTGGAAGTTAAGAGTATCTATATATAGAGTACCAGTGTTTGGTTTTTGTAATATAATATCTACTGCACAGGATCCACACACTGATTTCAAAGCTTTGCAAATTGACAAAGTGTGAGAACCTCATTAAACCCAAAATAAGTCAACAATATAGAATTATCTGCAATTAATACAAGTCTAACACTTTGTGGTGAGGCTAAACGAATCACACTAACAAAGAAAATAAAGGATTACGATAAGCTTACGTTTAGTCAAAACAGACGGATGGACCTTCGAGCAGTGAAATATTTATCTATTGCATGTGACAGGTAGGTAAAGTAAAGGTAATCTTGGAGATAGAGAGAACGGCACGTACCTAAGGATGCTGTACCGTCATAGGTGTCAGTCAGGTGATTTGGATTTGCTATTGTTTGCAAGATCGAGCTGAAAGTGACGTGAGGTTTTTGACAGACCGTCTCTAGGGCCGCCCAGGCAGTTGTGATTTCTGTGGTTTTGGGTATACCGGCCGTGGTGCTGGCTTAGAATTAGCACCACTCCAACTCTTCCCGGGGTCGTAAGAGGCGACTAAGGGATATCCACCGGGGGCGGGCAGCAGCGCCCCCTGCGGAACCATTCTACCACCGAACTGCGATCCCCAACCCGCATCCCCAGCGTGGAGATTATGGGCATTACCCTATATGATGAAAACCGGTAAGGCTCTTATCAGGAGGAGGCCTGCGTCTATCAGTGGACATCCATAGACTCTAGCAGTGCATCTATAGACCTAATCTGGATAGACGACCTCCGTGTCACGGCGGGCGAAGGTCCGCCTGCGACGCAGGTTGCGGGTTCGATTCCCGCCTCGGGACAAATGTTTTTAAGATCTACAGATATTTGTTCAGGGTATTCTGGATGTTTTCTATGTAAATAAAAAACTATCTATGTATTGTATGTATTAAGTATATCAGTTATAGTACCCTTAGCACAAGCTCTGCTTACCTTGGGGCTAGATAATGCTGTTTGAATTGTCCAACATTATTTATTTATTTATTATTTATTTAACGACATAAATAAGCGATATAGCAATAGGTACTCGGTCGTGGTGGTCCGGGAGGTAATAATCGAGCTCTCCAGGTCAGCCCGTGCCGAGCAGTCACCCGATGCAGCTTTCTTCTGTGTAGGTGTTCATAACACCTTCCCTGCGGTCACTAATCCGTCTGCCAAGCGGTATGATCTGGCAAACGGGGGGTGTATCATAACGCCATCAAACAGGGAGGCTGTTTGGCGTAATTGAGCAGTGGCCTTAGATGCCGTGCTGATGATGTCGGTTCAGGTCAACAAAAAAGGTAAAATCTTGCAGGTAAATAAATTCGAATGAATGTAGAGTCCTTTAAGAGACATCTTCGACACTCTTTTGACGTGACAACGTCTTATAATTCGATAGAGCCGGCTGCACGCACGAAAAAACATGACGTCATTAGGCGTTACCTCTGAGGCGTTACTCTGAGGCGTTACTCTGAGGCGTTCCATGTAAGGCTTGAAGTGCAAGCGAGAGCGCTCGACATCCGTCTCTCTCCTACTTGAGTGAGCGATGCGTCTGTGTGGACAGTGTGTTGTTGAATGTTTTGATCGAGTATCAAATGCTACCATTCCATCAGTATTTTCTTAAGACGTTGTCACGTTCAACTATCGTCAGTAAACTGACTTTACAGACAACCAATTTTTCTAAAAACAATAAAAAGAATCATGGAAGAAATAAATAACGTAATAAATATACCCCCAAATAATAGTCCTGGTGATCTCAGGAATATCGTAGTTTAATAAATTTTGTCTATAAAAGTCTCTCTCAGTCCTATTTACCGTCCAACCGCCCACGTCACAATAACACAAGTTCTATTAGCTATTTACATAGTACAAGTCGTCTGCCTACATCTTCATTGAGGACCACTTCTAAAGCATAAGTAGCTCTAAGAACAATAACACCTATGGCTACTGTTCAAAACATGCTTCTACTAAGAAACATCTATATGCTTCTACAAAGAAATTCTTTACATGTCCGTCCATACTTTCCCATGCCCAAATTGGACTAAAAAATAAATGATTAGGAAGCGTCCCCAAGACGCTGGCTGCATTGCCCCGCTGGATGGCAAAGCTGATGCGCTCTGCCAGAGCAGATACTCACCAGCTCTCGGGTCACGCGTCGCGGTATCAGTTGAGCTACCTGATTATTTGCAAAAGACTGCAGTTAGCTCAATTGTTTTAATTGTAAATACTAGTTCTAATTTGTTTCTATTATTATGATGGTATTTTATGTTTGTTAATTTTATGAAGTAATCTTGGTAATACCTATTTATTTTTTTGACACTAATACTTAACGCCTCCCGTGCCGTTGGTAACTAAACGCATTAAGCTATTATATGACTTCGCACAGGTTTTCAGGCTGCCAATTTTATATGAAATTGGCGGCCTGAAAACCCTTTGTATGAAAGTGGACTAAACTGCTGCTCGTATAGCCCCGAATAAGATTCCAGTTCCAAAAAAAACTTTAAAATACCAATATCTAATTAAAAAATAATGGTCCGGAATCACAAGTTTAATAAATAACAGTTGCACTTCGTCCGGCGAAATTTTGGCTCCCTTTTCGTTTATTTCCGTTCCATCCAACGCATAATTTTGTAGCACTTCGTCTATTGATAATATCATCGTAGTCTTGTCCGACAAAACCAACGCAAGTTCACGAATAGCTGGCGAAACCAAGCCAATGTTTGTCTAGAGTTGATGATTTTATTATAGGTGTTGAGGGCCTACATGGGTGGTCTATCACGGCACTTAGCGCGTCACACAAAAACAACCACCGAAATATGGAAACGTCTGAAGATAACAGGTTGGGAGAGGGTGGATATGACTGGAAATATACAAGGTTATTGGTAATTCACAAACACTGCGTGAACTGCAGGTTCTGCCCATCATCACGAACACGTTTTTGAAGACTTCTGGGTGAGGTCTTAATTCTTTAAGCTTGGTATTGATAGTAGGTACCCCCTCCATTCATTTATCGTTCTTTAGTGAGTCTTTTTTTAAACTAAACTTAAAAACGGTTCTGCCCTGAATTAACAGGATGTGGGAGAGGAAGATGGGCCTTTATTGCTTAATTGGGTTCCGGACATAGGAGTTTTTTTCATTTTCAGCAGAGGTGATTTGCAAATATAAAAATAAGTATTAAGACTCGGCGTTTTCATGAACGTGTTCGTGATGATGGGCAGAAACTGCAGTTCACGTAGTGTCAGTGAATAATCAATAACCCTAGCGGCGTTCATCAATAGGTCACCCCCTGACAGGTTCTAAGGCCCGTATTGCTTGCTCAGCCATCGATCAATACTTGAGTAACGATTTTCTTTGGCTTAAGCGTTGCTCAAGCATTGATTGACGAGTGAGAAAGCTTTCATAATACGGGCTTAAGTCTCGTAATTTCATCAGAGTTGGTTTTATTATAATGTTTGATGTTTTTATGAAAAAAAAGTTGCGATAAACTTCAAATTAAATATACCTACCTGCCTACTTACATAGTAGGCGAACGTAGTGTAGGACGCCCTCCAGCCAAGAGGGAGGACGACCTGTGAAAGACTGGAGGCAGATGCTGAATGCAGTAAGCTGAAGACGGGGCGCTATGGCGCTCATTAGGGGAGGCCTATGTCCAGCAGTGGACTAATAATAGGTTGATGATGATGACTTACGTAGTGAGATGATAGGACAAAGGTGAAATAATGAGTTCACTTTAGGGATTGAGCTTTGGGAGCCTGGTGTCACTCTTTGAAGATGCACATAGAGCTTACTCAGAACTTTTAGCGTTTCAAACTTTCGCTCCCACGACTTTTTCTACGGTTCTTTTTCTATTCAACCTCTCTCCCTTTCTGTATCATAAAAGCACTTGGGTGATAACCTATTCCCATCTGATGTATGTTCAAGTCAGCTTGTTTCGTCTTTTTCTATTTCACTAGTTGCTCTACAATGCATAAATAGTATATTTCGTTTATTACGCAAGGAGAGCATCGCGTCAGTAGGTTAATTATTAATTTTTTGCCATTGCCATTCACAATTTGTACGTGAATAAATCATTATTCTAAGACTAGGTGGTAAATTATAATTATAAAACAAATAAATAAATAAAAAATAAAATAAAATCCGTTTATTTCAGGCACAAAGTTAAGGACCCATATTACAAAACATAAAATTAACATACACAAAAAATATAAGACAAAATACACAAGTAATTAATTAAAATTATGGACCGGATTAGGGTGTAGCAACCTATGTAACATGGATTTTATAGATAAGGTATTTTAATAAACAGAAAATTTACTTTCACATCGTACTAAGTCGTTACTTATTTTTTAATTGTAATCATAAAATTTTAGTTGTTAGTTGTGTTAAGTCTAATCAATAATTTCTATATTAATAATTTCGGACCGGTCTACGATAGACTCGAACGAAATGCACATCAAATTGAAGAGCGTAAATTAGTCGATCCGAGTCGACAACTTATAGGCGGAAAATTCGGATTATCGAGTAGTTTCAATATGAAAATGAATAAATTGCTAAAATTGTAATGGCGTTGCCATGTCAATTAAGTATAAACATGTCTATGGTTCGGTCTTGGTTCCGTGGACGGAAGAAATCGCTCCCCAGGGTATATAAATACTCTGATCTGTGGTTCGGTCTAATTTCTTTGAATGAAAACTCTTTGCTCCCCGTGCGAAGCCGAGGCAGGTCGCTAGTACTTCTATAAACCAAAGTTTTGTCGTGAAGAAATTTATCTAAGGTAGGTATCATTAATTAGGTATGCTATGCAACTACTACGCGTCACTAACATAAGAAAACACCAAAACAAAAATTAAAAACACCATATCCATACTATTCCACCTCGCCGCCATGTTTGTTTTCCTAGGTCAGGTACGGTGCGCCTGCGCAGGTACGCGGTATAAGGACTTGTTTCCTACGCAGTAATGAAACAACAGGCATACGTGACCGTGAGTTCCTTTTACACTAAACATACCTACGTGGAAGAATCACTGGAATAAGCATATCAAGGGTTTTTCTGTTACCATGTTGTAGCTTAGAGGTAATCTTCGATAGAAGTGGCAATTTTTGATAGTGGATCACTGATCAAGGTTGCGAAAAATCGCCATACGACATTTTATTACCATTTAGGTAGATCAAATTAAAGTGAAGTGCTTGTTTAAAAAAGAGCCTAAATTCAAACTAAAAAAAAATCGAATACAACAATGGAAAGAATGGTGCTAGCGATCGCGATTTTTTGATTGCTGAGGTTGGTTAATTGGAAGTTTATGCGGGAAGCCTATACCTGATAGTGGGATCACGTAGGCTTAGTAAAAAAATGTGTCGGTTGGTCGGTGGTGATGTTGTTAAGACCATCCAAACATTATAACAAAGCAAATAAAATCTGAAACAGCTGACGCAAATAAAGACAATACGGATATTGCTAAGGCTACTGTATCAGGAGTTGTGATTATGGTAGCTTGTGCACATTGTCACCAGATGGTGCAGATTAGCGTCTTGACCACTTCATCCTCACAGCTTGTACTGACCTGAGGAGTGAGTCCTCTTGACGTTAGACGTGATCGTAACTTCTCCTTTTCTATACTAATACATAATAATAAAGAGGAAAGATTTGATTGTTTGTTTGTATTGAATAGGCTCCGAAACTACTGGACCGATTCGATTCTTTCACCGTTAGGAAGCTTACTTTTCAGGGAGTGACATAGGCTACTTTTTATCCCGGAATTCCTACGGGAACGGGAACTACGCGGGTGAAACCGCGAGGCGATCGTCTAGTTTCATATAATTTGGTTGCGCCTCTATCGTGTTGGCCGGAAACTACGCAAATCCTATACCTACTAAAAGTAGACGTCACGATCACCTCTCCTTACTAACATCAAGTAGACTCACCCTTCAGGTTACTTCTACTTGTTAGTGATATAAATACAAAACCTATGAGAATAGAATACCCTTCTAGCAAGAAAGGAAAAGAATAAAACTGGAAAGAGTACGTTTGTGCAGATTGAAAGTCTTTGGTCAAATTCTTTCGAAAATCCGGAGTCAAGTGACAAAAAATAATTAAAAATAAAACAGAATTGGGGTGACAACAAAATACCCTACCCTATCCATCAAGTCTTTTACAACAATAAAGCATAGCATCTAAAATAAAATTAATAACGTGAATCCTCACAAACTTGAAGATTATGTGTTTATCACGTGACAAAACCAAAAATACGAAACGGTTAGTGCTGAAATTTTGCAAGCATGAAGTTCTAAACCTGAAGGGCATCCAGGCTATTTTTACGAAAAATAACCGCGAATCTGTAGGCAAGTACCGCTTGAACCTAATAATAAAAATTACCCACGATAAACCGCTTATTAAAAATTCACCATCGCTATTCCTAAGTAGGTACTTTCCACTTTAGCGCAGTGAAGGGTCATCGCGATTGTTCCCACACTGCGCTCGCCGCGCTGGCGTGCGCGCACTTCAAAAACAATTAAAGTTATACCGCAAATGCTTTGAGGGGATTTCACGTGTGGACAGTTTGGTTTTAGATTGTGATCGATATAATGAAAGCTATTAATCGAGATGGTCGTTGATAAAAAGAAAAGTTTGGATGGGTCGGATACCTTATTCTCTGGTAGAGCTTTCCGCTTTACATTTTAAGTTATTTTATCTTATCTTGCGCGTACGAAATGGTAGGGTTAGACTTTTTAGAAGCGTTTAATTAACTTGCAATGTATGTAACTATTTTTGTACGGTGAAATCCTCAAACTCACTTTTGAAAAACTCAATTTTGAAGCAGATATCTTCAACCGATTGAGCTGAAATTTTATGTACTCGTTTAGTTTGGATGGCAATGCATGAAAAAATGATTTTTAAAATATTAAAACTTATTTATGGTGGAAGTTTGAAATGAAGATACTATCACATCACATCACACTAATATTATAAATGCGAAAGTTTGGATAGATGGATGGATGGATGGATGTTTGTTACCTCTTCACCCCAAAACTACTGAACGGATCATGCTGAAATTTTGCATACAGTTAAGTCTAACCCTGGAATCAAACATAGGCACCTTTTATCCCATAAATCATGTTTCCATGGAAACAACTTTTTTAAAGATTTGCGGAACAAATACAAATCCCTCGGGAATATTTTTTTATGTGTCCACTCCGGGATCATTTTCCATACAATAGCGTAAGAAATTTCAAAAATGGTTCATCATCGACGGGGAAATCAACAAACATACATAAAAGCAAGGAAACATAGAAAAAAAACATACAGCCATGGACAAACCAACAGGTAGGTACCTAAGTATACAGCTGAACATAGAACCTCCTACTTTTTTTGAAGTCGGTTAAAAGTAATAATAATAATAATAATGCTGGACAATTCACACAGCATTATCTAGCCCCAATGTAAGCAGAGCTTGTGTTATGGGTACTAGATAACTGATATACATAATAATATAGGAGTACATAGATAGATATTTTTTATTATACATAGAAAACGACCAGAACACCCTGAACAAATATTAATAAGTAATATTAAGTAGTAATATTTTTATAAGTAATCTATAGGTACCTAAATACAAAGATTTAAATCTTTGCCCAAATAGCGTTTTGGAAGAATTAAAAAAATCTGCATCTTCTAAGGGTGCTCTACCTAACTATTTTCGGCCCAAACATCGTATAGAGAAATAGGTAGGTACCTATGGATACAAAAGAACTCACAGATAAGTAGAACATATCTCGCTTCATTGATTAAGGAAAGTAAATCAAAATCAACTTGTTATTGCCTCGGTAAGTTAATTATAACATGGATTGGAAGCCCGCGGGCCTAATCCGGGACAAGTGCTCCGGGCTCCCGGGTTCCTGGGAATCTACTAGCTGTAATCCCGGGAACTGTTTAAGTATGTAGACTGTAGTGTAAGAGACCAGTTAAAAAAGTCATTTGAACATGAGACTGATCATCAAAGGTTTGAGATACATTTAGATACATTACACTTATATATTACTAGCTTCTGCCCGCGGCTTCGCACGCGTTGTTTCTATGGAAACGTTTTGAGGTTATTTCTATCCCACGGGAACTGATTTCTGGGATAAAAAGTCGCCTATGTTTTATTCCAGGGTTAGACTTACCAGTATGCAAAATTTCAGCCTGATCCGTTCAGTAGTTTTGGCGTGAAGAGGTAACAAACATCCATCCATCCATCCAAACTTGCGCATTTATAATATTAGTGTGATTAGTGTGATTGGTTACACAATGCTAAATGTATCTCAAACCTTTCAATTGGGATTAGACTATTCTATTTTTAAAAACATTGACCGCTTTGAACATGTGACTGATCATCAAAGGTTTGAGATACACTTAGATACATTACACTTATATGTATACTAGCTTCTGCCCGCGGCTTCGCACGCGTTGTTTCTATGGAAACGTTTTGAGGAATCAAACATAGGTGAATTTTTATCCCATTAATCAGTTCCCATGAGATACAAATAACCTCAAAACGTTTCCATAGAAACAACGCGTGCGAAGCCGCGGGCAGAAGCTACTGAAATATGATCCCTAAAATGTTTCGACTTTGTCAGGACTGCAACCAATTGCGCTACGAGGTCAAACTGACGTATGAGTCAAAACAGTTCGGGACTTCCTTCGGACTTAAGCGCTCTTTCACTGGGTGAGGCTTACGTACTACACTTGCGAGCTTTAAACTGGAATCGCTTCAAGGGTTGTTCAAGACTAATTTTTAAATTTCTTTGCAGTGAACTATGAGTTAAGTTATGTTTTCCCTTACGCAGGATATATTGGCGACGATAAATTTTGATTTAATGCACGATAATGTCCGCTGCCACACCGCAGCAGTGACTAGACAGTACCGACAGACGTCTTCCATGTCGGCATTCCCACACTAGACTGGCCAGCCCTTATTCCTGACTTGAACCCAATCTGGCATATGTGGGACGAGCTAAAACAGTGGATACGAGGGAGAAATTCAGCTCATCCAGCTCCGGCGCTGATAGATGCAACTTCGACCTATTGCAATAATTCCCAAAATTTTGGTAGCCAATTTAATTAATTTTAAATCTTCTTGATATCACTTGAAAGGTAACAAAATTACCTTTCAAATGATATACCACAATCTATAGTTCATTGTACATAAATTGTAATAAAATTGTTTTGATCAACTCGCGATGAAAGCGATTCTAAAGTTACTAAAGGCCTTGTATCCTCTCCACAACTATTCACAAGTCGCTCGTAGCAACGCAAGTGGCTTCGCTCCCCTCTAGAGCAATGAATCCGGGTCACTCAAAGAATCCAAAAAATCTCGGAGAGTAAGAATGCTAGGTTAATGCAATAAATTGTATTTAATAGACAATTTAATACTCCTTAAATGAAAGTATTAAAACTTCTTAGTTATTGTAAAGTTATATCATAAAAAAATCAAATTTGAAAAGGGAACACTGTCGAAGATGGAACTACGAAATTACAGGATTAGTTTTTGCTTTTGTTTGTAATCTGTCATTTATGTTGGTACATAAACCAGGTTGATAGTGCTCAATATTCATTATTCAAGCTGAAATCATGTCGCTTACACTTGAAGAATGCACCAGAATACTTACATTGGTGGAAACCGGCCGGAGTCAGCGCGATACAGCCAGGACTGTCGGTGTGTCGCTGTCAACAGTACAAAGAGTTCTCCGACGTTACGAAGAAACTGGTTCTAACCTACGCAGACCAGGAACGGGCAGAACTAGGTGTACCACAGCACGAGAAGACCGATACTTGGTGAACACCATGCTTCGAAATCGCTTTCTCACAGGAACTGAACTCACAAATCAGTTTCGACGCCTCGGAGGAAGTAACCCAAGTGCATGGACAGTAAGACGTCGGCTTGCTGAATCTAACTTAAAACCCCTTAGACCTGCAAACGGCCCTAAACTGGAGCGTGGCCATCGTATTTCAAGACTAAGATATGCCCAGAACCACGTAAATTGGAGTATTGAAGATTGGTCGAAAGTTATGTTCTCCGACGAATCAAAATTTATGCTCTACAAGCACGATGGAAGACACAGAGTGTATAGAAGACCAGGGGAAAGATTCAAGCAAGCATGCATCGAAGAAAAAGTAGCCTACGGTGGTGGGTCTGTACTTGTGTGGGCCGGAATTTCCTCTGAAAGTCGCACAGAGCTGGTGATCATAGAAAACGGCTCTTTAACTAGCGTAAGATATGTGGAAGAAATCCTCAACGAACACGTTGGTCCATTTATGGTCAATTTGGGTGAGGATGCTATATTTATGCATGACAATGCCCGACCTCATACAGGTAGGATTGTGAATGACTACCTTCAAGAGATGAACATTACTTGTATGGAGTGGCCAGCGCGCAGCCCGGATATCAACCCGATCGAGCATGCTTGGGACAACGAAACCCTCCCCCAATCACGCTTCCTGAGCTCAAAATTGCTCTCACAGAGGAATGGGAGAATATTGCCCAAAATCGTATAAGGAACTTGGTGTACAGCATGCCAAACCGCGTAAACGCAGTAATGGAAGCACGAGGAGGTAATACGAAGTATTGAAATTCAAGAAAATCGTCATAAAGTTCAAAAATTTCATGTTTCCTATTTTTGTTTTAAGGAGAGATCAGCAGTTTTTTTTCTTTATGTAATTTTGTGTAAATAAAATGTATGGTGACTCATATTTTTTTAACTTTCATTTAAGGAGTATTAAATTGTCTATTAAATACAATTTATTGCATTAACCTAGCATTCTTACTTTCCGAGATTTTTTGGATTCTTTGAGTGACCCGGATTCATTGCTCTCGAGTGTATTTTAAAGCACGCAAGTATATAATAACTTAAGAAAAAAACTTAAGAACCCACTAGCTCCCGCACTATCGGTAAAGCCAAGGGTTGCTACAGATTGGAATATTTAGCAGTCGTAATAAGGCATTAATTTGTGGTTACCCTACGGGCAGACACCGCTAATCTTCTATATTAAAAGTTGCAGTGAAACTCCCACCCTTCTGGGATTTTATTGCCCTATTGTTTAAGGGTTGATAAAGAATGGACGGAAATTAATAGGAGTTTGATTAGGTCCCTTTTGTGGAGAAAATACATCTACCTCCCTCAGTCTTATGGATTAAATAGAATGGACTAGAAATTTTTTGATTCGTTACCAATGTTACTCTTTTCGCACTCAAAAATGGGCAGAATTGACCCGTTCCTATTGCTATTTTACACATAATATAGATATTTTTCCGCGGACCGGCTTTATGGTACAGTGCAGTACCTTCTAATGTAAACTATTGGAAATACGCCAGTAAGTATAAGCACTAGTGAAGGGCTAGGACCGTACGGTATTCTCAAGAAGGCCTAGTACCGTACGGTATAGAGAGGATAGGTACGGCTCGTTTCGGGATGTTCCTACAGGCTCGACTATTGAGTGCGCTTTATACGGGTGGTCTGTGTGGGCACAGGCGGTGTTAGCGAGAGATTAATACCTTAATAGGATGGGAATGTTTGGTTTTTAGGATAGATAGGTCCCCCGAAAACGCAACTCAAAAAGCACGTTTGAGGCGTGCTTTTTTTGGGATTTTTTTCAGTTTTCAGAGAAAATTTGTAAAATTCGTCACTTGACACTTGCTTAAATCTAAATTGCGTTTGAGTAGGTAGCTCGAGGATAGTGCAGTGAAAAAAACTGTTAAGTACACTTCGGTTGATAGCGTGGTCGGTTGACACAAGTGCAATAGGTGTAGGTATGTATTGTATCTCTTATTTTATTAAGACTTGCTAAAAACACAGATGTTCGGTACCTACCTGAATTAGACTGGCAGAGTTACTTTCTATCCTGGAAAAACATCTGAGAAGCCGCGAGCAGAAGCTAGGGCCTATTTCAATTTTCAAATTTAAAGACGAACCGAAACCAATGATTCCGTATTTTGGAAAATAAAATAGTTATTGGTCTAAATAACGGTGTAGCGCTGTTTAGCGCTACAAGCTAAAAGTATTAATAATTGTTTAGTTTCTCACCGGCTGTTAGTAACGTCTGTAGTCTACGATCCAACACATCGTGTGAGGGTACATCCAGACAACTCTAGACGGTTCTTCCAAGTGCCACTTAGCGCGCTACCGGACCTCCCTTTAATTATTATGCCACCCCCACAATGTTTTTATTTCAGTGTCTCTAACAAGGTGCTTGTGCTGGGTGTGAACCAGTGTGAACTGGTTTGGTTATGGGAACTTACTAGCTTTCTCATTTTCTAAGGTTGTCTGGAAAGGGATGTTTAAAGGAATAAGACCGCTTATTTGAGAAATTATTTTTGTTTAATAAGTACTAGGCACTTTATTACACGCAATTTTAAGTAACTATACAAATGGTAGATATAATGTCGATGACATTTTCTGGCCTATTAAAAACAATCATCAATTATTAATCTGGTCGAATACACCGTCGTTCCATATCTGGTCAATAATCAATTATTTTTTTGATTTTAACCTCTGATTTTAACGATTTTTTTCTTATTTTCGGTCTTGGTGTTTTGTGCGCCGACTAACACCAAAGTTAGGAGTGAGTAGTGTCGTTTCGCCCCTTATTTCCACCCATTAAGGGTCGGAACGATACTATGAAAAATGTTTAGTGTCGTTTTGCCCCTTGAGGAATATTTTCACAATACATTGCTGGTTTTGCAAAATAAGTTTTCTCACTAATTACACTAATTATTTGACCTGCTCTACTTTTGCATTATCCAAAATAGCTCAGTTGGTCCCTATGCTGGGTAAAGTTACGTAAATGCCAAGCAAGCGTTCCCCAGTTAATACCGTATATAATTCACTTACCTGCTCAAAACACTGTTTTAGTCACTACCACCTAAGGACGGCAAAATACTTTAGTTGCATAATTTTAAAGGCGTGATAACGAAAAAATTCAAACGATATTTTTTATCCCTAATATACTATCCACCCATACAAGGATATGCTGATTTAAAAATCAAACAAACGTCCTAAAAGGCATAAAGGAACAAAGCAGGATTAACCCTATAATAGGCATAACGACCAGCACCCACGTACTCTACCTACTCATAGCTCTAGATATACTTAGTAGAGCTTATGTGCTTTATTACAAACGTCATTCGGTCGATTTTCATCCGTGGTATTAGTTGTTATTGAACCAACCTAATAAGAAAAAACCCCGCGAAGTCAAAAAACCTCCTAATAAATGTTTGCATAGACAATTAAACGGGGGCATAGAGTCAACAAACGTGGGTGGTCTTCTTGACCACTCTATGGACTCGTCGAAAATCACATGACTTCGCGTTTTTGGACGAAACGGTGGTATTTTTTGTGGGAAAGGTTTTGGTGGTCACGTACAAGAGTTGTGTGATTTTTTATTGAATCTGATGAATCTAATATTGACAGGTTTTTATTGCGTTATGTTCTAAATCTAAAGCATTGCATTTATTTTTAGTTAGTTTGACAATGCCCTTAAACAGCAGCATACTTTGCTTTTTTTAGGCCTTTTATAGCAAATCCTTCGTTATTCTGTGTGGATTGACCAGCATTATTTATTTATTTAGGTAAGTACCTATTTATTTATTTTGTGTATTTTGAAGAACGAAAAGAATCATTATCTTGTCTGTCTGCTTTTTCTTTGCCACAATCCCCTAAGGTGTTTCCTTTTTCAAAAGTTTGTGTGTGATTAATGTGATTATTATAACTGGTATTTACAATTGAAACAATTGAGCTAACTGCCGACTGTTGCAAACAGTCTACAGATAGCTCAACTGATCCATATCAACACCAGTCGGAAGCGTCCCCAAGACGCTGGCTGCATTGCCACGCTGTATGGCAATGCTGATACGCTGTGCCAGATATTCACCAGCTCTCGGGTCACGGTTATTATAATAAACCAAGAACTTTGACATCAAGTGTAACATGTGTACCTACAGAAAAAATATATATAAATGCAAATTTGTAGGTAGGTACATAAGAGGTAGTTTTTGTTGAAGATTTTAACTTGAACGGAATGCTCTGCCCTTCAAAACAATTATTACAAGTACCTCTTATTAGTTAACGCTAAATAAACAATCGAAAGATAATAATTATTTCACCCCGCAAACAGATTCGTCACAAGTTCAATTAATTTAATTAAATCCAAATAGTCAAGCGCGTGTCTGACGAGCGCGCCCACTTCTCGCGACACGGATGACCGGTTTCCGAACGAAACTCGCACGCTTTTTATGAAACTCCTTGGTTGTTTCCCGCGCAATATTTCACCCTATGTTCCAATTTTGAAAAATAATTTTGGTTGGGCATAATTTAGGAGGTCCTCTCTATCGCGTCGTGATCGTGTATGAATTATTGTTAGGTACAGCTTTTGCTTTGCATCGTATCAATTCGATAAAATTCGAAAAGAACAGACCGTTCTTACCGAATTTTACCGACAACACAGACTAAATCGGTGCTTATCGATTTTCGTTCGTGCTCGCACTCAACTATAATCACGGGTCTATTAGAGTTACTTAATTAAAAAAATACTATTTCATCTTAATTTTAACAGCTGAGTAGGTATCCTTTGAGTACCCTTTACATATTTGTTGAAATGTCAATTTATTTACGACTGTACTATAATACAGACGTTTACCTCTCATGAACCTAGTAGGTGTCCCTGATAATGTTGCCATCTTCAAAGTTTAAACTACTTATTTCGAGCGCATTATCAAAAGTCATAAAGTTCCCCACACACCTGGCGACTTAAAATCACTCATTACATTACCATCGAGTTCATCCCTTACCTGCCTGCCACCCTCTTCCCACGAGCATCCCTCACATTAAAAAATACTTGTAATAATACAATTATCATGCGCGCGTCAGAGCTTCCGCTGATTTTGAGGGTAGCCTTTTAACCGTTAGTTTTATGCATTACACACGGTAGAAAATGTTTTCGGACCACAGAAGCACAATTAGATACCTAAATATATTTATCTACTGTGACAGAAGGGTGAGACTTTTTCGAGCTATTACGCCTACAACAAAGATAATGCCTTGCCGTGTCTCTTCAATATAAGAAAAATAGGATGAAGGTCGAATAGTACTTAATGTGTCACCACGATAAGAACTTAATTAATGTTAACTAGGTTTTGTCCGAATAGTCACACGCAAATCAGATTGGACCAGGTCTCTAATGACGATTTTTGACAGATTTTCCTTGAAAAATGACAAAAAATCGCAACCTGAAGCATCACTGCAGATACAATTCCATAACTTTGAATAGGAATTTGATAGTGCACAAATGGTCGTCGGTCCGACCGGAGACACCGTGTTCGCCAGACAACTGTCAGTTTGACAGCACGTTTTTAGTGTTGCCAGCATGTAATTTGTCGGGATGTGAGGGTGTTTGATTGATTAAATAAGTGTGCACAATACAGATAGGTGGTTAAGCGCGTAATGATATGGGGTTGTAGAAGATAAGTCGGGAGGTGGCGATAACACACGAACTGCAATTTTGGCGCTTATAAATGCAGCTGTTTCTGGGTTTTAGAAGCTGACGTCTTCGAAAGGGCTTTATTTATTTTACCTTAAATTGTAGTTTGACAAATACTTAAGAATTTGATCGTATTTCTTTATTATATTGGTTTAGATTTTTAAGAAATAGATATACCTACTATACTAGTTGTTATTGTTATATTCTGTTATAATTTAAATTCTAAGATTTAATTTATTTCTTTTTACAGTTTGAAATACAGCAATAAGTATTCTACAAGAGCTAGCCATGCAAACTGTTGTTTATTGGATGAATAACAGATCTCGCTTACTGGGAGTAAGCACTAATAAACAGCAGTTTGAGCTACTTGGTACGAACCTTGTTTATGGTGAAAAAACAGTAACGTTACATCCCAAAATAATATCAGACAGTCGTAGCCCGTAGTGTATGACACCCGCCCTCCGGCCAGTTGGATGACGATCAGCGAAAGACTGATGGCAGATGCTGGAAGCGTCAAGCTGGCACTACGGCACTCATTAGGAGGTGGGGGAGCCTATGTCCAGCAGCGAACTATTATAGAAAGACGATGATGGATGCGGTTTTAGACGTTCTGCTTTATTCATATTCTGGCAACGTCATATTCTATTTTATCGATCAAGACGTCCACTGCAGGACATACATAGGTCTCTCTATGAGCCTGTTCCAAATGAAGTCTTTTTCCTACAAATCCTAAATAACATGAAGTCTTTTGATTTAATTGCAAAGTTATAATTTAAATACTGTACCAGACTACAGAAAATAAGAAATAATTCATTGAAATAGTTTTAAGGGCGACAGGTGAGGGGCGCGTGCCATATTGCACAAAACGCACACTCACTTCCGTTCTCGTAATTGAATATGAATCCATCTGTAATAGTTTTATAACGGGAAAGATAGGGGTTTATGGGTATTATTACGTACCGGTTAGTCTACGTCACATACAAAATAAATATGTTTCAATTATAGAGTAATAAGGTCAAAATTCACAGAATCTCACAAACCTAAGTGTTGCCATCTGATCTTCAGGCAAAATTTCAATGTCGCAAGGAAGAGGTTGGCTTGCAAAATTTTACCAAAAAACAGACACAGCTTGAAAAAAAGCTATAAGGTCAACCGGGGCAAATGCGTCATATTTCTCGATCACTTCAAGTTATCGCCTCATTGTGATCAAATGTATGGCATTATCCACTTTTTGAAACTGTAGTCCAATATTATGGCTATTTCTGCACAAAGTTCAAGCAGCGATATCTTCGCCGGAGCTTTACAGATGTTTCAAATTGGCTATTTATTTTAAATTGGAATTTTAGATGCATTTGCCCCGCTTGGGGTAAATGCGTCTTTATTGAATAAAAACTTAATTGGTAAGCTTTTCGTGATAATAACTAGGTATTACTTTTTGGTTCAAATTTCTTTGCAATAGTATGATAGTTAAACTAGTCAAAAAGAATAATTGACGCATTTAGAGACAATTTAGTAAAAATGGGGCAAATGCGCCTATATTTTGATAGACGCATTAGCCCCTTATGAAATGCAGATGCTGTCAACATTTTACTTGGGTGGCTCGCGCTTACTACCTATACTGTACTAGTAAACAGGTATTGTACCTGTTATAGTTATATAGTTATGTATATAGTTATTAGTGGTGACAGTTGTGAAAAAAAGTAACATAAATCTTTATTAAAATTAAATGAGCCATGAGCCAGTGACTTTCAAAATTACGAGATCAATTTGAATGTAGAAAAGCGATCTACATGAGACAGTTAAATCCTAAAGTACTCACATAAAATATGGCGTATATAAAACAAATCTTTATAGCTTAGTCAAACTACTAGTACTTAGCTTAATCATATTAACAATTACACATCATATCAACAATTACATCAACAACTACATATAACCTGTATATATCTATCTATATAATGAATTGTACTAAGTATATTAGTCTAGATGACTGACCCATAACACAAACTCTACTTAGATTAGGGCTATATGATGCGGTGTGGATTGTCCAGCATTATTAAATTAAATTACGGATTTATCTGATACATTGATATGAGCATTTGATTTTCGTATTAAAATGTGCCGACATAAAAAGGTTGATGATATATGTTTTTGGGGCAAATGCGTCCCATAGACGCAATTGCCCCATAACAGCAGACGCATTTACCCCAAGAAATTAATCCTAACCTTATAAATGGAGACATTATTATTTCTTTAAATAAAGCTATTTCACTAAAAATAACTGTCTGTGTAGGTAGCCCATAGGCTATTCCTTACAATTATTATTGAATAAAATCAGTTAATTGAAGAAAACTAATGATTAACATCGATTTATTAACTCACCTCCCGCAGTCACAAGTTGTTCAGCCACGTGCAATTTTCAAAATGACCAAATACTCGAATATGTGAACTGCAACGCCATCCGCACGAACTACATGTTCAGTATTTAGTTCAAACAAATGTAACTAGATGGCAGAAGTCAACGTATGTTGAACAGTTTTCGAATAAATTCAAAAAGACGCATTTTCCCCATAGACGCATTTAGACTGGTTGACCTTATCTATGTATACCTAGAGACTGTAGTAGTGTACTACAGACACACAGACTGTGGAAGGTTAAGTATTCTACCATCATTTACAATCGTTTCGCTGTGGTTTGACCCGTCGCGACGCAGGTGGGGACATAGTCGAATTATACAAATTGCAACATACAATATTCATGACTAGGGAAGCGCTTCATCGATAAATGCAGTGAGTTTTACTGAACTTTGCCAATTCTTTGCAAAGCTGCTCTTTCAAGATAGTAGTGTCAAAAAGTCAAAAGTCACATTTCTTTTTTTCCTAAAGACCTTACAGGACTCTTGGACAAGTCTGATATTTCCAATAGGTACTTATATAAAACCAATGTTAGAAATTACATTACCTAAAATTGGTAATTGGTACCTAAATTGGTAAAACTAGGAAATAATGAACTGAATGGATGCAATGAAATGGGCACGAGCGTCGAACAAACGAGTAAAGCACATATTAAAATAAAATAGTAGGTCAATAATTTAATATTATGATACGATAGAATTCCCCTTTATCTATCATTTGGTAGTTAGGTAAGGTAAGTTAAAGTGGTACCTAAGTGGCCTAAATATGTAGGAAGCTACATGCCACTTATCTTTTTTTTTCTCTTACATTTTTAACAATTGTGACAAATTTTCAGCTCACAATAGCTTTTGTAGGTAGGTCAGTAGCGGTACATTTTGCATGTATGGATATTTATAAATTTCTACCAATATAAATAAAATCAATCAGTGTGGCAATGCAGCCAGCGTCTTGGGGACGCTTCCGACTGGTGTTGATATGGATCAGTTGAGCTATCTGTAGACTGTTTGCAACAGTCAGCAGTTAGCTCAATTGTTTCAATTGTAAATACTAGTATAATTTTCTTTGTGAATAAAGTAATAAAATTTATAAAATCAATTTATCGATATGTCCAATGCCCATCACTAGGCATCGACAAGTGTGATTAATTCATACGCAGTAATGAGGTCGTGCTTTTTAGCGTGGTCAGTGCCTATACCTACTGAACTTATAGCGACGAGCTTGTTTTAACTAGCCGATACGACCGTACAACTATTTATCATCTATTAAGTCTTTATTATATATTTACTAGCTGCGCCCCGCGGCTTCGCCCCCGTGGAAATTTATGTTTTCAACTTTCTTAATTTTTTGTTTCATAAGAACCTTCTCCTGACAATAACAAACACAACAAAGAAAGAATAAGCGAAATCGGTCCAGCCGTTCACGCGTGATGCCGTGACCAAGGAAAACGGGTTTCATTTCTATATATATAGATATATACGTACTATTATAATATTTTCAACGCGTTTACAACCATTAACAGGAATATTAAAACATTAATTAAATCAATTATCTAGATACAGCCACTTTTTGAAACTCGTTGACGAGTAGAGTTTTAAAATTTAATCCAAAAAAATTAAATAATTTTTTTGGTGTGCCTTTTAATAATTATTTCTGCGTTCTCTACAAGGAATAAAAGTTCCGGGTAGTAGACTGCCGCAATTAGTAAACCATTTTCAAAAATCCAAGTTTAAACAAGCTTCTATTCAATGAACCTACGTTTGAAGCATTTGGCAATAAGATGATTTTTGTTTCAAATATGTACCTATCTAATGTTACCAGATGAAAGATTTTATCAAAACATACGTACAAGTACCTATAATATACAAAGTTGTAATTTTTTTTAGCATAAAATACAACATTTCACAAGATGTCGTGTCGTCCGCGTGTAAGTGCGCCAACCGCGATTGATTCGTGCCCAATTTGTCGCTCTGCGGTCGAGTGCATATTTTATTAGCAGCTCTGCGTAAACTCCAATATTCCAATATTCCGGTAATAGAGGTTTTTACAATTATTCAAATTATACTTTTACTCGATGATAGTCCGATATGGAATTTTTATGTCGTTTTTTTTTTAACCTATAATTTTGTCGGCCTACATGTTATGATTCTGTTCAACGGCCATTTAAGAAACATTTCTTTGAAGTTCAGTATACCTAGTCTCTGTTTGCCTATGAGGGCTAAATAGTAAAAAAAAAACTAGTTATCAACATACAATATTGTTATAAGTAGGTACCTACTTACTTAGTATGTGTGCTGAATCTGATGGCGTAGGTTTAAAAACTTTAGTACTTAGGTACCTTACTACCTATAGGTATAGGCCTACTACAGCTGTATGGTAGGTACCTACGCATTGCAATGCACCAAACTCACATATGTCACACTTTAAATTCTCAATCCTATCAAAAGATCTATGCAGGTAAGGTAGGTACCTACCTAGACAAAATATCTAAACCAATCTAATTCAACTTATCCAAAATACTAACGTAATTACAAATGCAAGTTTAGAAAAATTAACCCACTTACCAAACGAGCATCAAATGAGCATCACCACCACAGAAATCTTAATAACAAGGCACTAGAAATGCTGAGTACCATCCGATCTATCGGGAATGCGTGTCGCCGGCTCGCCCCCTCTACTACCTTACCACTACATACACAGACAATAACTACGGAATTACGGCTACGCCCATCCAAAAATGCAGTGCAAACCAAATTAAGCCTTATGCGTAGTTGCATACGTTCGCTTACTCACACATTAGTGACAAGTTTGCATTTGTTGTCGTTATGACGTCATTTTAATGTAATCTACCCTAGTGCTGGGCACGAAATATCAGGTCACGTACCTATCGTACTGTTATTCTATGACTAGGGCATTGTACTAATAAAATAAAAATATAGTTTGTACTTCAATATTCATTTATTATTAACTAGCGACCCGCCCCGGCTTCGCACGGGTGCAATGCTTATACTAAATATACCTACTGCAGAATTGGTACTCCGGCCGATACCGCAATCGCTATGTCCCTGTCATTTTAAATCTGTAATATCTTCGAAAATATTCATTCAAATTACATGCTGTAAAGGGCAATATTAATCTATATTAAATGCAAAATGTATCTAAGTTACTTAATTGGATAAGGATTAATGCTGTACTGCTTAAAATCGCCTCGTAAATAAGCCATTATTTCTCGTAAAAAGTAAAGGATAAAAAATGGTTATTGTGGGTTATCCCTAAGAGATAGACATATACTATTGTAGACTTTTTTTGTAGACCTTTTTAAGTTGTAAAATACTGTAGTACATTATTCTGATCTATCTCGTAGGGTTCAGCCAGCGTTTGCAATGTAAGGCATCCGGTAGCACTCTCAAAAAGGGGGGTCTTGGGAGGAACGGGGGGGTACATTTTTTTTGGAATCGAAATCATATAACCCCCTCTATACAACCCCCTAAAAATTTTTCATCAGTGTGACTCTGCTTGGCGCCCCCCTGGGCGGCGGTGGTTCCGGGGGGCAAATCTCAAAAAGTCGGAACTTTTCCTAGGTCCCCCGGACACCCCCTACATGATTCTGCAAAAAAAACATACCTCCCCCTCCACCATCAAGGAGAACAATTATGTCAGTCAGTCAGTCAGTGGTAATCGAGCTTTATAGATAGTTAGTTATTATGATAATAAATCATAAATAAACAATTTTTTAATATAACATCGTATTCCTAAAATACTATGTTAAATTATGCAAAGTTGTTTTACAAATATTATCCTTAATATTACCTTGGTTGTGATTTAATCACAACCAAGGTAATATTAAGGATAATATTACCGTGTCACAACACTAGCTCGCGACCGAGTTCTGCGGCCGTACCACGATAGGAAATCGAGCGCGCAACGTTATCGTTCACTGTGCAGTACATTGCTTTTTGTAATGAGGTACCTGCCCGATGTTGACAAAAATAAGAGGCAATGTATAGTTAAACGTGATAATAAGAACGGTCGACTGTGACGTTCGTATTACTTTTAAAGATTCTATAATTTTAAGGAAAAACGGCATTATTTAGAAAAAACAATACTTACCGATGAAAAGTTATTCCTTTATTAATATAATTACAACTTGTGGAAGAATTTCCGCAATGGGAAATGCTGCAACACACCATTTTTACACACGCACGTTTCGAGAGCAACTGAACAGCAACGAACGCACTGGTGGCGTGAGAGTCACCTGAGCGGCGACAAGGTCACGCGCGCTTACGATTTCTAGTGCCTTGTTATTCAGATTTCTGTGATCACCACACTTTCCCACCATGACGTGTCCTCAGGATGTTCCCACCCACACCCACCCACAACGATCGTGGCACGGCCGCCGCACCCGCCACGCAAGCGCCACGCGGCCGCCACGCGTCCGTCTCATTACAATAAAACGAACAAAAACATACGAAGAGATATGAAAACATTCAGTGTTGTTTTACTCTTGAATAAATTGGTTCCGGGCAGGGGTTAAAATGTAATTGAACTCATTATTAACGCATAAGAATATATTGTTGCCCGTCGCGAATTTGTGGTGCTACAATATGTCCGTTGAATGGTTAAAGTAAAGAAAATCCAGTATCTAATATTATAAACTAGTTTCTGCCCGTGGCTTCGCACGCATGGTTTCTATGGAAACGTTTTCTATCCCATGGGAACTGATTTATGGGATAAAATGTAGCATATGTTTTTTGATTCCAGGATTAGAATCACCTGCATGCCAAAACTACTAAACGGATCGGGCTGAAATTTTGCATAAGTACAGGTAAGTATGAATCTGGAATCAAACATAGGCGACTTTTATCCCATAAATCAGTTCCCATGGGATAGAAATAACCTCAAAACATTTCCATCACGGACATAGAAATTAGGGTCTTAATTCCGTGGTTTCCCTAGAAACAACGCGTGCGAAGCCGCGGGCAGAAGCTAGTTGTTTTATAAAGATATAAATAGTTTGATGCCAAAGTAATTCTTGTCTCTCTGTCTGTTACCTTTCGCTACGCCTAAATGGCTGAACGGATCTTAATGAAATTTGGCGGTTAGGTAAATATGTAGATATATCTATATATCGCATTTTTCAAGTAGCCCATGTCCGTCCATGATAATATATAATCAGTGACGGACATAGGCTACTTGAAAAATGCGAGCGAAACCGCGGGCAGCAGCTAGTTCGATGCAAGAAAGCTGAATCCATAAATGTTTCAGTTGAAGGAGTATAATGAGTTACATCTTCAAAATTACTAAAATATCGCACTGAAACTTAATATTTATGTAGTTTCCAGAACTACATAAATACCCATTAAGTTCCAGCGCTTGGAAAATCATCATGAGATATTTATATTATGGACTGAAATATATCTATAATATAAAAATGAATCACAAAATGTGTTGGTAAGCGCATAACTCAACAACGCCTGGACCGATTTCGCTAATTCTTTCGTTGTTGTGTTTGTTATTGTCAGGAGAAGGTTCTTATGAAAGAAAAAATTAAGAAAGTTGGAAACATAAATTTCCACGGGGGCGAAGCCGCGGGGCGCAGCTAGTTTGAAGAAAAAAATACTAAGAACTCAATAGTTCTTTCGCGGAAGGATAAAGGTTGTGTAGTGTCATATCAACCTATGCAGCGTCTATGTCATTATTTAATTTTAAACTCCATCTTCAAGCGCTATCTTTTCAATCTGGTCAAACCACTTTTAAGACTTCAAAAAAGAAGGAGGTTCTCAATTCGTCTGTATGTTTTTTAATGACATTAAGAATAACGACTTTAAAAAAAAAAATAACTTTTGGGGAAAATAGGGAAAATCAAGAAAATACATTTCAATGATTGATTATACATTTATTAATTCGTCATAATATTCCAATTGGATAATGAATTATAAATTAAAAACAGTGTTTGATATACATATATTTAACTCGCAACATACTGATATTATATGAGTATTTTTATCTAAGCACCTTTAAGTGGAACTTCAGAAGGGAGTTAAAGTTCGTTCTGTATTATTTCTTATACAGGGTGCCACGAAAAGGATGGACTAAGCCGAAAGGGGGTTATTCTGGACATCGAGGGGTCAACGTTTGTTTGACGATGTTTTTAATTTCAATTATTTTTTTCCATGAATATATCAAGAAAAAACATATCGATGGAAACAACCCAACTATTTAAAAAAAATAAGAGGTGTTTTTTCTTCATATTCGTATTATTATACGTGTATTCTGAAATTTCAAAGGATTTACATAATTTTTTTGTTATAAGTATTTAATGACACTGGTTTTGGTGAAAAAAAAAACATTTGTTAAATATTTTGTAATATCGAATAATGCAAGAGTACGTGTAAAAGAACACGAAAAGGAAGAAAAGAATAATTATGTTTTGCAAAAAAAGCAAGTATTTTAAATAAAAAAATAAAAAACGTAATTCACAAGTTGATCCCTTCGGGGTCCAGAATGATCCCCTTTCTGCTTAGTACAGCCTTTCCGTGGCGCCCTGTATTGTAAGGGATGTTTTTCCACAAAACAATCGGACGTTCTTTATAACATTTTGATCGACACTAGTAAAAGTTGACTCATGAAACTGTTAAGAATCCGATTATCTTTTAAGCCGAATACTGACCGGCGTTACAGGTTGTAATGTAACGTGTAACACAGCGAACGTTCGTGCTGTCAGTACGGGGAGAGAAGGCTCGCAACGAGCAACGAGACGGATTTTAGCACACGACGTAACGTATCATGCTCGCTGCGAATGGTAAGGTCGATTTACACCAAACGAGCGAATGCTCAATCTATCCCCACTACGTCAAATTCTTTTAGTGTAAACAGGCGTAGAGCATTATTTCGTTGTTCTTAGTGCGTTCGCAAAGATTCTATAGAATATTCTAAGAATGCTCGCTCGCTCGATGTAAACGGCGCAAGAGCGCTTGAACAGTTGCTTGGAGCATTCTAGCGTGTTCGGACGCGCTCGCGCCACTGAGCGGTCTAGACAAAGCGTTCTTGTGTTCTAGCGATTGTTCTAGCTCTGGGTCTGTGTTCGTTTGATGTAAATGGAAACGTCTAGCTTTCGTTTACACTAAAAGATTACGAAAGAATGCTCTTGTTCAAGCTGTAGCTCTATGTTCGTTTGTAAATCGACCTGTACACCATTGCGCCTCGTAACACCCGTCGGTAGGCTTTATAGAAGACCACCCCTAGTTTTAAGTAAGAAATGTGTTTACTTATTATCAAGGTTGTTATTTTGTGACACAGAATAAATACTTTTTACTACTTTACTTACATGTGTACGATCAAATTAATTATTATCCGTTAAAAATTGACTGTCGTAGCCATCGATGTGAGTAAAATTCGGGAGATTGGACACTGGCTTCTTGAAAGTGGAACGCTCAAATTGAGTCTAATTAGGTCCACCCACCTCAGTCACAGTCTGACCGGCGTTGCCGGCGTACGTGTTTCGCGTGTATTGTTGTCTCGATCGCACTTCGGTCTAGATACGTCTTTCCATTATTGTTGTTCATATAGGTATATTGCAATAGATTGGAAATAGCGTGTCTTTGTATTTAGTTGTAGGTAACACAACACAGGCCATTTGTTGAGATAGCGCTGGGAGAACGTACCATATCTACAGAATTTTACTTATATCAAAGGTCGTAGCAAGCTTCTTAGGGCCGATTTCAATTCTATAGTAGTTAAAGAAAACAACACACAGAAAAACGGATTGCAACTCACACACAACACAATCAGTATGTGCAGGCTTACAGATTCTGAAATCGGTCTTAAAAGTGACTTTTCTACTAACTAAAGGTCTGTTCGGATTTACGCGGTATTGGCTACCCAGAGCGGCACCGGTAAATTTCGTTCGGATTTCGCTTCGGTTAGTGCGGTATCCCGCCGGATATTTTAGTGAACAGCGAGTGCCTTTTCTTCCGTCACGGTTGCCGTACCAGGCGGTAAAGTGTATGGGCCTGTTCGATAGCTTTCACACGTACCGGCATAATTCGTATACCCTTCGCCGCCAGGTACCCGGCACCGGCTACCCGGTAACCGGGACGTATGAAAAGGCACAAAGATCCCGCATATCCTAGGCTTTCGCTACCGCTCTGGGTAGCGAATACAGCGTAGATCTGCACCGACCTTTAAGGCACGGGCGAAACGATTATTTTGATTCAATTCCTCTTTGCCTTTATTATACTTTTCAAACTACCATGGCTATTAACACTAAAATCACATATTACGGGATAATTTACCATGATTGGTGTTGATTAAAGCTTTCCTATATTCAGCACAATTGCAGGCACTATGATCTCGAAATAACTCTCCGCTATAAACAGGGTTATTGGTAATTGACTGACACTGCGTGAACTGCAGGTCCTGTCCATCATCACGATCCGTTCGGGAAAACGCGAGGAGGAAACTTGGTTTTGGTAGTAGGTACGGCGAGTACCTATCTGACCAAATGACCTATCCTAATATCCATTCAATAATTGTTCATAAGAGGGGCTTTATTTGAAACTAAATATAAAAAGGACTCTACCCTGAATTAACAGTTGGTGTGGTAATAACATAACATGTATAACATGGATGCCATCTTAGAAATAGGACCTAGTCCTACTTGCTTACTGTTATTTCATTAATCTTCTCCAGGCAGTTTTCTGTTGTGTGTCAATAAATAAATTATGAAATAACTGAAGTTACTGGAAAGTTTTCATAGGCAGATATTGCGCATGTAAACTATGCCGAAATAAACGAAAGTTCAAAGCAACACCATTTATGGTATAAGTGATTTTACTGTACCATTTTATTATAAATTCTCTAAAACCTAATTTATTGCTACCCATTACAGTGTTACATAAACTATTATTTGGCTACGTAGGATATCAAATAATTTGCTTATTTCAATCGTAGTTATTTAGTTACTAAGCAAGTTTACAGCATTTATTTATGGGCGGAAAAGTTACAATTATTTAAGGCACCTTTATTCTTAAATTTATGTAGTAGAATTATAGTAAAAAGTTTTTAGAAATGGCAAACATTTTCTGTAAAGGAACGTCGTTAAAGAAGCTTTCGGTAAATTTAACAAACACTTATAAAACCTTGTTTTTGAATAAAATAATGTTATTAACTACATCATTTTTGCAAGATTATAAGAGTTCTATGTTCGTCGATTGACTATGGAAAAGAAATTATTAGATTGCTTTGTTATTATATACTTACATTCGTAAAATCACTAACAAAGTATATAAGTTCTAAATGATTATTAATTTAGTTATAACACACTTCACTCATTTAGTAATTCAAAAACGTCTAGCTAAACTATTCCTAGGCCCAATAAGTACAATTTTGATCAAATCCGAAAAGTCGAATTTTCAAACAGATTTCTACTTCTAGGCAAACATAAAAAATTAATCATAATTTCAATTTGGTATGTAACTTATATAATAAAGTACAATAAATTAGTAAGTTCAGTCTATGCTAAATATAATGTCGGTGGTGAATGTGATGATTATATAAAATGAATTTAGTTAAGATATGAAACGATTTCTTTTTGTTTTTTATAATATACTTACCACATAATATTATAAATTTTTTTATGTCGAATACCTGCCATCAATGATAACGACAAAAATATATAGATAATGATTCAACTATACACGGTCTTACTATGTATCTCTTATTATTTTATATAACAATATATTGAAAAGACATTAAACATAACATTATATTGAACACGCAGTCAAATAAAATAAAAAGAAAAGAAAATGAACACTGAATTCACAATTATTTAAAACCTATGATATTGATTAGTTATATTACTATTAGAATGTTCATATGTTAACACGCAACACCTTAGAGTCTACCTACAACTAGCACTCTATTTTATTATATATAAAATCAAATTCAAAAATAATTCTCTGATAATTCAATTAATCGTGATAATGATAGTAAAATCAAAAAAGTATTTAAGTAATATAACAATTAAATGACACATCCATTATCTACTAATAATAATATTGTCATAATTCGTATACCTACACACTGGTGCAAATAGTCGAACACTTTTTGAATAAACAGTGATTCAACAAAGCTATATTAAAGGTGATAAAATCAGAATGGATGAAAATTTAAACCTCAATGAAACAAATAATGCTTGTTTACATAAAATAAATCTGTATAATTTGTTATTTTAAAGCAAAAAGCATAATTTGCTTTAAATTTTGGGTCAACGTGTATTTAAAAAATAAAGACCATTATAGTAATTTGGTTAGGTCACAAAGTTGGACAAAAGTGTAGCCTAAAAAATAAACACAATATACAATGAAATTCGACATATTTCGAGCATATACATACATTATTTGGTATATAACATCTTACAAGCAATGTGAGCAAATATGAATCTAGCACCGGGACAATTTTTTTATACTACCTATACAGGGTGCCACGGAAAGGGTGTACTAATCCGGAAGGGGATGATTCTGGACTGGACCCCGGGGGGATCAACTTGTGAATCATGTCTTTTTGAATTTCTAATATCGTTTTTTAAAAATTAAGTTTATTTTTCTTCCTGTTCGTGTTCTTTTACACGCACTCTTGCATTATTTAACATACACTATTATTATAAATGCGAAAGTTTGGATGGATGGATGGATAGATGGATGGATGGATGTTTGTTACCTCTTCACGCCAAAATTACGGAACGGATCGGGCTGAAATTTTGCATACAGGTAAGTCTAACCCTGGAATCAAACATAGGCGACTTTTTATCCCATGAATCAGTACAGTTCCCATGGGATAGAAATAACCTCAAAACGTTACCATAGAAACAACGCGTGCGAAGCCGCGGGCAGAAGCTAGTTACAAAATATTTCTCAAATATTTTGTTTTATTTTTCAGCAAAACTAGTGTTTGGTCATGAAATTATCACAAAAACTGATGCAAATCCTTTGAAATTTAATAATAATGTAAGAAAAGAACACGAATATATAGCAAAAACGACTAAATTTATTTTTCAAAAATATAATACCTATATAATATCGAAATTCAATAAATTGTAGAACACCCTCGATGGCCAGCATCACCCCCTTTCAGCTTAGTACACCCTTTCCGTGGCACCCTGTACAGGTAGATCAGTCAGAAAAGTAGCCTAAGATTGATAAAAAAATCACAATTTTCAAAAAAATCGAAAGCAAGGAAAATGTTACTGTTAGGAATTACTTATGGACGGGGCGTATTAAACAATACAGTTTCATATATGAATCATTTACAAGTTGAGCTTGGTTCAGTTTAAAATATCAGTGAGTCAAATTGTCTAAGCAGTAATTGTAAAAACAACACTTAAGCCTTATCATAAGAGGTTTTCGATACAGGTAAGTAATTAATTATTACATTAATTCTTTAGTAATAGGGTTCCAATAATTCGGAGATTCGACGTCAAAAAGCGCGGACAACAAGTAGCGTCGAAGCAAAACTACACCGAAAAGTACCATTTCCTAAAACAAATCAAAATTTAAGCATTACAGAGTTTAAACGTTACTAACAATGGATTAGTCACATCACAACAAGCTTAAAGGTACAGTACGCGGCACATAACATAGCACGTAAAGAGAGTGAGCACGATTGTTGACATTGGAAGTGAGTTTAGTACTCTTTTCTCTTGTCGAGCTGCATTAAAACTGCGATAAGCATTGAATAAGATTAATTTGAGAACCACAATAATACTTAGAATGTCGGTAATTTACATGTTAGTCTAAAATTTTGAGTCCGTGCTTCAGAGTTCAAGAGATCCAAATAATCACTTTTTTAAAACCTTATAGATAAGAGACCAGAGTAAATCTGCGACAAGAGGCCAGACGAGGTGTCTGTAGAGCGTTCGCTACAAGTCAGTTACTGGTCCGAATACAACCGTGGAGTTGTTGGAAGAATTGAGGCTGGCGCAGCGGATTCGCGCGTTCGGCTCGTGTTCGGGCTCGCTCGGCAGAGAATCGGGCCCGTTCGTGTGACCGTTGACGTTGCTGTACTTCGCGCAACGCAGCTGGGTCACGAGTCTTTCGAGTCTGGATCACGAGGTTCGGTTAGTGACACGATTTTTTTGCTGTCGGCTTTTGTTGATCAACTTACTGATGGTTTTATAATGATCTCTACGCTATGCCAGTTACGTAAGTAGATCTTTGACAATTATTATTCATGTTATCCCATTTTGTTACAGATGGATCTATAGAAAATAGCATCTAAAAATTATGTCCATGAATTAGAATACATGAATCATGAATCTATTACGTAGTCCGTACAGATTTTCTAAGTTACAATGATGTGAAAATGGATGGTTACAATCTTATTAATACAAGCAAAACCCATTTAAACCTGCAGTACTTACTACTCATTCGAACTCTCCCCATTATCTCTGAAAATTCCCAAGAAATTGATAAAATTATAGGTCTTTTTATTTGATCAACAAAACCCGACGCACAGCCGAGTGCGAAATATACTAAAATGCTACAAGCACGCGATTAATAAAGAAAAAAAAATTACTCTACTCTCTACCCAAAATTGTGCCTTTCTCTAGATGCCCTTACAATTGACGTGCACTGTAAAGCCTGACCAACTGTACATTCGTGCTACGCGGTTTTGAACTTCATTCAGTTGAGATAAGAATAAGTTTCGTGCTGAGCATATTGTGGTAATACTACAAAAATATAGCGAAAGACTAACACAAAAACACAAGACTCAAAGCAAAATTGCTACCTTCACATAAACCAACACATAAGTGTAGACCCACAATTAAGAATTAAAATAGAGAAAAAGTTATAACCCTTCACCACAATAATCAATTATGTTTAAATTCTAAACACAGATAACGTTAAAGCAAGTAAGATGTGGTAAGACACAAAACCCCCTTAGATGCGATTTCACCAAAATACTGCAAGAACTATCTTAGTTTGACGAATTCATTATAGATGTAAGCGGGTTAACAACGAACCTTATATGTGTTGGAAGACGAGATGTCCCTCGTTAAGGGATGAAACGTTGGTGTTCTTCCAACACAAACCTTATTTGTGTTGGAAGACGAGATGTCCCTCGTTAAGGGATGAAACGTTGGTGTTCTTCCAACACAAATCTTATTTGTGTTGGAAGACGAGATGTCCCTATTTGATCCCGTCTTCCAACACAAACCTTTTTTGTGTTGGAAGACGAGATGTCCCTCGTTAAGGGATGAAACGTTGGTGTTCTTCCAACACAAACCTTATTTGTGTTGAAAGACGAGATGTCCCTCGTTCAGGGATGAAACGTTGGTGTTCTTCCAACACAAACCTTATTTGTGTTGGAAGACGAGATGTCCCTCGTTAAGGGGTGAAACGTTGGTGTTCTTCCAACACAAACCTTATTTGTGTTGGAAGACGAGATGTCCCTCGGTAAGGAATGAAACGTTGGTGTTCTTCCAACACAAATAAGGTTCGTAATTAACCCGCTTACATCCGTAATGAATACTGTAAGAACTTTAACCGCAAGCAACTCTTGCTTTTCTTTAAACGGTGCTTTTTCACGCGTTTCTGTTAACGTTTGTGACAAGGCTACAGTGAGATTTTGATGGAACCGGAACACAATATAACCTAAACCGTATTAAACTATAAATAAAGCTATCTACTATTAACTATTCAAAGGTATCTTTCGCATTTATTTACCATGCCCTGACTAAGACAGCGCGTAAAGCCTGATTCTGATTCTTTGATTTTATACATACAACCTTCAGCAGTAATAGGGTAGGTAGTACTGACCTTTTAAAATAGACCTGTCAAATTGGGAAGAGCTTTTAAAATAGACCTGTCAAATTTGGAAGAGGAATCGGAGACCCCGATCGGTGGCGCAAAACATTAGCGGAAGGAGTTATTGCTCATGACGTAGCATGGTTCCAAAAGCTAAATGAAAAGCGAGCACTGAGGCACCAACGGGCTGCAGCGGCGGTCGCAGACCCACCACTATCCACCGGGGTTCACGGATGCCAATACTGCGGCCGCATCTGCCGGTCCCGTATAGGCCTTACAAGTCATCTACGTAAGTGCCGAAAAACGAACACTACATAAACCCTCCTTCGTGGATGTAAAGGCCATTGATGATGATGATGAGTACTGACCGGTGTGAAGGGGTGTAATGTAATACCATTCGCAGCGAGCATAAAACGTTACGTCGTGTGCTAAAATTATGATTATGTCCCGTCTGGACTGTGCCATCCAAAATAAGTGGATGATGATAATGATGATAACTCCATTTAAAATTTAATTTAAGTTAGTAAGTAGGTAATTATGTTATGTTATTTATTATGTAATTGTAATGTAATCATGAAATAATTATTGTTTTGTATATCTAATTTAATCATTATTTTTGTTTAAGGTAAGATTTTATGTAATTTGATTTTAATGTTTTAGCTATGGATTGTATTACCTATCTGAAATATATGAGTAAATAAATAAATAAAGTCCGTCTCGTTGCTCGTTGCAAGCCTTCTCTCCCCTGACTGCACGAACGCTCGCTGTGTTACACGTTACATTACAACCTGTAACCTTAGCCTGTAACGCCGGTCAGTATCCACCCTATTAGTGCTGAAGGTTCAATGTATGTATAGAATTAAATAATCAGAATCAAGTACGTTTATTTTTCTGTTTACAAAATTGGCATTTAGATAGTGAAATTTTGAACCAAATATTTATCAAATAGAAATTTAAGTGTTTATTGATTTTCTTTCTTCACTTTTAACAAGAAACCACACGCCGAAAGAAAAAGATTCAAATTCAGATTCCTTTATTTGTCATACATCATACAAATAAAAATATGTACAAATTATTGTTGCTGAAATTAAAACATGTGGCTATGACTCGTCCAAAGTACACTAAATACACACAAGAAATACCCATGAATAGATAAGTTGATCACGCGAGAAAAAAACGGAATTTTACTATTTTCTATGTTCTGCAAGTAATTTAGATAACAGATAAGAAGTTTTGGGCACATTGTAAGTATGTGTTTTGGATGAGTTGACCACTAAACATTTTGGATTGACTAACTCATCCAAACTGGATGAAATTAAGTGGATGAGATTATCACCTGCTCGACATTGGCTATGATCCCACGCCAAAACAATCTATGATCAATTGTCATTTTAGATTATATAGAGATTTATTAGTAACTAGACGATCGCCTCGCGGTTTCACCCGCGTAGTTCCCGTTCCCGTGGGAATTCTGGGATAAAATAGAGCCTATGTCACTCCCTGAAATGTAAGCTTCCTAACGGTGAAAGCATTTTTCAAATCGGTCCAGTAGTTCCGGAGCCTATTCAATAAAAAACAAACAAACAATCAAATCTTTCCTCTTTATAATATTAGTATAGAAATCAACATTATTTCGATACGACTCCAAAACAACAATTGATTATCCATTTTTTTAGTAAAGATTTATTTTAGTAAGGCTTATAATGTGCGAAAATCTTCTTATCTGCTAACTAAATGACTTGTAGGACCTAGAAAATAGTAAAAACGCGTTATTTTTCACACGTGACCCACCACCTTAAACTAAAAATAATAGTCGGTTACTGCATCTATCTACATTTTCTACGTAAACTCACTTGTGAACATTTTCCTCCGCGACCTGTTTGGCCCTGCGCGCCTCCGCGAGGTCTTTGCGCAACCGGATCCGTTCCGTCTCCGGGTCTTCGAGTATACCGTTCGTTATTTTGTCGTTCGTTTCCAGTCTGCTGAAGGTTGAAGATGGTAAATGATAAAACTTTTAAATCCGTCATGGTTATTAACACTAAAATCATTTACAACGGGATATTTACCATGATTTGAGTTTATGAGGGTAGATCGATATATCTGCCAATAACAACTCACCCGCAGTGCCGTCAGTTATTCCGTGATCATGGCGCATGTAACTGTGCCGAAATATTGAAAAACTTAAAACTCAAATCATGGTAAATATCCCGTTGTAAATTATTTTAATGGTAAATGATATAAAACTGTACCTTCTTTATAACTTTTAAAACTATCATGATTATTAACACTGTAAACTTACATACAGGATGTTTGGTAAGGACTTATATCAGTCGCAAGCGCAATATCAAACACCCTGCATGTCAGCCCATCCATTTATGTTATTTAGAGCAAGAAAAATACACATTCAGTAAAAGTTTCAACTGTCTAGCTCTCACGGTTGGGTTCATGAGATAGCGCCCTCTGACAGACGCACGGATAGAGGGACAGACAGCGGAGGCTTAGTCATAGGGTTTCGTTTGCTCCTTGGGGTACGAAACCCTAACAACAACACATACCCAGTGGCATGCCGTAGCGCGAGCATCTCGTCCTCCAGCTTATTCATGCGATCCACCATCCGCCGCTTGTCAGCTTCCGAAGCACGTAGAGAGCTCTGCAGACAATAAATAATAAAATAAATAAATAAATAATGCTGGACTGGACAATCTTACTCAGCATCATCTATCATGCTGAGACAGGGACCTTTTTGGCCCCTTATGTAATTTTTATTTCTTTTATTATTTGTGTGTGTGTATGTTTGGGCCAAATATATGGATTTTCTTTCTTCTTTCATCTAGCCCCAAAGTAGGCAGAGCTTGTGTTATGATTATGAGTACTAAATAAATAACCGATATACTCAATGAATACATTGAATAGATAGATATTTTTAACATAGGTAGGTACATAGAAAACACCTAGACCACGCGGAAAAAAAAAATCTGCAGATCGTACAAACATTCGTCCCGAGGAGGGAATCGAGCCCGCTACCACCTGCGTCGCAGGCGGACCTTCGCCCGCTGCGCCACAGAGGTCGTCCAAAATGCAAAAATTTTTACGATACAAAATTTAATCAAAGCTTGCAAGATTTTTTTTGGAAAATCTACTTTAACCCTTGACAAAAAAAATATAGGGCTACCTAGGGATCATGCTTACATAAAAAAAAACATACACGCAGCCGAACAAAACACCTACCTACCATTATTAGTTTGACATGTGCATGTCTGTCTTTCTGTGGCGTGTCGTCGCCTCCAAAATAATGAACCGATTACGTATTTAGTACGAAAAGTTTATTGAGAGTGTTCTTAGCTATGTTTGAATTTCTTATGTTATGTTATGATGGTTCAAAGTTGACCCGCGTTGAGGACTTGTACGCAATCATCCGCAACAGAACAGCATCCCTGATGCGCCGGGTCAGGGGCGGTACTAGTAGCCATCTGAAACTTATAGCTGGAAGGCTGGACACGGACTGCCTTTTCATGAAGCATTGAAAAAAAGTACCATGCTCTTATGAAGATTGTGTGTTCCATTAATTTAAGATGATTTTATTTAACTACGAGCTTCTACTAGCAATAAGTAGCCTATTATCTAAGTTAGGCTTAGCTCGAAATTTACGCCAAATTTCATCTTGATCTGTTCATAGTTTTGGAGATCCTAGGTAACAAAAATTCAGATTTCACAAACTTTCAGCTATATAATATTAGTAAGATTAACCTACCCTAGGTCCGTGGGGTACCGAGGCTCTTCGGGTTTTCAAAAAACTATCTGAGCGTCTGGTCGAAGCGACGCGTGACCCTAGAGCTGGTGAATATCTGGCACAGCGTATCAGCATTGCCATACAGCGTGGCAATGCAGCCAGCGTCTTGGGGACGCTTCCGACTGGTGTTGATATGGATCAGTTGAGCTATCTGTAGACTGTTGCAACAGTCGACAGTTAGCTCAATTGTTTCAATTGTAAATACTAGTATAATTTTCTTTGTGAATAAATTTACTTTGTGTAAGATTAATCTATAGCTGAAATATGTATCTGTGTATCTCAGCTGAAATAAACGTATTGAATTGAATTGAAAATATATTCTTCGTCGAGCCATAAACATTTACTAGTTAATTTGATAGATGGTCTGCGTTCTAGATCATAAATCACGTAAATCGAATAGAATACCAAACTGCTCCGAGAATATTTGAAAAACTGAACTTGTGCAGAGTAGCATGGAATAAAACCAGTACATGAAGTGTACAGGTTTTATTCTCATGTTGTGTGTGTCGCGTACGCTTAGCGAGGAATACTTGCGCAGTCAGCGCAGCGTGTCCGAGAATACATTAGCGATACGTGACCGGGGCGGGCCGGGTGATATATAGCGAGGGCTACGATGAAACTAAAGCTTTATATTTTTACTTGAGAACTCTTAATAATCTTATACCGACACAGTGCCTGTAATTTGAGGTAGTTTTTTGCGGTTTACTGCGACTGGCGCAGCCTTCTGGTTTTATTTACATGTTGTGTAGCGCACGTTTAGCGCGGAATACTCGAGCGGTCAGCACAGCGTGTCAGCGAATACATTAGCGATACGTGGCCGGGGCGGGCCGGGTGAAAATACAGAGGGCTACAGTGAAACAAGCGCCTTATATTTTTAACCGACTTCAAAGAAAAGAGTAGGTTATATTATTGGCAGTATGTATGTTTTAATTTTCACCAATTTATCCGACTTTTGCGATGGAAAACATTGTAAATATTAAAGGAATAGCTGACCCGGCGAACTTCGTACCGTCAATAAAAGTTGTCTGACTTTCTATTTTCTCACTTTTTAAACCTTCGAAGGACTTCTACAAATATTTAATAATACTAATTAGCCAAATCGGTCCAGTCCAGCCGTTCTCGAGTTTTTGTGAGATTGGCAAACGTCAATTCATTTTTATATAGGTAAGATAGATTTATTTCGCCTGGCGCAGCCTTCTGATTTTATTCCCTTGTTCTATAGCGCACGCTTAGCGCGGAATACTCGCATGGTTAGCACAGAGCGTGTCCGGTCGATAATATGAACTACCGTCGAAAGATCTAAGTACATTTTCCATCAAATCCCTATAGGTTTCGAAGACACGAAAGTTGGCAATGACAAGCGACACTAAGTTTCCCGGTAGCGCTCCATAGGGTAGGGCGCCCATGGATCCCATATCACTTGGCGCTTATGTTATTCTATACTTGCTAAATGACACTGAACAAGTGGATATCTTGGTAATGAAAATGCGTACATCTTATCTACATAGTTGCTGATGTGCTTGTTGGAAACCCGGATACTTTCTTCAAGTCCTAAATATCTAACCTACTGTAGGTACGAACCAATCGGTTTATCAAATTACTGAATTAAAATAATCATTCCAAATTAGCTGTATCGGCTTCGACCGCGGAGAATCCGCGATTTTTTATTATTAAACATATTTTGCACATAGAAAATTAGAAAAACAAAATACAACAATTTCAACTATTAATTACACTTTTAAAATAGGTAATAATTATAATATACTAGCTGACCTGGCGAACTTCGTCCCGCTCTCAACTTTTAAACCTTTCTTGAACTTACACAAACATTTCAAGACCAAAATTAGCGAAATCGGTCCAGCCGTTCTCGAGTTTTAGCGAGACTACTAGTATAGTATTATAATATCTGTGGCGAGACTAACGAACAGCAATTGATTTTTATATATAAGAAGATAAGATTTGCATTAAAATAATATTGCGGCTATAAATTAAGATGTAAGCTATCCTATCTTTCAAGTTGGATCAAACTGCACACGGTGTGCAAATTTAATTTAAAATCGGATAAGTAGTTTAGGAGTCCATCGCGGACAAACAACGTGATACGTGATTTATATATATTAAGAAGATTAAATATGTTTATTTAAATGATTTCATTTATTCAATAGTAGACGAGCAGCTGGTGAGCCTACAGCTGATGAGTCTATAACACGTTAATGGTCGTTGCGTCACTTTTTTTGAGTCTGTTTCATGGAAATACATTTTTGCGCGGAATCAAAATTATTACTATGTTACCCGCTATAACATCAGCTATCTGCCAGTGAAAATCCCGTCAAAATCGGCCCAGCCCTTTCTGAATTAGCCTAAACAAACAGACAGACAATTTTGTTTTATCAATCCTCTTGTTATATTAACCGTGTATACATATCAGCTCGTGCATCAGTAAATTGTAAATTTGCGTTTAGTAAAAAGCTGTTATTTTAACACTAGTTTTTGCCCGCGGCTTCGCACGCATTTTTTCTATGGAAACGTTTAATGGTGATTTCTATCCCACGGGAACTGATTTATGGGATAAAAGTAGCCTATGTTTGATTCCAGGATTAGAATTATCTGTATACAAAATTTCAGCCCGATCCGTTCAGTAGTTTTGGCGTGAAGAGGTAACAAAGATCCATCCAAACTTTCGCATTTATAATATTAGTGTGATGTGATTAAAACAGACACTTTATTTATTTGAATAGATTAAAAAAGTTTATCTAATACTGGCAACAATAACTCCGCAAATTCATTAAGTGCCTGACCAGTGATCGAGACCTGTGGAAAGTCAAAGCCACTGAGGATTTAAAACGGTTCCTGTATGAGATCTGGTAAAGCGAGGGATGATCTTACGCTGGCTAGGGCTGTCGATGAGGTTTTTTGATGGTGGTCTAAGCAAAAAGTGGTTATCATTTAAAGGTTTTGGGTCTCTAAGGATTGGAAATGTATGTAGTACACAAATGACGAAACATTTGAACGGTGTACAAATATTTTTTTCTGGTCTGAATTTTCGTTCCTTTTTCTATTTTTTTGAGATCATGGCGCATGGCGGGCGAAGGTCCGCTTGCGACGCAAGAGTTTGCGGGTTCGGTCCCCACCTCGGGACAAATGTTAGTACGATCTGCAGATATTTGTTCAGGGTGTTTTGGGTATTTTCTATGTATGATAAAAATCATATCTATCTATGTAGTATAAATGAACCATCAGTTATCTAGTACCCATAAAACAAGCTTTGTTTAGCTTCTGTGTGAATTATCCAGCATTACTTACTATATTTATCACACTAATATTATAAATGCGAAAGTTTGGATGTTTAGATGTATGGATAGATAGATGAATGGATGGATAGATGGATGGATGTTTGTTACCTCTTAAAGCCAAAACTACTGAACGGATCGGGCTGAAATTTTGCGTCCAGGGTCAATTCTTATCTTGGAATCAAATATAGGCAACTTTCTATCCCATAAATCAGTTCCCATGGGATACAACGCGTGCGAAGCCGCGGGCAGAATCTAGTTTACTATATTTATTTACTCAGGAAATCGCAAACGTAAGACAAAATATCATAATATTTTGAAGGTACTTAATGTCTAATAATCAGTTATCTGGTGCCCATAACAAAGCTCTGCTTACTTTGGGATGATGCTGTATCTGCTGGTCCAGATTTTTTTATATTCGCTCTCGCGACATCCCATAGCTTACCACCCTTCAGCTCGCGTTAAGTAAGATTACACTGGCAAAGTCTATATGCGCTGACAAACAGACGGACAGGGCGGAACGGCTAATTTTATTTGTTCCGATCTTTTCGTTACTGTTGGTATATTGGCCATTCTGTTGGCGCGTTGATTTGACACGATATTATGAGTTTATTCTCACACAAGATAGCTATTGAGCCTGGCTGAAAAGTTACACTTTGTCGTTTTTTATGAATTATGGTGTTTTCAAATTAGTGCAAAATATTCAATAATAACTACTAAAAATACTGAAAGTGGTTATTTCACCTGCTACCATAGATTAATATTCAGGGAACAAACCAAGCCGCAAACGGTTCTTTTTGCGGAATATTTAATTTGTAACTACTATGTCTGCTTAGTTTAATTCGGACGTACTGAACCGTAAAATATACAGTTAATAAAAATACCAAGTCCGGTCTAGGGTGTCCAAGTCTCATAGAAGGCAAAAACCTCCTTTTCCCAACAAGGTCATGTCATTCAATGATTCAGACTATCTTCGCCGCTCATTACTTTTCTGCAATATTCAGAAAATTCAGCCAATAAGCAGCTAAAATAGACTGAGCGAGTCACTCAGTAAATGTCATAAACTGACTTCCTGGGCCATAATTAATTAAATTAATTATTCGCTTCACCATAATATGGTGTTGTCTCTGACACATTTTGGCATTTTACCTTTGATGAAAGAAATAAATAAATAAATAATGCTGGACAATTCACACAGCATTTTATCTAGCCCCAAGCTAAGCTGAGCTTGTGTTATGGGTACTAGATAACTGATATAGGTACTTAATACAATACACTACATAGATAGATATTTATTATATACCTATATAATAAATATCTATCTATGTAGTGTATTGATAGAAAACATCCAGAACGCCCTTGACAAAAATGTCTTCAGATCGTACAAAATTTGTCCCGAGGCGGGAATCGAACCCGCAACCTCCTGCGTCGCAGGTGGACCTTCGCCCGCTGCGCCACAGAGGTCGAGAAAATACAGATGGAGGGACGAGTGTCAAAAGTGTCAAGGTTGAAACCGTTATATCACAATCCGTGCAAATAGTACCGCACGCACTATCTAGACTCTAGAAGAATCAATTTATATCATTTATTTATTTAACAAAATCCAGTCCTTATTCTATAATAATAAATAAAATATGTGTATTTCTTACGACCAATAACGGATTTACATTTTATAGATGATAATTTTAAAACAGACAGTCAAATAGCAAATTTTTAGGTGGTTAAAAATCAAAACACACTATTCTATTTTACAAAGGTAGAGATCAGAAGGTGATGAGAAGCTCTATCATAGAAACTTAGAGCGAATAAAAATAATAATAATAAGTACCTAACAAATTAAACTACATAATAATAATAATAGCACAAATACAAATGTGTAAGTGTACCTACTTTCTACGCTGTGTCTTTGAATTTTTTTAAAACATCTATTTTAAAGCCTCCCTTGCTTGTATAAAATATATCAGATGAGTCCAATCTCTTATTATAAATTCTATGAAGTCTGTTAACTAATGAGTTTTGTGCATAGTTTGTAGATGAGCGCGAAACGGCAAATACCTAATTTGGTGTGTCTAGTACGGGTAATCGGGGCATTTAAACATAATATCTTACTGGCGAGTTCAGGGCAATCAACGTATCCGTTACATATGCCGTGCAGGAAAGCCATGTCCAGAAGTGTACGGCGATTTTCAAGACTTGCAAGATTATGATAATTACATGAGTCTTCGTCTTGAGGAATATAAAACTTTCTATAATTTAAATGTTTAAGAAACTTATACTGAATGTTTTCTATATTACTCCTATACGTTATATGGTGTGGATTCCAGATAGCACTGCAGTATTCAAGGATACTTCTGACAAACGAATAGTAGAGTAGTTTTATTCAAGCAACATCTATAGACGATTCTGCGACGATTTCGAATCCTGCGATTGATTAGCAGAATTCGGCTTTTGTGCGTTTCTCCAGCTTTCAATCCAAAGCACAATCTCACCGCGTACCACCAGTAGCAGTAGTCAAACCGCATGTGGCAACACTGGCAACAGACAAATGCAAGTTTGCGTCGGCAATTAGCACCCCAGCGCCGCGCCCGGTTCTTAATAAGTTGATTGAAGTGCAAAAACACAGGACGCATTCGCACTTGTACAATAATGTACGATAAACCTGCCACGGATAATAAACGCTAACTAAGTGTGAGGTGGGTGTTTTGAGTAAGAAAAAACAGGCAGGTAATCTGTTTTTAGTGTTGGTAAAACAGCGTGAAGTATGACAAGGGAAATTGCCACACGTTGAGCACTCCAGCCAAGCGGAGACCAGACGAGCGGAAAAGAGATTAGTGCATTTTGCACCAAGGCGAGAAAGTGATCAATTCCTACCGAGTGTGTCGTTTTGGCCTTAAAACACACGAGGTAGGAATCGCACTTTCTGCCTAGTGATAAATAGTGCTTTATACTACACCTTCGAGGCAAATAAAAAGCAGAATTAATTATTAATTGAAATCGCGCCTAATGATGTTGGTAAAACCTCATTGACCGTGCCAGCCTTTGGGTTCTTTTTTCAAAATATTGTTCGGAAATCGGAGGAGGCCTAATGGACTTGGAGTAAAAACTTTTTGTCGTTTGACCGAACGAAAATAACCATAGCTAGCGGCCGATCTTTTAGGAAATTAAAAAAAAATAACACGTTAGAAATGGATTTCCATACACTTTTTCCTCCCGCTAAAACATGTGAGAAATGAAATTCCATAGAGTTTTTCCTCCCGGTTTCCTATAGGCCTGCAAAGACATACTTTCTATTCTATAAATGGAAAAGGAATAGGCAACTTTCCGAGCAGGTGTAGTATAAATATGTTTATAACAACCAATGGCACGTCGTTATTCGCACGTCTCGTCTCCGTTGCTTCAGTTAATATTACCGAGCGGAGATATATTTTATTTAATTTAAATATTTATTTATTTTTGCTTGCATGTACATTCTTAAGTCTAAGTAAATGGTTAGTTATAGATTTATCACTAGCTAGGTACATGCACCCTGGAAGGGCACTGAAAAACTGAGTTCGTACGTACTTTATTTACATATTATGTCAAATAGAGTTCAAAATTAAAAGAATAACATTAATGTCACACAGAAAAATAAGTTTCCTACTAATAGAATTGATTAAATTGAATCTAGAAGCCAGAATTGTCATTTATTCATTGTTTCATCATAGGTTAGTGTCATTTTTGTTTGTCCGTAGCGAATTGGTCAACAGAACAATATTTTTCAAATAAAAATAATTTTAGCTATTTATAAAAGGTTCCATCTTTATCTTCATTTTTTAAATATATCACTTTGGTATACGAAAAAAACAAAGAAAGATGGAAGCGGAGATATGAGCTGTGCCTCGCAAGCTGGCGACGCCGACGTCACTCAGCGGAGACGAGAAGAGATGTGAGCGCCGCCACTAGTGCATTCATCTCAACAAACATCCGACGCCCGCCGCACGCAGCTCAGTTCCGCTCTAGCCAGTACACAACTCCGCTTTAGCCAGCATACATCTCCGCTCCAGTCTAGCCAGTACGCATCTCTTCACAGCTTGAGTGAAGACGGGTGTCTTCTAGCTAAAAAACGTCTCCGCTTGGACATCTCCGCACAAGGAGAAGCTCGAAGCCATTTGGAGCCTGAAGCCTTTTCTAATCATTATGATCATGTGTTTGTCCTATGAATGAAGGTGAATCAGTACCGCTATTTGTGGCGTCGTAAGGGGGAGGCTTATGTCCATCAGTGGACGTTAGTGGGCTGATGTGATGATGCATATTGGGTTCCACTGATGTGGCACATGAACGGACAAAATGACACAAAAGTAGCAATATCATATGTTCCACAAGAACTTGTTTTTGGGAAGGTAGAATGCATGATTCCTGATTAAGTACTGATGTTTGATTACTTTCTGGAGTATTAAATCTTTGGTCAAACCAGAGTTATTCTATTCTGCATTCTCTGTCATGTCTCTGTCATCTCTGTCATCATTCTGCTTTCTATCTTTCTCTGGTTTCTACGTATTTGCGAGTTTATTTACCTTTTCCCCGGTAATACCTCAAGTATGGCAAACAAATTTGGAATTACAAATATGTAACATGATTAATGAAATAAAGAATAATGCTTTTTTTAATTCATGGTCCAACTTTGGCGAAAACTCTGTTTATATGAGAAAAAAAAACTATACAATAATAATATCTCAAATGGTCTTAAACATTTAGAGGTAGAGAACAATTTAAGAGACAATAAACTGTTTGTTGCTATACCTTTTTATAAATATCAAAGCATCAAGTTTGCATACACCTTTTCCAAACAAAATTATCAAAATAGAATAACATCACATTGTGTAGGGACTGGTGCGACACGGGACTTAAAATAATTAAATTCAAAAGCATCAGACAATTGCAACAATACTGGTCCTAGGGTACTACCCTCGCGTACGCCACGGAATATGTAACTTTTACCGTGGAACCTTTTCACTTTCATCACGGTACAACAGAGTAGATGACACCTGGTTTGTACCTTAAAAACGAGGAAATAGGGTTTAAAATCTAAGACCCTGTTAAGGTAAAACGTCCATCAATATTTTTATTCGTAAGCAATAATTAGAGGAAAGGAAAAGGAACTTAAGAGTCGAGACATCAGAGCTCGAATTACGCAATGAAACAAGTCCACGAGATGCTTGATTCCGATCAAAATAGCATCATAAGCAGTGGACATTACGTACATTCTCCGGTACCTCAAAAGTACCTAAATCATCGAAACGAGACACCGAAACTCGATCCTTATCGTTATCTCTCCGAATTGAAGCAAAATGGATTCTATTAGCTTAGATTTGGAGTTTATTTCGCCGTGCAGGTAGTCAGCAGTGAGCTCGAGAGATCGGGTAGTGCCCTCGGCGTGACGTCACAGAAGGGTGGCGCCGCGTTGCAGCCATCCACTCACATCTGCCAATATTTACCTAGCGCCACCCCCCCTCCCCCCGCGCGCGCACCCGTTCATATTTCAATGCTGTGATGTGGGGAGTGTACGACTACGAAATACCAGCAATGGAATGGATTTGCACTGTAGTGTACCGCACGTTCAAGTTATAAAGTGTCGATAGAGACACGAATTACATTTTTACCCTATAAATCAGTTCACGCGAGATTAAAATTACCTTTAAACGTTTCCGCAGAAACAACGTGTGCGGAGCCGCAGACAGAAACTAGTATGAAATAAATTTGGATGTTTTGATTTATAAGGTGGCAGAGAGTGTGCTTAGTTACCTACGTAAATTTGATGAAAATCGGTTTGATGAAAGTGGTTGTGATGGTTCAACGTAAAATCGTTGTTGGGGTTTTCCATTACTGTGAAAGGAGCTTGTTTTTTGCAGTAGGTACTCTCCGAAAGCTTTAGTACTACGGGACATAAAAGCGCAACTACGCATTATAGAGTAGTATAGTGATACTAGGTACTCTATGATGCGTAGTTGCGTTTATTAAGATATAAAGAAGTAACATTTTGAAGTTTGTTTGATCGTAGTATCTATATGAAAATCTTAACTTAATTTAAAGTAGATATGCATTTAGTTTGTTACGGTTATGTTATAATTATAACTAAGTATTACGAAGTACTAAAACCATTACTTACCATAAAAATAGGTAGTTAGAACCGATAAGATTAGTAATGTCTTACTACGAGTTGATACTTGTCTGATTTTGAAAATTCTTGTAGGTACTTTCGAAAGCTAAACTATCTCCGAGTAGTTTTATCCAGACTGCGTAAGCGAAACCACAAGATAAAATATAAAATCTCGCGATTATCTTTTGTTTTTTAACTTCACAAATCCAGGCCTCCAGTAGGTACAAGCAAAACAAAAGGGGAGCGCGCTAGCTTTTAAAAATTCATGTCTATGTTTAGTTTTAATGTTACACGCCCGTGTAAATGCAGCCACTAAAATCGCACGGAATGCCCTCGCGTTAGTTAAATCGATGCGTGCGCTATCCGAGCGCACGATTTTATAATCCCCGGATATATCCGATCGCCTGTGAAAATTCTACGCTTTATTTTGGATATTTTGTTGTGAAGGAATTTTTATAGAAGAAACGGCACGCGTTTTGATGGTATGGTTCGGTACAAAAATTTTGTAGACGACATACGCGTGTCAATGTGCATTCGCCGTCAAAAAACACTGAACAAAAGTAGAATCCAGAGAACGGTGTACGCAAAAGACATCGAAACCGCTAAATCACACCATTCCTAAAGCCTCTAAAGCTAAACCATCTGATTAACTACAAAAACCACTATATATTATGTATCTAGTGTAGTAAGTATAATATATGTACTCCCAATATACTGAGATGTAGTAACTATGTACCAACCTATGTATTCTTACATGAGAGTAACAACTTATCTTAATAAACGATAGTCATCATCTAGATTTCAGTGGTTTCACTCGCCTCCGACGTCAATCCTTACATGGCGACCCTGCCAGCTCCTTACATGGATACCCGTGCCATGTTTGGAACGCGTGACGCGGATACCTAGTGTAAGGCACGCGCCTTCAAACAAAATATCAATTACCTAAAATAAAAGTCGATAAAAATTTTGAAAAAATGTGTCGGTCAAATATCCAAAAAGAAACCGTGTTTCTAAACCAAAATGCAGCAGGTTCCAACGATGGACATTTGGAAGAAATAAAAAGTCATCTGTCGATGATGAGCGTAGCGATGATCGTCGTCTGCACCCTCCTGTTGATCGCTACGATATACCTCATCTACAAGCAGTATAAGAAATGTCACATCCGATGGGCGCAACAGCAGTTTGACATGTCTAATAGAGGATCGTTCCTTCAGCGCCGTCGTCGTCAACAGCAGCAGCTGTACCCTGACTTGAAGATAGACGAGAGTAAATTATAAATCAGTGTTGTGATGGTGTATAGATATTCTGCGATAGAAATGTGCGGTGTAATATGCGCGTCGTGTGTAGATAAAAATATGTGTACCTAAGTAAGACGTATGAGACTGAAACCTGATAATGTGAATGAACTTGTGCGGATCTATTTAATGGATACCTACCTAAACTGAACGATGAACAATAATCAACGAAGTGTTTATTACGGTAAAATTATAATAGGATAAGAGGTATGTGTATTATTAATTTTATATCGGTAATTTTAATTTTAAAGATTAATTAATGGCAGAATATTTAAATGAACTTTATAATGAACTTTTAGAGATTAGAAAATATTTAATTAAAATAGGATCTACTCGTAGACAAGGTAGTTCAATTTCAGAGAAAAAGTTAGATGAATGTAAAGTTATTATAAATCAGTATAATACTTATCTTGAAAATATAAATAAAATTGAAAGAAGTAAAGAAGAAAAAGAGTGTATTTTGAAACACTGTGAGAATATTAATACTTTGTATACAGAGATAAAATTATTAACACAAAAGGTAAAAGATACTTCTGTTAAAATGGAATTCGACCTGAAAGTTGCCTTGAACTTATTACCCGTTATATCTGATGATATTTGTAACACACAAAAATTAATTGATGGTATTGATTACTACAGTTCCCTTATTGCAAATGAATCGCATTGTGATCTGATTAATTTTGTTCTGCGAACTAGGTTGTCGTGAGGTGCAAAATTAAAATTAGATTCAAAATATGACAGTGTAGAGTTACTTTTGAGTGACATGCGAAAACTCCTATTGCCACAAAAATCGGCAAGTGCTTTGCAAAAACAAATGCTCAGTTGTAGGCAGAATGATTTATCGGTTGATGATTTTGGTAAGAAGCTTTCGGAAATGTTTGTGAGTTTGACAATTGCTCAATCTGGAGGTGATTCGAAAAAATATGATGTATTAAAATCTATAAACGAAAAACAGGCTATAAGACAGTTTAGCGAGGGGTTACGAAACCGTAGGATCAGTACAATAATTTCAGCTCAGAGGTTCGAGTGCCTAAAAGACGCAGTTCAAGCTGCGATAGACGAGGACACGTCATCAATGACGTCATCTGGAGAAATTTTGTCAATGTCCCGTAACAACAATAACGCGAATTACAAAAACAATTCCAGGCAGCCAGCGTACAACGGTCAAAGAGGCTACAACCGAGGTGCGTATAAAGGTGGTTTTCGAGGCTACAGAGGTGGTTTTCGAGGCTACAACCGAGGTGGTTTTCAGCAGCGTGGTTCGGGAGTAACCCGTGGATATCAGCCCCGCGGCAGAGGTTGGCAGCCGAATGTAGAAGCTACTTCCAGGGGTAAGTCATTTCAAAACAATTTTAGAGGAAATAAACCGTTCAGAGGACAGGTTCGCCTTGCTACAGAACAGCAAGACCAGCAGCCCAGTACATCATCAGCGTCAGAAAAGATTCTTTCTTTCGAAAATGAGTTTTTTCGAGGCTAAAGAATACAATATTTTGGCTAGTGACAGTAGTTATTACATTAAATTATTTGTGAATCATTATGAATCATTTAGTTGGCTATTAGATACAGGCGCATCGATTTCAGCCCTAAAACATAAGTACGTGCAAGAGTTCAACATCCCAATTTGTAAAGAGAACATAATAATAAATGGAATCGGAGGTAGAGTTCAAGCAATAGGATATGTTGATTTACAATTATGGACTCATAACCAAACAATTGGTCATAGGTTTTATGTTTTTGACTCACTACCGTGTAAGGCACATGGAATTATCGGCCAAGACTTTTTAAGCAAGTACAGATCGGTCATTGACTTTAATAAAAACGTATTGTCATTATGGTTGAATGGAAATGAGATTGTTCTAAATATTTACAATTCTAAAAATTCAATGCAATTACCTGCAAGATCTGAATCTATTCATTATGTCAGTACGGATTTAACAGAGGAATGTGTGGTTTGTACGAAAGAAATTTCGGAAGGTATTTTTGTAGCAAGTACATTAGCAGCTCCAATCAACGGTAAGATACCTATTCGCATTTTAAATACGACAGCTAATGACATAGAATTATCACAGATAAAGCTTAACATTCAAAGCTCAAAAGATTTTGATGTTTGTGTTTTTGATTCAAAACCTAAAAATGCTGAACGTGTTAAATTGTTATTTTCTAAATTGAATTTGAATCATTTAAATAAGGAAGAGAAAATAAATATTGAAAGTTTATGTGCAAAATATTCAGATATATTTTATTTAGATGGTGATACTTTAACAACTACAGATATTTATCAACATTCGATTGAAGTAAAACAAGGAACTCAACCAATTTATTCCAAACCTTATAGATTACCTCATTCTTTAAAAAATGAAATTAAAAATGAAATTGATTATTTGTTGAAAGATGGAATCATAGAACCATGTCAAAGTGAATGGTCTAGTCCAATTTTACTTGTTCCCAAAAAATCGGACAGTAATGGAAATAAGAAATGGCGTTTAGTTATTGATTATAGGAAACTTAACAATAGCATACACAATGATAAATTTCCGCTTCCAAATATTACAGAAATATTAGACTCTTTGTCGGGTTGTATGTATTTTTCGCATTTAGATTTACATCAAGGTTACTACAATGTTAGCTTACATCCAGACAGTCGTAAGTACACAGCGTTCGATTCAGGAAGATATCAAATGACAAGACTTCCTCAAGGTCTTAAGACAAGTCCAAGTTCGTTCTCGCGAATGATGACAATGGCTATGACAGGTTTAACATATGAAAAATGTTTGGTTTACCAAGACGATGTGGTTTGTTTCAGCCGTGATTTACCGTCTCATATAAAAAATTTACAAGATATTTTTGAAAGGTTGAAGAAAGTTAATCTTAAATTAAATCCTAATAAATGCAATTTTTTGCAAAAGGAATTACTTTTCTTAGGGCATGTGGTTACGTCCGAAGGAGTAATACCTGACCCAAATAAAATAAATGTGGTAAAAAATTACCCAATCCCTACAAATTCAGACGAGGTTAAAGATTTGTTGCTTTTGTAAATTATTATAGAAAATTTATCTCAAATTTTGCAGAAAAGGCATATCCATTAAATAATTTAGCAAGAAAAAATATAAAGTTCGATTGGAACAACGATTGTCAAAAATCATTTGAATTACTCAAACAATGTGTTATTTCTCATCCTGTACTCCAATATCCTAATTTTTCGGAGAAAAATGAATTTATTTTGCAAACAGAGGCTTCCGGATTTGCTATCGGCTCGGTATTGTGTAATGGTGATGGTAAGCCAGTAGCATTTGCCAGTAGAAGTTTAAATAAAGCAGAGAAAAGATATCCAACTATAGAGAAAGAGTTGTTAGCTATTGTGTGGTCAGTGAAACATTTTAGACCATATCTTTATGGAAGAAGGTTTAAAGTTCAATCCGACCATAAACCACTTTTAGCGTTATTCAGTATGCGAGATCCTTCAAGTAGATTAATGAAATTTAGACTTATTTTAGAGGAATATGATTTTGTTGTGGAGTATGTAAAAGGAAAAAATAATTCAGCAGCTGACGCTATGTCACGCTTGCGTATTACATCAGAGGAATTAAAGGAAATGAATGAATGCAGCATGAATGTAATGACGAGAGGACAGAAAGCAAGAATGCAACAGCAACAGGCACAACAGCAACAAGATGTAATTTCTCATGACGATCGGCTTGATCACCCGAAAGTTGTAGAAATGCTACGTAAGCCTAAATAATTTATTGAATTACGTTTTATAAGCGCGCCTGAATTAAAACGATATCGTAATTTAAATGAGATAAAGTGTGAAAGTAAAGTATTGTGTTATGTACCATGTGTAAGTACCATTTTTATCAATCCAGCATCTCAATCGCAACTATCGCCAGGCGAATTTGTGAGAGATTTGGAAAGATTTTGTGGAAGATGTGAATTAAAAGAAATATATTTTATAAAAAATAATAATAATAATATTTTTGTAGAAAAAGTAATTAAAGAGGTACAAAAAATGAGTAATTGGACCGGTCCACGACTATGTATTTTAAAAGATGTAGAGAGGATAGAAAATAAAGATGACCAACGTGTGATAATAAATGACTTTCATCTTTTGCCCACTAGTGGCCACGCGGGCATTAGACGAATGGTCAATAATATTAAAAAATATTATTTTTGGCCAGGTCTAGAAGTTGATGTAACTGAATTTATAAAAAGATGTGATAAATGTCAGAAACAAAAATATTCGTCTCATCATACAAAGGAACCAATGGTTATTACCACAACTGCAACATCAGTGTTTGATAAAATATTTTTAGATTTGGTAGGACCTTTAGAGAGAGATAATTATAATTATACCTATATACTGACAATACAATGTGAACTGAGTAAGTACATCGAAGCTTATCCTTTGCTATCTAAAAGTTCGGTAGAGGTAGCTAGAAGTTTTGTTAATAATTTTATTTTAAGATATGGAATTCCAAGGTGTATAGCAACAGATATGGGCTCAGAGTTTCTATCAGCTACAATGAAAGAGGTATGTACACTTTTACATATAAAACAATTACAGTCAACAGCATATCATCATCAGAGTATTGGCGCATTGGAGAATTCACACAAGCATTTAGGTAACTATTTACGAATACAAACTGAAAATCATTCTGATGCATGGAGCACGTGGCTTCCTTTTTGGTGTTTCTCATATAATACTTCGGTACACACTGAGACAAAATTCACTCCATTTGAGCTAGTTTTCGGTAAAAAGAGTAATTTACCATCGAACTTAAATTCAAAAAAGATAGATCCCCTTTACAATTATGATAACTATCCCTTAGAATTGCGTTACAGAATCCAGACTTCACAGAAAGAGGCAAGAGATAATCTTATTTCAAGTAAAATCAGCAGGAAAATAAGATATGATCAGAATATCAATCCAATATCATATATGCCAAATGATTTAATTTTAATACGAAATGAGACAGGAAATAAATTCAAAAGCATTTATTCAGGTCCTTATTCTGTTATTAGAGATTGTTCACCAAATGTTGAAATAATTAAAGATAATAAAATGTATTTAGTACACAAAAACAGGACTAAGCGTTATATACCGCCTGATTCTTGATTTTAATTAAGTACTTTTATAACCTATGTACTTATAGTAAGTAAGAAAACTATTTTATAAAAATATTATAAACAAACATTATAGGTACTATTATTAAATCAAGTTAAATTTATTCCTAAGATATTATATATTATTTCATGTACTTAATCATTATAATGTATTCGATTTGCTTAAGAAAATGTAATTAGATTTAAAATAAAATAAACTATCATTTATTTTATTTCCCTATTGCGGTGGAAATGAGATGTAGTAACTATGTACCAACCTATGTATTCTTACATGAGAGTAACAACTTATCTTAATAAACGATAGTGATCATCTAGATTTCAGTGGTTTCACTCGCCTCCGACGTCAATCCTTACAATACTTTTTTACATAATTGTAAAGACATTTATTCGCAAAGAAAATTATACTAGTATTTACAATTGAAACAATTGAGCTAACTGCCGACTGTTGCAAACAGTCTACAGATAGCTCAACTGATCCATATCAACACCAGTCGGCCATATCAACCCAATATACTTGTCTTTGGTAATGTCTCTTTGTAATGTTGTATTTTTGGTGTAAGTAACAATAAAGCAATTTTGTATTGTATTGTATATGTAGTGGTGTTTATTTTGATGGTAAGCCGATAAATAAATAAATAAGTAAATATATCGAAACTCCAAAGATAAAACAGAAACTTTCTAGAAGTGTGCCATTCTAATTAAAAAACAGGAAAAGTTTATTTCATTTATTGAATATTCCAATCCCTAAATATATTTATAAATTACTAGCTGCGCCCCGCGGCTTTGCCCGCGTGGATTTTTTTCTGGATTGGGACACCCCAGCACTTTACGACCAACTATCTATTCTCATACCTACCAGATATACATAAAAAAAAATCATGAAAATCAGTCGAGCCGTTTCGGAGGAGTGTGACCACAAACACATGACCCTTATATCGTCGCTTCTTTACTTTAGCCTACATACCGAAGCGACAGAAATAAAAAAATATCACTTTATTTCCGTGTCAGTGTTTTGTTTTACATTTTGACCTTTTCTAAGTGTACATTTATTGTCTTTATGGAAATAAAGAGTTTTTGATTTTGATTTTGTACCGCGCTCTAAGTATTGTTCTGTGAAATTTCGTATAATTAATTATTACAATACTTACACAAATCTAAAAAAATATGAAGTACTTACTTATATTGTTATGAGTTTGCATGATCCCACTGCTGGGCATAGGCCTCCTTTCCACCTACCATTCTTCTGGATGGAAAGATGAACTGTACGCCTACAGCAAAAAGTGGCCACAACTGGCCGACAATAGAAGAGAACTAAAAAAATATAAAGAAAATATGCCGAAAATCGCAGAAGTCTATGGGCTGCCTTATCGCTATGAGCGAACTCTTCCTCTTTCAGGCTATCTAATTATTATACATTAAAAACTATCGTAGTTTGAGGTATTTGTTTATAAGAATAAATAGTAAGCCGAACCAAGCTGTGTCAAAATAAAACGTTTAACAGAACTAGCTACAATCTCTATTCTAACTAGAGCATTTGCTCCCCTTCCTCAGAACCCGAAGAGGTTTTTAAAATCTCGTCTGGTCTAAGCGACGCGTGACCCGAGAGCTGGTGAGTATCTGGCGCAGTCTAGGTCCGCGGGGCACCAAGGCTCTTCGGGTTTTTAAAATCGCGTCTGGACTAAGTGACGCGTGACCCGAGAGCTGGTGAGTATCTGGCGCAGTCTAGGTCCGTGGGGCACCAAGGCTCTTCGGGTTTATAAAATCGCGTCTGGTCTAAGTGACGCGTGACCCGAGAGCTGGTGATTATCTGGCGCAGTCTAGGTCCGTGGGGCACCAAGGCTCTTCGGGTTTTTAAAATCGCGTCTGGTCTAAGTGACGCGTGACCCGAGAGCTGGTGAGTATCTGGCGCAGTCTAGGTCCGCGGGGCACCAAGGCTCTTCGGGTTTTTAAAATCGCGTCTGGACTAAGTGACGCGTGACCCGAGAGCTGGTGAGTATCTGGCGCAGTCTAGGTCCGTGGGGCACCAAGGCTCTTCGGGTTTATAAAATCGCGTCTGGTCTAAGTGACGCGTGACCCGAGAGCTGGTGAGTATCTGGCGCAGTCTAGGTCCGTGGGGCACCAAGGCTCTTCGGGTTTATAAAATCGCGTCTGGTCTAAGTGACGCGTGACCCGAGAGCTGGTGAGTATCTGGCGCAGTCTAGGTCCGTGGGGCACCAAGGCTCTTCGGGTTTTTAAAATCGCGTCTGGTCTAAGCGACGCGTGACCCGAGAGCTGGTGATTATCTGGCGCAGTCTAGGTCCGTGGGGCACCAAGGCTCTTCGGGTTTTTAAAATCGCGTCTGGTCTAAGTGACGCGTGACCCGAGAGCTGGTGAGTATCTGGCGCAGTCTAGGTCCGCGGGGCACCAAGGCTCTTCGGGTTTTTAAAATCGCGTCTGGACTAAGTGACGCGTGACCCGAGAGCTGGTGAGTATCTGGCGCAGTCTAGGTCCGTGGGGCACCAAGGCTCTTCGGGTTTATAAAATCGCGTCTGGTCTAAGTGACGCGTGACCCGAGAGCTGGTGAGTATCTGGCGCAGTCTAGGTCCGTGGGGCACCAAGGCTCTTCGGGTTTATAAAATCGCGTCTGGTCTAAGTGACGCGTGACCCGAGAGCTGGTGAGTATCTGGCGCAGTCTAGGTCCGTGGGGCACCAAGGCTCTTCGGGTTTTTAAAATCGCGTCTGGTCTAAGCGACGCGTGACCCGAGAGCTGGTGAATATCTAGCACAGCGCACCAGCATTGCCATACAGCGTGGCAATGCAGCCAGCGTCTTGGGAACGCTTCCTACTAATATTTATACGGATCAGTTGAGCTACCTGTAGATTTTACTATAAAAACCATCGTAGTTTGACGAATTCATTAAGATGTAAGCGGGTTAACTATCAACCCTATTTCTGTTGTTCTTCCAACACAAATAAGGTTCGTAGTTAACCTGCTTACATCGGTACCTGTAAATACTAAATACTAGTTCTAATTTGTTTCTATTATTTGATCTTAATATTCATACTTGTACAACAGATCTTAATAGATACTAAGATAATAGGTACTTATTCCATCTTACTTCACGATTTAAACTCACAATAGCACTTGGCATCATCACAAGCATGACATAGTGTTTAAAATCACACCCTCCGGCCGCGGTCGGGCAAGCGTGCAACATTAACGAGAAACAAGATTGCGTAGTCAATAGTATGTAGGCGTTTTGCACAAATTCTGTGACGGGCATGATATAGTTCAAAGTATGTCAGCTAGATCACTTAACTTCTATCCGTCCTGCGATGAGGTTTTATCACAATAAAAATTAAATAAAAATAAAATAGATTCAATTCCCCAGGTATAAAATACTAGCTGCATTCTTCCTACGCGTTGTCCTATTACCGGTTTTCCCGTAGGAATGAAGCATTTTCCCGCGGTAAAAAGTAGCCTATGTGCATCAGGAATAATGTGGGCTTCTAATGGTAAAAGAATTTTTCAAATCGGTCCAGTAGTTTCGGAGCCTATTCAATACAAACAAACAATCAAATCATTCCTCTTTATAATATTAGTATAGATTATGAAAATAATAAATTCTAAATATGTAGTGTCATTCATGAAATTTTTATAGGGTTTATCTATTTCTGGATAAAGGCCTCCTCCATCTCTTACCAGTTTGCTCTATTTTGAGCCGCTCTTTTACACTGTTTTCCTGCTACCAGGTTCTATCACATCACACTAATATTATAAATGCGAAGGTTTGAATGGATGTATTGGTAAAATATTTGTTACTTTTTCAGGTCAGTTGACATTGATGTCGATTCTGTTGTTTTAGGATTCCTAATTTAAATTTTACAATTTCTAAATTTTCTAAGTTAGGTTGACTTAAAATTATGGTAGTCTCTATACACATCCTAAAAATCCATAATTCACTCTTTTCAAAAGAATTTGCCCGTTTTTCACTAGTATTAGTTTTAATTACGACCAAATTAGATGCCTGCTAAAATTAGGTAGACGTTTCTAATCATAGCTAAAATGCAATGCAAAGAATAGGATTTTAACTATTTTAAATAAGTAGAGTTGTTTTAGATCTGTCAACCTAATTTTAAACCTGACAGTCTAATTTTTGGAACATAGAATAGCTTTCGTCTATTTGACATTCCTAAATCCTAATTTTAGCTAATTTTATCTAATTCTAAAACAACAGAATCGACACCATTGTCATTCAGCTTTTTAATATTATCATAATTTGTTTTCAGGGTTTTTAAGAACATAGAAGTAAACCTTAGGCCAAGGATTGTACTTAAGATTAAATGAGTCGCTCATCTTTCCATTCAAACGTGGATGGGTAACTACCACGCTGTTTGATGTTGACCATCGAAAATTAAGGATATTATCAATTTATCTCGACATTATCTATGTATGTATGTATAGATACACCCAAAACCGTAAATAAGTATATGTCGGCGCGAAGACGTTATTTTAATGGGAAAATCTAGTTTTGAGAGTTATTTAATTGTTAAACAACTAAATCTAATCACAGAATTGAGTTAGGTTACAAAACATTGTAAAAAGTCGAAGTATTAGCTTCGCGACGGCGATTTTCGCTCGCGTTCGTAATCGTTCGACGCGGGGCTAAGCTTTGCTATAAATACGGCCGTCGGCCGGGCTAGAATTCACTCTTGCTCGAGTCGTCGGACGGAACGGACCTCTGCTATGGAATAAATCTAGTGCCACAACAACTTCGTGTTTTCCTTCCAATGGATCCCGGCGTGACGAGGATGCCAGTGACGTCGGCGCTGCTGACGTCACCCTCTTCAAAAAGCGTACGGAGAGGGTTCTTCTCCGTCATCAGAAGTGGGATCGGGACCTGCCAGCTTGCGCTCCTGATCCAGACCACGTACTTCGGGCAGCCTCGCAATGTCCAGCGGAGTAATCATTGCCAATACCAGTGGCAAATGCGTTTGTGCCCACGTACCACCACTACCCTGCCAGTGTACCACCACGGCAGGGTGTATTAACCACAGACACACCAAGCTTATCTATAGCCGGTGTACCTCCACATTTTTATGATGAAAATAATGCGTTTCTGTAGTTTACCGTCAGATACTAAAGTAGGCATCAAACATTTCCTAGCAAAAAAATAAACACGTGGTGATGACGTCACCCAAAGTAGTTCAGAAAAATAGGTTATTTTATGAGTGGGGTTTCATAGGGGGATGAAAATTTGGTTATTTTTGACGTATCTCCTACCGTTTACGAGATAATTGCAAACTACCCACAATTCATTTTTACTTTATGGTTAAAGTTGCCGAGTAGAACCGTAATGTTGTCACGGTTCTCTTCGTTCATACGGGGTAGGTGCGGCTCGGTTATTATTTATCGGGTCACAACTCTTAAGGGTATCGCCGAGTTTCTTTCGCGCGCTGGGGTTTGATGGAAAAGCATCGCTAAAGATAAACTTGGTACTGCATCCCGAGATGGTAGACTACGCGTCGTCGCCTTCAAAAAAAGAAAAGCTACCGACGACGCTCACAGCTGTACCACTCGGATTTGGCGGTGGTACGTGCTAACAAAGATTTCCGGCAGTGCTTACATGAACGGAAGTTTGTAGTTATAACGGACTACAGCTTTGAAGAAGGCTGAGAGTTCAAGAACTGTCGTGAACGATGTGACATGAACGTTCATATCATTGCAACAGGAGTCGCCGAGCGGTTGACAGGTAGAGCGAGTCTTGGCATTGTACTCTTGAAGAACTTCAGCGAGCCATGACCTGCACTACTCGTAAAGTTACAGGTCCTCGTCTTCTTAATCTCATCCCTTGTCGGGGGGCGGGAATAGGGTATCGGGGCTGTCCCCCCTGGCCCTTGCTTTTCTCCGCCTATTACTATGGGCGGGTTTATTTGGTTATTGCGGTTTTGTTTAGCTATCATCGCCGGTGCCGCCTGTAGCCTCGGCACGATCTGGCCCTGCCGGGTGGGATCCCTGGTTGCTCAGGCAAAGCCCAGCAAACCGATCAGCGACGGCAGCGGGCACCGCTAGTGGTGCTAAATTTGGTGAAGCGGCGTCTTTGCTTGCGATAGTGGATTCTTCCTTTTTCTTGGTTAGTCTGGTGGTCTGGTGGTCTGGCGTGCTGCGGGGCGATCTCTCTAACATGTTGGTGTTCGGACTGTTTATAATAGTCTCTCGTTCTATTTATCTTGAGATCCCCGAGGATGGTTGCGTTCCAAACGTACCGGAGTGCTCCTACGATCCTTCGTAGTATGATGTTTTCCTGCGCTTGGAGTCGGTTTCTGTTTGTTACGCTCAGATACGGGTACCTTGCTGGAGCTGCGTAGGTGAGCCGTGATATGAAGTAAGTTTTGAAAATCATTATTCTTGTCCGGATGGGCAGGCGTGATCGGAGGTTCGATAGGAGCTTGCTTCGCGCTCCCCTGACTTGGCCAATCAGTCGGTCGATGGTGACGCCCAGATATTTGACATCTGGTTGCCACGGGATGTTTTTGTCCATCAATTTCAAGGGTTGGCAGCCTCGTGTTCCCCGTGATGATAGCCTGGGTCTTCGCCACGTTCACGGAGAGCCTTCTCTCCTGCAGCCATTCTGGGAGGATGTCGAAGGTTGGTTGCAGTCGTTTCACGGCGTATTCAGTTCGGTAGAATGAAGTGTAATAGGCTGCGTCGTCTGCGTAGAGAGCGAGCTTCACCTGCCCGACAACAGGGATATCGTCGTTGTACCAGGCATAACATACAGGTGAGAGGCAACTTCCTTGTGGAAATCCAGCATTTATGGGCTTCTCTATCAAGAGCAAGTTTTTGACTGCAACCATAAAGCTTTGTTTCCGTAGGAAACTTACGAGGATGAGCTTCTTTGGGGTGCCGGACTGGATATAGCAGACCCTCGTGCCATACCCTGTCGAACGTTTTCTCCATATCCAGCGTGACCTTTCTTGTTGTGGCTGGTGGCCAATTCGTTCACTATTCTGGTGATCTGCAAGGTGGTGGAATGTTCAGCTCGGAACCCGAATTGTTCCTCCCTTGGCTTAATGTGTGACGTCAGATGTTGGAGCACGATTTTCTTGAATACCTTCGAGAAGTATCGCTGTATCGTCCTCTTTACCTTCCCTGGTTGAACAAAGATGGCGTCTTTCTCTGGGGGTACTTCTGACGCCAGGTAGTCCCTGATGCAGTTCTCAACAAGCTGTGTGTGGTCTGGATCGGTGGCTGGGTTTGGTGAGAACTGCTTTTCCAGCTTGTCGCCAGGATTTCGGCTCTGTCGACTGTTTCGAACTTCAGGTTTCCGTAGGTACCCACTACCGGTTGGATGGGGTTTTGCCCACCAACTAGTTGTCGGCAAGTGTCTTTCCCATCCTTCGGCAGCATGGTCGTCAAGGGCAGTTATCACGCGCTGTGCCAGCGCGTTCACTTCTCTCTTGACCCTCGGTTGAGTTACAGGTGTATCTCCGCTCACGCTAATAAAACAACGAAAACAATACGTGCTACCTCGACTCCTGAACGCAGACGACTAACGACTCTTTCATCAACGGGAAGCATGTCGAGCACTTCCAAAGGGGAAACTACGTGCTTGCCTATAAAAGCATACCTTGAAATCAAACCCCTTTAGATCTTAAATTTAATAAACGTTGTTAGATTTTCAGAATCCTGGAGAACGATGGACGACCGCGGAAGCTAGCCCATGTTCAACTACGTCGCGCCCCACAACCAGGCGATCAACAAACCGTGTCGGCGGAAGAAGGCGATCCACCAGGTCCTCAAACAACGGCCTGCAGGCGAGCCCATGCCATCCGTACTAGAGTGCCAGAACTACACACTGCCTGATAAACAGATAAGTTGAACATCTTACTCACATAACATACAGCACCAAAACTTCATTTTTCCCCGAGACATTTCATACATGCAATCCTTCCTGTAATCCTTATCCTCCTTATCCACGAGTATCCACGAGTATCCACGAGAATCCACGAGAATCCACGAGAATCCACGAGAATCCACGAGAATCCACGAGAATCCACGAGAATCCACGAGAATCCACGAGAATCCACGAGAATCCACGAGAATCCACGAGAATCCACGAGTATCCCTCCCCTCCGAGAACCTATGATACCCTCCGAGACCTTACCCATTTTTGTAAAACTTTGTTGCAACTCGATTGAGTTGTAAACAGATGCCAAACTCAAAAAGAGAACTTTCCTTGTTACAGAAAATCTACGAGAACCTCCGAGAATCCACAAGAACTTTCGAGAAACTGAAAATCGTTGACCAGGCAGGTGCAGAGCGCGCACCGCCTGTCAGAATGGCCGTGTCGGCGCGAAGACGTTATTTTAATGGGAAAATCTAGTTTTGAGAGTTATTTAATTGTTAAACAACTAAATCTAATCACAGAATTGAGTTAGGTTACAAAACATTGTAAAAAGTCGAAGTATTAGCTTCGCGACGGCGATTTTCGCTCGCGTTCGTAATCGTTCGACGCGGGGCTAAGCTTAGCTATAAATACGGCCGTCGGCCGGGCTAGAATTCACTCTTGCTCGAGTCGTCGGACGGAACGGACCTCTGCTATGGAATAAATCTACTGCCACAACAACTTCGTGTTTTCCTTCCAATGGATCCCGGCGTGACGAGGATGCCAGTGACGTCGGCGCTGCTGACGTCACCCTCTTCAAAAAGCGTACGGAGAGGGTTCTTCTCCGTCATATACATTTGTAAAATATAAGCGCCTAAACTTTCGTTTTTCAACACTGATTTTAAACCAACTTTGGGCGAAAATAAAAAATATACGGAGAAAGAGATAGTTACTTTTTTAAATGTTGAAAAATAAATATTTTAAAAAGATACACTTAAGTAATAGTTTTTCTATAATAACCCTTGTGGTAAAAGTGTTTTCATTTTTTTACGCGGCCGTTTTCCGAATGAATCATTCATTATGCATTTCATCTTAGCGCGCGGGATCGCACACTATGTCAGGTGAGATAGCATACCTTACCTACATTTAGGCCGCGCCTACCGACGAATTCGCGCCGATGACTAGTTGTAACCTTAAGATCCGCAGCGAGTAGAAAAATTTATAGAAACTTTAAAAAAGCGCCAGGCCGTCTTTCACAAGATGATATGAAAATTTGGATCGAGTTACCCAGCCGCTACAAATATTACCTAGTCTCTCGACGACCGAGCGGAGGTGAGAAGTGTATGGACCACTCCACGGACCACCCATGTCGCAAGCAAATAGCCCTTAAAACCGCCGAATTGAGGTTACCACAAAAACTCTTGTGTATACGAAAATATGAAAAAAAATGTTAGTTTTATCGCTCGAGTGGGGTTTGCATTTTTTATTAGGAACCGGTTGAATTCGGTAAAGAAAACACTTGACAATTGACATGAAGCATAACTTTGATTTCCTTATTGCATTTATTAATTTTAGTACTCTACTGTTATTTGGATGATTGAGTTCATGCCCAATTTTCGAATATTGTTTTGGCTTTTATGTAAAACTTCACAATAACGCCATCTATTTAGCAACCGTTGAACTACAACATGCGTACGTTAGGTACACAGTTTGAAGAATGATACGCTCAAATCTCTGAACAACTTAATACATAAGAACGACAACAGATGGCGCTGTTTAAAAATTTACTCGAACACCTACCTTTATCTCTTCAAGAGTTTTCTCGGTTAGTTTTGCTTCCGTTGACGCCAAATCCTGAAAATAAGACAAATAACTTGACACAGCACAAATAAATAAATAACTTTCCTCAATACTTAATTTATTCTACACGTCGGTTATTCTAAATCAGTTTTGTTTTGTGTGGGTAAATTCTATGCTTATGTACTATATTCAATCGAGCCCTATATGGATAATGCTATGCAATGAACTCATCTAGTGAGTCATCGCATCGGTCTCTTGAGACATATGGATGGAATAAAAAACCTTGAAAGATTGTGTTTTACACCTAAACCTTAGCTTTGCGGTAAATTCAACTCTTATTGGTCCGCTAACTATACTATAAAGAAACGAGTCTAAAACATTGCTCGATACTCATATTCACTTGTGTTGACAATTCGATGTGTGAATATTGCATTGTTTTGTCAATTTGTAATCCTATGGAAGGCCGGCGACTTTCGGAGCTTTTGGTAAAAAAGAAAAAACCAAACCTATTGCGCTTTTCGGAGGAGGCTCATGACCTGGCTTACCCCATACTAAGCCTCTCCGGTGTCCATACACCTGGAGCTTAGAAAAGCCCTTGTGTAGGGTAAGAATGTCATCGAATCGTCATCGAATGCGTTAAGTATTTGTAAATCAATCCTCTAACTGCAATAATTTACGCATTAACGCGAAATATTGAAATTGACACAAAAGCTTGTCAAGGCTGCCCATATCTGCAGTGGACTTCTTGGTGCTGATGAATGGATGATGGAAGGTTATACTCACATCAGTCTTCTTGACGATTTTGAAATGTACACTTATTTTATATATTTATTATAATTACCACTGATACCTTTCATTTGATACCCCACTTGACTTTCTGACCTAGAAAGCCCTACAAAGACCTTGCCTCTTTCAAAATTTCCTGTACAGATTTAGAGAAAAAAATTTAAAATGAAACTTTTCCTAACCCTGCCCGCGTAAGAGGCGACTAAGGGATATTCACCGGGGGCAAGCAGCAGCGCCCCCTGCAACCATTCTACTTGCCTCTTTCAAAATTTCCTGTACAGATTTAGAGAAAAAAAAATGAAAGTAAGTAGGTACTTAAACTTTTCCATAAAAATTATGATAATTTTTAAGGAATGTGAATAATGTTTTATTATTTTTTATTTAAAGTTAATAACTGCGGTAGTTGGAGGGAAAAAGGACAGATAAAGCGAGACCATAAAGGTTTCGAAACCAATCTCGAAACCCTAAAAACAATTTGTTCCATGACATTCGTAGTGCCATCATACTATCTGTGAAATTCTAGCGCAGAGTAATTTTAAAGTAACTGTCAAAGCTCCAAATTTGTCCACCCAAACAGCTACTAGTTGGTGACATTAAAAAGTTCATTGAACTGTATTATTATGATCCAAGTATATTCCGCGGTGTCTGGAGTGCGGCCAATTTCTCTAAATGCAGTGTCCAGTTAGTGTGGAATAATTTATAACGTTTCTTTTGATAAACTGTTTGAATGTTGTAGGGTTATCAGTGCTAATGTCATTATTGATAGAGCTGACTCTCAAGGTTTAAAGAGTTTGAGTCCAGATGAATGGTAGCAAAACTTAATATGTCAAACATTTATGTAGATACTATACTAGCTTCTGCTGTCCTTTCTATGGAAACGTTCAAAGGTAATTTCTATCCCACGTGAACTGATTTTTGGGATAAAAAGCACTATGTTTGATTCCAGGCTTAAAGATACACCGATGCAAATTTTAGCTCTATCTGTTCAGTAGTTTTGGTGTGAAGATGTAACAAACATCCATCGACCTATCCATCCATCCATCCATCTATCCATCCAAACTTTCGCATTTATAATATTAGTGTGATGTGTGTCCCAGTTTCGCAAGCGCTTTTCAAGTAGGTACCTAGCCTATGTCAGTCCCCGGGATTTTGTTTACCTCCATACCAAATTACTTGAACATGCGTTCAGCCATTTAGGCGTGAAAAGGTAACGGACAGACAGAGTTACTCTCATTTTTATAATATTAGTATGGATGACCGTGGGTCGGTTGCCGTGTGGCCGTGTGGTGCCGGCTTAGAATTTGCACCACCCCAACTCTTCCCGCGTAAGAGGCGACTAAGGGATATTCACCGGGGGCGAGCAGCAGCGCCTCCTGCAACCATTCTACCACCTAACTACGATCCCCAACCCGGATGCCCAGCGTGAGGATTAAAGTCAATACCCCCCATGAGATAAAAGCCGGGTAAGGCATGGGCATGGGATAAGGGCGCTTATCGGGGGGAGGCCTGCGTCCAACCGAGGACGAAAATAGGCTGTTTAGGTTGAGGTGAGGTTGAGAGTCGGCAGCGCGTGTGTAACATCTCTGATCTTACAGACGCCCATAGGCAGAAGTAACCGCTTCCCATCAAGTGGAGCTCAGGCTTGTTTGTCACCTATATGAAATAAAAAACAATACATGGGCCTCTCAGTTGGTGCAAAGGCACCTGCGACAAAGGTTGCGGGTAGATTGCTACCCAGGGACAAATATTTGTATGATCTGCAGTTACCTATTTGTTTTGTGTCTGGGCTGCCTTTCAGTGGACTTGGGGCTACTGAAGGATGATGGAGGGTACTTACATCAGTTCTCTCTAGAACCATAGCCTTGACTCTTGTGCGGAGTGCACAAGAGTCAAGGCTATGGTTCTAGAGATCCCGGATCCTACCGAAATTCTTTCTATTGTAATGCGATCACCTAACTGCCAAGCATGAAGATTTAGGCAAACCTATTGCACTCTTTGGGGGAGGCTCATGACCTGGTTTAGTATGGACACCAGAGCCTAGAAAAGCCCTTGTGTAAGGTAAGAAGCCAGGTGGGATGACGATCTGCGAAAGACTGCAGGCAGATGCTGGATGCGGCAAGCTGAAGACAGAGCGCTATGGCGTTCATTAGGGGAGGCTTATGTCCAGTGGACTAATATAGGCTGATGATAATGATGATGATGAAGGTAAGAATGTAATCGAATCGTCATCGAATGCGTAAACTATTTGAAAATCAATCAATATCAATAATCAATAATTTACGCAGTAACTTGATTATTGAAATTGACACAAAAGCTTGTCAAGGCTGTCCATATCTGCAGTGGACTTCTTGGTGCTGATGAATGGATGATGGAAGGTCATACTCACATCAGTCTTCTCCAGAACCATAGCCTTGACTCTCATGTACATGGCTTCCTCCCGGATCCTCGCAGCGTCTCGTATCTCGCGCACCAAGTCGGTCAGGAATCCAGGACTGTACTGCCCGATAAACCCTGAAACATGGACAAAGGTAATCAAAAACAGTGTGATGTAGTCGTTTGTTATTCCTAAATTAAATACAACATTAGTAAATCTATACCCAGTAATAACTATTGCTCCACCTTCCAAACCGTTGTCTGGAGCAATATTGAAGATATTTCTGTAGACACAGGCCGATGATGCAGGTCGGATTACAAGGCTAAAGTGGACATGAGCAGGGCTTAGCAAGAAGAAATAATCGCCGATGGACCATAGTCACCAAATTGAATGGTGCCCCGGAGATATGCGACGGGAGGGACACCACAGTGTGAGGACAGTTGGGAGTCAGTATATCCGGCACGAGACCGTTAAGGGCAGCTTAACGCTTTCACCGTACAGCCTCAGCTCTACAAGCAGGAAGAGGTCCATATGTCTCATACTCATGGGCCACGAAAGTGCTAGTTTAAAGAAGAGGCCTATAACCCAGCGGTTAGTGTCACCGGCTGGTTAGACAGATACCTAGACGTATGCACTACCCAAACGCGATGTGGAATATTTGTAAAGAAACCACCCATACTTAGCCTAAAAATGACTCTGTTGCCGCGTCTACGCAATATACGCTTACATTATTTGTCGATCGTTCCTTCAATAAATATTCTTATACTTATCTGAAACTCGACGCCAAGCAAGTTAGTTTTAATTTTTTGTGTCGTGATTTGTTTACAAACATTCCACGTTAGTTTGGCTAGGGTATAGGTAGAATAGTCCAGCCAGAGAGTCATGCATAGCTACTGAAATTAAGTCATATTCCAGCGACGACGTTTGGGAATGTACCCATACTACGTGAATTTCCATGTTGTCTATTAAATAAAATAAATAATCTTAGAGGATATACAGGACTTGTCTAAATACCCAGAACAACCGGAAGTAATATTTGCAGATTAAATAAAAAATTGTCCGAAGGCAGGAATCGAACCCGCAACCCCCTGCATCGTAGACGGACCTTCGCCCGCCGCGCCACATCGGTCTTCAATTCAACTGCGTTTTCGAAAAATCTTTATGAGACTTTCAAAATATTTATACTAAACTCTCTCACTCCACATAATTCACATGATTATGAGAAGAAAGGCTGATTATTTTGGCGCTTCTTAAACAGAATAATGTTTACCTTGCCTGAATCGACTTCTTGAATCACATCTCATGTTATCTCACGTGGCGTCACTGTCAGTTGGCGAATATAACTAAGATATAAACTTTACTTTCAATGGTTGTACGCGGGACCGTGGGACCAACTTTCTTACTGTGCCTACTGTTTCAAATTATACGTGTAACTTGCAGACTCCGCAAATTGATAGCGTCTATGGGAACATTTAACGATAGACTAGCTTCAACAGAATTTGAGATCTAAATCCAAGTTGAAGAAGATCAATTTCGATCGGTAGCTTTATAAAATGGCAGAAAATTATTGCTTGTTTTTTTAAACGTTGTTACTTTCTCTGGTAGCTTAGGTCCCGTTGTAATCGATGATTATTATTCGAAACAGAACGGTAGTAATATAAAGCGTTATCTAATCTGGACCATATTGCGAAGATAAAATATCAAACATACAAAGTTATGTAAATTAACGTATCATGAAGTTCTTGGTTGTTTTTTGTTCAGATAAAGTCTTATTTTACGGAGGCAGTAATTATAAAACATAATGTAAATCTTGCTTATACTACAGCTCATTAACCGACTTGGAGAAATGGACGAGGTTTTATGCTCGGCTATTTGTGGTTTTTTAGGGTTTCGAGATCGGAGATCGGTTTCGAAACCCTTATGGTTTCGCTTTGTCTGTCCTTTTTCCCCTGTTTAATATCTCAGCAACTACCGCAGCTATTAACTTTATATTTAAAATAATTACATTTCGTGCGCTTGTACAGATATAAAGAAAAAAAATGAAAAATAAAAATGAAAATTTTACACACAAAATGTAATGCCGAAATTTTAAAAGAGACCTACAAAGTCAAGTGGGGTATCAAATGAAAGGTAAGTATTAAATTCCCAGCCCCCGCCCCCCCCCCTCCCCCAAATCTTCGAAGTTTGCAGAGCGATCCATTCAAAATGTATGGAACGTTTGTAGATCTATATTTTACAGGAAAAATATAGAGGAGTCTGTAAAAATCATACTTTTTGAAAAATGGTCGAAAAGGGGGGCTACCCCACTGTGAAAGGTATCGGTTTGAACATTTCAAAACATTTTTTGAAATTTCTGAAGGTTGTTTCAGTTTTAGAAATATTTTGAAAAAAATCGAAAAATTTACCGTTACCCCTTACATCACCGAAGCATGCAGACAGATCCATCTGAAATGTAGGTTGGTATCTACTAGTTTTAGGTATTCATTAAATTTCAAAGTCTCTAACCGGTACCTTTAGTACAAACCTACATGTTGACAAACGTTCGAAACCCATAAAATTAACTAAAATTTTATGTCAAGATCAGATAGGCCAGTCATGTTTAACGATGTCAATTTAATCACCATATAGAAATCCTACTAATCCGACTTCCTACTATAAAGCCGAAAGTTTGTGAAATCTGAATTTTTGTTACCTAGGATCTCCAGAACTACTGAACAGACCAAGATGAAATTTGGCGAAGGCTTAGAGCAAAGCCTAATTAGATAACTTAGGCTTCTTATTATACCGAACATACGCGTGCGAAGCCGCGGGCAAAAGAAAAAAAAAATATTCCTATTCAGTTTTAGAGTACTCAGTAGATACTCTTGTGTTCCACGATGATATAATATTCCTATTGTCTAGCTCCACTTTTAATGGAATTCAGTCTAGACTGGCCTATTCAATATGAAATCAGATTTAAACACCGATCATGACAGAGTTTACCGTTTTCGATTTAAGTCGTTAATCCAAAGATATTTAGATGCTATTTAAATGAAATGGGAGATTTGATTTTTGGTCTTCTTCGACCCCATTTGGTGCGGGTCTATAGATCACAAGTAGACTTATTTAATGACTAGTTGCCGCCCGCGGCTTCGCACGCGTTGTTTCTATAGAAATGTTTTGAGGTTATTTCTATCCCATGGGAACTGATTTATGGGATAAAAAGTCGCCTATGTTTTATTCCAGGGTTAGACTTACTTGCATGCAAAATTTCAGCCTGATCCGTTCAGTAGTTTTGGCGTGAAGCGGTAACAAACATCCATCCATCTATCCATCCAAACTTTCGCATTTATAATATTAGTGTGATATCCGTGGGGTACCGAGGCTGTTCGGGTTTTAAAAAAATTATCTGAGCGTCTGGTCGAAGCGACGCGTGACCCGAGAGCTGGTGAGTATCTGGCGTAGCGCATCAGCATTACCATACAGCAGCGTGGCAAGGCAATGCAGCCAGCGTCTTGGGGACGCTTTCAATATTGATATGGGTATTGATATGGATCATTTGATCTACCTGTAGATTGTTTGCAACAGTCTGCAGTTAGCTCAGTTGTTTCAATTGTAAATACCTACTAGTGTAATTTTTTTTGTTAATAAAGGCTTCTCCCATTTTTGTTATTGATAGCTGAAATGATATTGATCATTGGCCTTGGAGAAGATGGCGGGTTGAGCTGGACTCATGACACAGAATAACGTGCACAGGAACACACATGGCCTATAGCAGTGTTAAACCTCGAAGATTGGGAGAATCTAAGGGAGGTCCTTGCCCAGCAGTGAGACAGCGGTGACTGATTAACAATAAGATGGCTTTACTGGACAACGACGTAAATGAGTTCTTGAGCGGAGACAGCGACTCGGTAAACGTAGTGTAATGTAGGTAGGACGCCTAGTGGTCAGGTGTACTTACTTCCTTCCTAAACTGTTATTTACCGACATTATTGACTACAAGCTTCCGCCCGCGGATTCACACGCGCTGTTGCTATCGAGTGTAAAAGTTATTTCTATCTCGTGGGAACTGTTTTATAAGATGAAAAGTAGTACGTCCATTAGATCTGGTGTGAATGTTACAAACATACATCCATCCATCCAAACTTTCGCATTTATAATACAACCTAATTTCTGCCCGCGGCTTCGCACGCGTTGTTTCTATGGAAAAGTTTAATGGTTATGTCTTGGGGCCTCCTCGGGAAAAGGAAAATCGAAGTTTTGTTTTCGTTGTCGTGCAATACCGACTCTTATGTCGCTTGCATAAGATTAGCTTTTGCACGAAAACGAATCAGAAACTTCGATTTTGTTTTTAAGATAGACCATGTTTGATTCCAGGTACCTATAGAGCTACACTCAGGCAAAATTTCAACCCGATCCTTTCAGTAGTTTTGGCGTGAAGAACTAACAGACATAATGTCTATCCATTCAAACTTTCGCTTTTGCAAATATTAGTGCTATACTATAAGGGTGGCGCAGAGGGTAATGGAAATACCAATGCTTGGGGTTTCCTTGCGAGACCGTAACCCCAATGAATGGACCAGGGCCAAAACAAAAGTGAAAGACGTGGTGGAACTGATAGGGGCGCGAAACCGGAGATGGACGGGGCATGTGGAGATGCTCGAATGGATAGCGAGCGATGGACCTGGAGTGGAGACCACACCAGACCGTGGAGAAGACCACCAAAAAGATGAGTTGACGACATTCGACAGCACGCAGATCATGATCGGATGTCCAGGGCACAAGACCGTCTAGTGGAGGCGTTTGGAGAAAGCCTACATCCAGAAATGGATCCATGACAGGCCGCGATGATGGCCGCGGTAGGTGTTAAATGTTCCCATGGTTCGGCGAAAATGGCGAGAGAGGGACACCGGAGAGGTTTATGTGGGTATTACGTCTGTCTCAGGGCGTCGAGTCCCACAATTCTGGTCTCCCCAGACCAGTTTATTCGTAAACGAATTTCCTAGCCGAATAAAAAAAAGCCGCTATGATGACTTATTATTATAAGATCCAGGACTTAAGTCACCTAGACGGTCTCTGCCAGTATGTTTTATGTTTAAAGTAGAGAGCGTTGTTTATGTCCGAGGCTATCTCAGGTCACTTGCTACTCAATTACATTCAATACAATCGTTTTATTCCTACAGTTTAACTTCTATTCCACTTTGGACTGTAAATCGTACGCAGAGAGATTAAATTTCATATTTCATTTTATCCTCCTGCCAGATTAATGGTAAATCAATCAATTATAAACTGTTTCAATATATTACCTATATGTTTAAGAGGCGAACCTTACAGGTTTGGTTGTCAAACTAGACCTAAATCTCATCACTCCTGTGGTAATAAAACTCGAATTACATCAAATTCAACATTATTAATTAGGTTCCTTTAATGCGAAAACACGATTAAGAAAAAAAGTGCACTGTTGCGCACATAATTTTGTGGAGATCTCAGGCAATCTATTGAAATGACATAATGTTTTGATTCGTAGGTTATTATTTGGTTCCTTTAAGCCAGATTCTTAATTAGGTATGTAGTTTTCTTGTAATAAACATTTATAAGATTTTTGCTTACGCCTTTTAAAAAGGTATGTTCTGTCTCGCTCCTATGAATGCGAAATTTATGCACACAAATAGCTGCAATGTGCCCTCTTAAGACACAGTTTGCGTTTCCTAGTTGGTATATTTACGTGCAAAAACTTGGAACGTGGCATTTACGTGGAAAACTTTTGTAAAGGTTACGAGTTTTAAACTTCGTTTCAGAACCGTTTAGTTAGCTAGATCATGCGATGCAACGATTTGCCCCAATTTAACTCTCATTTTCCAGCAGTTCCCTGGGTTGATTATTCTGTAATTATACTCTGTGTATTTTTAACACTACTGCCATCGAAAATCCGCTTACCAAAGAGTGGTTATAGTCTAAAACTTAACTCAGAAAAAGAACATCAAAAACAATGCGTGCGTCGAACAGATTGCAAGCATACTAAATTAATATTCCCCTCCAAAGACAGGAAGCCTCAAACACGATGCTCAAGATGAGCCGCGAGGACCTAAGAGCGATGGTGGGCATCATCAAAGGTCACTGTGAGCTGAACCATCGGTTCATCCGTTTGGGAGCTACGATACCACAGACAGATACACAGACAGACACGTCAAACTTTATAAGATTGACGTGTCTGTCAAAAAGAGAGGGGTGTTATACACCCCTCTCTTTTTGCGTCGGTGGTTAAAAAGACAACCGAGCCAGTTTTCTTAAAATTTACCTATATGAATCAAACCATTATCAATATGGTGGCCTTTGCCACCATATTGATAATGGTTTGATAATGGTTTCCAACATAAAGGATACTTTCTAAGTGACAAATCCTCAAAACGATTGCAAAAACCTGGTTAAGTATAAGTATAACACAGTAAGAACATATCTACATTGGAAAACGAAGAAATGCTAATAAAGATTTTCTTTAACTTCTTGCATGTAAATTATTGATTTACAATGAGTTATTTATAGCAGACATAATGAGCGGTCTCAGTGAGCTCATTATCTGGAATTGCATCGAGTCTATGGTATCGACCAGCTGAGCATAAAGAGGGTTCAAAAGAGTTTTAAGTTACAGGCTGAAGCCAGTCTAGTATGAACTGTAAGCTTAGAACCTGGTATGAACATTGTACAGTGTGAGAAGTACAAAGTTTAAGTACAGAGTTTAAGTTTATTGATTGAACATAAGCATCGTAGCTCTTAATCGAAGAAAGCGATTTGCATTTTTTTTTCCTCAGACAAAACTTGACTGAATCGGTGCAGCTCTTTAAATGTTATGATTATGATCACGGTATAATTTTCGTTGAGCGTTTTCGAATTGTTGTTTAATATTATTTTGTTCTGGAAACAGAATATTTGAATACTATCTCATAGCTTGAAAAGACTATCAGATAATATGATAAGATGGAACAGATAAAATATCATATTATACTAATAGTAACTTCCTGACCAACCTTCACTAGTTAGTTAATTTGCTCAGGTTTTTGCTAAGTATAATCCGTCAGTTAGTGAACCAAAATGTATAATTAATACGGTAAAGTTTTAAAAACTGGCGCAATTGGTTATCTTTTTTAATAAAATTATTGTCCACGCGACGACGACGACGTCAGAAATCCAGGGTATACTCGGAAAAGGAAAATCGAAATATGTCATTAGTTTTCTAGCAAAACCAACTCTTATGTCGCTTGCATAAGATTAGCGTTTGCACGAAAATGAATCAGAAACATCGATTTCGTTATACGAGTACGGGTCCAAGCCTCATAATGTATCCATAGGTAAGGTACGATCAGCAAAAGATCCACCTAGACACCACAAGGATGATTTTTCTACGAAGTGACCGGTTGCCACCGAAAAATAGACAAAAAAAATAAGAAGGCGTGACCTGTTACCCAAAACCAACGCAAAGCAAAAGAGTTTCAGACTGGATAGGTAGATCTTTTGCTGATGGTACCTAGGCGCTCCATGCAAAATTACACCTCTGTAGTCAGCAAAAACCCTGTGCCAATGTGGCACAAATTAGAAAATGCTACCGCTCATGTTATAAAGCCTAGGTTTTACAGTATGAAAGTTTATTTATTATTTAATTACCGTGTTATTTACAACTAACTGGTTGGGTAGCGATGTGTTCAGAAAACATGATGATACTAAAGTAGAAACTGTACGTCAAATACTGAATTGATAAGTATGCTACCTACCTACATAGTAGAACATGTTATAATAGACCCCAGAACGAAAAAGGACGAAAAACACCCTCTATTCAGTTTCAGTTACAGTTTAACGAATTTATTTACTCAAAAGAACAATGTTCACTTAAATGAGTACATACAATAACCTTACTTACTATCTTAATTAATCAATCAATCAATTTCCGTTTGTATGTTGCTTCTATAGAGAGAAATCAGTTTTATGCCATTTACTCCTGAACTTTAACTCTAAGCCTAAAGTGCAATAGAATATTTATTGCTTTGATTAAAATCTATCGAATGGCATATTCAAATTTATAAAATTATTACGTCAAAAATTAAAATTCCTATGTCCGTATGGCACGAACGCTCGCTGTGTAACACAGTCAGTTAGTTTTAGTTTTTGTGTCACAGTTCGTATTAGTTTTTGTGTCATAGATAATTTTTTCCCGAGTGTTACATTACGCCCCCCGTAACGGCGTTCAGTACTCACCTTCAACCACGTGATAATCATTCATTACTCTCGATTTTTAACCCCCGACGCAAAAAGAGGGGTGATATAAGTTTAACATGTCTGTCTGTGTATCTGTCTGTAATAACGTAGCTCCCAAACGGATGAACCGATTTCCGTTTAGTTTTTTTTGTGTCAGATAATTTTATCCCGAGTGTTCTTAGCCATGTTTCATGAAAATCTGTTCAGCCAATAAACGTCGGCGGGTTTTTTTAAATTTTAATTTTGTCTTGTTATTTCGATTAGTAAAGGTCCCCAAGTACCCATAGGCACATTTGAGTCGGCACATTGTTGCGCATTTGAAAACGCGGTGTGAATACCTGCTGTCGTTGGAATATCATCTCAATGTTGGTTCTCATAGAGTATAACCAGGCTTGCGTAGGTATATGGAAGTGAAGATAAAATCGCTTCAAACAAAATGGAAGGGGGAGACACGGTCGTAGTTGATATAAAAATTACCATTGAATTGAACAATCATTGTTGATATCATGAAAGTAAAACTAAGGAGTCATCCGTAGCCTTGTTGATATCATATAATTTGAATGTTTTGTAAAAACTTAAAACCGACTTAAAATTCCTCAATATTTACACATGGGCAAAGAAAAATGTATTCTTTATTATGGGTTTCGAGATCACCTTATGGTCAAGTTTGTCTGTCCTTTTTTCCCTCTCTAATATCTCAGCACAGCTATTAACTTGAAATTTAGAATAATAATACATTTCGTGCGCCTGTATAGATTTAAAGAAATACTTAAATAAATAAATGAAAATTTTCAGTACCTACTAATTGTGTTGTCGAAATTTAAAAAGACACCTTCACGAACAAGTAGGATATCAAATGAAAGGTACCTATCAATTCGTAACACTTCAAAACAGTTATTGAAATTTTTGTAGGTATCATACTTTTTGAAATATAATATAGATACAAAACCAATTGAGTCATCAAAATCCACAATTGACGGAGAAATTGGCGAACAAACATGAAAAAACATCGGAACATAGAATCTCCTGCTTTTTCAAAGTCAGTTAAATAGATAGAACGCCAGTGACCTCACAATACACCTACATTATCTAAGATATCATTTTACACTGACCTATCGAAAATAGTCGAAGATTTCCTATTACATGTTTTACACTAACTATCCCTTCGATTCGTAATCATCATTTCCTGTCATTTATATGGCATGCATGTACACTGGCTACAGGTCATGGCAAATTGTGCCATAAGGCTTCAACTTAAAATAATATCTAAGGACTTCAATTTAAAGGCATCTGCTACTAGTCACTATTCTATACAAGTATACAGATATTGTATTCAAGCGTGTGTCATTTATACTATTATTGCCGTTCCTTGGTTCATTTTCTTTTGATTTTTTATACGTGGCTTCAACTTAAAATAATATCTACGGACTTCAATTTAAAGGCATCTACTAGTCACTATTTTATACAAGTATACAGATATTGTATTCAAGCGTGTGTCATTTATATTATTGTTGCCGTTCCTTGGTTCATTTTCTTTTGATTTTTTATACGTAATATGCATTTTGAATGCGAACAGCATATTACGCGAACAGCATTCAATATGCATATGATTATGCTCAACCGATTATATTTGTCCAAAGCTGGACGCAGGCTTTCCCCTGATAAACCAGCGTTTGTTGGCTATTATCTCATGGGTAGGGTAGTGCCTATAGTCCCCACGCTGGGGATGCGGGTTGGGGATCGAAGTTCGGTGGTAGAATTGTTCTGCAGGGGACGCTACTGCCCGCTCCCGGTGGATATACTAATATCCCTTAGTCGCCTCTTACGAGACCCGTGGGAAGTTGCGGGGTGGTGCAAACCGGCACCACACGGCTTGAATGCATGTCTAGATTTGTTGATGTTACATCATCAACGGAGATGCAAATCTAGCCACACAATAATAGCACTGGCTTTGAAAGCAGACATTATACAGGGGAGGTGCAAATTCTAAGCCGGCCCAGACAGCCGCTCATTAGCTGCGAATAAGCGGCGAAAATGGTATCGAGCTTTAGATAAATTATATAATTAATCGAAAAATATATTAAAAGAGAATGAATTATACACCCGCGAATGAACGTGAATAGTAAGCTTTCCGAGCTTGCCGATTGGCCTGCGCGTATTTGTCTTGGGGATCTACCTCATCGGGACGTGGACGCCACGGCGACGTCGCTGGCAACGTATCCATGCTATTGTATGGCAGACGACGTTGCCAAACCGTCACCAAGCGAGACAGCTGCCGTACAATGCCGACATACGTTGCCAGCGACGACGTCGCCGTGGCGTCCCGGTGAGGTAGGGTAGTCTTAATGTAAAATGTTATTCAAAATATTTACTTACCATTGTCCATAGAGTTGGGTGTGGCCCCTAAGCTGGATCCAGAACTCTTGTGCAGTATGGCATTGTGCTGTCTTGTGCTTTCCAGCTCCGCTGAAAAGTACCCGCGCTTTTTACTCATCGTTAGATTTATTTTATTAATATTTAATATTTATTTTATTAATAATATTATTGTGCCGACAGTGGGATTTTGGTCTTGCGTTGTAACTTTCAAAGTGAAGGTTGCCATTATTAACGCGTTCACTGCCCAGCCAGTGGCCTACAGACACGTCAACTACGTCAATGTACGCGTTCGTTATGGGCACTCTGTGTTTCTCAGAAAAATCATCATCATTATTCGCAACCGGACTTCACCCACATAGCCTCCAAACTTTTGTGCCACTCCACTTCCATCTCAGAAGAATATTTGCAACTTATATAAAATAAAAAATAAATAATGCTGGACAATTCACTCAGCATTATCTAGCCCCAAGCTAAGCAGAGCTTGTGTTATGGGCAGTGATCGGAATTAGGCGGGCTAAAATACCTAGTACCCATAACTTATGGGTAGGTACTAGATAACTGATATACTTAATACAATACACTACATAGATAGAATTTTTTTATTATACATAGAAAACATCCAGAACGCCCTGGACAAATGTCTGCAGATCGTACAAACATTTGTCCCGAGGCGGGAATCGAACCCGCAACCTCCTGCGTCGCAGGCAGACCTTCGCCCGCTGCGCCACAGAGGTCGTCACCTCATATGCAAGGTCACACACGAGTCACGCGGAATTTTAACTGGCTATATCTTCATAATTTTTTTTTTTTTTTATGCTATGGACCGACTGTGATTGAATAGGGTTACCCTACCTGCCGAATTAGTTAAGCACTTAGTTTAGTCCGTAGAAAGTCGCAAAGATTTTCGACTCCCACGTCACTTGACTTCGTGGTGTAGTTGGTTATCACATCCCCGTACCTAGTATAGTATTATAATATCTGTGCCCGTACTGAGGGGAGGACGCGGGTTCTTGAACCCGCGTCCCGTTCGAAGTCCCGTCGAAGTCGAAAATTTTTGCGATATAATTAGATTTTTAGAAATTAGTTAAGCACTGTATCTCGACAGATAGTGTGCTCCTCCTCGCTCAATTGTGTCCTGGTGATGTCGTTATTGTTCATCGCATCAGTCTTTAAGTTGCATATTTGGGGAAAATACACCAGAGCCTAAACAAATTTATCTACTGTTGTTGTCATGTAAGAGTAAAAGGTGTGATGGATTTATGTTAGATATTTAATTTTTTATTATAAATTATGTAATTTAAGATTATTCTGAAATTAACGATAAGTTATATAAAAAAATAAAAAAAAATAACTGAGTTTACACCCGCGGCTTCGCACGCGTTGTTTCTATCAACGTTAAAAGGTGATTTCTATCCCATGGGAACTGATTTATGGGATACAAAGTAGCCTATGTTTCATTGCAGGATTTGAATTACCTGTGTGCAAAATTTCAGCCCGATCCATTGAGTAGTTTTGGCGTGAAGAGGTAACAAACATCCATCCATTCATACATCCATCCAAATTTTCGCATTTATGATATTAGTGTGATTGACACGTGTCCAATATCTAATCGACGGACTAAGTAAAATTAGAATTTTTTAGGACACTAGCCTATTGGATGCCCTTGGATCCATAATCTCGTCATTTGGCTTAGTTTAGTACACTACATACTAAACTAAGACGTGTTTTTTGACATTTTGTATTGTGTTTTATCTGTGAAGGGCATCGAGCATATATGGTAAAGGGCAACATCAAGAGGAAATAGCAGCTTCTACATTACAGTGAACACAAGGGCATCGAGAGTGTGTTTAAAACACATGTTAGTCGAAGGTTAAATACATCCCAGTAGAGTCACGGCACACCAAAGGCGGATCAAAATATAATAAAACGTCAAGGGCGAGTTGGACTCGCGCACCGAGGAGGGTTCCGTATAATTGTAAGAAGTGTATCTATCAGTATCACACATCATCACTTCCTCTGAAATAATATCGACAAGCACATTGTTAAAAAAATTGCTAAGCTAAATTTAATATTAAAACTGTTGTTTGGTCACAGTAAAAGTTTAGTGTATTATGGCCTTGTCAAATGCACTTGACTATTGTGTGGGATTTTCAGTGGGTGACCAGAGGTAGGATGACCTTAGGTTTACCTTTATGTGGGTGGGATGCATGTTAGAAAATCTACAAAATATTATATTGTAAAACTAAACTTTAGTGCTGTAAAAATATGGTTTGCTTTCCAACAGCTTGTCAATCGTAAAGTTTAACTAATGAAATATTCAAGGTGAATTATTAATCGAAAATTTCATTTGGCCTGCTGAACTACTCTGTGAAATTTTAGTCGATAGAAAGTTAAACTCACCTCTTGTATCCAATAAATCTTTGTTCAGTCTATCATTGGCTATTTTAAGGGATGCTATTTGATCAAGAAGGCATGACAGCAATCTGCTGCCAACTTTACTGCCAGACGCACTAGAACTGTCATCTGAGTCAGTGTCAACCTCACCGTTGGCCGGCCTGGCTATATCGGGTAACCCACTGACACAAGGGTCGCTGTGCCGCCTGTTATTGCTATCATCGTCCTTGTCTTTGTCGTTCATTTCGCTGATGGAATTTGTGTCACCTACAGATGTAATGATCGGCGGCAGGCTAGCGTAGTCCTGGTCAGATAAATTCTTTGGTTGCATTGACTCATTGAGAGTGCTATTCAGATCTTCCGTTCGCTGGTCGTTCCGCCGCCGCATTCGAGGTCTATGTCCTTGTATGCTTCTAAAATTTTGGATATAGCGCTGGTCGGGAGGGTACATTGGGATATTGTGGGGCATAGGGGTGTAGTAGCTAGGTAATGTAGGCAGCGACATAGGCTCTGGAGCTCCGTACATATGCCTATATGGGTCATACCCCGGCGCGAACTGAGAACCACCAATCGGCCAGTTCATATTTGGATTGACAAAATCGTAAGTTTCAATAGGTGTCGCTTGCTGGATGTGATGCATTGTCTTGTCTAGCCATTTAGAGAGATACACCGACTTGCTGCTACGAGATTTTTTCCGCTTTCCCAGAGAACTAGACCCGTTTACTTGTTTTGGTGTTGATGCCATTTATGTAAGCGACCAGTCGCATGAACAAAAACTTAGCGAAACACTTCTACGTGGAGCAGTTTTGTAGCACGAGATGAAAATTCATTTAGCGATTAGGCCACTGAAGTTACACGAGCACTTGGGTCATCGTAAATGTACTAATTATTATTTTATTTACGATAAAATTGCACTTTTGGCCACCGAAACAACCAACAGCAAACGAAACGAGCGACGTAAAACTAAATTGATTGATTGATGAAATGACAAAACACTATGACAGTGACATTTGACGCCCATCATTGTCAAAATCAAGGCTGCGTTCCGTTTCTCGCGCTCAGGCGCTACACGCGAGCTATGCGCGCACGAGACTGCGCCCGCCGCGGTTTGTTTCGTCTGAGCGCCCAAATGACGTCACCCATAATAGGAACGCACGAGCTACCTTGTCTCGAAAGGTGAGGCAGTTCATGCGCTCCCCACCACTGACACTTCGGGGCCAGAACGTGGCATGGAGCCCACACACCAGGTACCTCGGCATCGAGATTGACAGGTCGTTGAGGATGCAGCCGCAAGTCGACCACGCGCTACAACAAGCGCGCGTCGCCCGAGCGCTCCTCCGACCTATCCTGGGATCTCGCCTGCCTCTGAGGATCAAAGTGCGGGTGTACAAGAGCTACGTCCGGTCCCGTCTCACCTACGCAGCGCCGGCCTGGTACTCCCTCCCTCGTTTCACAAACGAACAAGGACCGGCTCCAGGCGCTGCAAAATGTTTCCCTGAGGATCTGCACGGGCGCGGGCCAATACGTCAGGAACGACGTCATCGCCCGCGACCTGCAGGTTCAAACAATAAAAGACTTCATCGTGCAGTCGGCGCGTCGGATGTACGACCACCGCGCCGACAACGGACACCACGCCCACCTCCATCACATCGCGCCTCAGCAACCCCGGCCCCCAGACGATGACCGCCCGTGGCAGCCCCTTCCGCGGGACCTCATCCCCGTGGAACCCCCATGATTGTCCTTGGGTTATTTAAAAAAAAATTGGTTGTCTGTAAAGTCGGTTTACTGACGATAGTTGAACGTGACAACGTCTCAGAGCGAGGTAACGCCGCATGACGTCATGTTTTTTCGTGCGTGCAGCCGGCTCTATCGAATTATAAGACGTTGTCACGTCAAAAAAATCAACAAGAAAAAACCAAATGCAGCCAAAAAAAATATAATAAATATATACACTTGCTAAAAAAAGAGCTTTTTAGCTAAACCCAAGGACCGAGGGGTCGGTCGTCACCCCTCGAGTTGATGCCGGGGTAAAGAAGCCAAGCTTCGAGGCCCCCTCCGTGCCCCCACAAGGGCCGGACAGAAGTTCAGACATGCGCTCCGTGCGCGCGTGCGTGGGGTGGGGCTAAGCGGGACTTCCCGTGCGGTGTTTTCAGAGCGCAAAAGTAGAAAAGGAACGACTTCATTTCATACGCGCATGAGCGCTATAAGCATAGAACGGAACGCAACCTAAATGTCTCACCCAACCCGTGAAAAGAGAACACATTCATTATATATCTATGCCTTCACCATGCCTTCACCCAAGGAAATTTGTATACTCTATTAAATCTATTTAAACAAATGTGTATATACTTCAGTGTATTATAATATCTAGGCTTCAATTCCGAGGCTTTAATAAACAAATTCTGTGCCTTCATGCTTCACCTGCCTTTTGCACAAAAATTTGGTGTCTCTATACTAGATGGCGCTGATTTGATTTTTAGCATGAAATACCTCGTTAGACGGTTCGATATTAGCTCATGATTTATTAAGAAAAGTTGTGGCATTTACTATATAGATGGCGTTACGATGCAGCATAGCGACAAAGATTCAAGTAGGTAGCCCATGTTCATAAACCGACTAATTATAGTATTCATAATTCATTTGCTGTCCCCTATAGGTAATGTCAAAAGAAACTTATCCTATTTGAATAATGCTTATTTTCCATAGATGAAGTGATGATGATAAACTAGGTATGATCAAGTTGAGTAATCATGGTTTAGTTAGCTAGAAGGATTCTATCATTGCATGTTTTCTGTATTTTGTGCTTTACTTCATCAACACTGGACACATCATGGATCCATTCAGCTTTCTATCTACCTCTGTATTTTTAGTTTGTTAGTAAATAATGTGTACTTGTCCATAAGTATGCAAATATGTAGGTAGGTAGATTAAGACAATTACCATTAGGAAATATTTATTTAGGTACTTAGTCACCGGCAACTCCAAATTAAACGATATTTATAATGACATTCATTTATTCTCTAAAAATATACCTGTGATATAAAACAATTTTATTTATTTACATATTTTAGATTTCTTGTCCCAACCATCAATAAACCTACAGAAAATGGACACTTAACACCCTTTAAAGTCTATGGCACAGTGCGGACTTTTACCGGCGCCATAAAGAGGTCTTTTATTAGAAAATGTAATAATCTTTCTTTTACAACCGGCGGCGCGCGGCGGCGCTTACTTACCTATGGTCAGGTAGATGAATTCGGAACTAGGCCGTTTAACTAAACAAACAGGAATTTAGGTTGTTGGTACTGTAAAGTAACAAACTATTCCGTCTTATAAACGTTAGTAAAGAAAGATCTTGAAATATTGTCATCAGTAATAATGAATAAGTAATGATAATAAATCGAATTACAATAAACAAGGTGTTGCCCGCAGCTTCGCACGCGCTTTTCAAGTAGCCTATGCCCGTTCTCGGGATACCGTTTACCTCCTGCCAAATTTCATTAAGATTCGTTCAGCCGTTTGGGTGAGAAAAGGCAACAGACAGACAGAGTTAGTTACCTTCGTATTTATAATAGTATGGATGGATAAGTATTACACCAAATTACGTAATCTTAAAAATAAGCGAAAATTGGCAGTATGTTTTTAACGAATAACATTTAGGTCAATAGATTTAATAACATGGATAAAGTTTCACATTTATTTTGTAATAACTCAGGCGTTAAACAAAAGTGAATTGCCAATTTGTCAGAAATGTCTTACTTACTTAGAATTATATTATTAGAACAATTATATTTGATAGCTTCTCTACTCATATGTAGGATATCTTCAATCAGTATAATTATATAACTGTTTACTATCAATCTGTTAAAACTTAAATAAATCTAACTTAAATTAACATAACTTATTGATTACACGGTAATACTACGAGATTTAATTTTAAATTGCATTACAAAAGGTATAATTTATGTTTTATTGTACTTAGATTGTATGTACGGTGTTATAAAAATTGCTAGTGTTATTATAATCGACCCAAAGACAATAAATAAGTTAGTACTATTCGAGCGAGCCAGGAAGAATAAGCACCTTCTTTATATTGATAATAATTGTCATTTTATTGCAATTTTTTTTATTTTATATTAATGTTTCGTCCCATGACGAGGGACATGTTCTGTTTCTCCTTTATATATTATAATAATTGATATTAAATATAGCATTTCTTATGTGGTCCCAATAGTTACGGGGTATCAGTTCAACTGTCAAAATGTGATTTATTATGTTCTATTTGTATAATTATTTATTCTACATGATTGTAGAGATTAAGTTTTTCGGTTCTTCGGAACGGAAACGGTGAAAATAAGTTAAAATAACAAATATAACGTTTCCTTAATTCTACTACTGAGTATATAATTTTGATCGTAAATATAATTTTAACTTACATAATAACTTCTCGTATACCTATGTACTTATAATAATTATTGATCATTATGAGAATTAAAATGATAATAATGAATACCATGCCGATAATACGATTACAAAGTGAATAAAAATAAGAACATAATGCCAATTTTCTGTTTGAAACACTCATATTAAAGAAATAGACATATCAACATCTAGAACCGAGGAATATCGTGAAATTTATTCATACTTGAATTCATGTCAAAATAAGTACTACATCAAACATTTGACAAAGATAGTTATTTTAAAGCGTTCCATTGGAAGATTTTAACATCAGTAAATGCTTCAGATTTTTTTTTATATTTTCATACAGGTTTGTATTAATTTCCAACGTTGCCTCGAATACCTTACGTAGATGTTATCCATTAGGTATATCGTAATTTCTCTTATAAACAACTCTATGCATTTACCCAACAGTGTGCAACCTGGATGCAAATTAATGATGATGTTGATGATACAACCACATACACGCATCTATGTTTTCCTACCTCTATACAAATAATGCACGTTCTATAAGTCACATGTCACATCGTTGTTATCAAGGATTCCACGCCAATCAGCTTTTAATTCACAAAGCGAACGAATGTTCCTCATCGTTTGGAAATATATAATTCAATTATGAATATAAAATCAACTATTTTTGTAATAAGACCACAAGGAATTGTCATCACACCTTTTTTTTAGATTCGTCTCGATTCAGGGAGATTCTAGGCTAGTTCATAAATGACGATTTCGGCTACATTTATTCCAAAGAGCCATTAACATTATGTGTAAACCACATTATACATATATATAGTTTAGTATAAAATATATCAAAATTCGCAAAACAGCTTTGGTTTGGAATCCTCTGGCCCATACATTCGTCAAGTGATTCTTATTCCTACCGTCTACTCTACGAACTGAATACGTTAAAAAGCAGATAACAAATGCTGGCATTTGGCAGTATTCACTTCAAATCACCGTTCACACAGTTCTAAACCAGTTTGACGTCATCGAAGGCAGTTAGTAGATCGCTGGTCCCCGGCAGCATTTCTGTATCCGGCCAGAAGTCCGACGAATTCATCTGCACGTTTGTATCCATGAGGGTCTCATGATGTAGTGTGATCGGGCTAGCTTGCATCTTAGTCGTGAGATAGGGGTCATTGCCCTGAATAGCTGGAGAAAGCCTGTTTGGGCTGTATAGGTACTTGCCTACTGGGGACATAGATTGGGGGGTGTAAGGGCTCATCACACGTTCTTTCAGAGCGGGACTCATTGCCGGGGAGTAGCTAGGACTTGATGGGAGGGAGTATTTAGGGCTGTAAGGACTCATGACGCGGTCCCTTTGTGCTGGACTGACGGCAGGGCTCGATGGAAGGGAGTATATTGGACTCCCGACATTCAACGTAAGTGGAGACATGGGACCTATATTTGAGCGTAGAGCCTGCTTGATGGCTGTTGTGCGTATTTCCTTGTTTTGCGCGGGTTGTATGAGGTTTATGGATGGTATTGCACTCTTTAAGTTCTGCTGGATGAGCTGTGGTGGTACCATGTAGTTGGGGCGTGGATTCTGCAGAAGAGCTGGCTGCTGGTCCTGGAAACATAAAGGCAAATGTCAGAAAAGTTCTTTTAAAGTTCTTAGTCACAGATTGTACTAGAAATGTTATATGACCTAAACATTTTTTATATAAGTCGTAATTAAACTCAGTGCACGTTGTATGGAAATGAATGGAAGAGGTATTAGCTTTGACCTTGACTAAGAATATCTTATAATAACGATAATTATGTATTATACAATGCATATATAAATATTCACATTACGCATCCAGCTTGATCAATCTGTTTGTTGTTTCTAAAGCAGACTAAACAGTTATAGGTTCAAAATACATTTGAATTCATTTTACTAAACATAGGTGCTATGCAATTATTCACAGTGTGATATATAAAGTTTCACATGTACCTATGTTTTACTATGTGAGTTACATAAATCAACGCAACTCAATATTTATTGTGCCCTCAAATGAAATCGGATCATAAATTGTGTTTGATTTTCATTGATCGAGTGACAATCTTAACCTACTTTCCTTTGAGGAATGAGCTTACTACTGAACCAAATACGAGTATAATGTTAGATATGATGTACGAGTATTGAAAGCTTTAGGTACGTTAATAATATTGCGAATAGAAATTTAATGGACAAACAAAATTTTTGATGTTTTAAGTTTGACCTAATCGTGTGAAAAACAAAGTAAGTATATCAATGAAAAGCGTTATGGTTATGAAACCCTCCTTGGCAGTGTTCTAAGATTGTTCGTATGTTGATATTTTATTCTTTAAGTTTCGCAAAATTGTACTGAATACGAATTAATAAGTTTCACTTCGTGACGTCCTTAAAAATGCATAGTTTTAAAAGTATTTCTGAGAAATGTATAAGAATGAAAAAAATGTACCTATTGAATTTAGGACATTAGACCTGTAGACGCCTAGCTGGTGCAGTGCGGCTTACCTGGCGCCGTTTTAAATCGATTGAGCCTACTAAATTACCTACAAACCGGCCTACAGGTATTATTAAGACCGCGATTTATAAACAGTTGGGAAAAATCCAATTTATAAACAGTTGGGAATAATCCAACAAAACTTATATTTTGATTGGTGTGGACAAAATCTCTATCTGTTTGGAACGGTGGAGAGATTCGATATAGTTAGTTATTTATTTCTTTTAAAAGTTCGATAATATGATATCATAAAAGTTTTACATGCGTAGATTAAACAGTTCAGAACCTAACTAACAATAAGTACCTACGAGACAAATTATATTAAGTAGGTACCTTTTTTTTTTTTTTTCATTTATTTATGTTACTTATTAACTTATTTTATCTACAGCTAACATAAACCATAAACATACCATAACATAAACATACCTATAGGTAACAGGCTTATGGCGCTATTTAAGATTTTATGATATTAGGTCTCCTAAAAAGTACCTGAGATAGATCTTTCTGCATGGTTTGTTACCGCAAGTTAGATCACAAAATCCGTGCCACTTTTCATAAAAGCAACCCGTAAAACCTATGACCTTTTTCATACATTTTATGAACCTCGTTCGTATGATGCTTCGCGTATTCTAACATTTTACGGTGCAAAAAGAAAGGTACATCAAAGGTTTACGATTTAATGAAAGATTAAGTACCTCGGGATAGTGCTAACTGAGATGTATTGTGTGCATTTGTATCCATTATAGTCGACATACGGGTAAATACTATATACGACCTTGGAAACCAGTAAACGAGTACACAAAACGTAGGTATGTATAGTCTTTAAATGTAGAGAAAATAACCTATTCAGGAGCTTTGTTAAGGCGAAGAGTAGGGGCGATAGTGGCGCCACTACATATTTAATTTTATAATTACGTTATACAAAGGAATTATCAAAAAATCGGACCGCGCGTAGACGATATTCTATCATAAGCTTTTTTTAAATGTATCTTTAATAGTTTTGTACTGTATTATTTAGGCAGATACTTGTTTCAAGAGTTTAGTTCCTATTGGTGGCCACAAAGCTCTCCAAACAAGGTTTTTGATTGAATAACACAAAACAAAACTATTACAGATACATTAAATAAAAGCTTGTGATAGGTATCGTCTACCAGCGGTCCGATTTTTTGATAATTCCTTTGTATAACTTAATGATTAAATTAAATATGTAGTGGCGCCACTATCGCCCCTACTCTTCGCCTTAAAGGAGACTTTATGGCATGACAGAGCGAGATTTTGCACACGTAGCACTAATATTAGTAAATCACTACATAAATATTACCAAACAAAGTCCGCGTCCATCTGTCTGAACGCGCTAAACTCAAAATCGACTTCCAGGTTTTAATTTTCACCGATTTTCCGGTTTTCATTTTCACCAATTGGTCGTACTGATTCATGAGGAAGGTTTGGGTGCATAATTCAGGGTTTTTTGTAAATTGGCTGATATATGACGATAGCTGTTTATAATGTCGGAAAAAAATCATGTCGACTGGGAGGTTTGCTGGCCTGCACCGCGTGTAAACCAATAGCCTACAAATTTATATGAAAGCAATGATCTGTACTTATAATAAAACTGTAACAGGTCCAACTACTGTAATATTGAAGATATTTTGTAAAAAAATTGTAGGGCACTCTATTATCGATACTGAAGCCAAAACTGTAACTTTTTTCATTCATGTCTGTCTGTCTGTTTGTTTCTTAAACACGGATCACGCCGAAATTACTGAATGAATTGGAATGAAACTTGGCACGATTTGAGTTCATCTACGAAGAAGGATATAGGATACATTTTAACCCGGAATTCAGTAAGATTCTCCTGGGAGAGGGGATGAAAGTAAAATTTCTTGACTGCGCATCAAGCTGAAACTACTGAATGAATTGGAATGAAACTTGGCACGATTTGAGTTCATCTACGAAGAAGAACATAGGATACATTTTAACCCGGAATTCAGTAAGATTCTCCGGGAGAGGGGATGAAAGTAAAATTTCTTGACTGCGCATCAAGCTGAAACTACTGAATGAATTGGAATGAAACTTGACACGATTTGAGTTCATACTACAAGGCAGAACATGCCATACTTTTCATCCCGGAGTAGGTACGGTTCCCTCAGGAGAGGGGATGAAAGTTTACCTCTACTAAATTTACTTAGCCGCAGGCCCTATGGAGAAAAATTACAACACGTACGACTTACTTTCAACTCTATGCCTATCAAATCTGAACTATAGGTACGTTATTCTTTTAAGGTGTCAATTCTGAACGATACGTTATTCTATTATGGTGTCAATTCAAATGTCACTTTAACTAAACCAAACTAATTTGACAGGAGTACAAATGATGCTATCTTTTTAATTTTGATCGTCTTGAAAGGGACGGTAACATTTTTAATCCCGTCAAACTAGTTTAGTTTAGTTATGGCAACATCTGTATTGCCACTTATGTCAATGTAAATATTTCAAACAATAAATAGTACGAAGTCAAGTCAAGAAATCAGATCGTATCTAAGAACAACAGATTTTACATTCATCCGCGGGAGATATCAGCGAGTTATCGAACATTTCTCACCAAGAAATTACACTATCATAGAAAATATTAAAGAATATTGAAGGAATAGCCTCTAAACCTCTCGCTACGACATCACTGGACGGAACCCTACTACATCTACTTTGAGGAATACTTATTGATGAAAGAGCCCGCAAAATGGCTGAAACAAGTGAAACCGCACTACTGCATCGCTGGAACCTATTTTTCATCTTAGATTTTTATGAACCCTAAGTACTGTCGCTTTTCCAGCGCTTCCAGTATGCAGAGTTGATGTGGATGTTTCTGTTGTGGATGGGTGGTTGGGGCCGTGGCCGTTTCATGGCGCGTCTGCCTTAGGTATACGATAAAACTATGTGCGCTACCTAGTAAAATTGTGTGCGGTTGACATAGAAAACTAAATAGTTTATCTGTATTGAGGAACGCCGAGCACCTTGCTATAAGCTATATTTACATACTATTTAATATTGTTTTTGTTTAGTTAATGATTATATCGGGAATTTATCGCGTACCTTTTGTTTGATTTCCCCTACGTTTCTACCGCGTTACAGCGATCGTGGTCACCGACTAGTCCGTAACGCCAACACAAAGGTTTTTGGCTGAAAAACAGCACTGAGTGGCGATCGCTCAGCACATGCTGAGCCAAAGCCTGTTTCGGCACAGGGTCATGGAAGCAAAGCTGGATTTGACGGTCAAAATTTGTTTTTAATTTAGCTCCTTATTCTTTGTTTGGTTTGTACGTTTTATATGCCTGTCGAAATAAATGCTATTCTATTCTAAGGCAACGTCCCACAATCGAAGAACCTTAGTAAAAACTGTTAAAGCGTACTACTATTTATGGAGTAGCTTCTAATTTACATAGAGTGTACTAATGAATATGCAAATAAAATTGTGTGCTGATAATATAATTGTTTAAATTGAAATACACTAAGGGTTTTAACAGCAAGGGGGTTACAAAAGTAAAAAATACTTGGGTCATATCCACCAACATTAACAACAGGCTGTATGTTAGCAGAAGCAGTAGAAGATTAGAGAGATCAACTAGCGATCAGCGGGCTTTGGAGAGCAAGGCCCTGTCATAAAGAAAAACAAGGGGCTGTGGGGCGGAGAGCCCTCTTAAAAAAGAAAAAAATACTTGGGCCGCATCCAACAACAAGAACTAAACGTTACAAGTAGCAAAATCAGTAGAAGATTAGAGAGATCAACTAGCAATCAGCGGGCTTTGAGGAGCATAGGCCCCGTAAGAAAGAAAAACGGGCAGGTTTTTCATAAAATTGTTATTTAGGTAAGTTCCTAGATCTATGATCTATTTTTTCTTTTTATAGACGCACCCATTAGTTAGGTACCCAATACTTATTTCAGGCAAAGTAAAATGTACAAATGGTCCATGCGATCTTCATGAACACGATGTTTGGTGGTTCCGTACAGCTGGTCCAGTTGACTGTACCACCGACAATTTTTTTTTTCCCGTAGTAGGCACAGTTAGGTAACTGTACGACCGAAGTTTTTTCATAATGTGATCCATTGTATTTTTTACTGTGGTATAGGAACAACAACTGTACCTACCTACTGCAGACATTGTGGTGGTCCAGTCAACTGGACCAGGGGCCCTATTCTGCTATACAATTGCTTCACGAACACGACGACTATGGTACGTCGCAGAATCGTCACGTAGAATTCTTAGATTAATGAAACTCCAGATAGTGCGCGCGGTTTTGCACGGAGAGATAAAATTAATAGTTTCAAACTTGACAATTTGACGCGCGTCCATCTGTATTAATTATCATTTGTAATCTATAGTAAAATACCAAAACGTGTAATTCTGTGACGATACCACTGTCATAGAAGCGAAACTGATTATATTTTGATTTTCGCAGTTTATAACACTTCTTGACACTGACACTGGCCGAGTCGTAGCTAAGTCGTATTGATAAAGAATGAGAAATTGAAAATTAAAGAGGATAGCGTGACAGAATGCTATCCCGCGTATATTATATTGATTCAAAATCAAAAACTCTTTATTTCCATAAATACAAAAATGTACACTTAGAAAAGGTCAAAATATAAAACTAAACACTGACACGGAAATAAAGTGATATTTTTTTATTTCTGTCGCTTCGGTATCTAGACTAAAGTAAAGAAGATTGTGATTTTCCATCCGATTCTTTATCTACAACATTTTTAGGTACACAATTTAACTAGGGACATAAATATACTTACCTAGATAGGTAGGTACTTATATTACAAGAAAAAATTAAAAAAATTTAAAATCCGCCGATGTTTATTGGCTGAACAGATTTTCATGAAACATGCCTAAGAACACTCGGGATAAAATTATCTATGACACAAAAAAAACTAAACGAAAATCGATTCACCCGTTTAGGAGCTACGATACCACAGAAAGATACACAGACAGACGTGTTCGGGTAACACGAACGCCCCGGTCTGACTATGACTGACTTGACACTTTCGAGAAGCGTACATGCTATTAATACTATATTTAATCCCACTATAATTGCATTACCTGTATTTAATCCCAATAATCCAGGGCTAGGCATACTTAGATACTCAAATATTGCATACTTACCTAACGTTTTGTGAATTGAAATAGCTAGCGAATTTCCTGTAACAGAACTACGACGCTTAAAATTTACGCTTACATCTACCTAATATAATATTCATTACGGAGTCCGGACAACAGTTTGTTATGCGAGCAATTGGAAATTGTGCCTGGAACTATTTAAGTCAAATGACTGTTACACTTCAATAAGTATTTCAGTAAGAGCCCTCAATCACCCGTGTCAGCTTGATCCGAGAGGATTAAATCAACATCAAGAGATCGATGGTTCTAATTGTTTGAAGCGTTTGTCTGTTTTACATAAGTTCTAGAATAGACAGGGTTGGCTTCGATTTATTGATTTCGGCTAATATGGGTGTGTCAGCAAAATAGGTTTAACATTTGAATAGAACCTTGAGAACTAGGGTCAATTCATCCCTCAGTGGGAAATATTAAGTACTGACCATTCCGTAAAATGCCTTCGTCTAGATGTAACTGGTTTTGGATTTGACAACACCTCTCCTTGATGTATGTACTCAATTCTAAGACTTTTTTTGGATTTGACCATTTTTGAGAGGTTTTCTGGTGATATAAACAAGTTGATGTTATGTTACTCTGTTGAAGGATAGGTATTTTCTTTTTGTGCTTTTATTTATAGATCAATACAGTCTATCTATCTATAATAGTAGTATATATATCTAATATAAGTCGTATTTCAACCTCCTATCAATTATCTTCGACGAAGCCCTTGTAATTGACATATCCTGTGTAGTGAACGACTAACGATGGCGAATGGTGATGTTATCGGTCCCCGGAGAATGGGGCTCTTGCCGAGATTCAGTGGTTTCCGATAATAGCCTAATCAGACATTGTAGTAATAGTCACGGGCAAAGTGACTAGACATGCTTTCAGATTTCATAGCTATTGGAGGACATTGAACTGGCGTTGGATATGTAAAACGTTTGACGTCACGTAATATGTAAACCAAAAAGTAAGTCTAGGCTGTGGTATAGGTATCAAGAAATTGAAATTATTGTGAAAACACAGTTTCGTAGAACCCTTATTTTATCATACCCGCATAAAACATTCATGGACAAGTCAACAAGTAAGGAAGCGTCCCATCGGAACCTCATCTGAAAGTTTTTTCATCTCGCTGACACAAACTTTCCATATTCCCTTACAGAATTCTATTACAAAAACGAAGTTAGTCTCATAAAACAATTATTTGTCCGGATAACGACCCTATTGAGCCTCTCGGAATGATGATACTTCGTGTTCGGAACGAGGCCAGTAGAATAGAACTCACAATGGAATAGGGCCTAGTCGATAAGCGCTGTCATAATAGCACCACAAACATTAGTAGTTGGCATTCAGTTTGAGTCAGTAGTGCACTGCAGATACAACACACATACGAAGTGGGAATTTCGGTTACTTCTATATCGGCATCAAATATAATAATATCTACCTATTCGAAAATTCCTAAACATTTCGATAAGTATTCGTCGGATTTTTTCGTTTTAAAGATGGAGCTGACTTTGTTCATGATTTTGAAAAACTTCTTGAAACTTAGTGTCGCAATTTGTAAAAATATTTAATTTATTAACTACGGTCACTGAAAACATCATAGCTGTCATTCAAGTTTTTCTTCTGAAAAAGTGGTTTCTACAAGAACTAAATTGCTTTTGGAATGTACGAGTACACAAGAACGCTCTAGGGAAGACACACATACACGCGCATTCTGGGTAGGTACCTATAACATGAAAAGTAGAGAAAATTATCTGACGTGTAGGGGTAAACTGAAAAACAGCGCCGAATATGCTATTTAAGCTTGTCGGCATTATGCTGAGCTTACTCCAATTGCCTGAAAATGTAGGTACTTAGTTATTTGTTAATTTATAATTCCTAATTAGTACCTATATTAACTTGTAAGTTCCTTTATAGATATATGTTTTGGTATATTATGTAATCTACAGTTATTATAAGTTCAGGCAATGAATAAAATTATTTTATTTCTTCTTATTCTATTCTAAGTCAAAAACTTGCGAAGAATGTCTGTATCATCGTTGTATCCTAATTGAGGTAAGTAAGTAGAACTCCAATCGGCCATAAAGTCAACTAGTTGCAATAAATAGTCTAGGGCTTCAGCCACAATATATTTTAAGCCTGAAGCTCAGCAATAAGTAAAACGAGATTCCCTTGTAAGCCGTCCCTAGCGAATCTTCAGAATTCAGATAAGGACTTCCGAAGATAGCCTGCCTCTGGCAATCGAAGTACTGACGTCGACATTCCAATGTTTTCTTTGTTTTACTCGCGCTATTCGCCAAGATCAATTTGAGTTTTTCTTTTGCTGAATTTCCTTTTTTTTCGAGTGATCGTTGTCTAATTTCAAAGAAACTTCAGCTTTTTCCTTATTATATCTTCACACTTTGAAATTACCAACACAAGCCGGATGCCTGCATTCAAAGCTGTTGCAAGTACTATTACTGCTGTCAATGTGGTACGTTGTACAATCAATTGACCATTAGTTCTTGTCTTGATATATGTTGCCTTATTAAGGCTATGGCCTTTCTAAACCGGATATATCAATTTCAAGAGTAAGGGCATGTTCTATGATCAAAAGTTGTTTAAGTAACGCCGTCCGCACCCTGCGTAATAACTACATACTACATACACTACATACCTAGTTATTCTGTGCCTAAACAAAAATTAAGAAATCTGACAGGTCGGTAGGTATATAATAATCGAATGGTCTCATAGTGTGTATTATAATCAATAGGCTGCCTGACTAGACCCGGAACGTAGCTTCCATATCAATTTTTAAGAGAAAATTAAGAAAGTGGCTCATTTAATTAGTTTTGTATGACATCAATAAATTTTAAAAATTGCCCATTTTATAGTAATATATTATTTTTTTACTTAATTTGATAACATTTAAAAATGCTATGATAAAATCTTCTTCTATATCGGAGCAGGGTACGCTAAGTTGTTAGTCTATTTATTTATTTCTCCGGTTTTTTTTTAATTCATTTTTACAACTTTTGAACAACATGTTCATGACAGTTGGCTAGGTATAATACAGATTATAAAGGCAAAAAAACTTAAAAAGAAACAAGAGAAAACTTCGGTACCTACCTAATTACAAAATAAAAGAGAATAACATTTAAGAGGGTTGTTTTGGTTGCATAAAATCTGAAACATCCTGTTTCAGGAATTTACGTTTCAATAAAAATAAGGATAAATTACAGGTAAACGTAAATTATCCTCAGTTGTTTGCAGACACACAAACTGCATATTATATTAAGTATCTAAAATTTCGATTCTTGACTTCAGTTTTCGCCACGGATCTTGAGCGTTTGGTACAAAGAGATGCTAACATCTCTCCCCATGTCTATATAGTGAAGGTCTAAATTCCCCTGTTCGCAAGTCAGAGTCGGAGAATTAATAGATGTTAAATCAATGGACATTGATACCGCGTCTAGTCCAATAAATATGAATTGAACTGATGGAAAACCCATTTATAGTGATGCTATGCAACATTTATTTCAATCTAAATTTAAGTTAATATAGATCAATACGGGTTTGTAAATAACTCATCTTTTTTGGTATATCGGCAAGTGGACCTAATATTTGATCTCATTAAAATTAACTGAAATGTTATTGAGGGCGTATACTTATTTGGTTGCAGTGTTTATTATAGTTGTTTCTTTATATTTATACGCTGCAAAAATATTATCCATAAATATAATAATAATCATTGTTATAATCTATACGATTTAGGTCAAAGCTCATACCAGGCCAGGATATAGGAGGAGATAGTGGGAATAAAAACAAACGTGCACCTTTTGACAGTACTATTTCTCTTTTACTTTTACATATATCTGTCAATAATTTATTTCTCATCGGAAAAATAAATAGCCCATATAACATATCTACACAATCATACACTATAAATATAATAAAAATAACATTCAACGGTGATAAATCTATACTCTTATATTTAAAATATAAATCGAGTGCCAAGCACGTCTAAAATTTCGAGTATCATTATATCTATATCGAATCGATAATACCAATATCTCTTTATTATGAAGGCGTTTATATGAAACTTTAAAACACACCTAGATAGATATATTGTTCTTAGTTGTACTTTGTTTTGTTTGGCAGTGATATTTTCTCTCACACTACAACTGCGTTTGAGACCCACTGTTCACGTCTATGGACAACGGGCCTACTATCATCCAACTACAACCAGTGCATTTGTTCAACGTTTATCGTAAAGCGCTAATAATAATTCGATGTTACTAATGTACATTAAACCAGATAAATAACAAGCGCCCTATATCAGGGCATAATAATCCTAGTATGGACTCGGTTAAAGAATGAACATAAGACTCATTGCGGCGAGCGAACGTTACTACATCGACACCTAGGAACAATTCATGATTAACCACCACACATATCAACTTAAGCACTAAAACTAACGTCTATCATGAGAATATGGCAACGACTTAAAAACGTGAAGATATCTCTATATCTACACCGTTAAATACCGTTAAATACGATAACGATTACGACTAATGGTGAACGCCCTCGGGCAAGCACGAGATTGCAAGTCTGGAAGATTAACTGTACAGCCTTAGTCCTCGGACTCGATTTCCCGACTTTAATCCGGCACTCATTGTCCTTTCGCCTCAATTTACGAGTTTCATTCTGATACCGGTTTAAACTGTCAGTATTGACGACACTGTAGCTACGTTTGGCTCTATTCGAGGCGTGAATAAACGTTAGAACACTGGACGCTATCACAGTTTATTTGGCGGAGGCGCGGGCCTCATGCCTTGGCCTTCCTCGGCCGGCACTGCACCATGCAAATGTAGCCGGCGTCTACGTCACAGCCGCTCACCAGGAGGTTCATGAGGACGCTCGACGACTGATTGGTGGGCTTCTGCTGCGCTGGAGATGGGCTGCGCTTCGCACGCTTCGCGCTAGGCTCCTGCTCTTGCTTTAGAACCCTTTTACAGCCCGTGTCCCACGTTGATAGTTTTCTGCTTGGTGTAAGACCTAAAACAAAATTTTTAGATTTTAACCTATATTTAATAAAATTTATCAAGTCAGATATGTGTAAGAGTTTACCTTGGTCCGAGTATAAGTTAGATATGAGATCCTGTGGCGGTGGGCCATTGGTAGTTGCCATGAGCAAGCGCTGAAGGGCCGGTGCCGGTGAGGATGTGACCGTCACCGGCTCCGTAGGCTGGGGCCTCGCCATGCTGACACTGTCAGGCAGGGCGCCCCACATGACAGCTGGCTCCAGAACTGGGAGCTCGTCTCTGGTCGGGATAAATGAAGAATTTCCATCGTCAAGGTCATTGTCAGACCTAGTGCTGTCGAAGGCGTCCAATGATAAATCGGTGAGAAGTGACGATTGCTCGCAAGAAGAGTCATTTTCCTGAAAACGCATTGAGTATTAGGATTCGATATCGAAATTAGGCAATCAATTGATATGCAAGGCGAGTTATTTTACCCGAGGTTCCGGCGATGATAGTAGTAAGGAATCTGGGGACATGGAATCAACTGGAGATCCATTTGCCAAGTCATCGCCTAAGAACGTAAGGCTGCAGTAGTTGTCGCTCAAGAAATCATTGAACATCTCATCGAAAGGACTGTTTTCGAGAGGGATACATGCGTCACCGGCTGAAGGTGCCAAATGATCCAGGATTTCCGGCTCGTCTTTAAGCACTGAAAAATAATGATTTTTAGTGTGTCCCTTAGGAAAAATAAAAACGTTTTCAAAATGATAAAAGAAGCAAAAGTCGAAAAGCGTGGATGAATTATACATAAGGGATGCTTACTTGTTTGACCCTCGTCTTGTAGGGGCATAAAGAATCCTTTATTCATATTTTGATTCAGCGGGGCGAATATGAGTTCCGTGACAGGTATCGGACGCTCCTCTTCAGGAGGTATGATAGCTACTATAGCGCCGTTGCCTGGAGGCTCAACTGGAGGCAGGGCTGCGGATGGCACGGGGACCGGTGCTATGGGAACCACAACCGGCTTCAGATCCACATGCTGCAATTGGTGTGCTGCAAACACCTCATCTTTGCACTCGATACCGCTGTGAACAAAACACTTGGTAATGTTGTGGGCCTGTTTGGCAGGCTTACAGGTTCTAAAATATTGGTGCCATCAAAACCCATGCTTTGTACTAGTGCCCCGTAAAAAATACCAAATGTTTCGAAAGGAACAGAAAATGAATGGAAAATTGTACGAGATACGAGAGATGAGAGTTGAATGCGGTAGCTGAACAAATTAGTGCTGCGATATAGCTACGAAGATACACAATAGCGAGTAATCAGTCAACAAAACTCAAGGTCGCAATGTTGTCGGGAGTGACGCAAGAAGTACACAATACCTCTACTCACACGCCTAGGTCTCACACCTAACCTAATGCAAAGTCTGAGCTGAACAATGATGCGCTTTTCCGTGGTAGCACGACTAGGGAAATGTCCGTAATGGTGGATTATGGAAACACACTATTGAAACGCTACGCGACCCGACAAAGCGCGATGTGTGTCGAGTTGCATCAAATCTTATTAACTTTCTATGACTACAATCACATATTAAACATTTTAAAAACCCGACGCGACAATATGCACATGCGCACATGGGGTGTCAGCACGTTGCATCGCGTCGCGTCTCAATAATGTGTTTGCGCCTAATGAATCACGTGAAGAATCAACGATAAGATTGTAAGACAGAAATGCGAACTTACATCAGTAACTAGATTTGCAATAAAAGTCGATAATCGATGCACTTAACGGCCAGAAGTGCCCATAAAATCACTTAAAAGTTAATGGAATGTTTGTTTTATCACATTAATATTTAATTAATATTTTTATATAAAATAGGTACTGAAAGTGCAATCAAAATGACTAAATAAAACAAGAAGAGACACGGCCGTATGTCTTGAAAGTTGAGGATCATCTGACCGCAAGTGTCTAGTACCAGATATCAGATAACCTAAGATTAAATCTATATTTACTGCGGCGCTATACAAATTAAGGATTAATTAATGATCATCTCGTTAGAAGATAACCTAAAGATTGGCCCTCGCTGGGGACTTGCGTCAATCGATATCAAAACACGCTAGCTTACTCTTGTTTTGATAGATAAATATAAATATTATTGACAATGGTGTTGTATTTCTCATTAACCCCCCGAGATAAAGCACTGTGCCTATCTCACTCACTGTCTATCATTTAACAACGGAAAACTACGTATCGTAGAAAATTTGATCATGTGAAACCAATATAAATAGCCCTATCCTAGAAGTCAGCACAGCGAATAATCATGAATTCCTACTGATGATTTTAGAATTAAAACATATTTTATTCCGATTTATAGCGTAGCGTTACTCTTGAAAAATTAACCGTCGTAAACAAACCATAAATAATCGAGGAGAGTGTTTTGGTGGGTGCATTTACGCGCAATTCGAAAGTGAGTTTGTTGGAGCAGGACGGTATAACGTGACCTAGGCAGGGGGAGAGGGATGTGCAGAAGATAGTACGATCGACCTTGTTCACCCGCTTAGATAAGCCTCCCCTTGTTTTCTCTAGACGGGCCATTCACCAGAAGCCGCCGTGCGCGCGCATCCCAGACACGCGGTGCGTTCCGTATCGATTGCACCGCTAAGAATTCTGAGGACCCTCACAAATTCCAACATTTCATTGCGTTGTAAGAAGAAATCAATTTGTATAGGTATGTACCTAATGAAAGTAATGTAATAAGGTTTGATATTGTTTAAGAGACACGTAGTTTAATTTTCCTTTTGACCGCGCAGGGTGGAACCGTGATCGGAATAGCAACGGGAGGATTGTTGGAGATGGAAGCGTAGGCGTTGCGTAAAACGAAAAGATCTGGATGGAACAGCTGTTTAGAGCAGGCCACGACCTTGGCCGTGGTACTGCTGCCGACGCAATTCGGCAATTACTACTTCTATCTCTTCACGGTCGAGGTCGAATCGTGACAAAAACATGGAATGAATAGAGACTATTGTGACAAAAATTTGCGATAGAGAATGTGCATCTAATGTTAGAAACTTTTATATTCTGTGATAGTAATAAAATCTGATTAGATTACATTTAATTGGGCACGAATACGTTTTAATAAATGTCTATTATGGGACTAGAATAACCATCAACCGAAAGCGCTGACAGAAAAAGTAGTAAATTCATTCAACAAGATGAACAATACAAAATATAATTCAATTGTGTATTATTTTGTTGAAGTTTATAAGTTTTGTACGATTTATAAGCCTAGATAAGAACGATAAGAACGAAGTCAATAAAAGCATCAGGTCAACAAGTCACTATAAATATTACGTAACGACGTCATTTATGAATTCTTTTTCTTGAAATCTTGATCATATGAAATAAGTGGACATATTAAAACATAAGTAGGCTTTTATTTTTTACGAGAGAAACTATGGTTTAATAAGATCGAAGCATAGAAGTAAGTACATGTTACTATTGTTAGAACACAAGAGCTGCGGTTGCCGCAAGTTGATAGTTATTGGTAGGTTAGATTTTTATGAGAATTTTTTAAAGATATCTCTAGATATGATTAGATACGGTAATTACGCCGTAAAAACAAGATTAGAAGATTCAAGGTCTTCTTGAACTTATTTCTGAAGTAACTAATTGACAATACGGCAGCTCGAAGAAAGGTTTCTATATTCATGAATTCAAACAAAACTATAAAAATATCAAACATTTTTTAAATGCATCGGTTAAGTACGGAACGTTTAAATAAAAAGATTCGTCGTCACAGGATGCGACATAAATAATCACGTCATAATGGTTATTCAATGAACGTAAAGGGACTCATAAAGAGTCCCATGAAAGCGCAAGTCACCACCACGCAAATAATAATTTATTTGTCAAAAGGTATATTTTTAAAAGTGTTACTGATGGAGTAAATTGTAAAAGAACTATATACAGTTCGGAAAACTGTACATACAAATGTAACAGCAACATAATGCAGTCGAAGATAAAGACAATGAAATACAATGGAGTCACACAAGCATATAAAATCATATGAATTTGTAAACATCCCGGTTACATAATGAAAACCGGCGATCCAAAGACGGGCTAGTGTAGTAGAAGAGGGTTTGTACCTAATGAAAACGTTGATGTTTTAAACCAATAAAGAATAATCAGCAATAATGGAGAGGATCGATCGTAAGATCAATAAATGTCTGGCAAGTAGCGTGCGCGGGAGTCAAGGCCGCCGGTGGATGGCGCGATTATATAACCAATAGATGGTTAGCCGGCCAGTGGGGGGCGAGGACCCGCTATTTTAGTCGCACGCGCACTGAACACGACAAACAACTCAACGCACTATCCATTGCACATTTATGAATACAAAAATGCCATGCAAACCAATAAAACACAAGACATTTGGCATCACCTCCGAGTAACACGACTATTATTAAACAAGAATGTGCTTCACTAACATATTGTCAACAAATCACGGGTCAATTTTGATTCGAACTAAAAAATGAATGAGGATAAAGGTGGTTTCCAACACCACCGACACAAAACAAACACTTAAGAATGCAATTACAGGACGGTATTAACACCTTGAAGTTACTTTTTACTAAAAGCATCGTATTAACACACGATAAGATCACTAGAACAAGCACGTCCGTAATACAATGTAATGCACAATGATCACTGCACCGTTCCTTACCATGATGCGAGAATATTCCTCGTTGTTATCAAACAAAGTTCGGGCGTTACGTAAAACGCCGGTAACTTGGAACAGCTGATCGAAACCGCGAGTTTTGTCGAGTTTCAGGGTATTGTGTGGCCGGTAGTGCTTACGACGACGACTGAAGCGCGAATGGAGCGACCGCGGCGGCGCACTCGTCACGCGGCCCGCTTATACACAAGCGAGCGGCATAGCAGACGATAATGTTGAATTTTTCGAGATTGCCCATTCGACAGCCACGCGATACGATAAGAGGGTTCAATATTATCACGATGCACCCTAGCCGGTGTTTTATCTTGCCGATCACGGGCAGGTTGGCGAGCCTATGGGTGATGATCGAGTGATAGTCGCATGAAACACGAGATTTGCGGAGTTCACGTTTAACAACCCATTCATAATCAGGTAAGCAATGCAGCAGCGATACGAGAATACTAGACAAATATGCATTTAAGTATAAATAACTCTGCGTAATATTACTTTACATTTGTATGCTTCACATAGGTTTTTTTACCGAGTGATGCTATGGGTGATGATATGGGCAGGTATTTTGGTCAAACAGGTCAAGTGAAATATTCATCGTATGAAACGGTTACGCGGGGTGATCGTACAAAGTTATTTTTGAGACAGCCATGTAAAAAGGCCCACAAAGGACGTAGACAGTAGATTAAATAGTCAGATATTTTATTAAGATTGGGTTATAATATAACGGAAGTAAAAAATATAAGTATCAGACGGGCTGACGGGAAGTAGGTACCTATAGATTCCTAGAAAGAAGTCAACGTAATTCGAGTTAAGTATCTGCAATGTAATTATGTACCTACTCATTTAATAAATTGGTTGACTTTACAAAAATATAATATGCCTAACTACAAAACATGTTCGAGCAATACATTAGAGAAACTATTGAATGAACTTCATAAAACCATCAAAAACATCATGAACTAGGCCAGGTCATCCAATAATAAAATCACTCGATTTTACTACGATTTCTGTTTTTTAGAATTATCCTTATTTGTATTGCATGCACCATCATGATAATGATCATGATCAAGGTGTACGCACGGAGGTACACTTTACACTACAGGACTACACCAGAGAATTGAAAATATCTATCAATACATTACTAACAGGAAGGGTTACGCTAATACCTAAGATTTTACGAGAACTAAGACCTTTACGAGAACAATACTGCTATAGATCGCTAGAACGTACTTATAATATCGATACATCACTCAGCTAGCCATGTGAAGACGTGAAGACATGCGATACTCCCGCGTTGTTCCGCAATTTACCCGAGAAATATAACACGGCGTACTTATGGCTGTACAGTATGAAATTGCACGCTGCATTATTTTTTAACTCTTTGATAAGTAAATCATTGACAGTGAGATTTAAAGAAAGCTCTAAATATTTATTTATCTGGCTTTAACTTTACGTGGTTGAATTGAACGTTTCATCTGTAAAAACCCTTGTGAAATTGTGACCATTTACGAAGTAGCCCATTTTAAAAGATTACAACGCCATATTACTAAGCCGTAAAAATTATATCTCTCGTCTTGCGGACAAAAAAAATAAAACCATCAGTCAAGAGGAAATATAGAAAAATAAAGCTAGGTACTCCCTCAAATTATACGGACTCAGGGTCAGTTTAAAGTTTCTTTAAGATACCTTGAAAGTTAGTTAGCAAGAAAACACGACATTTTTTGCGACGAGACGAGACAACGTCCAAAGTTTTGTTGATCTAGAGTTTCTGCAAGTAATTGCTCTTGGAAACAAGACTCGCTAATTTACCTTTAAACTCAGCATTCATTTATTATTAATTAAACTTACTGGTGCTGATTTTCAACTGGCTACTAGATGTGGGTATTCTGTTCATATTTTCGACCAAAATTCACGTAATTTACGAGTTTGCTCTTCTCTTTAACTGCAAAAGTCCGCTGTGTACGGTAACCCAACACTAATGGATCCTGCACATATCTGTACTATATCAGCACTATCGCCTATTTCACGTTGATTTACACGAAGCCGGTGATCATTTGTGATGCAAATAGCCGTAGGAACATTAAAGTCAGACGCGCAGTTGTCGCGAATGCGTTTTCAGGTAAAATAGTATGTGTTAGCACTTTCGTAAACAAAACAAATACATAAATGCGGCGCGAATTCAAATAAAACTTTACGTAAAACGCTCAACAACTCCAAATTTTACAATTTCTTTGAGTACTTGTTAACTTGAGAAAGTCTACCGTGATTCTAGGGGTCTCGTCGCACAACAGAGCTATCTATATACCATCAACTGCGGAGCATGCGCTAGGAAGCTTACGCTGCTTCTGAAAATATTGCTTAATACTCCAAATTGTAGAAAAATACCAATTTATGACAATTTTTTAGTGAATAAAAGGAGTTAGACAATAAAAGGTATACGCCATTTTAAAAGAAAGGAAAATAATGAAATTGAACGTAATCGTGACACCAAAGCGGTATTAGCAGTAGTAGTCATTTTCGCTGATGCAAGATTTTATACCGTTCCGGGGATTTCACAACCATTACTAAGGGTACGGAGAACTTAAGGTAAAACTACTATGGCATCAGTGAATTCTAATTCACAGGCGCTCATGACACTATTTATATAAGTCCTGGTTCTACGTGACGAAATGAACGTTGTCGAGCTTCTACTTTATTTATTTAGAACCTAGGTAAAAATTACGGCATGAGAAAACAAGTGTTTGGCCAGTCTGTTTTTTCGTCAGGCTATTTTAGTTTGGAAGTTCTCTAACGCATATTGACTTTGCAAATAGCTAGTTTGGTTATGAACGTCATGATAATAAACTGGAATCTGCTTTATGGAAATACAATCTGTCCGCGACTTCCCAGGGCGCTATAAGACATGTTTTATCCAGGTGAGCGAAACCACGGGTAGATGGCTATTGTTTTATAAGACTAGTGTACGAACATTAGGGTTCTGAAACTACAACATCTCCAATAAACAACTCGATTATCGCTTCAATTACGACGGTTAGCGTTAGCAGTTCTTCTGTCAGGGTGCTAATTGGTCAGCAGCATTCGCGTGTATTATATGGCAGAACGCATTCTGCAGTATTGTGCAATTAGGGCCGTGGTTATTGACCTGGCCAGCCCCACTCCTGGTTTCTGGCTACGTGACTCCAGTTGCATACACCTTACATCATCACCGTTATGACAGACAGCGTCACTTCCCGAGCCGAAATCGCTAATTATCCTGGTGTATCTGGTTTGACGGGTTGTCCACATGCTCGGACCAAATAGCTCTTGTAACGAATACAGATAAATCTACAACGAAATAATTATAACTGGAGAGGGTGATTCTGATTACATCTAATAAATTGAAGCTTCTGTGCTTTGTATCACGTAGGCATAGAGCCCACATCGTCGTATCACGTACAAAAAACTTTGCTATGAATTTTGGTTCTGTGAATAGACAATGACTAGAAGAGTCAATTTCGACAATTTCGCGTAAATTTCGTAGAAATTCGCGTTAAATCCAGTATTTTTTGTTCGCTTGATTTTACGTACATCGTATACGTAATTTAGTTGTTCCGCCCCCTATATGCCCACATACGCATTGTAGACGCAATTTGGTTATTCCGTGCCCTGTATAATACAACCAGTTTCACCTGTGACGTGTTTTCCTGATCTGATGATAACAGATCGAATTTTCATAAAAGCCATCATCAGACTGGTAAAACACGTCACAGGTAAAACTGGTTGTATTATACAGGGCACGGAATAACCAAATTGCGTCTACAATGCGTATGTGGGCACGGATTAACCAAATCTATTTACGTACATCGTTAATAGATTTGGTTATAAGTATAAATCAAGCGAAAAAAAATGTAACCGGATCTAACTCGAATTTTCAAGAAATTTACGCGAAATAGTATGGTAGTATCTAGATGCGTAGTTTAAATTAGGTGAGCCAAAAGTAAGATTAGAGAATTTAGTAGAGTAGATAATCTCGTTTTGCGATAGTTATCGATAGTAATTACAAAATCGATTAGATAAGAAGGCATAAGTCAATGCGAATTTATTCATTATAATGAAGATGATATTATTAAGATTCAAGGTCTCGAGTCACGTGCACGGCACAATGTAGACGTAGATGTCTCAGGGATTGATGTACTGGTACACTGCTTGCAATTTTCTCATCTACATCGCACAGGCAATAAAATGTAACAACGATCGCAGCTCAATTACTTTGTTGCGTGAATTGTATGTACTCGTATCACAGAGTATAGTAGACCTACTCTTAGTAGACCCCTATCATGATGCTCTGGCACATCTTTCTGTTGTAACAGCGTATTTTTCAATACCTTTCCTCTTGCAACCAGTTCAAGATGTTGAAAACCAGTTAAGACATAAAAAACTTTATCAGGAAAAGCTAATAAGAACCATTTGGAAACTACAATTTGATTCCAGTAATGTGAAACTGCCCGCTGCCGTGTCGCGTCGCCACCTGGTGCTTTCATTACAAATTCTCCTCACAGGAGAGTTACATCAAAGCACCAGGTATACAAGCCTCGGGATCTAAGTTATGTCACGAGCTAGGTTCAACAAACGGGGTAACACCCACGCCCCATTCAAGCTGAAACGAAACCTGCAAGTACTTGTACTTGCACAGTTGCACTAGGAAAGTGGGGTGAATGACCGGAGGTAGGGGTGCAGTCTGCATAAAACGACCGACGACCGCAGAACTGAGCACAACAGGGAACGGTAAAAGGAAATCCTCGAATACAAAATTCTAGACTCGCATTCCCAAGATGCTTATACTTTCTCTGTTACTGGAATTTGCCGTCTGCCAATGTAAGCGAAGCTTTATGGCAATTTCAAGGAAGAGTAACAAATGCTGACGAATCGTGACGTAAAATGAAATTTGGGGGCGAGGTTTATTGATGGCGAAGATTACTGTGATGGTTATCGGAAGCGGCATGTTAAAAGCTTGCAGATAAAAAAAGTGACGACAGATAGCTAGAAAGATAATTTGTAGAAATTAAATAATTTCGCGATAGTAAAGTTTTATTGGCATGTATTCCGTAACCGTTACTCTGTAGCTATCATGAACGCAGGAGGAAGCAAAAGTACGCGACAAATAGCCGATATATTTTATTTAATTAGGTACTTCAGTAATATAGAATTCCATTACCTAACTAAGTCTACGCGCAGAAAATATTGTCAGTGAGTCTAGTTCGCAATACAGGTCAGCATACATTGGAACAATCAGTATTCATTGGTGTAATGAATAAATTTGAATTCGTTCCTTGCGGTACCCCGTAATAGCCTTGAGTTATGTTTTCTTCGGCTTTGCTTTATTGCAAGTTTTTGTCTACCCCTGTCCTGTAAGAATATTTGAAACTGTTGAAAAAGGCTGCAGTAAAGGCTTATTAAAAGTTTCGAAACAGAGAAAAGTAGAAAGGAAAAGTTTCAACCTAAACGGACTACTTTTGAACCCCCGACGAAAAGAGGGGTGTTTGAGTTTGACGTGAGTAGGTATCCCTGTGTCTGTCTATGGCATCGTAGCTCGTAAATGGATGCTAAATCTAATGGATTTTTTTTTTCGTTTGAACGGTGGCTTGTATGTTCTTATCTAGGTTATGTTTGATGAAAATCGGTTCGGTCCAAACGTTATGACAGCTCAAACAAAAATTTCGACGAAATTATTCGATTTCTTACAAAGTTATCTTGTTGGGACAAAGTATCTTGAAATGAAGCTTATGTTTTACAACGAACACAGACTAGACTGCGCCTGCGACCAAGACACGATTGTTTCTAATTATAGAAAAAGCGAGGTGTGTCAGTGTGAGGCACACGTGATCTTGCATTGACCCACATGTGGTGTGAAAATATATTGCAGTTTGCATTTCACGGCTTTATCGACCACGACTCTATGAGCGATTAATATCACAGGAGATATTAAGGAACGCTTGAACGCGAAGTTCTAGTAAATTAACGATATAAATATTGCTGGACATTTTCACTAGGTAATCATCATCTAGCTAGCTCCAAACTTATAAGAACATTGAACACAGATGAAAATTTTGTGATCTTATTGCCTTGCTGCCAATAATTCCTAATTTTAGTAAATACACTTAAAACGTCAACTGTTTTAAAAAACGAATTAAATAGGTTTTTTAGGTTCTCAATCTTTTTATCCCCTAGCTATCATCATCGTTGGCCTTTAACATCTAAGATAGATAATTAATCTATTGTACCATCTAAAACTTATAAAATAACTTGCAAAAACTTGCAAGTTATTTTATAAGTTTTAGATGTTTTAGATATTTTGTTTTAACAATAAAAATAAAAAACTTGCAAGCAGTAAGTACTAATTAAATCTGGTATGACACAATCAGCGGCTTTATCGCTGAAACCGATCTCTTCGACGCAACCTTTGGATGGACAGGATCGGTTAGTATAAAATTTAACAGTGGCGTAAATGACACTATGAAAATAAATCTTTTGGCTAGTATACGAGTAACACACGAACAGAATACGGCATACATATTTATAAAATATATATTATTATATTTATATTATGAGTGGGCAGATAGAAGGACGGTTTATGTAGTGTTCGTTGCCGGCACTTAGATGATTTGTTAGGCCCCTAGCTTTAATACTCAAGATAATCGGCTATTGTGTGAAAGTGATATCATGGATCAAAACTCTTCGTTTGTCCCAGTGTCAAAATACCGCAGGACGTGCGGAATAATAGATATGTCAAAAGATTTCAAACGGATTAACCAACCAATTCCAGAAATGGTCCAGGAAGAATTCCATAACGTAAATTGTAGTTAGTGAGAGTATATTGTTATAACTGAAATCTATAGTTACTTTACCATTCAATTTAAGCCTCTTATAAACCTCTCTCAACCTTAGCAATAAGATGAGAGTCGCTTGTTTTCTCTTGGTATAGTACGTCAGCAACTGCTTATGGATATCTTTATAAGTAAAGAGGTTAGTTAGTAAGAACTTTGTAAACTATTGCTCAAGGTCTAATTTAAATTCTTCAAGTTATTCATCTTGTTAAGGTACCTAAACAAAAACAGAACTCAGGTAAGACAACAGTAGAAAGTTAATTAAATCGTTAAACAAATTCAATTTGCATTCGGATTCATATTTTGGATTAATTTTGCTTAGGGTTTGGTTAACATAATATACTATTGTAGACAATATCGAACTGAAGGGATTTCGCGTGGCCCACTAACGTGGTGTCGCCATAAGGTGTGACATATTTGAAAGAGAAGAGACTAGCATGGTCATAGTGGTTTACTTCTAAGACTTCCCATACATAACGACAGAAAAATAACACTAAACAATAAATCGTTTCAATATTTCAACCAAACAAGTCATGGAGAAGAAAAAGATGCCCTAAACTCCGACAAGAAATACTGAAAGAGCTGCTCTCACTGTTATCAGGTACAAAACAAATACAATTGTGGTAACTGGTACTAGTTTACAATTCAATAGAAGCCATTGAATTTCAAATATTGAGGTGCATCGTTTAAAACGACTGCGATAGCGTATTGCTGAACAGTTCTCTGTTATCATATCACTTCTCTCATCTTTTATTGAAAACAGTTTCGAAACTGCTGACGCGAGCAACAAAGTTGCTATATCAGATTGAAGATCTCAGAGAAACCACAATACACTGAGGGATGATATACCTTAAGATTATTAACAAGGGATCTAGTAAGTATGATACAGATGTATCTGATGAAGTTATGTATGACTGACCTATAAAAGATATCAAGTTCAACGAAGATTAGAAATAAAGATAAAAACATAGAATGCAACACATAGCAACGGCTACTCTTCGATAACCCACCAAGATATGCAGCTGTCAACACTAACAGATAAGATAAAAGCCGGTAATGAAACGATAAGCTAAGAGGCTGTTTTTACAATTATAGACACTTTAAACTTCAGTTGAATAGATGCGGATATAATAGATTTAAGAGCAGAAACAGATTCTCAGTAAAATTAAGCATGCAATTTGTTTTTGAGATGCGATGTTTTTACTTGTTTAATCCTTGAAAAAGTTTCGCTTCGGCTATTGTCGAGTAAACAAGCGCAGGTACTCGACGACATAGTTTACCTAGTCGAGGACTTTTTCTAAGTAGTTACTCAATCTTAAAAGTATTTCCGCTTTAAAGCATGTGGGCAAAAGAAAATAATTTCTAATAAGAGAAACGGAGTCGTAAATTACGAGATCTATAACAGTTTTATACGAAGGCAATTACAAAGTCAGTAGAGCTATTTATAAATACCCCAAATAAACGTCGAAAAGAGAAAGCCCTTGAACTTGGCATTCTTCATAAAATAAAGGAAATAGTAACTTATTCCAAGGCTTTTTTCGAATACAATAGCATTTTTGGTGCGTGACTTACGAATATCCGAAATATATTCGAGTTTTTAAATGAATAACAGATGGATAAACTCTTTTGATTAAGCATCCATACAAAAAAAGGGATCGGCAGTTTCGTAGTAAACACAAAAGTCTCATAATATAGCACAGTAACACTATAAGAGCCTAAAGCTTGGCGTGACCCCAAAAAACTAACCCCAAACAGGGCATAATATAAAACTGTGCCTAATATAGAACCCTTTCATCGGAAGCGTTGTTCCGTGCTTCAGGGCAGAACAGCCGGATGGCTGTTTGTACTAATGTCTCTAGTATCCATAACACAAGCTCTGCTTACTTTAGGGCTACATGATGCCAGAATGGCCAGATTTTTATGTTTGTAGAAAAACAACGAAATAAATCATGAAGAACAATACATTTTGCTTTGAAATTTTCAGTGTCATTTATGATAGAAAAGGCAAAATCTGGAAATGTCAACAAAAAATACTATGGAAATATATAATGGAAATTCAGAAATTTGTAAAACTCGAGTCTACAAATGTCGGAGATGATTGAAAGCGTAAAATATTTACAGCGGCTTTTAAAGCAGCAACAAGGGAACTCCATTAAACGTAATATCCACTTGGAGTTTGAAAGGATATTTTTGTGTTTTCGATGAGTGTTTGAAGTTATTGCGGAGTGAAAATGTAATCATAAAAGTATAATGAAATGTCAATTCATTCGGTTATCAAGAAAAACGTTTGGCGCTACGACACCTAGATATTTAGCGTAGATTCGGGATTATTCAAAAAAAATATTTCAAAATTTCGCGAAGAGAGTTTCCGACAAAAAGTTTAATGTGTTTCTTAATTTCGCTTTCAGTCTCGAAGTATCTCAATTAAATAAACTTTGGAAAAGTTCAAAGTACGAACTTTCGGAAGGCTTTTAAGTATGGACTTGGTTAAGGTTATATCGGTTTTTCGTTTAACCAAGCGTGTTGTGATAATTGAACTCATTTATTGAAATTGTCATTTTTATACAACAAAACGTGTATTGTATAGGTTACGTCACGTAAGATTAAAATAACTGACTCCGTGCAAGGTTAATATAATTAAATTAAAAACGTAATTACTTTTGATTCAATAAAAGAGAGATGAAAATTAAGAAATTTATGCATAGTTCGTCAGCGTGTCGGGTCCTTTAAGTATACGTATTTACTAACATTACGACCTGGCTGGACCTTTTCGTTACGCCGAAGAGGTCCAGCCAGGTCGTAATGTAAGAACGAATTCTTGATTCAATGATTTAGCCTTGATTGACTTGACTTTCAGTTTCCAAGGGCTTTCCCGCGGCTTCCAACACAAAAATCGAAATAGATAGACGAAAGAGAAACTTACGAAGGTCAAGAATGCTATTCTGCCTATTGAGAATACTAGAATATAAAATCGAAGCTTGTATTCACACGATCGTGATCAGCTAGCCAAACTATTGCCCCTGACATAGTGGCCAAATGGCTTTGATATTGCAACGTTCAACGACTACCTATCTATAACTCTTAAGCTGCGTTGACACGATCAAAGAATGCTCGGATAGGACTGGGACCGAGTAGATTCGTAGAAGTAGCTTCTTACGAGGAGTGTACTAGGATAGCTGTTGACTAACATAGTTCACTCGGATCATTTTATTAGTCAACATCGAAAAATTTCATGAGACGCTTGATTATTGTTAATAGACGCCGTTTTGTTTTCCTACTCGTTGACGAGCTAGCTCGGAAAAGTAGAACGCGGTCCGAATGTACTTAGCTCGGATGTCGTTGTCCGAATGGGACCTCCGTTCGAGTAAGACGAGTCCATTCGGTTCGAGCAGACTCTGGTCGTGTCAACGCGGCTTTACACGAAGATTTTAGTTCGCATGACGCACTTCATCGTCGACAGGTTCTTTTTCTTACAATGTTTCAGTAGCTTTTGGTTTCGGATTTGTATGCGCTATTCTCGGATAAAAAGTATTTGTTTTCGTAGATCTGAATCGATGCAAAATTTTAGTACGACCTTTTTATTATTTTGGCGTGAAGAATTTACATGGACAAACATCCAAACATTCGCCTGTATGATGATAAGTAAAATAATGAAAAATAGGGTCAAGCATTTGGTTTTGGACTCAAGAAATACAGTCCCGTTTATGTAATTGAAAGGAGAGATTTTGATACCACTACAAGGTGTGCTTTCCGTTGGTTTGTAAATCAAAGAAATCTGAACATTGGGGTATTGTGTCAAAGAACTTGAAAGCAATATAAGGTTCTTTGTGATATTTGAGCAAAACGTGAACGTTTTTGCTTACTTTATAAATAAATAATGCTGGAAAATCTACATAGCATCATCTAGCCCCAAGCTAAGCAGAGCTTGTGTTAGTGTGTTATGATTATGACTGATATATATAATATAATACATTGCCTATAGATAGACATTTATATTGTACATAGAAACGACCAGAACAGTCGGAACAAATATTTGTAGAACAAAGATATTTCCCGAGGCGGGAATCGAACCCGCAACCTCCTGCGCCGCAGGCGGACCATCGCCCGCCGCGCCACATCCCTTTAGTCCCATCTCGTAGCCAGATTTGGTAGCTGGCTTCAAAAAGGGAGAAACAATCCCGATTTAAATCGGTTGTTAAAATAATAATATATTATTATGATGCAAATATCATAATACGCGTCCAGATTTCTGACTTTTTTAATTTTGCTTTAAGGCTGCTTACCGACGCAGTTTGAGCTCAAATTTTAACAGAAAAGTTGCCATCACATCACCTATTATAAATGCGAAAGTTTGAATGTTCGTTATCTCTTAACGCCGAAACTTGTGATGCTTAGATAAGGCTGGAATTTTGCATAGAAGCAGTTCTAGACCAGGATTTACATAATATATGTATAGGCTATTTTTGATCTCGGAAAAACGCGTGCCAATCCGTAGGCAGACGGAATATTATTGAATAAAACAACCGATTTTGAGATTTTCTTATGGGTCCCATTTTTATACATAACTAGCTGACCTGGCGAACTTCGTACCGCTCTTACCTTTTAAACCTTCCCTGAACTTCCACAAATATTTCAAGACCAAAATTAGCGAAATCGGTCCACCCGTTCTCGAGTTTTAGCGAGACAAACGAACAGCAATTGATTTTTATATAGAAGAGAATCATGAAAATACTATTATTGGAATTGGACAACGTGGTGAAGATTTATTTATAAAATAACTATATTCTAATGAATATAGAATCTTCTGCTTCTTTGAGGTTAAAATTAATGAAAGTGCTGTCACGGGGAGTGGCCCAGCTCATCAAGATAAGACACGCCGATAGGAATAATCTACAGAAATTACCTACGGGGGCACTATCGCCTATCGTAAAACTAGGTTATGGCGGCAGACCAAACAAACAACTTACAAAAACAACAAGGTACATGGAAATGTATACTTACTTCTGAATGTATAGAGTTCGTATTACTAGGATCAATATAAGATCCAAATTTTCCTGAAATGGTAACACTGACAAAATATGCTGAAAAAGAAGGCACTGTTATAAATGTTGTAAGGTATCCTATTCTAGTCCTACCTTATGACGTAGTTGACGCAGACGATGCTGACTGGCTTCTGCTGCTTGTCGGTGATGACGGTGGCCTGGGTCTGAACCCAGGCGTAGCCCCCGGCTTTGGCCAGGAAACGGTACTGGCCAGTCTCGCATTGCCCTTTGGAAAACACTGAAACAAAAAGACCAGTCAGTTAACACGTGGTTAACACAGTTCAAGATAATCGAATTTATTGATTGAGTGGATATGCCATAAGTAGAATGTGCGATTTATTAAATCACCATTTTTCAGAAAACGATCGCTACACTGGTGATAGAAAACCTACGTAGAATTAGATATTGAAAATATATTAGAGACTGAGGTCAGACTTTAGTTTTATTTCATGATAAATCTGAATATCACTAGAATGCGTTAGAATTCTAACGACTTCAATTAAAATTTTATCAGAGACAAAAATAAATTGGAACGTGTAGACGCAAAAGGAAATTGATAAGCTTTTACAATGGCCTTCTGATTTTGCAGAATGTTATCATAATTAGGTTTGCGTCATACAGAATCAAGATTGCGTAGATTTTCTTTTGATAGTGCGATAAGAATTTTGCAATGACGAATCGTTTTTACCTTTGACTTGAAGAAGTTTATTTGATACCCTTTGAAAATGTGCATATTGAAGCCACAGTAGCTTTTTTTAAAAGATTCTTGGACAGTTACAACCATAACACGAAAAAGATCGAACGAATACGATTTCATATTACGATCCATCATCGAGCATCAATTTGTCACGAGAAATGTGTACAACAAAAAATGGTCTATCCGACCCAAGTTTATTACATGCATGTACCTACTGATTCTGATCGAAAATGATGGGATACTGAGAGGAGCAATAAGCTGCTGGGAAGCAAGAAATCATGTAAAACCCCATGAAAACGACTGGGACCTTGCAGACCAGATAGTAACAGAGGAAGCGCTGGACTGGGCGGTAAGAAGTTTCAAACCGTACAAAGCCGCTGGCACTGACGGCATCTTCCCCGCCCTCCTGCAGTGGAATCTAACAAGAATCACACCAACGTTAGCCTCCATATTCAGAAGCTGTATCGCGTGGAAATACATACCTCGCGCCTGGAGGGAGGTCAAGGTAATCTTCCTACCAAAACCAGGCAAAACAGATTACACCCAGCCGAAGTCATTCAGACCAATAAGCTTAAGCTCATTCCTACTGAAGACACTCGAAAGACTATGCGACAAGTTCATCAGAAGCGGGCCGCTAAATAGAAACCCAGTAAACAAAAATCAACACGCCTATCAATCAGGTAAATCTACGGAAACAGCCCTACACCAAGTAGTCCACAAGATTGAAGGCGCGCTTGAAAGTAAGCAATCGTGCCTGGTCACCTTTATAGATATAGAAGGCGCCTTTGACAAAACAACGTTCCCATCAATAGAAAACGCTCTGCGGAAGCAAGGAGTCGATGAAAACCTGAATCAGTGGATAACTGAAATGCTATCCAGTAGAGCAACTAAAATCGAGAGTTCAGAACCCCTCGGGCAAGCAGCCCAATGCAGGGTGACGCGGGGGTGTCCGCAGGGCGGGGTCCTTTCACCGCTCCTGTGGATACTGGTCGCGAACGAACTCCTGGACTCACTGAACACAGATGGTATTCTAACGATCGCATATGCAGACGACCTGGCAATCATGATATCGGGGCTTTTCGAAACAACTCTCTGCGAAAAGATGCAAAAGGCGCTGCGGATTGTGGAAACATGGTGCACCAAGCACAGTCTGTCAGTAAACCCGAACAAAACCGAACTAGTACTCTTCACTCGCAAGACCAAACTACCAAGACTAGAACTACCCTCACTGCTAGGCACAACACTGACTCTGAGCAAGGAGGTCAAATACCTCGGCATATGGCTAGACAGTAAACTACTATGGGGCAAACAACTAGACCATATCATAACAAAAGCCACAAACGTATTATGGCAATGCACCCGAGCGGTAGGCAAGGACTGGGGCCTAAAGCCCAAGCTGTGTCTGTGGCTGTATACAGTCATGGTACGCCCGGTGCTAACATACGGTGCAATAGTATGGTGGCCCAGAACAAACTTAGTCACCACCATTAACAAACTGCAGCAAGTGCAAAGACTGGCCTGCACACTCATCTGCGGATGTAGGAAATCAACCCCATCTGCAGCACTGGATATAATTCTAGGGCTAACGCCCCTGCATGTTCACATACAGCAGGAAGCAATGGCGGCGTCCCTAAGAATCAAATCAACAAACCAATGGAAAGGCGATTCAGGCCTAACAACCCACTGTAGGATACTAAGTAAAGCAATTGCTGCAATTCCAGAGGCAGCAAATGGTACTGACAGAATAGCGTCTACCTACTTAACCGGTAAGACCTACTTAACAACGCATGAAGAGAACGCAGCAGCGAACACCTCACATGACGTTACCACATATCACATCTACACTGACGGGGCCAAGAATAAGACAAGAGCTGGCTGCGGCTACTCCTGTCCCGAAATTAGACTCTCTAGAGCACAACCACTAAACTCTGCCACCACGGCCTTTCAGGCTGAAGCACTGGCACTCCAACTGGCGGCAAATCATATGCTTAGGGAGACAACTATCAAAGAGTCGACCTGCCAGTTGCAGCTGGTCTTCAAAACAGACAGCGCTGCATTAATAAACGCACTCAATAGGACAGACACGAGATCAAAATCAATTGTGGAATGTCACAACGCTCTACAAAGTCTCTCTGAACATAACAAAGTCAGCATAGAGTGGACGGAGAGTCGATCCTGTCCAGGCAACATAAAAGCAGACAAACTAGCAAAAGAAGGAGCGAGACAGACCCCAACAAAACAGGACATCAGTCTCTCAAATCCGCCCACAGCGGAAGTAAAACACAAACTAAAACTAAACTCAGAAAAAGAACACCAAAAATTATGGGAGCGTCGAACAGACTGCAAACATACTAAATCAATTTTCCCCTCCAAAGATAGGAAAACCACAAACACGTTGCTCAAGATGAGCCGCGAGGACCTGAGAACGATGGTGGGCATCATCACAGGACACTGTGAACTGAACCATCATCTGCTCAAGACTGGAGCCACAGACAGTAGCCTATGTCGTGGCTGCTTCCAGGAAGAAGAGACTGTGGAACATGTAGTGGTTCACTGCACGGCCACAGAGGAGGCCAGAAGGGTAACGGGATTGAAGACTCTCTTAGAGGGATCTAACCCGTCCTCACCCACAGAAAAGCTGAAACGAAGCTGTCAATCGCCAAAAGTCCTGCTCCGGTACTTCAAGGAGCTGGGCTGGTTAGGGCCTGGTTAGGCAGGGGGACAATGCACAATACACTCCTAAGCGAGATGTCAGTGCAGATCCCAGTTCCCCCACTTAGAATTAGAATTAGAATTAGAGAGGAGCAATATCCACACACTAACAACATTGTAGAAGATCAGAATTTCTAGCCAGGTTCATTTCTCATGAATGAAAATGTGCAACTGATCGTTTGTGACCTCAAACTACATCGTTGTATATCGAACTATTACTACTATGTAAAGAAGATAAATACAGCATAGGTACCATTATTATAAACGATTTGATTGATATAATGCGAAGTAGGCGAACCATAAATGAATAGTAGCAATGGCCTCGTTCAAGATCAGACCCAATATACAAAGAATGCGTGCCGTTCCCTTATCGGACTCAGCCAGTAAGGAAAAGGTCGACAGAGCGAGTTCGAGCTAGATCCATACTCCATAGTATGGAGTATGGATCGAGAGTATGGAGTCCATACTAATATCACTAATATTATAGACGCGAAAGTAACTCTACTGTTTCCTTTTCAGGTCTTAACGACGGTAGTGGTAATTAGTGGTGCCGGTTTAGAATTTACACCACCCCAACTCTTCCCGCGGGTGTCATAAGAGGCGACTAAGGGATATCCACCGGGGGCTGGCAGCAGCGCCCACTGCAGAATTCCACCGTCAAACTGCGATCCCCAACCCGCATGCCCAGCGTGGGGATTATGGGCATTACACCCCCCCCCCCCACATGAGATAAGTCGCATAAGGAGGCCTGCGTCCAGCAGTGAACCATTATAGGCTGTTAAGGTGAGGTGAGGAGGATCTTAATGCATGATGACTTGGCGGTAAGTCACACAAATGGGCTTGCTTATTGAAATTCCCGGAAGTAAATGAGATCTAAAATTTTAAGCGATTTTACGGGAGAAACAGTTTTGCGAGAGCCTAAGTAACAAGTTTTTAAAACCAGAATGAGCCAAATTATTTATAACCCCATTCACTTTGAATGATATGAAAATTAAAACTAGTAATTTTGGCAAACATACCTACATTACATTTTATTATTTATTAAAATCCGAACGGCCGGCGTATGAACCTCTTCCTTTTCTTTGGCTGTGTGTGGTTTTGGAGTGACGGTTGCCATGCTAGGCTTTTTGTGATAGCTATTTCTTCACTCCGATCTCACTCTTAGGCCTTTTAGTGAACAAGTCTTTACGCGCAATACCTGTCTCTGTGATGGATGATGGATTGACTAGTTATCTGTACACGTTGTGGTGCCGGTTTAGAATTTACACCACCCCAACTCTTCCCGCGGGTGTCATAAGAGGCGACTAAGGGATGTCCACCGGGGGCTGGCAGCAGCGCCCACTGCAGAATTCCACCGTCAAACTGCGATCCCCAACCCGCATGCCCAGCGTGGGGATTATGGGCATTACACCACCCCCCCCCTCTCATGAGATAAGTCGCATAAGGAGGCCTGCGTCCAGCAGTGAACCATTATAGGCTGTTGAGGTGAGATGAGGAGGATCTTAATGAAAAATAAATAGACTTTTTATCTAGAAAAAACACACGTGGAAACATTGGCAGAATCTAGTAGTCGTAGTAACGCTTGTCAAGTTAGTACCAAAGCTTGGAGGTTTAGGAGTTTAAAAAGTCGACAATTTGTAGATAGCCAGTCACAGCACACACGACAGCTATATCGGCATTGTTCATAAACCTGCGCTCTAATAAATTGAGCTTATTATGAAATGATAACAATAAATCGTGATACATGAGAGATAATGCAAAGCATTGCAAGCACTTATTTGTCAAGTGAAATGTTTGTTCGAATTAAGTTCTATATATACGGTGCTAATCGATTATTACATCTAGACAAAGACAAACTCTCTATTTGAAGTTAGTTGATATCTCTCGAGTGATGTTATCAAAATTAGAGAGCAACATTAATTCACTGACTGGATAGTAAGATAAAATATCCGTAGATAATATCTAATATTAATACAGAGAGTAAGCCGGAACTAATAAAGATTAATAGCTACAACAAGGCGCGGGTAATAAGAATCAAACCTTTGGGATCCGGGGATCGGTTAATACCATAAATGATTAAGCCGAACATTTTTATAAGGATCGGAATTCTGAATTCGATTAAGGTTTCGGTCTATAAAATATTCGAGATGCTTAAGGTGAGCAGGCGAGTATGTTAACGGGTAACCGAGAATTCAAATTAAGTTAACTAATAGTATTAGAGAACGAACTAGGGAATCCAATTGAACAGAACCATTATTTTGGTAAGTAGGTACAAGCTATTCCATTGCACCGTTCTGAAAATTAGACCAGGAAAAATAATAGTCACTTAGCTACAGTAACCAGTCACAAGTTAGCCGCCGGCGGCGTTCGTATCGATTTCCAGGAAATTCATTATCTAAGACTACTTGAGATAATACATAACAAGCGATCTAGTAATCCCTACACCTATCTAACTACAGCAAATAAGGTAAGCAAACATGTAACCGTAAGAACCGTAAGAGAAGAAATCATACGATTCAAAATTAAACATTATAGCTAATTCCGATATTGAATGTAGCAATGAACTCAGTGATAAAAAAGTAAAAGCATAATGCTACTTTTTACTTTTTTACCTACTTTTATTTTTAACAAGAGCGATGATAACACGACTGATTGCATTCTATAAGTAGAAGGTCAAAAGTATTTGAAGGCAAGTTTGACTGAACTCGATAAAACATTATTGGATTTGGCGGGTGGTGGATTAAAAGGCGCAAATGATGGATCAGAAGATATGAATGAATGTGATAAATGTGATTATTGTTATAGCAAGGTGGTGTTGCAGAAGGAATCGTATAAATAAAAAATGGTGATAATAAAAAATGGTAGTATTGAGCAGATAAAATAGTTGAAAAACTGTGACAAATGTGAAATACATAATACAAAAATTAGAAGACGACGGAACAAGGAAGAACAGTATACATGTGGCTGTTGAGCCAATTTTTGAGGGTGCGTTCATAATATACAAAATTCCTGGAGCCAAGCCAAGCGTGCGCTTAGTAACGTAAGCGCAAACTCAAACATAAATAAATCCCAACAAGATATCTCTGTTTTTCAGCATACTACTACAACTGCATAATTCGTTGCACCTTGATCTATATTTCTGATAGAGTCACCGCACGCTAGTTCTGAAGACAGGATTCTATTTAGATTGATGACCGCTTATAACAGAGACGTTTCTGGGCATTGCACTCGAATGAAAATCGAATATCACTTAGCCTGATTCGAAAGACCCAAACCCAATAGAAGAATATAAGTTTCTCGCAATTTCACTGAGTGCTAGAAATAATGTTAGGTGTTATTGTAGCACAGCTAGAAAGCTTTTGGATAATAGCTTGGACTAAAACTATTGACATGATTTGCATTTCGCAGATTTGCTCAGAAAATATGAAGCAATGCAAATATTAGGTATGTGTTTTCTTACACTAAAACATTTCTCCTATCGAAGTTTTCCTAACAATCGAACGGAATATTCTGAACAAGTAATAGATTCCGTACTACGTGTATAGCGAGTTACCGACCGGTGTCTCCGAACTTTGAAATGGGTAGTGTAGTGGGTACTATACACTGCTGTATATTTGTAAAAGGCAGTATAATCCTGGCTTAGAATTGCTTTGTGCTACATGTATTACGCCGACAGGAGACAAGAACTTAATTGCTTTTAGAGATTAAACTAAAACAGCCTATTTCAATTTTAAAAATACTAAGAAATTATACGGTAAAGTTTCAAAAGTGAAGGAAACTTAGTGAACATTCAACAAGCCACTTCTTGTCAAAATTATTTTGTCCTATATATTCTATAGGTAGTTTTGATCACAAATGTAATAGATTTCTGTACTATACGTTTGAATTTCCTATCCCTATTGAAATTTAAATTCTCCTTATTTCATTATAATAACATGACATTTGGTATCTTGATACCAAATCCGATCTCTGATCCGCCTAAAATCAAGTTTTGATAAGGCATATTAGCATAACGCAGCGATTTTCCGATGATTTAGCGTAATCAGGGCGACCCTGATCGCGTTTTGTCGACTTTATGAGTTTGTCTTAGGTCATAGTACAAGCAAGTGATACTGTAGAAAGGACAGATATATGTAAAGTTTAGCTATTCAGACACCTTAACTTTTTCAAACCAGAATTTATGACATCCAAGAACACGAGTTTGACATATTAATCTTGTAACATCATCTCGCCTCAACCGCCTATATTGGCGACTAAAGGATATCCACCGGGGGCGGGCACCCCCGGTGGATATCCCTTCGTCGCCTTATGACACCCGCGGGACGAGTTGCAGGGGTGGTGCAAACTCTAACCCGTCACCACACGACTTGTATGTCTGCGTAACATCAACGGAGATGCAAATCTAAGCACATAATAATAGCACTCTTTAGGCTTTGAAAGCAGACATTATGCAGAACTAATCAAAGAGACTCTCAATCATTAGTAGGTACCTACTCAGAACTGTAGAGGTTAAAAGCTAATTACAATGTTGATACTCTATAGTGGAAATCGCGATATGATAAGATGAAGGCCATTTCAACCAAATAAAAGCTTATAAGTTATAATATAACCGAGTGAAATCATGCAAAATAAATATCATGAAGTAGACCTTTTATGTGTGATTTTATAAGTCTGGCTGGTACGAGTACCTATTATCTGAGCGTGGCCTCAGCATGTTCATTGCGTTTCTTCCATAAGAAAATAATCAACAAGTAATAAATATTATGGAAAATTATAGTAGATAACCTCCTGTCCTGAATTTGAGCTGTTTGATACTCGTATCACGTGTTTTATAATTGTGTTACAAATTAATTAACTTCAAATTACGGAGGCTTTTGCGAACAAATCCAAATGTTTCTCGATAATTAAGGAACTAAGTAAATAAGTTTGTTCTTTTAGTTTTACGTTATGACTACGTTTTTTTCCGGGACAGATAATATGATAATTAATTAGTGAAGTTAATAAAATACTGAGGAAAAATGTGATGGTAACCTTTGCTACTCATTTAGCGATACGAAATCACGTGTTATAATTATAGTATAAATGTAGGATGCGGTAATAATAATGTGCATACATTTTTGCAAACGAGTACAAAAAACAGTACTAACACAAAAAAAAAAGGATATTAGTATGGCGCACTTAGTGGGTACCTATTGATTTCAAATAGAATAATAAAGAAAGGAAGCCAGGTGTTCGTCCGATGACATGCCACGGGCAATACAAGACCAGAATAATTTAGTACCACTTGATACAAACACGAAATAAGTAAAACTTAAAAGAAGCAAGATGTACCTACGTGTAATAAAGAAACACTGGATAAGATTATTACTCGCATTAAATCTTTAAATTATTATAATGTGAATGGAGGTTTTATGTGAGCACTGAAAATATTTTTACTTTCGGAAAAGTCTAATTACGGAATCGTGTTTGACGTTAAATCGGTCTAAGTGGGGCACAAGGAAAATTTTATGAAAGAGGACGAAGAAAGAAAGACAGCTTTTTACATGGACAATTTTATTTTACAAGTAAAATAATGAATGAATAAATAATGCTGGACAATTCACACAGCATTATCTAGCCCCAAGCTAAGCAGAGCTTGTGTTATGGGTACTAGATAACTGATATACTTAATACAATACACTACATAGATAGATATTTTTTATTATACATAGAAAACATCCAGAACGCCCTGGACAAATGTCTGCAGATCGTACAAACATTTGTCCCGAGGCGGGAATCGAACCCGCAACCTCCTGCGTCGCAGGCAGACCTTCGCCCGCTGCGCCACAGAGGTCGTCAAATAAAACGTATTTCACAAAAAAGTCTTTAATTTGTTGCTTCTGACCTATGTAAACTACTGATCGGGTCAAGGAGGAATTTTACTATAGAAGCATGTAACTCCTATTATATAAAAGATAGAAGATAAAAAGTAGAAAGACGACCAGAAGCTTGTTAAGTAATGATATGAATGATCAACAAGATATTATCTACAGGCAGATCTATAACGTACATGTAATCACATAGCTAATTTTATGTTGATGTGGCCTAGTTTGGACAGGATCGAGTCAGCTATATTTTTCGGCACCCTCACGACCTTCCAGAACCTCGACGATTATGTAAAGCCAATAAATTTAATGCTTTGTAGGGGCAGATCGCCCACGGAGTATAACATAACCTAAATGAAAAATTAACGTTTTCAGGGCTTTATTGTGTACATTAAATTTAATTAGCCACTTAAAAGATCGCTGGTTAACTTTATAATAATTCGTGAAGAAAAGAAAACTGTCTATTTACGTAGGTAAGCGTAACAAATACCAGATGCAATCGGCATAATTAAATACAGGAAACAAACAACCAAATGATAAGGAAAGTAGATTGGAAAATAAATTTGTTGCAAAGTAATGTTCGTTCAATGCTCATCTGGAATGAAACGAGATAAGAGCGAGCAAATATTTTCTGAAACAACGCGCTTTGTAGACAAACAAACACAAATCATGCTAATAATTTTCTGATTCCAGAAACAAAACAGGTCACATAAGTAACTGTAAATGTCAAACCACATGACCAAGATAATGAATGACTGCCGGTACGTATTTTTTGGTTTCAAACGGAATTGTTATACTAGCCAATAAACTTTAAACAATTTTGATCAACAATCATCTAAGAACTTCCGAACAGGTCAATAGCTGATGTTGAAGAGTCAGGGTTGCCATAAATTCAGCGCATTAAAAGAACCCTGACAATGAAACAGATGACATATCTCAGTCGTAAAATAAACTTTCAGAAGAATCTAGCATAGCAACTATAGTCGTAAAGATTCGGGCCGAACCGACAATTGTAGAAGCTCGTAAAACCCAACGCTTGTTAGCTGCTCGAATTGAAACGATATGACCAAATGCTTCGACGACTGATAAAACTGAAAAAGTTTTAGAAAATAAAAAAAGAAGCCATCTTGTTTATTGGATTTAACCGTATGATATAATGTTCGTATGTAGGTTAGAATTTAACTTTCATTGATCGAATGAAACGAAATTACAATTTCACAGCTGAACGCTTCATTTCATATTCGAATACTGAAGATATCAAATTTAAATTTTGTAAGTATAACAAGCGACATACAGCAGATACTTGTGACTCAAGACTCTCAGAATGCATTTAAAATTATTATTACAGTACCGAAATCAGGAGTGGTCTAAGATGTGGAATCGGAAATGACAGGCGTCAATTAGATAAAGAAAACGGCTGTGTTGCCGCCTAGAGTCGAATCAGGGCAAGAAGGTACTTGAAACCAAATAATTGTTTAGGAAGAAAAAAAAACAAAATGCGGATCAAAAAACACGCATTTTTCGTCACAAACGTGACCGAGATAAACACCCCACACGAACACCCAAGATTTGAATAATCCCTACGCAACGAAAGCTCGGTAATGCCTCGCCTACACAGCAGAGCACGTAGGATATTAGGGACCAAGGGTAAATGATAATGGTAGGTAAATCAGTTAATTTGCATAAATGAGAATTGAGAATGATATTATTGAACCTTTTGAAACTATTAGAAGTTATATTAAATATTAACGTGTGGTTTGCAGATTTCTCTGTGTTGTCACGATGCGACAAGAAATTGCCGTAAGGCTGTATGAGACTACTATTAGAGTTTGAAAAGTTTGTTTTCAAATTAATTAAAATTTCAACTGAGTTTGCCAAGTCACGTTTCTGGCATAGGTAATTTCATTTCCAATCAAGGGTGTGAATTACCATGTAGACTGTATGATGACTTGGCGGTAAGTCACACAAATGGGCTTGCTTATTGAAATTCCCGGAAGTAAATGAGATCTAAAATTTTAGGCGATTTTACGGGAAACAGAAAACAGTTTTGCGAGAGCCTAAGTAACAAGTGTTTAAAACCAGAATGAGCCAAATTATTTATAACCCCATTCACTTTGAATGATATGAAAATTAAAACTAGTAATTTTGGCAAACATACCTACATAACATTTTATTATTTCTTAAAATCCGAACGGCCGGCGTATGAACCTCTTCCTTTTTTTTGGCTGTGTGTGGTTTTGGAGTGACGGTTGCCATGCTAGGCTTTTTCTGATAGCCATTTCTTCAATCCGATCTCACTCTTAGGCCTTTTAGTGAACAAGTCTTTACGCGCAATACCTGTCTCTGTGATGGATGATGGATTGACTAGTTATCTGCTACACGTTGTCACGTTTGTTTACACGTATGTTACGTTACGTCTCATGATATTTTCGTCGACAATGCGACCTCTCTCCCTGCCCGAAGGTCTAGCGTTCTAATACTTCTATTGCTAAAGATACTTGCAGACTTATGCCAAGTTTATATGTATAGAACAGAATCACCGCTTTGTAAAATTTTTGGATCCTTTGTTTCATTTCCCGTTTTCACTCAGCCGTGGCAAATTGTGTTTGGGTAACTAAATTACTGGATTTTATTGTTCTTTTTGTCTGGCAAGGAATTACGATTGCGATGGTTCACGAATACGGAGTGTTGGCCAGCTGTTATGTCTAGTGTAAAATCCTGAGCACACGTGGGTACATCGCGTTATTTTTAGATACATTTTGCAATGACAAAATGGTTTACCACAAGATTCACACAAGTAGCCTGCGAGCTGCCTTAAGTTTACGAGATTACCTTAACTTTACTGTCTTCCAATGACGTGTATGTGTTACATACATCAGAATCAAGAGAGAAATATTATATTATATATACTCCTTGATCTGATCACTAACGCCATTGTGAAATTGATTTCATCTTTCGAATAGTTGGCTACCTACTTCTCGTGCCTAACTCCTGGCTGACTCCTAAATAAATAACACGTAAGATATCAAATAACCTCCAATCCTGGGTAAACAACAAATAGGCAGAAGGCTGAACCGAATACTGTCAAAATATCAAAGAATATCCTTCCAACTAATATTAGAAAAGCATAAGTTTCTGCAGATGTGAATATGTTTGTTTTACGTTAGATCTCCAAAACTACTGGACAAATCAAAATGAAATAACACGTAGCGAAATCGCGGGCCGAAGCTCCTTCGATGGTCCTGAATATAAGTACCAACGTACAGTACACGTCTAGGAAACCAAAGCTATTTAGAGGAATAGGTACTTGCACGAGATCTTATTAATTATACTTAATCCAGAAGGACGTGACTCTTATAGTTCACATAAGTATTGTAAGTGTATTACGAAATTTCGGCAACGAGAATCATTAGTTCAAGTTCAAGGCAAAAGTTGAGATTGAAGATAAATTGAATAATAGAGAAGTTACAAACGAAAACCTTTTGTTCGTGGATAAAGGTGAATTGTCTGCCAACTACAGGATAATTGAAAATGGTATGGTTATGGAATTAGAAAATCTTGATTTTCTTCATCTTAATTGGTGTGGTTAAGAGAATAACTAAATTAAATAAATAATTAATTAATAAATATGCTGGACAATTCACACCGCATCATCTAACCCCAAGTTAAGCAGAGCTTGTGTTATGGATAGGTACTAAATAAAAATAACTGATATACTTATGTAATACATTACACTACATAGATAGATATTTTTTTATACATGGAAAACACCCAGAATAGACGTGAGTCGAAACGGAAAAAGCCGTTTGGCCAGTTGTATGATATTTACTGGTAAATAAACAGTACTCGTTCGAAAATACAATCAATTACATTGGAGCTAGATCAATAAATATCGTTGAATTACAGCGTGGAAGGAAGTTACGTCGCTCTCGAGGGATCACAAGTGAAACCGAAATCTACCGGTTCATGAGTTACTTCATGTAGACAATAAAACTTGTCAAATAAAATTGTCAAATTACAGGATGGGCTACGATTTCCACTAAATACTTGGATTATGGGATCAGGTATCTTGGACACCAGCACCTTGTGAAGCGGTGACCTGCGAGAGCTATAAGCGGAGTACTGGTGGGAAATGGCACAGCAAAGTCCAAAGTGATTGATTTAAGACTATAAAAACTTGACTCAGTCTACGCTTTTTGTCATTTTTTGCAAACGGTGGGGGGCAAAGACCTACAAAATGTAGCTTAGATCGATAGAAAATTCTTTATTGCACACATATGAAACAATAAATTAACAATCCAGACTAGAATTTATCAAAATAGCTTCAGTCGTTTGGATGGTTAGAGGAAATAAAGATTATCAGATGACCACCTAGAAACCCTCGAAAAACATTACCCACGCTTCGCGGGTAAAAAGTGGCAACTTCTCTTATCGGACGGCAAGACAGGAACGCAAATAAGCAATGCTGCTATGCCAGTTGCAGATTAGCCAATCAGATGTCATAAGGCAAACCAGCTCAGATCATGTGACTTCAAATTGAAGAGGGGTTCTAATTCTCCGTTTCCTTGCGAACAGCTTGAACGTCCACGCATTGATAGATTATAGTTGGAATGTAAATGTCTATAAATATGTCTGTTATCAAGTAAGTACCTGATATTTCTCTAGCTATCAAATTCTTTAAAGGCAGACGACAATAATACTGCATGGAGGCAGAACGGATGAACTCTAACTGCCCCGTCCGTAGTCCTGGAATGCAAGCAAGTAACATCGCAACTGCAAGAATCATTAACCCCCCGAGGTCACTTCTTGAAGCATGTGATGAGTTCATCAAGATTCTGCGCTTCTGGTCAAAGTAAGGCTGGCTATAACATCGACAAAAGCAAGCCTTACCTTCTAACCTCAACACATGCGCTTTACAGCCTATATTGGTCTACAGTGGGACGCAAGCCTCTTCCTGATAAGCGCCATATTGGCTTTTATCTCATGGGGTAAAGCCCATAATCCCTACGCTGGGCATGTATAGAACATGCATAGAACATGTTTTATCTTTGAATTCACACCTACTACTCGATTTGTCAGAACTTTGAGAGGATTTCTTTCTAGGGACTTTACGGAGTACTTTGCCTAATATGAAAGTCTAACTAGCGAGTTCCGATACAATGTCCAACAAGCTAGTACTTAAAATAACTGATTATTCATACATTCATTAGGTCGACCCATGCGACTCTAATGAACAGTGTTTACGCAAAGGATTACGTTAATGTGCTACGTCGCGTTCCAAGGTCTTTAACAGAGGAAGTGAAAAGTTAAACTTTGTTTTGTATACAACTGTTTTTGTTTGCGTCTGCATTAGGTTACATTAGGTCCGAGAGGGACATTATATAGTTACTTTTTTAACCCCGACAAAAAGAGGGGTTTTATGTTGTGTGTATCTGTTATGGTGAACGCGCACCTATCCGCGCCGCAGGAGCCGCATTCATGGAATTTTTTCATGGCCTCGCGCACTTGACCGCATCATACGCGCCGCACGCGCCGAATCGTATTCATCATTTTATCAGTATTTCTGTATAGGACTGACGTGTCAGGGATTGAATGAATACGGATGACGTCATCCGCGCCGCCCGCATCACCCGTGCCACACGCGCTGAATTTTTTGGTGGAATTTGTATAGCTACAGGATCTTAAAGAAATGCGGTTCGTTCGGCACGGCAGGTGCGCGATGTTTCGTGAATGGGTACTTGCTTTTCGACTTCTTTCAAAATATTTCGAAAAGTAGGTATGAAACCTACAGAAATTTAAAAAACTATTTTGAAATGTACAAACAATACCAATACCATTCATTTGATACCCCACTTTGACCTAGGTCTCTTAAGATTTCGACATCACAATTTGTATGAAAAATTTTCACTTTTCATTAATTTTTCTTTATTTTCTACAACGGCGCACGAAATGTATTTTTATTTTTAATTTTCAAGTTAATAGTGCAGGGAAATAGCAGAGGGAAATAGGGACAGACACAGCCAGACCATAAGGGTTTCGAAAACGATCTCGAAACCCTAAAAACACAAATGACAGAGATAATTCTATAATCTGTGTTAAAAAGTGTGGTTTACGAGTAAAGTAAGCTTCTTTAAATTGTTATTGCATTGCAGCGTTTTATGGCTTTTATTTTTATCTCTAAACTAATAATATAATATCCACGAATAGTACCTATCTAGTTATCTATCACAATTCGCACGCGTGTCGAAAACATGATCGCTTTTACTATGTACGAACGGTTGCTATGTCAACTGATTTCAGTACATAGTAACCTAACAAATAAAACGTATTAATGGGTGGGAGGGTTAAGATTGAAGCTCATTTCTACCGGACCGCTACTACACACCCGAAAAACGAGTATATATTTATGGAATAAGCTCGCAGTCTTAATACTTTACAGTGACAGCATAACACATTGTACATTTGAGAGCGCGCTGCTTGTAATGTTGTCACATTAAAGTTAGCGTTCTTTGGTAGATAACCGATTATCGAATGAAGAACGCTGAACCATCAAATTTCATCGGTTAACTTTAAGGTAAAATATATGAAAATTTTTAATTCTCACGTTATCTTTTCGAAATCAAATTATTTATTTTAATTTATTATATTTATTTATTTAAATGCCTAAGTAACCACGGGCTTAAACCCATTATTTGAATGCTTATTGTTTTGCTGTACGGGAGTGATGCAGTATAAATGTACTTCAACCTTAAGAAACCAAATAAGAGTTAGACGAGAAACACCCTAAAATTAATTGATCTGGAATTTAGGTTTGACTTTGGTAGATATTTTAATTAAAACATTTGAAACCATTCAATGAAGCAATTCGGTCCATTAGACAGCGCCAGTGAAGTCAATTCAGCTACTTCAATACTGAATTTTTTTATATTGGTTTATTCGTAAATTTATCGAACTGGCGAATCAATTTTTCTATGATATATTGAGACTTCTAAAGTCGGCTACTGACCGGTGCTACGCGGCGCCGTAACGTAATGTACCATTTGTAGCGAGCATGAAACGTTACGTCGTGTGCTAAAATCCGTATCGTTGCTCGTTGCTCACGCCTTCTTTCCTCGTACTGACAGCACGAACGCTCGCTGTGTTACACGTTACATTACAACCTGTAACGCCGGTTAGCCTTGAGCCGCAGATAGTAAGGTATCGTAACCATCGTCGTGTCGCTTTTAAGTTCAATTCTATTCGAGGTAAGTACGCAACAGGGATGTTGCGGATACCATTTTTTGACATCCGCGGATGCGGATGCGGATGCGGATTTTTGAAAGCTCACATCCGCGGAAGCGGATGTCGATGACTATTTTTTCTTAAGAATTTATATAGGGATATCAAAAAATAAGACTAAAAGATATTATCTGTACTATTTTTAAGTTTTCCACCAAACTAAACTCTTCAGGGAGCATCAATTTAAGATGACTACTCAAATATTCCACCAAACAAATAGCCTTATCTTGATCACTTTCACCCGGTGTAAAACATTTCCATATCTCACTTTGTGTCGGTGGTGGCATTTTATATCTTCTTCAGTAAAGAACTGAGAACAATACACAAAAACAGAAATATTCCTTCATCCTGTAAGCGCACGCAACACTGTATGTGATTGATTTACTAACGCGAATATAAACAAATAATAACAAACGCATTTGAACTTGTTTTTGGAACTTCGCTCCTATTGGTAAATCAGCACGTGTTTTAGTGTAGCGCCACTCGTCCGCCTCACCCCTAATTTTCTTGTTGTGACCTGCCGGACATCCGCTTCGTATTACATCCGCATCGATTATTGCGAATGCGAAAGCGGATGCGGATGTCAAAATCCGTGCGAAAGTTCCGCGAATGCGAATGCGAGTATTCGCAACATCCCTGGTACGCAATAATATACTATTTAGTTATTCTGTGTCGAAAGTTAAGGTAAGCTTTTGCTTTTTTTGCCTATTTTTTGTAAGCTCTGGTCTTGATGGAGCCAATTTGCTAATATACGAAAACCCTCGACAGCAATTTCACGAATGCACTGATTTTCTTCTAACATAGTTATTATAAGAGCACTTTGGATCAAGTCATATTCAAACAAAAAAAAACTCAATCGAATTCGGTTCATCCCTTTAGCTGTGAGAACACACACACGTCAAACTCATAACACCCCTCTTTTTGACGGGGGTTAGGTATTTATTTCATTTTATTGAATTTCTGTGTGGCCCCGGCTGAGAATTTGCCCAACCCCAACTCTTCCCGGGGGTGTCGTAAGAGGCGACTAAGGGATATCCACCGGAGGCGGGCAGCAACGCCCACTGTAGTACTATTTAGCACCAAACTGCGATCCCAAACCCGCGTGCCATCAAGCGTGGGGACCATGGGCATTACCCATGGGATAAAAGTCAATAAGGCGCTTATCAGGGGGTGGTCTGCTTCCAACAGTGGACCAATATAGGCTGTTGAGTTCAGGAAGTATAGATTGGCTTACCAATTTTTAAGCCATTTTGACAAGCTTCAAACGAGTGGCCCGCGAGCTGTCTGTCATCTGATGCCATCAATATGAAAAGCATCAAAACGTTGCGAGTTTAAAGCCCATATTACAATGCATATTTTTATGCTGAGCGATAGCAGTGCCTCAGATCTGCGGCCACCTTAACTTATAAATATTTCCGTACGTAAATTACTGGACTAGACGGACTTTAAGTTAATCGCATAGCGACAATTCTTTATTTTCCTCAAGCCAGAGACGGCCTTCGACGGTGTCAAGCATGTGTCGAGCGCGTGACTTCGCATGCCGAAATAATGTTAATATCTATTTTTACGATGCATGCGTTTAGTATAGTAGGTACTACTACCAATTGGATGGTTTTAAAACAAGTTTTTCGGTTCACACTTAGGATATACTTAACAAAATTTTATAGCATGCTAAATTTTATAAAATCCGTATCACGATTTGCTGCTGCTTTTTTAATATATTGCTGGAGAAATATTTAATAGTCCGCCTGATGTCACATTACTTGCTGACCAATTTAGTAATTTTTGCCTACCACTAGATGCAGCTCAATTCACTTTTTCTGCTGGCAAAATCCATTATTCGGCTGAACGAAACCTCTTTTATTTGCTGACCGTTTATATAATACTCATATTTAAGTCCGTTAGAAGCTATCCTCATTTTTACAAGCGACTCGCAAGTGACACTAACTGTAGTGTCACTAACTGTAGTGTCACTAACTGTAGTGTCACTAATTGTAGTTTCATGATCAGGGCGCATGTAACGGTGCCGGAATTTACATTAACGCATTCACTGCCCAGCCTCGGTGGGGCCTGTAAGAGCAGGGATACGTCCATGTGCGTCGTCGTGGGCCATGAAAGTGTTAATTAAAAACCCCACAAATCAAAAAACACCGTATTAAATCAACACTTTAGCGAAAACCTTATTTCAGAAACCTTGGAGTCGGAAATTTCAGGCAAAAATAATAACTTTTGGGGATAAAATTCAATTGCAATCTCCAGCGATTCAGGGATTTTTCATTGGAGATCTATCTTTTTAAAGAGAGCCTGAGATTTATTTACCGAGTCGCGTCAAAGAATTTAATTAGAGGCAAGGTTAGTCGAGAAGAACTTTGCTTTCAACTCGCCAGCTCAGTGCCTTATTAGGTTTTAGAGAATCTTTTTTGAATCCGGAGATTCTTGTTTAAAACTAACAATTGTGTTGTTTGTTGGCACCAAAAGCCTAAACTTACTAACGAACTAGCCTAAAAAGGTTGCCGTCATTTTTTTTCAGCCCGGCCACCACCGGGATTTGTGACCCGATTCACGGCCGGCATTTGTTTAATGGGTAGTCGAAGTTTCTCGTCGACAACCCCATATAACCATACTGTACCCTACATGCAGTATGGTATCTGTTTGCAGATGTTTTCCCTCGAAAAAAAGTTGCTGTGCCAACAGAATCACTACCAATATCTAGTTAGGCAGTACGCAGATCTTTAAACATAATCAGGTCGAGACGGTATAAAAAGGCGTAAGCAATTATGACGAGGCATGAGAGAAATTTACCATGAAATTTGAGAAATTGCGTGAAAACAAAACATTAGGCTCTCTGCCACTGAAGCGTTATGCTCCGTACCGTTATCAGTATCACTTAACAATCACATAGATCAAACTTGAAAATTTCTGTCATAAAAATTCAGTTTAGTCATTAAAAACAATTTAAAGCGTGATCGTAGGTCTAGACGATAAAAACAGTGACTGGTTTTATTGGTCCTTGGTTGTGTTTCGCAATTTAAACAATGCGCTTTAGTCGAAAGTGTCCTCAGAGCTGTAAAAATACCAACCGAATTTTATTCACTGTAAGTTTAATTTAAACCTGAATTTTACAGCGATTTTGATGGGCGCTTACTGGAAAATAAATCAGAGAAGGGAAGATTCAAGGAAATAGTATACTCGTATAAAAGTCATTACAAGTGTTTCGATTTAATGTAGTCATAAAAGCAAATCGAATCGCGTAATTAATTAATAAAACTAAGTAACTATAAATTCAGCTGCTTAAAAAAATGCAGGAGAGAAACGAAGTGTTTCTTTCGAGTTTGATAGACATAGTGAATATGCGACTTGAAAAACCAATTTTATTGGTTTTGTTGCATCATAAGTTTAGGTACAGGGCTATTGTTAATTCACTGACAATACGTAAACTGCAGGTTCTACCATATACAAAAACTTCTGTACCTATCATAAACAACGAACGAACCAGCTAACAATCAAGTGGATTTCATCAATAAAATGCAAGTAAGAATCGAACTACAGTTCTTTCTTCTGGCGTCAACGTCGAGAGTATCTTCACTCGAGTCATGTGTTATTGCTCCGAGAGCTCTGCAGGATTCCCAGGAGCTGTTTGTTCATTGGCCGATTGGCTGCGATGGAATACAATTTATTGTTATTAGAAGGTGAGCGGTGAAGGAACAAGCATTCGTTCCGGATCTGGGTGTAATGTATGTATGATATATGCATGCATGGTACAGGATTACACCCATTACAAACGCTCTGCTTTCTTTCGGGTTATATGATGCTGTGTGACCATGTCCAGTATTATTTACTTACTTTATGTTAGGAGCTCAAAACAAACGTAAACTTGTTTATTACAAATTGTTGTAAACATTCCGACTAGACGGGTCGAATTTCATCAAAGATCAATTTGAGGTTAAGGGCGCGCGATGTTGACGACTGATTAAGAGTGGCAGCGTTGATTTGATTGTTATTGTTTATTGCTTTTTGTAACTGGGAGAAGACGTTTTATACCCACGAATAAAATTGTTAGAGTAGTTTACGTGATACTAAATAAAATGTAAAAAACAAAAACAAATGTGAAGTGCATTTCAAGAGTTAAAAATTTGTATTACATCAAGTGTCCGTAGTCCAGCGGCTGGGCAGCCAATGCGCCTATGCTCTCAACCACGAGTGTGAAATGTATTCAAAAATGTGTAAAGTATTGTTTTTACCGTGAGTGGGTTTACATCTGAAAAGTCTTTCAAGCCTTAAAAGCTTTATTAATAGCCACATCCTTGTTACAGTAAGTGGGTTACATTGACAACTTCGGGGTAAATAATTTACGTAAGCAATAAATAATTTACGTAGGTCGTATTTAAAGAAAACGTTAAAAGCCTCGTGTAGAGATTTATTGAGCGCGTTTCCACTGACCCGACGACGGCGCCGGTACCGACAAAATTGTATGAAGCCGTGCCGTTACCGGTAAGGGAAAAAACATTTTTTTTATTTGGATATTGGATTTCGGAAACATAGTAATTATGAACTAAGGATATTCTTATTATAGTGCGTAAGCCCGCACACTCAGGGTAATTTCGTAGAAATAAAATAACCTTAGAATTGAGCAAAGTTGACGAGAGGTGTCCTCTCGTCTAACGAACTAAACTTTAAATTTTTTGGATAAACTTCAATGTTTCCCCTGTAGGTGGAGCTAACGGCGCTAGAGACCGTAGGAAGTCCTAGTAAGAGTCGAAAATCTCGACTCTTACGTCACTTGACCTGTGGTAACCAATTACATCATAGTTGGTTACCACATTACGTACTGAGGAATGATGCGGGTTCAAGTGCCGTCGAAGTCGAAAATTTTTGGGATTTCATGAACTACTTCAACAAAAAAAACTTTACCACCGAACTGGCATGTTAGCGTGGGGGATTATGGACATTCCCCGTATACGATAACATCCAATACAGCTCTAATCAGGGGGAGCCCTGCGTCCAGCAGTGGCCCAGTAGGTATAGGCTATAGTATAACCAAATACCGAATCATAAACCAAAAAAGTTTCCACAGTTAAACATGCCATAAAAATTCATAAATTGTGGCTTCCCCGGCTGTGCCGGCAAGTGGAAAAACGCTCAATTTGGCTATTTGTCGATCTCTAAGACGCAGTGTGCGAAGGTCTACCTGAGACGTAGGAGGCTGCGGATTCCATTCCCGCCGCAGGACAGATGTTTGTGGGATCTATCTACATAATCATATTTGCTCCGGGTCTGGGTGGCATATCGGTCAACTAAAAAATGTCCAGTATTTAAATTGACAACATCGGGGTTATAAGCTCTAAGTAATTTAGAAGACGCGGAGGGAGAGCCGCGAGACATTGAGGCCTCCACCCCACAGCCGCGATTTTGAGGCGCGTCTTTGTCGCGCGATTTGTTGCGATTTTGTAGCGCTCCTTACACACAGCTGTGTTTTCGTAAGGGCGATTTATAGACGCGGCGCGCCGCCGCCGCCCCGCCCTCCAAAACGCAAGACGCAGCTGTGTGTAAGATGGCATGCGTCCTAATACAAAATGTTCCGTGAACAATTATCGCAAAATCGCAGGTCATAGATCCATCAATCTATGATCCATCTCAAAAACATACACGTTGCGTATAGAAAGCATCCCCATTGATAAACCTACGAACGAGCAATATATCTTTTCCTAAGGCATAATATATCCATCTGAAATCAGCTGACCGCTAGGTATTTATATCTGAAAGTTATGTGTTATGGCGGTAAGCCAAACATGCTAAAAATAAAATAACTCTTCACGCGAAAATAACTTTTGAGATAATAACAATACGTCACAAAACCTTAAAACTAAGGCATGTATTATGAAACTATGCTCGATACTACGCTTGCCTAACTCTTCTGCCGTATAAAATCTTTACTCAAGCATATATCGATACGGGCCTAAGTCAGGTCTTGTATAGTCTTACTAAATTATCGACCTATAACGTAATAATTAGATTCATTATCAATAATGGTTACTTTAGTCTTAGTTCCAATTAATTTTGTTAATTAATTGTTTTATCCTGTTATCTACCAGTCGACTGCACTAAGGAGTTACGCTTTATGACCTTGACGTCATAAATTTAACTCAGAAACAGTTTTACTTTTTACGGTTTGGTTTCGTTTAAAAAGGCATCATTGTTTATTAGCGTAATTTTTGTGTAATTTTATTTTAATCTCATTTTATTCGATTTGTTTCAATTTTATTTTATATGATTTAATCTAATTTTAATTTAATTAAATGTAGGTACTAGGTAGGGTAAAAATACTAACATTTAATATAAGAGATAATTCTTTCTGTTACTAACAAATTATGGATCATAGTAATCTGAAATAAATAAATTTGAATTGAATTGTTTTCTAATACGCACGGTACATTTTAAGATGATTTAAAAAGAAGAGTAAGATTACAACACTAAATACACTAAGAGCTCCGAAAGTAACGCATGGTATAAATACCTATCGCGAGTAAAACAGTGATTATATAATTAACTCAACCCATAAATTATTATCAGCTCAACAGCCTGTATTGGTCCACTGGTGGACGCAGGCCTCCCCCTGATAAGCGCCTTGTTGGCTTTTATCTCATGGGTGGCAATGCCCATAATCCCCACGCTGGGCTTGCGGGTTGGGGATCGCAGTTCGGTGGTAGAATTGTTCTGCAGGGGGCGCTGCTGCCCGCCCCCGGAGGATATCCCTTAGTCGCCTCTTACGACACCCGCGGGAAGAGTGGGAGTGGTGCAAATTCTAGGCCGGCACCACACGGTAAATTATCATTACTTAAAAACCATGTTGATATAAGTTTTAATTTTATACTTGGCTAATAGAAATCATTGGAGATAGTAACCTGGTTTTCTCTAATACACATGCTGCCATCTATCTCAGCTGCCATGAACTAACAGCAGAAACAAAACACTGACGGATAACACCAACGCGCAATAGTTTCAAACGAAACTAGATGTCGCTTTCACGAATTCGCGCCCACAAAACTTTGCATCAATTAATATTTCCATGGTTGACCTTTACAATACAATACAATACAAGGCCGCCCATTGTACAACTCTATAACCCTCTTTTCCTGTATTTTTACTTTTGTATTTTTTTGGTGTGCAATAAAGTGTATTTGTATTGTATTTGTATTGTACAATACAAAATGCTTTATTGTACACCATAAAAATAACATTACAAGACATTACATAAGACAAGTACAATGGGCGGCCTTATCGCTTAGAAGCGATCTTTAGACCTTCAACTGTTACTTAAAGCCTTGCAGATCTTATTTATAAAGGTAAAAGGTTTAAATTACTTACATGATTTGAACAGATGAGCCATGGCTGCGCTGTCGGCGGCATGATGGTAGTCGTACAATGATTGTCCGACCAGCTCTTCTGATTCGAAGCCTAGGGTGTTGGTGAGGCTGCAACAAGGAGACAATTCTTAACTATGCTATAAAAACATGCTAATGCCGAAACGTTGGAATTCGACGTATGTACAATGGTGGAAATATCTAGAAATCTGTCAGCAGCTTCATCACAATGTGACATTTGTTCTTCGGAAAGATAAACCGGACGGTTACAATTTAACTGACTTTTTGAGGTTAACAGACGAACCTCCTAACGTTCGATTATCTTTCGAAGAACACCGCCCTTAGATTAAGTGCATTGCGCATTGTATGCCCTTTCTGTATGTTTGGCAAGAAGCGAACGAATGGAGTAAATTGTCTGTTAGCGTCTTGTCATTAAATATGGTAAATTATGTATTTCCTGGGTTCAGAGTTAGAAACAACACAATAACAAAGCAGAAAAAAAGTAATTTTAGAAATAAATCAAGTTATCATGATATTGATATATTATTTGGGAAGAATGAGTATATAAAATGTCATGATGGCTATAGACTAGACTCCCTAAATTTGCAGAGACACCTAAAAGTTTTTAAACCAAAGAAAAACTGCATAAAACTTCAGATTGACCAACTAATCTTAGGAGCAGGATGACATTTGATATCCTTTTAAGCTAAAGAGCAAAATAATCGGTAGAGGACATTTGGAATGACCTTGATGAGTCAAACATATCCTACTATCACATGATAAAACAGTTTTTTATGTAAACTATACTATTGTAAAGAGATTTCCACAGAAGCAGAATACTTTAAAAATTATAAGAATAGTTTTATAAGTTTTCATAAATTCACATTTCTGTAGATAAGTTCATAATAATAATTGGTTTGAAGAAGTTCTACTCTTAACTTTATTGAATTAAGTAGGTACTTCATTCAAAAGAATTAAAAAAAATATTGAAACAAATAAGATCAATTTTTATAAACAATCGTTTCTTCATTTTAAGCATATTGTACAAAAGGTCATTTCCAATGTGACCTAAACCATAAGTAGGTTATGTTTACCGGTGCCTATAGATAACCTTGAATGACCTATCGCTCTACATGTAAGTACAACAAATATACAAGGAATCATCACTTTCGCTTTATATTTATTAAAATAACAAATCATCATCCCACGGGCCTAACTCATAGTTTTTAAAAGAGGGGATGAAACATCAAAACTTACAGGGAAGTTATTCGAACCTCCCGCCATATCAATCCAAAAATCAAAACACCACTTTATAAACAGCATTCACTTCACAATCACATCAACACTGCTCAAAACACAGCTCTCAAAAACAACACAAGTCACTATAATTTCCAAAAACAAGTGAGAATACCGATAGAACACTGACAGAAAGCGTACTGTGTACAAAACCGCGAATTCTCGTCATGTTTAACCTACAAAATGAGTTTGAAGGTGATATTTTTGTTGATATAAGCCGGACGTTTTCGCTAGTCACTATTCTGAAGGCTACAAAAACCCGGCCGACGCGCCCCGATTTTAGTCAGATAATACTAGCGCAGTTTCGGCACAACGCCATCTTTTGAAAAACGGTTGTATCAGGTAATCGGTAAGGGTTCTTGTAGGAATTGTAGATTCGAACCAAAGTAGAACCATGGACGATCTGTCTAACCTACTGAACAAAGTGGGTGATGTTTTGACGTCAATGAATGCTTGCGAAAGGAGCTGTCTGGAATTCACCCAAACTGATTTGATTACTTATTTCAGCCAGATGGAAACAGCTTTGTTATTTTTGACTACGTCATGAACATGCTTTGAACAAAGGCAAGCAATATACAGGGCGTCCCACGCCTATGCCACATGGAGGTAAAGTATCGTAAATATTGTATTTAGAAAACTGTACTGAAGGAAGATTTCGTTTTGATTTTAAAAACAATGTGAACTGAATTTAAAGGTTTTTGAAGAATAGCCTGTCTGAACTAGGAATCGAATCCGCCCAATTGTAAAAAACACCCGTTATTTTACGATACCGATCAAAAGGCTCAATCGTAAAGATTATATTTCCAAATAACATAGAATCTTAAATAAAAGGAAGACCATGAAATTTTACAATTTGGCGGGTTTGATTCTCGGTTCAGACAGGCCATAATTCAAAAATCTTTGAAAACAGTTAAAATTGTATTTAATATCAAAATGAAGTCTTCTTTCAGTAAAATTATCTAACGACAATATTTACGATACTTTCGCTCCACATGGCATAGGCGTGGGCTGTATATGTATGCACATAATTGATGTTTATATTTTTTCTTTCTTCAGCGTGTCAACGCCTAAGATTGGCGGACTTATGGCGGGTGGAATATTCACGGAGGACATAAGGCCGATGCCCAACAGTCAGTGATCGCAAGGGCTTATTAGATAAGATTAGGTAAATCAAGCAAGGGATAATCTAATAAGCTCTTTCTGAGACTTACCTCTCACAACAAGATTGTCTTTGTACGGATTTTTTGTTCTTTGGCAGAATTTTTCAAGTTTTTCTTCCGCTTAGAATTTTTGTGTATAATGCTAATATCGCCACATTAGATTTTTTTAAGTGTTCATCATGCCACCTCGTTTGTGAAACCCGTCCAGCCGCGTAAGTATTGAGCGACAGTCAATCGAACTTACATATTTACATACCTCAACTTCCTCAACCTCAATATTGGTCCTATATTGGTCCACTGCTGGACGCAGGCCTCCCCTAATAAGCACCTTATTGGCTTTGATCTCATGGAGGTAATGCCCATAACCCCACGCCGGGCATGCGGGTTGGGATCGCAGTTTGGTTGTAGAATTGTTCTGCATGGGCGCTGCTGCCCGCTCCGGTGGATATCCCTTAGTCGCCTCTTCAGACACCCGCGGGAAGAGTTGGGGTGGTGCAAATTCTAAGCCGGCACCACACAGCATACCCGGAAAGTACGACTTTCCCTACTTTGCCGTTGAGCAAAAAGGAATGAATTCAGTTCCCAACCCCACGTGAACTCGCGCGGGGTACTCTTACTAGATAAATAAATAATAAATAAATAATGCTAGACAATCCACACAGCATCATCTAGCCCCAAGCTAAGATAAGTAATAAGTAACGCGATCATTACCATGACTTGTATTGATTTGAATTTTGGGTACCGAGGCTCTTCGGGTTTTTTAAAAATTATCTGAGCATCTGGTCGAAACGACGCGTGACCCGAGAGCTGGTGAGTATCTGGCGCAGCGCATCAGCATTGCCATACAGCGTGGCAATGCAGCCAGCGTCTTGGGGACGCTTCCGACTGGTATTGATATGGATTAGTCGAGCTACCTGTAGATTGTTTGCAACAGTCTGCAGTTAGCGCAATTGTTTCAATTATAAATACTAGTTCTATTATTTGATTGTAATTTTCTTCGTGAATAAAGTAATTTTCAAATAATATACACGATTACAGTTATTTCATAATTATGACGAATACAACTGTGCTAAAATTTTGGAAAATTTAAAAGAACACAAATCATGCTAAAGACCATTTCATGAGTAATTTTAGGAGAAATATACTCACGTCTCGTCAACATATGTGAACTTCATATCCAGACTGTGTTTGGACAGGAAAGTGTGGCAATCCAGCGGTATCTCAATGTTCGAGGGGTGGGGAATCGGTCTTCCTACAGCCACCATGGACCCTGTCTTCAGCTTGTCGCTTTCCTTGTCTTCAGGGGCCAGCATATGGCCAGTGATGTGAATCACCTGGAAAGTAAAATTAGAAGTATATTTATTGCATAATTATATGTTAAATAGATGGTACAGTAAAATACTAGTGTAGCAGTGTAATTTGCCCTTTATGGGCGTGCAATTATCTGTCTACTACATGCATTATGACCACTAAAAATAAAAACTTTTAAATAACAGGAGGAATTAATAATGTCAAGAATTAACTAGCCTACCTTATTTCTTTAAGAAATAAGGTAGGCTAGTCTATAAGAATTAATTTGGTTATTTGTCAATATTCTTGTCATTTATAAAATCTTTTATTGTATAACTTGACGATCGCCTCGCGGTTTCACCCGCGTAGTTCCCGTTCCCGTGGGAATTCCGGGATAAAATATAGCATATGTCACTCCCTGAAAAGTAAGCTTTCTAACGATGAAAGAATTTTTCAAATCGGTCCAGTACTTTCGGAGCCTATTCAATACAAACAAACAAACAATCAAAACTCTCCTCCTTATAATATTAGTATAGATAACATTTTATCATATAGAAAAAGGAATATGTGGTTTTATATAGATAGAAAATGCTTTATTTTATCGCACACTTAAATCGATAGATACAATAATCGATAGATACAAACTGACAAGTGGCGGTTTGAGGTTTTTTCAAATTCGTCTTCGAATTTCAGAAAATAAAACAGAAAGTAAATTTCCACCGGAAATCCGCTTTTGCTAAACCAATCGTTTCTTGAATATATTTTCATCGCAGAATCGCCACTATAGACACATTTTTTTTATTCTACGTAGGGATTCTGCGTCATTGAGACCAATGTTATAGAGAAGCGATTGGTTTAGCAGAATTGGGCCCCAAGACAAAAGTTGGCTGGACTGCAATTTCATTTAAATCTATACTCATTTAAAGTCGGCATTACGATTTCGCTAAAGGAAAAAGGAGTTCCAATGTAGGATGGGAGGGACCGAAAATTTCTTCGGCTGCAGAGACTCGTGGGATTATGGTCAAACTTCACCGTTACCCCGACCCAAATCAGCGCCACCACCTATTTTATCTTATTACTATGTCTCCGCTTGAAGTATACAAAATAAAAATTTTACACAGGCATTAAAAAAAAGCCGATAGGTATCACAAACTGGCCAATCGATTTTTGAAAATTCCTTCGTTTGACATAGTGATAGGATAAATCTAACTTACGGCCAATAAGAGATTTACATTTTATAGAAGAAATATACAAAAATGCTCTGCGAGACAGCTATACAGATTTATGATATGTTTTATAAAACAACACGTGAATAATTTTAATAATAGAAATTGAATATTTTTAATTTGCAACTGATACAATACTAAAACACGCTGTAAAATAAAAGTAAGTACAGACAGACTTATTTTTGCAAGAGCTGAGTCAGAAAACGGTATCTGTCTCAGCAAGAGCTGCTTGGTGCTGAAACTCGTTACAACCAACACTGATCTTCCCACAGAGCCGTTTGGTATAATTTAGATATCCGATGCAATATTGTTATATCACATGAAAGATTAAACATTAGAGTTAGATAATTTCCGTTTGAAATAAACAACGCATCGCATCACGCACAGGTCACGTGCCGACAACAAAAAAATAATATAGAATATAGAAATGCAGGGTAATGAATTCTGATTTGTAACATAAATCTCATTGTCCTAGTTCTAGTAATCATACGATGTTCCTACACGTGTTAGCCTAAAATTACAAATATTACATCAGCGATTATTGTTTTGTTTATGTCTGTTGGTTTAACTATTTTAAGAATTTGTATTTTAGGATTTGTTTACTTGAATTGAAAATTCATTTGAATTGAATATATCAGTCAACCACAAGCTAAGCAGAGCTTGTGTTATGGGTACTAGCCATAACACAAGCTCTGCTTAGCTTGGGGCTAGATGATGCTGTGTTTGTCCAGTATTATTTATTTATTCAAAAGTATTTTATTATTATAATTTAAAAAGCCTAGCTCTTGTCAGTGCAATGATGCAATTTCCTCCAGTTTTCTCTCTCCAATGCAATGTCTTTTACTTCTATTACGACATGACAGCGACTTTCTCCCTGATCTGACTCATATGGCATGATCTGCCCCTTCCTCATCTTCTTTCATTGAGACCAAGCGTTCTTATTCTCTAGGCAAAAGCCATTTCGACCGTCAAAACAAATATTGCAAGGAATACCGAACCGATTTCTCTCATAGCGGATCTTCTTATGAAACCTAGAATTCGCAGAAGTGATTTCCCATATCAATGTCACTAGAAAATCGAGTGAAAACAATTTTAGCTTTTGTTTATTGGTCGCAAAGGAGTAAAATTGTGCGGCACTTATTTCTGTACTGTTTTAATAAATACTAGCTGCATTCTTACTACCCGTTGTCTTATTACCCGTTTTCTCGTAGCAATGAAGCATTTTCCCGCGGTAAAAAGTAGTCTATGTTCATCAGGAATAATGTAAGCTCTAAGCTTCTAATGTAAAATAATTTATCAAATCGGTCCAGTAGTTTCGGAGCCTATTCAATACAAACAAACAATCAAATCTTTCCTCTTTATAATATTAGTATAGACTAGTTAGTTCACACGCGCTTTTTACGTAGCCTATATTAGTCCCCGGGATATAATTTACCACCCAGTCAAATTTCATTGAGATTCGTTCAGCCGTTTAAGCGTGAAAAGGGAATAGACAGATAGATATAACATATTTATAGTCACAGCTATTTACATACTTTATTCACAAAGAAAATTACAATCAAATAATATAAATAAATTAGAGAACTTTATCAACTTGAGGCAGACGCCCATTACAATATCAGAACGCGGAGCGCCCTTCTCGATTGCGTCTACAAGAGACGACTAACAAACCAACCGACAACGGGTAACCAGTCCGTCATCAGAGGAACATAGCGGTAAAGACTCGGATACAACAACTGCGATATAGCTGTACGCTTATTAGAGAACTAGTATTTACAATTGAAACAATTGCTCTAACTGCAGACTGTTACAAACAATCTACAGGTAGCTCAACTGATCCATATCAATACCAGTCGGAAGCTTCCCCAAGACACTGGCTGTATTGCCCCGATGGATGGCAATGCTGATGCGCTGCGTCGGATACACACCAGCTCTTAGGTCACGGCTTGTTTGCGATATTATTTAAAGTACCTACCTATAGATTCTAAGCAAAGCAAATCTCCACTTTACATAGAATTAGAATCATTATTCATAAAATTCCAAGTAACTCAATCATGGAATATAAAAACATATTATAAAGCAATTTTCTCTCAGTAATTGCAAAATTGCAGCCTCTAAGCACAACGGCTGACATGTAGTTAAAGAATGTCAGACAATTTGTAAATTATCGCAGATTTGCCATTTGCGTAGGATGCAATTGTGTTGTACTATAGAACTATTAAGCTGATTTGAAATAGGTAATACCCATAATTCATAGCATAGTGTTAGATAGATACCGCAAGTCAGATTTAGCCTTGTTTTTGCACATAACAACTAGGGGTAAAAATTACGGGGAGGGACTAGGTATGTTTCTATGGCACGATACCTATCAGTCTTTCATTGGAACACTCTAAATGGGTACCGATACCTACATACCATGATCATAACTTAAACTCACTTAATCACTACGACCTGATTGCATGAATACAATAAATAAAATACTGAAATACTGTTTTTAATGTTTTTCCGTTGATTTTACCATCAATAATGGACCGATTTAGAAAATTCTTTCGCTCTTGCATAGATAATGACCGCAAAACTTACGTTTTATGTTTTTTCAAAGCAATCAAATAATCAGCGTTAGTTGGGGTAACTAAGTCTAAAACAATGTTATGTTAGTTTTAAGACTGAAATAAACGTTTATTATTATTATTATTAGTTAGGAGCGAAATGCACCCTTACTAACGATTGATTGAGTATGAATTTGAAGCTTGATAAATTCCTGTCCATTTCTACCCTTGCTAGTAAGTGTACACTTGAGACGAAGTAGCAGGTCTCGGCGACCACTCTTGCTTACTCTTAGAGCTTCGCGTATCTCTTTGTGGTCGCATGGAATGGAATGTATTCAATTTTAGCTCTCAACCTCAACTTATAAGACGCCGATTTCATATGCCTATTCCTGCCCTTGCTAGGTAGTGTACATTTGTGACGAAGCAGCAGGTCACGGCGACCACTCTTGCTTAGTTAGAGATTCGCGTTCTTCATGGTCGCATGGAATGGAATGTTTTCAATTTTAGCTCTTATCCTCACCTTATAAGAAGCTGATTTCAAATGCACATTCCTCCCCTTGTTGGTGAGTGTACACTTGAGACGAAGCAGCATGTCTCGGCGACCACTCTTGCTTGTTCGCAGAGCTTCGCGTATCTCTTCATGGTCGCATGGATGGCTGAACTCGAAGACGCTCTGTCCCATTATCTCCATCTGGAATTCAAATCATAATGTGAGAATTTGTAGAAGTATTCTTAGAGACATTGATCGGCAGAAGGCTGTAGGTACAAAATATTTTTCGTGAGTAATTAGAATTACGTCGTTATTCTAGCTCGCATGAGATCCACAGCCAAAAACCGAGTTACAATAATAGAAAAATACGGTCCTTGACACCTCAGAAAAGCCGTGGAAAAACCAGCCAGACCCTTATCAAAATTGCACACAATATAGCTGCATGTTATTGTTTTATTGAATTTACAACGTAAAGTTATCAAACGGTTTTATAATGTTTTTCCTTGGGGCCAAGCTCCGCTAGTAATTAATATGAAATAGATGACGTCAATAGCTGACATGTTGGTCAACCTGTTCCGAATATGGTTGTGGGATTGCAACATTCATGGACGATGGTAGGTAGTATGAATTCACTTTCTCAAGTAAGGACCTAGAATATTAGCAAGAAACTTCAGATCTAGTCAGATTTACTATTTGAAGAACAAAAGGAAAAGTTGTCAGTGTCCTAAATCGTAGTATCGACGCAGTCAGCTGTCTGAAACTGGCAACCGACTTTGAACCGGGTTTGTACCTGATGTACCGGCAATGGATAGAGGCAGTTCAGACCCCTGTTTAATTTTGTGGCGTCGTCGAATTGGGGAAGCCTATGTTCAGCAGTAGACGATTGTGGGATGATGATATGATATAATGATGATGAACTGAATTTAAATTGAATTTCCATCCGATATATTGGGCAACATGTTAAATCAAGTGCTACGATGCTTTGTCTAGTCATTTAAAATCTAGCCAAACAAAGAATGTCTAGTTATTTGTGCAAGCAACTTTAGCACACGCGACACATTTGGACATCGGTATGAGAAGGTTCGTAGAATTTGCATAATTAGTATTTTTAACGACTTAGCTACTTTTTATTTTGCAAAGGCTTTATGTGTGTTTAACAAAGCGTGTTTTAGCTTTTGTATTGATGTTGGCCGTTGTTCCCTGATAGGCATTACAAGTTGTCTATGTAAGCCGACAAACGAACCCTACCTACATAACCCATTCTTCTTGGATGTAAAAGGCGAATGATGAGGTACTTATAGGAAGAAGCAGTTCACCTGTAACACACACATTGTATGAAGCTATTATAATAATAATTATGACGCACATGCCCATCTCGAGATCCATGCGCGCCAGAGCTCGCACCCTTGCGGGTCGCACCAAGGCTGGACAGTGAAAGCGTCAAACCTAGAAAATTATATACAATCATCAGAAATGTATCTGACAAAAATAGTTAGAACTCTGTCTAATGTAGGCTACCACAAGCGACACAGTTCGAACTGTGTATTAGGTTAAACGCTTTCACTGCCCAGCCTTGGCGGTGCGACCCGCAAGGGTGCGCTCTAGCTCACCCAGCTTCATAGATCTGGAGATGGGCATATGTGCGTAATTATATTAAACTTGTTATTATAATAACTTCACCGACCAAGATATGCAAAAATGTTAAGGTAAGGTCAGGTTTCGTGTGCTTACATAATGTGCAAACAAATGTTGCTTTCTGGGAGTAACGTGTTTGTATTTGTAAGAACTCTTTCACAAAACACTTAAATCAAATTATTTTAAATACAAGGCATTTATTTCCCACCAGATAAGATATCCAATAATCAAAATGGATAAAAGATATTGGATTAAGTATACTTTTTTGTCAACATTTCTGTACTTGGTAATTAATAAAAATAACACTGCACAATTAGTAAATATATATAGTTTAACAAGCTTCTGCCCGCGGCTTCGCACGCGCTTTAAAAAGTACCCAATATCTGGTTAGCTCCCCGCCAAATTTCATTAAAATCCGTTCAGCCGTTGAGACATGAAAGGTAACAGGCAGATAGACAGACAGAGTTACATACGCTTTTTTATGATTTAGCATAGAACGGCTACATTTCGTGGCAGCTTTAGATTTGCTGCCACGAAATGCTGGAATGACCTTCCACCGCCAGTAAAAGATTCTAAAACCCTTTTAAAAAATCTTTCAAAATATATCTTATGGATTCCCATATCATGCTAACATGGTAGGCAAGGCAGCCGTTCAAGGTCTTGACACAATCTGACACTTTTTAAGTCTAGGTAATTAGTTCGTTTTCACGTCCAGTACATCTTTTATGCACACAATGAAAATATTGTATTGCTAAAAGCTTTACAATATAAGCCGTAGGTATAAGACCTACGAGTTATGGTAATGCATAGGTAGATGGACATATTATGTCCAGTACCTATTGTACACTCTTTTAGATTTTTCATGTGTTCATTTTCATATGTTTTATTATTGTTTTCTTTGAATTTTGTCTTTGATTTTGTGTGCGCATTTTTACTTACTTTACTTTTATAATATTAGTACAGATAGTATCGATGTAGGTACTTGTGTAATTTCTAAAATTACTTATAACCACGAAAGTTTTATTTATGACATAGCATTACATACATTGGCAGAATTGGAAAAAGAGTAGTTTGCATAGGGATAGCGGTGGTTAAAATAAAGAACTCGTGCAGTTTCTACTATACAATATCAAAAGTGTAAACAAAATAGTTCTAGTCTAAATTTATAGTTTCCGCTTTAGTTTTTACCATCCACTAAAATACTTGCCCTTCAGACCGTTGCCCTCGATACAATCGTGATCGAACCAAGATTATGCAATAGATAGATCAAGTAGGTACAAGACAACCGGGTACATGCATAGATATTTTTTAATTTTTGAAATACTTTCCCGAAAAAAATATAAACCCACAAAATTTTAAACTATTAAGGTAAAAACAAAAATAAAAACTGCACTCAGTTTCAGGTGATAAAAACGCTGCCATATTGGCCTTTGTTCTGTGACGTCACACTTCATATTTTCAACTCAAAGCGCTTCTGTTTCTTCGTTGATTTTTCAATCAAAATAAAACTAGATACAAATAAATGATAACAACTAAAATTTTACTTACAGAACACCAAACAACCGCGAAATAATACAAAAAGGTATCCTGCCAAAGCCTCATGCATTACAATATAAAATGTGAAGTGTGACGTCACGTTCGCTCTTGCCAATGGCGATGCGTTTAGAAATTTAGCGCTCAATCGCTAAATTTAAATATCTAGTTTTCAATGATTAATTTCACAATAAAAATATCAAAAAATACAAAAATAAATATACAGATATATTTCTCTATCAATAGAGAATACGTAAAAAAATAAGTAGCTCTTTTGAAGTCACATGCATATATACCCTATTGTGTTATTATAATCAAACCGACTGAGTTGTTTGTATATGTATTTTAATATTTCCATCTATTAAGCTGATAACACCCACTACTAAGTGTTATACGTATCTTCTATAGAGGGTGGCTTTTTGAGATGGCAGTGGATGGCCAATCGAGAAGCTTTAAATATGCAGTTTTTGTTTTCTCAAAAATTGAGCATGACTCCTTCCCCGATTTCACGACTCTATGTTTTTGGATTTGGCCATCCACTTCCATCTCCAACTCCTCAGCCTCCGCCACCACTAACTCTTGTGCCAGCCGGATCAACTGGCCTTCTGCTTTCACAAAGTTGTCTGCGTATTCAGAATAATATATCAGAAGGGTCAAAGCATGAAAAAGGCTTGTAAAATTCAACTTGAGGGTTATAAAGTTCTTGTGTCATAAGAAGACTAGCGCAAGAGGCTTATTCTAATTCTCCAAAATACGTAATCAAATCACGTGTTTCGTTTCGATTTTTTATGAAAAAAATTCCAAAAAGATACAAAAGATGACTATTTTTAACGATTGTTAAGCCCAGATTCCACCACCTATTAGAGACTACGTTCAAATCGCAAGAGTAAACAACAAATTAGTTTTTCCACCAACAAATAGTGGAGCGGAAAGGATTGAACGAGCAGAAAGCGTTGAAATGACGCTCTGCCCACTCATCTCTCTCAATATTCCTTTTGCGGTGGCAACCAAGTCAACCAACAGACCAAACTCTTTGTTGGTGGAAATGTAAACCTATTTCATTTAACAGGAGTCCGTCCCGCCTACCATTTCCCGTTCATAAGCCTTTCGCGGCAAAGATTAAACTGTGGCAATGTCTTAGAATGTGTGCTTCATTTCGAGGTGGGAACCCAGCTTAAGGGTTATCAATATCATCGACACAATTTTGTCACAAATTGTAACAAAGACTCGAATTGTGATTTATTAGGGCATTGACCGATCCAATTACCAGTTGCATCGCACATTAGATCACTGTTACCTTCTGCCAGCGGCTTCACATGCGATTTACCAGGTTATAAATAGCCTATGTCCTTCGCTGTGATTCGATCTATCTGCTTGTCGAATTTCATGCGAATTTAAGCTGTTAAAACGTGAATTGGTAACTTTCGCATACCAATAATAGTATGGATGTAATCAGCTCTAAACGGAACGAATAAGTCCATGTTTAGCATACAAAACTATAAGTCGACTGACACTCAATTGTAGTTTATTGAATAAATTGATGTAACCTCTAATGTACTTTGGGGTAAACATAGTTGTAGGCTACTCGGATCTTTGAGTTTGGAGTCTCTCTCTTTCTCAAGGTACAAGATTCACTTCACCCGGACAGCCTTTATTGGTCCACTGCTGGACGCAGGCCTCCCCCTGATAAGCGCCTCATTGGCCTTATCTCATGGGGGTAACGCCCATAATCCTCACGCTGCTGGGCATGCGGGTTGGGGATCACAATTCAGTGGTAGAATTGTTCTGCAGGAGGCCCTGCTGCCCGCCCCCCAGTGGGTATCCCTTAGTAGCCTCTTACGACACCCGTGGGAAGGGTTGGGGTGGTGCAAATTCTAAGCCGGCACCACGCGGCGGATAAACAAATTCATACAAGATTGACAAGGTGTAAGTACAAGATTCATAGATGTGAAAATTTAATGTTTGATAATTTTTCCCGCCAAAACTGCAAGAGAAACGAGCTGAAACTTTGCACAGGTGTACATCACAATCTAGTATAACATACTGGCTATTTCTTATCTGGGAATAGGTACACGTGTAGAGCCGCTGGCAGAAGCTAGGTAAGCAAACTATGTCTGAAAATATGTGACTGTTCAATAATATTTTCGTAGAACCTTACCTGAGATACTCCAAGATGATCAGCAATGTTCTCGCTGCAGTAAACGATATCCCCCTGCTGGGATAACACCAGAACGAAGCCGTCCAGAGCCTTCATATAAGACAGCTCCGATGATATCTCCTCCATGCCTTTCGGTTCTTGGATCTTTGGCTGTTCCTCTTCAGATTCTGGTACTGTAAAGAACGAGAGTTGAGAATCTAGGCCCACTAACAACCAAAGTTTGCGCGAGCCGCGACCGTCTTTTGTTTTTGGTTCTGCAAACTGTGGCTAAACTGTGCCGACTGATTTTAGGAGTCAGTGTCACGTCACTGTGGTCACTTCTATGATAAAACAAAAGATTATCGCGTTAGCTTGAATGGCTGTTTTTTTCACTGCACCAGCACGGCGCCCCAGCGGCAGCCGGGTAAGGAAAAAATTATGAATGCAACATAATCAAGCCGATGCCGGCAAAGGAATAAATTATGAATAAATAAAATAAATAAATAAATAATGCTGGACAATTCACACAGCATTATCTAGCCCCAAGGTAAGCAGAGCTTGTGTTATGGGTACTAGATAACTGATATACATAATAATATACGAGTATATAGATAGATATTTTTTATTATACATAGAAAATGACCAGAACACCCTGAACAAATATCTGCAGATCGTACAAATATTTGTCCCGAGGCGGGAATCGAAACCGCAACCTCCTGCGTCGCAGGCAGACCTTCGCCCACCGCGCCACAGAGGTCGTCTCGTCGAATAACTACATTAACTAAATCATCGATCTAAGTAAAATTCGGAATCAGAATTTTACTTAAATCTATGACCTAACAATCATAATGGCTTTTATCATAATGCTTTTACTCTTACTGGGCACCAGCAACAGACCGGCATCATAATATTATTTATGTCAGTGCCAGCCAGTGGAACAACACATGATTCCGAGCAACGTGCACAGAGTCGCCACGACCCCCCTCCCCCCCCCCCCCCCCCGCTTCGCGGGGTTGGACGGGCTTCGTTAGGAGTAAGTTAATGTTGAGCGGAGCGGGAGGGGCCGCTTCGCGGGGGTGGGAGGCCTACAAGTCGGGTCAACTCAAGGTCGAATTGCTTTAGTCGAATTTTCCGTAGACGAATTTGAGCCTGCCGCTTTCGAGAAGCTAGTGCCTCATCTCCCCTTGGAGTTAGGAACGCACTTAGGTAAAGTATTAACAATTTACTTCCTTTCTTGTGCCAGCTGTCGCCAAAGATAGTAAAACGAAAAAGATTTTTATTTTACTAACAGGTGAAGGCTTTTTTAAAGTTTTTACAATAGACAGGTAGAATGAACCTTTAGAACGGCTTGGCATCGTTAAAATTCATTTGTACAATTATACCTACGTTACGCTATTGTTATATTTTAAGCGACCACAAAAAAGTTACTCCGAACGAGCAAAACAGTCGGATCCGGTTTGCTCCTACGTTCCGGTTGCTCATATTTTTTTCTTGCATATAAATACCTAAGGATTACTATAATCTGACAGTGACATATTCCGGTGTCCCTCTGAAGGACAAAACATTACCGGTCTTACAATCAACAATGTCGTCGTTATCAAGTTATTTGTTAGGTTCGTTTGAGATGCTTACGTGTAGTAAAAGAGTAGATTACCAGTTACTACAGATCTAATATCGAAAATCAGTATCGGACTTGAAAACTTCCGATATTACATGCCATAGTTACTAGGGTACCCAATGGAGTCCTTGCAACTTAGAAATAAACAAGCTCTCAACTTGCAAATTACAAAATGCTTCAAGAGCAATTAGGTTATGGCTAGTTGCTAATGACAAAGAAGCATTTCAAAGTTTGTTTCTTAGTTGAACAAAAGGTTAACAAGCGTCTCCTACCTACCTTTAATACAGGTAGGCGCCTAACCTACTGCATCGACTCGAGACGCGCGATAGAGCATCAGTCAATTTCGGAAAGAATAAAGTTTACACGACGGAAATTTATCTTTTGGTTGAACTTGATTGTGATTCATGTGATTCACTTTCAGTATTGGAGAAGCTATTTGTCAGAGTGGATAGGCGTTTTAAATCTATCTATGTTTATCTTATCTACATCTCATAATAAATGATTCGGTTAAAGGCCCGGTGACCGAAGCTGTCAAATTTTGGACGAGTATGTGAATCAAGAAATGAGAAATGTACTCCGGTGCCGTACCAGCAGAGCGTCGTGTCTTGAAGGACAATCGACAAACAAAAGAGCATAAAACCATAGCAGATTTTTTTTTGTATGGATCGGTTGTCTGCGCTGTGCATTCGGAAGCTGGAGCCAACGAATCGCTTCGTGGTACTACCATAGGAATGTTCCTATGGTAAGTAGTATCATGAAGTTTAAATAGGTATTTAAACAAAGGTTCGGCAAATACAGCTTCCGATTCAATTTGCGTGTGTGAATCTAATTGTTGGCCAAATCTCGTGGAATCAAAGGAAGCCACAGGCGCATTTATTCATTACTTGCGGTCAAGACATTCAATTGGCAATTCAATAGCATTATTGTTGCTATTAAAGATTTAGAATGACGTCTTGCGGATTTTACACACGAGTCCGATACGTGCCGAAATTACAAATAAACACCACTATCCTATATATACGTCTGTACTTTAGTACATCATTATCGCTTTTAGGGACAAGACACTAGACGACCGCGTACCGCCTTTTAGTAAAAAATCTGTAGTATGACAAAGGGACTATACAGAAATATGTATTTCCTTTCAGTAAACCTTTGTATCTTCAATATTTCTAATTCTTGCCCTGCATGTCCCATAGCCATGGGACACACAGTACAGTTCCTGAAAGCGTAAGGTATGAGTTAAGAGGCGACTAAGGGTTAAACTTGACTAAGGGATGGACCATTAGCTATAGGTAATCCAAGTCAACGCCAAAAACCGGATAGGAAGAAAGTGACAAATAATTATAAAGCCGGTTATTACATCATGTTGTAATAACCTGCTTTTTGCGAGTAAAGCCTTTTACGATTTAAGTTGTTGTTTTGATAATATTCGATAATGTGACTAGTTCCTTCTGTTGAGTTTGTCAAGGCACTTAAAATAAAATGTTCACTATTCAAACAAGTTATTTCCTTTAGCTTATTTATTACAATAACACATATAGACATTTGACCGACGACCATCTGATGGTTGTAAGGTCGGGGAGACAAATTCCAGAGTGACATGCTAATAAGCATTCTTCATGGAATGCTTCATGGCATACTTATTAACAGCATATACCAAGGCACAGCACAGATTGGGTAATGTTACTTCGCTAAAGTCTCTACTGCCTATATAATTTGGCCAGACCATTTTATCAGTAACCGTGTGTATGCAATCATGAATACTTAATTGAGTTTTTATCGCGCATTTTGTTAGTTTTACATTATCTCTAGCCTAGTGCAGCCCGGTAACCCGATTATTAACTAGATTTTTATCATCTTTATCAAACACGTAATAACCTAGACTTTGAACCACTCAGACCACATAATTGGCAGATTCCACTCGTGTTTTATCAACTTGCTATTATTTTAATAGTGCAAAAACTTATTGAATTATCATAGTCAGCAATAGTTATAGGGGGATATTTACTACTAATTGTATTTAATACTTTTAGTACCTATGATGTACATGGAGGTGTTTTCTCTGCTGCAACTGTCTCTGCATTGCCCGTGGGTATTGAATGGGTAGTAAATGCGCTTTGGTAATTTCCTATATTTCACCATACATGATCACGGAGTATAAGTAGCAGTTCTCTATGCACGACGAGCGGGTTATTTACCATGATTTGTGTTTTGAGTTTCCTTAAATTTTAGCACAGTTGCGCCACGTAACACGCATTAAGCAGGATGCTATCGGTAGAATTTACCAAGTCAAGACAACTCATCAATACAACACATAAGTCAGCTACTGCTGGGTACAGTACCTACACACCTCCTTTAGCTCTTGCTAGCTTTCTCCATTCCATCATGGTGTGCCCAGCTACTTTGACAGTGCCTGGAGTGCTGTTAGACGTCCACCGTCCACGTCATAACTTCAAATGTTTAATAGCAATACTCACGCAATGACACAACATCCCTGACGCGCAGGTATGATATCGCCAGGCGCATCACTGAAGCCTTGTCCAGCTGTTCGACCTCCTCCTTCCTGGCTGGCAGAGCAGCGGTCAGCTCAGCGAAGATCTGCATCTCCTTGGTCCGACGGCATCTGGCTGCGACGCGCGACTTCTCCTTGCGCTTCTCATTGTTCCTGCAAAGATAAGGTTCAGGGTATTAACAGAGTCGACAACAGCCTATGGTCTACTGCCGGATATGTCGACTGCAGCACCATAGCATTTGCTCCTAATTCTGCGTTTAGGTTGCCGCATACAAGATGGGAGCAGGGCTACTGCCAGATAGTTTCGTTACGAATGCTTTCTGCCAGAGAAACTCGAGAGCGTAGATTTTGACTGCTCACTGAGCGAGTTTGAACTGGTGGTGGGGTATCATAATACTGAGCCATTTCGTACATAGGATAGAACTAGAGGACGTTAACCGGCGCGATGTGGCGATGATTTTCGAAGTATCCTGGCTGGCAAAAGCCAAAAACTGGCGCAAAAGAGAAGAATAAACGAAGGGCGGCATAATAAATATGATAGCAGAGGGTGGCATGGAATGGTATATTAAATAATAGGTAATTGATGCAGATGAAAAAAGCCACTTCTGGCTTAGTATTGTAGGCCCTGTAGTAAATAAACACAGCACTCTTTTCTTACACTTGATTACACATTGCATGGTTTCAATATTTAATTAACACCTGATTTTTATGGATCAACAAATGATACGACAGAGATGAGACCAAAACAAAAATACCAGATTATATTCAAAGTTTATGTCGGTATGATAACCGAAATACCTTTTCTTCACCGAGCAAAGTTTATTTTCCTGAATCAATTCTGGGATACCCGGAATGCACATTTTAACACAAAATCAGGACGCTCAAAACATTCTACTAAAAATAAATCACAAGACACTAAAACTCTGGTCGACTAAACGCTGCGCTGTATAATTTAGTTAATCTATATTCTATTAATTTGTCGTTAAGACTTCTGACGCCTATTTATCACTTGTTCCAAATAGTGTGTTAGATATGCGTCACAAAGTCATAATGCATTTTTAAACAATTATTTAAGCTGATTAGCTTGTGCCGGAGGGCCTGAGGGAACGAGCAAGAACTATATTATATCCATTGGTCAATATTTGGCTGCTATTGGACACTTGCTATCTAGAGTTCAAGTTAAGAAACTAACGTTATATACCTAGTCTCGTGTATGTGTGACGATGTGGCACAAAATAAAAAGAATATCAAAAATCAGATTAAAAATCTCTTTACATTCCATAAATCAGTCTTCTAGAGTAGAAATTCTGAGTACTTAACGAAAAACATTCCTCTATCTTTTTAGCTACCTAAACATTCTGGCGAATCCAGTGAAATAAAAAAGGCAAGTTACATTGATTATTCTACTTATTGATTACAATGACTGAGAATATCGAGCACGCATTGCATTGACTACACAATTGACGCAAGTTGGACCAAAGGGCGTGCTCTGCATGGAAATGTGGTAAATTAGAATCCCATGGTAGAGCGTGGGCATAGTAAAGCCACAAAAGAAACGGAATTGGGAGACACGAAACCAATAAGGTTTCTAAAAAAATTCATGAACAGAAACACATTAAGACATGAAAGACCCATTAAAGGAGCTATTCACTTCTATGTCGGTTAGAGCAAGTTAACAAGTGTCTATTTTCAAACAATTGCGTGTCGATTTCTAAGAACATAAACCAAACAAGATTTGGTTTTGAAGTATTCGAACAAAAATAATAATGACAAGATCTTGAAACTTTGAAGTGCAAATGCATCATTATGAAATGTGAAATTGATAAAATGAAATGTTTTTGATTGAACTGAGCTCCTCCTGTTTGGAATGGATCTTTCCATGGATCATTATCATAAGGTTGCTTGGAAGAGATTGCTCGCAGCGATAAGGCCACTCTATATACTTCCTCTATTCTAAGCTTTTTTCTGTATATTGATTCCTTTCTTTGTGTGGTATAATAAAATGTTTTCTATCTATCTAAGTACATGGATTCTGACTTAAATTTGCATAAATGGTTTCTCAAGTCAATGTCAATGAATTGAATGTACGCATAAGAATTTGGTTCAAGGCTTTCATATCATTCCGATTGGCGAAAGTTATGAAAAAAATATATAAAGATGCCTGAATGGTCAGGTGATTCTAAGGTCTTCGGTCAAAAATATATTTTCAATTTGGACATAGCGATAGAGGGATCCCTTATGATAATTTATTTATTTATTTATTTAATTAGAAAAATGGATTGTGAAAATTACCAAACTTATGTACTTACTTAACTTCAATATTTATAGTATAGAACAGAAATGTATACATTAGTTTAGAAGTGCTTATCATAGTTTTGCCACTTTATGGCACTACCTATTTATTTATTTATACGAAAACTATAAATTGTATCAGATGTAGGTAAATGTTTATACAGTCCGTCTCGCCAGGAAATAACTTGTTGTTTACAACACATTTAGATCTTGATAAAAATGAATGGTTGTCGGTGAGATAAACAAATCAGAGTTTTCATACTAAACAGATTTTTACCAACTAGATACATAGATTTTATTTAAGATAATTCTTTTACTGGTCGACCGACATCGACTACATATTTTATTTTATTTTATTTTAATTTAATTTGATATGATTTGATTTAAATTTAATTAAATGTACTTTACTAAGAATACTAATATTTAATATAAGAGATCTTTCTGTTACTAACAAATTATGGATCACAGTAATCCGAAATAAATGAATTTGAATTTGAATAAGATACTACAAGATTCTTTACCTACCCACCATTGACAATCTCGGTCATTTCTACTTCCTATGATTAGGTAGGTACAATTAAGATTTTAAAGATAAGGATGATTTTTATAAAGTAGGTTAGTCACACAAAATAGCGAAGATAGTTATAGCTAAAGACAAATCTGTTGATTAGGAAATTGAACTAGGTTAAATTAACAAACAGGCTGATATAGCTTCGGCGCTATTGCTCTGATACACCAAGCGAATGCAACAGCATGAGGAAAAATGTTGTAAAAATTGGAGCCAGTCAGGCGATACAATTAGTGAATATTAATGGGATTCTTGGTAAATTGATGGGTGCTATGCCTTTCCTCACATTAGACCCCGAAAACGACAACAACAAATAACGAAACAATTTAACACTATAATATACGTACATACATTATCCCCGGCCGAAGGTCCAGCCAGACCAAAGTGAGACCCAGGACATGGTGGAAAGATGTTCTTTGTTTTATCGTGAATAGACCTTCGTTTGACCTCAGATCACCTGATGGTAAGTAATGTTGATTGTGTTAAGGCGTATATATACCCCGATACTAGCGCCACTACATATTTTATTTTATAATTACGTTATACAAAGGAACTATCAAAAAAACGGACCGCGCGTAGACGATATCTATCATAAGCTTTTTTTAAATGTATCTGTAATAGTTTTGTACTGTATTATTTAGGCAGATACTTGTTTCAAGAGTTTAGTTCCTATTGGTGGCCGCCAAGCTCTCCAAACAAGGTTTTTGATTGAATAACACAAAACAAAACCATTACAGATACATTTAAAAAAAGCTTATGATAGATATCGTCTACGCACGGTCCGATTTTTTGATAATTCCTTTGTATAACGTAATGATAAAATAAAATATGTAGTGGTGCTACTATCGGGGTATATATCGTCGCCGTAGAGCGAAAAGTCACTAACTCGCTATTTGGGCCAAATCGAGTTAGATGTGCCATCAAAATCCCCGATTTTTTCTGCATTTTTCAGTCTGACAACCGTATCCCTAGCTATCACGGTTTTCATTTTAGGTTGTGCAAAAAATTCACTAACTCTACATTTGGCTTACAGCATTTTAGTCGAAAACCAACTAAGTAGGCTTAGATACTTTTTTCCTACTTGAAAGAATTGCAAAATATAAACCTAAGTCGGGTTGGTTACTTTCTTTTCTAAAATAATAACTTGTTGCTAGGACCCAGTCTAGTCGAGAAATAACTAAATATACTTGATTAGTTATGTGGTAGCAGGTTTGATACACAACTTGAAAGCGAAAACTAACCAAGTCGACTTAGTGTCTTCTAGATCGCTATTTGCGATAATTGTACTTCATAATTTTAAAGCAAGAAATCATTTAACATGTTAAGTTAGTTTTCGCCCCAACATTTTGACTACAAAGTTTGGTTTTGAATGATAGCTAAAGTGTTTTGTTGATTTATTAAAGCCAAACTTTCGTACGTCTGTGTTAGGATAGACAATTAAACGTGCAATTTAGTTACTTTTACGCTCTTGATTTTGCTTACTCGGTGGCTAGTGACTTATATAAGGCCTAGTTGTGGGTCGTTGACTGTTTTTGCGTTAACGAAACGAAACCGTTTTCTATAAACGGTCAACCGGTTAAAAAACAGGTTAACGTTTTTAACAGGTTTGTCGAAACGTTAACTGTATTGCACTAGTAGTGTTGACGCGTTAACGTCTAAAACGGTCAACTTGTGGAAAAACCTGTTGACGTTTTTAACTGGTTTGTCGAAAAGTAAACTGTAGTGCATTGGCATTCCGGCACTTTGCAAATTGTTTTTTACTTTATTTACACTACTTAGTATTATTTATTTACAATAAAACACTGTCCTTATTTGCCGTATATATCCTAAGTTATCACTAACTTTCACTACCTATACATAATAAAATAATTATTTAACTTTCGCGCAAAAAAGCGTTGACCTCAGACGTGTCACATAAACAAACTAATTAAACGAACGAAAACAATTAACCTGTTTTTCTTGGTCAGTCAGAAGGCCGGCGCGCGGCGTACGGATCGCTTAGCCCCCGGAATGAACAAACATACATTCATCTCTTTCACTCTCCAACAATCTTAAGCTGTCGACTACTGCGGCGTCTCGCTCGCTCGTGTACAACGTGTTTTACTTTTACCTAGCGGTTCGAAGCTCGTTCGTTCATTTTCGGATGGTGTTCATTCGTAAGGTGTTTTCAAAGTTCAATCTTCCATGTAACTTGTCCGTCAACGAACGAGATAGTATGTCAACGTATCAACTTGTTTCGCGGAAAAGAGAAGGTGGTTGATTCGTTTTGTCCGTCAACGAACGAGAATGTGTCAACGTCATAGTATGTCGTTCGTTGAATGAAATATTATGTTGATTGAATCAACCTGTTTCTCGGAAAGAGAAAACGGTTGATTCGTTAAATGTAGAAAAGCTGTTTTTTATAACAGTTCGTTGATTCAACGCTCACTACTAATAAGGCCCTAGCCACCTGTCCAAAACGTCTTCGCTGGTTCATCAACATCGTTAGTCTACTGCTGGACATAGGCCTTCCCTTAATGAGCGCCATAGCACCGTGTCTTCAGTTTGCCGCGTCCGACATCTGACTGCAGTCTTTGGCAGGCCGTCTCCACCTGGGTGTAGGGCGTCCTACACTATGTTTGCCGAGTCCCGGTCTCCTCTCAAGAACACGGTTGTTGGTTTTTGCGAGACATGGCCGGCACGCTACCACTTTAGCATGCTTATTCTAAGAGCTATGTCGATAACTTTGATTCTCTGTCGGATGTATTCGTTACGAGTCCTATCCCTTAGAACAGCTCCGAGCATTACTCTTTTCATAGCTCGTTGAGCGACTTTGAACTGGTGGATCAGCCCTAAGGTGAGTGTCCACGTCTCAGCTCCGTAGGTCATGACGGGTAAGACGCACTGATTGAAAACATTCGTTTTCAAGCATTGCAGTATGGATGAATCTTTTTTTCTTTATTTATTTTAAAGGAGTTTTGTCAACATTACCATGTCACTCCCGTAAAGAATGGATGACTCGGCGAGGACTCAGCGTAGTTCGCTGTGTGGTGCCGGCTTAGAATTTGCACCACCCCAACTCTTCCCGCGGGTGTCGTAAGAGGCGTCTAAGGGATATCCACCGGGGGCGAGCAGCAGCGCCCCCGCAGAACAATTCTTCCACCGAACTGCGATCCCCAACCCGCATGCCCAGAATGGGGATTATGGACATAACCCTCCATGTGATAAAAACCAATAAGGCGCTTATCAGGGGGAGGCCTGCGTCCAGTAGTGGACCACTACAGGCTGTTGTTGCCTTCTCAAGTAGTCCAGCAGTTTAAATAATATAAAGGAATGTTTCCTTTCAGTAAAACTTGAATATTTCGGGTAACTGCCCTCCGTCCAGGTAATGTTCGTTTGTACCACACTGAAATGTATTTCAGAGGCCAAGAAAAAAAAAACCCGTTGATATGCGTTCGGCGTCTGAACTGGACCATTCCCCGTTATCTTCATTCATTGTACGAGTACTCTCTACTTTACAGCTACACACAAAGATGTTGCAGAAAAGCTGCTGGTGCCCGATGCCACTATAAGGCCGTATTGTGAAAGCTTACTCAGTCATCGGTTTATGTTTGAGAAGCGATTATGCCATGGAAAAGCGATAATCATGATTAAGAAATACGACATTCACAATGTTAAAACTCACTGGACCAGAATGCTATCATTAATTATTTTAATAGGATTTCAATATTTAAAATCTTAACAATACGTCGAAAACATTAATTTACTTACAACTTGTTGTGAATGCGTTTTTTTTTTTGTATTTTTCAAGGAAGTATGACAACTGCATTTGATTATTTATCATGTTCTTATTGATTACCTGATTCAAGAAATAGAAATTATATAAAATTAAGCAGATAAGAGCGTTAGAAAAATTACTTAAACACTAAATAAACTTATCCAAACACGGGTGAAAAGTCAGTTGGTGACTTTTAACAAATCATTGTCTCACAAAGTTAGTACAAGATTTGAGGGCGAAAAGTAACTAAGTCAGTTTTTTTTTCATTTTCCCTGAAAATATCAGTCATTCATTGACTGTAGTGAATTGACCTTAAGAGCTTTTATATTTCCTAACATATGAGACCATAAAATTAGAAATATCCCATACCGAAAAAAAGTTATGATTTTATTTTGTTTTTCAAAACTTTAAACCTTCATAACTCAAAACACCAAATGACCTACTTAGTGACTTTTCGCTCTACGGCGACGATATTCGCCTTAAAGGACTTAAAGCGAGTGTCTAGCTTTCGAAGACGCCGATGAGAATAGAGCGCAGTTATCATCATCAGCCCATAATAGTCTACAGCCGGAACTAGACCTGCCTTTATGAGCACCATTGCACCCTTCATAAAGCGAAGTGGATGAGATTAATAAAGAAAGCTGAACCCACCACCATATGCGGTTACTAGCTAGGAGAAACGAGAATAACAACGATGGTTTGGAAAGCATATGCAATTAGACGAAAACGGAACGAGAGCAGGGTTAAATGCAAGAAAAAAACAATGAAATGAGATTGGATTATTGCAGTATCTACAACGGATGACCTTACAACACAAAAGGTATCGAAAAGCAGATGGTATAGACTACAAACATTAAAAATAAACAAAACGGAGCCCGAAAACTGTATATAAATCGTTGAGTCAAGTCTAGGCAAAAGATAAAAACACATGTCATGATAAAATACGTAATCGGTCGCCAGGGTAAAATTTAAGGAAAAGATTACGAAAGAATCTTATTTTATAACGTAACATTTACATCTTGAACTTTTTAAAGTGATTATAAACTTACAAGGTTTTTGGTAAAAATGTTAATTAAATCGAAGTTTAATTCATCACCCCACCCGAGGCTAAGTTTAAAACAGAAGTAATAAATAAATAAATAATAAACAATGCTGGACAATAGACACAACATCATCTAGCCCCAAGCTAAGCAGAGCTTGTGTTATGGGTACTAGATGACTGATATACATAATACAATACATTAAATAGTTATATTTTTATTTTACATAGAAAATACCCAGAACACCCGGAACAAATCTTTGCAGATCGTACAAACATTTGTCCCAAGGCGGGAATGGAACCCGCAACCTTCTGCGTCGCAGGCGGGCCTGCACCCACCAAGCCACATTGGTCGTCAACCAAATTAACCAAACATTATTCGAACATAAAGATTCCTAGGCAATTCTAAGACCTAGCAAATTACTAAGGGAAAGAAAAAGTATTTTTCAGGTCAATGCCAAACGTGCTATAGTTACTATACTAGATCTATTCAATAGGTTCGGACTACGGGGACAGGGAATTGGTTCTGATTGCGAAAATAATCACGTTCCCGTCCAATTGACTAAGTGACGTCGATTCTGCGATACGTGACTGCCAATGTAACCCACAGGAGGATGCAGGATGTGAAAATGGAGTAGCATGACACAAATGAAACTGACATTTAATTCGCGAATGGTAAACGACATTGGTTTCATTTTAAGATTGTGGTCGTCATATCGTGTAAAGCCTACGTCATCAATCCATTTTTGCACAAGTACAAAATATGCAATCAATATAATCACAAAAAATTATCAATCGGTGCACGCACGTACAGCAATGTAGTCAAGGTTCTTGCTCAGAAGGTTTTTGATTTGAATCAGAATCAGAATCAGAAATATATTTATTTTTAACTGTTGTACAAAAAAGATCTTAGGTATAAAATAGTGTACAGTTTCAACAGCTTATCTGTAATAGACATACAATAAGTTTTAAATAGGTACCTTTGGATTAAATTGAGATTTGTTTATTTAGCCTATTATTTATTTTGTTTAAGTGCCTGCGATATTCTAACTAAAAGAACCCGTAACTTATGTATGAGGAAGGAATCTAATTTTCGAGGAGCTCCTACTCCATAATTATCTTCATCGATTCTTCTAAGACAGGGCGCTATGGCGCTCATTAGGAGAGGCCTATGTCCAGCAGTGGACTAATATAGGCTGATGATGATGATGATTCTTCTAAACCGGGCCGACGGCATAGACCGGCTAGCATTAGTAGCATTTCGTGTCTCGATGCGCAATCGTGCTTGACGAGACGACGTCGTCGTTGATTAGTCCATTCATGGAACAGTCACATCCCCGATCAAGGCAATATTTCTCCTAATTTAGTTTTTTATTGATAACGTTTTTTTGAGGTGTAGATGATCTCTCGATTTTTTGAGAGTAGATAGTTTTTTTAGATCTAGGTAGGATGTAGCATCAAAGTAATATTGTGTTTACTATGAAACTTTTCCTAACCGTTCGGTTTTTTTTTTAGTTATTTAGAGGACTTTGAGTCATTGGTGACTGTGATGTCAGCCCCGTATTTCCACAAACTACTCAACTACCTACTACTTAAAACTAAATTATATCTAAAACTAACCTAAACAATTTAATTGCTGCATCGCTCAGTGGAGCGGCTAAAATTATGACGGATAGATTGATCTATAATCGTATCAATTGAACAAAAGGTGTCATGAGATAAGATGTTGTGTAGAAAATCAATAAAACAGATTTTTCAGCCTATATCAGCAAGGATACTAAGTAAATTATAAATACGAAAGATGTTCTTTCCCTTGGATGTGAAAATTTCCCGAAGTTGTGAAATAAGCAAAAATCCAATTACATCTTACAGGCAAAACAATTTTTCTTGTTATGTTTTCTAAGAATTAATATAAAATTATTTTTGTTTTACGAAGAAGTTTTATCGCTTTGACATTGTCGGCTATAAAAAAGTAATTAGGATGTTTTTTATGTGAATCGAGTTTTTTACCACGGGGATCCCGTGAGTACTGAGCACAATATTTCTGTGGTACTGAGATCTAGGTCTAGTTTGACAACCAAACCAGCTATGTTAAGAAATGACATAAGTATGGTTTTCAAAAGTGACGATACACAACAGTCTTCAACTGTTGTGTTTCCATTTGTCTAAAGCCATATAGGTTTTTTTTTTCGGGACTCTGGTCACGCGAAGAAACAGAACATGAGAAGGAACAATGATTGCTAACGCGTGTCCAGTACCTAAGTAAGTATTACTTTCTATGTATTTCTGTATATGTCTGTAGGTAGATAGTGATTGTGACATCCCACGCATTCAGTTTCCTTGTAAGTGTTAATATATCATCGCAGGAAAGTGACATTATTGATTTGGCAGAAGCTCTTCAACAAAAGAAAACAAAAATAGATATTAATATTTTCCTGGTATTTTTATCGGTTCGTGTTATACAGACAATTATAATGTAATTAATACGCAATTGATCCCAATGCCGACGTGACATATGGCTGGTAGGATAGGCGCCATTTTGACACTAATCTTCGAAGAGGCTAAAAGAAACTAGATTGACAGGTATAAAGCAATGAATCATCGAGCACTGCGTAGAAAATAGACAACTTCTTGGAAGTAATAAACTAGGAGTAAGCTTATGCCAAAGCTACAAATCCTTGCAATCTTTCGGGTTGGTTCTGTCTCATCTCATCTTGTCAAGAATAATCACGAGATTGTATTGTTTGCTGATGATACTTCATTAATTTTTAAAATGAAACGACAAAACACAAATTTCGACTATGTGAATAATGCAATCTCAAAAGTAGTTCATTGGTTTAGTGTCAATAATCTTTTGTTAAACGAAACCAAAACAAAATGTATTAGATTTATTCTACCTAATGTTAAACAAGTGAAGGCTGATGTAAACGTAAAAGGAGAAACTTTAGAAATAGTAGGAAGTACCGTATTCTTAGGAATCACCTTAGATAATAAACTTCAATGGGGCCCACACATAGATAAGCTATCGAAGAGACTTAGTTCTGCAGCATATGCAGTCAAAAAAATCCGTCATCTTACAGACGTGGATACATCTAGACTTGTTTATTTCAGCTACTTCCATAGTATTATGTCTTATGGTATACTGCTGTGGGGGAACGCTGCAGATATTAACACCGTACTTGTGCTGCAGAAGAGGGCTGTTCGTGCAATCTATAATATGGGTCCCAGAGAATCCCTGCGTGATAAATTCAAAGAAATAAACATAATGACAGTACCAGGTCAATATATTTATGAAAACTTATTGTACACTCATAAAATTTATTAATCGGTTCCCTAAAAATAGCGATAAACATAATTTGAATACCAGAAACAAACATAAGATTGCTGTGCCCACAACTAGGCTACACTACACAAGATAAATGCATCTTTTAAAGGGCAATGTATACGCTTCTACAACAAAAATTATTACCTAGTGAGTTGCAAAAATTATCAGTAAGTAAATAAATTCAAACAAATTGTCAAAACCTTGCTGTGCAAAAAGGCTTACTATAAAATATCAGATTATGTAGAGGATAAAAAAGCTTGGGACGGGTTTTGCTCCAACTCGAAAAATAACAACTAACAGGCTAAAGGTTTCTTCGTCGCTTCTTTACTTTAGTCTACATACCGAAGCGACAGAAATCAAAAAATATCACTTTATTTCCGTGTCAGTGTTTAGTTTTATAATTTGACTTTTTCTAAGTGTACATTTATTGTATTTATGGAAATAAAGAGTTTTTGATTTTGATTTTTGGTTCTTCGAGCCGGATAAGTTCTTTGAATCGGTTGGATTGAATCCTTTATTTTTCAATTTAGGTCAAGCACTGAATGTAGTTGGTGAGTGACGTACTGGCTGATTGTAATGGAATTGATCTTATAAATTATTGTAGAGTTTAAATAACAGACAAAAGTACACATAATATGCAAGTATAAGTGAAAAATAGCCAAGAGATTAAGGCCTACCAGTTATCTCAATCAATAGTGCAAAATTGCATGGAGCATTCCCACTTTCATGGCCCAAGAAGCAAATTATCTCTCCCAGCCACGTACTGGGCAGTGAATGCGTTAACCGCAAGAACTTACTATATATAATTAAAGTAACCAAAGACAGTAGCGAGTTTTTTGTCTATGATCTAGCCGTTTAAGTTTATCACGTAGCCAATTACTTTGATGATCGGAGGTTCAGCAATGGAGGTCAGTCAGGTTATCGCTAACGTGCCCGTGTTTTGAACCGACACGCGTTGGACTCTGGATATTATTTGAATTACCGGCCGGCGTCATTTGCACGCAATTGTATTAGGAATCTTCAATAATCAATAATAATCAATAATCATTTATTTCATTATGTTTCTAGAACTATACTTCTTCTCATCTCTTGAGAATACAGGGTTAATTCTCGGACACTGCAGGTTCTACCTATCATCACCTGGCAGCTTCAGCAACGTGTTCGTTGACAGATCTTAATTCCTAATTTTTTTGTACAAAATTAAAAAACACCTTTATCCGATACCCACTGACTAAACACCGATCTCCCACTGCCACAGCCATTAATTCAGGGCAGAGCCGTTTTTAAGTTACCTTTCAAATAATGCCTCTCTAAAGGACGATTATTGAACGACGGGTACGTAGTACTATTGAACGAAAACTAGCAATACCTACCAAATTTAAAAATAAGAGCTGGCATCTTCATGACCGCGTTTTTGATGATGGGCAGAACCTGCAGTCCACACAGTGTCAGTGAATTATCAATAACCCTGTATACGTAAGAGATAAAGAGAGATCTACAGCCTATATTGGTCCACTGCTGGACGCAGGTATCCCTCTGATAAGCGCTTTATTGGCTTAATAATGGGGTTGTGCCCATAATTCACACGCCCCACGGGCACGCGGGTTTAGGATCGGTACAAAAAAAACACATTTGGACGGTTAAACTACCTTAACCGAACTTTATCCTTCAGAATAAACCAAGTGCCAGTGAACAGCAAAACGATAACGTAGATTAATCCGCAATGAAAGTCACTTGATAAAAACAACAGCAGGGAACATAAATCTTGATGCCAGCAATATCTTTACGTAAAGTAATCTATATTTATTGATATTTGTAGACAGATTGACGTTGTTGCTTGTTGATAGATTTTTTATTGTTTTTGATAACAGATAATGCACTTATCTGAAATTGCAGCTATGCACAGTGACGTTCATCGATGCCCCCAGTTAAGTTTAAGGCGAATAGTAGGGTGGATAGTGGCGCCACTACATATTTAATTTTATAATTACGTTATACAAAGGAATTATCAAAAAATCGGACCGCGCGTAGACGATATCTATCATAAGCTTTTTTTAAATGTATCTGTAATAGTTTTGTACTGTATTATTTAGGCAGATACTTGTTTCAAGAGTTTAGTTCCTATTGGTGGCCACCAAGCTCTCCAAACAAGGTTTTTGATTGAATAACACAAAACAAAACTATTACATATACATTAAATAAAAGCTTGTGATAGGTATCGTCTACCAGCGGTCCGATTTTTTGATAATTCCTTTGTATAACTTAATGATTAAATTAAATATGTAGTGGCGCCACTATCCACCCTACTATTCGCCTTAAAGTAAATTTCTATGTGTTTTAGACGCAGAATGAAGAAGCAAACTTATGAAAATAATTATTTTGTTGTTTTTTTATGAATAAACAAAAAATTATGTAAACAATTGACTTGGAACCTGTCAGGGGATTGCCTATCTATGAACACGCTACTGTACATACCTAATGAATACCTACCCTTATTGGATTTAAGTCAGATTTTTTATTTTATTTTATTGTTTACACAAAATCCACAGCTCTCCTAAACAAAAGTAACTTAACTTAAGAATATCACTTACACTTACAGCTATTCGGGATAAGACAGATTCGTTTTGCCATCAATTTGATTGAGGCTGTATTTTTTTTTTTGTATTTTGACTGTATTTTTACCGTTGACTTAATGATTTTAGGAAATCAAATAAAAATGTTTTAGATATTATTTAATTTCTTACAAATTACCCGAGTGAGGGCTCAAGCACTATAATAACAAAAACCTTAAATGATTTAAATCTGGTGGCTTCACCTCGGCTTCTCTTGCATTATTTAGAAGCACGAACGCCCATATTAATGAAAATGTGATTATTTTGGTACTACTTAATGAGGTTACGAGGCCTCCTTTACTTTCCTGTCCTTCGTTATGTGCGTGATAGCCTTGGAAGTAGCCTTGGAAGTAGCCTGTGTGTGAGGCGAAGAAATGTTTTGCGTAAAAAATACAAAACAATCGTAAACCAAATCGACCGACGACGTAGGTAAGGTCGGTACTCTAACGTGACTATTTGGTGATATTTCGGTTGTAAATGAGGTTCCTTCGAAAGTATTGTTTGTAAGCATTGAGTCAAGTAGGTACGTCTCATCATTTAAAAAGAATGATCAAAAACTAAATCCGAATGTCCAGCCTGTAATATGTATTTATTTTACATCTGAAAATTACAATCAAATACTAGAAACAAATGAAAACTAGTTTTACAGTTGAATGAAACAATTGAGCTAACTGCTTTGCTTTTTAGGTAGGTAGTTGAATGCTGTCGGTAGTTGAACGTTGTTGACGCATTTTTATTTCAAATTTGAATTTTTACCGATAGTTAAGTAAGTACTTCTATTTCAAATTAAATTTAGTATTTTTATTGCTTTATTAAATCCAGATTTTATTGCTTCTTTTTATGAGAAATTTATATTTTTATTGAATCTATTATTTTATTTTAATTAGAAGTGGTTCTTATTTGCATGACCGTTGTTAGTAATTGAATAAATAAATTTAAATTTTATTAACAAGAAGCTGAATGAGTAATTCTGAAGAAAGATAATTTTACAGTAGTCACGAGGGAAAATGAAATCATCTTCACGTGGTTTTATCAGCTGAGAAACAGTTCAGTCTAGTCTGGAAGTCTTGGCAAGTTTCCAGCTGAAACCGTTTGGTGATACAATCACACCAGGGTCCGTACTCGCACGAAATTCTTATTAATAAAGGGCTGTAATATAACATCCTCACCTGACCTCAACAGCCTGAATTGGTCCACTGCTGGACGCAGCCCTCCCCCTGATAAGCGCTTTATTGGAGTTTATCTCATGGGGGTAATGCCCATAATCCTCACGCTGGACACGCGGGTCGGGATCGCAGTTCGGTGTTAGAATTGTTCTGCAGGGGCGCTGCTGCCCGCCCTCGGTTGATATCTCTTAGTCGCCTCTTACGAAACTCGCGGGAAGAGTTGAGGTGGTGCAAATTCTAAGCGGGCACCACACAGCAATATCATAACGCACACTAAAAGCTAAAAACTAAAATCACTCCTGTGACGCAGATGGTTGAGGGTTTGTTTCCCGCAGCGGACAAAAATTTGTATGACCTGTAGGCCAAGCACAGGGATTGTTGCCTAGAGTAGAATAGACATAATTTGGCATGTTTTAAAAAAACTATAAACCGAATATGAAATTCTTTTAGTGGTCTAGTTCGTCAAATTCGTCTAATTTAGTTTGATGACACATGGATGAAAAAATTAATGAAAGAAGGCCTAGTTACTTTGAAACACGATATACGAAGTTTCGGTAGACGGATGGCACGAAACGAAAAACCTTACTGCTGCGCCATCCGTCAACTTTGTAGTTTGTTTTTGTTTTTGTTAGACCTCTTGTTTACGCCCGTTGCCATGGAAACCATTAGTGATTGTGAAAATAATCATGTGATGATGTTTTTACGTCGCACATCATCAATTTCTCGAGAGACAAACTTTTGTGGGACCATCTTAGAATAGACATAAGAACATAGAAAATACCCAGAACAAATATTTGCAGAGCGTACAAACCCCAAGGCAATCCATCCATTCATTTAATTCCTTCATTCCTTCCGTGGCTCAAAAGTTACCACGTGTCTTTCAAATGACAACAAGAGGTCATCAGGGTGCAGTTAATTAACGACCTTATATCGATCACTAAATGAAACACATTCCGGTAGCAAGCATTTGATTAGATAACGCTAATGTAGGACAGTGATTTTGGTTTATGAGCGTGGAATATTATTTTAGGAATTATAATTATCATGATTGGTAGGCTCAATTATTTGTAGTCTACAACGAATTTTTGGCAGATTTTTATTGAATACTCAAAAAATCGCAATTTGAGACGTGCTTAAATCTGAGTTGGGAGTAAGTGTTGTGTAGAGTCGGCTTAGAATTTGCACCACCCCAACTCTTTCTGCGGGTGTCGTAAGAGGCGACTAGGGAAGTATATCCACCGGGGAGCGGCGCGGCGGGCAGCAACGCCTCCTGCTAAATCATTTTAGCACCGAACTGCGATCTCCATGTGTACAGCGTGAGGATTATGGGCATTACCCCCCAAGGCGCTTATCAGCGGTGGCCCGTATAGGCTGAACTGTAGACGTGTAAAGTGTAGAGAAGAGGTGCATTACTGTCCAAGCTAAGACGGTTCCGGGAAAGATTAGATGTTTATGATTATAATATGCCATCTCATTTTCAAGTGTACTATTAGGTACCTCTTAATCGAAGTAAGTACTCCCGAGTACACTTGAATACAAAGTAGTTTGATTGCAAAAATCTTTATATGCCTATGAAGGGCGCAGAACTTTTCTGCCACATTCAAAATTGTACCTCTTCCTCGGTAAAGTAAATTAAATGACTTGACAGGTTTTAAGGGAGAATAGCTAAAGGTCGACATCTCCCATACAAATCCAATAACACTGATGATCCTGGACATGTTATAAATTCGCTTTTTTAAAAGAACGTCTGATAAATGTTTGAATGGGAGAACATCCACCTCGCTTCAAGATTTATACTAATTACGGTTCGCTTGGAGCAGCATAAATATAAAATGTCAGAGAAAACGGACATTCGTTTTAATTCCATGTTTTATTGCATCATTACAAAACTAAATTAAAGACTACAAGTTCAATGAATGGTGCCTGGGGTCTTTTACAAACATAATATTTTCAGGGATTTTTACAGAAACTTCTGCAGTCTGTGAAAAAAGTATAAGCTCTGACAGTGGGGTGGTAAAACAATGGTCTTTATGTCAATAGCTCATTCCTATGCTAACACAAGAGCAACACATTCAACTACAGAACTCACATGAAATCCTCAAGATCCACGACATTCGTGTACTGACATGCCTGTCCATTGACATTGTAACACATGCTACTGTAGTCCCATTGCTGACTCTGATGGCACGGCAGGTTCGGTATCAACGGAGGCTGCCTGAACTGTGCTGGTGGAATATATACATTCTGAGGGTAGTACTGCGGAGTCACATCAACAGGAGCGTAACCAGCGTACGCATCAGTTCTGTAGCACTGTCCAGGATTTAAGTTCCCGTAAACACTTGCACCAGCACCACACACACTGCCCAGCTGCTGCCTAGGCCACTGACTCGACACAGGACACTGCATACTCCACCCTGTCTCCTCAAACGCCCCAACCACGGGACAATGCTGAGGAAACCCCTCAGGTGCTCCCTCTAGCAGCATAACTATCCACGAATCCTGACAGGAAAAACTATCGGATCCACGAATCCGGACACGAAAAACTATTGGATCCACGAATCCAGCCACCAAAAACTATCGGATCCACGAATGCGGACACCAAACAAGTATCGGATCCACGAATCCGGACACGAAAAACTGAACAGTCCATCGAGGAACGAAATCAACGAGCGACTGATAACAGAAAGATGCTCTTATCACAACCTATAAAAGCTATAGTAGCAAAAACTTGATAATATTAATATAATGTTGATGATAACGGTACCATTTCGACCCTGGCGACTGTGACTGATAATATGAGCCACGTTGAATGAACAAGTTGAGAGATTAGGTGGTTGTTGACAGAGCTGTTCAGTTTTGTAAATGAAATATGCATTTCTGATAATATTTTGAAACAATGATGGGTTGGATCAAAGGCTTAGGATTGGGGTTTTCTGAATAACATTGATGATACAAACAGGAGGCCTACTTTGAAACACGAAACGAACAACCTTCGCACCAAGTTGCTTTGGACGCGTCACTAACCAACACTTTTCGTTTGGGATCTCTCAAAAAGAAATGTCATAATAATTTCATGGTAGGGTCATCGAAATTACGGATCTTCCGTCATTTCGTGCGTTCCGTCATCCATCCGTCTACTTCCTTATTATTAGTTTTTCAAAATAGACCTCCAGTGCCATGAGTTGTCTTCTTTCAGGCTAGAGATCTACAGATCTATGGATTAGCTAAGAGCAGATTAGACAAGAAGACCTTTTGTGTTCTGTTGTAACAGAAAGATATATTTTCTTTTTTAATAAAAACAGTGTGTTCTACAAAATCAATTAACGCATTCACTGCCCAGCCTCGGCGGTGCGACCCGCAGGGGCGCGCCGCCGCCACAAGATTTTCGAGAGGCTCGTCTGCGTCTTGGGCCATGAAAGTGTTAGTGTATCGCATTCACTGCCCAGCCTCGGCGGTGCGACCCGCAGGGGCGCGCCGCCGCCACAAGATTGTCGAGAGGCTCGTCTGCGTCTTGGGCCATGAAAGTGTTAACAAAATTTGACAGGGGATTCAACTCATTAACAATCACGGATTACTCTTTCTATTCAACATTATTATGTCGCACCTTATACACTTGTACGTCCATTGAACCTAAAACTTGACCTCAACAAAAACATCGATCAGCCAAATCGCTAAAAAACAAGTTGGCGTGTGCAAAAATTGCTTAAAATGCTATAGATATAATCTGAAGTTTAAATTCCATTAATATGAGATTAATCTCCTAATGGAACACAAACTCTCAGCCGTATAGTGGTTGAATCAGGTTCTAAGGTTCATAACAGACTCGGACCCTAAATGACCTTTAAGGCGAATAGTAGGGTGGATAGTGGCGCCACTACATATTTAATTTTATAATTACGTTATACAAAGGAATTATCAAAAAATCAGACCGCGCGTAGACGATACCTATCACAAGCTTTTATTAAATGTATCTGAAATAGTTTTGTTTTGTGTTATTCAATTAAGAACCTTGTTTGGAGAGCTTGGTGGCCACCAATAGGAACTACTCTTGAAACAAGTATCTGCCTAAATAATACAGTACAAAACTATTAAAGATACATTTAAAAAAAGCTTATGATAGATATCGTCTACGCGCGGTCCGACTTTTTGATAATACCTTTGTATAACGTAATTATAAAATTAAATATGTAGTGGCGCCACTATCCACCCTACTATTCGCCTTAAGTGTTTGCTTTGAATACAAGATTCAGTTGATACAAATTCCATAGACGGAAAGCGATAAGAAAATTGTGACTCATTTATGACTTCCTAGCCAGTTGGCTACGTACTAAGTACTTAGTCCCAAATTTTTATTAAATATTGAGCCTATAACAGTAGACAGAAGAAGATTCCGGTACTCACACAATTTCCGAAATTTTAGATTTTCAGTGTTATTGTCAGGCATTGTTTTGTGTTTGTACGCCGTAACAATAGTCATCGTGATTGTCAAGAACTGAAATAAATTCTAGCAATGAAAATAAATCATCAAAAGGAATATTTAGTCGGACGTTTTAAGCCTCCATTTTAACAATACTTACCTATAATTTCTGTATTTTAAGTAAACATTTTATCTTTTCGGCAACAAGCAATAATGTGAACAAAGAGTTATTTGAACATGTACTCAGCGTCTATCTGTCTCTATTTTAGCTTGGCTAGTGATAACGGCCAGTTTACATAGCAAACAGAACCCGTTTTGATACAAAAATATTTACCAGTCAAATGATAATTAATGTAACCGGCTTTAATGTTCTAGCACCAATAGATGCTGCTGGTTTACATTTTTAAACAGGTACCCGTGTTTGCGTAATGAAATTTATACTAATGAAAACGTAAACCTTAGACATAGATAAAATAGGAAACTGGACATTTGCACAGTCACACACAGCATCATCTGACCAGAAACTTAGCAGAGCTTGAGTTATGTTATGGGTACCAGAGAACTGAATTAAAATAAATAAATAATGCTGGACAATTCACACAGCATTATCTAGCCCCAAGGTAAGCAGAGCTTGTGTTATGGGTACTAGATAACTGATATACATAATAATATACGAGTACATAGATAGACATGTTTTATTATACATAGAAAACGACCAGAACACTCTGAACAAATATCTGCAGATCGTACAAATATTTGTCCCGAGGCGGGAATCGAACCCGCAACCTCCTGCGTCGCAGGCGGACCTTCGCCCACCGCGCCACCGCGCCACAGAGGTCGTCATTAATTATAGAATGCCACAGGCATAAAACTTAGGTAAGTACTCAAATACCACAATTACACCCAATGCTTCATGTAAAGATAGATTCTTTACTGCACACTTGTCAAAATAATTTAAGTACAAACATAATAAACAAAAAAATACGAGTACAAAATTTGTGACAATTGTAAGATACACTATTGCGTCACTCGTTTCTTTTCGAACTTGGACCCTATATCTAGGGCATAATTCCATAGGGTTAAGGACACTAGAGATGTATCAACAATGGCTACTATTTCGCCATTCTAATAAAGACATTTCATTATACATTTAATAAAATTTGGCACGATTGGATGCGGATTCGAGTGTAGGTAACTATTTTATGAAACCCTTGTCGTATCTTGTATGATATTAAATTAAAACGAAATGATATTTACTGTCTTTTCCTAAATTTCGTCTAGGAACCTTCGCTCGATGGGCGAAGCCTGCTTGTCAAAGACCGTTCATTGTGGCGATCTTAGGGGCTAGGCCTACGTCCAGCGTTCGACGTCGTTTGGCTGAGATGATGATGATAATGAAATAAATATCTTATGTTAGGGACGTACTACTACCGGCTTATTAAAACATGGTGGTAAATAATTCAAACACCAGACATTTTTGTTCCGGAACGTGAACTAATAAGTAAATAATGTTTTTTTCGCATTCGCAACGCGCTTTGATCATAAATTATAAATCTAGAACTTGATTCTTGACGCAGTTGTGTACTTCGATCTGTAGGTTAGGTTAGGTATGTATGCAAATGTTATCTAATCAGTAATACGTACATTACACAAAAGCTAACAAAAATGCGGAAGGTTTTAGTTCAGATAAGACCTTCCCTTTGTGAAAGGGAACCACACATATCAAACAAAAGCATTAATGCTACGGCCACATTACAAGCTGAAGATTCATCTTCGCCGTTCGCGTTGTCGTGATAAAACTCCGTGTTCGATCTACGACTAAGTGTTTGGCCACATGGGAAAACGACTTTGCAACGTCGTCGTCGCGATAATCTAGAACGTCGTCGTCGCCATAATGCATTTTACGGAAAAAATGGAAGAGGCGATTGCGCTCATGGTGTCATAATTCGGCGACCGACTAACCATCTCACTGTCTGTCACACTGGTGTGAAGGTTAGGAATAAAAATTCCTAACATTAACACTAATGTGAAGGTTGGGAATTTTTATTCTTATCCTTCACACCGGCCGGACACGATTTTTCACCCTAGTGTGAAGTTAAGAATAATAATTCCTAACCTTCACACTAGTGTTACGGATAGGAATTTTTATTCCTAACTTTCACACCGTACCCTGCTCTGTCTCTAGTGTGAAGGTAAGGAAGAAAATTTCCGCTACATAGGTGACACTACAAGAATCCTTATTGAGGAATAGTTGGAATTATTTCATTATTTATATTGTCATTTTCATCATGTTTTTTAGTGATAGGTTCTTTAGTATTCCACAAAACAGGCTCAGTTTCGTAATTTTGAATAAATTCCAAAATTCGATCATTTTGGCCACTCCATAGGTCAATCCGTAGGTTAATAATAATAAAACAATTCAGCCACAATACCATTATTGCTTAAGGTTTTCTATTTTGTGAGCCAATAAATAGTTTTTCTTTCTTCCTACCTTCTTTCTTCATCACGGCAGCTTCGCAGGCGGATTGCTGATGGCAGATTAGGAGTTCAAAATACACAGAAGGATTGGTGATGCTGGTAGGTTCCCGACTTTTACGACATCCATTGGATGAGTTAGGAGGATCTATTATTTTAGTGGACGTAGGTATTGGGTTAAAACGAAGATATGTAGATCATCTACAACAAAATTCGACTAAAACCATTCGTCTGATACAATTCGACTAAAAAAATTTCGACTAGTAACAATTCGACTAAAGCTATTCGACCTTGAGTTGACCAGTCCCACCCTCGCGAAACGGGGGGGTCAACATTAACTTACTCCTAACGAAGCCCGCTGTGTTTTGTTTTTAGTCGAATTGTTTTAGACGAATTGTTTAAGTCGAATTTTCCGCAAAGCATGTACCTAGATACCTATTTGCGTATGCTAGAGGATTAGTGGAGATACTTGAGAATAGCTACTTAAACAAAAGTCTTAAGAATCAATGTCACATCCTGATCTCCAAACACTCCATCAAATGGTATCCGCGGCGACTCCACTTGAGTTCCATCACTGATTTACGAGTGCTCTATTATAATATTACGTCACTTGTCGTTAAGTCGTGAATAGGTAGGTACATGTCTACCTTAAATGTAGTAGCTCAGTCAGCTCTAGAAAGGCTGGAGACAGTTTCAAATAAAACTCCAAAAAAGTACTAAGTAATTTCCTTAATAGATATAGATGATTGTAGCACTAGCAGACTGCCCCATTCAGAACAGATGGATGCAGATAATGATGGGCTCCATCTGATTAAATAATTTCATATTGTGTATTTTATTTAATCTAATTTTAAATTTACTGAGACATTTAATTATTTTCATCATGCTAAAGTTTGTGTCTAATAAATAATAATATTGTATGGATTTTTATGCTCTGAAATACTTAAATAAATAATAATAGCCTCCATGGCAGGAATTGTCCATAAAAACGTACTTAACTATGAAATTAATGAACAAGCAAGCAGAACTCCTTGGCCCAATAAAACCTGTCGAGCAGGCCTAGGGCCTAGCTAGCTAAAGGTTTGACTGGGACGAGGGGAGCAATTCTGGCAATATAATCTACTCGATAAATATGGCAAGAACTGTCAAAATATCAAGTGATTGCTTCATAGCAATCATGCGTATTCTCAAAGTCTGCAATTCGATATTTATCGAGGGCTTTTATTGGATAGGTTTCCCGAGAACGCAGTATTTAGCGGGACTCGATATAATGTTAATGAAGGCTCGATATTTATCACATGATAGGTATATCCCGTGATATTATGATACTGCGTATCATTCGATAAATTATTATTATCGAGTGATACGAAGAATTGGCCTTCAGAATAGCGACAGTCATCGTTCAGGCTGGTTATAAAGCTAGGCTCGGGTACAATGCACGAAAATTTAGGTAGTCCAAATGCGTAAGAGTCCATAATCTTATCTACCATCTTGTCAAATCAAATCAGCCCACTGGATCCTCACCTCAACAGCGTAGGTATATTGGCCCACAGCTGGACGCAGGTCTCCCCCTGATATGTGCCTTATTGACTTTTGTCTCATGGGGGGTAATGTCCATGATCCCCACGCTGGGCATGCCGGTTGGGGATCGTAATTCGGTGATAGAATTGTTTGTTCTGCAGGGGCACTGCTGCCCGCTCTCGGTTGATAGTTGTTAGTCGCCTCTTACGGCACCCGCGGAAAGAATTGGGGTGGTGTAAATTCTAAGACGGCACCACCAGCTGGGCAAATGCCGTCATATCCTCTTCTATTCTGAGCAATTAGATTCAAATCATTTATCACACTAATCAGCAGTTTATGTCCGAATATTTTGAAATTTCCAAAGGAATCACATGCACACAAAACCAATAGGGTACTTCCCGTAGACCTAGAATCATGAAACTTGGTGAGCAGCAAGGTCTTATAGCACAAGTAAAGGGAAAAATCCGAAAACCATAAATTTGTAGATTATTCACCAAAAAAATACCTACTTTTAATTCCTGCTATAGACCAAAACCTATAGGGTACTTCCCGTTTACCTAGAATCATAAAATTGGGTGAGAAACAAGGTCATAGAAGTAGTACAAATAACGAGAAAAATCTGAAAACCGTAAATTTGTAGTTTATTAAGTACTTTTTTAACAAAAAAATAATAACTTTTGATTCTCTCCCTCGACCAAAATATACTGGGTACCTACTTCATGTTGACCTAGAATCATGATGATATAATGGCAAGAAACAAGGTCTTACAATTAAACGGAACAATTAGTGCGCGAGTCCGACTCGCACTTGGCGTTTTATTTTCCCATAAATCAATTCCCATGAGATAGAAATAACCTTTTAACGTTTCCATAGAAAAGAACGGGTGCGAAGCCGCGCGCAGAAACTACCTAGTTAGGTACCATAAATTGACAAGGAATCCTACTTAAGGCGCTACCCCGACCCAAATCTGCGCCACCACCTATTTTACCTTATTATTCCGTTAAACGAAGGAAATTCAAAAAACCGATTGGCCAGTGTGCTTCCTCCTATCATAAGCTTTTTTTAATGCCTCTATAAATGTTTTTTTTTTTTTATTAAATAATGCTGGACAATTCACACAGCATTTTTTTTTTGTTTGTATAGTGTAGGAAGAGATGCGAAGTTGCTCATTTTTCCCACCATGGTGGGCAAAAAGAGCAACTTCGCATCTCTGCTTATAGTATACAAAATAAAACTTTTACAGGGGCATTAAAAAAAAGCTTATGATAGGAAGCACAAACTGGCCAATCAATTTTTTTAAATTCCTTCGTTTAACAGAATAATAAGGTAAAATAGGTGGTGGCGCTGATTTGGGTCGGAGTAGCGCCTTAAAGGAACAATGGTCAGCTTATTCGTACCTACCGCCATGTAATTTTTTATTTATTTTGAAAAACCATTTATTTTTTGTATGGACACAATGTGCCCCGATCGGCCCATATGCGATTCACTGGTTTAAACTAAATAAATAACAATGCTGGACATTTCCACACATATAATCTGTCTGGCCCCAAAGTAAACAGATCTTGTACTATGGGTACCTACCAGATGACTACCAGAATACTAAATACACACGACAGACTAACTAAACTAAAAATTAAGTAAGTTACCTACTTACCTACTGCACAAATGCATAAAATCTACTACCTACTAGTAGTAGATACCTACTCCAAATGTTGCAATCCACCTGCGCTTGCGATGTTATCGACGACGGAAACTGCCAGTTTTCGACGTTCAGATAAACAATTTGGAGAGTATTTGTTGTTCATATTTATTTTTAGACTGGTTGGTAAGTAATTGAAAGAATTGACGACCTCTGTGGCGCAGCGGGCGAAGGTCCGCCTGCGACGAAGGAGGTTGCGGGTTCGATTCCCGCCTCGGGACAAATGTTTGTACGATCTATTTATTTTATTTTATTTATTTATTTATTTTAGGAAAACTTACGGCTAAACACGAACAAAAATTTAAGTACAAATATAAGGATGGCCAATTAAAAGTTTTCACAAATAGTGTAAAAGAATATTAAAGAGAATAAGGTGGTGGACAAACAAAGTAGGTATAAAATGAGGTGACATTTGTTCAATTTCAATTTGTTGAAAATCTGCAGACATTTGTTCAGGGCGTTCTGGATGTTTTCTATGTATAATAAAAAATATCTATCTATGTAGTGTATTGTATTAAGTATATCAGTTATCTAGTACCCATAACACAAGCTCTGCTTAGCTTGGGGCTACATAATGCTGTGTGAATTGTCCAGAATTATTTATTTATTATTTTATTTATTTATTTGAAAGTAGAGAAATAGCTGCCTCCTGCTGGTGAGAAATAACATGGCAAAATGTTTCTTGGCAGGCTTTCCTTGTTTAAAAATTTTTGGTCCCTAACATGTGCATGCAAAACCTTATGTACCTACTTCCATAGTATTATGTCTTATGGTATACTGCTGTGGGGGAACGCTGCAGATATTAACACCGTATTTGTGCTGCAGAAGAGGGCTGTTCGTGCAATCTATAATAAATATGGGTCCCAGAGAATCCCTGCGTGATAAATTCAAGGAAATAAACATAATGACAGTACCATGTCAATATTATATTTATGAAAACTTGTTGTACACACATAAAAATATAAGTCAGTTCCCTAAAAAGCTCGCTGTGCCCACAACTAGGCTACACAAAATTAAAATATCTTTTAAAGGGCAATGTATACGCTTCTACAACAAAACTCCTAGTGAGTTGCAAAAATTATCAGTAAATAAATTCAAACAAATTGTTAAAACCTTGCTGTGCAAAAAGGCTTACTATAAAATATCAGATTATCTAGAGGACAAAAATGCTTGGGACGGGTTTTGCTCCAACTCGAAAAATAACAACTAACAGGCTAAAGGTTTCTTCGTCGCTTCTTTACTTTAGTCTACATACCGAAGCGACAGAAATCAAAAAATATCACTTTATTTCCGTGTCAGTGTTTAGCTTTATATTTTGACCTTTTCTAAGTGTACATTTATTGTATTTATGGAAATAAAGAGTTTTTGATTTTGATTTTGATTTTATGTGATGTAAGTAACTTAAATACTGATAGGATGCAAATTTTAAGTCAAGTATAATCCGCAGCGTCAACTCACTAATAGCACTCAACAGCGAGCCTTGCCCTAGTTAAATTAAAAGTAGGTAAAATAAGTATATCCTTACAAACATCTTTTTTGAATAAATAATGCTGCACAATTCATACTACATCATCTAGCCCCAAGCTAAGCAGAGCTTGAGTTATTTATTATGGGTACTAGATAACTGATCTACATATTACAATACATTACTTACATGATATTTATTATATCAGAATATCGACGCCGAAAAGCGGAAACGTAGTAACCAACACCCAAGTCAATTTTTTTTTATTGGATATTCGGAATCAAAAAAAAATCCCGCGTCGAATGGTCCAACTCCCGTGGCTCTACGACCAATAGAAAATTTTGTACAGCGTTGAAATTCACCCTATTTTTTTGAGGGACCACCTAAGCATTTGCTGTAAATAGCATAAAAAAAATGTTCTTTTCGAACATTTTGCATTTACAACAATTCTCCTTTTGCAAAGTATATGATCACGGTAGTTACAGCGCTGTTGAAACTTTGAGCAATGCGGGTTACAGCGTTTCTGCTTATAAGAAAATTGAAACGCACCACGCTTACTACAATTATAATATAATAAATTGTTATTTGTCGTGGCTTACTACAGCTCTTACAAACACCGAGATTAGACAGTTATCAGTTACGCTAATTTAAAAAGTCTAAATTCGTAGGATTTTCGTATTTACGCCCTTTATAGTACAGTTGTCGAATATTGATCATGGGGATTTACCGCTATTAATACTTGCGCTCGCACCTGTGTGGCTTGCGGCTTACGTCCCGCGCCGTCACTACGCGACCGTCAAGAGAGTGTGTTGTGTTTGCTGTAAGTGAATTTTTACGCGTGAGAGGAGATGTTTTAAAACGTAAGTTCATAATTCACCCTAAATTTAAAATTAAATAAATCATTCAAAAAGTTTACAAGTTTTATTAGAAGTATGCTTTGTTTATTAAATTTGATTTAATTTTTGTTTTAATTAGTATAAGGGTTACAAGACCATCGTTGGACCGCAATCTCACCTGACGGAAAGCGAGGATGTTGCCGACGGTGTATCACGCAGGTCGAATAGATACCTATTCACAGAAGCAGGAAGCGAGTTCCATTCCTTAGCAGTGCGGATAATGAAGGTGGAGGAAAACCGCTTAGTGGAGGGTATATGAACCAGGTAGGGATGGTATTGCGCTGTGCGTCTGCTTTTTCTGGAGTGGAAGGGGGATGGTGGGATCCGGTCACGTAGTTCCTGTGAACATTCTCCGAAATGTAGGATCTATAAGGGATCGAGAGTCTTGAACACCGAGACTTTGGACATTAGTCTTTGCAAGGTGCTGCTCGGCAATGAGTCTGAAGGTTCTTTGTTCTATCAAGTCCAAGGCTGCAAGCTGGAACTTGGCCGAGCCGTCCCAAACATGGCAGCAATACTCTAAACCAGATCGAACCTGTGCTTGATAAAGTGATAGAAACTGTCTCGGCGTAAAGTATCGCTTAACCTTATTTAGGATTCCTAGCTTTATGGCTGCTGTTTTAGCCTTTGACTCGATGAAGGTACCCACGTTCAAAGTTGGGGTGAGAGTGACACCAAGGAGCTCCAGTTGATCTTTTATAGGTACCGGTACATTCCAGAAAATGGGAGCCTGTAGCAACAGACTTTTTTTTTCCAGAGAAGAGGCATACTTGCATTTTCGAGGCATTGAAATTAACCTGACTGGCTTTGCTCAAATCCGAAACTGCCTTAAGGGTCAAGTTCAAGCGCTGCACCATGTCTTCTCTTTGCGCCTGTATTTCATTCCGAATGGCCTTGGCGTTGGAAAGGTACCTCTCCACTATGGGGCTGTCGTCTGCGTTCCCAATGATACCAGATACCAGCAGGTCGTTAATGTGCAGCAGGAACAACGTGGCAGAGAGTACTGTCCTCTGAGGTACCCCGGCGTTGATAGCCAATTGATCAGACGAGCAGCCGTCAACGACTAACCGAGGTCGCTGTCTTTGAGGTATGTCAGGAGCTTACCATTCAGGACACGCTCCATGCATTTACATAACAGGGAGGTGACTGATGAGATGGGGCTATAGTTCGTAGGTCAGCTCGACTACTTTTCTTGGGCACTGGCACATTAGCAAGCTTCCATGACTTGGGGACTTTACCAGATATCAAGGACAGGCGAAATAGTCGCGTAAAAATGGGAGACAACTCAGGAGCGCAGGACTTCAGCACCACAGCCGATATTCCATCCGGAACACTAGCCTTGTTCACCTCGAGACCACGCAACGTTTTGAGCACTTATTTTTGATGTAAGTGGATTTCGATCATCGAGGAAGGCTGGGTGGAGAAACGTTTGTGGGCTCAAGACGTGAAGCCTTTGCAAATTGAGTCACAAATAAATTTGCTTTCTCATCCGCAGCGCAGTGTGGGCCAGCGATCCGTCTGGGTTCAGCAATGGAGGAAGTGAAGGACAGCTAAAGTTAGCTTCGACGGATTAAGCTAACGACCAGAAGGCTTTACTGCTTGTTGGGAATGAGGCAAACCTAGCTCCCAGTTGGCCAATCTGGTCAAAGCGAGCCTTCCTTAGCGTCTTCATAAAGGACTTAGCGGCTTTGTTGTAGACTGTCTTCCTTTGTGATTTGTTTGAGGCTTTACTGTTCCGGGCGTCGACCCACGCAAGATAAGCCCTGTGTTTCAGCGCAGCAGCACTGGCGACGAGGAGTTAAACCACGGAGTAGTCCTGTCGGAGGGTGAAGCATCAATGTATGGAATAAAGTAGTCCATTCCACTTTTAATCACCCTCGTTACAGCATAGGCACACGGCGACAGTTGGATCACAGGAAGTGAAGCACGTTCGCCGCCAAGGATATCTCATCCCAGTGCTGACTTATATCGCCATACTCGTCTGCTACTCTTAGGAGCAGGATCCGGATTCCATACTTACATCGTTTTAATTTTACTATCCTCTCTAACTTTTAGCAATAAAGCCGTTTTAAGTGCACCTAGTTACAAAAAATATTACATTTAAGTCAAAATTAAGGTATTTGAAATTATTCTGATATGTAGTTACAGCAATTCCGCTTTATAAGAAAACACTTGATTTGCAGTCGCCCATACATTTTTGCATTGCATTTACAGCGTTTCTGCGTTTCAAAAAAAAAAGTACGATTGCTGTAACCCACATAAACATAGTTAAAAAGTAACTTCTAGTAGAATTTGGGTAGTTGCCTTGATAAAAGATGCAAAAATACATTTCTCATAAAAAAATGGCACTTGTGCGATTAATATTATAGGAGATATGATTTTTTTTCTGAATTCTCAAAAGTTTTTTGGCTCTGGTGAACACTTTCCATATTGTTGGTTACTACGTTTCCGCTTTTTCACGTCGATATACCCAAATAACTAACCCATATGTTCAAATTGTGCATACACCCACATGTGCTGGCTGTGCCAAGGCATGCTGCTGGTATTACAGCATCAAAAAAAATGTTTATTCAGATAAGGACTTGAAAACATTATAGAAGTACTTACATAATGAAGGATTTTTAACTTTACACAAACAGATAAAAAAAAATTGAATCACCATTTCCTTGTTACGATAACACCTCAAGAAGTTAAATATCAGAAACAGTCTTGCAAACATTTTATACTGATTATTTTTCCATCTTTTCTATCGGTCTATTCATGATAAAAAAGTTTTTTGCCGTCACAAATAGATACTTTTTATCTTATTCTGATGGGAACCATCAACAAATAAATTACTTATATCAACAAAAAATCAAAAATTTAACTCAATTTATGATGGAAGGAGAAAGAGGTCAGTGTACTCATAAAACTGTACCACAGAACTGATTTATTGCTACAGGTTTTATTAGAAAAAAAATGGCACAAAATTTATTAGGTCCTAGTGATTGCTGATTGATCACAGCAAGTGGCTCTGGCATTTTACTAAAAAAATTGTCACACTCTAAGTCGCTTTGTTAAAAGTACTTCCCCACAGCCAAGGACCTATATTTTTATTCCGTGAAGAACAGACATTTCATTTGAAAACATAGCACAGGTGATTTCCAATAATCTAGGAAATACCCACAGAGCTGAGATGTGCAACATAAATTCCTGAAGGAGGGTAATGCAATAAACCTAATTTTTGTTTTACCTGCTGTTTTGTGTTTGATTTTTCATGAATTTTTACATCCAATAATGTTTTTTTAGCTATCATAAATGAAAAAAGTGGTTAACCTGCAGTATCACCATTTTTTTGTACTGTGAGTTATACATTAGGTTTTGAAAAAATAATTATCTGTCTATCGATCTGTCCTCGCACGATTCTGCAGGTTAAGCAACGTAACCATCTAATGAAATTTTCGGCAAGGCATGCATCATTGTGCTGATGAAGATAGACACACTGATTGTTCCTACATCTTGGTCTGTAGTCCGAATCTGATATTAAACTCGTTTGAAATTGTGGTAGAACTTCGCATTTCAATAAAAAAGCCTCGGAATAAAATCCCGGGTAGCAACATTTTATCTCATGAACTTCTAGCAATTGCATTTCGTACAAATACAGGGAAAGAGTCCATACTTACAATACCTAATGTATTGTTTTGTTTTTCTTAGGGGTAAAATGATACTGCATATGCACTGTTTAAAATATTACAGTGGATACTACAATATGTTTTATAATTCATGAGTCATTGTACTAATGCGTATGTATAACAGACAGGATAATCACTCCAAAATTAACAAGTATTACCTATGCCAGTAAGACATAATACTGTGACATCATTATGTTTAGTTAGGATTTCCAACACCCTCAACTCTTCCCGCAGGTACCATAAGAGACGACTAAAGGGATATTTACCAGGTATATCCTGCCAAACAATTGTACCACTGAACTTTGATCCCCAACCCGCATATCTGGCGTCGGGATTATGGGCACTACCCCCGTGAGATAAAAGCCAATAAGGCGATTATCAGGGGGAGGCCTGCGTCCAGCAGTGGACCAATATAGGCTGTTGAGGTGCGGATTATGTTTGCTAGATTACAATTTTTATCTATTTTAATGCCACCATAGACCGAACAAACAGAATAATTTGTTAAGAACTTTAACTATCAATGTCCGTTGTACAGAGAGTTCTTCTTTGAACCATTTCATGGGTTATTTTATGTTCGTCAGTACCTATAGGTTTAGAGATGCATGCAATATTTGTTACCTATTTTATTTACCTACTTCTATTTTTTTTAGGGTAAGTATTACTTCTTGGGCTAGAAAGAAGCTTTTAACACTTAAATGAAGAGATTTCCATATTTTTTGTTTGTTTATATAACCAACAAACTTTGCTAGGTGTACTTGGTACCTTACGAAAACCAAAGAGAAAGTTTGAGGTGACATTTGGCAGTGTAGAAGGAAAACACATTTACCATTGAAGATCGACATGTAGCAGCAATTCATAGTTTTAGCGGCCTTCGCTATGAACTTAGACCCTCAAAAATAATTAAAGACACTTACCTTCTCTTTTGATTCGCTGGTTTTGAAGACATCTCGGTTTTTATCACGACACTGTTATGAAACTCACGATACGAACACAATCTTAGAACACTGCCAAGGAGAGTATCATATCGCTTTTCATTGATATAGTTAATGTTTTTCACACGATTAGGTCTCACTTATAACAGTTTAGGTCATTTTAAAACACCTTTATCACCCAAAAATGCACTCCGTTTAGCAATGCACAGTAGTTACTCGAACGAGATCGACGAAAACGATGTCAAATCAAACATGAAGCAGTTTGTTCTCTTTGTTCCAGACAATAAAAATATGACGCAGCTGTGCAAGTTGTCGTTCAGTAACAACGAGCGATTTAGGATGCAATTTGACAGAACTGTGTTACATAATTACGGTAACCAGACAGCCCCATACTTCGTAATAAATTTTTGAATTGAACATAAAACTCTTTAACACAGAAAATAAAAAAGTAGGTAAGAAAGTTCAAAATATGCTTGAATATCGTGGTCCTCGTGGTAGAGCAAACAAGCAAAGCAAGAATTATTGTGCAGTGATTATTGAGCATAGATATTACCACTGCTAGACTATTGGTGCTACAGAACTTGTAACCAATCAAACAGCTTATATTAGATCAACGCTATTCGTACAAAGAGAACAAACTGGCTGTCAATTTGTCATTTGCTCATTTGGGAAATTTCTAACAGATGTCGCTACCGACCGACCGCCTGTGTGAGTATGAGTACATAGCCATGAAAACAGGGGTCGCTTTTGGAATTTGTGCTGTTATTTAATTGTAATTATTATTGAAATTGTTTCTAATTTCTAAAAAGGTCGTGTTTTTATGATTTCGAGATCGGTTTCGAAACCCTTATGGTGACGCTTTGTCTGTCAAGCCATCAACTTGAAATTTAAAAAATGATACACTTCGTGCGCCTGTAGGTAGGTACCTACCTAGGTAGGTACAGATTAAAAAATACCGACCTACCTAAATGAAAATGATAATTTTCCATACAAATTGTGATACCTACTGAAATGGAAAGACATTTATTCACAAAGAAAATTATACTTACTAGTATTTACAATTGAAACAATTGAGCTAACTGCCGACTGTTGCAAACAGTCTACAGATAGCTCAACTGATCCATATCAACACCAGTCGGAAGCGTCCCCAAGACGCTGGCTGCAGAGGCATTCCGCGTAGCGCACCCAGATGAATCGCACCCAGCTGAACCGCACCTAAGTACTTCCACATAACGCACCCGTTTTGGTGCGATTCATTCAGTAGGTATAAATGTTAAGTTTTTATTCCTCGTAGCGCACCCATGACAATGTAGGGTCTAGTGATGGGGTTGTTTTAATTAGTAACCTATAGGTGGAAATTTATAGTTAATCAATCACTGATGAAACTGAAACGTAATTCAGTAACATGTTAAGTTTTTATTCCTCGTTGTGCACCAATGACAATGTAAGGTCTAGTGATGGGGTTGTTTTCATCTAATTAGTAACCTATAGGTGGAAATTTATAGTTGGCTTTCAACTTACATTTACCCAGTATGTAAATAAATAAAATTAGGATTTAGGTAATTAAAAGTAATATAATAATAATTTAAAATGTTTATTTTTGTTTGGATGATTGGATGCACATAAAATACAATACGAGTAGGTATCTGATATCATCAGATACTTACGAAACGTTGATTACATATTTAGGAAATCAGTCTTACAGAAAACTAGAACACACTTAACACTTAAATATAGTAGGTATTAGATTTATGATTTCACAATCAGATTTATCATGTATACATATTTATATGACTTATATAATATAATATTTATATCTACTTACTCCTACTTATATATCTAAAATCACAAATGTTTCATTTTGAGTTCTTGTTTTATTATTCACTTTTATTTAACTTTGTTTAGTTTGGGTTTTTAATCCTAACAATAAATATTTTTATTTAGTTTTTAACAATCAGTCTTACAAGTATATTATCCTAATCTAAGCCTGACATGATTTAAAATTAGTAATCAAATGAAAATAATCATCAAATTATACAATTTAACAGTATTGTTTGTTTTTCTTCAGGTGCTTATAGTAATAAAATTATGTAGATACCTGTAAAAAAACAAACATTACTTTTGAAACGACCTGTAAATATCGTTCAATGGAAGATACAAAAATTCAGAACATCAGTCTCACGTTGCTTATAATATAATATTTAAAAATGTATATAGGTAGTACCTACTTACACTTTCGTTGGTTTGAATCGGTGCCTCAGCAATTCGATTACTCTCCCAAAATATATGGTTCAATGGTTCATTTATTGGTAAAAATATAGTTTTACAAGTCAAGTGGTTAGGTACATAGTAGTAGTATAAGCTTAATCGTATTTGATTGTTCTCTTTTTTATATACAAGTAGGTGCTGTTATTATATTTCTGTTTTTCTTGTAATTTAGTCTTAACATATTTACAATTATTTCTTTATTTAGTTTTAAAATACTGTCTCTTTTCCAAATAACATAAAATTAATAAATAAAATATTCACATTACTCAAAATGTTACTGGATTACGTTTCATCAGTGATTGATTAACTATAAATTTCCACCTATAGGTTACTAATTAAAACAACCCCATCACTAGACCCTACATTGTCATGGGTGCGCTACGAGGAATAAAAACTTAACATTTATACCTACTGAATGAATCGCACCAAAACGGGTGCGCTATGTGGAAGTACTTAGGTGCGGTTCAGCTGGGTGCGATTCATCTGGGTGCGCTACGCGGAATGCCTCGGCTGCATTGCCACGCTGTATGGCAATGCTGATAGGTACGCTGTGCCAGATATTCACCAGCTCTCGGGTCACGCGTCGCTTCGACCAGACGCTCAGATTTACTTTTATAATTATAAGACCTAGGTACTAGGTCGAGTAGCTGAGATATCAAATAAAAGGTAGGTACCTAGTAGTTTGTACTAGGTAGGTAAGTACTTACGTATCAAAATAGTTTTTAAAATTTTAGTAGGTGAAGTATAGGTAGGCAGGACTACCTAAGGTACCTACTTACCTATAGCACAGATATAATAATACTATACTAGTACCTATAGGTAGGTACTTACCTACTTTTCGAAATATTTTGAAAATAGCTGAAAAATAGCCATTCCCGATCCATATCTCCAAAGTTTGCAGAGTGATCGATTTAAAATGTATGGAGCGTTTGTAGATTAGATAAGGATCTAGGTAGGTATATTTTACAGGAAAAATATAGAAGTTTGTAAAAAGAAAACTAGTCTAAAAAATGGTCAAAATGGGGGGAAATAACTTTCAAAAGAGCAGGGTTCCCCACCGAATGGGGTATCGAGTGAAAGGTAGGTATCGGTTTTGTACATTTCAAAATAGTTTTAGAAATTTCTGTAGGTTTTAAACTTTTTGAAATACCTATCATAATCTGAAAAAAGTCGACAAATTTACCATGTCACCAGCGCACAATGGTATCAGGCAGGACACTTGCGCGAAAGACACTTGCGCAAAGGAAAGGACATTTGCGCGAATAGACATTTTTGACAGTGGTTGAGCTGTGTGGTGCCGGCTTAGAATTTGCACCACCCCAACTCTTCCCGCGGGTGTCGTAAGAGGCGACTAAGGGATAGCCACTGGGGGCGGGCAGCAGCGCCCCCTGCAGATTCTACCACCGAACTACGATCCCCAACCCGCATGCCCAGCGTGAGGATTATGGACATTACCCCCATGAGATATCAGGGGGAGGCTTGCGTCCAGCAGTGGACCAATACAGGTTGTTGAGGTTGAGGTATGTGGTTGGAGAAACTTTTATTCAATAATTATCAAATAATTGCTTCATATCTTCGGGGTACCTAGTTTTGGGTCTTCGGGGTCTGTAGTTACAATGAGTGTACCGCAGGGATCTATCCTTGGCCCTTTCCTATTTTTGATTTATAATAACGATCTGGGATAATCACGAGATTTTATTGTACGCTGATGTGATGATACTTATTTATTTTTTAAAATGAAACGGCAAAACACAAATTTCGACGATGTGAATAATGCAATCTCAAAAGTAGTCCATTGGTTTAGTGTAGAGATGGACCTAGATGAGGAGACTAATCGATGAAGCCGACTAGTCGGCCATATTAATTTGTAGTCGGCGACCAGTCGGCCTCTCTTTTCTTTTTTTTCCTTTTTTTTTTCAATATTTCTTCATATCTTCGGAGAAACTCCCCAAATATATGAAGCAGTTATTTATTTATTTAATTAAAGGTTCTCCAACCATACATAATTATCAAAAACTAAATTAAATAGGTAGGTCCTGTCTTGAAAATATAAAATCCGTCAAGTGCGAGTCAACTCGCGCGCTAAGGGTTTCGAACGTTTGTTATATAAACAAATACGCAGGGGAGGTAGATTGAATATTTATAGATATTTAAGAATACAATAATTTATCAATAAAATCATATTTTACACGTCAATTGTTTCGTAATTATACATACAATATTACAATTAATAATTTATTAATATTGTGATTGATCTTGTGAAACATTACCAATTATATTTTAAATGTTAACTACCTATATAATATGTTACGTACCTAACATCTTAGGCGCAACGCACACAGAAGGCGGCGAGGCGAGGGTAAGGCGCAGACACGCCGCTCCTCGCCCCCCGCCACGTCGCCCGCAGATGGGATACCGGTAAGGCGGCGTGGCGGGGGGCGAGGAGCGGCGTGTCTGCGCCGCTCCTCGCCCCCCGCCACGAAAGCGGCGAGGCGAGGGTAAGGCGCAGATACGGTACAGGCGCGATATCTGCGCAAACAGATGCGGCGACGGTACGGCAGAGAGTATTACTATACAAGGTGCTTTCGGTTTTTTGTATCATATAATCCCAATAAATTTCCAAAAGTGGCAGATGGGTCATTTCATTACTTTGTGGTGCTGTCGCTCTACTAACTACCCCTATTTATAGAATATGACCGTGAGTAAATGTGTGTAGACCGCTATGTACCTATGTTTGCGCAATGTAACCGCTATGTTTGCTCCTTAAGTGTTTTAAAATATAAAAAACAAGTTAAATTACATCGGATTTTCATTAAAACCATGGATAAATACCCAAATGGACAAAATATTTTACCGTTTAAAACGTATCTTTGTTCATACTGTATATAATACGAGACGCCGCTTGCGCCTTACCGGTATCCCATCTGCTGGCGACGTGGCGGGGGGCGAGGAGCGGCGTGTCTGTGCCGTCCGCTTGCCGCCTTCAGTCACGAACAGATAGTTACGCAAGAGGCACGTCGCTTCGTATACAGGATGCGTGACGAAATTGAATTTAATATTGAGTTTTGCCAGTTAATTGAACAATATCACTTAAGTACCTTAAAGTTATCAGTAGTCTTTCTTCAGGACTGATAGGTTTTCTCCAATTTGTCAGTTGCTTCCGAAGTCCTTCTTTTACTTTTGACAATATCGACGGGTTCCGGGCTAATTGTATTAAGCGACACTCTGGGCGATATAGACTTTTATACAATACAATAGAAAATTCTATTCGACACACAACGGTATGGGCACCTTCACAGTGGCTAACAATTTGTCAGCTAGCTAGAAAAGATCCAAGACCCTATCAGGTGGAAGGCCTTATACATGAAGACTTCAAGAATTATGAGGAATTGTGAGAAAAATATTTCAAGGGAAACCTGGTTGGTAAAATAAGCAAGATTCGTGTAGCAACATTCAAGAAGTCAACGCCAAACGTGATGGCCGTCAAATATAGCATGCAAAATGATGCAAAAGAAAACTCCATACAAATTTATGCAAAACCGAAACAACTCAATGCGAAATATAAATCAAAGCTTCCTATCACAAAAGCAAAATATAATGACCTGAAAAAGCTATGTGACACTGGCGCTATCCCAAGAATATTTCATTCAGAATATATCAACCTACCATCCAGCAATACTGGTAAAGATACACTGATCGATACTGATGTTGAAGACGAAACAGACCTGCCAAATTAAGCAATTTTCATCATGTCTGATGCGAAACTAACAAGTGTTTAAGTACATAGAAGAATAAAAATAAATTAGATAGTATGAAGAAAAAGGTTGGTTGAATTTTAACTCAGATGTTATTTTTTATAATTTTGTTTTAATAATATTTTTTTGTTACTGTAGTGAACTATAATTTATTATTGTCTAAGGAGAGAAAAAATATTTTTGTTATTGAAGAGAAACTAGGGATAGTATCTCTAATAGATAAGAAAACTTCCAAACTTTTTTTTACCGAGAGATGTTTTTGATTTTGATTACTAAGAAAGTAAGAAAAAAATATAGAAGAAAATAAGTAAAGTAATGAAAACTAAAGAAATGCTCGTAAATATGTTCATTTTTATTGTGATTATTTTTTAAAAAAATATTTTCTTTTGGTTCTATAGATAAGCCTTTTTTGTTACTGAATACATTTTTCTTTTGTTTTTTTAAAAGTAGGTACAGTTCTCATATACATAAATTTAAAGTTTAGAAATGAAGAAGAATGAAAATAATTATTTCAGGTAATAAGACTAGGCTATGTAATAAAAAGACTGTTTAACTTCTGATTCCTATACAATTGCGATAAAAACTTTAGTTGTTACCTTGGTAAGTTGTAAGTTACTGCTGTTCCTAGGTGATTGTCATTATTATAATAAAAAAAACTTATCTTTGAACAATTTGTAATAATGTGTTTTATTTCTCATTTCATAAGTATTAACTAGATAGGTAGGTATACCCTATGTATGTACCTTTAAATTTATCAATGTTTTAACCGCCAATTTCTGCAAACTTCATTATTCAAGTATGATTACAAACAATTTATTTAAGAAAAAATCAGTCGCATAAACTAATTAGCCATAATTAATAAGTTTAGGATATGATATTTCAATTAATTAGCTTAGGTTTGAAATATGACCAACTCTTTGATTAAAGCACTTAGCTTAGAGCCATTATATGCATGCCTAGGCGGTTAAGTCATTTAGCTTGGAACAATAAATAATAAACCTAGGCGGTTAAATCATTTAGCTTGGAACAAGAAATAATAAACCTAGGCGGTTAAATCATTTAGCTTGGAACAAGAAATAATAAACCTAGGCGATTAAGTCATTTAGCCTGGAATAAGAAACAATAATCATAGGCGGTTAATTCATTTAGCCTGGAACAAAAAAACGTAAAATATGGGTCATTTTGTATTAAGCGACATATAACTTCGTTAAAAATAGGAATATAAGAAAAAAACATGAATCCGATTATGGGGAAAATGTTATAAAAACAATAATGTCCTTCATTTTTAAAAAATAATGCGATTTACTAAAGTTATATTTTTTTTTCTAAAAATCGAAACTTTAAACTGCTCTCCTGTAAAGTTCCAAAAATGTCGCTTAATACAAATAGCCCGGAACCCGTCGATATGATATGGTAACATTCCGGTGACATTTTATAAACTGTGCGAAAACGATCAGGATATTCATATAAAGTTTCCATTATCTTATGGAACCTGTGCTCTTCTGCTTCTCTCCACACTGGAGTAGTTAGAGTGGTAGTTAGATCGACGGCACCACAAAGTAATGACCCATCTGCCACTTTTGGAAATTGATTGGGATTATATGATACAAAAAAACCGAAAGCACCTTGTATAATAATACTCTCTGCCGTACCGTCGCCGCATCTGTTTGCGCAGATATCGCGCCTGCACCGTATCTGCGCCGTACCTTCGCCTCGCCGCCTTCTGTTTGCGTTGCGCCTAAGGTATGGCACAGATAATTATTATTATTATAATTATTATTATTATTATTATTGACACTTATTGTCAAAAGTAAAAGGACTTCGGAAGCAACTGACAAATTGGAGAAAACCTATCAGTCCTGAAGAAAGACTACTGATAACTTTAAGGTACCTAAGTGATATTGTTCAATTAACTGGCAAAACTCAATATTAAATTCAATTTCGTCACGCATCCTGTATACGAAGCGACGTGCCTCTTGTGTAACTATCTGTTCGTGACTGAAGGCGGCAAGCGGACGGCACAGACACGCCGCTCCTCACCCCCGCCACGTCGCCAGCAGATGGGATACCGGTAAGGCGCAAGCGGCGTCTCGTATTATATACAGTATGAACAAAGATACGTTTTAAACGGTTAAAATTTTTGTTTATTTGGGTATTTATCCACGGTTTTAATGAAAATCCGATGTAATTTAACTTGTTTTTTATATTTTAAAACACTTAAGGAGCAAACATAGCGGTTACATAGCGCAAACATAGGTACATAGCGGTCTACACACATTTACTCACGGTCATATTCTATAAATAGGGATAGTTAGAGCGACAGCACCACAAAGTAATGACCCATCTGCCACTTTTGGAAATTGATTGGGATTATATGATACAAAAAAACCGAAAGCACCTTGTATAATAATACTCTCTGCCGTACCGTCGCCGCATCTGTTTGCGCAGATATCGCGCCTGCACCGTATCTGCGCCGTACCTTCGCCTCGCCGCCTTCTGTTTGCGTTGCGCCTTAGACACACCGTCGGCGTCGGGCACATCGTCACTTTCTAACGTGAGATTGTGGTCAAACGTAAGACTATCAAAACAAATAGCTAGGTACCTAGAGATAAGTAAGAAAGTATATTGTAGGTACTAACGGTAGTAACGTACCTAATAGCCTCGTTATTCCCAGCTTGAATATAAAATAAAATTAAATTGGTCGACGGGCAAGTGCACTTCAATTGTATCGGATGATCGCCAGACGCGGACTTGATTGGGGAAATACCTATACTCGGAGGACAGGACTTCAGAAACTGGTGGAAGTGGAAAAAAAAGAAAACAAATCATAAAAAAAACATTCAATGTGTCTCTCAAAACTGAGTCAATTTGGTTCTGTAATTTTTTTTCCTAACCTTAAAGTTTTGGAGTAAATCAGTAAAAAACTGATATCTGCCTACGGTTAACGGGCGGCACGAACGAGCCACTGACGTCACACGCACCCGCGGCGGTCACTCAGTGAACTTTGCTAGTAATTTGGTCATAACTGCGTCAATTTTTATCCTAGAACAAAAAAATTTGCACTGTGTGTTATGTATGGATTTCTTAGCTCTATAAATCTGCATTCTCAACTAAAAACGTTACGGATCCTCATAGCTCCACGAGGTCAAGTGACGTACGAGCACAGTCGACAAACTTTGGGACTCTATCGGAGTCTAGCGCCAAAAACAGGGATATTATTTGTTCCTTAGAAATTATCCCGGGCTTAGGTACACACTATGATAAGAAAAACCTTAGGAATAATCTTAAATATTATTTTGTTCCTGTAGATAAATAAAGAGGGTCTTTGAATACATCTCTGTCTGCTTGAAAATTGCTTCTATAAAACGAGATAAGGTCGAAGAGCGTCCACTTAGTGCATCTATTGCTTTCATTGTTTTGTGAAAATGCATAGCATCATTAGTTTTGTTTTCTTTGCGGAGATGCTAAAAATTAACTGGTTGAAAGCAGAGTACCTACTACCTAGCTAGCATGATATTGACCTCACCTCACCTCCTCACTTGAACAGTCTACTTAAATTGGTCCACTGCTGAACGCGGGCCTCCCCCTGACAAGCACCTTATTGCAGTGTGACCAGATTCAGTATTTTAATACTTTTTCGGTATATTTTGTCGATTATTTTGAATATGAGTATTTTTGTAGGTATATTGCCGGAAGTCGGTATTTTTGGGTTTATTTTGGTAATGAAGTTAGTAGCATAGCACTGTAAGCAATGGTCCTCGCGAACGTCGGTTGTCGCGAAGCAATGTTCGGGGAATCCCGTGAACATCAACTAAAACCCCGGATTCAGTCTACCTTAGGGATGATCGATATTCATCGATGGTGAATAAACATCGATGTGTTAGATAATAGTTAGAAAACATCGATGTTTTGACATCGATGTGTTGATTGACTTTGATATCATCGGATTCGATATCACACTTGGATGTTAAAAATTTAAAAATTTTCGGGAACTCAAGTTTCTTGACCCGCACACTGCCGTGCATAAAGATTTTCATAGTTTAAGAAATGTAATAGAAACTTTCCCAAACGAAATACAGCCAGTACAAATGCAGTTGATGGACGAAGAATATAGAACCCTAAAACTTGATTGCGAAGTAAGTAATTTGTTTCAATCTTCAAGTACAGGCTCACCCCTATCTTGTGAACAATTTTTGGTGGAAGTTGGGGAAATTTCTAGTAGTGATGGAATGTTATAATACAAAAATATAACTAGCTCCAGTAAATCTCTGCTATGTAATACCGGTCTCTAACGCTGCATGCGAACGCATATTTTCACAGATAAATATAATAAAACGGACCAAATAAACAGATATATCAACAAAAATGTATCAGCTATTTTAAAAACAAAGCAAGGTGTCAAAGATGAAGGAGGTTGTATCAATTTTAATCCTTCGAAAAGAATGTTAAAATATAACTCCAACATTTAAGTAAGTATGGCGATGATTGATGATGATTATTACAATAAAATATGTTAAGAAAATCAGTATTTTTATTGGTATATTTGCCCTGCATAGGTCGGTATATTTCCGTATTTTCTCGACGTGCCTCGGTATTTTCGCAAAAATTAATCTGGTCACACTGCCTTATTGTCTTTTATCTCATAACCCGCAGCGTGGGGAACGCAGTTAGGTGGTAGAATTGTTCTGAAGAGGGCGCTGCTGAACCCCTCCCCCCTGGTGGATCCTCCCTTAGTCGCCACCATAGAAATCTAGTGCCTTGTTATTTAGATTTCTATGGTCGCCACCTACGACACACGCGGCAAGAGTTGTGGTGCTGCTAATTCCGAGCCGGCACTACACGGCTATAGCATGGACTTCAAAAAAACGAATTCCAGTTTCCCCCCTTGAGGATAATCTTCAAGGGGTAAAACTGTACTCCAAAAATAATTAGGTCCAATTTTTCCCCTTAGTGGCGATTTCAAGGGAGAAAACTGGAATAACCCCAATTAATATAGGTACTTACCTACATAAATAATTGTGTTATTGTGCTGTGTGGTTTAGGGTAAGCAAAACATTTGCATTTCATTTATTTTTTCTTTGTTAGAAGATTTTTTTTTTCATTTCTATAAAACTGAAGCTTTCGTTTACTTCCTACCGATATACGTACATATCTAAATAATTTTACACGAACCATTTTTGCCCAATTTTTTTTGTGTATAAGTAAGTTAAACTACCAAGGTATTTAAAAAAGAACTTGTACTTGAACTAAAGGTAAAACCCATATAAGAGTTCCTTCTGGGAAAGCATGCCCCATCTTAGGCAACATCGTGACTTTTTTTATGTTGATGGTGGTCAAATGTTTAGCCATCCACAATCACACTAATATTATAAATGCGAAAGTTTGGATGGATGGATGGATGGATGTTTGTTACTTCTTCACGCCAAAACTATTGAACGGATCGTGCTGAAATTTTCCATACAGATAATTCTAGGCCTGGAATAAAACATAGGCTACTTTTTATCCCATAAATCAGTTCCCATGGGATAGAAATCATCTTTAAACCTTTCCATAGAAACAACGCGTGCGAAGCCGCGGGCAGAAGCTAGTAAAAAATAAATGAAATAAAACCTATAAAAGCATTCACGTCAATTAAAACCCTATAATTAATTACTTAAATAATATGCTCTAAATTTTTTATTGCAAGCAGCTTTATTATAAGTTTTTGTGGCATTGACTTGACCAAGACCTTGTGAATTTCTGCTAAATAAATAGTTTGAATTGAACTGTTTTAATCATTAAACTGTTGCGCAAAGCTCTTTGTAACTCGTTATTTAGTCCGTGTTTACGAGATCGCAGTGCCTAAATAGAACAACCTATGTGGAGCACAATACGAAAATAGCAGAAGAGTACCTATTATTTAAGTGTGTTGCTTTTAGCTTTGGTAGGGTGGCCATTTCCATCGTATAAGTAAGCACCCAAATAGAAAAATATGTACTTATTTTGCGAAAATTCAGAGCCCGTAAAAACGAAGACGTTAAATAAATACTCGTCAATACGAAAAATCAAGTTTCTGCAAACGTTATTTTATGCAAGTGACTAAGTAACTTTATTCACAAAGAAAATTATACTAGTATTTACAATTGAAACAATTGAGCTAACTGCTGACTGTTGCAAACAGTCTACAGATAGCTCAACTGATCCATATCAACACCAGTCGGACAGTGACCAGTGACTAAGTTGGTTTTGCTTGAAAACAATAAAAAACTTCGAATTTTTTGTTGTCGCGAAAGTAAAATCAGAGCTCGTATTCACTTCGTATTTATAATGTATTTCGCAAGCAAGTCAGTCTTCATTTTCATAGTTTCAACCTATTGGGTCTTTATGTCAAGCCATACATTCATCTTGATATCAGCCCACAAAATATTCTGCCTTCTGCTGGACCGGTAAATTTGTGTGGGACACACCACGCCACAAATTTACCGGTCCTGAGTCGAGCCAAACGCCGAGCCACAATTATAAAAATTTGTCGTTATTGTCATTTAGTAAACCTTAGAAGAACCAAGTTATTGTTTTCCACATTCAAATATTTAATTATTTATGTAGGTTGTCTTTTTTATTTGCTTCTGCTCAACCAATATCAAAGAACCGCTTTGAAAGAGTCAGACCGGACATTTGCTGATATCCTGTTCGTCCCATAAACTTCGCCCCATTAATGAGGCGAATGGGAAAATAATAAGCTGAATTAAAATTACATCCCATTCATGCCTACAAAGTAATACAGAACTGGCGGTATTTTAGGTAGGTATGTATTAGAATTTCATATGCATGACTTGCTCTCAGTGTTATCCACACAACGGGGATTTATGATTTGTTGCCCCATAAAAACGCCCTAAGGTGCCCACCGAATGCGATGGGAAGTAAGCAAGTAGTAGGTACCTACTTAGGAAATCCTGGGAACAATCCTCAGTGGGGCAGTTTTATGGCCCCCTTCGAAGAAACGCTGCGTGCCCTGAGCCTGTGATTTCCGAAGCATTCCTGACTTGAGCTTGGAGTAATAAGTTTCGCGGGAACTGTTCTAAAATTCAATTCTATTTTTAGGTCATGTTTTATTAGAGTTCGCATACGTTTCCGTCTTTATTTTATGAAATCAGTGCCCCCCAGTGGGGGATATTTAGGTCCATCATTATCCGATCAACGGGGCTATTCTATCAATCCATCATTCTATCAATCTATCAATCCCTGCCTGTCAAATTGGGAGGCTTAGGTATACGCAAAATTTCAAGTGTAGCCCTACCAGCGTTCTTGTCTTCTGTCTACAGCACTAGTTCTTTAGTTGAAAAAATTTTAAATCCTTCTCTTTTGGTCCCACCTGGAATGTCATTGAAAATTTCATTTTTAGACGAAGCTCGAACGGCTTGGCATAGTGCTTGCCCCGATGCTGCTCCCCCAAAATCACTTTTGTCCCAACGGCAATGGGACGGGCCTCTGTGTGAGTTGACACGGAACTGTTTGTTACAAACGTGCTCCAGCTCTGCAGATCGTGCCCGCCTCCTGGCCGTTTCTAAATGGGAGTCAGGACATTGGTTGCAAGCATTTCCTTCATATAACACTGGTACTTTATTGGATCCCGTAACTTTCCGTATCGCAACATGTCTCCGGTTGGGTGCAAGGTGTTGCGCGCCTCATCAATGCCAGTGCGGTACTGCTGTCGAACAGCTTGGTCATCACGGATTATCGTGCACTAGGGCCGCTGGTCGGATATCTCGCCACGCTAGCCTTAACGACATCATCCGGCGGGCCTTTGTCACCGTTAACGTACCAGCTATTCTCGAACCGAATGGTCTGTTGCGTGACGATGGTAAGAGGCCCGACGGTATGACACTAGTCCCATGGGAGTTGGGGAGGCCCATTGTGTGGGACGCTACATGCGTCGACACACTTGCGCCTTCCCATCTTCCGAGGACATCCGTGAGGGCGGGTGCGGCGGCAGATTTGGCCGAAGATCTCAAGAGGCGCAAATATGCAGGTCTCGACAGAGCCTACACATTTGCTCCCCTTGGAGTCGAGACCCTAGGTCCGTGGGGTACCGAGGCTCTTCGGGTTTTCAAAAAACTATCTGAGCGTCTGGTCGAAGCGACGCGTGACCCGAGAGCTGGTGAATATCTGGCACAGCGTATCAGCATTGCCATACAGCGTGGCAATGCAGCTAGCGTCTTGGGGACGCTTCCGACTGGTGTTGATATGGATCAGTTGAGCTATCTGTAGACTGTTTGCAACAGTCGGCAGTTAGCTCAATTGTTTCAATTGTAAATACTAGTATAATTTTCTTTGTGAATAAATGTATCCATCATTATTAACTGCTAAATAATTGATACAAAAATAAATAAAATAAAATAAAATAAAAATCATCAGCCTATATTAATTAATCCACGGCTGGACATAGACCTCCCCTAAGGATCCACTAATTCCTTCAATACGTAGGTACTGATTGATTTGATAACGGAGAAGGTGCTAATAGTAGCTACGTTTCCTTTGTCCCACATTCCCACGCAAGGGGACAACCTCACGTTTTTAAAAAATCCTCCTTTGGAGGAAAGGGGTACGTACTAGGGTTTGGGAAAAAGAAGGAAGGTAGGTATTCCAGAGTTTTCCATTGGATTATGTATATTGATTTTAGGTAAGAAGAAGGCACTAATAGTAGCTACGTTTCCTTTGGCTCACAGTCGCACGCAAGGGGACTTTTTAAAAAATCCTCCGTAGGAGGAAAGTGGTACTAGATTTTAGGAGAAAGTAGGAAGGTATTCCAGAGTTTTCCATTGGATTTTATATGATATTGATTTTAGGTATGAACATTTAAAAAGAACTAGCAAACTATTGCTCTTTTGAATTCATAAATACTTACCTACCTAACGCGGACGGACAAATAACTTAGTGATTTACAAGAAACGCCCGTACGCACTTCATAAATAACTTGTTATTTATAGAAAATAGCCATTTCAGTTTTAGCGCAAGTTCTGTTCATATTTTATTTGTTGTATTTTGAATTGAACCAGTATTTTGTATTGTACTCTGTCTGTAATGTAGAGCAGAACAAACTGCACTCATAAATCTCTCAAGTTACCTACTTATTGGAAAATTGTAGGCATATGGTATGCTTTGATAAAAATATCCCAAACCAGTGAATTATAGAATGTCGCGATCGTTTTATCTATAGTCTATCGTTTTATCTAGTATAGTATTTTATTGATAGTGAATTAAAAACTGAGTAGGTAAATCTGCATTATTAACTCAATTTCGACTAAATGTCCTTTACGCCCTTTGAGCCCAGAGGTATCATATATTTTACGCTAATCGCAAACGCAATTTCTTTTGGCATGTGACAGATGAACAAATCAAATTTTTTATACTTATGTACGAGTTATAGTCGCCAATGCAGTAAGTTTTTGGGACGGTTTAATAATTTGTCTTGAGTTTTCCAGAGGTTTACCACTTTGGAATCCCGCCGAAATAATTTTTGATTCGTAATATTAAATATACTTGGATTTTCACTGAAGGATGATTAGATGATTTGTAAAAAATACATCCGATAGAGAACCAAAGTTATCGACATAGCTCAAGTAGCATATCTCGCAGAGAACCGACCAACGCTTGGGTAAACAAACATGTTCTTGAGTGGAGACTGCGACTTGACAAACGTAGTTTAGGACGCCCTGAAGACAAGGCGGTATGGCGCCTAATATGGGAGGCCTATACCGAGCCTTCGACTAATATAGGCTGATGATGATGATGAATATTAAATGCCGATCTCCATGAACTTTGATGCCCATAGCTGGCTAGAGATAGCTCAGAACTGAGATCAAGAAGTCTTATGTCGGAGACCAAGACTACTTTAGGTAAGCCACAGAGTAAGTAAGGTATTCTACATCAGTATTTCTTTCATATGAAGGAAATGCTTGCTCTAGTACTCTATTGGATCCCGTAAATTTCCGTAACGCAACATTGTTCGGTTGGGTGCAGAGAATGCCAGTGCGTCGAACAACTTGGTCATCACGGATTGTCGTGTACTAGGGCCGCCGCCGGTCGGATATCTCTCCTCTCACCGCTAACGTACCAGTACCAGCTATACTCGAACCGAATGGTCTGTTGCGTGGCGATGGTAAGAGGTCCATGAGTATGACAGTAGTCCCATGGGACTTAGCGAGGCCCGTTGTGTGGGACGCTACATGCGTCGACACACTTGCGCCTTCCCATCTTCCGAGGACATCCGTGAGTGCGGGGGCGGCGGCAGATTTCGCCGAGGATCTCAAGAGGCGCAAATATGCAGGTCTCAACAGAGCCTACACATTTGCTCGAGTCGGAGTCGAGACCCTAGATCCGTGGGGTACTGAGGCTTTTCGGGTTTTTAAAAATATCAGAGCGTCTGGTCCAAGCGACGCGTGAGCTGGTGAGTATCTGGCGCAGCGCATCAGCATTGCCATACAGCGGGGCAATGCAGCTAGCGGTCTTGGGACTCTTCCGACTGTTATTGATTCATATGGATCAGTTGAGCTACCTGTAGAATGTTTGCAACAGTCTGCAGTTAGTTCAATTGTTTCAGTTGTAAATATTAGGTACATCTAATTTATTTCCATTATTTGATTGTAATTTTCTTTGAAAGTATAGTTCTGATTTATTTCTATTATTTGATTGTACTCGTAATTTTCTTTGTCAATTAAGGTAGGTATATTATTATGAATGTAAGCGGTTAGGTATAGGTTCGTAGTTTCGTAGTTTTTTAGAATTCGTCAAACTACGAAAGTTTTTATAGTAAAGTAGGTATATTAAATTACTTTCAAAGGCCCTATTCGTGTGGCTATTATATAAAATCAAAGTTGAAATCATTTGGTAAATTGATGTGATTTGTATCTGTTTGTAAGTCATTAGGAAAATTAATGGATTATTTTATTAGATAACAGTTGATTTTCATCTTAATGTGCGTGAAAACTTGATGTTTTATATAATTCATAGTTGGTAACTTTTTATGGTTCATGACATTTCCGGTATTCAAATAACAGGGCTGGCATCCGGTTTTTTTGTTATTTACCTTACGTCTCGGAATTTAGATAATTGTGCCTTGAAACTATTTTTCTAATACTAGCTTCTGCTTGGGGCTTCGTGCGCGTATTTTTGTAATAAAAGTAGCTTTATTAACTAAGTTAGGCTATGTTCTGAATGTACCTACGCCAAATTTCATCAACAAAAAAATCACAGTTCAAAACTTTCGGTTTTATAATAAACTAGCTTCTGCCCGCGGCTTCACCCGCGTTGTTTCTATGGAGTAGTTCAAAGGTGACTTCTATCCCATGGGAACTGATTTATGGGATAAAACGTAGCCTATGTTTTATTCCAGGCCTAGAATTATCTGTATGCAAAATTTCAACCCGATCCGTTCAGTAGTTTTGTTTGGCGTGGAGAAGTAACAAACATCCATCCATCCATCCAAACTTTCGCATTTATAATATTAGTGTAATAATATACAATGTGTCTGATTACCGGTGTCGGAGATAACATCCATTTCGTCTATGGATTGTGCAACGGGAACGATAATGCTGCTGTAAGAGATTATGCGAGAAGATTTCCCAATAAACCAACCCTGAATGCTCGCACATTCATACGAGCGATAAAAAACATGTAGCTTGACTGTGGCTTGACAGTTTCAATTTTATGAAAAAGCTAAAAATTTTAAAAAAATGTTGAAAAAATAACTTTTTTTTGTTTTATAAATTCTCTTTTCTTCTATTATAAAATAGAAAATGCAACAATGTTATCATTGCTTTATTGCCTACATTATTGGCAATCAAATGAGTCCTCTATCGTCCTCCTAGAACCTCTGCATGGGTAGCTATAGCTGAAACAATACAAGCACCCGTGCTTCGAGGCGAAAGAAAACAAAATGGCTGCCATTTTATCAGGGAGCGAGAAAAAAAAATAGGGATAGTGATTTGTCGATAAAATTTACCGTACTTCACCCCCCCAAAGTCTCCGACACCGGTAACCAGACACATTGTATAGTAGGATGATTAAAAGCAGGCTTTTTTTAGTAATTACCCTGTTCTTTTTTAAGCTTTGCCAGACAAATACTAATTAATCCCTCGGAAGTAGGTAAGTATTTGTATGGAACCATCTCGAGATAGCTAAGTAAGAAGAATAAAAAGAAGTCTGTTAAAAATTGCTTGAACCTCGGTAGATCGTGCATAAAGCAATGTTATATCAGAGTTCACAGCCGACTAAATCTCAAGAATTACCCATATTTACATAGAGGTGCCAGTACGGGCTTTCAAAGCAATTCATATTTATTTACAACTTGAATTTTACAAGTTTTGGGTTAAAATGGTGATGCCATAGCAAATAAATTAACACGAGCCGACCTACTAAGAATAAGGCGCACCGTAGAACTTGAGAACGATACCTCGTAAGTACCTATTTGGTCGGCCCCAAGTCCGACTGTATTGTTGACTTGACATTGAGATCGTCAAATAAATTCGCTTCGAAATGAGACGCTTTCGTATTCAGTAGAACGAATCGTCAGAATTCCTTTTTTTCAACCATATTTATTCGGCTTCCTCGCTTAAATAGAAGTTCAGCCTAAGGAAAGTATTACTTTCCCGCAAAAATAATTGTGTAATGTAAAATTTTGGTAAATTTAATAAGACCACGGAAACCAACAAGCAGAATATTCTCAGAACGCGGGCCAAAAGGTCTAAGCTCAGAACACATTACTTCCAACTCAAGTAACCTAACCATTTACCAATTATAAGGGCAAAAATACGCTTGGAATTAAAAACCTCCTCCAGTTTCATGTTTGAAGATTCAAAATAATCATAGGTATAAATTATCATAGGTGGGCATTTCTTTATTAACAAAGAAAATTATAATCAATTAAGGCGAATATATACCCCGATAGTAGCGCCACTACATATTTTATTTTATCATTACGTTATACAAAGGAATTATCAAACAATTGGACCGCGCGTAGACTATATCTTTCATAAGCTTTTTTTAAATGTATCTGTAATAGTTTTGTTTTGTGTTATTCAATCAAAAACTTTGTTTGGAGAGCATGGTGGCCACCAATAGGAACTATACTCTTGAAACAAGTATCTGCCTAAAAAATTCAGTACAAAACTATTACAGATACATTTAACCTTTCTATACCCGCACCAAAAAAAAGTACACATATACCCGCGCACGGTGCTTGGGACCGAAAGTTCGAGTCCTTGTTTTTCTGTATTTTGAATAGAAAGCTTTACTCAAACTATATTTTATCATTACTTAGGGATATGTTTGCAATAAATAAACCAATTTTATAGAAAATATTTGCTTTATTAGTAACTTACAGTCTTTTAAAACAGTCTCTGAAAAAATGCCTTGTTTTCTTACTATCTACGCAAACTTGAACAAAAATATACTTATTCTCATAAAAAACTTTAAAAAACTCTAAAATCTTAAAGATTACAAGTTGAGGAACATGATAAAAGTCTTAGTTGTCCGCAGACGTCTCACTATGGCAGTCAGAGCACACCATAATTGCATGCTCCATACAAAAAAATTTTTTTTGGAGTAGCACAGTTGTAGCGCGTCTTTCGGTTTTTTTTGAATCGCAACAATAGCAACGACCTACTTTGCTGTTATTAGTTATTGTTGAAGAGTCTGGTCCATCTAATTTACATATTTCAGGAGTCCGAAAGTTCGTCCTCCAACATAAGTCTTATGCGATCTTCGTCCATTTTCCAGTGACATTGTTAGCTAAAAGTGAAATATATAATTATTATATACCATAAATATAGTTAACATAGAACTGTAATAAAAATAAACCTACAATTATATGAATAATAAAGCCAATCGCTTACCCAAAATTGTAACACCTATACTCGCGTCGGTCCCACGCACCGATCGACACCGTGTACTGCGACACGCGCTATCCGCACCAACAATTGTGTCGCACTGAATTGAAGATGGCAACAAATCATGCAGCTACTAGGAAGCTCCCAGCGCTAGAGTTGTCCTGGCATCAAAAAAACACGGAAAAGTAATTTGTCGGTCTAATAGACCAACGCGCGGGTATAGGAAGGTTAAAAAAAGCTTATGATAGATATCGTCCACGCGCGGTCCGATTTTTTGACAATTCCTTTGTATAACGTAATTATAAAAAAAAATATGTAGTAAAGCTAGTATCGGGGTACCTATATAATACGCCTTAATAGAAACAAATTAGAACTAGTATTTACAATTAAAACTATTGAGCTAACTGGAGACTGCTTAGCATTAATTTAAAAGCTACCTAATAAAAATTAAATTCCAGTAGCTCATTAAATAAATCATTGAATTAAAGATTAAAATAATTATACGCCCGCTTGGATGATTAATGTAATATCAATTCGTTGAGGATTATGTAACATTATGTGCCAACTCTTGCCATAGGTATACATACTCGTAGAAATAATTGACGTCGTGAATGAAATGAACGAAAGTCTTCGTTTCAGGTCTGGCCAAAATGGCGTTTTTGTCAGTATGTCCGTACTCCTCTACAGGTCGTATTTTACAACCGATCGGTATGAAACTTTGTGTACAGATTCTATGATTTTATAGAATTTTATTGTCGTCGGGATTTTTTACACAACGGAATTTTTGAACATTTCGTTCAAAAATTCCGACAACAATCGTATGGCAAGTGAAGTGATCTGTATTACAGATCACTTCACTTGCCATACGATTGTTGTCGGAATTTTAATTTTTTTTAAAATAATTAGCGAAATCGGTCCAGCCGTTCACGCGTGATGCCGTGACCAAGGAAAACGGGTTTCATTTTTATATATATAGAAGATTAGGGATACACCACCTCGCCAGTGCGAAGGTATTCTCCAAGCTTCACCTGACACACCAGTAGGCAACCGTTCAACTGTCAACTCTGCTAAGACAGGGACCTTTTTGGCCCATACGTAACACACTATCTAATTTGTATTGGCTTTCGTTTTTTTGTTGTTTTTCTTTTCTCTATAATCCTGTGTTCATTGTATGTATACCTGTCATCAGTTGTGTCCAAGATGGCGGCACATGTGTCCTCCGTTGGTTGCCTCAGTGAGGCGACTCACAGGAGCCGAGCAGTTGGTCGCCTCATTGGGGTTCTAACCAGACAGCAAATTTGATTGTACTCTCTCTTATGTGGGTTATTTCATCAGGTTCATAGGAAATGATTATTTCATCAGGTTCATAGGAAATTAATAAAACATAGGGCTTCGCATACAAAAATTCAGGGAAATCATGATTTATAAGCTCGCCAAACCCTGTCTGAGCGTAACCACCATGTGGTAACTCAGATGGGCATGTGCCGCCATCTTGGACACAACTGATGACAGGATGTCTGGAAGTCTCCTCACTGAGGCAAACAACAGACGACAGGTTGATTGTAATGTGATGTGTTATTTATGTAGTCCAAATAAATGTATTTTCTTTCTTTCTTTCTTCTAACTCCGGATTCCCGCTCTCTAGGCTATGTCCGTGTGACAGGTGACAATGACTTGAATAGCAACACCTCCTCGACATACTGGATGACGTATGTAGACCTTGTTTATTATTATAATATCTGTGACCTTGGTTTATATTAAGGTCTACGGTATTACGGTACCACAGATATTATAATACTATACACGGTACTAAGGTGGTTTGTATTAATTGGACATACACTACAGATTGACTACAGATAGTTTTTAGGTCATTAATAGTTTTTAGGCTTTTAGCAGTTTAGCTGTGTGGTGCCGGCTTAGAATTTGCACCACCCCAACTCGTCCCGCGGGTGTCGTAAGAGGCGACTAAGGGATATCTACCGGGGGCGGGCAGCAGCGCCCCCTGCAGAGTAATTCTACCAACGAACTGCGATCCCCACCCGCATGCCCAGCGTGAGGATTATGGGCATTACCCCCATGAGATAAAAGCCAACAAGGCGCTTATCAGGTGGCCTGCGTCCAACTGTGGACCAATACAGGCTGTTGAGGTGAGGTGAGTTTTTAACACAGTAGCTTTAGTAACGTTATTATTATTTATATTATTCTCTGCTATAGTGTAGGAGAATGGCCCATGGGTAGGGGGGTCCCCTACCCATGGGCATCATGGGTGCCCGTCCGCAGTAGGAATCGTCCATTAATCACGTGAGGTTTATTTAACACCTTTAAACCCCCCCTCCCCCTGGTGATACATGGTTAGGTTTTAGACTAGGTAGTAGGTACCTAATCAAAGTTTTTGACGTGACAACGTCTTATAATTCGATAGAGCCGGCTGCACGCACGAAAAAACATGACGTCATGCGGCGTTACCTCATGCGGCGTTACCTCGCTCTTTTCTTAAGACGTTGTAACGTTCAACTATCGTCAGTAAACCGACTTTACAGACAACCAATTTTTCGTGCGTGCAGCCGGCTCTATCGAATTATAAGACGTTGTCACGTCAAAACATAAGTACTTTACAATACACTACAAACAACCGAACATTATGACCTCTTTATTCCGAAGTCAGTTAACACGTTCCGGCGCGGTACTAGATGGCACGGTAGTAGGGAAAGACAGTAGATTTTTTTATACAAAATCACAATACTTCTACCACCGTACTGACAATAACAGGGAAAATAAATCGTTTACATAGGACGGTAGACTATGACCGTAACCATATATAGGTAACCCGGTTGTGGCCGTACTAGCGTTTTGAAGTAATCTGTCTATGTGTGTCTATGGCACACATTGAGAACTCATTAAACAACTTTTGTCGGTAATACCGCCACGTAATTTGTCTTATTGCGTAGTAAGTATTTGCCTGTAATGACCGCTCCACAGAACACAACAAAAAAGGTAGATAATAAAATAATAATTATTTGTCCTGAAACATGTCAAGTACCTTCCTAGACGTGAGTAAATTTCCCCCAAGACATTAAAACAGCTAAAGACCATAAATGTCATATTAACGAAGGTATTTAATTATCCTAAAGTCACCATAAACATTAAATTGCGTATTAAAATTAAAAGCTACAGAGTTAATACCAGGGGCGGTACCGGAATGGTTACTTTATCACTAACAGCCCGTATCCGTCCTTTGGACATGACATGAGCCTCGTAAAATTTGTTCCATCATCTTGCTGGGGCGATTGGGTTATTAAAATGTAGATCATAGAGTAAAAACTCGCTGCTGTCTCAGCAGAGGGATAGTGTCATTCAACAATTTGAAAATTTGTGTCACCAAAAACCGATCTATGTGTGTTTTGACAGCACGTAAATACAGTGCCTTCACTCACACATTCGCATGATTGAATGTTGCAAGTGCATAGCATTTTCCCGTGATTTTCCCTAAAAAATTGGGTAACTGAAGCAAAGTTCCCATTAAGAAAACACTTCATTGTTTTTATTACCTACCTACCTTTTTATTTTTGATATTCCATTATTTCAATTTACCGAAGGTGTCAATAGTTTATTGTCAAATAGCAAAAATCTAAAAAAATCTATGAAAATCCATTTCCATCGTTTTTAATTTTACGAAATATCAGCCGGTACCTATGGTTACTATCATTCTACCTAGATCAAACGACAAAAAGGTTTCACTCCAAGTCTGCAAAATAAGATCGGCTCCGATCATTTTCGGAACAATAATTTAAAATAGACGGTCAAGTGCGTGTTCGGCTACGTGCAGTGTAACTAGTTGCACGGTTCATGGCCTATCTAAACCAACTACATTTTTTTAGTTGATTATGATTAGGTACTCAACTAGTAAAGCATACTAAAGCTGTGTAGTTTTCCTTTTAAATTCACACCAAGCATTTTTTTCACAAATAATAATGCCCAACTTAGAAAAGTACCTACACTGAACAAAAAACAGATTTTTTCCTATGATTTCTTCAGCGTAATTCAATTAAAGACAGGGCGCTATGGCGCTCATTAGGGGAGGCCTATGTCCAGCAATGGACTAATATAGGCTGATGATGATGATGATGAATTCAATTGTGAATACTAGTTCTATTTGTTTCCATTCATTGATTGTAATTTTCTATGTAAAATAGTAATTTGATTTTACATCTTGAATCTACTCAGAATATCGTCGAGTGACTGAAAATTCTAAAACTGTGATATTCCGCGTAGTTTGATTCCTAAGTCCTAACTTGAGGGAATTCCACCCTCTCCTCTACTGTATACCTAAGTACTAAGTAATAAAACCTGGGTATTTTTTTCCCAGTGCATAGCAACATTTTCTCGAAAATGGTGGACGAAATTTTTTAATTTCTTTATGAGTTTTGATGACTGTTTTAGGCAAAATTACAAATGGAATATTAGTACTTACCAGTGGAATGAGATATTTGCGGTATTATTTTTCCTGTTACTGGGGTTTAAACATCCTTGCACCGTAAAACACATCATTTTTATATTTTTATGTGAGAGCTGCTGTCCGCGTCATTTGAAGTCTTGTACTAACGGCTCAAAATTAAAATTGCGACGGTCCGTCGCAATTTTTTAGACTTACCTCGTTTGTGTCAACACTATCATTCTAAGTCTTCTTTTTCTAAGATGTAGATATTAAAGCCCCACTGAAGGTTTTGGTAAGACGAACGATAAAAACGATTTTAGTATCTACCTAAGTATAGAAAACTTAAATAATTAATGTGAAATTAGTTGTAATTTTCATTGTGAGTTAATAAAAATAATTGAGATGTCAAATACAAAGATTAAATCATACATTACATAATACAAATAAAAAGCATTTATAAATTACTTATTTGAACAATAATCATAAAATTAACCTGTGTTGTTAAAATTTCAAATCTATATTATATATAAAAGAAAGTCGTGTTAGTTACACTATTTATAACTCAAGAACGGCTTTACCGATATTGCCGAAAATTGGTGAGGAGGTAGCTTAGAGCCAGGAGACGGACATAGGATACTATTTATTCCGTTCGATAGCATACAAGTGTGACTTGACATAACCTCAAAAATAGAATAGGGTAGAAATAACCTCAAAACGTTTCCATAGAAACAACGCGTGCGAAGCCGCGGGCAGAAGCTAGTTCTAAATAAAGTAAGGTCTTAATTTGAGCATACCTAAGTACATGAAAAAAGAAACAGAGAAAATAAAGTCGAAGGTCTTACTATATTATGTGGTCAAGTTCTATTACGGGTTATTACCTCGCAACTAAACTATAAAGTTATATTAAAACATAAAATTGTCTTAAAACGGATATAGTTTATGTTTTACGTTGTACGATGAAGATAGCTTGGTCACAAAATAAACAAAAGTGCTTATCCAACCATATGACCATTGCCGGCATTAGTTACGCTTTGAACTTTGTGTGAGGCCCTTTATGCCTTCCGATTATAGTCGAAACATGAGCCAAGCCAGTGCTATACCATACCCCACTTACTGGAGCCCAATTTTGCTACCAATCACTTCACTATGACACTAGAATCGTCGCAGAATCGTCCATAGATCAACGAAATCACACTAATATTATAAATGCGAAAGTTTGGATGGATGGATGGATGTTTGTTACCTCCTCACGCCAAAACTACTGAACTCATCAGGCTAAAATTTTGCATACAGGTAAGTCTGACCCTGGAATCAAACATAGGCGACTTTTTATCCCATAAATCAGTTCCCATGGGATAGAAATAACCTCAAAACGTTTCCATAGAAACAACGCGTGCGAAGCCGCAGGCAGAAGCTAGTAATAAATAAATAAATAATGCTGGACAATTCACACATCCATATCAAAAACTCTAGATAGTGTGTGGAGTGCTATTTGCACGCAGAGATTAATAAAATCGTTTCAACCCTGGCACTTTTGAAACGCATCCCTCCATCTGTAGTGTCTTAATTAAAATGCCAAAATATATCATTCTGATGCTGGGTACAGACCAAGCAAGCGAGAATGAGCGAATGCTAACAGCTGAGTTCCGTATATAAAAATAATTGATTTCGGCGCTAACAGCGCTCAAAGTCGTTCCGATTTCTTTGAGCGCGATAACGACAGATATCGGGATATGTTCTACGGAACGGCTATAGACGCGCTCACATCGCTCACGTAAATTTATTTACTCATTTATTTCAGTTATGTAATACAATACATAGATACAACATACAAAAATACACAATAAAATCAAGTTACTTACATAAAATATTAGCTAGCTAGCTTAAAAAATAATAATGATTAAATTAGATATACAAGACAATAATTATTTCATGATTACATTACAATTACTTAATAAATAACATAATATAATTACCTACCTACTTACTAACTTAAATTAAATTTTAAACGGAGTTATTCCCCATCATTATCCTCATCCACTTATTTTGAATGGGACAGTCCAGACGGGACATAATCATTTGCATAACCTCAAGTTTACGGTGATTCTGAAAATTTCTTATGTCAATTTGTATAATCATATGACAATTTGACAGATCGTTCACAGCGACCATGCTCAGTAGCGTGAGCGTTGTGAATGCAAAGATGGCGCCGGTTATGACGCCATCTATGACGTTTCGTTAACAACTGTAGACGCGATATCTGAAATACGGACCGCTCTGTGAGCACTTTAATCGAATCAACGGACCGCAACAATTGAGTGGTATTCATTGCGACAGGCGACAACGAAGGCCCTCGCTTGTGATCGCTTGCTTTCGCAATGACGTCCACACTGGTTCTTTCGCGTTCGTTCGTTAGCCTTCGCTTGGTCTGTACCCGGCATGAAACAATTCCTTTATATCCTGTTATGGTGAAGCAATTAATTGAGTGGAGTTAAGGCCCTGAGCCAAGCCTGTGTCATAGGTATCTACTGGTCGGTAGACAGGTGTGCGTTGCGTACTACCTCAGTCAAATACACGTCAAAGCAGTAGTATTTACCCAATGTAACACATCATGGGGGAGGCCTATGTTCAGCAGTGGACGTGTGGGCTGATTATGATGACGAAACGTAATGGGAGGTACCTAAATGGAAGGGTTAGATATTGGGGCAGGTCCGAGCAGTCCATCTTTAAATCGATTCAAATCTATCAAAATAGTTTTTCGTCAAAACTGCCGAAAACCGAGTTCTTCAAGTTAACCTTGTTATTACCAAATAGTAATAATGATCAACTAACCTCACTACCGAGGCTCTTCGGGTTTTCAAAAAACTATCTGAGCGTCTGGTCGAAGCGACGCGTGACCCGAGAGCTGGTGAGTATCTGGCACAGCGCATCAGCATTGCCATACAGCGTGGCAATGCAGCCAGCGTCTTGGGGACGCTTCCGACTGGTGTTGATATGGATCAGTTGAGCTATCTGTAGACTGTTTGCAACAGTCGGCAGTTAGCTCAATTGTTTCAATTGTAAATACTAGTATAATTTTCTTTCTCAATAAAGTATCAACTAACTAAATAAACTCACTATCTATTGATTATTGATATCATAAGTAGTACCTAGTTTATTAAAGGTAGAGTCATCAACAAAACCGTCGTCGTAGTCTGTAAATATAAAATGATAATTTGACATTTCAGAATGTTCAGCAATTATTGTCTTTGACTGTGTCTATTTCGATATTTTTGTCGTGTCGTAGTCGCAAGTCGGCTCTCGTAAAGGACTCTACCCTCGCGGAGTGATACAAAAGTGCCCTAACTACCTTGTTAACTTTCCTAATCGATGAATTTCAAATCATTAAACTTGTTTACTATCAAACACCCTTATTCTGTATTCATTAAGTCGTATTTTCAATCGTAAAAATCCCTTGGCTTTGTACTCGGCCACTCAGAATAGAAACCTAACCTGGCGGCAATTTCAAAGCGCAATCGTAATAGGATTGTAGTGGAATCGAGTGGAATGGAACCAAGGTTAGATGAGGTATTTAAAATAAAAAATCCTTTAGATTCAGGGATGGGCAAAGTACGGTTTGCGGGTCACGGAGCATTTTGTTCCGGCCCGCCTTACTAGCAATTAACCTTTGCATTCGAAAAACAGTTTGAAAATAAACTATTAACTAAGTTATGTCTTTTGTGTTAGATCGCGTTTTTCCAGATATCGCAAAAAGTTTTCAGATTCCATTTTTAGGGTTCCGTACCGGAAGGATTAAAACGGGACCATTTACTAAGCCTCCGGTGTCAGTCTGTCCGTCCGTCTTTCAGCGGGCTGTATCTCATGAGCCGTGAAAGGTAGCCAGTTGACATTTTCGTAGAGTGTGTATGTCTTTTGTAGCTATAACAATAAATAATAAATATTAAAATTTGGAGCCCCCCAATACAAATACATGTTTTTGGCGTTGTTTACTCTTTTATTATAAAATTTTAAGCAATCTAAATACACACTATTTAGATTGCCACTTTACCATTAAATAAATAATACATCATTGATGAAAAAATTATTTAATAATTAAGAGGGCCAATGTCCATAACAAGTTGAACAGCGCTGCAGCGATTAACGAAGTCAAGTAACGTTGGGCGCGGTCAGTAATTGGATGGGTGACCGGGTGACCGCGAAATGTTGGCTTTTTGATTTTTTATCAATCCACTAAAAAATTTAGTTATAAGGAATCCTCTTGACTTGTTTGCGAAAGTATAATAAATAAATAATAATTATAATAATGCTGGACAATTCACACAGTATTTTCTAGCAATAAATCTAGCTAGATAAGCTGTGTGGTATTTTAGTTTGGAACGGAACCCTTGGTGTGAGAGTCGACTCGCGTTTGGCCATTTTATTATGGCAGCTACCGCAAACAAGATCTTAAACTTTTTTGGTGTCAATTCCGTTGGCAACAAAACCTAAAATTGCCCATCCCTGCTATAGATTTATAAGTAGAAAGAATATTAGCAGTAATTTCTCGAACTCGTTGACAAAAATGTCGATTAGTGTCATATTATTTTGACGTTAATGACTATGATGGGCATTGTCGCCGCAGGAGTCGACAGGGGGTCGATTTTTATCTCGCTCGACAAAAATGTCGGTCGGGAGGTTTAGGAAATTAAGTGTTGACAGCTTTTTATGATCTAGATTTTAAAGGTTGTTAAAAGTTAAAAATTTTCAAATTTGTTCAATTCCTAGGCTAGTAAGTATTAGGAAGGTATTGATTAACCTTTAATAATTTGTATATTCGAGTTAAGTTTCAATACAGTGTCTTCTTTTCGGCTATTGTGTTAATGCATTAATGAATGTGTATTGATAAAGCCTAATACCTAGGTAGGTAGATGTGGTACTCTAGCCCTTAAATGCATGTTGTATCAAATACGAAACAACAACTTTCTCTCGTTCCAGAATTAGTTTTTATTTGATTACTGACTAACGGGGTGCATACGGAGAAGGTAGAATAGTTTCTCAACGAAAAAAAAAATAAAACAGACGTCATTGGCCGCCATTTGTAATAATGGAGGTCATTGTTCATTGATTGCCGGAAGTTGAGGTAATTAGTGAAATTGAAAGTTTTCTTCCGGTAAAATCAGAAAAATCTTGCAGTGAATTGAGTTCGAAAAATATAATTATCAAAGGTAAGTGTTTTTTCTATAATGTAGAATAATAATTTTCATATGAAATTGGCTGGAATAGATAAAATATGTATTTTTTTGCTTGTATCAAAATTGAGACTACATGCATTTGTGACTTGTTTTACATGCATTATCGCTGGGTTGTGGGTGTGAGCTTTTTTTGTTTTTTGTTATAAAATGTCTCGAAAAAATATTGCTGATAGTGATATCGAAGATTACCTAAGGGAGTTAGACGATGGTTACCTATCAGAGGATGGCTGTGAGGTGGAAGAAGATGATCTCGGAGAATTACCGACTCGTGAAGAGCTGCAAGCAATACTAGAAGATGAACAGGAAAATGAAGAACCTGAACCCGGTGAGCATGATCCTCCGTTGATCGAAGACCCATTACCGGATGTAAATAATGAGCCAGGTACAAGTAACCCCCACCGATCTACACAACAACCCTTTGATATGCAAAGGCTAAGGTGGAGAAAGCGAACACTTGCATTTGAAGAAGATAACATATATGAGACTATTCCACCACCTCCTAGACTTGATGGTGATAAATTCATGGGTTTTGTACAAGCCAGTTTACAATGAAAAGGGAATTGACGCGAAGGAAATAATAAATTTGGCTGAATTCAGAACCGAACTTGCAGATACTCTCTGCAAATATAAAACCCATATCCAACCCTCAAGAGGTCGACCAAGCAGTAGCCACAACAGTAGCTTTGCAGAGGAAACAGTCCCAAAGCGCAGGAATGTCCTACAGGTTATGCCATCACGAGACATCATACATGATGGTACTGATCACAAGCAAACTAGTCAGAACCATCATATGCGGTGTATGATGCCAGGGTGTAAGCTCCTCAGTAGCATTATGTGTGAAAAATGTAAAGTTTTCTTATGCTTCAAAAAGTCCTCTGACTGTTTTAATAAATTCCATGTGTAAATATTTGACAATAAATAAATGTTTCACAAAGTTCTTTATTCTTACCAAAATATATATATTACCCAAATCTCAGGTCTCAAATGCATGTTGTATCACTAATGATACAAATAGTTTTATGCCTAAAAAATCATATTTATATGCTTATGATTTTTTTCAAAATTTTTTTCGTTATCTAGGTGTATTTTGCAAACCCATAATATTTTTTTCGAAACAAAAGGAAAATTCATGCATTTAAGGGCTAGAGTCTAAGCACTAAACAAGGCTAGGTGCCGCCGGACCGTGTAGAGGAGAAGGTGGTTATGTTGCCCCCATTTTGATTGATCCATTTTTCAGCCCGTACAATTTAAAAATTGGTCTTTAAATGAATAGTATATGTAAAAACATTCAACAATTATCAGTCCATTCATGTCTGAGTTTCTATTCAATTAAATCCAATTATTTTATTACGAAAATCGTTTATTTTAAAAAGTAGGTACACATTCGGGTTATTGGGATCTGAGGAGAGTATCATCATAAATGTTTTAATTAAAGAAATTATTGAATGTCATTCATCTAAAATCCAAGACACTAACGACACTTAAAATCAATGCAACCGGTGCATCCAGAACAAACTTTTTAGCACAATTATGGAATACAATTAAAAAACGCGCACGCAAAACCTTTCGCCGTTACGACTTTCTTGAATAACAAAAATAAAGGCTCTCTAGCGGCGGTTTTGGGTATAAATGACTTTGTTGATGAGCCAAGTTATCTACCATTTCAACTTCTTTCTCAGACGGACCTGTTTCAATAAGGAAATATTGAAGGGGGCCAAAATACCTGCAGGGGTCATATTACCACCTTCTCCCGATACCTATTGATCTTACAAGAAAATAATCATAGGCATGCAAACAGCTGACAAACCATCATTCAAAACCAAGTCATTAATATCACCTAAGTGATAGTGACCCACACGATACCTTGAGAATCCGTCCCAGATCAGTAGATAATAGCAATATCTGTCTAATTTCCATGAGTGATAAATTGATAAATCGAGGGCTTGCCTCAAATTAAATGCTCGTTAATTTTTATACCTTTAAGTGAGTAACAGGTTTTGAAACATGTCTTGTTGAGTGTTAATGCCGCTTTTCCTGATAGTAAATCAAGTTCGACACTCGCAGGAAATAGACTTTTAATTTGTGAGCTTTTACCACCATGAGAATTGATTCCGGACTACGAGGCAACACATTCAAGGTCTTAGAGGCATTTGTAGTCAATTCGCTTCTCCCGCTTCGATCCATGTGACTCTCATTTACACTCTACCTGGGGTTAGAGTTAGGTAGAGATTTATTTGAATTTTTGAGATCATAGCCTCGGAGTCGAGGCCCTAAAGCTGGAATCGTATTCATCGTTCCCACGTTTAACTTTCATTAGCATAAAGCTGCATTAAACAGTTTAAGCATTCGGCCGAAAATACAACTCATAAATTAAAACATACTGACCTATTTGCAGTTTCTTCTTAAGGCGAATAGTAGGGTGGATAGTGGCGCCACTACATATTTAATTTTATAATTACGTTATACAAAGGAATTATCAAGAAATCTGACCGCTGGTAGACGATATCTATCTTAAGCTTTTTTTAAATGTATGTGTAATAGTTTTGTTTTGTGTTATTCAATCAAAAACCTTGTTTGAGAGAGCTTGGTGGCCACCAATAGGAACTATACTCTTGAAACAAGTATCTGCCTAAATAATACAGTACAAAACTATTAAAGATACATTTAAAAAAAGCTTATAATATGATAGATATCGTCTACGCGCGGTCCGATTTTTTGATAATTCCTTTGTATAACGTAATTATAAAATTAAATATGTAGTAGCGCCACTATCCACCCTACTATTCGCCATAAATTGCAAAATAAGTAAGCACTCATCATAATGGATAATTGGGCAACTTTCAAATACCAAACGCTGTCGCTTTCACCGCTGAAAAGACGAAGACACGACGAAATAAATTAAATAAAAAGAACCCATCACAGGAAACGAATGATGTCAGTGTGATGGAGTGGAAGACTAACTCTACTACAGAATATTCCGAATACCGACTGATTAGGCATATTAACCAAAACAGTCGCATTCTGTGCATAATCAGCTTAATCTACTCAAATAATCTGTGATGAAAAATCTTTAGAACATAGATAATAGCTCGCTATGCACCCGACGTCTTACCAATCTAGATAAAGATAATTTATGAGGTCTGTAGGAGGAGTTGACTTATCGATCGTTTCTCGCCCTTAGAGCACACTCGACTACACTACGGTCTACGAAAGAGTTAACGCATGCACTGCCCAGCCTCTGCGGGAGGCTGCACCGCGCCGCCGCCTCCGCCGCCTCATGGCGCCGAACATGGACATGCGTCGAGGGCCATGTAAGTGTTAACGGCTATTTTAGTTTATCAGTTTACCCAATATTATTACTATTATTAGGTATACAATGACATACCTACTTACAACGACACAATTGTATTGAAACGAAGTTCCTTGTCGCGCGTTGCGAAAGGGGGCTAGACGGAAAAAATTAAGACCAAAAGTTGTAACGACACTTTTTAGACCAAAAGTTGTAACGACACTTTTTGCTATAGCTGTAAGCCGTGCGGCGTGCGCGTGTTTTTCTGTCTGTCTCTCTCTCATCAGTTATTTTCGTTTCGTCTTTCTATTTCGCATTGAAAAGGAATTTCGTCCCTTGACACCTCTCAAGTTTTTTTTTATTTTAGCGAGGTGAAAGTGAAATAATGAATCTTATTTAATTAATCTTATTACTTATGGCAGTAACGTGAAATTCCGCCGCAATTCCGCCGCCGTTCCGAACTCGAGATTAATTTTTTTACATAATCCGTACTTTTTGTAACGTAACGATAAAGTCACGTTAATTTTGTCTGATTTTAACGAGACTTGATGTGTCTTTTTCTACTTATAGTTGGTGCATAAGAAGAATCTATTCTTGTGGCTGAGTGTAACTTGTACCGACTTAGGTGATTCGATCGATAACTCTACGCGTCCGCTCTAGATTCAATTAAAGTCGTATTCCGTCGGCTATATTGTGAAGAACGAAGAAGATACGGTTCCATTTCTATCTACGTCTGATTCTTGATCTACCTACTTAATTCAAATTCCCAAGACATTATTGAAATCACGGGATCGTAGTTATCTACAAAATGAACTAAATTTTAATAAATTCTGCCTTTGAAATAAGATTACACGATGTTTTATTGAATAGTTTGGAGAACATTTTTATCATTCGTTTATTTTGAAACGGATTATAATAATCTGTTTCAAAATAACCAAAGCTACTTAGCTACGGTTACATAACCATAATGATAATTGTCATCGATGAAAATGATATTTTTCCTCCTGTTTGTATATCGCTGATCGATATTGTTCCTCCTGTTACCATCGATATTGTTCCTCCTGTTAATCTGGCAGAGGTATTGAAACTTTAAAAAATATTTGTTTTTTACTTGTACCTAACTAATAAAAGTTAGTTGCCTAACTGACTTATTTAGTGGCCCCGTCAAATATTTCGATGTCCAAAATGGTTCCATCGTTAAAAAGTTTGAGAGCCGCTGCTCTTGTCAATTTAAAACGCGCGGATTTATTCGAACAGCCTTACCTTTATTTCAGGTGCCAACAAATATTTTTTTAAAGTTTCAATACCTCTGCCAGATTAACAGGAGGAAGAATATCGTATTATTACTATGAATAAAAAAACTTTTAAGTGTTAAAATTTCGGCACCGCTCCGGTGCCATACGCCAGACAGAAAATATTTTTATGGGGCCCCTCCGGCGTCTTCCACACTAAATCGGTTAAATTATTGATAAGGGGGCCCACAGGCGTGGATTGCTTATGGCATCAAATAGTCTTAATCAGGCACTGGCTAAGTTCAATCATCGCACAGCATTCATGGATACGAGAGCACAGCACAGGGGGCCTATTTTAATATTCCAACCAAAATACGCAATTGCGTATTTCGTTTGATTTTTTGCGAAAATTAGCACACTAATAATAATTCTAATAATCACACTAATATCATAAATGCGAAAGTTTGTATGCATCGATTTTTGTTACCTCTTCACGCCAAAACTACGCATGGATCGGGTTGAAATTTTGCATACAGGACAGATGAGGCTGGCAGAAGCAAAGAAGGCCTAAACCCAGCAGTGGGTGCTACTAGAATAATGACAATGGAGCACATACATTTATTTAAGTACAGGCTCACCTTTGTACATAATATATGTATGACAAGAACAAAATTAAAAAATTTTAAAACCCCCGACCGATTTTCATGAAACATGGCTAAGAACACTCGGGATAAAATTATCTATAACACAAAAAAATGTAAACGAAAATCGGTTCATCGGTTTGGGAGCTACGATACCACAGACAGATACATCGACAGAGTCCCCGACGCAAAAAGAGAGGGGTGTTATAAGGGATTATTCCAGTTTTCCCCCTTGACAAATCCCCCTTAAGGGGGAAAACTGGAATTCATTTTTTTGGGAGTCCAGTTTTCCCCCTTGAGAAAAATTTTTCAAGGGGGAAAACTGGAATATTTTTTTTTAAATTCCAGTGTTTAATGTGTCTGTCGGACAGACTAAAAACAAGGAGCGAGCCCCGGTAAAAACGACTTCAAGTAAATAGTAATTACATTTAATTACCTTCAGAAACGAGTGACCGTATAACTCCAATTAAGCACTATCTTTTACTCGCCCCTGTCGGTAATTATTATGCCGACCATCTAGACATGCGATGGTCTACAGCTGTGTGCATACGCATCGCCTGTAGGTTATAAAGTGGGGATGTCCTAAACGATGATTAAATGTTATGCTTTTTAGTTGTAAGGTAGGCACAACGTAGTAGTAATAGAACAAGGTAGCGTAAGTAGTAGGTAATCAAAATTTATTTTACACTAAAATCCAGCAATTAACGTAAAAAAAACGCTTATTCCAAAAGCATCTTTTTTGTACGTAAAGTTTTTGAAAATTGTCATCATCAAACAATTTATGTCGTTGGCTGTTTCTACATGCGGAATCTTTTTTCATCACCTACATAAAGATTAGAATAAAAAATTCAAAAAATAAAAAGGTTGTACTTGCAATTTGCATACCCCAAAACATTTTCCTTATTTGTTTAGCTTATTTATATTTGTTTAGCAAGTAGCAAGGTACGCACTTTATAGGGCCCTAATTTACATAATAGATATCATTTATATTTTTTTAGACGCCTTTATTCACAAAGAAAATTACACTAAATTGAGCTAACTGCAGACTGTTGCAAACAATCTACAGGTAGCTCAACTGAACTTATCTATATGCTATTTTGGAGTTATTGTTTTTTTATCATGATAATTTATGATGAAATGAAATGACTTTTGTAATGGATCAAATCTCGACAAACCCAGATTATTTTTGCACTAAATACTTCTTTGATTTGCACACCCCTACGTTGGTATCGCTATATGAATGGCCACAAATTACTCCAGTCGCTGTTTTATATCTCTAAGATCGTTTGATGCAGAATCTGCTTTTTGAACTATAAATTAAGTGTTCGAATGATGATGTGCGAGTGCTTATTTGCAACACATGTAATAACTTCCTGTGCTTATTTTCTGCAGCTATTTTAGTAATAATGTTGCTTACTAATCTTACTATAGTTATAAAATAAAGCATCGAAGAACGTAAGTACCTAATCAAGTAATCTCCGCCTTTCTTAGTTGTTAAATAGGTATTGTCTCGAAAAGTGTTGAGAGTTATTATTATTACAAATAAGTATAAATCATTTATTTGCAGACAACGGGTTGGTATGCTTATTTTAAGATGTACCAGCATAACAGCTTTGGTCTCCAAAATTATATAAAAACTATATATATATTACGACTAGCTGCGCCCCGCTGCTTCGCCCCCGTGGAAATTTATGTTTCCAACTTTCTTAATTTTTTCTCTCATAAGAACCTTCTCCTGACAATAACAAACACAACAAAAAAAGAATTAGCGAAATCGGTCCAGCCGTTCACGCGTGATGCCGTGACCAAGGAAAACGGGTTTCATTTTTATATATATACTAGATTCTGCCCGCGGCTTCGCACGCGTTAATTAAACAAAATTGTGAATCTAAACCATTCCCAGATCCCCTTGAACACACAAAAAATTTCATCAAAATCGGTCCAGTCGTTTGAGAGAAGTTCAGTGACATACACACTCACAGAAGAATTATATATAGTAAGATAGATAACAAATAGAAAAATGGGAATCGAAAAATTTATAAAAAAAAAATCTAACTGTGAGTATAAACGTAGTTTGCATCACATCAACATATCATAAATGCTACACATTTATCTGTGGATACATTTACGAATACTATCTCTGCTTAGCTTGGGGCTAGATGTGTAAATTGTCCAGCATTATTTAGTTTTTATTTTATTTAATACCTGCATCTAATACCTATGCGCGTTATACATAAATAAGTTAATTGTGAAACAAAATATTTAAATTCAATGTTTCCCCTGTAGGTGGAGCTAACGGCGCTAGAGACCGTAGGAAGTCGCAGAGATTTTCGACTCCCACGTCACTTGACCTCGTGGTGTAGTTGATTAGCACATTAATGTACCTACTGAAGGAAGGATGCGGGTTCAAGTCCCGTCAAAGTCGAAAATTTTTGCGATATTATTTGATTTCTTAGAAATTACCCTTAGTGTTACGCACTATAATAACAAAAAACCTTATATTTAAATAACACCAAAATATCAACCTAATGAAACGATGATTTGGATGGGCAATTATAATAGCACCGACAAACGAATTGTGTAAAATATTTATTCAAAACGAATATGACGAAATCGCCGTTGGATACTCGTTATGCGTCTATTAATTAAAATAATTTCAGGTGGTTTTAAAATATTATATTTGTAATTATGGGAGGACGTTATGGGGCCGTATTTTAAACTTTCGAATGGCTCCTGATATTTGAATAAATTACCAATTACCGAAAGAATCCACTATTGTTTAAGATATAGGTTTTTCAAAATGGCACTTCGTTTCGATGAGTATGCCACCCATCTAACTCAGTAAATTACGGTATTTTTTGTCGACGGTAGGCGCTTACACACATATCTAATCAGTAGGTAGGTATTTAATTAAAGCAATTCAAAAGATCTATGTAAGTATCTTTTGGCTATGGAAAGAGCTATGCTCGGAGTCTCCCTGAAGGATAGAATTCGTAACGAATACATCCGACAGAGAACCAAAGTTATCGACATAGCACAAAGAATTAGCAAGCTGAAGTGGCAGTTGGCCATATCTCGCGAAGAACCGACAACCGCTGGGGTAAACGTGTTCTTGAGTGGAGACCACGACTCGGCAAACGTAGTGTAGGACGCCCTCCGGCCAGGTGGGATGACGATCTGCGAAAGACTGCAGGCAGATGCTGGATGTGGCAAGCTGAAGACAGGGCGCTATGGCGCTCATTAGGGGAGGCCTATATATCCAGCAGTGGACTAATATAGGCTAATGATGATGATGATGAAGTATCTTTTGAAGATTCAGGGTTCATGCATGGTGAGTTGAAGAAAGTATTAGTACCTACTAAAAGTAATTGATGTAGGTACCTAATTATTATGTAGGATTTTTACAACTACTTTAGAAAAAGTGTGTGTGTCCAGTAGGTACTCCACTCATCCCGTGACCACGTCAGTGTATAAACCTGTTGAAACATCAGGAGAATATTATGTAAATAAATACGTGAATAGTTATTATTAAATATGGCGAATACCACTTGCTAATGGATGACCATGGCAAATATGCCCATTGTTAATCCATTCTGGCAACCAAAACGCAGTGGTTATAAATTGATTTAGAAGCTCACATAAACATAATTTAATGTGTACATTGAAACACTATCAGTTGATCATCACCAAGACCGCAGATGCAGCATGACAACCGTGACACATCCATGACGAATTAAACTAGAACCAATCAATCAAGAGAAACTTGCATCACCATCCCTAGTACAAAAATTGAGAGATCATTTGAATACAATCGTCAATCATAACGTTCCAAGATGAGATAAAAACCTCAGCTAGAGGACTTTCAACCCTATTATAAAGCGAGATGCGAAAAGCTAGTGAAAATATTCGAGATAAAACTTTATGTTTTTCTGCAGAAAAGTTTTGAATTGGATGTTACTCGCGAATTTCCCCGCTCTCGTTCTGCTATAGCTTGTAGGAAAGTTGGCGTCATAACTTGCTTTACAATCATTTGGTAGAGTAACTTAGTTTTCGTATCAATGTGATCACTAGTATTATGAATTAGCTGCTGCCCGCGGCTTCGCACGCGTTGTTTCCATGGAAACGCTTACAGGTGATTTCTATTTCATGGGAACTGATTAATGGGATAAAAAGTAGCCTATGTCCTAGAATTATCTGTATGCAAAATTTCAGCCCGATCCGTTCAGTAGTTTTGGCGTGAAGAAGTAACAAACATCCATCCATCCATACATCCATCCAAACTTTCGCATATATAATATTAGTGTGATGTGATGCGAAAGTTTGAATGGATGTTTGTTCATGATTTCTAGGCCTGGATAAAAACATAGGCTACTTTTCCCCTTAGAGATCAGTTCCAATGGGATAGAAATAACATGAAGACGTTTCCATAAAAACAACTTGTGCGCAGCCGCGGGCAGAAACTAGTTTGTTGATAAAGTATCAAAATCTGTTGCTGGATGTTTAGAAGTTTATCTTATTTTTATTGTTACTAGATATTTTATTTTACGAAGATACAGAATCACATCATATAAATATTAAAACTAGAATTTACAATAGGTTAATAGGTAGTTGACTCTTTGTAGGTGTTTTAAATGTTTAATTATTGTCACATTAGACGGAAAAAAATATTACCATATTTTTTTAGGACCTAGAAAGCCTAGAAAAACTTTATTTTAAAAGTCTAATTTTCGCAAACAGGCTTAAACGCTGTCAGCCTTATTTATCTGTGCTGTACAAGACGTCAAACGTTACGAAACTAAAAATTGACATTAGCAAGTAAAAATATAGAAATGACATAGCGTATCTTACATAAGATCTCATCATGAAATTAGCTTAGAGTCCTATGACGTCACAACATGGCCGACAGCGCTTAAGAGTTCAAAATTAATAAATAAAAAATCAAGTTTTAATTTGGATATGTCATAAACTTATAATATTAGAAATTTATAAATATTGGGTTGTACAGAAAATATTTATATAATGGGCCAAATCTGATATGAGTCAAGTAGCCTATTGAAACAATTGAGCTAACTGCTGACAGTTGCAAACAATCTACGGGTAGCTGTGATTGTTTAAAATTTCAAAATATGTGGCTTGGGGTAAATTAAGGGTATGTTCCCTCGGGCTTGTGCTTTTTAACATGGGTTCCTCCATCTGTCCTGAAGTTGTCGTTTGACGTCTTGACGTTGGGTTTAGCCGCGCGGATTTACTTAACCATGATTGAAACTATCTTCAACGCACGCTGATGATATAAAATTGATCATGATATATATAAATAATCATCATCCGCCTTTGTTAGTCCACGGCTTGACATAGGCCTCCCCTAATGAACGCCATAGCGCCCTGTCTTCAGCTTACCGCATCCGCCATCTGGCTGCAGTCTTTCGCAGGTCGTCATCCCAACAGCTGTACGATTATGCAATAACCACACGTCCTATATTAACATTTGAAAGCCCTTTGAAAGGCCTTGGTAATTTCGAATTGTATGGCGAAGGTCATTAAATTTTTTTCAAGGCCATTAAAATGACTATCAAACCGAAAACGAAGAAAAAATATGGGTAAACCATAATGTTCAATTTAACCATATTTTTTTGTGAAACTAAAGGCATTGATTTATACTTGGTTGGATTGCTAAAGATAATGTAGATGTTTTTCAAACAATATGCCGACCAAATTCACTTGGGTATTTTTATAAAAGATTTGTTGAATTTTTTATTGTGAAATTTACATAAAATTATACTCTATTTTTATAAATAATATCTCTTTTAGCTTCTATATGGATACTGATTCATACGATTTTGTTAGTGGTTATTGAGAATTAGACTTTAGGCTATCTAAACCTATCACTAAAATTTGAATTGGATGATCACTTTTTTTATTTATTAATGAATACGTAAAACGGGGTATTCCGAAAAAAAACGAATATGCGAATATTTCAAAAATGGTTCACTTTTGCATTATATTATACAATAAAGGGTCAAAATAGTTGCATATCGCCTCCTCCATCACCCCCTAAAACGATCCGACCTAATTTTCAATAACCCTGTAAAAAAAAACGTGGCAACCGAGTGAATTTGAGGTGATAGGCGATTAGTTTACAAACATTCTACGTCGAGTTTGGCTAATGAATAGATCTACTTTTTCTCCAACTAAAAAGTTTGAGAGCCGACATATCCGCCAAAGACGTAGAATTTGTGACAGTCTCGGAGCGCCAGATCTTGTTTTCATGGACCAGTAACGCCCGTAGCACACCTCCGCTGCGGAATACGAGTGGCGGAATCGCGCTGGATGAATTCCGCTGCGATCAAGTGTAGTTTGAGGTGCGGAACTGAGTGTCGTCGGATCATCACGCGACTCAGTTGAGTCCATTCGGAGGAGGAAGCAAATTATTGTGGACTTTAACTTTGAAAAGGATAAATAGAAAATAGGTCTATTTCTGCCCTCTTGAATAAATTATTCTGTAAAATCGACGTCCATTTTATGAAAAAAATGTAGTTCCGCTTTTAATTTTTGTCGACTTCCACAAACACATAAGAAAACAACGCGGCACCGCAACAAAATAGCGGAGTTTGGCTGACGTCGCAGCAGATCGACGAAACCGCGTGGGGAAAGAGATAGGTTCCGCTGTTATGGTTTCGCAGCAGGGGTGTGCTACGGCCCTACGGGCGTAAAACGACAGAGCTGTCAAATCATCTTATTCACATGTTATCGTATCGTTCGAAGGGTTTACCTTTATCTGCCGACCTTGGCTCTTCATCGCATGTCAATTCGTTCATTGTTCAAGATAATATCTTGAACAATGAACGAATTGACATGCGTCATATTATGACGTTCATATTGGCAGACACAGACACATGCTATCCGTAAGTACGCAGGGCATAATGTCTTCTTCATGACTGTCTGTCTGACTTTAGCTATCGATTCTGGAGGCCTACTCGGAAAAGGAAAATTGAAGTCTCGTTTTCGTTGTCGTGTAAAACTAACTCATAAGTCGCTTGCATAAGATTAGCACGAAAAACTTACTAGGTACCTAACAGCAAGAGGTAATCAATCGCTAGAAACTAAAAATAAAAACTTTAACAACGCTTGATTGTACACGCTCGGAATTTTACGATTATCTGAAATGATACGAGTGTCGTAAAAAAAACCGTCGATATTTCTTTATTTTGTAACACTTTTGTTAAAAAACAATATAAAGGATTCTAGGTCCGAGTATAGTGATCGTAGTGAACCGTTCTCAAACCACCTTATTAATAATAGAATTTTGCAGCCCATCCCCTCAGAGATCCCCTAAGTAAGTGCCTTCCACGATATCCAGGGGTGTGTTAAAGATATGGGTACCATTCTAATCGTAATCAATTTCAGACAAAGGAAATTCTTACAATAACTAATCATTACATTGCAAGCATAGATCTAAGTAAATCTGTAGATATGTTTAAGGGATTTTAACTCGATGCAGTCTATTTAATCAGTGGTTTGCGCCTGTCTTAGGAATATTCACGTCACGACTACGACTCGAACGGAAATGTACTTAATCATATATTTAAAGATTTTTGAAAAATGCTCTGCTACGCGAAGTTAGCAGCATAATTTCACTTACTTAAATTTTTTCTTCTAAAAACGCCAGAACTATTCCTGAAAAGTATCAGGAACTATAGAACTCATCTGCATGCGAACAGAACTCTAATTTATATATGCTCTGCTGAAAAATGCTCTGCTAACTTCATCAACGTTGGGACTGTCCGTTTTTGAATTTACCAAGCGAACGAACTAATGACGTATGCCAACATGGCCGTCAAACGGAAGTGCGCAGTACTAGAAGACATTTTAGTGGTGAAAATTACAATTAATTAAACAAGTATAGTTGTTGAATAAATATTTTAATTATTTAATTTTATATTTTACCGTTTAAATATTATTTAAAGATACCGGAAGTAACATCTTCTTTTATGATCAAATGACGTAAAAAAATTCATGACAATTAGAAAATAGCAGATTATAATAACGTTATCCTTTAATAAGGATACCGGAAGTTCAGGTCTCTCACTCATGATGAGTCATGACCATGACATATATCAATTATAAAATCAGTTATTAATTTAGTAAAATCAGTTGAGCTACCTGTACATTGTTTGCAACAGTCTGCAATTAGCTCAATTGTTTCAATTGTAAATACTAGTTAAAATTTATTTCTAGTATTTGATTGCAATTTTCATTTCGAATAAATTTCGTAAAAAAATAAATAAGAATAAAATTATAGAATAGAATGGAATATAATTATTTATTCAGGTAAAAAACAACATTACATTTCGGTTAGAAGTGCCTTAAAGCCTATGTTAGGTTTAACTAGACACAGAGTTCTCACCTCTAGTAAATTGTAAATCAAATCAGAAGATTCAATCAACCATGTTTTATTACGGTATCCTTACATATGGTACTACCTACGTTCTCCCAGCGTTTACTCAACAACTGGCCTGTATCACCTGTATGTTACAACCAGGGCTTGATACCGGTACCACTAATACCCGTACTTTTACGGTAGTAACGGTACTTATATGTATTCCAAGCCCTAACAACTACACAGTATACAGCAAATAAAGTAAAGACAGTTACATTTCCAATCTTGTGCAATAATTAAAACGAACAAACGCTCTAGTGTTTGTTCGTTTTAATTATTGCTGTACTCTTTTAGTCACACTAAAGCAGGTACGTCGTCGTAGCAACCACACGTAACACGAACGCCGATCCGACTATGATTGAGGTGGGTGGACCTAATTGCACCTAATTTAAGCCTTCCACTTTCGAGAAGCTAGTACCTCATCTCCCATTTTTTACATAGATCGATGATAGCAAGTGACATAAATTGAAGTAGATTACGTCGGAATCGTCGTGTAGTTAATGCGGCCCTAATCACTTGGTTCCAAGACTTGATGCAATCGGCATCGTTATGAACAAGCATTTGCGGAATTGGCGAGACAATCATCCATGCAATTATTAGCAAGGCTTACCTTTAATTAAGTGGGCACTGAAGTTTTACTCCACCTGCCTACTTTGCCTGAGCAGTCGCACTAAATTTTGTTTTAGGTTACCTAGCAAAATATTGAAACCTTCACACCCTACTTCACACAAAAAAAAAACTACTGCATCTGGTCTGAAATTTTGCAGACCATGTAATTTTAAGCTATACACAACCTAATTTTTAGGCTTTTGTTTTGAAAAATGGCTCACTAAACCGGAAAGAACCCAGTTTATAAATTACTCTTTTCCTTCTGACTGGTTCAGTTAAACTACCAGAAGATTGTTTGCAACAGTCTGCAGCTAGCTCAATTGTTTGAATTGTAAATATTAGATCTAATTGGTTTCTATTATTTGATTCTTATTTTCTTTGTTATTAAAAAATAGTTTCTCAATAAATTAACAGAATAGCAAACTCATAATTTTCACAAACAGACGTTGGGTCAGTATTTTTAAATTTAATCTTCAGTTGGTAAGTTAGATCAGCTAGCTCAATTGTTAAAATTGTAAATACCTACTAGTTCTAACTTATTTCTGTTATTTGATTGTAATTTTCGTTGGTAAGTACAAAAAGTAAAATCACAACCGCACGAAAGCTTAACGAATTCCCAAACCGTTACTTCGTCCCATGAATCCTAGTTAATTAACCAGGGTAATTACAACACAAAGGCGATGAGACAAAAAATATGGATCCCTTGATAAAACGCTACTGAGAGATTCTTTGTGAACTCCTTTCTTCCTCCTTTTCTTCATTTATATCTATTTAAGTCTTTGTTCTTCGGAATTCGTTACGGAGCTTTTCATTTTAAACTTCAATGAAAATTAATTGAGAAAATTGACAAGGTAAAAATACAGATTAATCTTACCTTCTTTTAAATTGGTATAGGCACTTTGAAATTGATAATGTTGTCTTCCTTTTGTTTTGTCATTATAGAATTGAATTTAAAAATTAAAGTTACAAAAATGACTTAGTATTTCTGGAACAAATTAAAACTTAAAAGAGTGCCAAACAGGAACGCGTATATCGAGTATCGCGAGGTATCGAGTTGAAATTAACATCAAATACTCAAGCCCGTAACCTTTTGAAGCCTCGATAAAAAAAAAATTGGTTGTCTGTAAAGTCGGTTTACTGACGATAGAACAGTTGAACGTGACAACTTCTTAAGAAAATACTGATGGAATGGTAGCATTTGATACTCGATCAAAACATGTAAATGTACTATAGTATAGCAGCTGTCCACGCAGACGCATCGCTCACTCAAGTAGGAGAGAGACGGATGTCGAGCGCTCTCGCTTGCACTTCAAGCCTTACATGGAACGCCTCAGAGCGAGGTAACGCCGCATGAGTCATGTTTTTTCGTGCGTGCAGCCGGCTCTATCGAATTATAAGACGTTGTCACGTCAAAAAACTTCTAGGTTAACGCACTCAGAAGTTACAGTTATGTCTGAATATTTTGAAATTTCCAAGGGAATCACATGCACAAAAAACATAATAGGGTACTTCCCATTGACCTAGAATTATAAAATTTAGCAAGAAGCAAAGTCTTTTAGCACAAACAAAGTAAAAATTCGAAAACCATAAATTAGTAGTTAATTAACAAAAATTTTATTCTTGATTCTCTCCCTGGACCAAAATATACAGGGTACCTACTTCTCGTTGACCTAGAATCATGATATTTGGCAAGAAACAAGGCCTTTCAACTATACGGAACCCTAAATGCGCGCTTGAGGTTCTATTTTCTTTCTTACATTGTTTATTGGCCAAAGTGAAGCTTTTTTTGAAAACTTACAAAACATTAGTAACACCAAGGTACCTGTACCTAACGGTAAGTACGTAAGGTAGTTTTCTTGCTTCATTATCAGCATTTTTGGTGAGCTGTACCAAAATCAGTAGGTTTTTCAAAAGGTTCTTCTGCCTTAACCTGTTAGGTCCATTAGATTGGATGTAAGTAGGTAACTTACATCCAATCCAAGAGTGAAAGTAGTGCTTCCCACATAGACCGCATAAATCAATATTAGAACAAACGCTTGGATTAATGTGTGTTTGTATTGCTATCATACCTCTAGCTATATTGCTCTCCTGTGTATAATACGGTCGAGGGTCATCGAATGCCATTGAACTGGAATATTCCTTACCACCACCCTGAGTTCTGTCTCCCTCGTGTGGATTTGACTGGTCACTTGAAACTATTAATAACACTTGTTTCAACATAATTATCCAGCATCAATCAGTAAACACAGCCTGCGTTTGCAGTAGACAGCGAGAGCAGAAGCGAGTTTCAATGTAACGTTTACCACCAGATTTACAGTAAAAACTGTCAAATATCAATGAATAATTTATTGAATAATTTATTGCGTTTAAATGAAACGCGTAAAAATTTTAACGTGGTTTACTTTACATGCGCTAACCATGCAGTTTACCGTGCGTGTAACAGAACACGAATATGAAAAAAAAACTATATTAAAAAATTTGGAACTACCCCGTCGGAGTCTAGAATCACCCTTTTGGATAAGATACTCAAAATTTTGATTTATTTTCGACCTCATACAAAAGTGTGTCGTTAATTATTATTGTTAGCCGCTAAGTACCGTACGGTATGGTAATTAGGTAATCACCAAATAAAATAATTCAACATCGTTGTCTGCCTCGTTGTTGGTCTAGCGGTCAGCATGTTCAACTGCTAATTATGAGGTCCTGGGTTCGAATCCCGGCTCGGGCCAATAGTTGTTATGGGGGTTTGCTAGCAAGGGAAATTCACAGTAGCAGCATGGACTCAGGAAGTTGGCGGTGTTACACCCCCGTGCCTCGGAAAGCTCGTTAAGCCGTTGGTCCTGCGCCTGAACTCTCCCCAGTCGTGCCGATCTGTCGTCCCATCGAATTATATGAGCAAGGGAACAGAGAGTGCACCTGTGTTTGCGCACACACTGCTGCACTATAATTTGTCCAGCGCATCTGGCTAGTTTCCGATGAGACTGGCCGCCATGGTCAAAATTCGGCTAGGAGGACATTATAAACTTAGGGACCTATTTCGTGACAAGTCAAGTGCATACGTAAATTCAACTCACATAAACAACATTCTAACTCAGTATGTAGTTTAACAAGAACAACTAAGTATGCTAAGTTAAAAGAACATTTGCCGGCAAACTTTTCCAATTATGGCATGACTGAAAAAAACTGCCGACGCTGCATATATAAATCATATAAATTACACGTCAAACTTTCTCCCACACTATCAAAACTGCTGGCGTTGTTGATTTAACAATGTTGGGTCTATAGTTCAAGTTAATTTGTTGAAAAAGAGGCACCCGGTACTTTAAATCGTTTTGATTGATTTAAGAATCGTTTTCGTTTTATCTTTTTGGAACACAAAGGTTTTAGTAGTGTGTTGAAGTGTCCGGTTTTTATATTTTTAATTTATATTTTCGTATAAATTAAAAAAATCAGACGTCCATATTCTATTGCCACATTTGACGACCTCGATGGCGCGGCGGGCTAAGGTCCGCCTGCGACGCAGGAGGTTGCGGGTTCGATTCCCGCCTCAGGACAAATGTTTGTACGATCTACACATATTTGTTACGGGTGTTCTGGTCGTTTCTATGGATAATAAAAAAAATCTATCTATCTAGGTAATGTAGGTATTATATTACCATAAAACCAAAAAGGTCGGCAAGGAATTTAGGGTATCGTGGGTTTGCCCTAATTGTACGTCCAAATCCAGAAGGATCAAGTCAGACCCCGGCTCGCTCTGGAGCACGCGAAGATAAAGCCTCGAAAGAATCCTCTCCGTTGACATTGGATGTTGCAGGAGCAAGCAAAACGACCTCTCAAAGTTCACCTCTAACACTATCACCTTTGTGTAACTCCCAGGACATGGCAGAAATTATCAGGAGCGAAGTTAGCAAAATGAAGGTTGAGCTTAGCGCTCATTTTGGTGCATTGTTCACGACCGAAATTTCTTCATGAGCTCAAGGATATCAAGTCGTCAATTGAATTTATTAGCCAGGAATACACAAAATTCAACACAAAAATTGATGAAATGGAGACTAAAGTAAAGAAGTGCGACGCTGTAATCTCAGAGGTCCAGTTATTGAAGGCGTCCTTGAAAGAACTACAGGCTGACATCAACGTGAAAAACCAGTGGGCCCGGAGGTCTAATATCGAGATTTTCGGCATCCCTGAGACACGTGGAGAGAACCTGATGGACTTGGTGCGGGAGCTTGCAGCGGACTCATTTTGTATTGATGCCTTCGGACGTGGACTTCATCACGCGTGTTGCGCCCTCTTCCAGCGAGGCAGGCAGGCAAAAGCCGATTGTTTTGCGTATGCTGTGTCGCTCTAGAAAAGATGAATTCTTAAGCTCACTGAGAAAGCTGCGTGGACTAAGATCTTCGAACCTGGGTTTTGTCGGTAAAGATTTCCCTGTGTATTTTAATGACCATCTAACTAAGTATAATAAAGCGCTTTTACAGCGCGTAAAAAGACTAGCTAAAGATAAAAATTATAAATACGTTTGGGTGAAGAATTGCACAATAATGGTTCGCATGTCTGACGTTAGCCCAGTTCTGCATATAAGCTGCGAAGACGATTTAAAAAAGATTGTATAGGTGCAATGTTTTCTTGTTTTTTGCTCGAAAATTTGGTGGCTTTGCTAGAATGTTTTGTTAATTGTTTTTGTAATTGTAACACTACTTTTTGCATCAAAGTTAGCTTAATTATTTATATTATGTGTACGCGCGGCTTTATTGCAGCATTTTGACTCATGCTTCTACGGAACTTGGCATATTTTAAAGTTATATTATCGATATTTACGAAATGAACATAAATTATAGGAAAAGTACATTTGTGTTTTAGACCTATTTCTCCATTTGGTTCAACTCCTCGCTCTAACTAAGTTTAGTAACTTGTGATGTAGACGCGAGGGATCTCTACCTCTCGGCAAATAGCTCACAGACAACTGTTTAAGTTTAGTTACAGTTCAAATGCAACGATTTTTATAAAATTATAAGAGCAAAAATTTTAAGAATAAAAGAAATTAAAAAATGACAGTGAGTTACAGTTGAATCTAATGCAATCTTAATACTATTTTATTGGTAGAGTCAATTTATTTTATATATTTAATAATTATTTGGTGTTTAGGAGTGATCGCTCTGTTGTCTTATCACATCCAATTTGATAAAATTAAAATAGAAATACAAATAAGATGGAACGAAACTTTCCGGCTTTTTTCATGTTCATCGAGGACTCTTATTTTATCCAACACTATTGATGCGTGTAGTACACAGCTCATTCCAGACGAATAGAACCATTAAAATGTCATTAGTAACGAGTTACAAAGCTAAGAGGTAACAAAAATTTACTACACACTGTTTAACACAAACCTTGTATGGAGCTGTTTGTAGTTTTACGTTCTTTGTAAATTACTATACACTTGACCGTGTTGTAGCAGCGCGTTCTTTAATTGGAATGATTTAGCTTTGTTTTTTTTTGTAATTTTAGTTTAGTAAATTTTTAGGTATGAAGCGCCTCCTGCAGATCAGATACACCACCGAATTGCGATCCCCAACACGCATGCCAGCCCAGCAGCGTGGGGATGGTGCCATTATACCAACCCTCTAATGATAAGAGCTAATAAAATGCTTATCAGGGGAGCCCTGTTTATCCAGCTGTGGGCTGGGAAATTATGTTGCTGGTGTGATGAACTGATGAAGTTTAAATAGTAGGCACATCATCCCTAATTAGTAATTACCAATGTTTTATTCTTTTAACTACCTATGTCTTTTCGTGACTGCAAAAGAGTGATTAATAAGTATGTAGGTCGTGTTCCGACTGTACTGCAATCGGACATGGTCAGTGTAGTTGGTGTAGTGTGTCGTAATGTAAACTTGGACTGTCCTGATTCTGAAGACGAATTGAGGGTAGTCGTGGATACTGCCGTCAATACTCGGCTGTAACTCCGAGTACAACTAGTCGCCCCGTAACCACGATCGCTGTAGAGTAAGGGACTATTTTGATCTTTATGAGACATCACACTGTGTAGTCCACCTTGGTGGACTAGGGGAAAAAATATTTCCCGTGGTCCACCAGAGTCTCCAAATGTTGACACCGTGGCTAAGAACCTAAGAATGCATTTAATATTTCGGTGTAGTCTCAGTAGTCCGGTTACCCCCTAGCGAAATAATCTTAGACTGGTCTAAAATTGCAACAACGCAAAAGCTGTGAACATGACAGCAAAGTTTTTCTTTTTTAACCCCCGACGCAAAAAGAGGGGTGTTATAAGTTTGACGTGTCTGTCTGTGTATCTGTGTATCTGTCTGTGGTATCGTATCTCCCCAACGGATGAACCGATTTTCGTTTAGTTTTTTTTGTATCATAGATAATTTTATCCCGAGCGTTCTTAGTCATGTTTCATGAAAATCTGTTCAACCAATAAATGTCGGCGGGTTTTTTAAATTTTTAATGTTGTCTTGTATGTAACTTTTAAAACTATCATGTTGTAATGTAAAGTCTAAAGTTATTTACAAAGGGATTTTTATCTTGAGATATGTTTTGAGCTTTCCAATATTTAGGCACAGTTGCATGAGCCATGATCACGGAAGAACTGAAGTCACTGCGAGTGAGTTTTTATAGGCAGACATATCCCGTTGTAAATGACTTTAAAGGTTTTTTATTTATTGCGTATAGCTTTCCCACTAAGACCCAATCGGCTAACAGCTTTTAATCGAAGCTTAGCGGCGGGTCTTCGTGGAGTTAGGATGAATTTAGTACCTGCTGAATTATGATAATGACGTGATAATGACAGATCGTTTTCTCGTCTTAGGTATATACGTTCTACCTCTGTTATGTACTGATGATCAAACTCTGAATTTTATTTCCTTGCAATATTTTCTCGCGATAACCAAGATCCTAGTCGTGTAGTGACTGTAGTCAGCTATTACAGAAATTGGGGGGATTATGATGTCGGTAATGGTACTAAAAGATTCCTTTTTCATATCTAGTCAACTATTTCTTCTCTGATACAGTATTATCTCGACAGTTTTTTTATTTGGTATTTTTTAATAAGATCTAAACCTTTATCTTGTATATCTGCTACAGCTTCGCATGTTGGTGAAGTTAGCAGAGCATCTTCCAGCAGAGCATAAATAAATTAGAGTTCTGTTCGCATGCAGGTGAGTTCTATAGTTCCTGATACTTTTCAGGAATAGTTCTGGCGTTTTTACTAGAAAAAAATTAAGTGAAATTATGCTCTGCTAACTTCGCGTAGCAGAGCATTTTTCAAAAATCGATATAAAAAAATTGTATTTATATGCTTTCAGATACTAAAAACAGTTCCTGATAGTTTTAAGAAATAGTTCCGGTGTTAATACAACATTATACTTAATTTAAAGATATGATCAAGTACATATTCGTTCGAGTCGTAGTAGTGACTCAATATTCCTTAGACAGACGCGAACTACTGTTTAAATAGACTGCATCGAGTTAAAAAACAACAACGGTTTAATATTATGATTTCGACGTATTTTATTAACCGTACTACTGAAATTTTTATTCAAAACGTTTAAAAATCGTCTTGTAAATGTATAAAAATAAGAGAAATATTTCGTCGAGATTGTAATATATCAAATACCAGTACAGCAAGTTTTATCGAAGTTCCAATAGCAGGCATCGGTTTTTAAGCAAACAAATGTCTGTTTTTATGATTTCGATACTTTTCAGAATCAGAACTCATGAAGGTTTCATGAAAACATTCTTACAAAAATTCTAAGATATGTTTGTCAAAAGTGTATTCATTTAAACACAAGTTAAGCAAGTTTTATCAGTCGAGTTTCAACAGCATGCATCAAAATTTAGATAAAAACATGTATGCTTGTATAATTTAAATACTTTTCAGAAGCAGAACTCTAAGAATTTTCATGAAAACGGTCTTTGAAAAATGACAAAATCTGAGATTTGTGCGTTAAATTTGTATTGACTCAAACACCTGTAAAGCTATTTTGATAAGAGTTCTAGGAGCGTGCATTGAGTTGCAGACATAATAAGGTTCTGGCTTATGATTTTGATCCTTTTCAGAAGCAGAACTCCTGAAACTTTCATAAAAAAGTTCTTAGAAAAATGACAGAATCCAAGATATTTTCGTCCAAAGTGTATTGATTCAAACAAATGTTAAGCAGGTTTTAAAAGAGTTCCAATAGCGTGCATCAGGTTTTAGATTAAAGCACGTTTGTTCTTAATATTTGAATACTTTTCAGAAGCAGAACTCTTGAAATTCTCATGAAAACGGTCTTTGAAAAATTACAAAATCTGAGATTTGTGCGTTTAATTTGTATTAACTCAAACACCTGTCAAGCAATTTTGATAAGAGTTCTAGGAGCGTGCACTGAGTTGCAGACATAATAAGGTTCTGGCTTATGATTTTTATACTTTTCAGAAGCAGAACTCCTGAAGCTTTCATAAAAAAGTTCTCAGAAAAATGACAGAATCTAAGATATTTTCGTCCAAGTGTATTGATTCAAACAAAAGTTAAGCAGGTTTTAAAAGAGTTCCAATAGCGTGCATCAGGTTTTACATTAAAGCACGTTTGTTCTTAATATTTGAATACTTTTCAGAAGCAGAACTCTTAGAATTTTCATGAAAACGGTCTTTGAAAAATGACAAAATCTGAGATTTGTGCTTTAAATTTGTATTGACTCAAACACCTGTCAAGCAATTTTGATAAGAGTTCTAGGAGCGTGCACTGAGTTGCAGACATAATAAGGGTCTGGCTTATGATTTTTATACTTTTCAGAAGCAGAACTCCTGAAGCTTTCATAAAAAAGTTCTTAGAAAAATGACAGAATCTTAGATATTTTCGTCAAAAGTGTATTGATTCAAACAAATGTTTAGCAGGTTTTATAAGAGTTCCAATAGCATGCATCAGCCTCAAGATTAACGCATGCTTGTTCTTAAAGTTTGAATACTTTTCAGAAGCAGAACTCTTAGAATTATCATGAAAACGGTCTTTGAAAAATGACAAAATCTGATATTTGTGCTTAAAATTTGTATTGACTCAAACACCTGTAAAGCTATTTTGATAAGAGTTCTAGGAGCGTGCATTGATTTGCAGACATAATAAAGTTCTGGCTTATGATTTTTATACTCTTCAGGAGCAGAACTCCTGAATCTTTCATAAAAAAGTTCTTAGAAATATGACAGAATCTAAGATATTTTCATCCAAAGTGTATTGATTCAAACAAAAGTTAAGCAGGTTTTAGAAGAGTTCCAATAGCATGCATCAGGTTCTAAATTAACGCATGCTTGTTCTTAAAATCTGAATACTTTTCAGAAGCAGAACTCTTGAAATTTTCATGAAAACGGTATTTGAAAAGTTACTAAATCTGAGATTTGTCCGTTGAATTTGTATTGACTCAAACACCTGTCAAGCAATTTTGATAAGAGTTCTAGGAGCGTGCATTGAGTTGCATAAAAAATAAGGTTATGGCTTCTGATTTTGATCCTTTTCAAAACCAGAACTCCTGAAGCTTTCATAAAAAAGTTCTTAGAAAAATGACAGAATCTAAGATATTTTCGTCCAAAGTGTATTGATTCAAACAAAAGTTAAGCAAGTTTTAAAAGAGTTCCAATAGCGTGCATCAGGTTTTAGATTAACGCACGTTTGTTCTTAAAATTTAAATACTTTTCAGAAGCAGAACTCTTAGAATTTTCATGAAAACGGTCTTTGAAAAATTACAAAATCTTAGATTTGTGCGTTGAATTTGTATTGACTCAAACACCTGTCAAGCAATTTTGATAAGAGTTCTAGGAGATTGCACTGAGGTGCAGACATAATAAGGCTCTGGCTTATGATTTTGATACTTTTCAGAAGCAGAACTCCTGAAGCTTTCATAAAAAAGTTCTTAGAAAAATGACAGAATCTAAGATATTTTCGTCCAAAGTGTATTGATTCAAACAAAAGTTAAGCAAGTTTTAAAAGAGTTCCAATAGCGTGCATCAGGTTTTAGATTAACGCACGTTTGTTTTTAAAATTTAAATACTTTTCAGAAGCAGAACTCTTGAAATTTTCATGAAAACGGTCTTTGAAAAATTACAAAATCTTAGATTTGTGCGTTGAATTTGTATTGACTCAAACACCTGTCAAGCAATTTTGATAAGAGATCTAGGAGCGTGCATTGAGTTGCAGACATAATAAGGTTCTGGCTTATGATTTTTATACTTTTCAGAAGCAGAACTCCTGAATCTTTCATAAAAAAGTTCTTAGAAATATGACAGAATCTTAGATATTTTCGTCAAAAGTGTATTGATTCAAACAAATGTTTAGCAGGTTTTATAAGAGTTCCAATAGCATGCATCAGGTTTAAGATTACCGCATGCTTGTTCTTAAAATTTGAATACTTTTCAGAAGCAGAACTCTTAGAATTTTCATGAAAACGGTCTTTGAAAAATGACAAAATCTGAGATTTGTCCGTTGAATTTGTATTGACTCAAACACCTGTCAAGCAATTTTGATAAGAGTTCTAGGAGCGTGCATTGAGTTGCAGACATAATAAGGTTCTGGCTTATGATTTTTATACTTTTCAGAAGCAGAACTCCTGAATCTTTCATAAAAAAGTTCTTAGAAATATGACAGAATCTAAGATATTTTCATCCAAAGTGTATTGATTCAAACAAAAGTTAAGCAGGTTTTAGAAGAGTTCCAATAGCATGCATCAGGTTTTTGATTAACGAATGCGTGTTCTTAAAATCTAAATACTTTTCAGAAGCAGAACTCTTGAAATTTTCATGAAAACGGTATTTGAAAAGTTACTAAATCTGAGATTTGTCCGTTGAATTTGTATTGACTCAAACACCTGTAAAGCTATTTTGATAAGTGTTCTAGGAGCGTGCACTGAGGTGCAGACATAATAAGGTTCTGGCTTATGATTTTGATCCTTTTCAGAAGCAGAACTCCTGAAGCTTTCATAAAAAAGTTCTTAGAAAAATGACAGAATCTAAGATATTTTCGTCCAAAGTGAATTGATACAAACAAAAGTTAAGCAAGTTTTAAAAGAGTTCCAATAGCGTGCATCAGGTTTTAAATTAACGGACGTTTGTTCTTAAAATTTAAATACTTTTCAGAAACAGAACTCTTGAAATTTTCATGAAAACGGTATTTGAAAAGTTACTAAATCTGAGATTTGTCCGTTGAATTTGTATTGACTCAAACACCTGTCAAGCAATTTTGATAAGAGTTCTAGGAGCGTGCATTGAGTTGCAGAAATAATAAGGTCATGGCTTTTGATTTTGATCCTTTTCAGAACCAGAACTCCTGAAGCTTTTATAAAAAACTTCGTAGAAAAATGACAGAATCTAAGATATTTTCGTCAAAAGTGTATTGATTCAAACAAATGGTTAGCAGGTTTTATAAGAGTTCCAATAGCATGCATCAGGTTTAAGATTAACGCATGCTTTTTCTTGAAATTTGAATAATTTTCAGAAGCAGAACTCTTAGAATTTTCATGAAAACCGTCTTTGAAAAATGACAAAATCTGAGATTTGTGCGTTGAATTTGTATTGACTCAAACACCTGTCAAGCAATTTTGATAAGAGTTCTAGGAGCGTGCATTGAGTTGCAGACATAATAAGGTTCTGGCTTATGATTTTTATACTTTTCAGAAGCAGAACTCCTGAATCTTTCATAAAAAAATTCTTAGAAATATGACAGAATCTAAGATATTTTCATCCAAAGTGTGTTGATTCAAACAAAAGTTAAGCAGGTTTTAAAAGAGTTCCAATAGCATGCATCAGGTTTTTGATTAACGCATGCGTGTTCTTAAAATCTAAATACTTTTCAGAAGCAGAACTCTTGAAATTTTCATGAAAACGGTATTTGAAAAATGACAAAATCTGAGATTTGTCCGTTGAATGTGTATAGACTCAAACACCTGCTAAGCAATTGGGATTAGGGCTTGAGTAGCGTGCATTGAGCTGCAGACTAAATACTGTTATGGCTTTTGATTGTGATACTTTTCGGAAGCAGAACTTTCGAAGGTTTCATGAAAAGTTATTGGATAATTGATAGAATCTAAGATATTTTCGTCTTTAGTGTATTGATTCAAACAACAATGAAGCAAGTTTCATATGAGTTCCAATAGTCATCATGCTTTAGATTAGCGCATGTTTGTTCTTAAAATTTGAATATTTTTTAGAAGCAGACCTCCTGAAATTTCAATGAAATCATCATAACAAATTGTCGAAATCTGAGACATGTCATGTTCGTTTTATTTGTATAGATTCAAATACTTGTAAAGCACTTTTATTTAGCATTAAGCTATAGACAATCCAAAGTTTTTTCTTTTGATTTTGTTAGTAAGAATAAAAATTTTATAACACAAAATTATATCGCCGAAATAACTAAAAAGCAAAAGATAATAAGCTTATCTTTGTTAGCAATCATAACTAAGTACTTAAACTAATGTGAGTGTATCTAAGTAATATCAAGTCGGCGCCAATTTTAAAATTCCTTTACAACAAATCACCCCTATTTTGTCAACCTTAGGGTAAGAATTTGTTTGCCAAATTTATATGGGATTTATTTTTTTTTTATTAAAATCGCATTACTGTTTAAATAGTTATACGCGGTGATACATTACAATCTGTGAGTGAACAATCAATTATTCCCTGTTTTCCTACCCTTAGGGTTACATTTTTTTCCATATTTATACGGGACCAATTTGGAAATATCCTTTCCAATATTTTTTTTTATAAAATTTGAGAGAACTGAGAACAATAGACAAAACTGAGTCTGTTATGATAAATACAAAAGTTTTTGCGACAAAAGCTAAGATCTTTACTCCGCTTCTAACCACCACCGTGTATGTTGAAAAATCTTCAATAATATATAAATCTCAATCTTTGCATTACCCAAGGCCAACGACGTGGACGTGTTGAGAACTGGCCTCGTTTTTATTTACAATTTATTTCATTTAACTGTTTTGAAATAATTTGTGTCTTTTGATTGAATAACTTCTTATTTTTTTATAGTTTTTTTTTGTATTTTTTGTTTTTTTTTGTCGTTTTTTTTTGTTTTTTTTTGTTTTTTTAGCCATTTTTTATTACGTTATAAAAGTTTCACTGGCACCTTACATAAATTATAAGATGTGGGGTTATTATTGATCTCGAACTCGCTGCGCTGCGTTTTTTTAATAACCCATCGTACTTGTACCAATAAACCCCGGTTAACGCATACGCAACGTAGTGTCTTTGAGTCAAGCTGTAGTTGATTACAGCCGCAATCCTAAAAGTTACTTGACGCAACTTTACATTTTTTTGTAGGGAGTCCAGTGTGAGCTGTATCATATTATGTTTGGGGTAACCTGGGTCAGTGACAACTGCTGTGTCAATGATGAGATGCCCTCCATATTCGGGCAAGCATTGGATAGTGCTCTTGCATTGATAACAGCTTCTCGCTTGTATTAAGCAATCATCAATAGCAGCTTGCATCATCTCTAACCCCTGACTTAGCATTATATCTACGTTTATAGATATAAAGGTGTGTTTTTTTATATTGATGTAGCCACATGGGCATTTCGTTTTGTATGTGTAGCTTGGCTCATCTTGCAGAATATATTGCGCTAGATGAGCAGCGTTGCACTCTGCATCCATGCTTTGGATATTATTTGAGTACGTTGCTTTTGCTTTATGAAATATGGGTGTTTCCATTAGAATTTTTGCCCTTTGAACGTAATGTTCTTTACTTATGATTTTTTTGGAGGCCACATTCTTCACCATTTTTATGATTGAGCATTCTGATGGATTTAAATATAGCGCGTACATTTTATGACTAAGAAATCCACACAAAATGCTTTGAAAAATTGAATCGAAAGCACACGTTGAATATATATTTATCAACCGCTTGTGATCACGTACTGATCCTGCAAGATTTCCATTCAAAAGAATGGGAATATTTCCTGAGTAGGAATCTTTGACAAAATCCCACTCAGGACAGGAATCCAGGCAGGTGATGGCTCTTTTTGCTTTATGCTGTGGATTCTCTTTCATCTCTGCGTCAACCGGCCTTTTTACTCGATTCTTAAATATCCCTCCCCATTCCTCCTGGACATTCAAGTCATTCTCCAAACAGTCATCCTGGGATGACTGTACTGTTTGTACAGGAGCAACTTTGGTTGAGATACGTGGGTCATCAGTGGCATTACATCGCTCCCTTATTTTATGGTCTAGTTTTTCCATATGTTCGAGAACAAAACGGTCTATTCTCATTGGTAATTCACCTCTAAAGTCACGCGATTTCAAATCAGCGAATTCGGACTCAACCGCAGCAGAGGTGGCACTCACACTGCCTCTACCAAAAACAGGGACCATGATGCCAGTCCACAAAGGAACGTAGGGCAGGAGGTATCTTTTGAGTCGCTGCCCGAAATCGACGCTGTAGCAGGCATTGAGCGTGTCGCCTTCTGTTGACTTACCAGCTATTTTATCTGCTGTGTCATAAAGACCGTCACGCCATGACCTCCACCCAATGGCTAGTTGGCGTTCCATGTTGATAAGCTCTATATCCAAGTCAGATTCCCTAGCACTATGAACTTCCTCGTCATTTTGTTCGTCAGCATCCTCATCGTCGAAAATTTTGTTGTCGTGAAAATCAGTCCCTTTGATTTGATAATTCAGAAACTGAAGGCGATCTACCGAAGGAAGAGGCTCACCGCTAGGTCCAGCTCCAATGCATTTACTAAGTGCGACCACGAGAACTGATTCTAAAAAGAAAGACAAGTCTTCGAGGCTTGTAATTTGGTGTGCTTTTCCTATGCATCGTTTATAAAACCTCCTAACGAGACATTTGTCCTTTCCTTTTAAACATGGCCAACGTGAAATCATTGCCATCAAATGACATACATCTAAACGCATGAACGTTGATGGCAAAGATGTCGGACTGCTCACCAACGCGTCATAGCATCTTTGCAAGTAATCGGCTAAACTTGCGCATCGGCCAAATACTTGCGCTACGGCAATCAACAGAGTCCAGCCAAAATCGGTCACCACGATTGGAGGAATAGGTGCCTTAGCAGCAAGAATATGACAAAAAAAATTTATCACAACCAGCGCTCTTTGGTCAGCGGAAACCATTTGGAACGTTGGTACGCTGCCTTCTTGTGTCATGACCACACACTGGTAGAGAAAAATGTGTGGTTTCAGTGATTTATCTCGCTTTGCAATTCCACCCGTAGCATCGATGGCTAATACAGCATTTGGGTCCTGTCGGATACGAGAAATGTAAATTTGTAGTTGCTCGGGTAGCCAATATATACAGCTGAATTTATGTAGCCCAATGGATTGAATACAACCAACTAGTTTGCCATGCTCAGCGCTTTTCAGTAAATTGATGGCAGGGTTTCCAAACTGCAAGCCATATTTGGTGAGAAGCCTTTGTTCTTTAGCTTTCCGAACTACATCGTTAGTTGGTAAAATCGGCGGATTTTTGCCACCAAATTCTTTAATACGGCCAGCCTCTTTTCGTCGCCAAGTGATGGCATCTTTTCCTCCATCAATCAAGAAATCCGCTACTTCGCGGCGGCGAGTCCCTCTTAATTGACGTCTTTTGGTTCCCGAATGAGAAGTCGGTTTTATGCCTGCAACGCGACAATCCAAAACAACGTCAACACCCTTTGCTGGCTCTTTTAAAATGGTGCAGTTTATTTTTGCGTCGCACTCGCGGCAAATCCCCTCAATGGTCAAAAAGAATTTGGCCGCTGCGTTTGGGTAAATGTTGTGATTTTTAAAGCATGCTACACAATCCAGATGATGTTGCACCCATAATGCTTCTGCTATCACGTCAGTCCAGCCTTGTCGCAACTTCCAGTAGACACGTGTCCCGTAAACTTTTTCTTGGGGTTTAATATTCTGCCATTTATCTGATGAAATAATTAATGTAACATCAACTGAAGTTAAACTATCTGTCATTTCAGCACTGCTGTTTGCGGTTTGGTCCACATTATTTTTGACAGTGTAGTTGCCATCAGTTGGGTCATTGAATACCTCGCGCTCTTTAATATGAAATACTTTCAAAATCATATCCCGAAAGCCGGCTCTATTTTCATTAACTATTGTATATACGTGCTTGGGCGTGATCAATGATGATTTATCAGCCATCTCCTTTGAAATGGCCGTAAAAACATGATGAGAAGGTGGAAAAATATTACCCCTTTCATCAATAGTTCGGTATCTATCATCTTTTAAAAGATCTTCTAAAATAATTTTGTCGTACATGGTACACTAATGAATGGACAACACATAAAATAATGAATTAAGTTTTGGAAAAAACTGGGAACTTATAAAACAACAGAAGACTAAAAATGCACAAACAATTTATATACAGTAACAAGAAGTTAATCGAACAACACCTAGGTAAAGTGTTAAAAAATCAAAAATATTAGGTATCTTGCGCATAAACTTGAGACACAAAACGTAAAATAAAATAACGAACAACTACATACCATACAGTATATGTCTAGAGAAAAAACAACTTTAATAATAAACAACAATAATAAATAACTTCAAAGACACAATTTAAACTTCAACTAAATCAAATAGACTCCAAAGTAACACATACAAAAAATTATCAAACGAAACTGAAATCAAATAAAATTAAAAAAAAATATTTTTCTAAGCAATACAGTTTTATCAAATTGAAATATGAAATAAGACTTCGAACGAATCGTAATTAAATTCAGAAGAATGCAAGCATGAACGTTTTGGCACGAAATCAACATTGCTTAAGTAAACTCGGCCGTCGTTCTCGTCAGCGCGATCTAGCCCTCGTCATTTTTTAGTAGCGACATCTAGTTATAATTCACGGAACTAAACAGAATTTTGATTTATTAATGTTTTTTGATGTTTTTTTTAAGGTAACGTATAGAGAAGGTTAAGGAAAGCTAGGAAAGGAAGCCAAGCTATAACATATATTGAGAATTTCACGCTCCTAGAACTTTTATCAAAATTGCTAGACAGGTGTTTGAGTCAATACAAATTCAACGCACAAATTTCAAATTTCGTCATTTTTCAAAGACCGTTTTCATGAAAATTTCAAGAGTTCTGCTTCTGAAAAGTATTCAAATATTAAGAAACAGCATTCGTTAATCTTAAACCTGATGCACGCTATTGGAACTCTTATAAAACCTGCTAAACATTTGTTTGAATCAATACACTTTTGACGAAAATATCTTGGCATCTGTCATTTTTCTAAGAACTTTTTTATGAAAGCTTCAGGAGTTCTGTTTCTGAAAAGTATCAAAATCATAAGCCAAAACCTTATTATGTCTGCAACTCAATGCACGCTCCTAGAACTCTTATCAAAATTGCTTGACAGGTGCTTGAGTCAATACAAATTCAACGCACAAATCTAAGATTTTGTAATTTTTCAAAGACCGTTTTCATGAAAATTTCAAGAGTTCTGCTTCTGAAAAGTATTTAAACTTTAAGCACAAGCATGCGTTAATCTAAAACCTGATGCATGCTATTGGAACTCTTTTAAAACCTGCTTAACTTTTGTTTGAATCAATACACTTTGGATGAAAATATCTTAGATTCTGTCATATTTCTAAGAACTTTTTTATGAGAGATTCAGGAGTTCTGCTTCTGAAAAGTATAAAAATCATAAGCCAGAACCTTATTATGTCTGCAACTCAATGCACGCTCCTGGAACTCTTATCAAAATAGCTTTACAGGTGTTTGAGTCAATACAAATTTAAAGCACAAATCTCAGATTTTGTCATTTTTCAAAGACCGTTTTCATGAAAATTCTAAGAGTTCTGCGTCTGAAAAGTATTCAAACTTTAAGAACAAGCATACGTTAATCTAAAACCTGATGCATGCTATTGGAACTCATATAAAACCTGCTTAACTTTTGTTTGAATCAATACACTTTGACGAAAACTTCTTAGATTCTGTCATATTTCTAAGAACTTTTTTATGAAAGTTTCAGGAGTTCTGCTTCTTAAAAGGATCAAAATCATAAGCCAGAACCTTATTATGTCTGCAACTCAATGCACGCTCCTAGAACTCTTATCAAAATACCTTTACAGGTGTTTGAGTCAATACAAATTTAAAGCACAAATCTCAGATTTTGTCATTTTTCAAAGACCGTTTTCATGAAAATTCTAAGAGTTCTGCTTCTGAAAAGTATTCAAATTTTAAGAACAAGCATACGTTAATCTAAAACCTGATGCATGCTATTGGAACTCATATAAAACCTGCTTAACTTTTGTTTGAATCAATACACTTTGACGAAAATATCTTAGATTCTGTCATTTTTCTAAGAACTTTTTTATGAAAGTTTCAGGAGTTCTGCTTCTGAAAAGGATCAAAATCATAAGCCAGAACCTTATTATGTCTGCAACTCAATGCACGCTCCTAGAACTCTTATCAAAATAGCTTTACAGGTGTTTGAGTCAATACAAATTTAACGCACAAATCTCAGATTTTGTCATTTTTCAAAGACCGTTTTCATGAAAATTCTTAGAGTTCTGCTTCTGAAAAGTATTTAAATTATACAAGCATACATGTTTTTATCTAAATTTTGATGCATGCTGTTGAAACTCGACTGATAAAACTTGCTTAACTTGTGTTTAAATGAATACACTTTTGACAAACATATCTTAGAATTTTTGTAAGAATGTTTTCATGAAACCTTCATGAGTTCTGATTCTGAAAAGTATCGAAATCATAAAAACAGACATTTGTTTGCTTAAAAACCGATGCCTGCTATTGGAACTTCGATAAAACTTGCTGTACTGGTATTTGATATATTACAATCTCGACGAAATATTTCTCTTATTTTTATACATTTACAAGACGATTTTTAAACGTTTTGAATAAAAATTTCAGTAGTACGGTTAATAAAATACGTCGAAATCATAATATTAAACCGTTGTTGTTTTTTAACTCGATGCAGTCTATTTAAACAGTAGTTCGCGTCTGTCTAAGGAATATTGAGTCACTACTACGACTCGAACGAATATGTACTTGATCATATCTTTAAATTAAGTATAATGTTGTATTAACACCGGAACTATTTCTTAAAACTATCAGGAACTGTTTTTAGTATCTGAAAGCATATAAATACAATTTTTTTATATCGATTTTTGAAAAATGCTCTGCTACGCGAAGTTAGCAGAGCATAATTTCACCTAAATTTTTTCTAGTAAAAACGCCAGAACTATTCCTGAAAAGTATCAGGAACTATAGAACTCACCTGCATGCGAACAGAACTCTAATTTTTTTATGCTCTGCTGGAAAATGCTCTGCTAACTTCACAGACACCAGCTTCGCGGAGTACACTGGGAATAGACACTGTATGTACAGTCAGTTCACTTTTAGGATGCACGTTTCAAGTTCCATTTGTAATTGGTTGGCGACACAATCAGGCTTAGGTAGGTATACTGTTCCTTTTTTGCACTGACATTTGATCGAAGGCACTGCCCTTCACTAACTTGCAAGACGAATTGTTTTGTTACCTGGCCTGGGTGAAGAGAGCTATAAAACAAAGAGATAGAGAGAGTGTGACCTTGTTATGCACCTATTTCGTCATCTTGCTGTGCCGCGCCGCCCCGCCGCCGCGCCTCGATAAAAATCTGTTTTCTAACTGACTGCACGCAGCTATTTTTAATAGTGTCCGAATCGACAGTAACTAAAATATTAAAATCAAAAGTGTCAATTGGGACTTTGTGTCCCAATATATTTTGTCCGAATCGACAGCAAGTCATACAAAGAAGATAAAACTTTCATTAAATAAAAAGAGGAGGACACTATTCTGAAACATCCTCTCTTTTGAAGTCGGTTATAAGGGAAGTACCTACCTACCTAGTTATAACACGGAACCAACAATCACACAAACAATCAGAACTCAACAACTAGATAATTATTATAGCGGCTATTTCTTACCGTCTAACAAGACTAGACGCCACCTATCCCCTGGCAAGACAAGTCGTCATTATCCTGTAAACAGACGGCTCGCTGTAGCAGCCCATTACATCGTAAACAGCAGGGGATCGGAGTCGAAATTGATACTAATTGTTTGATACTAATTGTGAACATTGAGCCGCGCAGAAATATTGAATGCCAATCAGACCGTAGCACGAAATAATCACATCACATCACACTAATATTATAAATGCGAAAGCTTGGATGGATGTATGGATGGATGGATGTTTGTTATACCTCTTCTAAAACTACTGAACGGATCGGGCTGAAATTTTGCATACAGGTAATTTTAGTCCTGGAATCAAACATACTTTTTATCCCATAAATCAGTTCCCATGGGATAAAAATCACCTTTATACGTTAGACATAGGAAAAACACGTGCAAAGCCGCGGGCAGAAACTAGTAAGGTAATAAATTATAGTGCAGAGCGCTTGACGAGATGGCCTATACTCAGTTGATCGCTTCAGTGAGGCGACTCACAGACACGAGCCGGATAGTTGATCGCCTCATTGTGGTTGTTTCCAGACAGCAAATGTACTCAAAGGTTCTTTCTCATATTTTTTTGAATTCTACCCGCGGGTGTCGTAAGAGGCGACTAAGGGATATCAACCGGGAGCGGGCAGCAGCGCCCCCTGCAGAACAATTCCACCACCGAACTGAGATCCCCTACCCGCAAGCCCAGCGTGGAGATTATGGGTACTACACTACCCCACATGAGATAAAAGTCAATAAGGCGCTTATCAGGGGGAGGCCTGCGTCCAGCAGTGGACCAGTGGCTGTTCAGAAGTAGTAAAGTAGTGTCTGCGCCTAAATCTAGTGAGCTAACCTGATTCACCTCGCCGCCGGCGCGCTTTCGTGTCCACCGGTGGAACTCGAGTTGGTGTAGCTTCAAAACTTCACAAGGCACAGTTTTTTGGTATATCACATAGGTAGTTCGTGGTCAGTCTTAGGTTTACACGGCTTGAGTCACAAATATGCACAAAATCCTTGATTAAATGAAATATCAGGCGCGGAACGACCCGTCATCCATTTGTCGCGAAACGGAAGAAAGTTTTACCCAGTGAGGGCGCAGGCGTCGCTTCCTGTCCGTGACTGGATATGATGTCACGGCGTATAGCGCGCGAAAATATGAAAACAGGGTTGCTGTTTCGATCTAGACGAGACCTTCAATATTTATCAGTGTTTGGTGCATGTTGTCACAAATCTCAGAATAAAAATAGAATGGAAAGAAATCCTATTATGGTACAAAACAAGTAGTCTCAATAGTAAAGTTTGGATGGATGGATGGATAGATGGATGCTTTTAAGGGTTCCGTACCCGAAGGGTGAAAATGGGCCCTATTACTAAGCCTCCGCTGTCTGTCTGTACGTCCGTCCGTCTGTTATCGGGCTGTATCTCATGAACCATAAAGCCTCGTATTCACTAGGCGACAAATCGTCGCAGAACCTGTCTAGGCACATGTCGTCTACGTGTCGCCGCGACGTCGCGCTCTGTTCTGCGACGTCGCACGCGACTATACAGCAACATCTACGTGTCGCAGAACAGGTTCCGTGTTTTGGCTCGCGAGACAGAACTTCCTGCGACATCAGTCCTGCGACCGCTGTTGCAGAGTGTGGACTAGTTGTGGGTCGTTGACTGTTTTTGCGTTAACGAAACGAAACCGTTTTCTATAAACGGTCAACCGGTTAAAAAACCGGTTGACGTTTTTAACAGGTTTGTCGAAACGTTAACTGTATTGCACGAGTAGTGTTGACGCGTTAACGTCTAAAACGGTCAACTTGTGGCAAAACCTGTTGACGTTTTTAACTGGTTTGTCGAAACGTAAACTGTAGTGCCTTGTCATTCCGGCATTTTGCAAATTGTTTATTACTTTTTTTACATTTGAACTACTTAGTATTATTTATTTACAATAAAACACTGTCCTTATTTGCCATAAATATCCTAAATTATCACTAACTTTCACTACCTATAAGTACATAATAAAATAATTATTAAACTTGCGCACAAAAAAAGCGTTGACCTCAACGTGTCACATAAACAAACTAATTAAACGAATGAAAATAATTTCCCTGTTTTTCTTGGTCAGTCAGAAGGCCGGCGCGCGGCGCACGGAGCGCTTTGCCCCCGGAATGAACAAACATACATTCATCTCTTTCACTCTCCAACAATCTTAAGCTGTCGACTACTGCGGCGTCTCGCTCGCTCGTGTACAACGTGTTTTACTTTTACCTAGCGGTTCGAAGCTCGTTCGTTCATTTTCGGATGGTGTTTGTTCGTAAGGTGTTTTTAAAGTTCAATCTTCCATGTAACTTGTCCGTCAACGAACGAGATAGTATGTCAACGTCATAGTATGTCGTTGAATGAAATAATAAGTTGATTGAATCAACTTGTTTCGCGGAAAAGAGAAGACGGTTGATTCGTTTTGTCCGTCAACGAACGAGAATGTGTCAACGTCATAGTATGTCGTTCGTTGAATGAAATAATAAGTTGATTGAATCAACCTGTTTCGCGGAAAAGAGAAAACGGTTGATTCGTTAAATGTAGAAAAGCTGTTTTTTATAACAGTTCGTTGATTCAACGCTCACTCCTAGTGTGGACGCGTGCGCGAATTCTAGCATCAACATGCCCGTAGAGTGGGGAAATCAATTAGTTCTAAAACTTCTTGAGCTTTACGAAAGCAAAGGATGTTTGTGGGACACGAATAACGCTATGGCAGGCACGATCATTTCTAGTAAAACTTCAAAATCAGTCGATGTCATTCGAGTGAAATTTACAAATAATCCATCAAACATTCGAAGATCACGTAAGATATTATCACTGCTTTCTCTTTGTGATAAGTAGTTTCGCACCTACCACCTTTTCTTTTTATAACGTTTCGGTAAACTACTCGATAAAATATAAATGTACGCAGCACTAACTGCCACGACTTCCTCGGGCGACATCTCGGCGGCGACTGCTGGTGTGGACAAGCAAAATGTATCACGACATGTTACCAAAATGTTCTGAGAACACGCACCGTAGATGTTCTGTAACAGTCTCAGAACTTGTGCCCGAGGTGAATTCGAGGCTTTAAAGGTAGACAGTTGAAATTTCACAGATTGTGTATTTCTCTTGCCGCTACAACCACAGATAATAAAAATAAAATAAATTTAATAATTAAGGGGTCCAAAGTTCATACCAAGTTGAGTACCTATCGAGCAACGTGGGGCGCGGTCAGTAATAAATAAATAATAATAAATAATACTGGATAATCCACATAACACAGCATCATCTCACCCCAAGCTGTAGATAGTAATTTACTAGATGGGTGACTAAAACTACTGAAAGGGTCGGGCTGCAATATTGCATACAGTTAATTCTAGGCCTGGAATAAAACATAGGCTATTTTTTATCCCATGAGATGGCAATTACCTTTATACGTTTTCATAGACACAACGCGTGCGAAGCCGCGGGCACAAACTAGGTACTCAAGGTACTATAGACAGCGCAGAACGTGCCGGTACAAATGTCCTATCGAGACAAAATAATATCTAAAGGTAGGTAAGGTTCTTATCTGCAGAAGCCGACAACGGATGGACAAAGCAATTCAGTGGTAGATATTTATAAGGTTTTAGGTTGGACGCGAGGGACAGGAACGGACGTGGGTCACAATAATTTTCGAGATAAGCGATAGAACGCACAACTGGCTTAATATCTACGGGGCTTGACTATTGACTGCCTCGTTGATGTTATGAGGTTCTGGGTTCGAATTCCGGGTCGGGCCAGTAGATGTTATTGGGGTTTTTCTAACAAGAGAAATTCACAGTAGCAGCCCGGAGTCAGGAAGCTGGCGGTGTTACACCCCCGTGCTTCGGAAAGCACGCTAAGCCGTTGGTCCTTCGCCTGACCTGTCCCCGGTCGTTTTGATCTGAGGTCCCATCGGATTATGAGAATGAGAATAGAGAGTGCACCTGTGTTTGCGCACACACGTTCACGCACTATAATAATTATGACCATAGGCATGTGCCTATAACCTAGGTGGCTTGTCTCGGTTGACTGGCAGTCTCGCCGGGCAGGATTGGGATCGTATTTTTGTCACTTTTCCATAGTTTAGCTTACATTATGTTTATTTGAAGTATCTGACGTGTGTAGAAGTCCGTGTGCCCGCATGGGGATTATGAGCATCACCCCCATGAGATAAAAGCCAACAAGACTCCTAACAGGGGAAGGCCTGCGTCCAGCAATGGAGCAATATAGGCTGTTGAGGTGAGGTGAGGTGAGGTCTAATAGATATTACCGACTTCTGCTTTAGACCTAGCTAATTGATTATTTATTAGATACTAGTTTCTGCACAACCATGGACCTCTGGGAATAAGCCGACTGTTTAGGTAGGTACATAAAATATCTTGGATTCTAGAACAGGGCCAACTTATTAAGGACTAGCTTCTGCCCGCGGCTTCGCACGCGTTGTTTCTATGGAAACGTTTTGAGGTTATTTCTATCCCATGGGAACTGATTTATGGGATAAAAAGTCACCTATATTTGATTTCAGGGTTAGACTTACCTGTATGCAAATTTCAGCCCGATCCGTTAAGTAGTTCTTGCGTGAAGAGGTATCAAACATCCATCCATCTATACATCCATCCATCCAAACTTTCGCATTTATAATATTAGTATGATATAGTGTGATATGAAGTGTGATTCTTGTGCGGTCCTCTGAATTGGCTGGCATACATACCTACCTACTCGTGTGCCTGAAATTCTTGGTTAATTTTACCTGGAACGGATTAAATGTCGGAACTTGGTGAAACTTTTCGACAGGTAAGATAAATGCTTTGTACTAACAGCCCGTATTTTACCCAGATAGGATGAGCTAAGTAAAGCTGGTTAATAACGGCAGGAAGAAACAGAGTAAATGACTTAAAAGTCCTCTATTTTTTCTTGTAAGAGAATGATAATTTTACCACAGCCTATCTATAAAGATAGGTACGATATTAATACTACGATTCTTACAGTCGTTCGACGAAGGCGTTTTGACAGGGCAATCGTGCACTTCCGCGTTACTAAGGCGGTGATGTATGCAACTCGGGAGCGTCCCACCCCCAAGGGACGGGCCCTTGCCCTTTCAAAACCTGCACGATTGGCCTGTCAAAACCACGTCAAAATGCCTTCGTCGAACGAATATGGATATACCTGAGTTTTATCTTTTTTTCTGTTTTTAGGGTTTCGAAGATCGGTTTCGAAACCCTTATGGTCTCGCTTTGTCTGTCCTTTTTTCCCTCCTTAATAACTCAGCAACTACAGCAGCTATCAACTTGAAATTTAAAATAATAATACATTTCGTGTGACTGTACAGATTTTAAGAAAAAAAAATGAAAATAAATGAAAAATGAAAATGTACATTTTCCATACAAATTGAGATGTCAAAATTTTAAAAGAGACCTACAGAGTCAAGTGGGGTATCAAATGAAAGGTATTTGTTTGTACATTTCAAAATAGTTTTTGAAATTTCTGTAGGTTTCATACTTTTTGAAATATTTTGAAAATAGTCGAAAAAATACCCATTCCCCCCCCTTATCTCCGAAGTTTGCAGAGCGATTCATTCAAAATGTATGGAGCGTTTGTAGATATAGATCTATATTTTACAGGAAAAATATAGAGAAGTCTGTTAAATGAACACTTTTTGAAAAATGGTCAGAAAGAGGGGGGATAATTTTCAAAAGGGGGGGCAACCCCACTGAGTGGCGTATCATATGAAAGGTACTGGTTTGTACGTTTCAAAACAGTTTTTGAAATTTCTGTAGGTTTCATACTTTTTGAAATATTTTGAAAAAAGTTGAAATTTTACCCGTTCCCCCCCCTCTATCTCCGAAGTTTGCAGAGCGATCCTCTCAAAATGTATGGAGCGTTTGTAGATATAGATCTATATTTTACAGGAAAAATATAGAGAAGTCTGTTAAATGAACCTTTTTTGAAAAATGGTCAAAAAGAGGGGGGATAATTTTCAAAAAGGGGGGCTACCCCACTAAGTGGGGTATCATATGAAAGGTATTGGTTTGTACATTTCAAAACAGTTTTTGAAATTTCTGTAGGTTTCATACTTTTTGAAATATTTTGAAAATAGTCGAAATTTTACCCTTTCCCCCCCCCTATCTCCGAAGTTTGCAGAGCAATCCTTTCAAAATGTATGGAGCGTTGGTAGACATAGATCTATATTTTACAGGAAAAATATAGAGAAGTCTGTTAAATGAACACTTTTTCAAAAATGGTCAAAAAGAGGGGGGATAATTTTCAAAATGGAGGGCTACCCCACTGAGTGGGGTATCATATGAAAGGTATCGATTTGTACGTTTCAAAACAGTTTTTGAAATTTTTGTATGTTTCATACTTTTTGAAATATTTTGAAAAAAGTTGAAATTTTACCCGTTCCCCCCCCTTATCTCCAAAGTTTGCAGAGCGATCCTTTCAAAATGTATGGAGCGTTTGTAGATATAGATCTATATTTTACAGGAAAAATATAGAGAAGTCTGTTAAATGAACCTTTTTTGAAAAATGGTCAAAAAGAGGGGGGATAATTTTCAAAAAGAGGGGCTACCCCACTGAGTGGTGTATCATATGAAAGGTATTGGTATGTACATTTCAAAACTGTTTTTCAAATTCCTGTAGGTTTCATACTTTTTGAAATATTTTGAAAATAGTCGAAATTTTACCCATTCCCCCCCCCTCTATCTCCGAAGTTTGCAGAGCCATCCTTTCAAAATGTATGGAGCGTTGGTAGATATAGATCTATATTTTACAGGAAAAATATAGAATAGTCTGTGAAACGAACACTTTTTGAAAAATTGACAAAAAGGGGGGGATAATTTTCAAAAGGGTGGGCTACCCCACTTAATGGGGTATCATATGAAAGGTATTCGTTTGTACATTTCAAAACAGTTTTTGAAATTTCTGTAGGTTTAATACTTTTTGAAATATTTTGAAAAAAGTCGAGAAATTTACCGCTACACCCTATCACCGAAGCATGCAGAGTAGGCATGGAAGATTTCACGCATCACTGGTTATATCACTAGCGAAAACATAAATCACGTGCCACACCAGTTACATGCATCGAAACCGTGAGTTACTTATAACGCGAGCGTGATTTTTCACGCGGGCTAAGCTACATTACAATTCGCAGAATTCTATCGTTCGAAAGAGACAAAGCTACAGCATGCGACTGTAGCGACACCGTGCCACTAGCGAGAAGAGAGAATTCGTTTAAGTGAAATTGCATCTTATTCTCAACACCATTAGGCTTTAATTTATCTGGAGTATTTTTAAAACTTGCTTACTGCTTAGATAAATAACGCTCCGTTACAAAAACTTCATATGAAAATGAAAGTCTTATTTTAAAGACGTTAAGGTGCTCATTTAATGTAGGTACATGTAGGTACTTGAAATTTATAATACCAGTGAAATCACGTTGTGAGAGTTTCACTTCATTTCACTCACTTGTAATCTTTACTTGTTGCTGCTGCACGTGCATGCCGCGTTTTGAGTCGCGTGTTATTTTAAACTAAGCTCACCTGAGATTGTCTGTTAATACAGAAAAAAAGTTGTCGTCCTAGTGTTTTATAATTACTTAAACATTGACAGTCGCAAGCCTGTCGAAGTATGAGGGAAAGTTCATTGAAGAAAACACTTTTTATTATCAAAAAAACATCGCAGATTAGCTAAGCGATAAGTTCTGAATCATATCACTATCACTGCAACATGTAACATGCACCCACTGTGATAATAATCATCACTAATGAAATATAACGACCGTGATTTATCACGCGTGATATAACCGTGACAGAAAAAAATAACTTCGCGACGTGATAGTGAAATAAAAGTAGCTATAACTTCCATGCCTAATGCAGAGAGATCCATCTGAAATGTTTTTTTTTGTGGTTGGTACCTACTAGTTTTTGGTCTTCATTAAATTTCGGAGTCTCTAACCGGTACCCTTAGTACATACCTACTTGTTCACAAACGTTCGAAACCCTCGGCGCGCGAGTTACACTCGCACTTGACGGGTCTTGTTTATGTTACAATCACTTTAAAACTTTCAAAAAGAGCTAGATTACTAATAAATCAAATAATATCGCAAAAATTTCCGACTTCGACGGGACTTGAACCCGCATCCTTCCACCAGTCTTTAACTATATATACTTCTGGATAACTTACTGGATAAACTTCAATGTTTCCCCTGTAGGTGGAGCTAACGGCGCTAGAGACCGTAGGAAGTCGCAGAGATTTTCGACTCCCACGTCACTTGACCTCGTGGTAGTTGGTTAGCACATTCCTGTACTGAAGGAAGGATGCGGGTTCAAATCCGGTCGAAGACGAAGATTTTTGCGATATTATTTGATTTCTTAGAAATTACCCTGAGTGTGGGGTTACGCACTATAATTACAAAAAATCTTAGATTAGGTACTTAATTATACTTAGTAAAAAAACTCTAGATTCAACACAATATGAAGAACATATTATCAAACGGAAAAGCTACTATTCTAGTGAACCAATGTTGCCAACGCGGGCAAACCGTGAGTCAATTAACTACTTTTACACACGAGTTGGTGTAGAAATGGATTAATATTTAACCAACTTCACAAAAAAAGAGGAGATTTCTATGTTCGGCTGTATAGATATTTATTTTACTTTTTATGCGTGTTCATCGGTTTTTCCAATAATACATAATCATTTAATAATAATTCTATACTACCAACCTAGCCAGTAGGTGTCCTAGATACGATCCTAGACTCCAATGCGTTATGCATTGGAGAACTCTGTAATGTTCGGTATGGTTTAATATACGAATTGAATTGACTTCCGTCAATTATGGACAGATTTAGAAATAAAATTGCTATTGGCTGATCTCGAATTGGTCCTAAAAAATGTTAATACCAAGGGACTTGGGAATAACATATTTATGGGTAAGTATATATTTTATACATACAAATACTATCTAATACTTGCCTCACAAAACAATGTAAGTACTAATTTAAAGTCATGTTTTAGTTTTTTAATTGTCTTTAAGAATTCCTGACACATAAAACAGTAAAAATGCAGCAAAAATGTAATTTTCATCTAACTCTTGCTATCCCGATGGTTCTAAATTCGGTATTCCATAACCGTTAAATAAAAATAACGGTTATTTCGTTATAGTTATTGTGTATTTTATTATCTTTTGAAAACGTGAGGCACATATTGCTTCTATTGCCGTCCATTGGTTATATCGAGCTGTATCTTTTATGGTTTTGTTATCATCATAGCTAGAGCTAAAACTTAAATAATCGTGTTTATTTTCAAGCATTTGTAGATGGTGATTTCATGTTTATGTAGATACTAGGTATTTCGTGTAAAGGAACTATGTAAATAAACTGTGATTTTTGCGCTCACGCCGCCGCCGTTACAAAAACGAATGCTCTGTCCCACTTCTATGAACGCGAAATCCTATTCCTATCCTTTTCACAATGGCACGCAATGCGCCCTCTTAAGAAGGCACACAAAATGAATTCTGACGATTCGTTCGACTTAGTGCAGGCAAATGTAGCGTACGAGTACTTCAAACGAACCTTGAAACGAACTATCTGGCATAATTTCGTATTATGATTCGACTTTTTCGATACCAAGTTTTAGCTCTTCACTATGTCTTCCAAGGTAAAAAATTTGGCCTGTAAATTTCTCTATGGCCAGTACCTGAGAGTGCACCTGTGTTTGCGTACACACTCGTGCATTATAATATAAATTAGTGCGCAAATGGCTAGTGTCCGTTGAGACTGGCTGCCGTGGCCGAAATTCGACTAGAAGGACATCATAGAAGAGTGGATCTAACATTTTTACATTTTGTAATATTATTTATTTAGCACATATAAAATTACAGTAACAGAATAAAACAATTACAACTTGTATATACAGGCACTTAATTCTATTTTCTAAAAATGTAAGCCGTCACCAGAGGGCAGAGTGCCCAGAATGCTGGCAGCATTGCCACGTTGAATGGCAATGCTTATTCGTTGACCGAAATAGAAGCCAGCATTCTGATCACCTGTGGACTATATAAGTGTAAGTGTAGTTTACATCTTTATAATATTAGGAAATATTGTTTTCTCTCGTTTTAATGACAGTCTTAACATTTAGTAGAGATTTGGGTGGACCACGGAAAAATATTTCACTATCGTGGTCCACCAAGGTGGAAGAAACAGGTCGACCACGGGTAATAGAACTCGATGGAACCAGATCAAGTGGCTGGTTAATCTGACTGACTTCTCAATTATGTGATCCATATTATTATATGGTTTTACTAGCTTCTGCCCGCGGCTTCGCACGCGTATTTTCGATATAATAAGTAGCTTTATCTAATTTAGGCTTTGCTCTAAACGTACGCCAAATTTCGCCGCCAAGTTTAAGTAACAAAAATTCAGATTTCACAAACTTTCGGCTATATAATATAAAAGTAGATAGTAGATAGATAGAAAGTAGGATTTTATGTGAAACCGTTGTAATCGGCTGAATTGCGCCAGGCGGTATATTCATAAGTAATTCACAGGTGTCACTGTGGCAGTAGGGCCATTTGATTTATTGGATTAGTAAACTAAACGGAATTTATATTAATTATTCATTAAAGAACCAGAGCCACAGCCTAATGAAATAATGGCCGTCTTTCTTGCTACTTGCTAGATTAAATACCGACCTTTGAGATGGCTTATTCCAATAATCCCCTGCCATAATCCCCTGCGAAGGGGATTCCTGGACTTTTTGAGATAAGTTTAGCTTTGAGATAAGTTTAACGCATTCACTGCCTAGCCTCGGTGGCAACGCGGATAGATCGGCTTAGCCGTTTTGTTTTTAATTTAAAATAAAAACAAAATAATTTGGAGAGTTTATTGTCCTTATCTGGAGACTTTATATATTTAAAAATTTAATTATTGTAGGTATAAATTTAATTATTAGCCGATTCCCGTGGGGCCCAGAATCACCTTTCGGTTTCGTACACAAGGCACTCTTGCTTGCGTTGGTTTACTCTTTCCTCAGTTTACTCTTTTACTCTTTCCTCAGTACTTTGGTAGGGTGCCACCCAGAGAGTACCATAATACTAAAATATACTAAACTAAACTAACACTATCATGGCCCAAGACTCAGATGCCAGTCTACTGCCCCGTGTCGCGGCTGGGCAGGAAATGCGATATACTAAACTAAACTAAAACTAAATTATGTAATATTGCCTCTAATATTAAGACCTGAAACAGACAATAAACACCAGAGGATCCTCACACTCTTATGTAGGTATCGTCATCATCATCATCAGCCTATATTAGTTAGTCCACTGCTGGACATAGTCCTCCCGTAATGAGCGCCATAGCGCCCTCTTCAGCTCGCGTCTTCAGCTTGCCGCATCCAGGATATGCCTGCAGTCTTTCGCGTATTCCAACTGGACGAAGGGCGTCCCACACTACGTTTGCCGAGTCGCGGTCTTCACTCAAGATCGCGTTTACATACACCAGCAAGTAGGTATAGGTACACAATACGCTAGGTACGTTAGGTATAAAATATCATTTATTTATTACCCTTTCTAAAACACAAACTAAAAGTTTAGTTTATTTATTCAAAAACAAATTAGGTACATCGTATACGAATATAAGGTACTTAATTAAATTAATAGCATACAATTAGATATAGGTATGCTAATTCATCTTTGTTGCTAACATAATAATTAGTTTCGTTTGATAAACTCGTCAACTGAGTAAAAACACCCCTTCAGCAAAAGTTTTCTTAAATTATTCTTGAAAATGTTTGGATTGTCAATTGCTTTCATTTCAGTAGGAACAACATAATTTTACTGTATGATACCTACTGCCATGCCAAAATTAGTTATAAGATCGATGGTAAGGAACACAACCCATTATACAAGGTGCCACAGAACTTGTGTACGAAACCGAAAGGGGGTGATTTCGGGCCCCACGGGTATCAACTAATAACAAAATAAACCGTTAATGAATTAAATTATTTATTTAGAAGTCTCAAGATACAGACAAAATTATTATTTTAATATAACGCTCCAAATTATATTGTTTTCGAATGAATTTGTTGTTGTAATTTATAAATAAGATAAACTTCGTAAAGGTTATCCAGAAACATCCTACAATAATGAAATAATGATTACTTTCGTTAAATGAAATGATCCTGCGGATATTAAAAATAAAATCTCTATACATAATGGTCGATGACGAGAGTCTTTTGAGTGGGGCGGACTCAGGCCAAACAGCAGAAACTTTATTTTTTACATTTTGTAACATAATTTACTCTGGAGATAATATTTATAATAAACTAAAACTAACTAGAAAAGCTTTATTGCAGGAAATATGTGTGAGTTACAGTATAGTACAAGAAGCTCTTAAAAAGTAATTCCGTTTCCTGCAATTCGCGGTCATATCCCTTGCAGAGATTTCTACTAGACGACCATAACTCATGGGGCCTTATATCTAGGGCTACCTATGAGCTAGCTAGTTGTAGCCAGCTGTGTGTAGTAGGAGAGCTAGGCCATTGTCAGTGAGTCGGACAGCAGTGGTTGCTTACTATACCCCGAACTAGTTGGTACCGTATCTCAGGGAGCAGTAAACGCCCAACCACGCCAGCCCCTTTGACAGGTAGCTTAGCTATCGTAACAACTAATACAAATAAAACTTCTAAAACCATCATGGTTATTAACATTAAAGTCATTCATGGCGCATGCAACTGTGCCGAAATATTGGAAAGCTCAAAACTCAAGTCATGGTAAATATCCCGTTGTAAATGACTTTAACTATTTCAAATGTTTAGGTATTTAGGTATACGTTCCTTCCTTGAGACTTCCTTATTTTCAAAAGCTATCGTTTTATCTATCTGGGTTATAATTATAAACCTAAATAACAGTTTTTAAAAATGTACTACATACATAGACGTAAAAATATATCGTTACGAAACATTTACGGTCACGACCGAAGTGACTATCCAACGATTTTATGGGTGACTTTAAAACGTTTCGGCTTTTACTAACGTATTCATTTTAATTTGGAAGCTTAATAATAAAATGTGTTCCAACCCTTCCCTGGCTACCTCCCTGAATAAAACACGAAAGCTTCCTTTAATACCGCCGTAATTATAATGTTGTAAGGCCCTTGTAATTAAATGAAGAATAATCAACACTTGTCATCGCTTATTGTAATTAAAAAATAATTGTGGACCACTGGAACGGAGGCGTGCCGGGGAAATTGTTGGTTGTCTCCTTTATTTGTGATAATGGATTAAAAAATAATGAATAGGTTTCTATGAAGGCTTGTTTGTTTACATTTCGTAAAAAAAAAGACAAATATTTTTATTATTATGTACTCATTTATTCATAAATCTCGTTTATAAAATACATTTTTTACTCTATAATTATCATAAAAACTATTCTACAGTAAAAAATATATCACCGACCACGAAGCTAGGCTCAAGCGGTCGGTGACTCGGACTGCAAAGAGAGTATTAATAATAATTATTATTATTTGGTGGGTCTAAGAGATGAAAGAACAACGTTAGAAATGTTGGTTCTTGTCTGTTTTATTAGTTGAGGCACTTTTTAAATTCTTTATAAAGATATTTAGTGGGTCTAAGAGATGAAAGAAAACGTTAGAAATGTTGGTTCCCGTCTGTTTTATTAGTTGAGGCACTTTTTAAATTCTTTTTAAAGATATTTATGTAGGTTTATGGTCTATACTATGTCATATTACAATTTAACTTACTTAACAATTGAGGTCATTAAGGAATAATCACGTATAGCCGTCTTGGTGGGTCTAAAAGATGAAATGAAAGAACAACGTTAGAAATGTTGGTTCCCGTCTGTTTTATTAGTTGAGGCACTTTTTAAATTCTTTATAAAGATATTTATGTAGGTTTATGGTATATACTATGTCTTATTACAATTTAACTTACTTAACCATTGAGGTCATTAAGGAATAATCACGTATAGCCGTAGAGAATTAAACTCATCAGAGGCAAAATGGAGAGACTATTGCGGGAACTCTGAACAACTGGAAACAAGATAGAGTTTCCTTCGAGATTATTCATGAGATTGGTAGGTATCCAGTGGAATACAATTTTCGTCGAATTCGTAAGGCAGGCCTATGAAGCCGAGAAGGTAAGGTATACCAAATTGCAATCCGACAGCAAACAGATTTCCTGAAATCGGTAGCACCGTTTCAAGCATCTCGATTCTCGATACGATTGCATCGTGAAACATTATTAGAATAACGTGAAATTTGGTTTTTGAAACACTTTTCACAGGAATATTTTTAATGAAGGAGGATTTTATGAATACGATGATAATTGCTATATAAAATTTCGTATATTTATTATGCGCAAATGATAGAGATTAGATGACTATAAAGATTCTTACACAAATGTAGGAACCTAGGTGCCTAATACAATAGAGTGTGACTATGGACTACATACAGTAGTTAAAAACGAATAAAACATAATATTTATAATCATAAAACATCAAGGTTTGAATAGAGACAATAAGTGTGTATGTAGACTTTTCACCATTTATTAAAATACAACTTCTGACGTGAGACAGTCCTGTAAGGTCTAATGGAAATAAAACATTTCGAGTTTTGCGTTTTAAAACATAAAACTGTGATAATACTAAGTATGTGTAAGACTCAGTTTATTTGATATATTTTAAAAACATCCGTAGAAAGTAGACTAACCGAGGCAAGCTTCAATTGTCACAAGAACGCGATGCGATCGAAAACATCGATAAACATAACGGAACTGTCTAATGCTCAACGTCCAATGCCACTGTTCTTTCACTTCAAAATTCAAATTCATTTATTTTCAGATAACTGTGATCCATAATTTGTTAGTGGCAGAAAGATATCTTATATTAAATGTTAGTATTCTTAGCCTACCTACTACATTTAATTTAATTAAAATTTGATCAAATTAAATCATAGAAATATAAATTAAAACAAATTAAATAATATGAAATTAAATTAAATTACATAGAAATAAATAGAATAAAGAAAATACGGACCGTACGTGTGTCGCATATGGACGCTGAGCTTTAATGTAACTAATAACTTAGTAGGTTATTAAATTAAATAGCCCAGATAATTCTTTCAACCTTAATGGGTAGATTGATCGATCGTGTGATCGTTTTTAATTATCGATGCACGATATCTACTGGCTCCGACAAACGAGGAAACACCGGGTGTTCCAGTGAACATTTCAAAGTTTATTAGGTAGGTACTTATTATTTGTTTGGCTTCTATTGTGATACTTTGATCATACAAAACAATTGAAATGAAGGCCTCTCTCCCTTTCTTACGGTTTTCTCTGTCCCTTGATTTTATTGACGTTCCGTTTCTATTTTGTTTAAAAGCTTAGATATTAATAATGAATTTATTTCTATTGTAAAAATACTTTAGCAGAAGCGTAACCATGAATGAAGCCAATCGTTAATAATGTACTTTTTACTGATAAATAGGTAAGTATTGATTTGATATTATTTAATACTGTTATTTAAAATTAATTTTAAGTTCTATACTTGTTTGCATGCAACAGTCTGTTGTTATCTCAACTATTTTAATTGTAAACATGTTCTAGTTATCTTTCTTTAACTGTGATGTGTTTATGTTTCTATTCTTTAAATGTGTTTTTTTTGTAAATAAAGTACGAGTAATGATTACTTAGCAATTTTCTTTGTGAATAAAGTAATGACTACTTAGCAATTATTTCATGGTGTCTCTTGGTCTCAATAATAAATCAGTAGAACCGAAAGTTACAGTGAAATCTCAAACACAATATTTATTTTAATACTTTTGAAAGCTACCCATTCATTCATATTATTTGCCTTACCCACCTTTAAGTCCCTTTAAGTGCCACTAGCTACGGTCTAAAAGAAGTATTTACATCATGAGAGACAACTTAAAAATAGCACTCGAGTTCTGTCAACAAATTAGAGGGCCAGCACCATCAGTGCAGTGAATCTCGACGTGATATTAATTTTAATGGGCGAGCCACAGCTCGCTTCATACTTTGCTTCTTGTTTAAGATCGCTGTTGAAAAATTAATAAGTGTTAACGATGCGGTATAACATATTTCCAGCTTTTAATAAGTGCCTGCTTGGTTAAGGTACGCTATATGCCATTTTATTTCTCACGGACTGAAATGAAGTTCGTGGGAACCATTTTCTTGCATTTTTATATTAAGTATAACTTTTTTGCCGTCTTCTTCTTACTTCGCACATTAAACTTCAGACTAAGTATTAAAACTTTTCCTTCTACCTATTTGCATACTTATTTAAAGTTACCAATAGTTAAATTCAAGTTACTTTCCAAGTAAAAGATCCCACACTGCGACCATATTAAAATACCTCTCGAGACAATAATAATCAATTATTTCATGTGACATCTACATAGCTGCCGGATATGTTTTCTTTTAAAAATTACTTTATTCCGTGTTGGTATGCAGCCTCTCGATCATGCATCTTCGATTGTATCGATTATATTGCGTTGTATCTATCGGTGATCGAAGGTCGGAAGAGCAATATGTCAATTTATTATGTGTTATCTACCTAATAGCTGGCTCAATCCGTGTTAGATTTTTTTATCAAGAGTTTCCAATTTATTTGTAAGATAGGAAAAGAACTAAATTAACCAAAAGGATGGTGGGAGCTTTCTAAGATACAAATAAATCACGTTCAGCTTTTGAACGAAATCTCAATTTGGTGGTTATAAACTCAAGTATGACCTGCGCGGGCGCGGTTGCGCTATTGCTGAGTCACCATCACCACCTCAGAGAAGGGGTTAAAGAGAACGTACCTGAAATGGGCTTAGCACACTTATTATTTAGAGAAGATACTCATTTTAAAAGATGACAATAGCTCTGCAGTGGGGTCTAAAATGACCCCCTTTCGGCTTTGCTCAGTGCACATATTCTGTGGCACCTTTTACCAACGTGTTAATTCACAAATAGTTGAGAAATCCCAATCTAACGAAGAGTTCAAGGAATTCCATGGTTATCATTTAATTTACATAAGTAATTCTAAGTTTATTGCGGACAAATCCCGGTGGCTTTATGATACTCGGGTAATCAATCAAATTCAGATATTATACTTGAAGGCTTAATATCTATGTAATTGGTGTAATTTTCACACAATCACACACAAGAAACCACTATTAATAGCTACCTTCTTTCTTTGTTTTATTTTGATAAATATCAAGTTAGGCAAGGTAGGTAACTACTTAACTACTTTTATCTGTAGACTGTTTGCAACAGTCGGCAGTTAGCTCAATTGTTTCAATTGTAAATACTAGTATAATTTTCTTTCTGAAATAAATGATTTTTTTTTAATTTAAAAAAAAAAAAAAAGGTAACTACTTGTATAATTGGGTAGTTATTATGTATTATGTATGTGGTTTTGTTTGCAGCGTGGTGGAAAACATAGCGCACTGTTTCCTCTAAAAGCAGTAAGTAGGTATATAATGTATTCATCTATATTCATCTATGACTTTATTTTAATTTTGTTGATTCCATGTGATTTGTTTTATTAATTTGTGACTTCGATACATTGTGTATTCCCTACAAAAATTCGACATGTAAATTGGTTTTATCAATAAATTGTATTTCTGTAGGTACTGTAGGTAGGTAGTAGGTAAGTACAAAATGATGTTCTTAAAAAACTGTGATACCGAAAATTTACTTACACGTCGCACTATAGGAAGACATGAAATCACGACTTAGTAGTTTAGTTACCGTAACAAATAATAGTAAAAAAAAAAAATCTGGATAATCCACACAGCATCATCTAGCCCCAAGTTACTCCGAGTTTGTGTTACGTTATGGGTACTAGACGATGACTGGATATACTAGGTGTACTTACTACAGTACATTAATTACAAAGAGATTTTTTTGTAGTTATACTTACCTACATAGAAAAAACCCTGTGCAAATATTTGTCCCGAAGTGGAAGTCGAACCCGCCACCTCCTATCTTCGCCCGCCACGGCCGTCTTCAATAATATTGACGACGACGTAGCCGTCGTACTGTGCTTTATCATTAGGTAGGTATACTCGTAATTGAAAGTCATTAGACGTGTGAATGAAATAAAACAGGGCACACGTCATTAAAATGGGCTTTATCCTTCTTACAACATACTAAAACATTTTATCATTAAGGCTCTACCTCCCCGAGCCCCGAACACTTGCGCCGCCACATATTTTATCTTATTATTACGTCGAAGAAAGGAAATTCCAAAAATTATGTTGGCCAATTTGTGATACCTATTATAAGCATTTTTTTAACGCCTCTGTAATAGTTTTATTTTGTATAGCTTAGGCAGAGATACGATGTTGCCCTTGGTGGCCACCAAACTCTATTTTCGCATCTCTGTTTAAACTATACAAAATAAAACTATTACAGAGGCGTTAAAAAAATGCTTATGATAGGTATCACAAATTACCCAACGTAATTTTTGGAATTTAGTTTCTTCGACGTAATAAGAAGATAAAATATGTGGCGGCGCTAGTGTTCGGGGAGGTAGAGCCTTAACAACATAACTTGTTCACAACGGCGTCAATGACAGACTGAGTGTTGCACTAAATATTTTACAATTTAACAACAAAATTATTTCCAACTCTAAACCTATTTATTTGGGCAAGCTTACTTATTATAGCTATTAACATGGCTTATAATATTAAATTGATAAAGCACAGTCTGATCTGGAAGCGTAAAAAAGTTGCATTTTTGCAGTTGCGTTGCAGAGGCGATGTCATAATCGAATTCAGAACTATCGGGTCCTGACATTTATCATTAAATCGATGGTCACCAATATATTAGCGACCATGTTTGGCCACTTCAAAGCAATCTATGATTTTCACACGTCTTGCCCTAATAAACCCACACAATATCTTACCATCAAACAATCCAAACAAACCCACATCACTTGAATGCGCGAATTGAAAGGTAAATCAAACAACCTACACACACAGTTAGGAAGGTATAGTTACATATTATGTATAGTTTATTGTAGTGTATACCAGTGGGTGGCGAGCGGTTCGGTTAACCCTAAACCCGAATATTAAGCGCCCATTCAGAACTGTCAACATCGGAATACCCAATTTAACCCTAGCAATTAGCAACATTACAATAAAACAGAGAGCCTCGCCACCGACATGCAAATTCATGATCGTAAAAATTGGGAGGGGAGGGTTTTGGGTACGTAGAGCCAACTTTGACAAATAGTTAGGTATATTGAGAAAAGTTTCACCATATAATTGCCGTGTAATTTCAGTAGGTTAATTTTAGAGAAATATACTAATCAAAATGATTTTATAGAAATTACGAATAACGTAGGTACCTATTTATTAAAATTATTTTATATGTGTACCTGTCATCCTCTTCAAAAAAGAAACGAAAGAATCACTATTCATAGGGACTCTTTCGCTCGACTGAATTAAGAATTTGGTAGTAGGGATTTTAGTTAGTAGTACTAGTAACTGGATATTTAAGGATTTAAGACGACGCAATGACGATTGGCTTCAGGGATTTCAACTTTCTTCAGCAATTATTATTACAAAACATTCGGAATTGATATTTTATGTTTTGAATTTTTCATGTTGTTTCTTCAAATTGGTATCTGGTTTAAAGGTATATTGATTAACTTTTACAGCAGATTTTTTTCCGAAAACTGCTGTATAAAAACATAGATTTTCACCTGTATGTAGTAGGTGAACGGAACCTATATAAGAATCTTAATTTTCTGTCCAAATAAGTCTATACAACTTTTTCAATATGGTGGTTGGATTTTACATAAAGAGGTGCCAATAATTTGTATTTTAAACAAGAATAATTTGTATTTTAAACAAGAAAGTTTTGCGCTTAAGACTTTTCCTTTCAAACAAGATCCGTCAAGTGCGAGTGTAACTCGCGCATCGAGGGTTTCGAACGTTTGTCAATTACACAAATATGTACTAAAGGTACAGGTAAGAGATATCGCTATTTAATGAATACCTAAAAATAGTAGGTACCAAACTACATTTTAGATGGATCGCTCTGCATAGGTACTTCGGAGATTAGGTTATTTTTTTGACTTTTTTCAAATTATTTCAAAAAGTATGAATCCTAGAGAAATTTCTGAAACTGTTTCGAAATGTACAAACTTATACCTTTCATTTGATACCCCACTCAGTGAGGTAGCCCTCTCGTTCCCCTTGCTCTCTACTCTCAATAATTGGGGATTATGATGCATCCGTCTATCCAACACTTTGAGCAGCAATCAGTGATCGATCTCAAAGGTATACAGCTTCGTTAACATTCACTTAGCGAGCTTTGGTGATATTGCGTAAGTTTGAATGGAGCTCGAAACGTAATGGCTAACTTTCATGGCCTTTAAATCTATCGGGATTTTCAATCCCCTTTAATGTGTTTGTAAAGGAAAGCTGAAGCGACAACTTAACAACTTAATGTTGAGATTTTTCAGAGAATTTATCCCGTCTGTCCATGAGTCGACGTCGGCGGCACAGCAAGGGCCTAAGTTGACGCTTAGGTTATTGAGTCTACACACCAATAACGCGCGGCGGCGGCGGCGGCGGCGGGCCGCACGACAATTTGTCAAAACATAGTCGTCTGCCTACAATGAAATTCATTCACTGACATGTTGCTCCAACCTACCGCACCGGGCTGTGTCGTTGACTTTGGGTGTGTAGACTATTAGCGACCAAGAGAAAACAAACGTATGAAAATATATGGGACCAGCCAGACTGCGGCTTAGCTCAGTATTGTTTATCTATTATTATTTATCGTATTTTCTAAACAAAGAATCGGCGGCTCGCTTCGGACAGGTAAAAAAAACGAATATACTCTATGATCACATTGATCGCCGAAGGTGGTCATTAAAAAAGCGATATGGGCTTTCCCTACTTCCGTTGGTCGACTGGTTTCGAGATAGTTTAGAATGGGCATATTATTTATGTTTTTCACGTGTCTAAAGGAGAGGAGAAGACGAGGATAGCTTATACATATACCTACACGGTGCCTAAAGGAGGTAGGTTTGAGGGATCCACTTTTGTTCTACGGTTTTTAGAATTGCGATGGATATGGATTTAAAAACTTAAAATAGGTAACGCCATTTTGTCGTATAACATGTTGAATTACTCATTTCGACCACATTTCAACAAGACTTGTAATTTTCAATCTTTATTTTTGTCTCATGTTAACAAAGGCTTACCTACATGAACACCGATTCAGGACCGCTCAACTGAATCTTTGGTTTTCAGCAGCTCAATAGGTATGTATTTTGAGGTTAGTTGTTTTACCTTTGTTAAACTACCTAGATCCCTCCAAGGAGGTCGAGTTACATCATAATGTTTTCAATAGAACTCTTTTCTTGAAAGTCTCAATAGGTTAGCGTACTGGGTAAAAAAATAATCTACTGAGTCCGTCTGTTAGATTATTAGAAGATATTGGACACATATTTTTTCTTTTGTCAATCAAACACAAAATTACAAAAATAAAGCGTGTCAAACTTTGGGAATGGGGGCTAGTGACGTCACACCTTGCTAAAAAGTATCGCAAGGTGTGACGTCACGCGGATATTTAACTGGCTATATCTTCATCGTTTTTTGTTTATAGACACAAAGAAAAAATACCTGTCCAATATCTAATTAGAATTTTTAAGACACTAGCCTATTGGAAAAGCTCTAGGTATTTGAGTCCACAATGCCTAGGGTTAAGTTATGATAGTGCGATCAGCTGCACTAAGATGTAGGTAATTATCTAATTATTTATTAAATTTTGTGAGTATCAGGTCGATTTAAAGCTATCCTATGCGGCCCTAGTACACAATAATCCGTGATGTGATGACCAAGCTGTTCGAGCAGTACCGCAATGGCATTGATGAGGCGCGCAACACCATGCACCCAACCGAAGACATGTTGCGTTGCGATACGGAAAGTACCAGTGTTATAGTATATGAAGGAAATGCTTGCAACCAATGTCCTGACTCCCATTTAGAAAGGGCCAGGAGACAGGCACAATCCGCAGAGCTGGAGCACTCTTGTAACAAACAATTACGTGTCAACTCACACAGAGGCATTTTGTTCCCCAAAATCATTTTGTCCCAACGGCAATGGGCCGTCCCATTGCCGTTGGGACAAAATGATTTTGGGGGAGCAGCATCGGGGCAGCACTATGCCAAGCCGTTCGAGCTTCGTCTTAAAATGAAACTTTCAATGACATTACAGGACCAAACGAGATAGCTTTAAAAAAAATTCAACTAAAGAACTAGTGCTTGGTGTAGATTATTTGTCCGAGATACCTACCCCGTATTTTTTGTGTAACCTACTATACAAGCCATTGTACCACAGTAATCTACGGATCACGAGCATGGATCCATAACAGCAAGCAATATAGGCCAATGAATAAAAAAAAATGACCTCAGTCGAATCGAGGGTTCCCGAGTCAGGACAAACGTTCGTAGTAATAACACAAAATAATAAGCCCTCCAAGTGCTCATTCGCTGGGTTTCTTCGACTCATTATTTACATTTCATTAATTCGTTAATGTCGTTTTCGGATTTCATATTTTCTACGGCAAATGAATGACAATGGCCGTTTGAGAGAAAGGGTCCGGTGGTGTCGTGGTTACAGGCCATTTGACGGTAAAGAATAGAATAGAATAGGTACTTAGAAAATAATTTATTGCCTTAATTTATATAAATAAACAAAATAAAATAAGACAAACCAATTACAAAGATCTTACCAAACTTCTTATAGAGTCCACAGGTGATCGGAATGCTGGCTTCTATTTCGGTCAACGAATTAGCATTGCCATTCAACGTGGCAATGCTGCTAGCATTCTGGGCACTCTGCCTTCTGGTGACGGCTTACATTTTTAAGAAATCTATATACTACGTGTTATTGTTTTACTAGTTGTTATTGTTTTACATCATTATTTAAAAAGACTTATACCTATTCAAACAAAATAAACAAATTAAGGGGAAGAATAAAAGGGAAGAACAAAAGAAATAAATTCAGCATTTTGCTGTATGTAATGCATTATTATGTAAGCAGCGCTGATTTTTCAATTTACATCTCTTGGATAGCTGGTCACCGAGAGGTTAAAGTGATCAATACTTACTTATAAAATAGAACAATCTAGAGAATAATCTCCGGAAAATTACTTTGACAAGCTTTCATTCCATTTCGACAACAATGCCCGGATTGAATGAAAATGTGACATAAAATATTTAGGTGCTTTGTCAAAGTTCCGTCGCATTCTGATGGCGTGTGGATTATGCCTGACATAAAAAAAAAATTTGTTGTTTTTGTTATTCGAGGTTCAAAAGAACATGAAGTCGTAGTTCGCACCACTGTTTGAGAAGACGTGCAATAGTCGTGAACCACAATCCATTCCCCTCGGATAAACTCTGAAATTCGTTTATCTTGTTACTTATTAATAGAGGGAACAGTTATGTTTGAAAAGACATGCAATGGTCGTGAACCACAATCCATTCCCCTCGGATAAACTCCGAAATTCGTTTATCTTGTTACTTATTTATAGAGGGAACAGTTATGTTTGAAAAGACATGCAATGGTCGTGAACCACAATCCATTCCCCTCGGACAAACTCCGAAATTCGTTTATCTTGTTACTTATTTATAGAGGGAACAGTTATGTTTGAAAAGACATGCGATGGTCGTGAACCATAATCCATTCCCCTCGGATAAACTCCGAAATACGTTTATCTTGTTACTTATTTATAGAGGAAACAGTTATGTTTGAAAAGACATGCAATGGTCGTGAACCACAATCCATTCCCCTCGGATAAACTCCGAAATTCGTTTATCTTGTTACTTATTTATAGAGGGAACAGTTATGTTTGAAAAGACATGCAATGGTCGTGAACCACAATCCATTTCCCTCGGACAAACTCCGAAATTCGTTTATCTTGTTACTTATTAATAGAGGGAACAGTTATGTTTGAAAAGACATGCAATGGTCGTGAACCACAATCCATTCCCCTCGGATAAACTCCGAAATTCGTTTATCTTGTTACTTATTAATAGAGGGAACAGTTATGTTTGAAAAGACATGCAATGGTCGTGAACCACAATCCATTCCCCTCGGACAAACTCCGAAATTCGTTTATCTTGTTACTTATTTATAGAGGGAACAGTTATGTTTGAAAAGACATGCAATGGTCGTGAACCACAATCCATTCCCCTCGGACAAACTCCGAAATTCGTTTATCTTGTTACTTATTAATAGAGGGAACAGTTATGTTTGAAAAGACATGCAATGGTCGTGAACCACAATCCATTCCCCTCGGACAAACTCCGAAATTCGTTTATCTTGTTACTTATTAATAGAGGGAACAGTTATGTTTGAAAAGACATGCAATGGTCGTGAACCACAATCCATTCCCCTCGGACAAACTCCGAAATTCGTTTATCTTGTTACTTATTTATAGAGGGAACAGTTATGTTTGAAAAGACATGCGATGGTCGTGAACCATAATCCATTCCCCTCGGATAAACTCCGAAATACGTTTATCTTGTTACTTATTTATAGAGGGAACAGTTATGTTTGAAAAGACATGCAATGGTCGTGAACCACAATCCATTCCCCTCGGATAAACTCCGAAATTAGTTTATCTTGTTACTTGTTTATATAATGAGGAGGGAACAGTTATGTTTTAATTTGGATTTCTTAAGAATAACGCGTTTTCAGATGACTACGCTTTTGCTATAAAAATATAAACCAAATTAGCATCGTAAGAACATAATTTTCATAGAACTTCCCTATTTCTCTCTCTTCGTCAGATATACGTGATGAATTTATGAAAGATAAATGAAAGCTGAATAAAAGTATAATAACGAACTAAATAATAACTAAATAAAGTTCTTAGGGTGTTTGTTTGTTCTCTGATAGATAATCGGTCAATTACCAGCCTCGTCGGTTAACTTTTGTTAGATTTTCCGAAATTTCGACGACCGATATGGCGCGGCAGGCGAAGGTCCGCCTGCGACGCAGGAGGTTGCGGGTTCAATTCCCGCCCTGGGACAAATTAAATCATTTTTTTTTTTCTATATTCCACAAAAACATACTTACTTACACTACAAAACTTATAAGCAGATCTTGACAATATAAGAAAAGAGAACATAAATGAACTTAAAAAGATCAGACATCTAGTACCCAGAATACAATGTCTGCTTAACTCGGGGCTAGTTGATGCTGTGTGGATAGTTCACCATAATTTATTTTAAATATAATAAGCTAACCATTAAAAACTATAACTTAAATTTAAGTGTCTGATTACATTTTTGAAGTAGGAGCTTGCGTTTTATATTCATTAACTGTTATCCTTAACGTTACTATACGTCAACCTCTAATAACTTTGACCTTATAAAGTGTTGTAGGAGCGATTATGTAACTTTAAACTGGCAAACAAAATTGCTAAAATAACTGCTTTCAAAAACGTTGGCTAAATTAAAGATCAAAGGTTAGATTCGTCCTGAATAAAGCGAATTTAAATCAGTCCATTTACATGAACACATTGCTATTGTCTAGCTCAAAAGTTTCGCCTTTGGTATTTATTTTGAGAAAATCATGTTTTATTCATAAAACCCCGACTTAGAAGTTGCTCCATTTTGATCCAGACGGGACCCTATTCTGTTAAACTAATCTCTTCACATAAGATAGTCGCAGAATGACTCATTTTGTCAGGGTTGAAACGATTCTATCAATCTCTCCCTCCGAGCAAATAGCGACTCATGCACTATCAAGACTAGAGTATCTTTCATCTTAAGATTCTACGTGACGATTCTGCGACGATAAGATTGTCATAGTAAAAGATTAGCAGCATTGGGCCCCAGACGAAGCTAATTTAGATAGGATTAGATAGGTATAAGTCGAAATCGATTAGTTTTCAAATTATTTTTGTTTATTCACAAAGAAAATTACAATCAACTAATACAAATAAATTAGAACTAGTATGTACAATTGAAACAATTGAGCCAACTGCAGACTGTTGCAAACAATCTACAGGTAGCTCAACTGATCCATATCAATACCAGTCGGAAGCGTCCACAAGACGCTGGTATGTCCCAAATAAATTGCAGTCTATTTGGAACAATATCATATCATAATTAATGGTTTATATATCAGGTATTTATCGCGTACCTTTTGTTGTTATTTCCCCAATGTTTCTTTAAAAAAAGGTACGTGAAAAATACCCGGTAAATAATCATTAATTTAGTTAACAAATCGCAAAAGTTTAAAATGTTTTTATATCATATCCCTTTAGTTCTTGACTTGACCATCAGAATATCGCAGCCCACTCTTGCTTGACCGGCCATAATAGGTTGTAAATTACCAAATCGAAGTTTCGATTTTATTGCTGATCACCTTTTGCAATGTTTGTAACTGGTCTGGCGTGAATGTTAATTTTAACGCTTTTCCTAGCGCCATTGACCTACAAAGATATTCGTCTTTTAAGGTTGATTCTTAGCTTCTAAGGTTTTACTAGGTTGCCTGAAAAAGAAAAATCGTATTGAAAAGCTGCCTTTTGTACCTACACTTAAATACACTTTATATTATATTTAAGTAAATGCTGGACAATCTACGAAACCAAAGCTTGTGTGTTATCTAGGTGGCTTATCTACTTACCTAAAGGCTTATACTACTTATCTAAAGGCTTACTATAAAATATCAGATTTATTGAAAATACTGGTACAAAACTGGTATGAAAAAGTTTTGGATGAGTTGACCACTAAACATTCTGGATTGGTCAACTCATCCGAAGTGGATGAGTTTGCGTGGATGAGATGACCACCTGCTCGAACTCCCAACCTCCTGCGTCGCAGGCAGACCTTCGCCCGCTGCGCCACAGGGATAGAAATCACCTTCAAACGTTTCCATAGAATCAACGCTTGCGAAGCCGCAGGCAGAAACTAGCCTGTTATAACTTTGTGATCTATATCTATACTAATATTATAAAGAGGAAAGGTTTGATTTTTTGTTTGTTTGTTTGTTTGTATGAATTGAATAGGCTCCGAAACTACTGGACCGATTTGAAAAATTCTTTCACCGTTAGGAAGCTTACTTTTCAGGGAGTGACATAGGCTATATTTTATCCCGGAATTCCCACGGGAACGGGAACTACGCGGGTGAAACCGCGAGGCGATCGTCTAGTGTAAAATAAATTAGAACAGAAAAAAAATTATTTGTCTTTTTTGAATAACATACAACTGACAGTCCAATAAGGCGACGCTTCTATGTACCTACAATTAAACTACAAGTGAATTGCAAAAATTATCAATAAATAAATTCAAACCAATTGTCAAACATATCCTTTGTAAAAAGGCTTACTACAAAATATCAGATTATCTATAGGATAAAAATGCTTGAGACTGGTTTGGCTCCAGCTCGAAAACTAGCACCTTAACAAGGTAAAGGTTTCTTGTTCGCTTCTTTACTTTACCTTAAAAAGATTGAAGTGAAAATAAAATCAAAGTGATCGCTTTATTTCCTAGTTTTACTTCTGTAATTTGAATTTTATAACGTGTCCAAGACTCGAGTAAGGTCTAAAGGAAATAAAGCACTTTGATATTTGATATTTACCTAATACTGCTGACTCCACAAACTTCCTCAACCTCTCAACCTCAACAGCCTGTAGTGGTCCACTACTGGACGCAGGCCTCCCCCTGATAAACGCCTTATTGGCTTTTATGACATGGGGGGTAATGCCCATAATCCTCACGCTGGGCATGCGGGTTGGGGATCGCAGTTCGGTGGTAGAATTGTTCTGAAGGGCGCTGCTGCCCGCCCCCGGTGGATATCCCTTAGTCGCCTCTTACGACCCCCGCGGGAAGAGTTGGGGTGGTGCAGATTCTAAGCCGGCACCACACAGCAACAAACTTCATAAATACGAAATTCTCAGCTCTTCAAACAAATAGGAACATTTAGCGTGTTCCTATAAGAACTGGTAGGTAAATACAATCACAGACATTATTCCCTACAAGAAACACCTAAGTATAGTATCATAATAATACAACTTCAACAATGGCTTTATTCCTGGCAGTATTGTTTGCACTAAGTATTGTGATGGCGAGGGGCTTTGTAATTCTTTTTGTTGGGTGGGATGTTTTTCGCTTGGGTTGAGTTGGAATTATCGTCTTACGAACGTATTAGGTACACTAGCTTTTATTTACTACTAGCTTCTGCCCGCGGCTTCGCACGCGGTTTTCAAGTAGCCTATATCCGTTCCCGGGATGTTTACCTCCCCGCCAAATTTAATCAAGATGCGTTCAGCCGTTTGGGCATGAAAAGGTAATAGATAGACAAAGTGACTTCGCTTTTATTTTCGACGAGGTTGCGTCGTTTCGTTTAAGAGTTCCCATAACAGATAAGTGATAATTCTTTATTGCACAAAAAATATATACATACTTCCCTATTTACAAAACTTAAAACCTGAGAGGTACTTAGCTACCTAAAGGTACAAGCTGGCAGCGGGCGCCATGACCATGAGGCAGCAGCAGACGACGTGTCGCAGCGACACTACTAGTTTCTATGTATTTCTATGAAATTCCCTCCGTAGTTAGCGACACGAAGCTAGCGACGCGTCGTCGAGCGTCAGAGGCCAGTGTCGCCCGACCGCGGATCAGTAGTGCCGCTGACGCCGGAGCAACGACACGTCGAGCGAGTTTCTTTTCAAAATAGATTTTTCCGATTCTGAAAAAGATAAACTGATAAACCATCTGCTGTTGCCGTCTGTAGTCGGGTTCGAAATCATGACTGCAGCGACAGGACGTAACGACGTGTCGTGGCGACATGAAGCGACGACACGTCGTCTGCTGCTGCCTCATGTCGCCCGCTGTCAACTTGTACCTTAATAGTTCAAATTAACTCCTATAGCTAACTTCCAAATATCAGCTCAATTGGTTGAGGATAACTGGTCTAAAATTCAATTGCAAGATTTGTCCCAGACACACCAGCGCAAGATAAATACAAACTTTTAAAAGCCCGACTCGATCTTCTCTTTTTTACTATTTCGCCAAGTGAGGGGGCAAAGGCCTACCAAATGTAGCTAAGAACCCTAATGGAGAGCAGACAAGTATTTTGATATAGTTGTTCTATCTCACGAAGTCCATTTAGCCCTGGTTGTAGTAGTGACTTTGCGCTTAGTTGTCATGCTGACGGTACTCGCTACCAAAATCTGACGTGAATACAATGAGCACTAGTGACCCGGACTGCGTCTCGGGCGAGACTGATTGCTTCCGAGCTTACGCACACTAAAACAATGTGTACATGCATTCACTATGACATACATAGCCCAACGGACTTCGTGAGATAGAACAACTTATACCCCATTTATCAAAATCGCATAAGCCGTTTTGATGCTTTGGAGGAAACACAGAGAGTCCACCAACCACACAGAAACACTCGAAAAACGTAACCCACGGGGTAATAATAAGGTGCCTTAAGGTGGTTAAGGTATTTCATTTTATAAAAAAATAATAAAACTCTTACCGCCTGATCAGATCACGCTGGAGATTTGCGTGCGATTTCAAAGCGATGCGATTGCGCAGCGAGCACGCGGCGACGTCGACTCCGCTCCGCGAGCGTCAATCGCATCGCTTTGAAATCGCACGCAAATCGGCAGTGTGATGCGGCTCTTAGTTTCGGATAAAATGGATTTTAACCCGTGAACCCTATGATAGAGGTTGAGTAAAATCTACGTAATATAAACAATAGAATACTGGAACGTGACGGTGCACCGGTGTGGTATCGATCGGTCGGTGGTTGTCGGTATCTATGGAAGTTAACAGATTTGACCCCACAGATCTGGTAAGTAGGAAATGCCTACCTGCTGCTGGCTGGGATAATGAAATAAAAATATTCAGACCTTGTAAATAAATAATAGACATTTTCAGGGACTCTCTATCCTTTGCAAAAAAGGATCACTTGAATATGCGGGATAAATTCTTGAAGGTAAATGTTGGAATATTTCAGACGTTTTTTCTTGAAATACCTACTTACATAATGAATTGCCCTATGTAGGTATTGCTTTCAAAACGTGTCTAGATATAAATGGTAAACTAGATCGAAGGCTCGTAAGGGGGTTCTAAAACGGATCTTTAACCAAGTTCAAGATAAAATAGGTAAGGTATCTATGATGTCCTCCTAGCCGAATTTCGACTACGGCAGGTAGTCTCATCGGAGGCTATCCAAATGCGCAGGACATTATTTTAGTGCACAAGGTATCTGCTTACATACAATATATTTATGAGTTTGAGCCTCGATGCTTAAAATACCGAGTAACTTCTTATACTCGTAATGCCGGCTTAGATGGGTAAAGTCGGTCAGTTCTAGAAAACGTCGACGGAATATAACGTCGCAAATGGCTTGTGAAAATTTAAAAACTACCTTACATTTATCAAAAATACCATACCCTGTTTATTTATCACCAGTCACTTGAAAATTTCACCAAAACTGCTATGGAAATGTTAAACATTCTCTTGCATACGCTAAAACCTGAAATAAATAAGAAAGCGTCACGGATGGTCGGAAATATCACCTTCTTAAAAAGACTCCGTATGAAACGAAGCAAACGTGACTTGAATTTGCAAGAAACAAGTGAATTTACCACTCTTTCAGCTTGAATGTGAAATTCTTTGGGAACTGGCACAGTTTTAATAAAAACGCTCGTAGGCATCTACATAAATCATTGTCGTAACGTAACAGGCGACTAAAAGATTATTTACACTAAAAGTTGGGAAGCCATTTATTCACCTGAGTACATAAGTATCTACTTACATAATTTTCAGTTCAGTTTTGGATGAACTACCGAACACGATGGATGTGAATCCGTTACAAAAAAACGATTAGTGTTTTCGACGAACGTCATTTTTAAAGGACGTTACATGATTTAAGATGTGTCCATCATTTATCTCGATTTGTGATACGTGTGAACGGGCATATAAAAAGCATTACCGACGTCAAAAAAACAACGAATCGTGAAAAAAGACTAGGAAAAACGAATCGTCCTCGTGTGAATGAGCCTTAACACCAATAATTGGCCATAAAGATGGCAAACTCTCTTGCCAAGTGTGATGATCACGGCAAAATAAATCCTGCTTCTTCCGCTCTCTGGAGTAGGCACCAAGTCCTGCAGTGAATTACCATCAGAAATTTAGAACCTATAGCATTAATTAGGTAACGATTACATTCATCCTATTTTGTAGGTACCAAAAAGCCTGCCCCGAGTTCGCATGTAGATACGTTTCTTTCTAAAGTTTCTACACACACACACACACTACAGCAGCATACTTTGACATACCCTTAATTAATTAATTTATTATTTATTTCATTTAATTCCCATTGAATTTTTATTTAATTTTCAGTCATGTCTGTCTGTTTTTTTTACCTTTGTACCATAAGGTGTTTCCTATAGCGAAATACTTGTACAATGTTACTATTAAAATAGTACATACTTACTCGTAAATATAGAATGTAACGACATCAACTGTAACAGCAAGTGTACCTACGATGGAATAAATAAATAAATACATTAATAATCATCATTATCAGCCCGTATACGTGTCTGAGGCCCTATTCAAAGAAATCACATTATTTTGTTATAAAAATCGTTTATTTAAAAAAGTACTTACCTACATATTTCTGTAATTGGGATCTAAGGTGGATAATAAGACCCCCTTCAATAGAAATTTCACACTAACTACGTCATAAACTGGTCTTATTTTCAGAAATTATTATTATATTATATATATTATTAATATACCTACAAAAATAATCTGCTAAAATCTAAGACACTAACGGTCAAACGCCTTAAATCAATGCAACCAGTGCATCCAAAATAATTTTTTGGCACTATTGTTGAATGCAAACAAACAATACGCACGCAAAACCTTTCCCCGGTACCTAGTACCTACTTGTTACCACTTCATTATGAATGTAAGCGGGTTAACTACGAACCTATTTTGTGTTGGAAGAACACCAACGTTTCATCCCACCAAACCAACACACCAAAGTTTCCACTTGCTTATATAACAAAAAGTATGATTGTCTTTCGTTTTGAGTATAAATGATCTTGGCCAAGTTATCTACCATTGCAGCGCAGCTACTTTCAAAAACTTGGAGTTGTTTCAATAAGGAAATATTGAAGGGGACCAAAATACCTGGAGGGACCATATTACTACCTTCTCCCCAAATTGAACAAATTATGTAAATTGTGACAAAAAGGAGCAATTCAACTTGTCCTGAATTTAGATAGAAAGTTTATTATGAGGACCCGTCCATAATTCAATACATCACATAGGTACATTTCCAATGCCAAAAGGATAAAACACCTAGAGGAAAGATGGAATAACCATTATAAAGACGTTTATGAGTGTCGCAGAATGATACTGTTTTTTTTTGTTATTCTTAAACCTACTTGTAGATACATAGACTTTTTATTGAGTTAACACACAAAACAGTACCGGAATAAAACCAAAAAAGAGAGACTCAAGACTACTTAGGTACTACCGACAAACTGTTGTACGATTTGGTAAAACTTTATAACGTAATGTAGTTTCAATTTGAAAATAAATAAAATACAAAAATACAATACATAAAGTCCAGTCAATGAGTGGTCAAAAGAGGAGAGTGGATGGAAAGGTCGAAAGCAGCAAGTTGTAATTCGGAGACTAATTATGTGACAAACATACTAAATGTCCCCACCCCTATGAGGTGAGCCCGAGGGTGGGGGGCACAAAGTAGGTCTTACTATCAAAAATTTCTTTGACTACTATAACTACGTATTTTAAGACTCCTTTGCTTAAAGACATGACTCCGCTACAACGCCCTCAATAGAGTTTCAAGCTTTGGAAAAAAGGTCTGTATTAAAAAACTTACTAAACTAGACCTAGGTAAGACTGAAATCAGTCTCTCAAATCCCACAGCGGAAGTAAAACACAAATTAAAACTAAACTCAGAAAAAGAACACCAAAAATTATGGGAGCGTCGAACAGACTGCAAACATACTATATAGATCAATATTACCCTCCAAAGATAGGAAAACCACAAACACGTTGCTCAAGATGAGCCGCGAGGACCTGAGAACGGTGGTGGGTATCATCACAGGTCACTGTGAACCATCATCTGCTCAAGACTGGAGCCACAGACAGTAGCCTATGTCGCGGCTGCTTCCAGCAAGAAGAGACTGTGGAACATGTAGTGGTTCACTGCACGGCCACAGAGGAGGCCAGACGGGTAACGGGATTGAAGACTCTCATAGAGGAATCTAACCCGTCCTCGCCCACAGAAAAGCTGAAACGAAGCTGTCAATCGCCAAAAGTCCTGCTCCGGTACTTCAAGGAGCTGGGCTGGTTAGGGCCTGGTTAGGCAGGGGGACAATGCACAATACTCTCCTAAGCGAGATGTCAGTGCAGATCCCAGTTCCCCCACTTAGAATTATAATTAGAATTAGGTAAGACTGCCCATAGCAACTCTTTACTATACGTGTTCTAAAAAGAGGTACAATATGTGGTAGTCTGAAAAAAGAGGTTAGACTCTTGTCTAAAATTAGTTACCTAATTAGGTAGGTACCTACTACTTACGGCGTACTTTACGGCCTTTTGCCATGGCAACATTCCATTTTTTGCAGGTACAGGTTATTTGCAAGATCCCGTTTAGTGTACGTGTTTCAATACTAGTAGTCACACGAGTATCCTGTTTACCTACAGTATCCTGCAAAATACAAATATCTCATCAGTCGTACACCACTAAACGGGATCCTGTAAAAAACCGTACCTGCATAAACCGGGATGTTGCCGTGGGAAAAGTCCGTTACAAAAGGGAGCCCACCATCCGTGGTTACCCTTCCAATTTTCCTTAAACGAAAGAGCATAGTTTGAAAAGACTCTCATTTTTATTTTCAAATGTTTGCTTTTATCAATGGCCAGCTTTTCACTTAAGCCAAGAACGTAACCTATAAAAAACAAACTCAAACTTTTTGTAAGGAAAAGCTGGTACTTACCTCATTCTTATTTCAAAATGCTCCCTATCACGCTTTTCATCGCAGATGTTCCCAGTCTCACGAGGGTAGGTAACGCAGGGACAATACTTACCTACTGAAATTTTATCCTATTCGTAACGATAATGATACGACCTCCTTGGAATATAATGTGGGTACGATCCATTCCAAAAAGGTGGTCTGAGATGTTGGCGGAATAGCGTCGGCGATGCTGGAAAAAGTATTCAAACCCATAAAGGTAGGTAGTTACACATCAATGTAATTTTTGTAGACACGTGATGTTGCTATAAAAAAGAAGAGCTTCAATTCAGCCTCTTGTTTTCAATCGTTAGAGAACCGGTTGAAGTCTATATAAGGCAGTAAAAAAGCATGGGACGCTAATTTACCATAACGTTTTTGGCCACGATGGTGAGCAAAAAGAGCAACTTCGCATCTCTGCCTACACCATACAAAATAAAACTTTTACACAGGCATTAAAACTAAGCTTATGATAGGTATCACAAACTGTAAAATCGATTTTTGAAAATTCCTTCGTAAAACATAATAATAAGATAAAATAGGTGGTGGCGCTGATTTAGGTCGGGTTAGCGCCTTAAAATGATATACGTGAACAAGACTCAAAGTGATCACTTTATTTCCTAGTTTTATTTAATTTGAATTTAGTGACGTCCGACTTTCTAAAGGAAATAAAGCACTCTGATGTTTGATGACTTCGCGTCTAATCGACTACGTTTTGTTAATTTTTTTTTCCTGAACTGACTGCAACGCAACAGGGTAAATAGCCTAGTCGCTTAGTGGACAAGGAGGTGTGACAGAAAGCCCACAGGAGCGGATAGTGGATATAAATTGCTGGAAGTACCTCGTAAAGCAGTCGTGGACCCATTTCGTCAGTTTATCTCCCCCCTATCGTGACTCCCGATGCGGTTGGAGTGATGCTAGAGTCCGGCTATTGAAATTTAGTAAGAACAGTTTAAAGATGACAAGCGTAAGCACTCAAAAGACGGACAGGTCAAATACAAAAGAGGGTTTTAGGCATAAAGTGATAGTAATGTATGCCTAATAAAATGTATGCCTATCATACGTATGTAACGTACTAACTTAAATTTCATGTTTCAAGTTTATCTCTTCTGTGGCTTCAACCAGCCCTGTGACACTAAAAGATCACGAAGATTTCAGCAGGCCTCTGAAGAAAATAGGGGTTTCGACAAAAAACCGAAAAACCCGTAGAGTCAAAGCAGAAATCACGTAATACCGGACCTACCTTTAGATCGATCTAAGCCATTCAGAGGATGAGTGTCTCATACTATTTCCATCACTCGTTGGCTTTATTCTAAATACTTAAAAAAAAGGAAACATTAACAGCGGAATAAATCCATAGACTATTCATTATTTTCTGAGTCAATCGTATTTCGCTCATGTTCAAAGACTTTTCCGGCTTTTCCGTGAAGTTGGCAAATTTTCCTTCGAATTTTACGTCCCTGCTTGGGTCGTCGGGTATTCCCTAAACGAACATTTCTTAGGCACTTCATTCATTACTACTAACATCATTCTTTGTCTTAATGCAATCGACAGACTTAATGTTGGACAAGAAGTGGCTAAAATTGAAATTGATGAATTGAGTGAATTGTACATGGAAAGTGCAAAAATGAGAGGTCATTTTTGCCATCAGCTGTCAATGAAATTACGGAGCCACGTTTTTCCCTGCGAGAATCTAGAGATAGGACTCTATAAAAAATGAAAATAAATGAAATTCAACTTTTCTTTTTTAGCATGTGAATGCAGCCACGTTTTTCCTTGCGAGAACCTAGAGATGGGACTCTACATAGGTATTTAAATTTCTATTTCAAATTTTATCCTAAGAGCTTATCTGGTGAACAGAATTGGCCGTATCTTGCTTACTTTTTTACCTACCAGTAAGGTAGGTAAAAAAGATGAAAATCACTGAATATTCTGAACCTAAAACTTTCACCCAAGTTTTTTCGCCAGCTCGACAATATTTGCCTGCGACGAGCCATAGAAATTAATTATGTAAAAGGTAAGTTCGTAGGCCTATAATTTACGATACAACGGCCATAAAACTTTTTTCTTATCTTAATGCCCTTCCCGTTGCGACTATAAAACGTTTTAATCCCGATCCTCGCATTTTAAGAAATCATAGAATTTGCGAAAAGTCCAGCAGCCAATAGAACTTTGTTCTGTTCCCATACATACTTCAATAGTCTTTGTTCAACTTGTCTTCGACTCTCTGTTTAAAGTGTCTAAGAAGTTTATAACTTAAAGGAAGTCATGTATTTGCCATGTACCTATTCAAACAATAAATTGAACTGTCGATTCCAGAACGGAAACTAATAAGTAGGATGACAATGACATAACGTCAACTGAGGACTAATCCAGTGTCAGAAGAAAACGATAATGGCGCCTAATGCTGCGACGGCATTTCAACGGCCCAACTGCCATTTTCCACAAGAAAGCTAACGAATTTACTTTTCAATTTATACTTTTCCGCCTTTTTGTACAACGCCTTCGGTATTTTAGACTTAATGGTTTAAGTGCATTTACTTTATTAATGATGAAGGAACTTATGAATCATTTTATTTATAAGTTTTTTCGTTTACTTTGACTTCAAATTGATTTCACATAGACGCATGGTCTATGTTAACCTCTAATGGAAATTGTTGTTATAAAAACGACTAATTTATGAAACAAGTCACGAAGACAGCCTTGTATTGTCAGATATTGTCAAATAATACCGCCTGCTGATTTATTATATGAAAATGTCGAAGATATTGGACCAGCGGGATGTCGTGCCTCGACATCTAATCCGATAGATTGTCTGCTCGACACTCAATACAATTTATGACGGACATGACAGTGCTGACCGACATTCTTGATTAGTTTACTGTGACAAGTGACTGTTTGTTTACCATTTTATGATGTTTTCTATTAGTGAGCATGCAAAGTGGTTTAAAAAACGACTTAGAAATTACACTGAAACGACAATTTTACTAATTGTTACCTACATGCTGTCAAAACATTAATTTTGTAACTTAAGTGAAACTTATAGCAGATTTTAGTAAAATTATAAGCTAAGCTTTTTTGTTATTATAGTGCGTAACCCCACACTAAGGGTAATTTCTAAGAAATCAAATAATATCGCAAAAAAAATTTTTTCCCCGAAAAATTTTTGTCCCGTCGAAGTCGAAAATTTTTGCGATATTATTTGATTTCTTAGAAATTATAAGCTATTAACATTTCTCCTAATGTTCAACAAAAATATTTTTTTTTCTCACCTATAGATAGGTGCGTACGTAGGTACAAAACTCACTCACAACAATTACTTATCAAATATCATGCAAATATCTAAATATAATAGACTTTTATACTCTATTATGAGAAGGTGTATTTTCAAATAATTTTATTCAACTCCATAGGTACCTAAGTATAGTCAAAAAGCCAGTCGTGGCTACTTAGCCACGGTGGTGATTTATAATCAAAACTCAAGAATATCGATTGCTGTGTCAGCCTGTCAAAATAATTTATGTTCGCCCACCTGATTTTGCCATTCATCCACTGTCACGCCCTGGATCAGCATTCGTCTAGTCAGTATAAGATTGTTTTCTGTTTGAACAGGAAATTCCTCGAAAATTTCCTTTTCTCTGGATTTTTCTTTTCAAATTGCCAGGTTTTCATTTGTTGAGCAAACAGTCGATGGGTGAGTCAGCGAATCCTTTTTACAGTATTACTGGGCTGGAAACAATAGGCACCTATCTGGTTAATGTTTTAGTACCCTCTTTGTATTTATTATATATTATATCGCTTTGGGGCGACGCGTAATGATATTGGTCGAGCTTTTATCGTATTTCTTTTATGTTGGTATTATGCTGCCTATACTAATCGTCTCCGTATTCTTCTTCACCGTCAACATAAGTATAGGCAGTCTCAACATGAGGTTTGCCAATTCATCATCATCATCATCATCAGCCTATATTAGTCCACTGCTGGACATAGGCCTCCCCTAATGAGCGCCATAGCGCCCTGTCTTCAGCTTGCCGCATCCAGCATCTGCCTGCAGTCTTTCGCAGATCGTCATCCCACCTGGCCGGAGGGCGTCCTACACTACGTTTGCCAATTCAATCCTACTCTATTTTATTGTTGACTCTAGCGAATGCTTCAACCATTCGCATATGCAGATTTAGGTAAAATCTAGATGGAATTTAGGTATAAACTAAACGAAAATGATTCTTGAGGATTCTCGACCATTTAATTACAAAATTGATTTCTAATGAGATCTTTTAATATTATGTTACTCAACTTACTTCTCTTCTTAGATGGATCATCATACGGTTATTTATACTTTAGAAGTTTCGAATAACGTACATGTTTATCATTCACATAGATTGAGCTTAAAATAGCATAAATCAACTCATCTGCCCTAACCTTTCCATCCGAGATGGTTTATTTTTGGCAGCAATGGATACCACGCGCGTCAAAGGTTTTGAATCTACCCCCCACTCCATTGTGCTGGCGTGTGAGCTTTTGTCGTCTCCTCTCATTGATCATGTCTCACTCATCTTCAATTTATATGTTGGTAAAAATCATAGTAAGGATCAGGGACGTTTTATGATCTGAAAAATTTATTTATACTTATCAAGTAGGAATAAGGTACTTACGTAGTTTTTCGCAAGATGTAGAATGAGGCGATTTCGTTATACAGGCTGTTTGGTATTGCGTCCGACAATTTATTTCTGATAGTTGGGGGGTCATAGGCTACATTTCTCTGCTGGAATTAATAATCCTTAGTATCACGGTTGCTGAGATATAATTTTTTTAAGATTAAAAAAAAACAAAATTAACCTCTTTAACACCTCAACAAATTATAACAGTCGTAATACAACATTCTGTATAATATTAACAACAGATAATCCAAAAATCTAATTAAAGTGGCATAGACCGTGCTTTTTGGGCTATTATCACAAAAAACTTGACGACCGATGTGGCGCGGTGGGCGAAGGTCCGCCTGCGGCGCAGAAGGTTGCGGGTTCGATTCCCGCCTTGGGACAAATGTTTGTACGATCTACAAACATTTGTTCTAGGTGTTCTGGTCGTTTCTATGTATAAATAAAAAATATCTATCTATGTATTGTATTATATTATGTATATCAGTTGTCTAGTACCCATAACACAAGCTCTGCTTAGCTTGGGGCTAGATGATGTTGTGTGGATTGTCCAGCATTATTTTTTATTTTATTTAATTAGGTATGCCAAATTATGCCATCCCATTGACTTTGACTTCTCCAAAGATCACCGCGATCTATTGAGTCTTTAGGGAAAAAGGTTTTTTGATTTCATGGAAAACGTCTTATTGTGAACTTACAGCCATAGATGTAACCTTAGTGATATAAATATCTCAGATTGATACAAACGACACCGTATAAACTGTTCTGTTATATCCAAACCATCCCAAGGTAGCCTGGATGATATTACATATAATATAACATTGCGATAAGGCCGCCGTTTGTACTTCAGCAGTTCTAGCTACATTTCTTTCTGTAATGTATTTTATGTTTGTGTACTTCAATAAAGAGATAAACTAGGTATCGATCTCTGAGGAAAACTTCATTAAGAGGGCGCATTGCGTGCCATTTTGTGCAAATGTGCCATTTTGTGCTTGGGATTTCGCGTTTATAGGAGCGGAACAGAGCATGCGTTTTTGAAACGCGTTAGCGCAATAAATATGTGTTTGTTTGTTTACAAGAAAATTGCAGAAACTTATAAAGAAACTGTATTAAGGAACCAAAGAATTAGTAATAAGCTAAGAAGCAAAACCAAAATCTTTTGTGTAGGTTCCTGAGATCTCGACCAAATTAGGTGCAAAACAGTGCACTTCTGTGTTTTATTCATCGTAATTTTTTTTCACAATCGAATTTATATTTTTAGGAACCAAAGAAAAAATGTTGTAGGTATTTTCATAATATATTTATTTAGCACATAGAACATTACATTAACAGAATAAAACAATAACAACTAGTATATACAAGTAAGTATATCTATTTCTTAAAAATCTAAGCCGTCTCCAGAAGGCAGAGTGCCCAGAATGCTAGCAGCATTGTCACGTTGAATGGCAATGCTAATTCGTTGACCGAAATAAAAACCAGCATTCCGATCACCTGTCTGTGTAGGTATTTTATGTAATTCAACTACGGTCTTGTGAGTACTGAGATCTAGACCTCGTCTGACAAGCACACCAGCTAGGTTCGCCCCTTAGAGAGATGTCTGAACAGAGCTCTATTTATGCAGTGTTGTTCATGACTCTACTTTAAAGCTTCGCCAGTGGGTAACTTACACCAAGTTGATCCTTGCTCAGCGGTGTACAAACGGTCAGTAAAACGGCGGATATTCCGAACAGTCCAAAATCGTAGCCGCAAGTCGGCGCACGCCTCAACGCTCCGCGTTTCCGAACGAAATACGTTTGAATTTAATTCGAGCGAGCTTTGAGCCAGATTTCAACTTTGACTTTGTTTTTTCTGGCGATTCTGTGTTGTTTTAATATGAATCTTTTTTGATTTTATTCTGCTTTTGTATTTCGTTACGCTTGGCAAGTTCGTGAATTGTTTCTATGAATGGCATGGTGATATTAACTGATTTGTGCGAGTGAACATTGTTTCCAACTGGATTGTTTCAGCAGTTTGTGATGTTAATCTACTATCTATGAAACAGGTAAGATTAAATTAAAAAAAACCTTCAATAAGTATTTGCACTCCGTATTCATCAGGCTAACTCTCACTTATTTTAAACCGAATTCGAAAAATAGAGGAGCTTCAATGTTCGGCTGTAGGTAAGTTTTAAGTACCTCTACCGATTTCTCCGTCAATTCAATTCCGGGCTGATTTTGATGATTCTTCTTCTATTGTATAGAGACCATAAAATTTTTATTCCCGAGGAATGAGTATTTATCCCGCAATATTTATTATGCAGTGTAAAATCAAAGAATTTAAAGTTTTTATTTCATTCAAAATAAGAAACATATTTTTGTGATATCATTTCAGGCATTTACACCAACAATTTATAAAAAACTACATAATTACGTTGCCTTCTTGTGACGGCTTAGATTTTTAAGAAATAGATATAAGTGTAGATATCCTACTAGTGTTGTTATTGTTTTATTCTGTTACTGTAATTTTCTATGTGCTTAGTAAAAATGATAAAGAACATAATTACGTAGTTATTATAATTACCATAATGCTACGGACCAGGTTTCTTTAGGAATACACTGTGTTGTTAATACAGTGTAATTACTAGTTTTACAACTATTAGTTTTCTTCACAAAGAAAATTATACTAGTATTTACAATTGAAACAATTGAGCTAACTGCCGACTGTTGCAAACAGTCTACAGATAGCTCAACTGATCCATATCAACACCAGTCGGAAGCATCCCCAAGACGCTGGCTGCATTGCCACGCTGTATGGCAATGCTTAGTTTTCTTGTTTTTGTGTCTTTGTTGAAATAAAGTAGATATTACCGTAGTTAATAATAATTCCAAGGTTATCGACATATCTCAAATAATTAGCAAGCTGAAATGGCAGTGGGCCGGCCATATCTCGCGAAGAAATCGACAAACGCTGGGGTAAACGTGTTCTTGAGTGGAGACCACGACTCGGAAAACGTTGTGTAGGACGCCCTCCGGCCAGGTGGGATAACGACCCGCGAAAGACTCATACTCATACTCATACTCATTTATTCGCCGTAGGAGCACAAGGCACACTTGGAGATGTCAGTTTAAATATAAATTGGTTACAATAAGTGGTGCCTAAACTGCAGGCAGATGCTGGATGCGGCACGTTAAAGACGTTGAAGGTGCTATGGCGCTCATTAGGGAGGCCTATGTCCAGCTGTGGACTAATATAGGTTGATGATGATGACAAATAACTATGTCGAAAAATGTTTCTCTAATTTATGATCTGTTCTTTAAATTTTCATAAACATAAAGCCACTTATTTCGTGTCGCAAAAACCCATTAAGTAGGTTTAGGTTTAGTAGGTTCCCATTATAAAAAGATAAATTCATGTCCCTGTCAGCTGTCCGGTCTTTGATCCTTTTAAGTGCTTCGGTAAATGAGCTTTATTTTTCGTCAGCTAATTGTAACTGAGGCCTTTTGTCTCTCGCTAATTAGTAACCTCGAGAAAATCCTCTTCTGAATATTTAGTATGAACTTTTGTCGTCTAGAACAGATGGTCGGCCTTTGAAAGTTTCTCTTGAGAGTGAAGAATAAATAATGATTTCGTCTATTTTTTCATACATAAAATAAATAAATAATGCTGGACAATTCACACGGCATTATCTAGCCCCAAGCTAAGCAGAGCTTGTGTTATGGGTACTAGATAAGATAACTGATATACATAATACAATACACTACATAGAAGATATTTTTTATTATACATAGAAAACATCCAGAACGCCCTGGACAAATGTCTGCAGATCGTACAAACATTTGTCCCGAGGAGGGAATCGAACCCGCAACCTCCTGCGTCGCAGGCGGACCTTCGCCCGCTGCGCCACAGAGGTCGTCTATAAATATTTAATTGAATGGCTTAGATATAAGTAAAATTCTGTAGATATGGTAGGGTACGTTCTCCCAGCGCTAACTCAACAAATGGCCTGTGTTGTGTTACAATACAACTAAACACAAAGACACTCTATCCTACTAATATTGTAAATGCGAAAGTTTGTGAAATGTGAAATTTTTGTTGCCAAGATCTCCAAAACTACTGAACAGATCAAATGAAATTTGGCATACCTACATAAACAATATAGCCTAACTTAAACCATAGGCTACTTTTTTTAGGGCTTCGCCCACCCTTTTTAGAATTTAAAGAAGGGTTTCATAATTTACACAACGAGAAACCAAAACATAGATAAAAAGTCCGTCTATGCAATGTTATCTGTTTTTGACAAAATAGTGATTGAATTTGTGATGTGGTCATGGTTGTCATATCTGTTTTGTAAAATATGAAAATCAAACAGAATGTTTTTCTCCAGCAAAGAAACGAAATAATTCAATTAATTTCTAAAGGTACATTGTATGGATAATTATAATATTTAATGCTTAAGAAGACACAGATGTATTCGCTTTTTCTATGCAATGTTTTTTTTCTGTTCACTGTCCTTTAGTAAGGTAGGTACACTAGGTACCCTACCTACCACGCTAACGAAGTTGCGGGTTACAGCTAGTTTCCAATATTTTGCAATATACCTACCTAATGAACAACAAAGATGGAAAGACGTACCTAGACCGAATGGAACGAAGACAACAATACGGTCGCGAAACACGAGCTCCGCCGCGCCCCAGTCCGACTATGACAGTTGATTTGTATAACTCAAAGTTTTAAGGCAAATAATATTTAACCTGTCAGATTGCCCCTCCTTATTTGTGACAACTGGGCACTCTGCGAAAAGAGATTACGATCTCTGACTATGACAGGGTAAAACTGAAACCTCTCTTATCACGAATGTTCGCCTGTAGCGGCAGTCGTAATAACTAATAAGACGGTACAGTTAAAAACTAAAGCGGTTATTATTAATTTGGTGCTACTTAACAAACGTAGTGTGTTTTATTTAACAAATAAATGATATACATACTTACCTTGCAAATCCAAATCATAATCATTGAAAATATAGGCTGGACTAAACAGTGATGTCAAAAAAAAAATTAATGCCTTACCCCCGGGGTACCTGAAAATACACCACGTATGTTCCCCGATTTTTCGTTATTACGTTATTGATGTAACTATTAAAAACTGTTTAATCTATCATGGTTATTAACACTAAAGTCATTTACAACGGTTCAGTTGTTCAGTGATTATGGCGCATGAAACTGTGCCGAAATATTGGAAAGCTCAAAACTCAAGTCATGGTAAATTAAACGTCCCGCTGTAAATGACTTAAGTATAAATACTACTCACTTTCCCAAACCGTCCGAAAACGAATAAAGAAATAACTATAGACCTACTGAACTAAGTTCAAACTTGTGCGTTTGTTTTGGGAGTTCTGATTTCACGCGATCCGCCGGTACTAAAGAAAATTGCTAAGACCGTAGCTGCAGCGAATTCAGGAAACTCAATTACCTATGGCAGGCACCACTTTGCAAAACAAGGGCTTAAGGGCGTATCCCTTAATTAGTTAGTTACGCGAATGCTGTATTACATAATTAATTCGCTAATCAACTAGCCGAGCGGTGTAAACAACAACTGTCGTAGACTCCTTGATATTGCTGGCACGTAGCTCGGGGTAGTGTCACGTTGGTTAGAGATGTAGGGGAATCGGTGATGGAGAGCATCCTATTTAGAGCTTTTGTCGAGCTTTGCTATCAGGGGAAAGGTATAATTCGCGCGCTATCAGAATTGGACGGCACCTTGTCACAGTAAAATAAATACTTAAAAGAAAATTACAAAATAAATGAAGAGAAACAGATTAGAACTATTAGAACCTAGTAGGTATTTGTAACTGACTTATGAGCTACCTGCAGACTGTTACAAATAATCTGGTAGCTCAACTGATCCAAAATCAATTCCAATCGGAAGCGTCCACAAGATAGCAAATGAATTCCTCGAAATTATTGAGCTGCAATCTTAGCTTATTGTCCGAAATTCACAAATAGCTTATATTGATAGAAATGTAAAAGTAAATGACATAATTATTGTGTTGTTCACATTCCTGGTACAATCCGCGCGTTGTCGAAATGGGATGGAACCCCCTTCAAAATAAATTGTTTCAGATGGACAGACTGTCTGTCTGTCTAAAAAAAAGAATTGTATAGGTACCCTATCTATACTAATATTATAAAGAGGAAAGATTTGATTGTTTGTTTGTTTGTTTGCTTGTATTGAATAGGCTCCGAAACTACTGGACCGATTTGAAAAATTCTTTCACCGCTAGGAAGCTTACTTTTCTATATTTTATATTTTATCCCGGAATTCCCACGGGAACGGGAATTACGCGGGTGAAACCCAGCTACATCCCCCCCGTCTGCCTGGATGGTAGCGAACTGGGCAGGGTAAGTAAATTTAAATATTTGGGACATTGGGTCACTGCTGATCTACGTGATAATTGTGACATAGAAAGGGAGCGTGGGGCACTGGCGGTACGAGGAAACATGCTGATCCGCAGGTTCGCTCATTGTTCAGTAGAGGTTGAAGTCTCGTTATTTAAATCCTACTGTCAATCTTTTTACACCAGCGGCCTGTGGGTTACTTATACCAAGGCGTCCATCAGTGCCCTACGAGTCCTCTATAATAATTTGTTTAGAGCAATGGTGGGGTTGCCCAGATACTGTAGTGCGTCTGGCATGTTTGCTGACGCACATGTAAAGGACTTTTACGCTGTGATTCGCAATAAACACATCAATAATAACATCTATAAATATATACGCAATAATAACATCTATAAAACGCAGGATACTGGGCAGCACCAACAGCCTGATAGGGGTTCTGGCTGATAGACATTGCAGTAAACTGCAAAGGCACTGGATGTCAAGCCTGATCAACCCCTGCGCTAAACAAATTTATTACATAAATTAATTCTGTTAATAATTACTGTATTATTGTTTGATTATCTGTGCGACATTTACCTAATACTACTCTAATCATCGATCAAGTATGCGGCCTCCCCCGTAGATACCAAGAACCATACAAGAATGACACTCAAAAGTGTCCACGTTTTCTTTTGACGCAGACAGTTTGCGCAGAGCCTGTCAAGTTTTTTGCATGCGGAACAAGAGATTAGTGGAGTCGAATTTGTTTTATTTTATTTTGTAAGTAGGTAGGAAGGTACCTACCTAAAAATAATTTATACACTGTTTATTTTTATAAGGATTATAAAATCAACAGAATTCAGGTAAAGATAACGAATCATTTATTGATACAACTATAAATTAGCGACGCAACAGTCAACAAACAAAAGGGTCATTTCGGACATGCAATAATATAAATAAGTTAACAAAAGCTAGTGAAATAAACCTAAAATACAATTTCAGGCAGGTACTTTAAATTTAAAAGAACTAGTGTCTGCCAGCGGCTTCGTAAGAGTTTTTCTATGGGCCAAAAAAACGTTATTTCAAGTCAACTAGGATCTTATTAAATACTTTTAAACTTACACCAAGAACACATGATTTATTATTACCTACTATTGAATATTGAACGTCGAAAACAATAGGTAAATAAACGCAATAAATACCCGTTTTATATTACTAGTACTACCTACAGTAATTCCTAAGTTCTGAAAATATGACGTTTCCAAATGTTTAATACCTAGGTACTCTCATATAAACTAAAGGTTATTTAAATTAAATTTTCAATTTCCTTGAAAAAGATTTAGATTATTGTATAAAGATCTCCTTGATGAATTTTTTAACTTTTGTGATTCTTTTTTTGCTATGTAATATAATCTTTTCTTCAGGTATCGTTCGATTATAGATTTTAATAAAATTGTTGTGTTAAAATTGTTTTCGTGGCAAAAAAATTATCACTTACAACTTACCACAAATAAATAAAAAAAAAATTAGAAACAATAGCTATATTCATCAACCTAGAACAAAATAAATATTTTTACATATGCAAACCCAACAACAATATTTAATGATGATTTCTCAAGTATATAAGGCTCAATTGGGTCATGTACACAGGTAAAAATTACATTTAAACTTACTGAAAATAAGAAATTCCATCCTTTTTCTGTTGCTTGGTCGGTCGATTATTGCATTTTTTATACGAGCACTTGACCATGCTTTCGGTCCGAGAGCTAAAATGACACTAGTTGAAAAGGTATCCCAAAATGCCAAATGGGATACCTTTTGATACTGACGTTTTCAGAGCGCGCATTGTGCATCTAAGGGGGGCCGGCCGGAAATTTTTGATCGATGACTCTAATCTATGGATCTTTGTGTCTGAATCAATAAATGAATTTGAATTTGAAACCGCGAGGCGATTGTCTAGCTAGTTGCTAATAAAAGGGTAAGTATACAATTCTTAGTTTTTTTTTTTCAAACATACAACTTTATGTACGGTATATAATCCTATGTATGGTTGTAGTACCTAATAGGTACTTACCTGACCACCAGTAGTTTCATGCCTGTCCATGATTGCACCGAGTAGGTATTATTAGAGCCTTGTCATGCTGCACAAGGCTCACTCAAATAATACGGTCGTAGACACAAGTGCTACATATCTACATAAGTAACATTGTATGTGAGATAATTCACTTTGTCAGTTCTCACTGTATCGGCTGTTGTAAGGTATCAATTAAGTAATCAAAACAAGGTGTTTATTTAAGGTATCTAAGTATGATTATATGGTTGCTTGAGTATTATGGCTTCCTGTTTGATAATTACTCATGTACCTACTAATGCCAGAATAAACCCGATAGTTAGTTTAGACTTAGCTTAATAAATATTTACGCTAAAGCTGGCGGCTGGCTGGTTTGGAGAATGGAGGGTGTAGGAGCTCGACTGCTCAAAAGCAAAATGTAGTAAGGGACCCGAGACGAATTTCTCAGATGAAAATTTATATAGATAGAATATTATTTTTTGCACAAAGGTTTTGCAAGAAATACTTCATCATCAATCGCCTTTACCAGTTCACAGCTAGACGTGGACCTTCCCTAATAAGCACTTTATTCGCTCATATCATGGGGTAATGAAACAATCGCTGGGCATGCAGGTTGGGGATTATAGTCCGGTGGAAGATCTGTTCTGCTGGAGGCGATGCAGCTCGCCCCCAGCGAAGTAAAAACGTATTTCCTACTAATATTATAAATGCGAAAGTTTGTGAAGTGTGAAATGTTTGCTACCTAGGATCTCCAAAACTACAAAAGAGGTCGAGATCAAATTCGGCATACACTTAGAACGTAGCCTAACATAAACAATAGGCTACATAATATACCGAAAATACGCGTGGGAACTGCGAACAGACAGACGCTAGTATTTCATAAAAATATCAGGCGATTGAAATCTCATACGTTTCGATTTCTAAACAAAAGTATAAAAACATCTCTATTCAGTCCACAAGAAATCTAGTATTTAATGATCAAAAGCTTAGTTAAGCAGATACTTAGTTAAGCAGATTAATAGGATTTGTCAGGGTTCTTACTTTCATAAATTAACATATACAGGGCCTCCCACGCCTATGCCCCGTGGGGGGAAAGTATCTTATATATATGTAGTAGATAGAAAATTTTACTGAAAGAAGACTTCATTTTGTTTTTAAAAACGAATAAAACTGCATTCAAAGTTTTTTGAATAATCGCCTGTCAGAACCGGAAATCGAACCCGCCAAATTGTAAAAAAAATACAACGTAATTTTCGATATCTACTGATCAAAAGGCTCTAGTGGTTGGAACCAAAATTATTTATACTAGCCAGGAGTGTCCCATTGCAATTAATAGAGGTACTTAATTGTTTGGCACCCCTGAATCCTTGCAAGCTTAAAACTGAATTTCCCTGCTTAATAAGCCGAGTGGCTCGTCGCAAGGTGCACTTAAGCTTGGCGGATAAATTACTCTTAGTTCAGTTGTACACGGGCTCTTAGCATGAATAAATACTGAATAAAAACATGAAGTACTTTATTCACTTAAACAAGGTGGGATGAAACTAATTACGCTGTCGGGGGTGATGGTGACAAATTGAAAATGTTGATAATCCTCCGCCTCAGCAAACATAGGTCACCTACGATTTTTGTTATTATAGTGCGTAAGCCTCGCACTCTGGCTAATTTCTAATTTCTAAGAAATCAAATAATTTTTATAGGTCACCTACGTATACTGCTGAACGTGCTTCTCCCAAAAAAGAGGGCACAGACATGAGACAGGCATGCAGACATAATGTCTGTCTCATGTCTGTGCTTTGGAAGGCGGATTGGTGATGGCAGTGGAGGTGTTAAAAATACACAGAAGGAAGCTGAGCTGTGTATGTGTGTATGTGAGTCGACACTTACGGCATCCATCGGTTGAGTTGGTGGTGTCGATTCTTAGACCGAGACCGCCACGCCCCCATATGACTCATTCACATCCATATTACTGTGGTTATCGATTTATTAAGAATACATGTCATGTCTTGATAATATGACGCATAGATACAACGTGATCACCAACGTGACCAAAAAGCACTTTCACGTCGCGCCCCTAAATATCACGATAAAAACTACAGGAACCTAAAAACATCTTTATAAGTTGATGTTACCTGACGGGCCCTTACCCTCATTCCATGGAAAGAAACCGCGTAATTTTAGGATTATGTCTGCCCATGACATGTCCCATAGGTATCAAACTAAGATTACGACATGCGACAACGAAATGTGTCAACCTTTACCGTCTAGTATGGGTTTGTAAAATACCAAAACGGTATAAGTTTTCGAGAACGTCACAAAGTCAAAATTTTTACGAGTGCCAACTCGTACTGTTAAAATCAACTAAATAGCACTCAAAATTATTCAAAACTTTACCTAATTGCGTCCGTATGATATTCAAACTATTTCAACCAAAATCATTTATTCGCTTAGAACTTGGGTATGAGATAAATAAGAATATGGTGACACATTGAATCATGCGATGCAATGTGTCACCATGTTCTGCTTTTCGAGCCAACGAATGTCAATAGAATTAGACTAACGTTGCGTCGGTCGCGTCGAGTGTAAAAACCTCTTATACGGTTCGTTCGACCTACCTAGTTATTTGAATATAATTATGGGAACCAACTTGAAAACCATGTAATTTACCCTTTTTGCAGCATGCTCCTTTCCTATTGTTGTAGGTACTTACCTGAATGAAACGGTTATTAATATTGTAATGATGTAGAGACAGAATATGAGTGAGTTATATCCGATGTTATTTCAATTACCTGCCCAGCCAGATACATTTTCATTTTCTTTATTCAGGACAAAAAACAATTTTACAATGCAGAATGTGCTTAATCTATGTGTTTTTATTTGTACAACCAATCACGATATTCACAACTTATTACAGGAGTTTTACTTACTACATAGTTGGCTGTTGTTTAAAGGTAGCTTAATTGGTTATTAATTTGTAACAGTTGTAGAATATTTTTCTTAAAACTAAGTCGAGATAATAGAAACAGGTTCAATATATCAATTAACTTCTCGTTGTAATAGTAAAAGTTATGGAGTAACACTAAGTTTTAGCTTATTGAGTTCGCAATAGTTGGTAAGACGGTCTAAATCTCATTGAAGGAGTATACTACAGTTGATAATGGACCGCATAGGCATATATACCTTGAGCTCATCAGCGTAGAGTAGAAAATCAGCGTTAAGAAAGCAATGCTATAATAATATATATCATTGATGTAGAGAATGAACGATAGGGTCCAAGCAAACTCCCCTGCTGGACGCCTGAAGTAGCTAGAATTTACCTGGAATGACAACCATTGATAACAACCTGCTGCGTTCTGTTAGTTATTTAAGACGAAAACCATCTCAAGAGATTTCCTCCTATTCTGTCATAGGTCAACTTTGCTAGTAATATCTCATGATCCACCCTGTCGATAGCCTTTTGGAAGTCAGTATAAACTGCATCTGTTTGTGTTCTGTTATCCATGTTATCAAATAACTTCCCAACATAGATCCTAAGATTAGTTACTTCTGATTAGATAGGTTTGACGAAACTATGTTGTTCTGGTAGGAGGATTTTACTGACAATTGGGAAGACTTCCCCTCAGGTACCCTTGGTTTGTTGTATGTACCTATTATAGTTTATCTAGCCAAGTGAATGCTTATTTTTCCAATAATTTATATTTAGGCGTTATAAAGTCGTTGCAAACCAGGCACTGAAAGTGAAAACGTCGGAGACAGCGACTGGCCCGGCCTGTCATTTTGCACTCTTTTATAAGATAAAGCATTTTTCCTAATAACGATTGTCAGCGGCTACCGCTTCGAAATGATTTGCCTAGGTATCTGTCGCCAAACGGCGTCATTCAGTTAAATGCCTGGGCCGATTGTTCAACGAGTTGGCTGACCGAAAGCTAGCCTGAATGAAACGAGTGAGTTGAACATTGTAGATACTTTTGTATATCTTGGTATTAAACTTCACCGGAATCACGAATTCAAAATGCTTAAAGAAGCTTTGTGTAATTAGTGAAAATACAGTAAACGAGGATTGTGAATTGTTTATTGAGTTAAATCCTCACGCAAATGAGTTTTCATTTGCATAGAGTGGTCACGCGCCAGTAATAACACGCACTCTGGGTTCCGTAGGTAGGAATAATATGAAATTGAAAATTTGCGAATTCCAAGATCCAATTAAATTGTATGGGGAGAAATTCTTGAATGGCAATGGGAATCAATAAAAAGCGAGTTCAAGTCAATATATAAAACATTAAATGTCGCTATTTAGCTTGAAAATGTTTATCAAAAATTTCGCTATGGTTGGAAATGAAATGGTTGAACCTTGGCTTCATATTGTGTGTATGGCTTACTGTTAGAGACCACACACTGTGTGATCTGTAAAATTAAAGAAATCATTTTTAAAATCACTATGATACGATGCGACTCCTATACGTAGGTAGGTAGATGAGATAAAATAAGTACAGGGAGAGTTTCTAGCAACATAATTTTTAAGTCATTCAGGAACAAAATTATTTATCTAATTATAGTGAATTGGCAGCCTTATATTGCCAAAGCATGCTGTACTGTAGGTAGTGAATTAAATAAAAACTACTTTCCAGACAACAATATAAGAAAATATAATTTATGAAAATTGCAATTACCCACTCTCACAGTTACAAAGATGAATTTATGTGGCAGACGAAATGGCAGCTTTAAACCAACAGCGGCATTTTAAATAATTAAATCGTTTTCTTCCATCGTGTACGGAACCATAAAAACCAACAGACCATGAGTTTTCGACAAATAATTTCTCTTTTGTACCCTTAATGTAACATTATCATTTCATAATTCATTGTAATGTTCATTTTTGAAGTCAATAGCGGATTAACCCCAGTCGCGATATGCACCAGGATCAGATTGGATTAAGATGTAACCTTATATTCAAACCTCTTGTTTAAAAGATTCATATTTTTTGACTTTCATATTTTTATACTACTCATATTACGTTATCTAATACTTTAATTAATTATAGGTAACTAAACTACACAAGCAATTATATGACCAAAACAAAGATAAAAAGACTTAGGTTATTTCCCTAATCAACGTCGAATCCATAAAATTCAAACGACAAGTAGGTAAGGTACCTACCTAATATTGGCGTTCCAAGTTGAATTCTCGGCTGATACAGCCAAAGCAAAGCAACTACTGGGACTTGCAATGTAAGGGAACGTGGAAATTGTCTAGAACTATTCTAAAAGGCGATAGTGTAAGCCTTGTAAAGCGAGGGTCTTAATGTTGTATAACTAAGTACTCTTCTTGTACTTTGCACTGAGATTCAAAGTGTGGTTTTTGGTTTTCCATTCAGTGGTTTTTAGTAGGTGTGTCTGCATTTCTTTATTTGTATTGAAAAGTTTGAAGAGCTTTTTTCAAGTTTAGGATTTTTTAAGAGCTTTTCTGAAGTGCTCGTCTCTTTTCGTTAGACTACGTTAATAAACGTTTGAAAGTACCTTTTATTTAGTCAAAAGTGATGAACCAGTATTAGTCTCGGTTCAGAAACTGAAATCAATTAATCTAGATGATTTTGGGACATTCCATCAAACCGCAAGGAGGTGCGAAAAAATCAAAAAACGTGGTGTCCAAATAGCGTCACATCGACATAGGCGACATAGGTCTCACCTAATGAGCGCCATAGCGCCCTGTCTTCAGCTTGCCGCATCCAGCATCGGCCTGTAATGCGAGTTTCTATTAGTTATTTTCTTTTACACAATGACATTTGTCATTGTGTTAGTGAAATTGGAACAGCTATGTATGTAGGTACCTATTTAGTTTTTATCAGCACTAAAAATAATGCTGTCCCCGTCTTACCGATCGAATGAAAAAAGACGGAAAGTAAGTAATACTTTAAAAAAGAGTAGTTTTTGTGCTATCTGAATCACTACAAAACATTGACATCTATTTGTTTTTTGCGCATGTTGTGGTTACCTGTAATTTAGGATGCACTAGTTTTTAAGTTGGTATTTTCGTATTAAATTTGTAATCTCTTGTGTTATTTCTAGATGGTTGCCCATATTAAAGATAAAATAAATTTAAATGTACCGAAGATCCAAGTAAACCTTTATAAAAGTAGGTACCTTCTGTTAGAAATAAAAATAAAATTGGCACAGAAATGCTGAAAATCTCGGAACACATCATGAAATAAAACATTTACCTCCTGTTTATGAATTTGAACGTAACATTCTCCAGATTTCAACTGGGGGTGTCTTGGGGTGAAACGGGGGTCGATTATCATTATGAAATTCTCATATAGGTACCATTTCTGCTTCTGCGAAAAACGTAATAGAGAAAAATTTGTTCTGTTAACCACCCCCGCAATATGTCGTGTTCTTTTTACGTCGTTTTTCATCTGAGCCTTTCTGAAATGCTTAGTAACATGAAGCTACGTTATCGTTAAATCGAAACGACTGAATTTCTTTCAAAAGCTTATTTTATTATGAAAAGGTTTGACAACTCTAGCTGGATGCATACACTGTTCTGAGCCAAACGCATCGAGAGCTTAGGTACTGAAGAAATCAAATTTTAGAATTAGCTTTGTATAAAATCTTACTACTTAATACCTATTACTTATGAAACCTCACATTAGGTACGCTAATCAGCGCCGAGTCAATCAAATTATCCGATTTCTTTCTATTTACTTATTCAATTCTTTCAGCTCTCTCGGCACTGTTCAAATGAATATTAAATAGGCGTTCAGTTCAAAACGGAACGAACGAAATATCTATCCGTAACGAAGCTTAGGAAGGTACCACGAACAAAGCCGCAGGTACAAGCCAGCTCAAGTTAAAAACGTGTTAAGAGATTTACAACGGAGGCAGATCATTAATCTCTGTATTCAGACGCAGACGGCGAGATCAAAGGGCCGCGCAGAGGGCCGGATAAAGAGGAGCAGAGGCGTATCACCATGGTAGAGTCCCTCTGGATCTCTAAGGTCTTCATAATTCATAATTCTTTCTTTATTGCACAAAATTGGTACAAGTATAACATTTTCCAGGAAAAATCATGGCAAAGCTTAACACTATAAAGAGTTCTCTTCCAGCAAACCTTATTGGGAGAGAGAGACAAATTTGTAAAAGTGGGTACATGTGCTTAAACAAAGGATACAAGATTTAATTTTACCCTACTTATTAAATAGCCTACTACATAATATAATACAATACATAAAATACTATAACTTAACAAATACAATAGTTATATACATAAATAAATTAAATAAATACATAAAATACAACAGAATCATAAAGATAGGTAATGCTCTTTGACTTTACGCTTGAAAATGAAGAGAGAGGGGCTAGCACGAATATCGTGGTCTTCATACGCTTTGCCTACGCTTCTTCTACGCCGTCCACGCTACACTGCTAACGCCAGGCGAATAGCAAAACACCTTCAGTGTGACCGAGATACATACTGTGTAATTTTCTAGCTGTAAGTTTTCCTAAAATTCGAAAATAAAATTTCTTCTTGGCGTTCAATAAAATGCTAACTAGATTGATTTAAAGAAGGATGCGGGTTCAAGTCCCATCGAAGTCTATTTTTTGGGATATTATTTGATTTCACAAATTGATTTAGCCGCAATTAAGAAAGGAAACGTTGAGCCGACTAAACAAAACAAACATATTAACAACTAATTTTAGGTAGCTTTTGATGACACTAAATCTATTTCTGTTTGCAAATTGCCTACGTTCAGATTTGTCTCATTCCTTATGAAATTCAACCTCTGTTACAAGCTCCCAAAGCGCTTTTTTATGATGCGCAATCACACGAATATTTAAATTAATTCATCAAGGTGTGAGGAATCAAATAAACAGTGTTGTGTTACTGGCCAAGCCAGAATTAGGCGGGGATTGACTTGCACCAGTGCCTAACGAAGACCGTTGACAGTCGTAAAATGTATAAGGAATTTTTGGATACCTAGAATATCGATAAAAAACCTATTTTGACACTATGCCATTACAACATCGTTTGGGTTTTACCCACAGAATAGAGAAATTACTAGAATAGACTAAAACAGACATAATATGCCGTAAATATTTACATTTTCATGGTTCCGTCCCAATAAAACGAAAACTAACGCCCTAACAAGGTAAAGATTTCTTGTTCGCTTTTCTGTTCACTTTAATCTTTTTAAGGCGAATAGTAGGGGTGATAGTGGCGCCACTACATATTTAATTTTATAATTACGTTATACAAAGGAATTATCAAAAAATCGGACCGCGCGTAGACGATATCTATCATAAGCTTTTTTTAAATGTATCTTTAATAGTTTTGTACTGTATTATTTAGGCAGATACTTGTTCCTATTGGTGGCCACCAAGCTCTCCAAACAAGGTTTTTGATTGAATAACACAAAACAAAACTATTACAGATACATTAAATGAAAGCTTGTGATAGGTATCGTCTACCAGCGGTCCGATTTTTTGATAATTCTTTTGTATAACCTAATGATTAAATTAAATATGTAGTGGCGCCACTATCACCCCTACTATTCGCCTCACTTTATTTTCTAGTTTTACTTATTTAATTTGAATTTTTGTGACGTGTCCGAGAGTCCTGTAAAGGAAATAAAGCACTTTGATATTTGCTATTCTAATAGCGTAAGGATACCTACTTCCTAAAAAACTAGAAGTACTATTACAGAATCAGTACAACAATAGTTCGCATAATATTCATATTCATATTTATTTATTGCAATCACTGTGTACATTTTTTTCTGTGACGACCTCTATGGCGCCGCGGGCGAAGGTCCGCCTGCGACGCAGGAGGTTGCGGGTTCGATTCCCGCCTCGGGACAAATGTTTGTATTGTACGATCTGCAGATATTTATTCAAGGTGTTCTGGATGTTTTCTATGTATAATAAAAAAATATCTATCTATGTAGTGTATTGTATTATGTCTATCAGTTATCTAGTACCCATCTGCTTAGCTTGGACCTAGATAATGCTTTGTGAATTGTACATCATTATTTATTATTTATTTATTATTTTTAGGTCATAGTATCTAAGTAATGTCTAAGAGACACAATGGTGCCCTAGCAGGGCGTGGCAATAGGTACTGAGAGTAGAGGTGGACCGGGTTTCTATAAGAATCTCTTATTATATTCTCATATTTACGCATACAGTATCTAACTTACAAATGCATTTATATTTCTACAATATTTGATGACTTCTCATTTCATAATAATTATTAATACTGTTTAGTTTTACATTGACATTTTTATTTAAACATTATAATTTTTAAAATCATTTGAAATCTTGAGCTTGTAAATTATGAGTAATATAAAAACCCCACTCGGATAAAATATAAGAAAAAGTCATAATATCTAATGGTAAACGACTAGTTTGACCTCATCACCGCATGAATGGACAAAAAGTCAAGATCGGTCAAATTAAAACCAAGGCTGATTGCCGCAGGTTGATAAAACGATTTCATTAGCCTGAATAATAAGTTTTGTTTTTTATTAGCAAAGACGATCGCGCTGGCCAAGGTTTCCTGGTGGAAATCGATTTTGGCTTAGATTTAAATTGATGGGTCTTTTTCTTCTTAGTTGAAACTGGACAACTGCCAGGGGATTCGCGCATTGGATTTCGTAATAAATAAATAAATAATGCTGGACACAGCATCATCTAGTCCTAAAGTTAGCAAACCATTATTAAACCCGCGGAGTGGGGGCGCTGGTGACTTGTAATACAGGTTTTATAAACCTACCTCAAGCAGAAGAGCCCCTCACAAAACAGGTCAATAATTTTATAAATAATAATAAAATAAAAAAATTTATAAATAATAATGAAATAATAATAATATACGAATAAATAATACTTAATTTATAATAAAAATAACAATAACAATATGACTCGCTAGGAAGTAAGATCAAGGGCCAGATTCAAAAGGCGGTACTCCTGGAATCGGCGCTCATCGTCAGGAAGTTCCTCTCTCTTCAGCCCTAGTCACCGACCGCTTGAGCCTAGCTTCGCGGCCGGTGATTCACCGTGCCGATATATTTTTTACTGTAGAATGGTTTTATAATATTATATTTTCTATAGAAAAAATGTATTTTATAGACAAAAAACTATCTGAGCGTCTGGTCGAAGCGACGCGTGACCCGAGAGCTGGTGAATATCTGGCACAGCGTATCAGCATTGCCATACAGCGTGGCAATGCAGCCAGCGTCTTGGGGACGCTTCCGACTGGTGTTGATATGGATCAGTTGAGCTATCTGTAGACTGTTTGCAACAGTCGGCAGTTAGCTCAATTGTTTCAATTGTAAATACTAGTATAATTTTCTTTGTGAATAAATTTTATAGACGAGATTGAAGAATAAATGAGTGTAAAATAATAAAATATTATATTTTGTACACAAATAGGTATTCTATTATTATCTTTTTTTATTATTATCTTTTTTATTTTATTATTATCGGCAGAGTAACGAAACGCTTATTGGACGAAATGCGTTTTGGACGAATCGCGTTTATATTGTAATTGGACGAATCACGTTTTGGACGAACCGCAAACAAATCGCTTGTATTGTAAGTACTAGATAACTGGATGATACCGCTAGAGAATATAAACAAATTAGAATTCGTGTTGATTAGGAAATGAAAACTATCAATTTAATCTTCATTTTAATTGTAATAGTAGAAGATTTAATTTTCTAAAAAAATTAATTGAACATGCAAGACCGAAAAAACAAAAATATTTCATCAATCTTGGTGTCATCTCTTTCTGCTAGTAGGTAGATACTTTGTGTGAAACCTTTGGATACTTCAAATTCCATACATATTTCGAAAAAACACTGTATACAAGCTTTGCGCGACGAATACTACTGGGGAATAAAGTTCGGACAACCTCGGATCATTTCTCATGTTTTTTCGTCGCTTCTTTACTTTAGTCTACATATCGAAGCGACAGAAATCAAAAATATCACTTTATTTCCGTGTCAGTGTTTACTTATATATTTTGACCTTTTCTAAGTGTACATTTATTGTATTTATGGAAATAAAGAGTTTTTGATTTTGATTTTTTTTAGTTCATTCTCCATACAATACAATAGGCGAAAGAATTTTCGAAATCTTCCATTATTGATGGAGAATTCGTTATTTGTTACCGAAAACACATACCTATCTATTGTGCCGAAAACATCGATGTTTTTTGACATATCAATTTTTTTCAATCGATATTTATCGTACATCGATACTTTTGTTTCGAAGTTAACATCAATGTCAACGTTTTTCTAATATCGATCGTCCATAATACACACTCGTACCGTACATACAGCGCGTGAATTTGACACTAGAGGCACTTGAGTCGCGTGACGTCCAATACCATTCACTTTTCACTGGTTTTGGCGGACTTTTTGACATAAACTATAATTTCTTTAATTTACCTGTTGAAAAGGTGATCTCCTTTGTGAAATTATGGATTATTTGGCGATGAATGTGAATGAAAGCGGAATTAAGAAAAAGAGGCGCAAAAATAAGCGGCCTCTAAGAGCAGCTAATTCAGAGGTTAGTTTCTTTACTGTTTACAAACTTATTTTTTAATACATAATGACAAACTTATTTTTTAATACTTACCTTCCTAATGTTTAATACCTAATTTTAATGCTCTATGTACCTCTGTCTGGTCTGGACCTTAGTGAACAGTGGCGCCAACTGGTAAGCAAAGAAACGACAGTCCCCATTAGAACCTCCTCTTTTAGAAGTCGGTTATATAAGAATTAGAATAATTAATTACTAATTAGTATATTTAGTAGTATTAGTAGTATAATATTTAGTATAATTTAATATTATAAAAGATTGTTTATAATATTAAAATTTGTTACTCATCCGTAACAAATTTTAATATTATAAAAAATTAAATCTTGTATCCTTTGTTTAAGCACATGTACCCACTTTTACGAATTTGTCTCTCTCTCCCAATAAGGTTTGCTGGAAGAGAACTCTTTATAGGGTTAAGCTCGCCTTTGCCATGATTTTTTCTGGAAAATGTTATACTTGTACCAATTTTGTGCAATAAAGAATTATGAATTATGAAAAAATCTTTTTTATGTGATTTTGAGCCTAGGTGCACATAGTAAAGTTTTTTAACCGAGTTCAAAATAGGATGAGGTTCTACGTTCGTCTATTTTTTTGTATGTTCGTCGATTTCTCCATGAATAATAATTATGAACCGTAATTATTAACATTTGTTCCGCAAATTTTATTAATGAATTTGTAGTCGGCTTTTAGATTTTTTCTCAAAACGGTTAAATTATTTATTATATTGATGAGTTGAGCTACCTGTAGAGTGTTTTCAACAGTCTGCAGTTAGACCAATTGGTTGAGCTAACTGCAGACACTGTTACAAACAACCAAGAGGTAGCTCAACAGATCCTTATCGATACCAGTCGTCGCGTCCCCGCTACGCTGGCTGCGTTGCCCCGCTGTATGGCAATGCTGATGCGCTGCGCCAGATACTCACCACACCAGCTTTCGGGTCACACACAATAATCTAACTTTATAAATCGAACTAACAACAAAAATAGAAGCTTGGATCTTTCATCCGCGTCTCAAAACTATTATTAACTTTAACAGAGTTAGATCTTTCCTAGAATTTACCCCTGTCTAGGGGGTTGAGATATTTAACTTACCCTGTTGCAAGTCGTAGCGCCCACAATGGATTAAATATTTAATTTAGTATATTGCATACTAAGAAGTAAATTCGAAAATAACTCTGTCTTTGTTTGTCACCTTTCACTAAGATTCAGCCTTCTAGGCTGAACACATCTTAGTGAAATTAGGCAAGGCGGAAGACTATTTATTATTAGCTGTTTGGTGCCGGCTTAGAATTTGCACCACCCCAACTGTTCCCGCATGTGTCGTAAGAGGCAACTAAGGGATATCCACCGGGGGGCGGGCAGCACGGCCCCTGCAGAACAATTCTACCACCAAACTGCGATCCCCAACCCGCATGCCCAGCGTGGGGGTTATGGACACTACCCTCCATGAGATAAAAGCCAATAAGATGCCTATCAGGGGGAGGCGTGCGTCCAGCGGTGGACCAATACAGGCTGTTGAGGTTGAGGTTGAGGAACAATATTTGCCGGCACGGAAATCTGCAACCATTTTAAAAGCGCATGCGAAGCTGCCGGCAGAACCTAGATTTTAATGAATTACTATTACCTAGTAATAACAAAAAAAAACTCTTGGTAAAAAGTGCTACCTAATTTTTTATTTTATTTATTTATTTATCACACAAAACACATGACAATGCCAGTTAAAATGAACATACAAAAAAAATAGTTTATTTGATCTACATTGTAGCGTAAAATATTTGTGTACAGCTAAGTATAAATTATTATAAAGCCTACTAATATTATAAACCTGAAAGATTGTGAAATGTGAATTTTTGTTACCTAAGATCTCCAGTACTACTGAACAGATCATCATAAAATTTGGCGTACATATAGAACATAGCATAACTTAGATAATACGCTAGTTATTATACCGAAATATGTGTGCGAAGCCGCGGGTAGAAGCTAGTCTGGTTTATTTCCTTAGCTTTGAGGGGTGAGCTTCTGCTCCCGGCTTCGCATGCATTTTTACGGAATATAAGGAAGCCTAGGCAATATTCGTAGGATCCGCGAGGGCGCTACCAGCCTGGATGAAGAGTCTAAACTCATAACTCGATTCTCTCGGATCCCTCACGATACTCGCGAGGAATTCAGCTATTTCGTAAACAATGACTATTTCAGTTTAATAAAAGAAATACAGGAATTATCCCATTTTATTAAAATTATCTATCTATCTTAGATTATGACTATTTTACCGTTTTCTCATTTTGCAAAAATAGGTTTAAATTGCAATTGCCATTGGGGGGGGGGGGGGGGAGCGGGAGCATCGGGCTATGGGTGCAATTATACTTATTGTTATTAATTTATTATACACACCCTTTTTCAGTGATAGTGTCGCCGCGACAGTATACTTCATACAGTATACGTCAGTATACTTGCAGTCAGCATAATTTGCTTTGCTGAAATTGAAAGGTGATTATTTAATTTTATATTCAATTAATAAAATCCCATAAAAATATCTTAATAAATAATGTCATAAAGTGGTTTCTGAGATATTCACGGATGAAAATAACTATATTTATTTCTTCATATCAATATCTCAGAAACCTAACGCTTTAGGATATTATGTTATGGATTACTATTTTATTCAATTAATAATATCCCATAAAAATATCTTAATAAATAATGTCCTAAAGCTGTTTCTGAGATATTCACAGATGAAAATAACTATATTTATTTCTTCATATCAATATCTCAGAAACCTAACGCTTTAGGATATTATGTTATAGATTATTATTTTTGTTGTTTAGTGTCCTTTAAAGACTAATCTGATCATTTCAAAAATAAGCCTCCGAGGGGTTAAAAAGGGTGATAAAGTTTCCATGGAAAATTATAATTCCTTAGTTCTATTCACTCAAAACTCGGTTTAAATAAACTCTAAAGACACTAATAAATCACGTATTTTTATTTTACAAAACTACCCCTTGGAGATGTGCAATAAATTTCAGAAATTTCGAAGCCGCGGGGCGCAGCTAGTCCTACTAATATTATAAGTCCGAAAGTTTTTCAAATCTGAATTTTATCTCCAAAACCACTGAACAGATCAAGATGAAATTTGGCGTACGCTTAGAGCAAAGCCTAACTTAGATAATAGGCTACTTATTATAACGAAAATACGCGTGCGAAGACGCGGGCAGAAGCTAGTACTTAATAAATTATCATCTCAAGCAGGTCTCAGGTCTCAGATGTGCGATGGGAACCGCAAACTGTCTCGGATACAATGGACTGAAGGTACTTGTGAGGATTCAGTGGAAATTGGGAATTACGGAGTGAATAGATATTGAAGCACATGAAATTCGTCTACGTAGGTACTTAGCGTTTTCCAAGAGAGTTTAATAATTAATATATTTATTCAATTTATGTATACATTTTTTGCCATACAGCGTGGCAATGCAGCCAGCGTCTTGGGGACGCTTCCGACTGGTGTTGATATGGATCAGTTGAGCTATCTGTAGACTGTTTGCAACAGTCGGCAGTTGGCTCAATTGTTTCAATTGTAAATACTACTATAATTTTCTTTGTGAATAAATGTTATAACAATGTGTTATTGCACTGAAAGTGGATTTTTGATAAAACCACGTTAATCAAGCACTAATTTAATTTATGTATGTATGTATATAATTAGGTATACTATTTGTTCACGCCGTAAGGCGCGACAACTTCACATCAGAGCCGAGCGCGGTGCGCCCCCCGCCGCGGCCGTTTTACAAATCTGAAAAAGGTTTGCTGGAAGAGAACTCTTTTAGGGTTAAGCTCGCCTTTGCCATTATTTTTCCTGGTAAATGTTCTACTTGTACCAATTTTGTGCAATAAAGAATTATGAATTAATTTGGTTGTACTAGGTTCGATTTTCCGGTATCCTCAACCTTGAGATGAGACTTACACCACTACAGGCTGTTGAGGTTGACCCAACAGCCTGTATTGGTCCACTACTGGACGCAGGCCTCCCCCTGATAAGCGCCTTATGGCTTTTATCACATGGGGGGTAGTGCCCATAATCCCCACGCTGGGCGTGCGGGTTGGGGATCGCAGTTCGGTGGTAGAATTGTTATGCAGGGGGCGCTGCTGCCCGCCCCTGGTGGATATCCCTGTGTCGCCTCTTACGACACCCGGGGGAAGAGTTGGTGTGGTGCAAATTCTAAGCCAGCACACCACAGTTTCCGGTATCACATTACACTATTATTTTACATGCGAAAGTTAGGATGTTTAGATGGACGGATGTTTGTTACCTCTTCACGCCATAACCACTTAACCGATCGGGCTGAAATTTTGCATAGATATAGCTCTAAGCCTGGAAATTCAAACATAGGCTTACTTTTCCCTTTTTTTTACTTTTTATCGCATAAAACAATTCCCATGGGACAGAATTACCCTTTTGAAATACCCTACCATTCAAACGATTCCATCGAAACAATGTGTGCGAAGCCGTGGGCAGAAACTAGTGAATAATAATAATGACAATAATGATGATGATGTTTTCCTTCCTTTTGTAAATTTGTGCCCAAACACATGTGCACTCTCTATTCCCTCACTCTCATAATCCGATAGTACGGCAGACCGACACGACCGGGGAGAGGTCAAGCGCAGGACCGACGGCTGAAAGCGCTTTCCGTGGGGTGTAACACCGCCAAATTCTCCAATAATGCAAACAATGCTGGACAATATTTGAATTTGAATATAAAATGAAAATTTAATTTGTATTTTTGTACCTAGGCCCAACCTAAATATAGCTTGTGCATATCTAAGGGATGAGTCTATTTGACGTTATCGCTCGTTATCGCTCGTCATCGCTCGTTATCGCTCGGGATCATTCCATGTACAATAGTGAAAGAATCAGTAAAATAGTAACATACATACATAAAAATAAAAATAAACATACAGACGAATTGAGAAACTCCTCCTTTTTTTAAGTCGGTTCAAAAGGAGATGTCACGATCACGTCTCGTTACTAACGTCAAATAGACTCAGTAGACCTCTGATCATTTACACGGATAAATATTTGTATACCTAGAAAACACCCGAAACACTCGTAACAAATATCTGAAGATCGTACAAATATTTATCCCGAGGCGTGAATCGAACCCGCAATCTCCTGCGTCGTTGGCGAACCTTCGCGCGCTGCGCCAGTGAGGTCGTGGATCTATGAATTTAATTTACTTTTATATATCATTATTCACAAAGAAAATTACAATCAAATAGTAGAAATAAATTAGAACTAGTATTTACAATTGAGCTAACTGCAGACTGTTCCAAACAGTCTACAGGTAGCTCAACTGATCTATATCAATTCTGGTCGGAAGCGTCCCCAAGACGCTGGCTGCATTGCCCCTCTATACGGCAATGCTGATGCGCTGCGCCAGATAGGAGTACTCAGCAGCTCTCGGGTCACGCGTCGCTTCGACCAGACACCCTGATTTTTTTTTAAGCCCGAAGACCCGAGTACCCCACGGACCGGACCGGACCGGACGGTCTCGAGTCGGCGTAATTTATTTTTAATATCTACCCAAATATGTCTCCTATAATGTATTATGTACTAATGCCAGTGTTGGTGATATCTGATGTGATGACTTGAATTTGTTAATGTACCTATTCACAATTGTGTCTTACATAAAACCGTAGAACTAACCATTTAGAAGTAGGTAATATAAGCGTTTTCGCGAAAAGTACTTAAATTCCAAGTGGTTCTCTTGAAATATTTTTCTTAGAGCAGTCCCTTTATTCTTTGTTTCTGAAAATTTTTCAAGATCAATCTTGTTTCTTGGCAACAAGAGCGAAAGCTTTATTCCATGAAATATAACTCCAACATTATACCTCCAGCATTTTAATTCACCTTCCTATCCAGATGAAACTTGAACCTTGAACCACCAGCATATCTAAAATTAGTTCCGAACTTTCCACCGAAGCAAACATAAACCAATAAGCAACCAGATCGTATTTGAGTATTGGTACCGACCTATTGTAACTTTGGGCAATTTAGCAGATATTAGCAAGTAGAGAGTTTGCCAACGGACTTTGGAATTAATTACCTATGCAAAGTAAAGAACAGATAGATACCTACCTAAATTTGGTAGGGTACATCTGGTCCGAATCTCAAACTGATCCACGGACGAGATGTCCACTTCACTTTTGAGTAGGGGTACATCTCGTCCGAATCTAAAATCTCTTGGTAACCTTAATCTTCAAGCTAGTGTTAATGTTCTCTTTTGAAGGATCAATTATTGAGTAAACAGGCAGACCGATTGCTCGGTGGGCAGACGACATAATCACGGTAATAAATAATCAAATAACAGAAATAAATTAGAACTACTATTTACAAGCTGTGTGGTGCCGGCTTAGAATTTGCACCACCCCAACTTTTCCCGCGGACGACACCCGTGGGAAAAGTTGTGGTGGTGCAAATTCTAAAGAGGCGACTAAGGGATATCCACCGGGGCGGCAGCAGCGCCCCCTGCAGAACAATTCTGCCACTGTACTGCGTGCGATCACCAACCCTCATGCGTGGGGATTATGGGTATGGCAGAAGCCCCATGTGATAAAAGCCAATAAGGCGTTTATCAGGGGCAGGCCTGCGTCTAGTAGTGGACCAATACAAGCTGTTGAGGTTGAAGTAGTATTTACAATATAAATAAATAATACAAGTGGCTGGTAAACGCTGGATGAACACAGCTAGTAATGACGATCACTATTGGGTGGTGGTAAGTGCTTAGTGGTTGATAACAGACTTCTTAGGCTTCAGTCTAAATTAAAAATGATGACCACAGTTTTGGTTGTGGTCATAAATTTATATTTTTGTCGCTAACTGTACCTACTTACAATAATTTTGGTATGCGGGACGATTAAGGACAAATATTATTGTGCGGGACGAATAAAGACTTTGATGGCGTGGTCCGAAAATTAGAAACGAATGAGGCATAAATCCTTAAATCATCTTGGTCCACATCGCTTTTCAAAAGCTAATTTAGAAGTCTTGTTTGCGTTTCGAGTAACTTGCAACACTCTTCTAATTATAGGTTCTTGATCGGCCAAAAAGTTTGCTTACAAGTTGATATTGGGGGATTTGTTTACCTACAGGTTAATTAAGCTAAAATTAAATGAACTTTAGGTACCACCTTGATAGGGGCTGAACTCAGTCGAGGTAGCTCTCGACCGATTGATCACTCGACCTACGTGAATCACACTAATATTATAAATGCGAAAGTTTTGATGGATGGATGGATGGATGTTCACCTCTTCACGCCAAAACTACTGAACGGATCAGGCTGAAATTTTGCAGACAGGTAAGTCTAACCCTGGAATCAAACATAGGTGACTTTTTATCCCATAAATCAGTTCCCATGGGATAGAAATCACCTTTAAGTTATCACGTTTCTGTAGAAACAACGCGTGCGAAACGGCTGGCAGCAGCTAGTAGTTAATAATAAGATTGATGAATGATGGCTACCTTTCAGATTTAATTGGTAGGTATACCTGTAATTTAACTGTAGTGCCCGAAATTGATGTTTTAATGAGTTGTTCTTGAAATTATTTTAATTTACTGTAACATCCGTATTCAAAAACAATAAGTTAATGTAAGGTAGCAAGCAACACTGTGCTAGGTATGGCATTTCTCACTGCGCTCGTCGTGGTACTTTACCTTTTATGCAGACAGAACAACTTTTATTGCAGAAACTGTCAATTTTTTTATATTTTTCGTATAAACAGCTGTGTAGTTGCGAGTTGCGTGTGCCGCAATAGTTGCACTGTCTGCATAGGCACAACCCCGACCCAAATCAGGGCCACCACCTATTTTATATATTAATCCCCGACGCAAAAAGAGAGGGGTGTTATAAGTTTAACATGTCTGTCTGTGTATCTGTCTGTGGTATCGTAGCTGCCAAACGGATGAAACGATTTTCGTTTTTTTTTTGTGTCATAGATAATTTTATCCCGAGTGTTCTTAGCCATTGTGGGATCTGAACAATAGGTAACTGGTAGTAAAAAAATATGAATCGAAGGACCGAAGATTTTGGGGTGAAATAATTATAATGCTGTATGTACCTAACGAAAATACCTAAGGAAATAGATCTTTGCTCATTACACAGGGTAGATAAAGTAGCTTGACCACTGACCTGAATTCTCCAAACCATGCAAGGATCCAGCTTCCAGAACACAGCACCAGATATTCACTCGCGAGTGTAATGTTTTATAGGCAGTTTTGCACGGCTTATTGTAAGTTGCACGGCAACACAAATAACAGTGAGAAGTAATCGATATTTCCAAAATTTCACGTAAATATGTCCAACTTGTGCGACGGTTGAGATTGAACAGAGGGAAGCGAAGCAGCCATTTTTCACTCGTTCGTTTGTGTAGGACATGGTACGTCACATCCAGTTCTCTCGCCGATTTCCCAACAGAGGGTAGGATGAAATCGGCTGATGGCCTTACTAAATTAAACTACCCTATGTTTATTTGAGCAAAGACCGAACATACCCCCCACAGAAATTATCATGATAATTTCCCAAAGTACCTAACAGTGATTAAGTACAGCATTATAAGGTTGAAAGAAGGAATGTTGCCAAAATAGGGCAGAAACAATAAAATTTAAACAAGTTTTATGGTATATAGTAAACTTATAATATTAATTATTACATAGAAACCTACTCAAATAAAATGTTAAGCAGGTTTAAGATTTGTGAAAACTAAGTTTAATTTGAATAAGGAAGAGGACACAGCTTATTAACCGGTCTTTTTATAAGTCCCTTTTGCGTCCTCAAGGTAACAACTCGAACTATTTTGTCTGGACCTTCATGAAGCTGTTCCACCTTAGCGCGAGCCCAGTTCAGCGGACGAGTTAACTCGGATTTGATAAGAACTAAGTCACCTATTTTCAAATTGGGAGGAGACGTGAACCACTTTGTTCTTTGTTGCAAGGTATGCAAATAGTCGTCAGACCATTTCTTCCAAAACGTTTGGGAGATTTTTTGCAAGCACTGCCAACGTGACAGTCGGTTCATATCTACATCATCAAACTCGTATTCAGGCACAGCAAGAATACTTTGTCCTATCAAAAAATGCGCCGGTGTTAAAACATCAAACTCATTAGGATTATCAGATAAGGGGCAAAGGGGCCGCGAATTCATAACCGCTTCAATTTTACAGAAAACAGTAGTGAGCTCTTCGAAGGTTAGTGACCTTTCGCCTACTGCACGGAGTAGGTGATGCTTGGCAGATTTGATGCCAGCTTCCCATAATCCGCCCATTGAAGGTGCCGTTGGTGGAATATTTTTCCACTTAATAGAACGGTTTGAGCAACCTTCAGCGATTGCATTGTTATTTAAATTGAAAAAGTTGCAAACTTCTTTTAGGTGTTTCGCAGCGGGTATAAAATTTGTACCATTATCCGAATGTAGGCAAGAACATAAGCCGCGTCGCGCCACGAACCTGTCAAGCGAGGCGAGAAAGCAATTAGCTGATAGATCGCTAAGAACTTCTATGTGAACAGCCTTTGTGGAAAAACACACAAAAAGGCACATGTAACATTTAAGAATTTTCGCATTACGATTTAAACTGGCCTTTATGTGGAACGGACCCCCTAGGTCGCAGCCAACATCACTGAAAACTTTATTAATTTTTAATCGTTCACTAGGTAACGTACTCATTACTGGCTGTATTGACGTAGGGCGGCATTTAAAGCAAGTGATGCATTTAGACAACACACTTCGAATTATACTGCGTGCAGATAAAATCCAATATCGCTTGCACAAAATTCCTTGTAGGGAACGAGGTCCTACGTGTAGGTACATTTTGTGATAATGCTCAATTATCAAAATTGTTAAATGACATTTTTTAGGCAACAGCAAGGGATGCTTACTGTTGTAGGGTAGGTCAGCTTCACTGATCCTACCCCCCACCCTGAGGAAATCATGCGCATCCACGAAGGGTGAAAGTTTCCTTAGAGAAGGAACAAATTTATTATTTTTTATATTATTAAGTTCGCTAGAAAAATATTGTTGTTGTGTTGTTTTTATTAAAAGGTCATGAGACGCTTTCAACTCATGAGCTGATAACGGACCGACCGAACGTTGAGATGCTTTGCAATTTTTTATAAACCGCAAACACCAAGCAATGACGCGTTGCAATTTATTAAACGATGAAAATTTTTCAATTATGGCTACTAAGTTTTCATTTTTTATGTTTTGAGAAGTGAAATTGAATGCATCAGTATTGGTTTTAAGTTCTAAAATTTCTGTTTTTTCATTTATGTAAAATGTACTGATCGGCCACAGATGAACGTCATCCTTGAGCCAAGCTGGGCCGCCTGACCAACGCTCATACTCAGCTACGATCTGAGTTGGTAATGCGCCGCGTGAGCACAAGTCAGCGGCATTGTTCTCACTTCGTACATGAAACCAGCAGTTCGACGGAACTACCTCCACCACTTGAGCGACACGGCTTGAAACAAATGTTTTTAATTTGTAGGGAGGTGTTTGCAACCAGGCTAGCGCTACGCTTGAATCTGTCAAGGCTGTAATTTTAAATGAAATGTTTTGAATGTTTTGTTTGACAAACAAAACCAGCTTGGATAGCAACACCGCAGACATCAATTCGCCCCTTGGGATCGAAAGTGGCTTAATGGGAGCGACCTTGCTTTTACTGATAAGCAAACGGGTCTTCACCTCATTGTTTTGATTAACACTGCGTAAATAAATTACTGAAGCATAACCACGGGTCGATGCGTCACAAAATGCAACTAAATGCACATCACAAAATTTAGGTATAAGCATGTGTCGCTCAATCTTTAGTGATGAGAGGCAAGACAATGAAGTGATAAATGCAGACCACTTATCGCGTAAATCGGAAGGAAGCGGATCATCCCAACCAAGGCTTAACTTCCACAAGTCTTGCATTATGCATTTTGCTAAAAATGTACATGGGGATAAAAATCCCACCGGATCAAAAATGCTAGCAAGCAACTTGAGTACGGACCGCTTAGTATAGGTATTATCCGTCATATTGTAATCGAACGAAAAACAATCATCGATAGGTAGCCATTTTAGACCTAATACCTTCAGTGACGAACACACGGTGTCGTCACTAAAGTTTATAGCGACTGCTTGATCTGCGTCGATCCTTGCAAGCAACTCGGGGTCATTGCTTGCCCATTTACGAAGGTCAAAGCCACCAAGCTTCAACAGAGCTACGAGCTCGTCCTGTAACGTACAGGCTTCGTTAAGGTCTTGCGTCGACCATAGCAGGTCGTCTACAAAAAAACCATTCATAAGTATATCAGCCGCGCGAGGATAGCGTGCACCTTCATCAGTAGCTAGTTGCTGTAGGGAACGTACAGCTACATACCCAGACGAGCGCAGGCCGTAGGTATTCGTCACAAGCTCAAAAGTCTTTATTTTATCAGTTGGCTTTTCCCGCCACAGAATATGTTGATAACAACGTTCAGCAGGGTTGATATGAACCATTCTGTAGAATTTGGCTATGTCGGCAGTAAAACAAACGGGATACAAGCGGAAATTAAAGATTATTTTTAATATGTCATGGTGCAGTTTTTTGCCTGTAAGTAGGTTATCATTTAATGATACGCCGTTAGATGTTGCTGCTGAGCCATCAAATACTACTCGCACGGGAGTAGTTGTACTGGAGCTCTTTACCACACAGTGGTGTGGTATGACGTACCTACTTGGCTCTGTACCGGTGTATTGTTGCATGTGCCCCATCTGCTCGTATTCGCGCATAAATTCTATGTAGGGCTCACGCAACTCAGGTGAACGAGCAAATCGTCGCTCTAAGTGCTGTAACCGACGCACGGCGTGGTTATAAGATTCGCCAAGAGGATTTTGATTAGGGTCCAGTAGGATAGGTGAAACGTACCTACCGGTTTCGTCCCTGTAGTGAAGCTGAGAATAAATCTCGTCAGCGAGTTTATCGAGTGGGTTCATAGGGATGTCGCACGGCGCCTCCTCTATTTCCCAAAATGATTTTAATTGATTGTTGATGGTGTCGCTGTCATTAGTGTACGACACTAAATTGCAAGACGTTGCAATGTTAGCGACATCATCAGAAGTACACGGTACTTCAATTTTGCCACACAATACGTACCCAAAGATGCTACTTAGCGCAGTGGGCAATGTGGAACTTATTGTTATTTTATTTCCATCATAAATATGAGGAAATACATCACCTGCGAGTATGATGTCCACAGGTGACCTTTTATGGAAGTAGGGATCCGCTAACAATAGATTTTTATATTGTTGGGATATTTCTACAGAAATTTCTACCGTAGGCAAGTCCGAAGTAATTTTTTGTAAAATAATCGCATCGATTTTTAAAGTAGGCTTATCGCAATAACGCGGTGTGATTGTGCAAGACGTCATGCCAAAGTTCTTTACTGCGTTTCCACCCAGACCTACAATATTGAACGGACATCTTTGACGTGACAACCCTAGCCGCTCTAAACAATTCAAGGTTATGAAGTTTGACTGAGCGCCCGAGTCGATAAGAACGCGGCAAGCATGGGTGTTCCCGAGTGAGTCACTCACATTAACTATGGCCGTACCTAACAACACCGTATGAAGTTTGCTTACGTTTGATGAGTGACAACTAGTGTCATGCGCTGTGCAAGCATTTATCGGTTCAACACTGCTACAGTTGGAGGGCACGGCTCGCGAGGTAGCAGGTTTGATTTCCGAGTCAATGTGCAGTAATGCGTGATGACGTTGATTACATGTAAAACATTTGTATTCACTTCGGCAGTCAGAAGTCGAATGATTTTGCTTGAGGCAGTTGTGACAAAGCTTCAATTCATCAGCACGGCTGATTCTTTGCGCAGGAGACAATTCACGGAATTGCACACAGCGAAAAATCATATGATTTTTGTCACAATGACAACAAGCGAATTTATTATCCTTCGATTGTGTTTGTGAAGCAAATACCTTCCTATTGTTGTTATCACTTGGTTTCCGGTTTTGATTGCTTGGCGTAGAATTTTTATTTTGCGAGATAGTGGGACTTGAATAAGCCTGAGAATGCTCTAAGATTTTTATTTGGTTGCGTACATGGGACATCAGCTGTTCATAGGTAGGTATAGTCGTTTGATCAAGACTTTGTTCAAATGATTTTCTTGTACTTGGATCTAATCCTCTCAAAGCTATGTGGCACAGTACATAACTAGATAAGTGCTCAATATTAAGAGCGTTAATAGCTCGGTACGAGTGATCAAAGTTTTCGATAACGTTGTTTAAGTTTGTAGGAGACTCTGATTTTAGCGCGGGAAAGTTGAGCATCTTATCTAGGTATTTACCCACGAGCATTCTATTATCCTGATATTTGTCTAACAAGGATTGCCAGACTACCTCGTAGTTACTGGCAGTTATAGGTACACTTTTTACGATGCTAAGCGCGGAACCTTTTGTGCATGACAACAGGTAATGAAATTTGTCTATGTTTGAAATTCCAGTCTGATTGTGCACCAAAGAACAAAATGTTTCATAAAATGTAGTGAAACTCTCAATATCGCCATCGAACGTGAATAACTCGAGTTTGGGCAACCGTGGACGAATTTCAACGTTAAGTTTTTTATTCGTTGCACTTGGCGACACGTCAGCCATATTGTATTGACCGGCACACAATTTAACATGAAAAAATAAGTCATCAAAGCTTTTTTGGTCGTTCTCAGAGAATTGCGTTTCAGGCTTTAATATTAATTGCAGTTCATAAACATCTAAGCAAATGGCCTCAAAAGATTCCCGCAATGATTGTACCTCTGAGGCACGCAAAAGAAACATATCTTTCATGCTTGGTTGAGTATCAAGTTTTTTCGACAAATCATAAACCTGCTGCATTTGCGAAAACAAACGTTGTTTTTTAGCTATCGACTTGTTTAAATTTCTAACAGCTTCCAGGTCTTTCTTTGAGGGAGCCTTTTCTGTGTCGGTAGACATTTTATGGAAGCGTAAAGTAATAAGGGGAGGTGCCTAGGTAAATAGATTGAAATATAACTAAATTGGTAATAAAACAAGCACGGCTTGTGAATTGAACAAATCGTTGCGCACACGGTACGTAACGTCTTTGTCGCTGTTCAAAATGGCGTCTCACAAAGAAAATTACCAACGTGGTAATTATGCGTAGTGGGACAAAATTACGTAAGAATATCGAACTAAAATGGTTGATTTTACGAAAATCAATTTAAATTATTCTTATCCGGCTCGAAGGACCAAAATGTGGGATCTGAACAATAGGTAACTGGTAGTAAAAAAATATGAATCGAAGGACCGAAGATTTTGGGGTGAAATAATTATAATGCTGTATGTACCTAACGAAAATACCTAAGGAAATAGATCTTTGCTCATTACACAGGGTAGATAAAGTAGCTTGACCACTGACCTGAATTCTCCAAACCATGCAAGGATCCAGCTTCCAGAACACAGCACCAGATATTCACTCGCGAGTGTAATGTTTTATAGGCAGTTTTGCACGGCTTATTGTAAGTTGCACGGCAACACAAATAACAGTGAGAAGTAATCGATATTTCCAAAATTTCACGTAAATATGTCCAACTTGTGCGACGGTTGAGATTGAACAGAGGGAAGCGAAGCAGCCATTTTTCACTCGTTCGTTTGTGTAGGACATGGTACGTCACATCCAGTTCTCTCGCCGATTTCCCAACAGAGGGTAGGATGAAATCGGCTGATGGCCTTACTAAATTAAACTACCCTATGTTTATTTGAGCAAAGACCGAACAGCCATGTTTCATGAAAATCTGTCGGGGGGGGTATTTAAAATTTTTAATTTTGTTCTTGTTTAACTGTTAAGCAAAGGAATTTTCAAAAATCGAGTGTCAGTTTGTGATACCTATTTTAAGCTTTTTTTGATGCCTCTATAAATGTTTTAATTTGTATAGTGCAGGCAGAGATGCGAAATTGCTCTTTTTGCCACCATGGTCGCCATAAAGGGCAACTTCGCATCTCTGCGTAAAGTATACAAAATAAAACTTCACAGAGGCATTTAAAAAAGCTGATGATAGGTATCACAAACTTGCCAATCGATTTTTGAAAATTCTTTCGTTTAACAGAATAATAAGATAAAATAAGTGATGGCGCTGATTTGGGTCGGGGTAGCGCAAACCCCCGACAAACTGGTAGCATATCAACTGAACTATCACCACACCGTGTGTTATATTCATATTGATGGGGAGGTAGGGTCAAGGAACATTATATACCCTGGTAGGGTAGGCAGCCGACTGTGCTTTGTCTTTGGTGTGTAGGTACCAAATACAAAACACACACAGTCTGCTGCCTAATATACTCAACACTGAAAGGTCGCATAAAAAGTTGTAAGTAATGTTATTTCGACCCAAAGTTTCTCACCACGAATATAAAATTGTTAATTCGACCCAAAATAAAAGGCCTAAGATATCAGATTATCTACTAGAGGATAAAAAAGCTTGGGACGCGTTTTGCTCCAACTCGAAAAATAACAACTAACAGGGTAAACGTTTCTTCGTCGCTTCTTTACTTAAGTCAACGTACCGAAGCGACAGAAATCAAAAATATCACATTATTTCCGTGTCAGTGTATAATTTGACCTTTTCTAAGTGTACATTTTTGTACACTAGCTGTGCCCCGCAGCTTCGCCCGCGTGGAAATTTTAGTTTCCAATTTTCTTAATTTTTTCTTTCTTAAGAACCTTCTTCTGGCAATAACTAAGGTTGTGTTTGTTATTGTCAGGGGGATAAAAAAGAATTATCGAAATTGGTCCAGCCGTTCACGCGTGATGCCTTGACCAAGGGAAATAGGGATTTTATATGTTTATGTTTACACTAGACGATCGCCTCGCGGTTTCACCCGCGTAGTTCCCGTTCCCGTGGGAATTCCGGGATAAAATATAGAATATGTCACTCCCTGAAAAGTAAGCTTCCTAACAGTGAAATAATTTTTCAAATCGGTCCAGTAGTTTCGGAGCCTATTCAATACAAACAAACAATCAAATCTTTCCTCTTTATAATAATAGTATAGATACATAGATAGATATGGAATGTATTTTACGGAAATAACGAGTTTTTGATTTGATTCGCAGCAACCCGCCGGGCTGTGTGTAACTTTAGTAGACTCCATAAAGGACAATACCTACTTACATCCAACACCGCTACCACACAGTACAAAAGTGATTATTCAAATGCATAGAGGGCTTAAATAAATAGTAAGCAAAATGAAAACCTTCCGCTTGCTCTCTGTGGGAGACTCCTTTGTTGAATAATTTCTAAATAGAAAACCAACAACGGTTTGCGTGTCTCTTCCACTTATCACCTTTATCCCTGAAAGTTTGCTCGTTATCTATTGAATTAGCCGTGAAAATGTCGTGCCGACAGCCACTCGGGGCAGAAACTAAATTCTCAAGGTATAATCGAGATAACTTCGACGAAAGATGTAATCTATATTTAGATAATGGTGTCCTGTTATGCAAATGAGCAGTGGCGTCGATTCTGTGTCATACTAACAAAACTCTTAAGTAAACCGACGACACTGTGAATAAATAATAGTTTAGACGAATAAATACAATTTCTAAGGTTTTGGGATTTGCGTAAAGACTGCAGTTTCGGTGTATAGTTACTAAATAATGAGATTCCTTCATTTTATCGGTTTGTCGTCACCAGAGCGGGCCAGTACAAATTTGCGGACGAGACGGCAGTTTTTTTAAGGGTTGTATTTAAACGCAAATCAAAAAATTACTGATTGCACAGCAAAATATTACTGATTGCACAGCAAAATATTACTGATTGCACAGCAAAATATTGCTGATTGTCTCTGGTGATAGCTTAATGAGGGGCTAGTGCAAATTGCCGGAATAGACGAAAGATTTTTTATCTATTCATATTTTTTTAAACTTATATCTAAATACTAGCTTCTGCCTCGGCTTAGCACGCGTATTTTTGGTATTATAAGTAACCTATTATCTAAGTCTGCTTTGTTCTAAACGTACGCCAAATTTCATTTTGATCTGTTCAGTAGTTTTGGAGATCCTAGGTAACAAAAATTCAGATTTCACAAACTTTCGGCTTTATAATAGTAGAAGATAGGATAGGAAGTAGGATAGGATGGTAAGGTACATTCGAATATCGAGAGACCAACCTTCGATACCGCAAAGAAAGATATATCTACTCTACATCCTAGTGACTTGCAAAAATTATCAGTAAATAAATTCAAACAAATTGTTAAAACCTTGCTGTGCAAAAAGGCTTACTATAAAATATCAGATTATCTAGAGGATAAAAAAGCTTGGGACGGGTTTTGTTCCAACTCGAAAAATAACAACTAACAGTCTAAAGGTTTCTTCGTCGCTTCTTTACTTTAGTCTACATACCGAAGCGACAGAAATCAAAAAAATTCACTTTATTTCCGTGTCAGTGTTTAGTTTTATATGTTGACCTTTTCTAAGTGCACATTTATTGTACTTATGGAAATAAAGTGTTTTTGATTTTGATTTTGACATATATCTTTCTCTACGGTATCGAAGAGAAAAATCTCCTGTCATTGAAGCTCCTGCGTGATGGTAGGTATAGGTACCTCTTCCTACGTCAGTGGTACCAACCCATTCGATGTACCAACCTCTTAGTACAAGGGAAAGTGGACCTAAACAAACAACCACATACGGGAGTGGCTCAAATGAATGCTGATAAAATGGAGCATTCAGAGACAAACACAACACGACAACGTAGAAGCTTTTTACAGAACCTTTATGTAGATTCCTACTTCATCCACATTTCGTCCAAAATGTGTTAAGTATAAAACTTTCGGTACACGTCTAATTTGTACAACAAACCAAAAAGGCAAACTGAGCAATAAGAAATCAAAGTTTCAACGTTGAATAGCAATACCTAAGGTTCATTAATACTAATTAAGAAAGGAATTTCTTCTTTTTTCGACCCTCAGACCAGCTGTTGCTAATAACCTGCAGCCCTAATTGTACGATCCCTTCGGGAAGATTAAGAAAATCCCTGTCTAGTCACAGAGTATCGTGGTGAGTAAAATATTTAGTTTTTTACTTAGGTGGGTCTTAAACTTAATCTAACTCGGGATTGTTTTACTAAGTAAGAAGGTATTAGTAACCGATTAGTGCGATTAGGGGTTTAAGTATTTTAGCCATAGTTTAGTAAGTTACTAAACTTAGTTTAGATACTGGGTCAGAGGAGCCAATTATTCGCATCTTTATTTAAATTAAAGAAATCAATAGATAAGAACCTACACTTATAAAATAATAAAGAAAGTTACAATCATGTAATAGGCATAAATTAGAACTAGCATTTACAATTGCAGCAATTGAGCTAACTGCAGACAGCTGCAAACAATCTAATGATTGCTCAACTGATCCATATCAGTACCAGTCGGAAGCGTCCCCAAGATGCTGGCTGCATTGCCCCGCTGTATGGCAATTCTGATGCCCTGCGCCGGATACTCACCAGATCTTGGGTCACGTGTCGAATGAAAATGGTCTGTTGCGTGACGATGGTAAGAGGCCCGACGGTATGACACTACTCCCATGGGAGTTGGGGAGGCCCATTGTGTGGGACGCTACATGCGTCGACACACTTGCGCCCATCCCATCTTCCGAGGACATCCGTGAGGGCGGGTGCGGCGGCATTTTTGGCCGAAGATCTCAAGAGGCGAAAATATGCAGTTCTTGACTGAGCCTACACATTTGCTCCCCTTGGAGTCGAGACCCTAGGTCCGTGGGGTACCGAGGCTCTTCGGGTTTTCTTAAAAATATCTATATAAAAGTTATGGTTTAATAAGTACTTAGTCCAGTCCCAGTCCTCTCTAGTCGTCGGCACGAAGTCCTTGTAGGTCTTTTTCACTTCGTCGCTCAATCGGTAACTCGGACAACCAAAAGGCCTTCGGCCACTTGGGAATTCACTGGGGCGGTGTAGGTATGTAGACTTTTTGTGCGTCTTTATTACATACAAGCAGTTTAATATAGACTGTAGGTATACTAGAAAATGATAATAAAGTAAGCTACATTTTATCAAACGTTATTTTAGCCTTCGAGTAATATGCCTATATAGTTATTCTAAGATTTTAGCTTAATTTCTAGCTTGTTATTTTCAAATGAACATTGGTGGATCTCGAGCTTGTTCAGTCCGTATTCTCAGAATAGTATTGCTCTTTGAGATTAAGAAGTTTTTGGATTCAAAAGCTCAAACACAGAGCTCCTTCTGGGAAGGTGGATTAATAATGCTTGCTTGGCTTATTAAACAATTTCTATAAGAATATCCAACCGCTAAATATGAGGTCCTGGGTTTGAATTCCAGGTCGGGCCAATAGTTGTTATTGGGGTTTTTCTAGCAAGGACAATTCATAGTAGCAGCCCGGAGCCAGGAAGTTGGCGGTGTTACACCCCCGTGCGTCGGAAAGCACGTTAAGTTCGTCCTGCGCCTGACCTCGCCCCGGTCGTGTCGATCTGTATTCCCATCGGATTAGGAGAGTGAGGGAATAGAGAGTGCACCTGTGTTTACGCACACACTTGTGCACTATAATATGACTTCCGCATCTGGTCTCCGATGATACTGGCCGCCGTGGTCGAAATTCGGTTAGGAGGACATTATAAGAACATCTAGGTCGCTTTATTGTTCATCTTTACTTAATAAAATACAAAAGTTTAGTGGCGCATTTCCATAGTCGTGTCGTCAGGTTGAAAACTCTGCATCTTAATTATATCATGATTTTAGGTAGTAGAGCAATAATGGATAGACTAAAAATCACCATTAAAATTCCCCAAGAAATGGTACCCGAATATATTTTTACCAGAAAGACGTGGTTTAAGAACTCAAAATAGAAATTAAAATTTGCAGCGCAAACATTTAAAATAACTATGCAGGAGGAACTGATCTCATCAGAAATAAAATCATTTTTCTTCCAAGCCCAAGCAATTTTAATTATATTCATTCATACAAATTACGTAACAAAATCTTTATTACGGCATTAAACAAAGATGAAACCCGATAAATTAAGGGTTGGTCATCAACTATCCACCAAATAAAGGAAATTAATTGCTCAACTTAATACTGGGGCCGGCGGCCCGTCGTTAAATATTTTGGCTTTAGTGCATCGTCAGAGTTTGAGTGCGGAAGACAAAGTTTACTTTTCTACGTCATGCAGCTAGAACTCGGTTTGATAAAGGCTTACTTACTTACTGACTAGCGTGACTATCACTGGCGACTAAGGGATATCCACTGGGGGCGGGCAGCAGCGCCCCCTGCAAAACATTCTACCACCGCACTGCGATCCCCAACCCGCATGCCCAGCGTGGGGATTATGGGCATTACCCCCCTTGAAATAAAAGCCAATAAATCGCTTATCAGGGGGAGGCCTGCGTCCAGCAGTGAACCAACACAGGCTGTTGAGGTTGAGGTGAAGTGGATTTTGGTCTTTGGGCACCGGCGATCAATGTAGTCCCAGTTTGAAATGAAATTATAGGTTGATACGTTCTCATAAAAAATGGTGATGGAATCTTAAGCTTGCTGTCAAGGAAAATCTTACATAACCTGAGAATAAATAGGCGTAACTCCTTCCACTCGCGGAAAAGTCGCAGAAAATGGCGACGGCAATTGGGTCTGATCAGGCCTTACAAGAGTATAAGATGTAATTATTTCGGTAGATGATGTACCACTATGACCTTAAACGAAAGCTTTCCATGGCAAAGATGTTAATAAAGGAGCATGTTGCGAAACTTGGAAACAAAGTTGGTACCCTTATAAACTGTACAGAACAGAACAACGTAGTAGCGTGTCCCAGTAGGAGGGTATCTTGGTGGTAGACAACGGAAAGAATCCGGTACACTAGAGTCTTCATAAATCTAAAACTGAAAATAAGCATGAGGAGACAATTCCTCACGTCAAGCCGTCGTCAAATCAGCGCGTGATGTGAGGAAACAACCATTGACTCCGTGACTTGAACCGACTCCTATTAAATTACTGTTATGGAATTCGTAACAAACGGTCGGACGGTTGGTGTGGAATTAAATTATAGGAAACTAGCTCGCTCCAGGTGGAAAATAGTTTGAAAATGCTGGAGCAACGTAAACTATGATTACGTACGGACTGAATTTATTCGGAAGATTCGCAGTAGATTACTTGAAGATTCGCAGTAGATTACTTGGGTCTGGGAAAGGAGTTGGTTAGGTAGTAGTGGTGTCTCTGCTTTGAATTCTTTTGACTTTATGCGTGTTTGACCATGTGCATGGACTTTATGTCGGTTTTGACTTTGTGCTTGTTTGACTTTCAACGTATAATCCGTAGGTAGTACCAAATGAAATCTTTTTATTATTTCTTCACAGCTGCCTAACGGGTTTGGTTGTCAAACTAGGCCTAGATACTAGGCGTACTCGCTGAATCCCAGTGGTAAAAAACATAATATTGATCATTTTTCTTTGGTTCCTTGAAAATAAAAACATGATTGAAACAAAAGAGAACGAAGAAAAATCATGAAAGTGCACTGTTTCACACATAATTTAGTCCGGATCTCACGATCTCTGCGGTCTATTGAAATGACTTATGTTTTGATTCGTAACCTACGAATCAAAACACTTATGTATGAAGAAACTGAAGAAACAGTTTCTTCATAAGTTGTGTAGGACTTATTCTTGTAAAAAAACAAAAAATTGTTTTTGCTTACATCGCATCGTTCCAAAACTGTATGCTCTGTCCCAATCCTAAGAACGTGAAATCAGCTGCCTGTCCTTTTCACAAATGTGGCTAAATGTGACTTCTATAAGTACTATACTCATCACATATTTATAAATGCGAAAGTTTGGATGGATGTATAGATGGATGGATGTTTGTTACCTCTTCACGCCAAAACTACTGAACGGAACGGGTACACTTTTTTCACTTTAGCCAGACAATACCGTATTTTAATTCACACAACATTATCAAGCCCCAAGCTAAGCAGAGCCTGTGATATGGTACTAGATAACTGGTGTATATAAAAAACATCGAGAACACCCGGTACAAATATCTGCAGATCGTTCTAACATTTGTCCCAAGGTTAAAATTGAACGCTCCTGCGTCGCAGAAGGACCTCATAATGGAATTTGTTGTGTGACATCGTATGGAACTTTGCAAGCAATTTTTTTTCCGTCTATTATTTTCGAGGTCCGTACCATGTCGGACAAATCGTCAGTAGGTATTCATTTTGTCTCATTTTGATTCCATAAACATCACGCTCATGCTCTTGACTATGGAAATAAATACGCTTATCGATGGATATAAATAATGTCGGTATAAAACCAAAAGTAAAAACCCTAGTTCACTTTAGCCTAATTGAGCCATAACTCAATAGACCCATCCATAAGAAACTGACAAATCTAACTAGAGGCCAATGTTAGCCAGTTGGCAATATTGTGCTGGGATAGCCTGGGCCGCGGCCAGCGCGACACAAGAACAATCGAATGTTTGATTTATCTGTGGGTAGAACTAGTTTATACCTGACCGAGTTTATTCTTACCTACCCTAGTCAACTTCAGGAGTATCATTTACATGAAAATCTACTTTACAGCAGGAAATTTTCGGTTATGGCTAGAAATTTTATTAGGTGTTGAAGATCGCTATAATGTAGTCATATAGTTTATTTATTTGTTAGAGGTCGGTATAAAGTTTCATGCTTCATGAAAATTCTGCTATGCTATTCATAGAAGGTACCGGGAAAATATTACTTCAGAAAATATTGGCTGTGTAGGGAATGTACTGTCAGTGAATTTTTTTTTATGAACTTTCCAATACCAATTTTAGGTGAAGAATGTAGACGAAGCGTTTTATTTGTATATACTCAAAGCATTACCTCAATTTTTTCAGTTATGATTATGATCTACGTTAGCTTAATGATTCCTCATGTTTTTTCTTGACAATTAGTTGTTTCCCGGCTTCGCACGCGTTTTCCCGGGATAATTAGTAGTAGTCTATGTGTTAATCCAGGTCTAGAATGCATATAAGCAATATTTCAGCGTGAAGAAGTAACAAACGTCCATCCAAGCGTCTAAAACATCCAGACTTTCTAATATACAGGGTTATTGGAAATCCACTGACACTGAGTGAACTGCAGGTTGTTTACCAATTTTTGTGGCCAACTGTACATTTTACAGTCAGACATGCACAAGCTTTATGTAAATCGCGAATAAGCTCCATCGGACTTGCTGGCACGATTGTGCTGGACTGAGGCCATCATTTTATCGGGTGTATTTTAAAATACAGCCAGACCCATAACTCAGGAATTTGAAAACATTTTGTTCAGACATTTGCCAAGAGTGTGTTGTGTATGTGTATCCATTTCTAACTCCGATACCAAGTAGATAGTTATATTATAACGTCGATCTGGCTCAAAAAATTGAGGCAGAAAAGAGCATTTTTCGATTTTGGCTACCAAACTAAATTTGTTTTTCGCATCTCTGTTCAAACAACAACATTTTAGACATTATTTTTGTGCCATTTCACCTCACCTCCTCACCTCAACAGCCTTTAATGGCCCACTGCTGGACTCAGGCCTCCCCCTGATAAGCGCCTTGTTGGCTTTTATCTCATGGGCCCATAATCCCCACGCTGAGCATGCGGGTTGAGGATCGCAGTTCAGTGGTAGAATTGTTCTGCAGGGGGCGTTGCTGCACCACAGCATTTGTTCCATTTCATAGTATTACAGGTCGTGTATGGTATTACATATAGGTACCAATTATCATTACTAGGTTGGCTTCCTGCAATAAGCACCTTGCCTGAAATTTAAAAAATCCGAAAGAACCAATACTAAGTAATAATTATAATTTAATTTATTTATTCAGATAATTTAAATCCATTTTGTTAGTAAGCTTATAACTAGGGATTAGTACTTAAAATTAATGATTGATTTTGTCCTTTGGACCAACTTGTACATTATAGGACAGTCAAATTTTTCAGCAATCGCGGTTAGGATACTGTTGCCACTCCCGCGGGTTCTGCTGAGTAGGGAGGCCGACTTCTTTCGCCAGATGGCATCGAAGGTGTCGGTGTGGGCCTGGGCGAACATGGCCGAGGCACTGCAGAATCGCGGTAGTCGCAACAGCAACCTAAACGCGTTGTTGTATTGGACCCGCAGAGCATTGTAAGCTTTTTGGGTATAGTTGACCCACAGACTCGCTGAGTAAAATGATGTACAGTATGCTCTGAATAAAGTAACCTTCACCGCATCTGTACATCGTGCGAATCTGCGGGCCAGCATATTTAATAATAATAAATTATGAAGCTCCGTAATAATTTTGGTAGGTCATTTGGAGGCACAAAAGACATTCGATCTTTTATTCAGATTTCTCGTCAGGAGCAATCTTGAAAAAGGCATGTAAATATGCCTATTTCATGAAAATACAAAGGTTTCGACTACAGAAACTTGAAAACATGAATGTGGAACCTACCTATATACCTATTTGTCTGAAATGCAATACCTAATCACTGTATCGGTATGACACTAGTCCCATGGGAGTTGGGGAGGCCCATTGTGTGGGACGCTACATGCGTCGACACACTTGCGCTTTCCCGTCTTCTGAGGACATCCGTGAGGGCGGGTGCGGCGGCGGCGGCAGATTTGCCGAGGTTCTCAAGAGGCGCAAATATGCAGGTCTCGCCAGAGCCTACACATTTGCTCCCCTTAGAGGCTTAGACCTTAGGTCCGTGGGGTACCGAGATACCTGTAGATTTTTTCTCAGCTCAATTGTTTCAATTGTAAATACTAGTTCTGATTTGTTTCTATTATTCGGTTGTAATTTTCTTTGTAGAATAAGATATATTTATTTAGCACATAGAACATTACATTAACAGAATAAAACAATAACAACTAGTATATACAAGTAAGTATATTTATTTCTTAAAAATCTAAGCCGTCACCAGAAGGCAGAGTGCCCAGAATGCAAGCAGCATTGCCACGTTGAATGGCAATGCTAATTCGTTGACCGAAATAAAAGCAAGAAATTTTCTTTGTTAAGAAAGAATCACTGTAATATTAGTACCTATTCTTATTATACTCACACGCACTTTAGACAAACCACCAATCACCATGGGTCTCCTTAACCAACAAACTATCCTGTTACCGAATGTAGTGTACTTTATAATACCCCATGTAACGTAACCTGGCATTTACCTTGCTAATGGTTCGCGAACGTGGAGTTATTTAACTAACAAAGCTCGGATGTAATACTGGAAATTTGAGGTAGGTACCTACAAGGAGATATCAGGAAGGAATACTACTAGCCACGCAACGCGCCGGATTCACACGTGGATTTTATACGAGGAATAATTCCGTAGCTTATGCATACTTTCGCGATTACTTACGCGGCGCACGGTAACAAAGCAGTTGGAAAGATTTTTTTCCGGCATCATCTTCAAGAAGCGAGGGGTTTGGCGTTTATTCCAACAAACACAAACTTCATTTTATACTAGGGCTGCCATAAATGCTGATACACCGACCGGGACATTTAAAACAAAAATAGGGTAAATCATGGATTATTCAAAAACTCGTGTAATATTTATGAAACTGAACATTTATGCTTCCATGAGGCGTAATCTGAAGAGTTAATCGTAAAACCAGCGAAGTCAACTCTTCTTACCTACTCTACATTCTCGGTGACAATTTTCTTTGCCCATTCATATTTTTCGGTAGATTTGACCTTTTTCAGTAACTCCTTTTCCCCTTTAACGTAATTATAAAATTCTGTACACGTCATTTTATAATTATAAACGCATTGAATGATGCTTTCGACAGTGCTTAAACTGAGTGAATTACGTTCTTTCGTCCACTGTGATGAAATTAACGAAAACACTCGTTCCACATGAGCATTGTGGCCTGGGATTGCAAAATCATAGTGACACATTTTAAGAAGATTTGCTTTTCTTTCTCTTCCCCCTTGAGAATTGTGTGCACGCCGGGACAAATGACTTGATGGCCGGGACACCGGGACACAACGCTTCAAACCGGGACATGTCCCGGTGTACCGGGACGTATGGCAGCCCTATTTTATACATATGTCTACAAACAGCAACATCAAATAATACAACAAGAAAATAAGTGTATACCTACTTATGAAACAAACTTCAGTCTAAAGAATAATTTGTACAGAAGTCTTTGTTAAGTAAAAGGCTAATGAATTTTAAATAATTTATTTTAGTTTATAGAAACAATGTGTCTGTTCATAGCACAGATGTAAAAATGTGAAGTAAGTAAAAAATGGCCACCGGAAGTGGGCAATAGAGAAAAAAATTAATTCTAGTGTTGCTATTACAATATATTAAAATACTACTAATTTTATGTTTTGTATTGAACATAAGTTGGGGCGGGCAAAATGCCTCAAACATAGGTAACTGGGTTAGCTACGTTTTATTTAAGTTACAATTATTTTACATAAATAGTTTGAGAAAATGTATATAACCTTTATAAACATAAATATTTTAAGTTATTGTCAACACGGAGGGTGTGACACAATTTTACCAATTTATTTTTAATTAAATCTAACTTATTTTTATATCTTAAATTAAGAAACTTAATCTAAATCATCTTTCATGGGCACCGGACATAATTTGGTATATGACCTTAAGTAAACATTATTTTTGGGCCCCATTCTCACTTCTGCTACCCTGACTCTACCGTCTGGGCCAGGAATAGTTTTAACAATGCGCCCCATGGGCCAATTTAGAGGAGAGATGTCATTTTGTTTGACAATAACCAAGTCTCCCTCTTTTAAATTATCACTACTATATTTCCATTTAGGTCTATTTTGAAGGGAAGTTAAGTAATCTCTGGACCACAGGTTCCAAAAATCTTGTTTTAATTTTGAACATAATTCCCAAAATTTCATTCTGTTAATACTTTTTTGAGTCACATCCAACTCTGGGTAGCTTGTAAGTGCGGTTCCTACCAGGAAATGGCCTGGGGTCAGGTAATTTAAATCTGAAACATCACTACTCAGAGGAAGAAGTGGCCTTGAATTTAAAATTGACTCTATTTGTGTGAGTACAGTATTGAATTCTTCAAATGTCAAAGATACCTTACCAATTACTCTCCGGATGTGATGTTTGGCACTTTTCACTCCGGCTTCCCAGAGCCCGCCAAATTCGGGAGAGTAACTAGGAATGTACTTGAAACTAATAAGTTTTGTGGAGCAAAAATTCTCAACATTGTCTACATGACATTTGGATGAGTGTAGTTCATACAATTTTTTTAATTTGTTTTCAGCTCCTTTAAATGTTTTTGCATTGTCACAGTAAATTAAGGATGGCAATCCTCTCCTAGCTACAAAGCGCTGAAGGCATGCCAGGAAAGCTGCCGTAGTCATGTCACTCACCAGTTCAATGTGGATTGCTTTTGTAGCAAAACAAACAAATAATGCGACATAACTCTTTTTTGTTATTGGTTTTCTGATCCGTGCTACTTTAATATCAAATGGACCGCAAAAATCTACGCCCGTTATTTCAAAGGCTCTACCAGTTGATATTCTATGTGAAGGTAGAGAACCCATTAATTGCTTAGCAGCTACTGCTTTAAGGCGGAAGCATTTGATGCATTTGTGGACAACTTTTTTAACTTCTCTGATGCCGTTTACTAGCCAAAACCTTTGAGAAAGAGAACTTAATACTAGCTTTGCACCAGCATGCAGTAATCTTAAATGTTCCTTTATAATGATCAAATTGGTAATGTGGTTAGACTTAGGAAGAATAATCGGGTGCTTTTTGTCATATGTCAAGTTGGTTGCATTTTGGAGGCGACCACCTACTCTTAGAATGGTATTGGAGTCTAAGAAGGGGTGCAAACTGGCCATATGATTTTTAATTTGACTACCTTTCTCTAACAATTGAATTTCACTTGAAAATGCTCTATGCTGAACATGTCTTATAATGACTAAGTTAGAAGACTGTAGCTCTTTTGGCATTAGTGAACCAACTAATTTATCATTTGGATTTAAGCTGTTGTGTTTGAAACGCAAAAGTAGAGCAATGACTCTTTGAAGTTTGTTGAAGTCAGAGTATTTGTTAAATATATCATCTGAAACTTGAGCAACCTTTTGTTGCAGATTACACACATTTATGTTGTTGATTGTGGGGGAATCTTTAATTTCTGAAATTGAGACAGCAACATGCTGTTTATTGTTTTGTATATTGTGCTGAAATTTTTTATCTAACAATAAGGATGGACCAAACCACCATAGCTGGTTTTTCTGTAATTTGTGTGGAGCAGTGCCCCTTGATAATACATCAGCAGGGTTATTGACCCCTTTGACATGACACCACATAAAATCTTTAGTTAGTGTCCTGATTTTGTTGACTCTGTTGGCGACATATACGCCTTTTGAACTGTGGGAATTTATCCAGGCTAGAACCACCTGGGAGTCTGTGTGTAAAAACACTTTTAATTTTGGATATCTAATTTGCATAGTTTTATTGACTGTGGAAGCAAGTTCTGCAAGAAGGAGAGCACCATTGAGCTCTAGATTTGGAATGGTAAGTTTTTTATTGAGAGGTGCGACACGAGACCTAGAACACAATAAGCTGACATTAACTTGGTTATCATTGGATAAAACTCTAAGGTAAAGGCAACAACCAGTTGAATTTAATGAAGCATCCGAGTATCCAACAAGTTCCACTGACTCTATATTTTCTACAGCGATATTATTAATTGCTCTAGGTATCTGAATAGTACCCATGTCATTCAAGTTCATTAAGAACTCTTTCCAAGATTTAAGTATGTTACCCGGTAAAGTAGAATCCCAGTCCACTTTAGACTTCCAGATCTCTTGCATCAACAATTTGGCTTGTACCACTATGGGTCCTATAAGACCAATAGGGTCAAATATTTTTCCTATGAAACTTAGAATTTTTCTTTTTGTTTTAAGCAGATTATAGTCATCTGCTATTGGGCATGAAAACAGCAAGGTGTCTGTATTAATATTGTATTTCAAACCTAATGTTTTTATTATATTATCTTTATTGAGGTCAATTTGTTCAAAATATTTTACATTGTCAGGAAGGTCTTTAATTGACTCTGGGAAGTTGGAACACCATTTGTGTAACTTAAAATTGCCCAACTTCATAAGCTCTATAAGTTGAGTTTTGAGCTCCAAAAGTTGCTCTACATTATCAGCTCCTGTTATGACATCATCAATGTATGTGCTCAAACGTAGAGCTTCTGCAGCCCTTGGGTACCTATCATAATAGCGATTGGTTAACTCTATGAGACATCTTGTGGTCAAAAAGGTAGAGGCTTTCAAACCATAAGTTATTGTTTGTAACTGTAAGCAAATAATGGGTTTGCTTGGATGATCTCTCCAAAGAATGTTCTGCAATGGTCTAAATTTTTCATTGACAGAGATAATTCTGAACATCTTCTCTACATCACACATTATCGTATAGCGGTAGGTACGAAAGAGTATCAGTATGTTAAATAAATTATTTTGAACTATAGGTCCATTTAACATAACATCATTCACTGAGAGACCGTTTTTAGATTTCATGTTCCCTCCAAAAACGACACGCAATTTGGTTGTTTTGCTACCTTCGTTTTGTACTGCATGGTGTGCAAGAAAATACACTGGATCATTCAGTAAATCATACTGACTTATGTCAACTTCTCTGGCATGACCCAACTCTACATACTCATCAATGAATTTTTTATATTTTTGAAAATAGTCTGGATCGGTTTCAAACTTTTTCTCAAGTGTGTGAAATCTTTGCAAGGCACGTGAAAATGAATCACCAATATTTAATTCTTCTAAAGGGCATTGTAATGGAATATCTACTGAAAACTTATTATTCTCTAATTTCACTGAATTTTGGAAGATTTTTTCAGCCTTTTCAAACTCTACATTTTGATCAACTACCTCTTCATTAGTTTTTTCAGATAGCCAGAAATTTTTCATGATGTTTTCCAAGCTATCATCAGTCTTTTCCTGCACTACAAAGTTTGAAACCAAATTCACACTTGACAAATTAATTTTACATTCATTTTTAATTGTACTAGTAACTACATGACCAAATAATGTGTTTTGTAGTACAAGACCATTGTCTAATTTTATTACACCATCAATTATGACTTTAGAATAGAAATCTACCCCTAGTAATAGGGGAATTTCTGACGGTTTGTTGAAATCATTATCAGCAAGCTGCACATTAGCAGGAATATTGCATTTTTTAATATCAAAATAATTTTGAGGTAAATTTGTAGTAATGGTAGGGTCGTTGCACTAGTTATCGACCGATTAGCGAAGTTCCAACTTTAAGGTCCCAGAAAAAATATTGCCAACTTGTCAGCCTAGTTCAAAAGGGTATTAATCGGTAGTCTAGATATTTGAGTATTATATACTAGAAGAGTTTTATAGTAAACCTTATAGTTATTTTACAACAAAAGAATTAGTCGAAAATGAGTAAAACTTCAGTTTTCGGCCACAAAATTTAGTATTCGACCGGACCTGAACCCAATTTCGGCCGCTAATTTTAAAGGTTTTTATGGAACAAAATTCTAAAATAATGACATAGTTTTCATGTTTTTTGATCAGAAGAGTTGTCACAGAGATATTATTATTGTAGAATCAACATGATCTCAATATCTCATCATACTCAAACATGAATTTTGTCTAACATTATTAACTTTATTTGATTTTACAAACGTGCTTCAGCTCTGCAGATCGCATGGAATCATCTGTTACAAATGCGATCGATTTCTGCAGATCGTGCCCGTCGCTGGCCAGTCCAAATAGGAGTCAGGATATTCATTGCAAGAGCTTTCTTCATATAGTACTGGCATATTATTAGATCCTGCAACATTCCTTATCGCAATATGTCTTCGGTTGGGTGCAAGATGTTGCGCGTCTCATCAATGCCAATGCGGTACTGCTGTTGAACAGCTTGGTCAACACGAATTATTGTGTAATAGGGCCGCCGGTCGGATATCTCACCATGCCAGCCTTAACGACATTATCACGCACGGAACGTCACACACAATGGGTGCGGGTCGCTACTTGCGACAACACACAATCAAATAAAATAAAGGAAGCCTAGCACTGTCGCCGACGGCCTAGATAGATCATTGAGCCACCAGCGATGATACCGGTTTCAGCATCATCATCTAGTCGCCCATGATACTGGAGCGGAGGTCCTGCGCCACGGCGACCGGCAGGCTATTGGAGCTGCAGCGCATGCGGCCTACCACGGACGAGACCCGCTTGCGCATGATTGCGTGGAACCCATCAACGTGCGCGTCTGCGAACATCCCTGATGCGCTACAGTACCGCAGCAGCCCCTACTCCAGCCCCAACTCCTGAAGCCGTTATTGTTTTGGACGCGTAAGGCATTGTAGGCTTTTTATGTATATCTGGTCTACAGGCTGCACGTGTAGAAAGAAGTACAAGACGCCTTAGAGTGTTTTTTAACTGGCGTTGTGCAACGTACGAATCTGCCAGCTACCATATTACACCTCACCGACAACGCCCTACGCTTCCTTTCAACATCCACATTGTCTGATATATCCTCAGTGACCCAGGTATTTAAATTTTTTACCCAACTGAGAGGAGTACCGTAAAGCGAAACCGGAGGTACAGAGTAGCTCTTCGTACCTGCTTTGAATAGAAAAAATTCACTCTTTTTTACATTATACCTGAGTCCATGGGCCGCTGCGTATGTCTCACAAAGCGTTCGTAACCGTCTCAGGCCACAATATGCAGGTATTGACAGAAATTGTCAGAATTTGCTTCCTTTGGAGTCATGACTCGTGACCCTGAATACGTGGGATGCCGAATTTGCTTCCTTTGGAGTCATGACTCGTAACCCTGAATCCGTGGGATGCCGAGGCTTTCATAAATTTTATCGGAGCCTATGGTCGAAGCAGACTTGATGTCTCAATTTTATTCGACATGAATTCAGAGATGTCTTAGTTATCAACAGGTTCAGTACCAGATCTGGTCACCGACTGATTCGATGCTTTAAACATCAACCTGAAGCTTGAACAAAACCGTACGATGATGTCCAAACGTTGACCTTATCGAATCCAAATAATGGTGGGCACCGAGAATTTCCAGAAGCTGTTTCAAGATAGGTTTTTGCCTTGAAAGACCGAAGACGCTGACGAACTCACAAGACCCTACACAATCTGGTCAAAACGCTGAGAAACGAAGGTATTAATAGCTGCCAAAAGCAGTACACTGGCACTCGGAAGAGACTCTTGGGCCAGTGACAAAAAGACGAGAAACCACCCAAGCAACTTCGTCAGAGGTCAGACCTTAAAAAGCGGAATGCGAAGATGGTACGACGCCTTCGGAGCCAACACACGCTTCAAAAAAGGCAATAGAGCGAAACCGAGGGTCCAAAGTATTCACTCAGCAGCTTGGTTAGGAACCTGACGAATCTTAAAACGCATGATGGGAGAACCGAGATCAATGCTGAGACAAAAGACTTCTATGACCGTTTATATGCTGCCAATGCTCCTTGTCCTTAAACTCAACGTGACGATCGTGATTCTAGAGCCACCCTGAAACGCCACTATACCAACTTACTGCCAGTTACCAGTACCTGTCCATGATACAAGCTCTGCTTACCTTGCGGTTAAATGATGTTGTATGGATGGATTGGCCAGCATTATTTATTATTATTTTTATCACTCACGACAAAATCGATTTACTGTTAAGACGGCTTATTATAACAATAAAGCCACCAGTGAGGACTGAAATACTTCAGAACTTCTGAAGGCAGGAGGAACCCTCGTTGTACAGTGTACACAGGTACAGAGGTACAGATCCCCTTAAATTCCGTCCCTCATTGCTGGAAAACTACAAAGGCATGCTTCGGGAGCTTAGTGGTTCTATTATTTAAGGACGATACGATAACACCTTCTTCAAAAATTAAAAACCAATCTCACTTCTTAGCCAGGTTCTCAATATAATTTTTTTTCGAAGTTAATTTATTCTTCTCCATTACAAAAGTGTCCAATTTTTACTAATAAAAATTAAAATATATCTTATCTAATGCGAATTGGCCGAAAAGGAAAACTAGTTTTAACGTCCGGCCATCTCATTTATACGAACAAATTAGATCTGGCCGAAAACGAAACCACAATTCTAAGCATGATGCCGTTCTCGACCGCACATAAACCGATGGCAAAATTTCGTATGAATAACGGTAAAACGGGGGCCGAAAAAGGAAATTTAGATTCCTTCGGTCGACATTAGTCAACACGATGCAAATATACTCTAATAACATCCTGATAAGTAACAAAATGAGACAACAGTATTCTGGGTCCATTCGTACTCTCTTTCGGCCCCCCCGGCCGACATGTAAATTTTATGTGAGTTTCAAGTTCCATTATCCGGCCACCCCAATTTTTAAGTAATTCAATACAAAATCATAAATATTCGTATCTTAATACGTAAAATAAGTATTCCCATAGTGGAAAAACAACACATGACAATGGGTACATCGATAAAACTTGACATACTTGTCTTCCACTGAAACACGCGCCACTATTTTTTTTGTTAAAAATCCGAGAAGCTGACAGTTCCGTCGCAACTGCAAAATTTAACATTTTTTTTTAAATTACAGGGTGTGTTTACGCGCTTGACAAGGTTACTAGATAAGAGTGTAACTATTTGAATAGGCGTTGAATTTGATGTCGTTTGGAAATTGTAATCGACACTTCTAATAAAATAAATTTAATAAGTGCCTACACCGCAATGGCCGACAAGAGGGGCTGGTCGGCGAACGGGTGCACCTACCCTATCTACAACATGACATTTGATAGAACATTTTACATTGTATAGAGTGGATTGTAACATTATGTTAGCACATTCATTTATTTTGTTTGGAGTATTGCCCAAACCAATAATGTTTGCATCTTGAGCCATAGGGGTCAAGTCCAATTGGTTTACAAGTGAACGCTTCACAATACATACTTGGCTACCACAATCAAGTAGAGCCTTAACTTCAATTTCTTGACCAGCTTTGTCAATGAGTTTCACCTTCATTGTAGGCAATAATATGTTTGTTTCATTTGTGGATAGGTTAGAATGTAATGAAATAACCTCTTCTTCCTTGGGCTCATCCTCATGCAAAAGAGTATTGTGACTATTTTTACAGACCTGACATTTGAATGAATATCTGCATTTGTCAGAGTGATTTCTCAGACACGTAGTGCACAACTTTTTATCAGTAGCAAACTTTATACGCTGTGAGGCTGGAGCCAATTTGAATTTAGGGCATGTATAGATGGGGTGATCATTGCTGCAAAATATGCAAGATCGGTTTGAATTTGTTTTGGTTACAATATTGGAAACCTTATTATTATTGTAATTTAATTTTGACTTACCTTCATAGCAGGTACTCTTCTGAGGAGAGCTATCCTCCAATGCTATAGCTCTTTTTTCTAAAAAGGACATAAATTCTTCCATAGTAGGTAAATTGTCCGGAGACAACCTGTCGAGATGGTACGCCCGGTTAGTATAGCTATCAAGCTTTCGTGATAATATAGATATCAACAGCATATCCCAGTTCTCAACAGGTTGCTTCAGATTTATCAAAGCATACAGTTGTTGACGCACTTCAGATATGAATGATCTGATACTTGCCGCAGTACCCTTTTGCATTTGGGGAATGTCCAAGAGCAGACCAATATGGTTTGAAATAATTCGTGTTTCATTGTCAAATCGTTTCTCTAATAATTTTATAGCTTCAGGGTAAGATTCATTGACAAGTGGCAAGTTAATAATAACAGCCAATGCATCAGCAGTTAAGTATTTTCGTAGGTAAAACAACTTCTGTACGTTTGACAATGAATTGTTTCTATTAATGACAGCATTAAACAAGTCCATGAAAGGCTTGAACTGAGCAAAATCTTTACCATCAAATGATGAAATTTCTATATTAGGCAATTTGCAAGTAGAAATGGAATGCCTTTCAGAGTCTACTCTGGTTTTCAATTGTCTTAATGCTACATTGATTTTTCCTAAGACAGAGAAGTATTTGTCTTCAATTTCACCAACACATTCTGTATCTTTATCATCTAGGTTCAATATATCTAAGTGGACACTCTCATAGTTCTTTAAAGTGCTAATAAGTTTCTCCTTGCGCGCTTCTAAAGTGTCTATGGTGGAAGACGCGACGTTGATAGGGTCGTTTATAAAGTTCTCAATACGTGATAGTGTTGACTTACATAGTCCTCGCTGAGCGCGTAACCGCTTTAGTTCAACCTCCGTCATGGTAAACGAACGTAACACTACTAACTTACGATTCACTTCTTTGCCGCACTAAAACGCATTACCGCACTGATTAATGTAGATTTAAACCGCACTAGACGAATGCCGCACGTTTTGAACACTAGACTTCTTCTATTTAGCCGATAACCTCGACGAAAATGGTGCGAAAACTTTATTTTGATTGCAATGTTGTTGTTTACAAATTTGAAGATTTTGAAGACAGCTGGCTGACAGTGACACTTGCTTGACCTGACTCGACGTTTGACGTTTCGGACTCGAATGTCAATGGACAATCTCGGATCTTGTTCGTTCTTCTTGTCTTTGGTCATAAATTTTTCGAACCACCGTCTTCTGAATAAAATGATGGATGCCAATGATTTCTTCGAAAATATTGATTCCGCCGAACTTCAATGGATGAATCGACGATATAGCGCCGAAATATAGGTCCCCCGCGACTCACAACCAAGCGAATCTGCGAGAAATATCTTCCGTGTCCTTCCCCGCCCGTAGCGACCGGCACTCCAACGACTCGTTATTGGAAGTCGTCGAAACACAATGTACGATACGCGTACACCGGAGAAAACACTTTTATTGTTATTACACACTCGAAGGACCACTCGAAGGACCACTCGAAGGACCACTTTAGCCTGTTAAGTAAAAGGCTAATGAATTTTAAATAATTTATTTTAGTTTATAGAAACAATGTGTCTGTTCATAGCACAGATGTAAAAATGTGAAGTAAGTAAAAAATGGCCACCGGAAGTGGGCAATAGAGAAAAAAATTAATTCTAGTGTTGCTATTACAATATATTAAAATACTACTAATTTTATGTTTTGTATTGAACAGTCTTCAAATTAATCCTTGTTCTGTTCAACAATAATAAAACTTGTGTGAATACAAAACTTCGCGGAGAAAGGCAGATTCATTATAAAATAACTCTCTTTTATCCTTTAGAACAAATTTATGAGCATCTTAATTTGTGAAAAGGGTTGTAGAGTAGATGACGCTGAAAAGGTGTTATTTGTCCTTCTAAGACCATTATATAAATCGCACTGTTTTATTACGTTTGTTTTGTTGCCCAAACGTTCTTGAAGGGGTTTGAAGATATTGGTCATAACATCGGTCACCATTTTGTTTTTTTTTTAATCGCTGCTAATTTACCGTGTACCTAAATTAAGAAAATATATAATTATTTTCATCTGTGAATATCTCAGAAAGTGTTTTCTCTATAAATAAACTAGCTGCGCCCCGCAGCTACGCCCGCGTGGAAATTTAAAATTATTACTTAGGGGTATGAAAAATAGATGTTGCCGATTCTCAGACCTACTCAATAAGCTCACAAAAGGTCAAGCCATTTCAGAGGAGTACGGGATGGAACATAGTGACACGAGAATTTTATAAATAAGAGAATGCTATCGTGCGCGGCGATTAAAAAACAAATCGAATGTCATTATACAATACTTATATCCTTCTTACAAAAATCTTCAAACCCTTTTTACTACCCGGCGAGGTGGGTTTGATAATCGCTGAAGTGATTTAGCTACATTTAATAAGCGATGATGATGATAATGTTGTCCTCCTAGTCATTCCACCTACGCACGGCGCGGCGGGCTCTCGGAGACTTAGCCATGTGCAAATGATATTATTAAAGTACACCAGTAAAAAAAATCAAAATCAAAAACTCTTTATTTCCATAAATACAATAAACTAGACGATCGCCTCGCGGTTTCACCCGCGTAGTTCCCGTTCCCGTGGGAATTCCGGGATAAAATATAGCCTATGTCACTCCCTGAAAAGTAAGCTTCCTAACGGTGAAAGAATTTTTCAAATCGGTCCAGTAGTTTCGGAGCCTATTCAATTCATACAAACAAACAAACAAACAAAAAATCAAACCTTTCCTCTTTATAATATTATAGTATAGATGTACACTTAGAAAAGGTCAAATTATACAACTAAACACTGACACGGAAATAAAGTGATATTTTTGATTTCTGTCACTTCGGTATGTAGACTAAAGTAAAGAAGCGACGAAGAAACCTTTAGCCTGTTAGTTGTTGTGTGTGCGTCTATTCCCTCACTGTTGTATATGCGCCTTACGTTAAATACGAAACAGTGACTAGTCTCTCGCTAAAATTAAATACTTAGTATAAGTAGGTACATTGTAAATTACCAAACGGAAGCATGATTTTTATAGTTATATAGCTATTTCGTCATATTGCTTTCTAATCCAAACGCTTTATAGTCATAGCTACATTATCGTTTCGAGACGTTCCAATCGAGATTTAGTTGTATCGCGATCTAGTCGTACTTACAGGCTACGTGGACATACATACGTATAGATATGTAGTCTAAAAGATACCGACCCCCCAAACTAACTCATTTTGTTAAATCCGGGAAAAAGATAAACGTTTACTTTCTAAAGCTGATGAAAAGACAAATAAAACCGGCAGAAGTCTAAAGCGTCGACAAACGAAGAGAGATCAATCTGAAAAGATATATCGACCTGAGATTCCCCCAATAAACTCAACCCTTGAGATGGATCTGGCCCTTTTCTGAATTATCAATGGATTGTTCTGCGTATAATATAAATTCTGTGGAAGGATTCTGTGGTTCAGTGCTGGAAGAATTTGTTACGTTCTTTTTATAAAGACTTTTTATAGAGGTGTGTAACTAACGTACAAAACAAAAAAATATGCGGGGCAATCATCATAAAGTTAATATACAGGAATATTGGTAACTAGTTTATGCCCGTGGCTTCGCACGCGTTGTGTCTATGGAAACGTTTAAAGTTAATTTCTATCCCACGGGAACTGACTTATCGGATAAAAAGTAGCCTATGTTTGATTCCAGAATTAGAATTAACTGTCTGCAAAATTTCAGCCCGATCCGTTCAGTCGTTTTGGCGTGAAGAGGTAACAAACATCCATCCATCCATACATCTATCCATCCAAACTTTCGCATTTATAATACTCGTATTAGTGTGATTCACTGACATTGCGTGAACTGCAGGACCTGTCCATCAACACGATCATCATCATCATGTGCCTAAATTAGCCCACTACTGGACATAGGCCTCCCCTCATGAGTGCCATAGCGCCCTGTCTTCTGCTTTCCATATCCAGCATCTGCCTGCAGTCTTTCGCAGATCGTCATCCAACCTGGCCGGAGGGCGTCCTATACTACGTTTGCCGAGTCGCAGTCTCCACTCAAGAACGCGTCTACCCCAGCGGTTTTCGGTTCTCCACTAGATATGACCGGCCCACTGCCACTTCAGCTTGCTAAAATTCTTTGTGCTATGTCGATAACGTTGGTTCTCTGTCGGATCTACTCGTTACGAATCCTATCCTTCAGAGAGACTCCGAGCATAGCTCTTTCCATAGCTCGCTGAGCGACTTTGAACTGGTGGACCAGTCCTACCGTGAGTGTCCACGTCTCAGTTCCGTAGGACATGACGAGGACGCACTGATTGAAAACTTTAGTTTTCATAAGTACTCTTTACCTCTCTCTCGGTCGTGTTGGTCTGCCGTCCTATCGGTCTATGGGAGTGAGGGAATAGAGATTTCACCTGTGTTGCGCACACAGTTACACCTTACCACACTACCTTTAGGGAACTGCTCATTTTGTACACCTCTCATCACTAAACGGCAGCCAAGTCATGGATATACCTACCGTTTATCGCACGTTGAAATTGGGCGTGCGTAGGTACGGACTCCAAAATCTTACCATTAGGTGAGATCTTGGTGAAACGAAGGTCTATTCACGATTTAAAAAAAAATTAAATTGGTTGTCTGTAAAGTCGGTTTACTGACGATAGTTGAACGTGACAACGTCTTAAGAAAATACTGATGGAATGGTAGCATTTGATACTCGATCAAAACATGTAAATGTACTATAGTATAGCAGCTGTCCACGCAGACGCATCGCTCACTCAAGTAGGAGAGAGACGGATGTCGAGCGCTCTCGCTTGCACTTCAAGCCTTACATGGAACGCCTCAGAGCGAGGTAACGCCGCATGAGGCAGCCGGCTCTATCGAATTATAAGACGTTGTCACGTCAAAACTTCGAATATCTGAAATATCTAAATCACAAAATTGACTAAAGATTAAACAAAAAGCACGTTTTGTTTATAGATTTTATAGATTTGGTCCATTTTAGGAACAAAGGTATTTTTTGGTATTCGACTTTTAAACAAGAATTTATTTACTACGGAGCTTTTTACGAAAGCTTTCGAAAATAATTTTCTTTTCAAAAGCTTTCGTAATCACATGCCAAAAATAATTATTTTTATCGTTCATTTATAACTGATTTTATGTTTTATTTACTTTCAGGTACTTCCGGGAAAATTCAATAATGCTTTTAAAGGTGAGAAAGTCAGTGCGAAAGCCTATTTTCACAGAAACATGAAATATGAAATGAATGATGTAACAGCTCACTTCGACGGAGAATGAGTAATGAATAAAATTGAATATAAAAACGACGAGAGAGAAAACCCCAGTAAGTACCAGTAACAGTATAGATGTGAAACTAGCCCACGAAAAAGCTCTTTCGAAAAATCTTTTGTTCTGTCCGCTACGTGCCGACGACGAGCGACGTGCCAGCCACTGTTTTTTTATGTGATGACTCGTTGACATGTCTGAAATCACATCACACTAATATTATAAATGCGAAAGTTTGGATGGATGGATGTATAGATGGATGGATGTTTGTTACCTCTTCACGCCAAAACTACTGAATGGTTCGGGCAGAAATTTTGTATAATGATAATTATAATCCTGAAATCAAACATAGGCTACTTTTTATTCCATAAATCAGTTCCCATGGGATAGAAATCACCTTTTAACGTTTCCATAGAAACAACGCGTGCGAAGCCGCGGGCAGCAGATAGTAAGAAATAAAAAAATGTTTATTTGCCAGAATATAATATGTTACAAAGTAGGTCTTAAAACTATATACGTTCAGTTATATTCTACCTAACATAGACATGCAAATATTAATTTTTCAATTACACTATATTACCATTTCTATTAATTTCTAAATTACAAATACAAAATTATTTAAATAAATTAATAACAAATTTAAAATATATACATATATAAAAATCAGTGAATATATTTTGAAGTATTCTAAGTCCTTGTAATGAATTAGATTAGTTTCACTTCTATCTGCCAGTTATCTTGTGTATTATGGAAATACCTTTTACAGTAAAGTACTTTTCAGGAATGATCTCTCAAGCTAAAAACATTAAGTAGATTACTTAGTTCCTGTTCTAAACCGGATTAAGGGAGAGAAGGGCAAAGTATTTAAGTCCTTCCCAAAAGTAAGAATAATTGGGTAAAAGTATTAGGAACTGGCAGGTTTATCCGGGGTTTTTATCTACCTTTACATCAAAAGGTAAAAAAAAAATTCAATGTTGGCCATCTCAAAAACCAAGGTGATTAAAAAAAAATTAAAACTACATCTTTTTGCTTTTTCGTCGTTTTATTTAGAGAAAAGTGTATTTTATTCATTTGGAAGCTTGCTAAAAAAATGTCATGACAACGGAAATAGATAGACCCTTAGGTTTATGGAGGATTTGTAGACTAAATTATGAAATTTAATACAATTACGACATTAAAAAAAGTACACCTCAATGACCCAGTTTTAAAATAACAGAACCAAAAGAAAATAAAAATCGGTTTTTTCTGCAAATTTCTTCACAATTTTTTTTTTTACTAAGTATATTTATGTTCGATATTCGATGTTTTTTCATTTTAGCAAGGCCATCTAGCTTCCAAATGAGACTACTTTGAATAAAATACACCGTTTACTTAAAAGTACTAAAGCCTTTCTTTCTGAACATCCAGTTATGCCAAAAATTAACGACTTGAGATAAATAACCGTGCAATAGCACTCGCAGTGTTATCCACTCATTATGGGAAACCCTGTATATCAATACCGTTGGCAACATATTTTCTTCAACATGTTTGTCTTATATATTAGTCAAATGAAAAAACAAACTAAATAACACAAGAACAAAGTGTCTTCCCTTAAATGTTACCTATAGGTATAGAGACAATAAGAAAGGTGATAATGAACACGTTCTAAGAATAAGCTATGCTAGCAATTTTTTTTTGCTCCCTTTGGCGTCGAGACCCTAGGTCCGTGGGGTACCGAGGCTCTTCGGGTTTTCAAAAAAATATCTGAGCGTCTGGTCGAAGCGACGCGTGACCCGAGAGCTGGTGAGTATCTGGCACAGCGCATCAGCATTGCCATACAGCGTGGCAATGCAGCCAGCGTCTTGGGGACGCTTCCGACTGGTGTTGATATGGATCAGTTAAGCTACCTGTAGACTGTTTGCAACAGTCAGCAGTGAGCTTAATTGTAAATACTAGTATAATTTTCTTTGTGAATATTTGCTAGCAATTTAAGTTTGAATTACTCATCAGCCCACGCTGTGGCTGATTATAATCATACTAGGGTTCATTCTTTGGAAGTAATTAATGCGTACTGGGTATAAAAAAATAAATGGTCTTTGTTTGTATCCACTATACTCCGTGACGTCACAAAACGGCTCAATCGGAAGAGCAGCGTTGGTTTTTTTTAAATCTTTTATTATTTTTATACAGGGTTTTAAATAATTATGTCACTCTTATGAATTAAATCTTAGATTACTAATCCGATTGTGATCTTTCTTTACAAATAAACGTTTCTGTTCTATTCTAAATATTTAAATTACCATAAAAACACTTTTTACATATATAGAAAAACTCTGCTACTCGATTGTTCATAATGTTATTTCTCACGCCTTATTTGCTCCATTTAATAAAAAAAACATCCTTATCGATATTAACGATGGTGCGGAACTCTTCATGTTCAAGTCCGTCTCACACTTGGCTGGTTTTATTTTTTACCTTTGTCCGCCATGTTGGTGGAAACTGGACATCACTGAAACTTTTCTGTAAATATTAGGGTTTTATGTATATTTAGAGCAGTCGAGGAATTAATCAAATCTAGTGGCGTGTCGAAACAAAAACCTTTAATAACAAGGGTATGCAAAGTCAACATAGGGGTCCAAGGTCGACTGTATTTACCTAGGTCCAGGGAATCAAATTTAAAGCTAAAAGCCCTTTAACCTCGATCCCTCCTGTTTTCGAAAACCACTAAAACTTTGTTTTACGTCTAGCGATAGAATGCTTTTGATAAGGTTGATTCGGTTGACTTTTTCTGAAAGCTATTGAAACAAGCTATAAAACTATAAAGGTATAATGGTTTTGCATTTATTTTATTTACCTTTCCAAACGCGATTCCTCAGCGAGCCTTGGAGTGGAATCGAAAAATTGTATTCGTAGAACACGTTGTAACGTCACACGGTTTGGGCAAAGAATCTCCTATGTCATACAGAATCAGTTCTTACCCACGTGATATATTTACGACCCCGGCTACAATCTTTAGTAAATAACTACATAGGAACTTGCTTTGAATAAAAGCTTTGAATCAGTGAACGTTCACTGCTTTGAATAGGTACGTTGAATTGAATATGACGCGTTTCCCCTTTTTGTGCCCAATGCCCTGGCAATCAAGATGACAGCTTGCAAGCTCAGCCTGATTGCTACAAAAACAAGCTAATTCACGGGTGTGAAGCTGCAGCTAGTTGATTTCGCCTATAAATAAGTAAATAATGGGTACCATGAGCTCTGTAATTATCTATACTAATATTATAAAGAGGAAAGGTTTGATTTTTTGTTTGTTTGTTTGTTTGTATGAATTGAATAGGCTCCGAAACTACTGGACCGATTTGAAAAATTCTTTCACCGTTAGGAAGCTTACTTTTCAGGGAGTGACATAGGCTATATTTTATCCCGGAATTCCCACGGGAACGGGAACTACGCGGGTGAAACCGCGAGGCGATCGTCTAGTATTATAATAAGCATGTTATCGAGAATTTTAAAATTACGTGAAGCTTGCTTGTTGGAGCTCATTATTTCGGTCTGAATTGGCCGTGATACTGAATCCGGGCTTTGGGCTAATTAGGTTGCCTTTACCTACACCCATTGCATTAAACTTTGAGAGAAAACCAAAGGAGGAAACTTTTGTTTCTATGTGAGCTATTGGGATAAAGAAGCTTCGTTTCTAAGTTTGTCTTTCAAGGTAATCTCCACAACTAGTTTCGAATCCTAATTTTTTTTACCGAGATATATGTACTAACGAGTACCTAGATTCCCGTGTCCCTTCTTGCATAAAGGCTAGGTACCTAGGCCTATGTTTTAAACAGGAATACCGAATGAGCGAAGCCGAAGGTAGAAGATAAATAAATAATGCTGGACAATCAACACAGCATCACCTAGCCCTAAGCTAAACAGAGCTTGTAACCGTACCCGATAAGGTGCTTAATCTTTTAACCGTCGTATTTTTCTAGAAGAATTAGAAAGAATGAATGCTCTATTGCAGACAAAAACGGCAAATGAAAACCCCTGTAAAATGAGAGATGAATAACAAAAGGTGAATACTCTGTGGAATGCAGCTAACATCATACCTTGTATACATCTAGAGCTCTATTAGTGGATCTCTCGAGGATAGAGTAACAGACTGCGTTATACGTGGTTCTGGAGGTATTTTTACATTAAAACGACAATATATCTAGTTTTAACTTATAGCCAAGATATTCTCGCTAAAATAGGTTTATTTGTTTTATTTTATCTATATCCATACTAATATTATAAAGAGGAAAGATTTGATTGTCTGTTTGTTTGTATTGAATAGGCTCCGAAACTACTGGACCGATTTGAAAAATTCTTTCACCGTTAGGAAGCTTACTTATCAGGGAGTGACATAGGCTATATTTTATCCCGGAATTCTCACGGGAACGGGAACTACGCGGGTGAAACCGCGAGGCGATCGTCTAGTTTATGTATATAATTAAATAGGACATCCAACATGAGATTACAAAGCTAGATTATATAACAGTTATTGGGTCTTATGTCTATGTGTTCCTGTAGAATAGAACGTCACAGCATGCACAATAATAAAAACAAACAAAAAAATGTTTTTTTAAATGGTAGCCATGCATATAGAAAACCTTATAAAACAAAATCTTAAACATAACAGGTTTTCAGAGAACCATTTTTGTACAGTACAATAAAAAAAAATTCGGAAGGTGAATGGTGAACAGAACATTATGTTCCTGGCTGTTGAAATAATCAAGAATCATGACCCATAAATTCCTATTCTTGACTCAATCTGATAAACATGTAAAAGGCCTTTGGTCGAAAATTTGGAGCTATGAAAAAGGTTTTTGTGGTTGCCATTATTTTTGATGAGTATTATAGCTGAACACTAATGCTCTTTTAGAATTCCGTTGTTTTGTCTTGTTGGACAAGATTATCGGACCATTTGTGTAAATAAAAAAATTACCTAAATAATGTGGAGAATAACCTTAAAAACATAGATGTTATGAAAACTCATTCTATCTTTTATACCTTAAGCGGACTATAAAAGGAAATTAATTACCCTACACAGCGCTCAAGTATATAAAGAACTCTACCGAAAATCGGTAAAGATCATAAATAGATGAACATGAAAATGTGAAAATGCTTCCCGCGAGAAACTTAATTTTCATAAGAAGCTTATTGAAAATTATTATTAGTAAAGGTGATGTTACACGGACACAAAAAATCGCCATTTTTCCGTAATATTTTCAGTCTTAGGCCAATATTTCAGAATCATAACTAACTCATAGATTGAGTTGGGTCATAGCCTCACCATCGGCCTTGTTCCGTCTATAGAGATGATTTAGTAAATGCCTGTGGATTGGTTGAATTTACGTTTGTTGGTGTGGATCGGTGCGTTTGGGCATAGGGCTGCGCGCACAGCCCTATGCGCGAACGCAACGAGCGACGTCGGTGCTGCAGGTGTGGCCTAGACGACTAGATATTAGGTACCAATAAAAATGCACTAAAATCAGGTTCAGATTCAGATTTAGATTCAGATTTCTATATTTTCATACATCATACAAATAAAAAAATATACAAATTATTGTTGTTTAAATTAAATGATGAGGCTATGACTCGTCCAAAGTTCACTAAATACAATTTTGCTGTAGAGGGGAATGGTGAAGGTAAATGTACATAATATGCTTAAAACTAGGTTTCTTGTGAATCTATCACTTTGAGTTAGGTGATTCAACGAGGATGTCATTTAATTTAGGAGATTTAACATTAAACTGACTGTAATCATGTTCTAAAACTCTTTGAAGCTAATCTAAGTGAATTTACAATTGTCATACTGACACAATGCGGACTGTAAAAAATTGCACGTATTTTTTGAAACTGTACTACATAGTGAACCTTCCCTTTACTGAATTGTCACAGTTAATGAATTGTATAGCTACTCTTCACTAGCTTGTGCCAGCAGCTACGCATGTTTTTGTGATTCCATTATTCCACCGTTATCATCTATCATCATAAATTGTGTGATAACAATATAACGAAACATAATTGTATCTATGATACGTCCATGTTCTTTTGTGCTTCATTGTAGAAAGGTCCTTACATTCATTTCACGTTGTAATAACTCAGTAGAATAACAAGCAAAAAGGAAAACACAATTATAAATAGGTAAAGCCTTTTGACTTTGAACCTTATTACTCTGAAATTTTAAGCTTTTACGTGTGTAAGTTTGTTTAAGTAGAGATTTTCTCACCAAATTCTGGTTTTAATAAAGTGTGAGCTGCGCCGAGATAATAACCTAAGGGTTTTTATGTTAAAGTATTTTTGAACATAAATTTTCACTGTTTCGAAAATTGCTATTCAGAAGTTCGTATAGGTCTTATACGGGCTTCTGGATATCAGTTGACAATCCCGTGGTGATGAAAGTTAGACCTTTGCGAGCCTCTCATAGTGTGAGGTCATTTTGCAGTAAGTAACTGTTTTTATAAAACTCAGTTATATGTATAACGATTTGAAGGTAGTTTAACTATACCTAATAGTAAACAAGTTTTGCCCGCGGATTCACACGCGTTTTTCTGTGACACTATGAAGCTGTGTGGTGCCAGCTTAAAATTTGCACCACCCCAACTCTTCCCGCGGGTGTCGTAAGAGGCGACTGAGGGATATCCACCGGGGGCGGGCAGCAGCGCCTCCTCCAGAACAATTCTACCAGCGAACTGCGATCCCCAACCCGCATGAACAGCGCGGGGATTATGGTCATTACCCCCATGAGATAAAAGTCACCAAGGCGCTTATCAGGGAGAAGCCTGCGTCCAGCAGTGGACCAATACAGGCTGTTGAGGATGAAGCCTCTGTCAAGTTTCAGATCCAGCCTTTTTGTCGCGAAAAGGTGACAGACAGAGAGAGTTACGTTTGTATTTATAAATATTTAAAGGTAAGTCGTAGATAATTATTTTCACTCGGTTTCTATTTTTACAACATAATTTTACCACAATATTTCCCCAACAAACTGTAATTATTTAAGTACGATACAAAATCTATCTTTAAAATAAGTTCAAACAAAGTCAGCAGGTCAATGAGAGGTAAAGTAACGTAAATGGACGAAAATTGGTATCATTAGCAGGTAGTTAATGTACTTTAATTATAGAGAACCAAAATGTAAAACGTATTTTTATTTATCCCTAAAATTATCCCCCTAAACCCATCTTCTGTCATTATTATAATAAAACTAGCTTCCTCCCGCGCCTTCACACGAGCTCGGAATAAAAAGAGGCCTATTATGTTATATCTGGCTTAGGACGAAAAATTTCGCCGATCCGTTTAATAGTTGTGGCGTGAAACGGTATTTAACCTCCAAAAATCTAAACATATCCAAACTAGATATTAGAATAAAAAGAATAAAACATTAGAGTATAAGTATTCAAAATCAGAATCAAAAACTCTTTATTTCCATAACACTGACACGGAAATAAAGTGATATTTTTGATATCTGTCGCTTCGATATGTAGACTAAAGTAAAGAAGCGACAAAGAAACCTTTAGCCTGTTATTTGTTATTTTTCGAGTTGGAGCAAAACCCGTCCCAAGCTTTTTATCCTCTAGACAATCTGATATTTTATAGTAAGCCTTCTTGCACAACAAGGTTTTGACAATTTGTTTGAATTTATATAATGATATAATAGATAGAGAAAATAGAAGCGTATTAGCCACTTAGCTAAATGTTGCCGTGCCCTATCAGGGTGCATGTTTGAAACACATTGGTGTGGATTCAAATGTCACCAAAAGTAATTTGATAGGACTAAAAAAGTTTGCCGTCCCCTTCATAAGGCTTGAAATAAAAAGGATGGCATTATTTTTAGTGTTGTCATATTAGTTTGGTTTAGTTTTAGTAATATCTGAATCGACACGATCTTTGAGATCCCGTGTACAACATGTTTGCAATAAAAATATGGAGAATGGAGTATAACTTTCGCAATATTAGGAAGACTTTGGTTCCAACCTATGACTTGAACACATCAAAGCTGAAGCCACCCAGCATTTGTCCATAAAATGCACCGAATTACTAACCTGAAAATTCCTGAAATTCCTTCTCCCGGATTCCATCAAATATCCCAGCGAGAAGTTTACATAAATTCCGGTACAGGCTTCGCTAAATCCGGAAACGGATTTCAGGATTTGTAAGACCGTAACCATAAGGTTCCCCCGAAAGGCAGCCGAACTTAAAGTCGCAACAAGGCGCAGGCAAGGAAGCGCCTGAGAAAATGGAAAATTTTCGAGATTATTCTTTTTTGCGAGGAGTTTTATAGTGAGAAACGCCATCTGTGGATAAGCTTGGTTGGAATAAGTTTATTAATAAGTTTCGTAGGTAGATTGTAAATTTTATAACAGGCGGTGGATTTCGCATCGCAGGAAATTACTGCCTTTTCTGTTTGATGCTATAATGATGTAAACCAACTTGCTTTCAAGGAGTACCTTAGTACTCTTTGAAATTAAGTTGGTTTATACAGGGTTTTATTTATTTCATTTGTATTATATTCTTACGTCTTAGGGATAACAAACAATCAAACTTAAATATTAACAGATTATCATAAGTAAACTAAGTAGGTTTTTAGTACCTACTTAGTTTACTTATGATAATCTGTTAATATTTAAGTTTGATTATAAATGACCAGCCCCGTTATCCACAAGTTACAAAGGAAAGAAAGGGGTGGTGTTTGTGAACTTATATGTATAGTAGTACTTTTAAAGGTTTTAAAGGTTGCCACGGAAAGGGGGTGATTCTGAACATCGAGGGGTAAACTTTTGTTTTTCTTCATATTCGTGTTTTTTACGTGTATTGTTACATTATTATTATTGTTTTGAAAAATCAAAGGATTTACTTACATAATTTTTTGGAATAATTTCATGTTTAGACAGCGACTTGGATGAAAAAACAAGGAAATAACATTAGTGAAATATTTTGTAATGTTATACCTACATTTATTGCAAGAGTGCGAGTAAAAGAACACTAAGAGGAGGAAAAAAAATCACAAAAAAATTATATTCGAAGTTCAAAAAATGATTCCCAACTCCAAGTTGATCCCCTCGGAATCGAGAATCACCTCCTTAGGGCTTAGTACACCCTCCTTAGGGTTTAGTACACCCTTTCCTTATTATAGCTAGCCTAACCTTTAGTCATGTCTTTTTCACCTACACACATCATCAAATAATTGGTGGGTTTACGTTATGATGAGTCAAATTCTTGATTCCGGATGTTTGATTTGTCATCGTAACTAACAGCACAAAAAAGCTTGATGATGGCATAGTTAAAGCTTTAATTTTTTATCCTTTCATTTGTGATCATTTGCGTACCAATATGGTAAAAACCACCTTGTTGTCATCGTTTTAAAGCACTGTTCCACTCTAAAAACCGTTTGGTAAAAGTTTCTAAATGGTTTTCTTTTAAGGCGGTACCCTACCTCGTTATTGTGTGAAGAGGATAGGCATAGGATTTCGCGTTCACAGGAGCGGGACAGAGCAAAGCGGCGTAAGCCCAAAAATCAAGTTTTTAGTAGTTATTTGATCCCCACAAACATTAGAATAATTAATTGAATAAAACAACATAACTGATTGAATAAAGCAACATATAAAATGTTCTTTATACTTAGCTCAATTACTATGCTTAATCTCAAGATCGTATCATCTGTATTTATTGAGAAATTAGGGTTTTAGTAAAAAATTAGAGGTAACTTTGCGATTTTTTTCTATCGAGAAAATTTTATGGAATCGTGTTTTCGAAACATATGATCGATAGAATAAGTCCTGAACTTTACCATATATAAATTTCAAAGTTAAATATTCAGTAGTTTGGAAGATATGGAGGTCCGACGGAGCTGAAAATAAGCAATTTGTAGGTACCCCCTTAACATGTTTTATGTGATATTTATCATCTAACCCCCGACGCGCAAAGAGAGGGGTGTTATAAGTTTAACATGTCTGTCTGTGTATCTGTCTGTGGTATTGTAGCTCCCAAACGGATGAACCGATTTTCGTTTAGTTTTTTATAAGTCATAGATAAAATTTTATCCCGAGTGTTCTTAGCCATGTTTTATGAAAATCTGTCAAAGGGTTTTTAAAATTTTTAATTTTGATCTTGTCTAAGTATTTACTTACAGCATAAAATATTACTGTGTAGAATATAAAAGTGAAATTATTTCAATTTCTTACAAAAGTAGTAAAGTAAAGTAAAGTACCCATTTTAAACATAATAATAATATGAAAATTAAGGCGCACGCCCATTAGACCCTAATGTGGTGCAAGTTTCGCGAATATGCAGCCTGCCGCTTAAATTCGAGCAATGTTACCACAATTTGTGCAATTCTGCGGTAATAATTATACGAACTTTGCTGCAACCGTGCAGGTTGTTTAATGAGAATGCATCGTAATCATAACAAATCTATTAGGTAGGTAGGTTTTTCTGACTGTATCCTATCTTTTTTTTTATATAATAAATAATATAATAATAAATAAATAATGCCGGACAATTTACACAGCATTATCTAGCCACAAGGTAAGCAGAGCTTGTGTTATGGGTACTAAATAACTGATATACATAATAATATACGAGTACATAGATAGATATTTTTTACTATACATAAAAAACGACCAGAACTCCCTGAACAAATATCTGCAGATCGTACAAATATTTGTCCCGAGGCGGGAATTGAACCCGCAACCTCCTGCGTCGCCCTTGTTGACGGAGGCCCACCAAGTCATGAAGAACCTTCACTCGCCAAAGCTACATGCTATCAAATAAAATGGCTTAAACGTCATAAGATAAGAGAACTCTACAAAAAGTTCAATAAAAACTCGAAATCAAAAGCTTTAATACATAAATTTCGGTAGGTACTTAGGTAATAAATACCTAACAAAGTACCTACTAAACTCATTTAAAAACTACTTTACTGAACTTTGCTTCGTTTCATTCTACTGAAAGTTTTATAGATGTGTAAGGCCATCAAAAAGCTTTGATTAATCTTGCAGTAGAGTATTTAGTGCAAAAACAAAACAATAACGACATAAATAAAACACAACTACTGTTATTCTGTCGTTATTCTTATGTTTTAGTGCAAGAGCGGCACAAGTCGTAAAAATAAAGCCAGAAACCAGAAGGGACAGTAAAAATAAAAAAGAATTTTTATCTAAATAAAATAAAAAGAGTGGCAGAGAACACCCAAGTTCATGTATGATATCCTGCCCGGTGTCCGGTAGGAATGAGGTATCTCATTGTGGAATATGACACACGAACATCGTATTTGTTTTACCATATTGTGCCGACGAACGAACATTGTTTAGCACAAACGAGTGACTTTGTGAAAATACGGTTTACATGGCGACTTTATATTTAAAATACGAGCTATCATCAATAGCGGCGTGACCATGTTGATTCAACTGTTTGCAACAGTCTGCAGTTAGCTCAATAGTTACAATTTGTAAATACTAGTTCTAATTTATCTCTATCAATTGATTGTAATTTTTATTTTTAGTTTTTAATAAACTTGTATTTGTTTTGAGGTTGTTCTCTTCTCCGTGTTGTGATGGCACTTAGTCAGGTTCAAACTGAAAATCAGCGTTGATCCGCGCGCACGCGTGGTTCAGCACAGAGCTGAGTTTGACCCTTTTTGGCCAACAGGGGCAGCACAGACGCCACTTGTACACTGTATCTTTTGCTTGTAACTACCTGTTTTTATTGGCCAAATAAATGTATCTTTATCTTTATCTTTATCAAATCTCATATATTTTGGTTCTGATCCAAAATATATGCCGTGGGAGCCGAAGAACTCGTTCGGTTCGATTCTTTCAGCTTGGATATTAATGTGTTAGTATTTACTTATCTTTACCTTTGGAGTAATAAAGAGATGTATTGGGTTTTTGTGCATTAATTTGCTTACATTGAACAAGAAAAAAACTAGTTAGATATAGCTCGATAAATATCGATCGAATTGCCAGCAAGCAGTGAGAGGCTGGCATTGCGTAATTGATGTCCTCCTAGCCGAATCTTCGGCCACGGTGGCGGCCAGTCTCAACGGAGACTAGTGAGTGCCCAGGAAATTTTATAGTGCCCAAGTGTGTGCGCAAACACACAAGTGCCTTTACTATCATAATACGATGGGAGGGCAGACCGGTATTGGATAGGTCAGTGAAAAAAATTTAAAGCCAAATTGAAAGAAATCAATTTTAAGTTTATGTTTTGAAAAGAAGTTGAAGTTTGAAGTTATTTTCTTCACTTTGCTCTTCGTTTCGTATTTGAGTTGAGTTGCGAGTTTCGTGTGCGTTTTAATTTCTATTCTTTTTCGATAATAAGTTGTCCTATCTGGGAAAGGTCTAAATAAAGAACAGCTTTGAGATAAAACAATGTGACACAGCACATTCAGTTTTTCTAACTACCATGCGCATAACCATGAAGAAGTACTGCCAGCCCAGTTAAAGCCACCTGTTTGTTTTTTATAAGAACCCCGCATTGCCACATCCAGATGTCGCTCGTCTGCCACCTGCTGCTTTTTAAAATATATATAGCTGGACAGGACAATCCACACAGCATTTAGTCCTGCTGAGCTTGTGTTATGTGTACTACTAGATAACTGATATAATGTACTTATTACATTACATCAATATTTCAATATTATATTTTAAAGGAATACCGGACTCACTGACAGACAACGCAAGAAAGCCCGTACCACTGGTTCTAGAGGCTTGAAATTTAGAGTGTTTGTTCCTTTTAAGGTGTAGGGGTGTACTAAGAAAGGAATTTTGAAATTTCGCACTCCAAGAGTTTCAAAATAGGAGTTGAAAGTTGAAACAAAAATGATCTGTATTTCAGTAACCGTAATCGATAGAATTACCAAATTTTACATGTAGATTCCCTCATAACGATCATACGTTTCATTCATTGTTTTCTGAAATTTTGACGGTGTTTTCCTATATCCAAGTTTTAACGAAAAAACTAAAGTTTAAAGGCAAAATATGCATCTCAACAACCGTTAGCAATAGAAGTACCTACAAAATGTTACATGTAGATTCTCCTTTAATAACGATCACACATTATTTGATTCATCATTCTCTGAAATTATGACGGGGTTTTCCTATAACTAAGGTTACAGCTAGTTCATACATAAATGGATATTTTTCAGTAAACATAGAAAATACCCTGACCATCCGGAACGAATATCTGCAGATCGTACAATCATTTGTCCCTCATTGGTCGTCAAATGTTGATAAATATTGATATTTGTAAGACCTTCCTTTGATAAACGTCAATATTCCTCCTGCGTCAATATTTGTTATATTGAAATATGGAATGCATGTTCATGCTTATTTATCTGTTAACGCACCACAGAAATGGCAAATGGATTTTATGAAAGTCAAATAATCGGATCAGTGATTTGTTTCACCAATTATTTCTAGAAACACTTTTCTAAAATTCAAATATCAAAGTGCTTTATTTCCTTTAGACCTTACAGGACTCTTGGACACGTCACAAAAATTCAAATTACATAAGTAAAACTAGGAAATAAAGTGATCACTTTGATTTTTTGTTCACTTAAATTTTTTTAAGGTAAAGTAAAGAAGCGAACAAGAAACCTTTTGAAATCCAATTGCAATGTCCAAAGGTCATTTAGATACGTCTAAATGACCTATGGACAATAATGGACATGGCAATTTACTAATATATTTACAAACCTTTATTCACAAAGAAAATTATACTAGTATTTACAATTGAAACAATTGAGCTAACTAACTGGTTTTCAAAAAACTATCTGAGCGTCTGGTCGAAGCGACGACGCGTGACCCGAGAGCTGGTGAATATCTGACACAGCATATCAGCATTGCCATACAGCGTGGCAATGCAGCCAGCGTCTTGGGGACGCTCCCGACTGGTGTTGATATGGATCAGTTGAGCTATCTGTAGACTGTTTGCAACAGTCAAAACTAGTATAATTTACAAACTAATTTACTTATCGTACGTATCGATTTCTTAAAGTTTCTTGAAGAGAGTTTTCACGGTCTCTAAAAATAGTATCTCGAATTTCTTGTCGTGACAATCGCATAGTGCTTGTTTAACAACATGCTGATGGCTCTACTCCGCTGTAGTGGTAACTGGCCTTTAGTTAAGGTACTCAAGAAATTATTGACCCTATTTGCATCACGATTTTGTTTTTTTTTTAGTTTTTTCATTCACACAAGGTTATTTTACTTAAAATGATGACTCATTTCAATAATGTGTTTAGTTGGTAGATTTAATAAATCCTATCTTTAGAACTTATAAATCTTATAATTTTGTTGTGATCTTGTATATTAATTATAATAGTTATTGTTCTATTCTGAGCTAACAATTATAATACGTTTACTTACGTAAATAGTCAAGGCGATATTCAGTTATCTAGGCTTAGCATTTTTTTTATTTCAGGGCTGACCTATCTACCTAACATTATAGGTCTTTCAACTGTATAATATTCAGAGAAAAGTTCCTAATTTGGCTTAGTACATACATAATAAGCACAAAAGTAATACTAGACGACCGATGTGGCGCGGCCGGCGAAGGTCCGCCTGCGACGCAGGAGGTTGCGGGTTCGATTCACGTCTTGGGACAAATGTTTGTACGATCTACAAATATTTGTTACGGGTGTTCTGGTCGTTTTTATGTATAATAAAAAATCTATCTATGTAATGTATTATATTATGTAAGGTACCCCACGGTTGTCTGGTAGAGATCGCTCTTGAGCGATAAGACCGCCACTTGTCACTTAGTTTTTAAGCTGTTTTGCTGTATTGTTTCTATCTATAAGTGTGCAATAAAGAATTTTTTATCTATCTATGTATATCATTCATCTAGTACCCATAACACAAGCTCTGCTTAGCTTGGGGCTAGATGATGTTGTGTGGATTGTCCAGCATTATTTATTTATTTGTAAGTAATCTCTGTTCTTTAAAATAAATTATTATCTTTATCCATAAAACGTTAATAGGTATTCATTCTTTTTAATTTTAGTCTTTTGAAATAAACAAACAACATAATTATTATAGGTGCCAACCAAAAAAACAGAATTTTGCTCTCGACTTAAGCAAACACTTTTAGGTGGCCCTTACGTATGCCTCATGTCAAGTAGGTAGCTAACCAAATAAATTACGAACTCGTGTTCGGCTTTGAAGGTCGAAAGGTTAATAGGTCTGAGGGCAATTTTATCAAAATAGGTAAGTAAGTACCTACATTCTCATTTGTTTTTCATATAGGAGGCCTTTCAAACGCACGACACCCAGCAGTTGATTGAAGCAGGCAGTTGATTTTAAAACGGGTAGTATTTAAACGACTGAGTATTAGTGTTTAGTGACTGTAGATTTAAGTTTAAGTGACAAAAATAATTTATTTACCTTATATAGTAGGTACTAGCTTCTGCCCGCGGCTTCGCACGCGTTGTTTCTATGGAAACGTTTTGAGGTTATTTCTTTCCCATGGGAACTGATTTATGGGATAAAAAGTCGCTTAAGTTTGATTCCAGGGTTCGACTGTATGCAAAATTTCAGCCTGATCCGTTCAGTAGTTTTGGCGAGAAGAGGTAACAAACATCCATCCATCCAAACTTTCGCATTTATAATATTAGTGTGATAGTGTGATTATTAAGTGAGCGGCTGAATTTTAGTTACTTACTTAAAACACAAAATGAGAAGTCGTATAAAAAATGTTATGTCAACAAAATGTCAGCAAAACGGCTGTGGGTGCAGTTACACATATACACACCCTTTCAGTCACAGAGTGGTCACGAACCGAAAATATCACCGCCGCAGCTAATTTTCGCGACAGACTTTGTAGGCACGGTTTATTGAGTTGTATGGATGGATATTACAATGGAACGTGCACTGAAAACTAAAAAAAAATATAACAAACTCACTTGTTGGTATCTCTTCTTCCACAATCATCATTCGTTGCGATTTTTAAACAGGTGAAATTATCTATAGATAATAATTTCACCTGGGTTAAAATAACAAGTCAAGGCGATATTCAGTTATCTAGGCTTAGCATTTTTTTTATTTCAGGGCTGACCTATCTACCTAACATTATAGGTCTTTCAACTGTATAATATTCAGAGAAAAGTCGCAGCGAATGATGATTGTGGAAAAAGGGTGAAAGTAGTATAAAATGTATCGAAATTGCTTCGGATGATGAAATGAAACAAGAACAGTGGTCGTTGTCGTGTCGTGAGATGAGTAACACCCTACCTACATAAATTATTCGTACCACTTACTAGGGCCCAGATAATTCATTTCTAATAAAGTTAGTTATTTGTTGACAAAGAAAATTACAATCAAATAATAGAAATAAATTAGAACGGGTATTTACAATTGAAACAATTGCCACTGTAGACTGTTGCAAATAATCTACAGGTAGCTCAACTGATCCATACCAGTCGCAAGCGTCCCGAAGACGCTGGCTGCATTGCCACGCTGTATGGCAATGCTGATGAGCTGCGCCAGATACTCACCAGCTCTCGGGTCACGCGTCGCTCAGATATTTTGTAAAACAAAAATTTGCGAAGAAAAATATTAATTTTATTAGAGTGTAACCTAAATTGATATTCTTAACAAGCTCAGTTTAATTTACCTAACGTAAAATGCAATGTACCTACTCTCCAAGCATACAAAAACCTATTAGAAATGCAGTTAGCCAGAAATTCCAACACGACTAGGATGCCACTGGCCACTATAGCTTAGATTAACCTTGGGACCGGTGCACAAGAGAAAGAAGCTGAACTTGGCTTTGTTTGATAATGAAGGGACAAATCGGATGTGACAAAAATTTAATGTTCCAACAGTTCCAGAGGAGTAAAAAAATGAGTGGGGTTGTTATTAAGTTTCACACAGATACCTTTTCCAACTTAATTGTTCTTTATGTAGGACCTCTATGTACAATCCAATGATCAAAACCCGTAAAAATATCTACCAGAAAGCCTTGAATGGATCTGTCAATTTCTGTTTGAGATGATTACCCGGTTTGAGCGACCAGTTTTTTATCGACGACCTCGGTGGCGCGGCGGGCGAAGGTCCGCCTGCGGCGCGTGAGGTTGCGGGTTCGATTCCCGCCTTGGGACAAATGTTTGTACGATATACAAATATTTGTTCCGAGTGTTCTGGTCGTTTCTATGTATAATAAAAAATATCTATCCATGTAATGTATTATATTATGTATATCAGTCATCTAGTACCCATAACACAAGCTCTGCTTACCTTGGGGCTAGATGATGCTGTGTGGATTGTCCAGCATTATAAAAAAAAAAAAAATAGTTTTCCCGTGAATTGTTTCTATTGTGCAATTTAAGTAGTATTTTTATCTAACTGTCAATTTAAAACGTGTCGAGGGTACCTATGCTTATAGGATGTCAGTGGTCGATCATATTGGTCTAATAACGCCCTAAAATTTTGATTTGAAAATATTTGACTTGACTCCAAACACGACATGAGTGACTCATAGATGAATTGCTATTCTGCACCACCCCTTATACACTGTAGTATAACGGTCCCCATACATATATTCAACAAATATACTAGCACAGCGTTTTCAGCTGAAAATGGACCAAAACCCTGCGTCACGACTGAAAAGTTACAACCGATATAAAACATAACATTTAGGTACCTAGTGTTTTACTAGCTCAAATAAGTATTTTACTAGGCTATCGGGATTTCATCTTTGGAAGCTTTTAAGTTTTTATTACTAAGTAGAGTCGCAATACACCAATCGATTATTAAATCGACAAGTGTGCTCAGCGATTAACGGGTCAAGTAGGTATTTACCGACTTTTCAAGTATTTTTTTTGATAATATCAGGAAAGTCGTGCACCTAATTATGGCATACGGTATACTATACGGTACGGTATACTATACCGTATGCCATAATTAGGTGCATATGAAGACAAACACAATTGAAGTACATATGAAGAGAAATGCTGTTCAGTGAATTAGAAAATACCGACGTGTATGTAGATCATTCATGTTCAGCATCTTCTGCAGCTGAATATACTACTGAGTATACCTACAGAGTATACCTATTTTTTTGTAGACATTTATTATTTTTCCTTGATCTGAGGAGGACAAAGACAGTAACAAGGTCTTGGCAATCATTGCAATTGGGTCCCAATTACCAGGGCCCAAAAAATCAAGTAAGGTAACAAGGGATAAAATAAACTAAGGTACAAAACGTCAACACCATCTATAGAAAGCCAGAATTTGATGGATAAGGCATGTTTCTTGCGTGACCTGGTTACACCATTCACCTTACTAAACGATGGTTCCTTAAATATTGTGGTAACCTTAATTCCGAACATTCAAATTAATTCCAATTTACTTGTCATAAAAGTCCAAGGGTAAGTATGTTGTTATAGTCGTAAAAGTTTTACTGCGATTATAAAATTGCTATTATAATTGACAGCCTTTTATATTTTTTACCATTCAACATACTTATAAACGTAGGTATAAAGGTTTGAAGTTTTAATTAAGTATTTTGCAAGTCTAATAAATACACAAACGCTGAACAAAACTACGGCATATTAGATGTCGGACGAAGCGATGTGCCGTGATTCGAACCTATGATTATAAAAACATCCATACCTATACCTACCTATTATTATGAACTTACTTAAACTACATACCATTGAACCATAAAGATTCAATCTAAAGTTGCGAGTTTCCTCATGTAAGTTTTGTAGTGTACTCCATTGGAACCTTAGATATATAGGTAGAGGTAAACCATTCTGAAAATGCACGCTGAGTGTAGGTAACTATGACGTTTTTTGAGGGGGCGTTCATTCATAACGGATGTAAGCGGGTTAACTACGAGCCTTATTTGTGTTCGAAGAACACCATCGTTTCATCCCTTACATCCGTAATGAATTTGTCAAACTACGATGGTTTTTATAGTAAAAGGGGCGTGCATTTTTAGAATGTATCTCTAGTAACTTATCTAATAAATAAATAGTGCTGGACAATCCACACAACATCATCTAGCCCCAAGCTAAGCAGAGCTTGTGTTATGGGTACTAGATGACTGATATACATAATATAATACATTACATAGATAGATATTTTTTATTATACATAGAAACGACCAGAACACCCGAAACAAATACTTGTAGATCTTACAAACATTTGTCCCAAGGCGGGAATCGAACCCGCAACCTCCTGCGTCGCAAGCAGACCTTCGCCCGCCGCGCCACATAGGTCGTCTATGTGGTCGTATAAGTACTTAGAATAATTTTGGTATAAAAAAACTTTCGTAGCTTGACATTCGTAAATCATTACAATGTGAGCGCAGAGAGGAGGAGCCTGCGCGGGATGTAAGTGAAGAAACGTTGGTGTTCTTCCAACACCAACTAGGTTGGTAGTTAACCCGCTTACATTCTTGACATATGTAGTAGCTTAATATGTAGTAGCTTGATTGGCACAGACTTGTCTGACTCGGCGTTGACAAACGAGCGAGATTTCATACGACTTGCAAATTATTCTAAAAACTCAATTTCTTCAGCTCCGCCTCGGATCCCACAGTTGGGATCCAACCAGGAAGCCACGCTAATTCCACATAAATTTAGGTATTCCAAGGCGTTATAAGACAAGCCCGTGCCGTGTTTTCTATGTCACTGCTATCTCGAAACAAAACAATCCTTATCCTATCTTAATAGTATACGTGCGATCAGCAATCAATTACTTCACCCCTCGATAAATTGCACCATTTACAACTCGGACGTGTTTCCCAATATCTTACTTCAACAGATACAGAAGCAGGACCCGACTTTGGGAAATAATAAACGTCGTAGAACCGACAACCGCTGGTGTAAACGTATTCTTAAGTGGATACCACGACGAATCAAACGTAGTGTAGGACGCGCCCTCCGGCGAGGTCAAATGACGACCTGTGAAAGTCTGCAGCTGGATGCTGATGCGGCAAGCTGAAGACACGGCGCTATGACGATCATTATGGAAGGCCTATGTCCAGCTGTGAGCAGGCACAGGCTGATGATAGATAGATTATTTCTTTATTGCACCATCAATAAATAAAACAATTAAAACTGAACTTAATACTAACTATAATTATCTAGTGTGGCACAATCGGCGGCCTTATCGCTGATGATGGTGGTCAATAACCGTCGTTTATAGTTTCGTTTTAAGTAGCCATCATAAGACCCGAGACCCGAGTTCACCAACAGATGGTTAAATTTTAAACGGTTGTTCTAACAATTTGAAACCAGTTTTCATAGAGCGTTAACCGACGAAGCAGCTTATTTGTCCGATTATCTATTGATGAACATAGACCTAATGGTGGCTTGTCAGTACGCTCGGCAGACGGATTGACCAACGTAGTGTTAATATTCAAAGGAGGCTGCAGGGGCTGGTCTCTCAGGGAAGGCGTACGGTCATAAGTGGACGCATTACGGGCTGATAGGATTATGATAGTTTCGTCAGACCTATACATAGGCTCTAACTCTTACAGATCTACGCAGTACGCTACGAAGTATGGAGCACACGTTTCGTCTCGTCCTAGTTTTTGGCAGATTTCATGGTGTTCTTTAAATTTAATATGCAATGTTTATTATACAGATTTGATTCTTATGGTTGACTCTACCGATCGGTGTCATAAAAATACGGGTTTTATATTTTCGATTTTAGTGGGTAGGTACGAACAGTATTTTTTTTTAATTCTGTGAATGCAGTTTTATTTCTTATATTTGTTGAAAAAATAAAGGAATGTTCCTTTCAGTAAAACTTCCTAACTTCAATATTTCTGATACTTGCCCTCCACGTCCCATGGATTTGGGACAGGACAGCCCTGTATATGGTGCGCTTACGATAGACAGTGGGATTTTTGCCAGTTTACAATGGAATGTTCCCCGTTGCCCGCAAATGACCCAGGAAAACTGTCAAAATCGACCAAAACCGACTTTCGACCAAAATCGCAGCCTGAAACTAAAACTACGCTGTGGATTTATACGCGACCTAATTATACGTATAATGCTGCGCGTTAGTGAGGCACACATTTGTGCTACGACCATTAAGGTGCCACGTTTGAAAGGCGTAGCGCGTGTCAATTGATAATTAATCAACCATAAAGCCGCGTTTCCACTGACAAAGGGTAATGAGCGGGAGATGGAAGGCGGGACGGACTCCTTTTAAAATTTTAAATGAAGTAGGTTTACATTTGAACCAAGAAAGAGTTTTGTCTGTTGATTTCCAGCGCAAAAGGAAAATGAGAGACATGAGTGAGCGGGGCGTCATTTAAACGCTTTCTGCTCGCTCAGTTTTTTCCGCTCGAGATTTTGTAAGTGGAAATACAAGTATGCAGTTTACTCTCGCGAAGAGGAAAAAATACTTTGTAGACCACAGTTGTATGCGAACAAATATACCGCGAGCCCTCGGTGTCATAGGATAAGTAACTAACGTCTTCAGCTTCGGCTTCAGCGTCATAGAGCTACGTAGCTGTCGTAGACCTGTAACACCGTGGTTCTACGTATAATTAGTCCCGTAGATCTAGTGCTACACTTCGGTAGACAAGCTTGTCTATATATGTGTATATACGGGACTATGTTGCAAGCTCTACCACGCTGTAGCACTACTGAACCAATGGCACGCGGATTTATGCCATATTCGTCCCTAGTTTTCGGCCCACGCCATTAAAAAGTCTTTCCTCGTCCCGCAAGATAATATTTGTCCATATTCGTCCCGCATACCAAAATTATTGTCAGTACAGTAGTGTCAAAAATATAATTTATCACCACGACCAATACTGTGTCCTCAATCATTATAAGCCGAGGACTAAGAAGGTTATCATCTACTACTAAGCACTTATTACCACCACCCAATAGTGATAGTTATTACCTACTAGTATTATTAACTTTACGTAATTATCAAATTCAAAGCTCAGTTACTACCTAAATCTGCAAAGATTTATGTAATAATTAAAAAAAAACAAAAACGCAGCGAAAAATATTTATTTTAGTATATACAGGGTCTGTCAAGAACACTTCCAAAAACAAGGGTATGTATTTATATTGGTTTTGTTTTGGGGTGCTGTACCCCCAAAACAAAACCAATAAAAATACATTTGCCCGAAAAAAAAATGTAGCCGGAGATATTATTGTATTAAGATTTTTATTTGTTTTGCTAGCCAGCAATGTACACGTAAGTTTGCAAATACCAAGTAACGTAGGTTGTAAGTTGGTAATAGGTACCTAGGCACCTAATTTTGCCGCAGCCTCGGCCGAACCAGAAATGAGATAACTCCTCGTTCATAGCACAGCTGAGCAAGCCTGATTGTGGACCGATGAACACGATCCAGGAAAGTAGGATCCTCGGCGCTTCTCGCATAAAACACACACCAAAAATTAACTGAAAACTAAGCTAAACTGCCTAATAATTAGAAAAACTTAAAGAAAAATACAAAAGAAAATCACGAAACGTGTGCGAAATGCAATTTTATTGAACCGCACAAGTATTCAGAACGAATAATAAACAGAACACGTACTGAAAACACATTAGTCAAAACATTGGATAACTTAGGTAAATAGGTATCCCCTTATGCCGAAAAGTCCTTTGAAACGCCGACAAACATCGCTCTGTCATATCTCTTATGAGTTGCTATATCTTATGTTATTTATTTTTTGCTTTTTTAAATTAGATAATTTGGTGGATATGTTCTTATAGTGTTGTACTATGGGTATGTACCTAGAAAAAAAATGAAATGACGTTGATGGGTCAACATATTTTTCGCCGTTTATTTCGCAAAACATTTTTACTGTGCCGTGCTTCTAAACACTGATTTTATCTTTTTCGTTCTACAATATTTAAGATACTTTCCTTCCATGTGGCATGGCCGTGGGACGCCCTGTATTATTATATACTTCAATAAATGCGCTTTAAATTGAGTTTAGGTACCTACCTAACTCAATGATATAAAGCAGTTCATATCATAAATATGAAAGTCAAGTGAAGACTTATTGCTTCAACTGTACCATAGTGATTATAATTTGCCTATACAAAACAACTTGGGCCGTACGAGGAGCTAAAAAGTAGGACGAAATAAGATTTTTTTAAATAAAATAAATTATGGGCCGAGTACGGCATACAATGTGGGACGAAAGCAGATTTTTTGATTTGGGCCGAACTTTACCGGGACGAATATGGCATAAATCGGCACGCGACACCGCGCCCCGAATCAAAACGGTTTGCATTTTTAGTTCAAAATGTGAGCCTAAGATGAACAACATTTATGACTCTTAGAAATCGTTCGGGAGATGACTCTGAGATGAATCCAGTTCAGTATGCATTCTGCTAAAAGTAACATCTTACAACCCTAACACAAGTTATTTGTCATCTAAACTGTAACAACAGAAGTCACACTAACGGTATACAGTGCAAAATGTATTTTTGACAGTTTACTGCCACTACTTTTTATATTTATATACCTACAGAGTTTTTTTGAGTTGCTAGTATTCAGTTTTATTGTTTTGAGAGAGAGAGAATATTTTATTTGTTACTTTATCAACAAATGCAAACATGATTTAAAATAAAATAAAAGATACAGCTTCTGTTGATTAAAGTCACAAAAGTAAGCTAGTTGTTACCACGTAACAACCAACGCTGGTCTTCCGACAGAGCCGTTTGGTGACGTCACGGAAGATAACACAATCATAAGACACATCAAAAAGATAACAATAAAAAAAATTAATAAATAATAAACAATCTACGGCAACGGTTGACAAATACAAAATACATACAATACAGATTTCATGAAATTATACACATTACAAGAACTCAGGAAGAGACGCTGAACTAAACTTACTTGACGGCACGTCTATGGCCACATTAAATTTTTCTTTAAATGGCACGTGTTGGTTCAAAACCTTTCGCCATCCCTGCTAGATCTACGCGCCTAATGATACGTACCCACACGCCGTCACTTGTGTACGTATACTACAGATTACGTAGTCTCTATAGTCTTCATTTCAGATGTTTCCGTTCCGAATTTATTAAAGTCTTTCCACAATATCAGGGCCATGGTAGTACGAGGCAATAATGAAGGTGGGTGAAGTAATATGTGACTGTATTTACTCAAGAAGAAGTTATTTGCAACGGGCGACGCCAACGAGCCACTTACGACCAACGGTGTTCACTTCTGGCCATCCGTTACCATCCATCCATTTGTCATCCCTTACTATATAACCGCCTTGTGTGTACGTACATATATCCAACATAGAGAATTTCGTTCATGGTTATGTGAGCTTCCTTTAACACTGTTGGTAACCACTACCTAATAGTCAAACGAGTGCCAGTAGCAAGTCACCGCATAGGTTAAGCTCTACTCCTACTACATTCTAGATCGGAGTAGAGCTCCCTTCTACTGACTATTGTAGATATAATTACACTCATGATCAAGCTGCGTTTTGTTCTGTCTGTGTTTTGTCCGATTTTACTTCATTTCAGAATGTGACCTTAAGCCCTGAGGTCACATTAAGGCTTAGGGTCTCATTCTCAGCCTGTGGGATGTGATAGAAAAGCCTTCCTAACACATAGCTGAGTAACCCTATTTTTGCATCGGCCACATGAAGTCACCATGGACGGTGCAAGTTCGCCAAAAAAATCTCTAATAAGGAAAATACAAATCCAAAGGGAAAATTTAAATATTTTTTAAATTATTTTTTTTCGACCCTTAGGCAATATTGGATACAAACTCAATTTCCTTCAAAGGATAAATAATGTCCTTGCATTTTGTAATTTATTTACAAATCCTTCTTACCTCCGGTCACGTCGGAACGTAATCAAAAATAATCAAATTCTCTGATTACGTGGAAGCAGAATGGGATATTGAAACCGCAAAATGCGTCATTTCTGCTGCCTCTGTGGGTACATAGATTATCAAAATGGAAAATAATGAGAAGAATAAATAGCCGGATCCATTTTTAGGGCTTATTTCAAAGCTAAGATTTTCCGGATGCCTGCCATTTTTACCAACTTAGCCGTTGAATTGAATGGGTATACTAACCGAAAAAGATATATTGTGCAAATTCGTGAAAATAATTTAACAAGCTTATATGTAGACAAAAAAATATTAGTCAGTGCAAAGTGTAAACCTTGCCAATCTTTAGACTTAACCAAAGAGTCCGGCTTTTTCCAAAAGTCGGTTGGCCACAAAAGTCAGCCTTATTCATAGCTATGTACCTGCTAGGTCTGGTGACCTATGTCCTATTACCTTGGCATTTCCATGCAATCATACCTGTCCGATGGTAATCATCATGTACCAACCTTGTTTGCTTAGCAATTGCTGATGATGTCTTTACAATTGGACTGAGATAAATCGAACATGTTTTTGATAAACATGGTTGAACCGACCTAAAAAACTTTAAGGGTCATTGAGTTTATTCAAAAGAATTTCCACGAATCATTATTTTTAGTTGATTGGTTCGAGCCTCTACAAATAAGTTTATTCACGTTGTGTATTTCATCAACAAATTGATAGAGTTTGTAGGAATCCTGGATACTGAAAAATATAAAACTAATCATAACAAACCGTGATTCACTGTTTTGCGAATCTTGCGCGGCAAAGATAAGTTAACTCTTTTTTAAAGTAATTAATAGACATTCGTTTGACCACAATCACACATGCTGGAAAATGATGTGACGATGTGGAGACGATGTATCAAGAAGATCTACATAGGAGAGACCTATTCACTCTCGTTTTCGCGAGGTTGAGAACGAGTTCCACCAACTTTAAATCGAAACTCTATGGCCCTGTTACCAAACCAGGGACATAGTTTCGATTTAAAGCTAGTTTTAACTGTTTTATTGTTAAGATTGATCATACCGAAACATTACGCACGTATAGAATTTCTCATGAGATGGGGAAATAATCAATCATATCCATATTTAGAACAGCGGTCAAATAATCAACATAAATGTGACTCTATACTTGTGAGCTCAAGGCTGTTCTTTTGTTCGGTAGAACTTATTATTTTTAATTCCGTCATTATTTTTAATATAAAAATGTGATGAAATAGGCATATGTATGGAAGGAAAAAATGCTACCAAACGGACACATCATTTAATTTTCAGTGCGTTGATTAAGGCGTTCTGCGACCACTTCGAAATGCCTTTTTGTAGATGTGGCCAGTTCTAGATTTGCCCACATCTTGCTATACCTACCCACCTTATTAACAAGGCCGTTTCTTGGGTTGATGACGTCATCTTAGCCGAATATCGGCCACAGCGACAAGTCTTATTATAAGGCAGTAGTATAAAAACGTGCAACTGACTGGAAAGTATATAATTTAATAAACTTTTCCATATGCTAAGCATATCAACAACTGAAAAACAAACACTGTTTGCAATAAAAAAATCTACGAAATCCTCTATCCCGTTGCCTATACCTACCCCGAAGTGGGTGAACCTTCTAAGCCGAAAAAAGGCTATACCGAACGCCGGAGGAGCTTTCTTTTAAATTATTTTTAACCCCCGACGCATAAAGACACCCCTCGTTTTATAAGTTTGACGTGTCTGTCTGTGTATCTGTGAAATCTGTGTGTCCGTGGAATCGTAAATGAATGAACCGATTGTCGTTTAGTTTTTTTTGTGACATAGATAATTTTATCCCTAGTGTTCTTAGCCATGTTTCATGAGAATTTTTTCAGCCAATAAACGTCGGCGTTTTTTAAAATTTTTAATTGTCTTGTTTTTAACCATCTTAACTTTTCAGTTTTTTAATTGTTTGTTCCATTCCATTCTTTAAATACGGTTACACTGTAAATTACGAGTGGTAAATCAATGTATTAAAATGAAAGGTACATAGGTACCTACATATCTAGAGATGATTTCTACATCTAGGGTATTTCAGTAAACAATGCGTACGATCAGCTCCACAATTGAACCGGGAGGTCGCTCTTGATTGCCCCTTGTTCTGCCTCATCAAGACCTCAAATTCATTAGTTAGCGTGATTTGATAAATGGATGGTGACTTCATAGTTACACACTTGGAACGAAAGCGTTGTTTTAGTTCATTACCCAGCTAGAGATATTTTCCTAAAAACATACTAACGCTTTTTACTGCCCCGCATCTGCGGCCCGACCTTCAGGGTCCCAGCTAGTAGAACTCGAGCTGGATGAGAGTCATGGGCTTCGAACATAAAGGGAAGGAAGCGATTTACTTTTTCGCTTCTCCTCAGCAAAATACATCTACAGTGGGCAATGACAGCACACACTAGCGATTTAACGGTCGCGTCTTTTTTAGCATCAGTAAATGAGCGGTTTTATAAAAAAAAACAATTTGTATTGTATGAGCTCTTATTTTTTGATATATTCATCACCTTTAACATGACCATAATTAAGTTTTAAGTCACAACCGAAGTAGAGACAAACCATTCTTAACATGCACGCTGATTGTATGACGTTTAGTGGAGCGGGCGTGCCATTTGAGAATGGTTTTTAAGAATGGTTTATCCCTACGATTGTTTTGAAAAAGTAAAAATCCACTTCAAATTCCTTAACAACACACTCTTTTTTTAATTTTTGGGGGACTATACTAATTCCTCGGGCATAACATTTTATACAATTTTAAGGAACCATCTTGTGATCATTCCATAAACAACAACAAAAGAATCGAAAATCGGTTCATCTGTTTGGAAGCTACGATACCACAGACAGATAGGTACACAGATGCACAGACAGACACGTTAAACATATAACACCCCTCTCTTTTAGCGTCGGGGATTAAAAAAATGCAAATGAAGATACAACCTCCTCCTTTTCTTGAATTCGGTTACAAACAAGTAAACATTCGCAACATAGCCAACGATATAGGCAGGTATCTCGTTGTTGTTCGGCCATGTATAGGAGGAAGAGGGGACGCCAGTCGGGCCGCGGATGATTAAATGTTCCCGTGGTTCGGCGAAAATGGCGAGAGAGGGACACCGGAGAGGTTTTAGTGGGTATTACGTCCTTCTCAGGGCGTCGAGTCCCACATAATTCTGGTCCCCCCCAGACCAGTTTATTCGTGAATGAATTTCCTCGACGAGACGAAAAAAAAGGTATCTCGTTGTTATTTTCTTTCCCGTGAAAGAAAGTGGATTGTAGAGAAAAACTAAAAGGCATCTACGTATAAATATGGTAGTGTCCTGGGTAAAAAAATATTAGGTATTCAATCTGTGACTTTTTATGTAGAAGTTAAAAATAAAGCGCGTCAAAGTTTAAGAGTGGGGGCTAGTGACGTCACACGGAACTTTAACTGGTTGTAGGTATCTTCATAATTTTTTGTTAATCGACAAAAGAAAAAACAAGTGTCTAATATCTTCTGATACCTAACTGACGAACTGATTGAATTTTTTTAGAACACTAGCCTAATAAATGAAAACTAATGAGAAAATACGACCGCAATATACCAGCCACCGCTTTCTAAGATACCTCTCCCATGCACCGCATCATTAAAACCATGTATCGCAGAATTGCTTAAAACTGTGACTATCATTAACCAAACTACATCACACCTTACACCGTTATCTTAAGATATATATTCCTTTATTTCTGTAACATGCGTAGGAGTTGAAAATTGTTTTGATTGATTCTTCGCTCGTGGCGACCATTAGAACATCTTGACCTCTTCTAAACTTTGTTGATCGTGTGAGGCCAGACTTGTTATGCAAAATTGTTAGGTAAGAAAAAATGCGGTAACATAGTGTGTCGGATGTTGTAAAGTGGTTTGCTTATTTGGAAAACAGACATTTAAAGTAAATCTAGCCGCTGCCCGCCGCTTCGCGCGCGTTGTTTCCATGGAAACGCGTAAAGGTGATTTCTATCCCATGGGAACTGATTTATGGGATAAAAAGTAGCCTATGTTTGATTCCAGGCTTAGACTTACCTGTATGCAAAATTTCAGCCTGATCCGTTCAGTAGTTTAATCGTGAAGAGGTAACAAACATCCATCCATCCATCCATCGAAACTTTCGCATTTATAATATTAGTGTGATGTACTTACGTATAATTCCTATCAAATATAGTTTCGGTTTTATTTATGTATATCTTATTTATTAATTGTTCTCTGAGGTAGAATGCAAATTGTCTAAAATTTAGTTACCTTATTTTTTTTTATTCGTACATTTTCGTATCTGTATGCAGGTTTTTCATTTTTATTATTTTTATTACATTTTTATTTTACTTCTATTTTTATTTTCTGATTATTTTTCTTATTTTATTTTATTTTTTTATTGTTTTTTCATTTTTTACTTAAAGGCACATGTGCTAAACTATAAAGGAGAAGCCCTGGATCCTGAAATACAGCCTAGACTAGTTTACGACCCTACGGATTTAATAGTATAGTGAAACGCTGTAATTGTGTCCAATAAATGATTTTTATGTGTATGGTTATGATGCTGTTCACAGAAAACTCAGCCTGAGTCTGAAGACGTCACATAATAGAAGCAATCTGCCAAACTTCCGGCTCACGTGCACGTGATAGCTCTGGTTTATACGCCCAATGTTTTCGATATCCAGAATTATATCGCAACCATTCTTTTGCGGATTTACTCTTTCCAGATTTTATCACGTTGAGACTAGAGGTACAGTCGTATTCATAAGGTTTTTATTTATATGACGGATTAAATCCGGCTTGAGAAACATCCTCAAGGCCTTAATAATATTCTAGCTAGATGGGCTCTAGCCATTGATGTCCATTTAATATACAAGTCTCGAACACCGCTGCAAGGTGGCTTGTCTCTCGATCTTTTATAGGATACGATTTCGGAGAATGCTCACAGGCACTACATGACCTGATCCCACCAGCCCCATTCCACTCTGGGACAAGCAGACGCACAGCTCAATTCTATCCCTTGGTGGATCCATCGCACTTAACGGTTTTCCTCCACCTTCATTATCCCCACCGCTAAGGATGGGAACTCGCTTCCTGGTTCTGTTTTTTCGGCCAGTTACAACCTGGGTCATCGGTCTCTTCCAGACCCAGGGTGAATAGGTATCTTCTAGACATTCGTGATTCACCGTCGGCCACATCTTCGCTTTCCATCAGGTGAGATTGCGGTTAAACGAAGGTAGTTCCATAGACGGTGACCGTCTATGAAACTACCGATCACACAAAAGCTCAGCGCCAAAATGGCGATAATCAAATGGCCTTTATTTATAATTCATTTATTTATCTTACAAGTGGTTATGGTTAAAACCAAAACGTCCAGGAGTCAGGTCTATATGAATAACAAATAGGCATAAAGTAAGTCAAATCTTGAATGAACACATGAAACAAAACAATGAATACAAATAATTATCAATCTTAATGTCAATCTCGAGTCAATAAAAAAATTAAATACCTGAATTACTTACCTGAATTATTTATTTTACCTGAATATTATATGAATAGTTTAGGACGTTGTTAAATTGCATTTAAAAATCTCAATATTTCATCATGACAGCTTGACAGCTTACTTGTATAACTGAGGGGTGAGTCCATTTGACGTTAGAAACGATCGCGTCTCCATTTGACGTGATAACGTCTTATAATTCGATAGAGCCGGCTGCACGCACGAAAAAACATGACGTCATGCGGCGTTACCTCGTCATGCGGCGTTGCCGACGTCATGCGGCGTTTTTCCAAACAATTTGGTACAACGCCTCTACCATGCAGAGAGGGAACTACGAAAATCCGCAGATTCTAAAAGGAGACGACATGATCACATCTTGTGGAAACGTCAAATGGACTCACCTCTCTGATCATTGAGACTGTATGTCTGGGAGAAGAAAAATTATATTGGTTACGGACTCTAAAATATGGATGATGATGCGATAGGCCTACAACAACCACCCTCTTTTAAAATTGACTGTACAAGTAATTAGTTTTGGATCTAAAGGATAAAAAGTATTACCACTGGAACCAAATGGATCTTGATCATTGGGTCTACTACAGAAAGTAAAAGTTCTTCTTAGAACCAAATCATCAAAATTGGATCTAAAGAGTAAAAGTTTTCTTAATGGAACCAAATGGATCTTGATCACTGGATCTACAGAGAGTAAACGGTACCTACACTACCAACGTTCTCCACCCCGCCGCAAGGTATTTATTTAGATGCGCGCATTGTTTTACGATAACAACCACGCTCAAATTACCAACTCCCAAAGGGTTTATTTTTCATGTGTGAGCGTTATTTATTCGGCATTCGCGGGAACATTGTTTGCGAAGCTCCCGTTTCTCCAATATTGTTTGGTTTGAAACAAAACTAAATAAAAAAATTACTGGCGCCATTGCTGCCTCGCAACAGAGAGGAAATCGTTTTTATCACTTTTCCACCACATAACAACAAGATTTTTTCAATGATATGTTGAAACGGTTTCTACGAATTAAAAAACGAAGCCTGGCTTTGTTAATACAATACCATTTATTGAACAGTACCACGGAGTTTCAAAACAAATGGAATCTAATTTCTCGGAACCAATTTCTATGATAAAATGAATAAACTCTAACTTAAATTAACAGGAAATAACCAGGCACCTTCTCGAATCCTAAATAAATAAATAACTATGACGAAACCTATTATAAAAATTATCGGTCTGGTCGAAGTGACGCGTGACCCGAGCGAGAGCTGGTGAGTACGTGTCACAGCGTGTCAGCATTTCCATACAGCGGGGCAATGCAGCCAGCGACTTAGGGACGCTTCCGACTGGTATTGATAAGGATCAGTTTAGCTTCCTGTGGATTGGTTGCAACAGTCTGCAGTTAGCTCATTCTAATTTGCTTATATTATTTGATTGAAATTTTCTTTGTCAATAAAGTAGGTTCTTAATAATAGGATAAAATAATTATAATAACAATTCCATTTTGTTATTTTTTTGTTTTTGGTCTCATAACACGTTATCACTCAGAGAAGGTTTTGCGCGGAATTGTTACTATTTATTGTTTTATCCTAATTAATGCTATATATTTTCGCAAAGTAACACCTGAATCTATTATTTATGTTCCTAATAATAAATGCAAAGGTCTGTGCGGTAAGATTTAAACATCTTTGTTTATTATGATCTCTAACACACATCAAGATGAAATTTCACGTACCAACCATCTAGAATTCTAGAACATGATCCGGCATAACAGGCCACTGGAAAATTAGGGCGTCAAAAGCCACGAGCAGAGGCTAGTGTTTTATATAGACGAACAATTTAAATTCTATACAATTTAGAAGTCATTTCCCCTGACAAACGCCGTTTCTCTCAATTCTGCTCCGCCGCCGCTGTATTCATGCTGATTTATTATCTTCTAAATACATCGTAAATTCCTCAACAGTTCGTTATCTTCTTGCTTAGTCTGCCAATCGGTTAATCTTAAATTTGTGGCTGCTTAGCGAAGGCATAGCACTTTTACCATTTTTCTAACTCTGTAGCTTTTCTTTTTAACCCCCGACGCAAAAAGAGGGGTGTTATAAGTTTGACGTGTCTGTCTGTGTATCTGTGTATCTGTCTTTGGTATCGTAGCTCCCAAACGGATGAACCGATTTTCGTTTAGTTTTTTTTGTGTCATAGATAATTTCTGAAAGTCTATTCATATTCAATACTTCTACGCAATTCCGCAAAACAACACAAACACACTAACAAATTAGGACGTTCTTGTTGTTTGGGAAAAAGAAGCGAATGGGCTGTAGGTATCAATTCTGCTGTATTTTTTAAATGTTGTTTGATATCTGAACTTCTCCATACATTATATCTGTGCTTGTATAGAGTATAACAAAAATGAGGCGCAAACTTTCAGGAGTGGCACAGACTCGGTCACAGGGAAAAATATTTTTACAAATTCCCTACTTTTAGTTTTCGCAAAAGTAATAAATAATAAATAAATAAATAATGCTGGACAATTCACACAGCATTATCTAGCCCCAAGCTAAGCAGAGCTTGTGTTATGGGTACTAGATAACTGATATACATAATACAATACACTACATAGATAGATATTTTTTATTATACATAGAAAACATCCAGAACGCCCTGGACAAATGTCTGCAGATCGTACAAACATTTGTCCCGAGGCGGGAATCGAACCCGCAACCTCCTGCGTCGCAGGCGGACCTTCGCCCGCTGCGCCACAGAGGTCGTCAGTAAATATAAACGAAATGCGTTTTCGTCGGGAATTTTTCAAAATATATTTCTCGTGTTCTGTAATCGCTGTATACCTACAAGTTGATCCCATTTTCGAATTCGATTTCCAGAACTGAGGCTCGATAATGATAATTAAGTATAGTGAAACGACGAAGTTGGTATGTGTTGGTGGTATATTTTATGATTAAATTTGATATTTTTGATAATTTGGAATGCAAATTTATTACATGTAGGTAGGTACCTACTATTTTATAACAAATCGAATAAGTTATTAGCACGACATATTAACATAATTGTAAATATTTTATCGAAACATTATAGTTTTATTAACACAAATTCCTTAATGTATTGTTATATAATAAATTATGTACATTCTGAGTGAACCTTTTATGTTTTTGAAATAATTTACATTATACTATAAATTTGAATAATTAGACCATATCCCACTTAATACCTACTTACCAATTTTAGTGAGAATTAGCTTTATCGTACGGTTTCCCATGCATGGATTTCAATAGCACGAAATGTATGCCACACTGGTAGAGCGAGATTTCGATTTTATTTTAACACTAGCTGTACCCGCGACTTCGTTCGCGATTGCCATACCTGCCGTCTAATTAAGTTCACATTTACCTAACTACAGTTTCTCTCATATTATGAAACGCCGTGCAAAAAAACTTCGATGCGCAGAATTGGACCTGTTACACTTTTAATAGGTAGAAGTATCTATACTTGGGTACCTAGTCAAATTGTGTATAAATCTACGGGGATAGCATGTTGTCATCTACAATCCCATTTAGCTGGGGCCCTATTCTGCTAAGCTAATCGCTTCACTATGACAGTGGTATCATCCACATATTCCACCTTAAATGAAAGAAATTATGATGAATGCAGATGGAGAGACGCGCGTCAAAGTGTCAAGTTTGAAACTATTCATTTATCTCGCACGCACTACCGGAGTTTTATTAATCTTAGGATTCTACGTACTTATTCTGCGACGATTCCATTGTCATAGTGAAGCAACTGTATTGCAAAATTGGGGTCCTGATCCATTTGACTGGACCACCACAATTTTTTTTCGTTAGTAGGTTGATTGTGACTTGATTGTGTATCATAGTAAAAAATATTTTTCTGTTGTCCAGTTAGTTTAATTGGACCACTTACTCCAACCAAACTTCGGTGGTATAGTTGACCAGCTATACCACCAAATATCATGATAATGAAGATTGCATGGACCATTTGTACCTACATTTTACTTTGCCTGAAATAGGCAGGCATTGGGTAGTAGGTAGGAACCTAATTAAAGGTTGCGTCTTGGAAAATAAATAGATAGGATCATACCACCCTTTATCTACTGCTTTTTCTTTAATATATGTACAGATTTTTTCATCAATCAACTGATTTTCTACACGACTTCCTACTGATTTAGTCAAATTCGATCATGCAACACGTTTATAACAAAAAAGAAAGCATGAAATCGGACGACGACGCATTAATGAATTACAACTATGTACACATTTTGTTTTTTATCCCCTCTCCCAAGGGAACCGCGCCTAATGAAATCCCAGACAAAATGTATCCTATGTTCTTCCTCGTAGTATGAGCTCAAATAATGCCAAGTTTCATTTGAATTCATTTAGTAACATATTTTTACTTTCATCCACTCTCCCAAGGGAATCGTATTGATTCGAGGATAGTCTAAATAGTATTGTTCATTTGAATTAATTCTGTACTTTGGGCGTGATGCGCGGCCAATGAATTTGACTATCATTCTCTCTCCCAAGGGAACCTTACTAAATTCCGGGATAAAATGTATCTTTCTTCGTAGTATGAACTCAAATCGTGAAGAATTTCATTCGAATTCATTCAGTCGTTCCGTCGTGATGCGCAGTTAAGGAATTCTACTTTCATCTTCTCTCTTAGGGGAACCTTACAGAATTCCGGGAGAAAATTTATCCTGTGTCTTTTCTTGTAGTATGAACTCAAAACGTGCCAGGTTTCATTCCAACTCATTCAGCAGTTTCGGCGTGATGCGCGGTTAAGGAATTTTACTTTTATCCCCTCTCCTAGGGTAACTTTACTAAATTCCGGGATAAAATGTATCATTCCTCGTAGTATTAACTCTAATCATGCCGGCTTCCATTCTAATTCATTCAGTAGTTCCGTCGTGGTGAGCAGTTAAAGAATTTTACTTTCATCCTTTCTCCAAGGGGAACCTTATTGAATTCCGGGATAAAATGTATCCCATGTCCTTTCTTGTAGTATGAACTCACATCGTGCCAGGTTTCATTCCAACTCATTCAGCAGTTTCGGCGTGATGCGCGGGGAAGGAATTTTACTTTCATCCCCTCTCCCAGGGGAACCTTACTGAATTCCGGGATCAAAAGTACCCTATGTCCTTCCTCGTAGTATGACCTAAAATCATGGCGAATTTCATTTCAATACGTTCAGTAGTTTCGGCGTGATGCGCGTTTAAGAAACAGACAGACAGACAGACAGACAGACAGACAGACATGAATGAAAAAAATTACAGTTTTGGCTTCAGTATCGATAATAGAGTGCCCCCCAAAAAAAATTTTCAAAATATCTTCAATGTACAGAATTGGACCTGTTACAGTTTTATTATAAGTATAGATTATTTGTTTGTTTTTACATAATTCCTTATATAATTCCGTACGCGTAGTTTCCGCACTCACAAATGTTTACATAATGATAATTCATGCTTTCATCTTAAAAACGAGAATAAGGTAAAATTTGAAGGTACACCTTTATACTCTACTATGAGGGTGCGTTTTAAGTGGACAGCGGAGCGGATGTTTGACAGTTTTCAATGAAAGGATTCCCACCGCACGCAAGATCACAACAAAAAATATAAAATAATAGGTCTTTTCTTTACCTATGAAATTGCCGTTTACTCTATTTTATTTTGTACATATTTTTTTAATTCAACAGTTATATACAAAATTGATTTACATTCCGAACGTAGCATTATTTCAAAGATTTAAAATGCAATAAATACTATGTTTGGGCAAGTTCATCCCCTAAAACTTGAAACTTAAGGCGCTACCCCGACCCAAATCAGCGCCACCACCTATTTTACCTTATTATTCTGTTAAGCGAAGGAATTTTAAAAAATCGATTGGCCAGTTTGTTCCTATCATAAGCTTTTTTTTAATGCCCCTGTAAAAGTTTTATTTTGTATACTTTATGCAGAGATGAGAAGTTGCTCTTTTTGCCCACCATGGTGGGAAAAATGAGCAACTTCGCATCTTTTCCTACCCTATACAAACAAAAACATATAAAGAGGCATTAATAAAAAGCTTATGATAGAAAGCACAAACTGGCCAATCGGTTTTTTGAATTTCCTTCTTTTAACGGAATAATAAGGTAAAATAGGTGGTGGCGCTGATTTGGGTCGGGGTAGCGCCTTAAACAAGCGCATTTCATATTGTGTTGTTGCTTTCAATGCTTAAATTTATTGTATCTTTTTAATTTGCAAGTTTTTTTTTAAATAAAAGCTACGCATACTTTTCATGATGTTGTCCGGTTACACATACAAAATTTTACTTAAATTGGATCTGCAGTTCCAGAAAAAAATATAAAAATGTATGTGTTAAAAAATCAATTTTCTCAAAATTCTCCATACAAAACGGCAATGTAGGTAATGAATGACCCAATAATTTATTTAGTATTTGGTACATAATAGATGAGTTACGAAAGAACGATGACAAAGCAAAAGTTTAAAACTGTGGAACGGCGGCATCGCCCGCCTCCTTGGCACAACATAAATAAATTAAAGGAGTATACTATACACATATTTATTGAGATTTCTTTTAAAAACTGTCAAATGCTGGCTTTATACTGAAAACGTTGTAAAGCGGTATATACAGACTGACAAACAGACCTACTACCGGCTGGACTAATTAAGTTTTATATCGTGGTTTGAGTTTTGCTATTTTGTTACGAACTCTATTATTTATTTATTGAAAAATGAAGATTTTACGTTCACAAATTATTTACATTGTACAAATAAAACAAAGTCGTGTTATTTACACCATTTATCTCAAGAACGGCTGGATCGATTTCAAATATCTTTGATTTGTTGAATTTGTCTCTGTCCGGGATAGCAGAATAGCCAACAAACAATTAGGGTTCCCCGCAAAAATTATACGCGAGCGAAGCCGCGTTTACAGCTGATAAATGATATAAAATTCACATTATTAAAGTAGTTCGGTAGATAAAAAACATTAGCAATTTATCTACAGCTCTTTAATCAAAATAATCTATTAGGAACGGTGCCATTTTCTCCATTATCGATAGAGCTGAGAATGTTCAGCTATTAATTCCTAATTTTATTTTTCTCCTTACAGATTCACCATTCGTCATGATTTTCCCCCGAACCGGAAAACACCAATCATAGCGGAGCGCGCCCTCCCACCGACCAATGGGAGCGCAGCGCGGGAGCATGGATGGACCGTAGGATGCGGTGCACTTCGCCGCCGATATATTTAATCCTGCTGATCTCCGCTTCCCATGCGTTCATACCTGGTGCTGATGGTAAGATCTTAGTACATTTTCTGAGAAGTTGATCTTTCTTCATATCATCATCATCATCATCAGCCTATATTAGTCCACTGCCGGACATAGGCCTCCCCTAATGAGCGCCATAGCGCCCTGTCTTCAGCTTCCCGCATCCAACATCTGCCTGCAGTCTTTCGCAGATCGTCATCCCACCTGGCCGGAGGGCGGTGGGGTGACTCATAATTATAATCATGACGAATTTAAACTACATCAAGTGTAACCCTAGGTAGCCACGGTGGAATAAATACTGAATATCACTGGTTTTAGAGACCGACCTCAAGTGATTGCTTAAATAAAAACTGCGTGTCAATTATCGCATTCACGTCCTACTCCCACCCACTCAGCAGTACGACCTGCCCCATTGCGCCATGAGCACCTAAATTAAACAGTTCCAAATGTTTATCGCTGTCTTCACTACTTTACTTTTACTTATGCAGTTTGAATTTTGTGACGTATCCAAGAGCCGTGTAAGGCTTAAAGGAAATAAAGCACTTTTGATATTTGATATTTGACTGCTGAAATCTGTGCGGAAATCTTTTGATAAAGTAACGCAGCAACCACCTTTGAACCTTGAAAGTTTTGCTGTGAAAATCTAAATGCTGAAACGAATCTTGTCCCCAGGTCCAATATCTCACCAGGAGGCTCTAGAGGGCGGCAGCACAACCCTGCTCTGCGACACAACTCCTCACTCATCAGACGACGAGTTCCTCATCCTCGTGTGGTATAAGAACAGCCTTCCGATTTATAGGTGAGGATCACATAAATGGGGTTTTTAGGCTTAAAAAAACAACTTTATTTTCTCATAAAAACATTACAGTTCACTTAAAATGAGATAAATTTAAACAGTAAATGTGTACTAAAACTAAATTTAAGTAGGTAAATAACTCCTGGGTGTTGAGGTTTAACTTAAATTACTAATCATAACTAATTATGTTATCTAATAGTGTTACATTATATTTATGTAGTTATATTCGTTTATTGAGTAGACATGTGCTTTCAACATATTTTTGTAGGTACATATTTAATGCTATCACATTATTTTATGGTATTTAGTAAATTATTAAATGGTAAGTTTTTAAAGTCCTCACAGGAGAGTAAGCCCAATATACCGTTTACACTAAATGCTTATGATGGCGTTTACAACAAAACGAATCACAAACTTCGATTTTCGTTTTTACGAGTAGACCCACAGATTTAAGCACGTCTCAAGTGACGAGTTTTTGACAGATTCACATTGGAAACTGTCAAAAAATCACGTTGTGAGACCCATGGTATATGAATATTTTCATGGATCATGGTGAGATCTGAGATCAAGCAGCCTTACGTTCGTGTGAGACGCGTATATTATAAACTCGTAAGACGACCTCTGTGGCGCGGTGGGCGAAGGTCCGCCTGCGACGCAGGAGGTTGCGGGTTCGATTCCCGCCTCGGGGCAAATATTTGTACGATCTGCAGATATTTGTTCAGGGTGTTCTGGTCGTTTTCTATGTATAATAAAAAATATCTATCTATGTACTCGTATATTATTATGTATATCAGTTATCTAGTACCCATAACACAAGCTTTGCTTACCTTGGGGCTAGATAATGCTGTGTGAATTGTTCAGCATTATTTATTTATTTATAAACTAGCTGCCGCCCGCGGCTTCACACGCGTTGTTTCTATGGAAACGTTAAAAGGTGATTTCTATCCCATGGGAACTGATTTATGGGATAAAAAGTAGCCTATGTTCGATTCCAGAATTATAAGTATCGCATTTATAATATATTATAATATATTCGCATTTATAATATTAGTGTGATTATGTCAGTTGCGTTTGAGTTTTCGGGCAACAATCACCTCCTTTGCTCCTTTTTTTAATATTATTTTTAAAAATGTTCGCGTGCAGCGTCGAGACGGGGGGGGGACGGGGGGGGGGTGCAACAAATACTGGGTGTTTGAACAACCTAATGAAAAATATTATTTGTAAGCGGCCAGTATTATTTTTCATGCAGTTGACCCTCGCAAGAACATGAACATACATAGTAATATTTGGCGTATTTTAAAAAACTATGAACTGACTTCAAATTTATATCCAATTTCGGGGTATACCCTTTCCAATAAAAAAATAATTATCAAAATTGGACTACTCTGTAAAAAGTTTTGCTTAAAAAAAAATATACGCATCGACTTGAGAACCTCCTCCGTTTTTCGTCGGTTGAAAAAGAAAATCACCCTTAAAAGTATAAATCAACAAAGAAGTTAAGCAAGTCAAATGTAAATGAAAAGTGGTAGAGTTTGTCTATACGCACTAATGGTTCAGTAATGCGGCTTTAAAACTAGCGGTAGGTCAATGAGTGGATGCAAGCTTGCTTCACACAAATTCGAAATAACCCGACGAGGATACTTTGATCTCCCACAGACAGGTCAAACCGAAAAATAAATATCGATTCTAGCAAGTTCCGCCATTTAAACTCCAGAGCAACTCAAGGTAAAACAAAATCGGATTGTCCGTTCGGGAGTTACAATACAAGACACACAGTACACAATTCAAAATTACAACACGCGGCGATTAAATCACTAGTGCGTACGTAGGTACAAGTTGTTAAGAAGAAGTCAGGCTGCCTTTTTAGTGGCAAACGGGAGTGGATTTTGCTCTTTTCAATGGAAATCTCGCTGGCAGTCAACAACAGCTTTTTGAAAACCCTTTCCTTTCAGACCTAACCTAACCAAGCTGACGTTCTAAATTAGCTTGTAGGCTGCATTTTCTTTATCAAATAATACAAGGAAATTAGAAGGCAATAGCCTTTATTCACAAGGAAAATTATACATACTAGTATTTACAATTGAAACAATTGAGTTAACTGCAGACTATTGCAAACAGTCTACAGGTAGCTCAACTGATCCATATCAATACCAGTCGTCGCGTCCCCGCTACGCTGGCTGCATTGCCACGCTGTATGGCAATGCTGATGCGTTGCGCCAGATACTCACCAGCTCTCGAGTCACGCGTCGCTTCGACCAGACGCTCAGAATTAGAAGTATTTGCAACTGAAACAATTAAGCTAACTGCAGACTGTTGCAAGCAATCTACAAGTAGCTCAACAGATCCTTAACAATGCCAGTCAGAAGCATCCCCAAGACGCTGGCTGCATTGCCTTGCAATTCTGATGCGCTGCGCCAGATACTCACCAGCTCTCGGGTGACGCGTCGCTTCGATCAGATACGACGCTCAGATATATTTTTGGAACGAAGTTCCTTATCGCGCGTTGTGAAAGGGGGCTAGACGGAAAAAAATGTAACGAAGAGAACCGAGGAGAACCGAAGCGACCCGAAGCGACAACCGCAGCCGAGTTGAGCCGAGGTGCGCTTCGATTCGAGCGTTTTCGACTAACATGGGGGTAAGGATTACGAATTTGATGACGGCAGGCGTGTGTCGGATTTTGTGACCCCCGCGTGCCCCCCCAGAACCCCCTCCCCTGAACCCGGGGAGAGCAAAGGGGGAACAGCACGGCGAGCGAAGCGACCCCCACGCCCCCAGCCCCCGGAACCCCCTCCCCCCACCAAAAAATCTGATGTGGATATCGTTTTCGACTAACAAGAGGGTGAGGATTACTTATTTGATGACGGGGGGCATGTGTCTAGTATAGGGGAACAGCACGGCGAGCGAAGCAAGCCGTGCTGTGACTCCCACGCCCACTATTAATCGAAAGGAACTTCGTTCAATCCGGGTGTCCCTTGACACCTCTCAAGTTTTTTTTTTAAACTGAGAGCCTCGCTACCCCGCGGACTTAGGGTATAGACTCCAAGGAGATCAAATGCGAGTCCAAAGCAAGACTGCAAATTCTTAGTTTCTAGTTATTTAAATCCGGAAAGTCCAGCCCCGTCTATAATTATGCAAAACTAAGTTGTAAAACGAAACGAGAAACATTATGGGTTATTGCCATTTATGGAAACCGGGAATTCCATATCACAGCTTATAAATTGAGCATAACGCTAAGTGTAGGGTATATATAACAGTGGATATGTATCCAGTCTTCTCTAGGAAAATAATTTTATAATGGAAACTAACATATACCTAGTTAGGCAGGTAATATTATGTGAAACAGCTTCTGTCCGCAGTTTGGCACTCGTTTTTCAAGTAACCTTTCTTGGGATACCGTTTACCTCCCTGCTAACTATCATTAAAACCCGTTCAGCCGTTTACGCGTGAAAAAATAACAGACATAATTTTTTAGTTTTTCTAATATTAGTAGTACGTGATGTGATGTAATTCTATCTAAATAGCTTTTAATAATTTACCTTAAAAACACTGGCCTGCTATTTTTACCTATAATTAATACTACCTTTTGCAGCAATATTGTTATTATAATATTTTGTTTTAGGTAAATCTTCTGTGGGTAATTTGATATATTTATTATGTGTGTAAAATTATCTAGATAAATAAATAAATAATGCTGGACAATCTACACAGCATCATCTAGCCCCAAGCTAAGCAGAGCTTGTGTTATGGGTACTAGATGACTGATATACATACTAAAATACATTACATAGATAAATATTTTTTATTATACATAGAAACGACAAAAGATATGTTTACTTTTGTATCGTTTGCTCCTTTAAGATAATATGTGCACTACCAGGTACATCTTTTGTTAGTCATACATAAGGTTGCCTGGAAGAAATTACATAAGCAAGGCCACCTATAGTACATTTTTATTTTTTATTTTATTTAGATATACTTAAGAGATTTGATTGTTTGTTTGTATTGAATAGGCTCCGAAACTACTGGACCGATTTGAAAAATTATTTCACCGTTAGGAAGCTTACTTTTCAGGGAGTGACATAGGCTTTATTTTATCCCGGAATTCCCACGGGAACGGGAACTACGCGGGTGAAATCGCGAGGCGATCGTCTAGTGTACAATAAAGTCTTCATTCATTTATTTATACACATTGTAGTTTATATTTTGTTGATAGATCGAATCGCTTAATAATCATACACACAGCAAAGTTCAGGTTAAACGAGTTTGGTTCTTGATTCTTATACGATTTGTTCTAAGAAATTAGGAGTTTCGGAGCGTTGATCGAGTTTGGCGAATTACGTAATTTTCAGGGGTAGGTATTTTGGAGAAGTTTAAAGTTTATTTTAAGACTTAGGTACCAGGGATTAAGAAGTTATTCCAACACGAGTCGTAGTATAAGTACGGTCAGCTGCAATAAGATGTGACACTTTAGTACGCTCCCGCTTCGTGTCTTGCGTTTTGACACGCAGTTTTGGCCGATGCTTAGCCCTTTACCGCATCGTGGATCATATATGAGCGAGCCATCGAAACAGCCGATATTTTCCTTTGTGTTCATAGAATTTTACGTTTTTTGCAACTGTAGTTGTAGGTATGAGAATGATAAGGTAGGTTACAATGAGGTAGGTTAGGTACTAAAGTGTCACATCATTTAGCTGCTGACTGTATCTAGAAGTTCAGTACGTATACTTAGCTAGCGCTCAAGTCAATTATGCTTACAGTCAACGCGAGACTCAACGAAGAAAATGACTAAAGTAATTTTCCACTTGTCAATCTAAACAAGTAGGTACTTATGCTAATACTAGGTTCATTAACTATTCATAAACACACGCCTCGCTAGCACCTCCAGAATAAACTAGGTTTCCAGCTACCTATAGCTTGACGTTTCTATTTACAATTTTATTTAGGTAATGTCTGTAGGTATCTTAGATAGAGATAAACCATTGTAAAAGTGCACGCCGAGTGTAGGTACCTATGACGTTTTGTGGAGGAGGTGGAGGAATTATCAAAAAATCGGACCGCGCGTAGACGATATCTATCATAAGCTTTTTTTAAATGTATCTTTAATAGTTTTGTACTGTATTATTTAGGCAGATACTTGTTCCAAGAGTTTAGTTCCTATTGGTGGCCACCAAGCTCTCCAAACAAGGTTTTTGATTGAATAACACAAAACAAAACTATTACAGATACATTAAATAAAAGCTTGTGATAGGTATCGTCTACCAGCGGTCCGATCTTTTCATAATTCCTTTGTATAACTTAATGATTAAATTAAATATGTAGTGGCGCCACAATCCACCCTACTAAACATTCCAAATTATTACATAGACTTTATGCTTATTTTATCTATTGTAGAAGAGGCAAACTTCTGTTGTTTGTTAATAGCCCAATCACAAGATATTAATGTAATCCTAACTAACATTTGCCCGGTAAGGTACCTAAATAAAACCGATGTGTGCGATAGCTTATCACTTATAACAAAATTACATTCTTTGATACTTGCTCATGAAAATCAGAAACACTTAAAATAATAATATTAGTATAGCATTGAAATGAAATTACAAAATTTGTGTAACATGTGAAAGGCCGCGAAAGGGGATGGCACAAAAACTAAACTTATCCATAATGTAGTCAAATGAGGGTAAGACGATATTGCAACAGAAACTTTTGAAGAAGTTGTTAACCTAATCACCTTAGTTGTTTTGTTATCTTTAGCATACGCAGTCTTGTGTGTAAACTCTACGTTCTCCTAATGGGATAAGGTATATTCAGTGGTGCCGTAATTCCTTTCACAGTTACTTTAAAGGAATTCCTTTTCATCTCAGATTTAAAAGGGTCTAAAGATTCGTCGGATTGCGCCTAGGCGTAGCGAAATTTAGGGGGCCGAGCGGAAGCAGTCAACCATAGGTACCGCAATGCTAGAAAACGAAAATTAAGACCTACGGAGCTGAGATGTGGGCAGACACGGCAGGGTTGGTTCACCAATTCAAAGTCGCTCAGCGAGCTATGGAAAGAGCAATGCTCAATGTTTCTCTGAAGGGTAGGATTCGTAACGAATTACATCCGACAGAGAACCTAAGTTATCGACATAGCTCAAAGAATTAGCAAGCTGAAATGGCAGTGGGCCGGCCATATCTCGCGAAGAACTGTCAACCGCTGGGGTAAACGTGCTCTTGAGTGGAGATCGCTACTCGGCAAAAGTAGTGTAGGACGTCCTCCGGCCAGAAGGGATGATGATCTGCGAAAGACTGCAGGTAGATGCTGGATGCGGCAAGCTGAATACAGAGCGCTATGGCGCTCATTAGGGGGGGCCTACCAAGAGATTTTAGATTCGGATTAGATGACGACCTCTGTGGCGCAGCGGGCGAAGGTCTGCCTGCGACGCAGGAGGTTGCGGGTTCGATTCCCGCCTCGGGACAAATGTTTGTACGATCTGCAGAGATTTGTCCAGGGCGTTCTGGATGTTTTCTATCTATAATAAAAAATATCTATCAATGTAGTGTATTGTATTAAGTACCTACCTATATCAGTTATCTAGTAGGTACCCATAACACAAGCTCTGCTTAGCTTGGGGCTATAGATAATGCTGTGTGAATTGTCCAGCATTATTTATTTATTATTTATTTATTTATGTACCCCTACTCAAAAGTGAAGTGGACATCTCGTCCGCGGATGAGTTTGAGATTCGGACCAGATGTACCCTAACCCTATGTCGAGCAGTGGGCTAATGTAGGTAGATGATGACGAGCGGAAGCGGTAGCTTCATATATTTTATGCAATGGAAAAACGCTCCATCGATGCAGCAACTTTATGTTTGTTTCAAAATTGAATTTCATCAAACTTGTTGCAAAAATAGCTTTTATCTTTTTGCAGTTACGAAGTCCCAGATCGGGAGTGGTCGGAGCCGTTCTTCAACACGTCTTCTCGGCTGCTGGTGGACCACCGCCGACGGCCCAGCTCGCTCTCCATCTCCGCCCTCACGGAGGAGGACCAGGCGCTGTACCACTGCCGGGTGGACTTCCGCCTGGCACCCACAAGGAACCTCGGGATTAATCTTACTGTTGTTGGTAAGTTGATTTAAGTATTGCATCCATGCACACACTAAGTAAGCACAAATTAGGTGTTTGGTCACCGCTGGGGTAAACGAGTTCTTGAGTGGAGATTTCAAACTCGGCAAACGTAGTGTAGGACGCCTCCCAACCAGGTGGCCACCTGCGAATAACTGCAGGCGGATGCTGGATGCGACAAGCTGAAGAGCGTCACAGGATATTGTTAAGTTCCTGTTGTCAAAGGAAATCGCGTGCGCAGCGGGGAAACATTGCAATGAAAAATGTCAAATTTCCGCTTCTGCTCCCGCTCCCGTTGATACTGAAAATGCAGCCTTAGTGAATGATGTAGTCGTGCTCTGGATACACCGGGAACAGGTAATAAAATGGTTTGTTCCGCCCAGACAACCAAACTTGACAACTGGTTGACCACGTGGAAGAAATTTTCCGCGAGGACAACCAGTTACATGGGCGGAATTTTATTTCCATCTACACAACTGCTTGGTAACTAGTTGTCTCGATGGAAAATTATCTTCCGCGGAGACAACCAGTTACCTGGATGGAATTTTATTTCCATATACACCGCCAACTGGTTGTCCCGCGGAAAGTTTATTCCACGTGGACAACCAGTTGTCAAGTTTGGTTTTCTGGGCGGAACAAACAAATAAAATATGATGACACCGGGCTGCGATTTTTTTATTGTGGAATTGTTGTTTCAAGGAAAAAATGTAAAGCTTTCATTCGGAAATTGACAAACATTGACTTAGTACTGAGTGTACTGACTACAATATTACTCTGGACCACAGAAAATATTTTAGCTTTTATTTTATTAATAATTTTGGGTAGAAACGCAGAAATAAAATTTTTTTTGGTGTTGTATGAAACGCTGACTTTTTTTGGTATGAAACGTGTCGTGAGAACCTTGCGAAAAACCGCTATACCAAAATTACTATAGTTTGACTATACTTGACGGTGTCTACTGGTATTGTTTATGCCACCACTTTTGCCCCAAGCAGGAAACAAAGGAACGTGGGTAACGACCATTGCTTTTTGTGGTCTTTTCTCATTTTCATTTTCTGCCGCCTAGCACCTGCTAGGACTTAGGAATCCGTCTCATTTGGTAAATGAGCTTGCATGTCTACTTCGACAGCAAAACACCCCCATCTTGTAACTTGTCGACAGACATTACACTCGCGGGATATGAGGATTCGCGGCAACCCTTGTCAAAAGAGATAAAGTTATACAGGTATCCTTCCTAATTCTCATATCCATACACACATTATTGGATGAAACCTACAATGTTATGAAAAGCAAGTTTTATCTCTATTCTATACATGACTCATCTCATCTACAGCCTTTACTGGTCCACTGCTGGACGCAGTACTCCCCCTGATAAAAGCCTTGTTGGCCCTTCCAACATGGGGGTAATGCCTATAATCCCCACGCTGGGCATGCGAGGATCGCAGTTCGGTGGTAGAATTGTTTTGCAGGAGGCGCTGCTGTCTTCCCCCTTAGTCGCCTCTTACGACACCCGCGGGAAGAGTTAGGGTGGTGCAAATTCTAAGCCGTGTCGGCTTAGAATTTGCACCACCTATATACACACGGCCCTATATACATGACTGTTTCCAGCTTATCCAAACTTATCTAAAAAAGTAATGTAAGTATTGCATTATGTTTGTCAGTCGTCTAGTACCTACCCATAACACAAGCTCTGCTTAGCTTGGGGCTAGATGATGCTGTGTGGATTGTCCAGCATTATTATTGTTATTCTTATTCTGTATGCCACCATTTTTGCCCCAAGAAATAAAAGTAGATGCGAAATGACTATTGCCTTCGCAATAAATAATGCGGATGCGAGCAGATCAGTAGCAATTTTGATCAGCTGAGTATCGAGCTATTGTGAGTAACTATAAACTCGGTAATTCTATTGATCTATCTATATCGTCAAAAGTTATTATTCAATTTAAGATAACGGAACACGGGCTTGACACTGCTTGATTTGTCAAAGCATACCAGTCATTAATCCGTCAAAGCTAGACCTATATTTATTTAACAGTAGGTAGTTCTGTAAAATCAAAATCCGAGATTCGTCTTCAGAGCCTTAGTTTATGAAGCAAGTTACCCTTTAAACCGGTTTTGATGTCTGTTTAATTTTTAATTTTCATTAGTTTCTGTTATGACTCCGAGTAGGTTGAAACTGGCAAGTCTAAATAATTCAGGAGTTGCCCTAATCCCTTGCCAGCAGTCCAATAGTGACTAACCTTAATATCTACATAACCTTTACCTTCCCGGTTTAGCCAAATTTGCTCGCTCTGGGCCAGATAAAGAAAAAACTATTTTCTTATGTACGGTACGAGAGCAGAGCCACCAATAATAATTTGATTGTCGACTATAGTATCCATAACACAAGCTCTGCTTAGCTTGGGGTTAATAATGCTGTGTGAATTGTCCAGCATTATTCATTTATTTATTGTTTTGAAAAAACATAAAACCAATTTTAATTTCCTTAATAGTATTTTGCGGGACCAATCCCTCGGGAATAAAATGTTTATGGGACCATCTCGGGATCATTTTCTATACAATAATAAAAGAATCATCAAAATCGAGAGATCGGCGAACATTCATAAAATAACATACACGTACAGCCGAACAAAGATCCTCCGCATGATTTGAAGTCGATTAAAAAGGAAGCTTGGCTCAGGTGACTGATGACGATGTCCAAGCCAAAGCACTCATAATATCTTCACGATTTATAGGAACGTCTTAAAGAGGTAAGTAAGCAATCATGACGTCTTGCTAAAGCGAACAGAAAAGATTACGACAAATCCTGTCTACACTGGACAAAATCCGAGCATAATTTAAAAATCACAGAAGTCAGGCGCATTAAATACATAATAATATAAATTACTTGCCTACGTAAAGCCCCGGACACACAAGGAGGTACATGTGTAATGTACAACGTCTAGGAAACAGTCCCCTGTTCCCCGAGGTGTGACAAAGAAGTCTGACACAGAGTCAACAGCAAACCCGGTTGAGCAGCGAGCCGGCATGAGATTAGACTAGTTTACATTATGCAAATCAAGCGAACTTATTCCTCATGGACGTGGACGTAATAAGGATTGAAAAATTACCAGCGCAGGGGCTAGCTAACTCCGTTTTCGCGTTTACATGCTCCCCAAAAGCTTCTGTAAATATTTTGGCCATAACATTGCATTTACTTCAATTTGTACCTAACAATACTCTGGTAGGTACTTGGTAGTACCTACCTTATGGGACGGTGGACAACAGAAGCACGAGCCAAAGCGGATTTTAACAGTTTCAATGGAAGTGTTGACCGCGGTTTCAACTGTGTCTGTGTTCCTCCCACCCGATTAGGACACAGACTCCAGTCTGTGTCCTAATCGGGTGGGAGGAAAGGTGACAGAAAAATGGGGTCAGCGAGTGTGTGGATGTGTGGTGGGCTCGCCGGCCATGTATATTAGAAAGAGGGGAAGTCAGCCGGGCCGCGGAGGTTTTAAATGTTCCCGTGGTTGGCGTCGAGTCCCACATAACTCTGCCAAGACCAGTTTATTCGTAAAAGAATTTCCTCGCCGAATAAAAAAAAGTACTCACCGTCGCGCGTGACATTGATTTCCTTTAAAATCAGTTACAAAACCCGCTCTTGGTGTTCTCCGAAAACACAACCTTAGTTTGTAAAATTAATTAATGCAGGCTGCAGCCAGCGTCTTGGGGACGCTTCCGACTGGTGCTGATATGGATCAGTTGAACTACCTGTTTGCAACAGTCAGCAGTAGATATTTCTTTATAAAACTTACATTTCATACATTACCAAAGTTACAAAACTCTACTGGGCTATCTGAAGGTCAGTGGTTTTTACCAGCCAATTTCAAGGAGATCGTAAGTTAAAGACAGCCTCTCATTCCTTTGGGGCTTCGCCTTATACCTACTTACTATCTGGACCATAATAAAACGTCCTTATTACACCCCTGGCGAGCGTCAGGGACAGAAATGTCGAGCTAGAGTCCCAGGATATTTTACAGAGAAGTTAACCGTTTATACACTGCCTAGCTCGATGCCATTTTGTATTTAAACGAGCGGGATAACAGGCAATGACCTGAGATGAGTGAAACCACTCATCGAATGTATTTAAAAATAATAAATTATGTACCTAACTACATATGTAGGTACTTACTTAAAAAAAATTGTACCTCTTTTTTTACAAAATAGTGTTACACAAAGATAGTTGTGTATTAAACCTGATGCCTCGTAATAAAAACGAAAATTTGTCACTTTTGACTTTTTGGTCTAAGGGAGTAGTACGTATGCCATGAAAAAACATGATCAAAATAAAAGATTTAAAAAACCCCCCCGACAGATTTTCATGAAACATGGCTAAGAACACTCGGGATAAAATTATCTATGACACAAAAAAAACTAAACTTAAATTGGTTCATCCGTTTGAGGGCTACGATACCACAGACAGATACACAGACAGACACGTTAAACTTATAACACCCCTCTCTTTTTGCGTTGGGGGTTAAAAAGATAGGTGGGTATAATTCTTCCGGTTATATTTAAACACAAATGTGGTCAGTTTTAATCGTGTCTTCTAAAGTCAAACTAGAGATGGAATGGAACAAAATAATATACGCTATATCTACCCTACAGAACGCACTGTTCTACACGCATTGTTTCTATGTTAACGTTTAGAGGTTATTTCTATCCCATGGGAACTGATTACTGGGATAAAAAGTAGACTATTCTTTGACCGGTTTAGACTTTAGACTTAGGTAACCAATATCTATGTAAAATTTCAGTCCGATCGATCCTGTCGCTTTGGCGTGAAGAAGTTGCAAATTTCCATCGAATTATCCATCCAAACTTTCACATCACATCACACTATAATTATAAATGCGAAAATATGGATGGATAGATGGATGGATGTTTGTTACGTCTTCACACCAAAACTACTGAACAAATTGAGCTAAAATTTGCTTCGGTGTAGCTCTAAGCTTGGAAACAAACATGAGCTACTTTTTATCCCATAAATCAGTTTCCATAGAAAGAACGCGTGCGAAGCCGCGGGCAGAAGCTAGTTTATAATATTTGTGAAGCACGTGCTAGGATATACATTATCGCACACACAGTCTTTGATAACTTAATGAAGCCCCAGTCAGAGGCAGTTCTAAATTAGCTTTCATATCGAAGTTCAAACAACAATAGCGACCCGATTGAAACTATTGTGTAAAACATATTGTGGTAACTGTTCTATAACATCTACCTGCTGCTGCTTCCTGTGGCTTTTGAATGTAACAAAATTGGTTACAGTTGTACCTACCTACTATAGGAGTATGATAAAATAAAAGGAAAATCAGAATCAAATGCGTTTATTTTCTCATGGCTTATTCCAACATTGTAACTTTACATCTACTAAATAGAAAATGTACGACTATTTGATTCTCTTCGCTTCAATCTTTTATAAGCTAGTGCAAAGAAGCGAAAAAGAAATCACTAGCTGGTTAACTAAATATCGCTTATCGACTAGAAAAACTAAGAACAGCAAGAAAATAACGTACCTTAGCTTAACTGCCACAGCTGACGGGCACTCACTATTGCAATTTCACACTATTAGTGTGTTCCGAGCGGACGACCGCTTCGTTCAAACGCTCCAACAAGACTGCTAGTTTCTACCTACCTCCAATAAGAATTTACATCTGACAGTTACTCTGGAAATCTAGTATCAACAAGATTGTAACATTGCTTTTAAAACTATCTGAACATAGTATAACAATATTAAGAGCTGTTTACGATAAAAACATTTAGCGTAAACAACTTCGTTACAATATTAGCTTAGTTTAAACAAATCAAGATCTAAATTACATTGTTATTCCTTACAGCTCGACCATCCTGCTAGAGCTAGTCCCTACGCGACAAAGTATGTAGATAGGTGTAAAATGGTTCTGTTGAGGAATACGTTAATTGAATTAAAATTTGAATTAAAATCTCTAATTAAAAATAAAGTTCTGGCGTAGATTTTTTTACTATATAAGTTTCAACACTTATTACATGTAACCAATTAATCATGTAATCTATAGTTAATATTATATTTATTCATCAATATTATTCAAGCTTATGAGCACGTTTGAATGATCTGTCGAATTGTGGTCTAACGAACTGTATTCAGCCTGATTTGTATTTCTGAATTATCGTCCCATGTTTGTCGTATTGGCCATTACGTCTGAGTTACCAATGAGATTAATTAAGGATTGTTCAACCCTCTTAGCATGGGATCTAAGTACCTACTTCAAAGAATGTATTAAGATGCCCCGCCTTTTATATATATAGCCTTACATATCGCTCTTGCTATTGGATACATCGAGGAAAGATGTCCCTCTTCAGCGCTGTTGTAGCGACCAGATTTTTTTGAAACAGCTGGATTATCGAATAAAACCACTACACCCACAACAACACGCCTACAGCTCAGGTAAATCAACAACATCTGCGCTGCACACAGTAGTTAGCAGATTAGAACAAGACATCTCAATCAAAACGCTCCATTTCGCAGCCTTCATAGATATCGAAGGGGCTTCTGACAAGACAAACTTTGACAGCATCAATACATTCCTGCAAAATCACGGAGTGGAGCTAACGATGGTAAACTGGATCATAGATCCTATCCATTCACGGTTATCTGGTAGAGATCGCTCTTGAGCGATAAGACCGTCAATTGTTACATAGTCTGTAATTTTGTTGTTTATTTCAATATTGTAAATTATTTTGATAAGTGTGCAATAAATAATTTTCTATCTATCTATCTATTATCACGCTTAAGCTGAGAGCAGTATGGGCTTTAAGTTTATGGGACAAGTACGCAGGGAGTAATCCCATGCTACTCTCGATTTATGATAGGGTACCCAAAAACACATACACTCAAAAAGCTTCACCATACAAACGCACGAAGAGCCAAGTGATAGCTCAAACATATACGAAATAAGAACATACACAGATGGCTCTAAAATGAATTATTTAAAAGTAGTATATATTTCATTGCGCCGGCGATTTACCCTCAGTACCACGCGAGCGCTTATCGAGGGCAGACCTATGTCAGTTCAATCGCGAGACAATAGAAAGTTACGCTTGAGTAGCTCGCTGCCCGCTCGGTGCGTTAAATAAAAAATAGTAGCGCCGAGATGTAAAAGCGCTCTTAAGTCCAAATTTCAATAGAGTAACGATACGCCGCACATCTCGTTCACTTGGACTATCACCTTCCTCATAACAAGGCGCTTCGGTACCCTCCTCATAACAGGGCACTGGATTAGCCTTCTCATAATAAGGTTCTGAGTCCGTGCTAGCGTGATGACTCAGCGAAACTGCTGCGCCAGATTTAGTATGGAAACTGTACATTTTTGTAAATAAATAAATTAGAATGAAGCACTGATTCGAGTATTACTCCTCTCCCTCTACGAAGACCTTACGGACCCTGAAGTATCAGCACCCTCTGATGAGCGAAGACATTTCCAAACAATTTATTTACACAATGAGTTCTTACAATGAATAAACGTAAACATGCCGCGCATCCGCGCGGAAATGGGATATGATGCATTATTTTAAAGTTACATCGCTTATCGTTACAATAGAAACAAAAAAAAAAGAAAACATAACTTATACAAAGAAAAACGATAAAAACGATGACGCACGCGTCAGTAACTAATTTTGAATTTTACGATTTTTTTTTAATTTATAAATTAAGCTATTTTATGGGCTAGACGCACTGATAGGGCTACAACATTAGGGATGATAGGATACGTGATACGTGGTTAGGGTCCAAATTAGATTCCGTAAGTAGGGGTTAGGCTACGTAGATTAGGTAATAGTGAGTAGGTACGTTCTGTGCCTTTAGTACGCCCTTGTGTAGGTACCGACATTCAACGCCTACACGTACGTAGGGTAAAACACTGGTTTGTCCTGCAGTGAGAGTTAGTGTTTGTATCACCGGCCGGTCATGACACCCGTGCGGTCACCAGAAACGCTCGTAGGGTTAAGTGACGATTATTAGGTGGTTTTACACCCGGACTCGATAGATTTCGAACGCAATCGAAGTATAATCCCTCTACTGCGTGTTCAACTTCGACTAGGTGTTCAACTTCGTGTTTGTTTTTAAGAATAAAGGCAAATTTCAATCGGCAAATCAAATGAGTAATTATAGCGTCTGACCAAGATATAAAAATAAATTATTTAGACATCAAACAAGATTGACATTATCCACGAATAATAGTTTTATGATGGCAATATACAATAAAATTCCCGACAATTTTAAAGAAATGACATTATTAACTATATTTAAATGTAACCTGACAAAATGGCTGACCGAAATATGTTTTTATAGTATAAATGAATTTTTAAATATAAACTGTAGGTAACTATTAATTGATTTTGCATGATTATGTGTGACATGTTTCTTTTTGTAATGTAAATTTTATTAAATTTGTATTTTCATTTACAACCTACAATCATTTATATTCTTATATTATATTCATACGCCTGAAAAGGCAGGTTTTGGTAATAGTAGCTATAATAATAATTGTAAGATCTATGTATAAACCTGAAACTTTATGAATAAATGAAATCTGAAATCTAGGATCCCCACAATAACGCCGGCAAAGACGCTAATGACGACGCTGCTATGTTGACTCCACGCTTGAACTGCTTGAACGCATTATCACCTTCCTCATAACAAGGTGCTTCGGTACCCTCCTCATAACAGGGCACCGGATTAGCCCGTCTCTCATCACCCTTATCACCATAAAGCTCCGAGTCCTTGCCGACCTGATCAGCCCGGTTCTCATCAACCTTATCATGATAGGGTTCTGAGTTCGAACTACATTTGTTAATGATGCTCTCTCCACGAGAGGGTGGTTTCTCCTGCTGACTGTTATGCCTCATCGACTGAACACGTGACCGGAAATATAGCTGCACCGGTCGGAGAAGTGTACCTCGATGAGATGCTCGATCTGGTGTTCCTTGGTTGCCGTCGGAGGCGCCTGCCCGTAGCTGCTGCATCGTCACCGCCATCCCACCTTCCTCATAACAAGGTGCTTCGGTACCCTCCTCATAACAGGGCACCGGATTAGCCCGTCTGTCAAAACCCTTCTCATAATAAGGTTCTGAGTCCGTGCTAGCGTGATTAGCCCATCTCTCATCACCCCTATCACCATAAAGCTCCGAGTCCTTGCCGACCTGATCAGCCCGGCTCTCACCAACCTTATCATGATAGGGTACTGAGTTCGAACTACATTTGTTAATGATGCTCTCTCCACGAGAGGGTGTAGTGTTGAGATGCTCGATCTGGTGTTCCTTGGTTGTCGTCGGAGGCGGCCTGCCCGTAGCTGCTGCATCGTCACCGCCATCCATGTAACTGGATCGACTTGACGCCATAGCTGAACAAGAACGAAAAAAAAAACACAATTAAACACAGGCAAACTAACAGAAAAACACAACCAATGGGCGGCCCTTACGCTAAATGCGAGGTACGTAATTTTTGAACAGGTATAGACGAGGGCGTATTATAGAACGTCCTACCTTTAGTTAGGACGATTTGTATTTGTTTATTGAATTAATGTTCAAACTGTTTTTTTTTTTTTTTTTACAAACCAAACAAAATATGAACTTCCGACATCATAAACCACCATAATCATTTATTTTAACATTTACAATTTATTGTCATTATTTTTAATACAAATTTTAACCTAGCAACTTATTTCCACAACCGGTATTCAATACCGGTATCCCATACCTGAGGTACCGATATACCCGCTATCAGTACCGGTACAACCGCTATCTTTACCGGTATAACCGAAATCCATACCAGTATAACCTAAATCCATACCGGTATAACCGAAATCCATACCGGTATAACTGAAATCCATACCGGTATAACCGAAATCCATACCGGTATAACCTAAATCCATACCGGTATAACCGAAATCTATACCGGTATAACCGAAATCCATACCGGTATAACTGAAATCCATACCGGTGTAACCTAAATCCATACCGGTATAACCTAAATCCATACCGGTATAACCTAAATCCATACCGGTATAACCGAAATCCATACCGGTATAACCGAAATCCATACCGGTATAACCGAAATCCATACCGGTATAACTGAAATCCATACCGGTATAACCGAAATCCATACCGGTATAACCTAAATCCATACCGGTATAACCGAAATCAATACCGGTATAACCGAAATCCATACCGGTGTAACCGAAATCCATACCGGTATAACGATAACCGTTATGAACACAACCACTTTCGAGCTTCCATACAAAAATTGTAAAATTTTGATATCTTTGTTGTTTTTTAATTTTTGTGTTTAATTCTAGTCTAGGTTAAGTAATTTATAGGCAATAAATGATATATAATTATTATTATTAAAATCGTTTCTCAAAACTATTAAAATGCTTTAAAATTATAGTTAAATTATTTGACAATATATCGAGTTTCGTATTATTACTTGGCCCCGTATAATTATTACAATTTTGGTCCTGCAGAACATTCTACCACCGAACTGCGATCCCCAACCCGCATGCCCAGCGTGGGGATTATGGGCATTACCCCCCATGAGATAAAAGCCAATAAAGTGTTTATCAGGGGGAGGCCTGCGTCCAGCAGTGGACCAAGACAGGCTGTTGAGGTTGAGGGTTGATCCGGGAAGTTAGTGAAAATATGGCAGTAAATGACAAAAATGTCAAATAACAATTTACAATGAAGTTTGTGCAGTTTGTAATCGTTTTCTGGTTTTCCACCCTCGAATACTTATTAATTACCTAGCGATTATTCTTCTTTCATGGTTCGTGGTTAGATAGAATAGTATATACCGATTACGGTATACCGATGAGTGAAGACAAAGAATAATAATAATAAAACCAGACAAAAAAAAAAACAAATAAAGAAATAAATTGGATATTATGTTTAAAGACACTTTAACAAGCCATAAATTTTCCTGACGCCGGACAAAATTCAACCATAGGAATAGTGATGTTTATGAGCAAAAAGAGAAATGAAATAAAAAGGAACACAAAAAAAATTAAGCTGTTAAACAAATATCACTCACGATAGTTCTGTGTTCTGCAGTTAAATTGGCCATGACAAAATAAATAAATGTTTATTTTTACATTGAGACATGGGCGCGGCGAGTAATTTATTTCAAATACTCGCCTTATCCCGCTTCTGAGTTATAGGAGTATGATAAAATAAAAGGAAAATCAGAATCAAATGCGTTTATTTTCTCATGGCTTATTCCAACATTGTAACTTTACATCTACTAAATAGAAAATGTACGACTATTTGATTCTCTTCGCTTCAATCTTTTATAAGCTAGTGCAAAGAAGCGAAAAAGAAATCACTAGCTGGTTAACTAAATATCGCTTATCGACTAGAAAAACTAAGAACAGCAAGAAAATAACGTACCTTAGCTTAACTGCCACAGCTGACGGGCACTCACTATTGCAATTTCACACTATTAGTGTGTTCCGAGCGGACGACCGCTTCGTTCAAACGCTCCAACAAGACTGCTAGTTTCTACCTACCTCCAATAAGAATTTACATCTGACAGTTACTCTGGAAATCTAGTATCAACAAGATTGTAACATTGCTTTTAAAACTATCTGAACATAGTATAACAATATTAAGAGCTGTTTACGATAAAAACATTTAGCGTAAACAACTTCGTTACAATATTAGCTTAGTTTAAACAAATCAAGATCTAAATTACATTGTTATTCCTTACACTACTATTTTGGTGATTTAGTGACAGTTTTGTGACAAGTCAAGTCACCACTATTAAATCGACCAATATTTAGGTTAGTTTAAGTTAAGATGACGATCTGCGAAAGACTGCAGGCAGATGCTGGATGCGGCAAGCTGAAGACAGGGCGCTATGGCGCTCATTAGGGGAGGCCTATGTCCAGCAGTGGACTAATAAAGGCTGATGATGATGATGATGATGAAGTTAAAGTTTTAGGGAGAAGGTAGTTAGTTTGTTAAAATACGAGACTGACACAGTCACAATGATTCAAAATCCCCTAAATATATAAGAATAAAAAAGTTAAAAAAGAATTCCCCTTCGGATCCTCTTTCTACAAGGAGGGGCCTTACGTAGAGTTAGTATGAAAACTTATGGATCCGGCGGAGGATGAATTTCCCATACAAACGTAGTACCAAAATGATTTGTAATTTAAGAACATTTTCACCATGGTCTGCTATTATTTGTATTAAAATAGTATTTATCTAGGTTCCTGACACAATTTTTTTTCAAAATACCTTTCTGAAATGAAATTAAACCGAATCGCATTTTTACATCAAAGAATGAATTTTTTCATAGTATTTTTCTAGATAAGTATTATGAAAACCTAGATAAATACTATTTTAATACAAATAATAGCTGACCATGCTGAAAATGTTCTCAAATTACACATCATTTTGGTACTACGTTTGTATGGGAAATTCATCCTCCGCCGGACCCTGGCCAATGTTTTGAAGAAAAAGTTTTCTGTGCTTTAAGGTTTTATGCTGTTTTGTTTCGAGTTTGTGGTAAATCTCCTGTCAATTGGTGTTTTTTGCTTGAAATACCTAGCCGCCAACATGGCGGAAAAGTTAAATAGTTTTAGATAGGTAAGTACACGAAAATTTTATACCAATGTTAGGGCAAATCGACGGATATTAAACTTCGAAACACTTATTGAAATATGTACGTGTTGATATTTTTTTTTAATTTAAAACAAACTCATTTATTTAAAACACGTCGTTGGTCTCGCACCGAGCCATCAAAGTCACAGACAAAAGCATCGTAAACCCCAAAACACTTGTGCTAATCCCAGTTCAACTTTAAACTTAAACTCGCCTGAGTTATATTAAACTGGGGAATCGTTTCAATTGTGTAAAGCTGACTCTTACATTGTCCTCGACTGTGAGTCTTTGTGCTTTGCAGCTTCCAATGTAGCTTTTTAGCTTAGTATTGTATTGTACAGTACAGTCGACTGCACTAATAAGTATACCTAAAAAAAAAAAATGTAATGTATAAATAAAAAAACATTAAAACTATCTTAATAAAATATTTTTTAGCAAAAACTTTAACTTGATTTGGAGTACCCTGTAGTTGGTCATAAGCGGCGATAAGCGGCGAGCTTCACGCTGGATGAATGAACCTGTAGCAACATTCCGGTCGTTGATAAGTGAATGCATGCATGCTAAAGACTGCTATCATTGTAGATGGTTTATATAAGAGCTAGGATATTTTATACTTAGGTAAGCGATTTGCCTACAATGTTTATTTAGGCAAGTTAAATTACAATGTTAACCAACAGTAGTAATAAGAATTCCTAAGTAAAATAGATGAGAACTCTTTGCCTAGACAAACCTAACATAGGCTTTAAGGCATTACTAACCAACCTATGTAATGTTTTTTCTTTATGAATAAATGATATATCTATCTATCTTTCTATACCTTCTTAAGTAGAGTAAAAACACTCTGCTGTCACATTTCTATGTCACACCTCAACCTCAACTTCAACAGCCTATACTTATTGGTCCACTGCTGGACGCAGGCCTCCCCTGATAAGCGTCTTATTGACCTTGATCTCATAGGGGTAATGCCCATAATCCACACGCTGGGCATGCGAGAATTGTTCCGCAGGGGGCGCTGCTGCCCGCCCCGGTGGATATCCCTTAGTCGCCTCTTACGACACCCGCGGGAAGAGTTGGGGTGGTGCAAATTCTAAGCCGGCACCACTCAGTCATCCTCCTACACACATGCCTCCTACACTTAAATGTAATCCTGTGTTAAATTATAACTAGTTTGTGCCCGCGGCTTCTCACGCGTTGTTTCTACTATCCCATGGGAACTGATCTAAGGGATAAATAGTAGTCACCTAAGCGCTTTTAAGTATGACAAGGTACTAAAGTGTATGCAATAAGATTAGCTTTGCTGACTGTACCATTTCATTCATTCATTTACCAGCAAACAAGAGGAATTCTGTATCTGAAATGGATGAACCATCTTCTAAAAATAGAAGATGATTCATCCATTTCAGATACCTACCTACAATAATGTTCAAATCATAGAAGAGGGAGTTGAAGAAGGCTCCGTACCTAACCAAGTAGAAAAATACGTCGAGGTCGTCTAGATGTAGGTAAGTCTTAGCAAAGCGAACGTCGTTTGTAAAGACTCGACCATCATGACACTGATAACTGCACTATGTACATGATGATGACAGTTTACAAAACTGCTAAACTTATCGGTACCTTCTGCCTCTAGGGTGCGGAACCACGACCATGACCATCAAAACAACCGCAGCGAATCCTTCATAATAGAACTTTGCCCAATCTCAACTTTGTAGCGACTACCGACTGCCGTGCCTAAACTAAACAGAGGCTAGAACTGAAACTGTTTAACATTTTTTTATTAATAATAATAAATAAATAATGCTGGAAAATTCACACAGCATTGTCTAGCCCCAAGCTAAGCAGAGCTTGTGTTATGGGTACTAGATAACTGATATACTTTGAGTTTACATTGTTGCTACTAGGTGCTTTCGTGGAATAGTAGTGATAAAAATAGAACTGTAGTAACTTTGTAATGGCACGGCACGGTGCTGCGTGAAACATGGTGCCGCGGAAGACTCGTAAGTCTGTGGCAACTTTAGCCAAAACTTTTGCAGTGCGGCGAGCTTTTTCATCGTCATATTCAATTTTGTATTTTAAACGATATTTTTTTTGTGATCTGAGCCCAAACATAGACAGGTAAGTACTTACTGTGCACGAAATTCGTGGGTTAAGTGGGCATTGACTTTTTCTCTATGTTTCTATGTTAACTAATTATATGTTACTTACACAACTAATTATGTTACTTACACTTACATGTTGGCAGAGTCATCAAATATCAGTTTACAAACGATATTTGTGATGATGACTGATATGGTGGTTAATAAATTATATTAGGTATGTCTATGGCAAAATTAATAGTAACATTTAGCCAGCCAACATTTAGGAACTTTACCTGATACCTGAACTTTATTAGTATGTAATCAGGCACTATTTGATACAAATTATAAATATATAAAACAGTAAATTTGCATAAGTTTCCGTTCTATACACGTTCCTTATCCACTATTACAGCGCCGCCCAGCACAAGTTGGGTCATCGCGTAAAATTGCTTTAAACTCGGGACCACACAAACTATTCCGGGTTTAATGTGTTACTGGCACAATTACAGGTAACCCACAGATGTAGGTACACTTGTAGTTGAGGAGCGACGGTTAGATTATTATCTATCACATTACAACCTATACTAATGTGTAGAGTTATTTCAGTACAAACTAATCTTGCTTTTTGAATGATTTGAAAATAAATCAAACCTTTCTTTATTTATTTGGGAACAAAAAGCTTATGTTTAGGTAACAATAAATTCATAAACTAGAACAAATGAAGCTACAGACAGTTTCCACTTATAGTCTGCAAAAATAACCTGAAGTATTTAAAATTTTACAACAGTTATTAATAAAAAAACGAAAAATACAATATATAAAAAAAATTACCGCAATAAAATAATTAATATTATACATAAAATAAAACTAAAGTTTCAACAAAGAATTTTAAAAGAAGCTACAGATATAATAATTGCACAAAAAAGTTTAGGATGATATCGTTAGCATCTTTTAATTACGCATCTCACTGAATTCATTTTCGGTTTTTATGATTTTAATGCGTAAAATGCCTTTATCGACAGTTTTTTGACAAAACCTTAGTTCACAAAAACCCATTTGATGGACTAGAAACCTATTTTTCCTTTTTGCGTGATGCCAATTCTTCCAATAACCAGACTCCAATCTTACTGTTGTAACACAGCGAAAAGATTTATTAAATTTCATACATTGGCCATTTTGTCTCCTAAACAAACACGTCATTTATAACAAGGGACGCTGTTTATACACCAAATTGACCCAGAAAGTTTGACTGTCACACTTTATCACACTAACATTATAAATGTGAAAGTGTGAATGGCTGGATATTAAACAACTGAATGGATTATAATAAATATTACACAAAGAAGTAGCTCTAACCTACCTGGAACAAAATTGCCTTTATACTTTTCAAACGAGTTCAAAAAGAAGTGTTTTAATTCGGCTGTAATTTTTATATCTTACTCAATTGTATAATATCTAAGTATGATGCGTTGGTCTCGAACTGGGCATATTTTGATGATTATTTATTATTCGTTTGTGCCTATGTTTAAAGAATAGTTTAGACGCGGTCCCTAATAAGTTTTGTTTCGAAAGATTACTCGCCCCGTAGATCTTAAAAATCACCCAAATATCATTTAATTTGAAGTCAGTTTTACAATAAAGTCATTTACAATGAGATATTTACCATGATTTGAGAATAAGAATAAGAACATCTTTACGCAATAACTCAGTTCTTCCATGATCATGGCGCATGAAACTGTGCCGAAATATTGAAAGTTCAAAACTCAAATCATGGTAAATATAACGTTGTAGATGACTTTATTGTTAATAACCATGATGGATTTAAAAGTTTTAATCGTTAATTTAATTAAATGTTTTAACGAGGTTTTCGAACATTGAATTCGGTTTCTACATTCCCGGAAAAACGCGGACAAAGCCGCGGGCAGAAGCTAGGGTGTATAATATTTCCACAGTCGAACTTTTTCCTGACACTGTCAATACCCATATTAATTCTATTTGTACGTGCAGAGCGTGCCTTGAATTCAATGGGCGGGCAGATAGCCACACTAGTATTTTGTGAACCGCAGTGTAATGAAAAATACCACTCACTTTTCTTTTTTCACATCCGTCAGCTCAACTAACTACGGCCAACACCGAATCAACAGATTCTTTTTTATAGAGATAAATTTTGTAAAACTAAGCCTAGAGATGATACTACATGACCATACACAGTCACATTGTATTTTATTTTAAGAATGAGATTAAAAAAGAAAGTCTTAGAATTAAATAGGACCTAGTGTCCTACTACATTAAACACAGAAATACAACAAAACAACAATTAATACAAAAATAACAATAAATACATAGGTAAACTATTCTTTATAAAGTTCCGTCAAATAATAATATTAATAGGCGACATTATATATATTTACCAGTAAAAAAAGATTTCAAACCCGTGCAGTGCGTGGAAATCCTATAAATACGGCTCATCCGGAAGATGTAGGGCAAGAACTTTAAAATTAAAGGGATCTCGGAGACGAATATCGGGCAGATATCATTTGCATACCGACCTTCGAGAAGCAGGCTTAGAATTACAAGTAGACCGAAGTTAACACAAAACGAGGTTATTAGACAATAATGGGTGGGATTGGGGAATTGTGGAGAAATAATTCCTGTCGGTCCTGATATTTAGAGATATTGTGGGACTTACGTACATTTCATTAGGGGCCTATCTGGCTAGTCTCCGATGAGACGGGCCGCCGTGGTCGAAATTCCTCTAGGAGGACATTATTATTATTATTATTAGGCGTATTCTAAGATTTCGAGAAGTGGAAAAAGAGGTTTTCTAGTATTATCTATCTACTATAGAAACTCCTGTCGTTTATGGATAAAATGAAATTGTAATTGATTCCAATTTTATCCATCCACTTTATTGTTTTATGAATAAAATAATGACATCGCACAGGATATTTAATTCACCATAGTATAGTAGTATAAATAAAGAAAAACAAACACCCTCGTCTCCCGGACTATTAACAGAGCATTGGATATATCAATGGGACAGGTGTTTACCGAGCTACATTAGAACATCCACGGCGATGATGAATGAACGTATCATCGGGGGGCATTAGTAAAAATGTGTCGGAGGTAGGTAGAGCTCACGAGGAAAAAGCTTGAGGCGAAATCCGGCTTTTTTCTGGAAAGAAAAAAATCCAGATGTTGCCATGGCACTGAACTGTTATGGTATTCAGTTGCGTAGAGTGATCACCCCTAGTTATCCAACTATAGGTACATACATTGTTTCATTGATTTAAATGTGCCTGATTTGATTCTTTAATTCTGATATCACGTCTATTTTTCGGATTGCATTTTGCTGACATGGTCAAGGTATTACAGTTTTTTTTTTAATCGAATATTTTTATGTTAGGTAGGTATGACAAACAGATAATAATCAGAAAAATTACCGACCGCTATCCGCCCAATCTAAACAGCCCTAGTGAATGATTTAGGTATATCGTAGGGCCGTGTTCAGAAAATGTTTGTGTTCCCTTGATAATGCGAGATAAAAGTTCTTTGACGATAAAAAAAGACATTAAAAACTTTGTTTGGAACTGTTTTAATTTATTTGTTTTGAAGATCGAGTTTATGGGCTCGAAAGAAGGGCAAAATGTTTGTGACCAATTTTCTCGTTCACCTTCCCTCGGACACTTTGCAGATACCTGCTTATTTTACGACTTATAAAAGTTATAAATTATTGCACAATAGGCCTTTCAGAATAATTCTGTTAATAATAAATGTTTCATGAATTCCACATCAAAATAATGTGCTTCAATATTTATAGATGATTAAACTCTAGCCGCTTTGTATTGTGTATTATTGAATTGCAGGCAGGACGGACCTAAAGTGTAGGTAGGTATCTATTGTTTATCCTATGATAAATAAGCTAAAAGATAAAACCCGGAAAACGACCTACCGATCTTGTCAGTAGTTAAACTTTAAGACTATAATGGTTACTAACAGGATATTTACCACGATTTCAGTATCATGGTAAATATCCCATTATGAATGACTTTAGACTTTAGTTAAATTTCGTTGACTAATAGAGTGATTTGAATCTAAGACCTAAGAAGTCCTAACTACCCTTAACAATATACGATCCGGTCGGCGACAGTTTAGCCTGTCAGTAATTATTCCAGATTGATAATTAAACTTGAACTCTAGCCGCCTAGACTAGAGTTAAATTGTTACTGAAAGAAACGTTACTGAAAGTTATTGGACCGACCGACGTGTACCTAAGCGACGCCATTGATGTTTATCAGTTTAATGATAACACCGTATGACCCATTAGGCCGTAGGGTGTGTTGACGTAGGGTTTCTACAGCAAAGCCTACAAGTTAATGGTGTTGAACAATTCACACGGTTTATAAACACCTATCTAGGTATTTTGGGCAGTTGTACGTATAGTATACTTATATATATATATATATTACACTAAATTAGAGTTCTTTCGAAAGTAGTTCCGAATTCTATTTCAGATCGCATATAATTTTATGACACAAAATAAATATATCTAGAGTATAACAATGCTTAGCCTTTTGCTCCAACTCGGAAAAAAACAACTAAAGGTTTCTTTCTTAACTTAGGCAAAAAATGGTTAATATACTTTAGTCCTACTTTACATGCCGAAAAGCGACGGAAATATAAAATATTACTATATTCCCATGTCAGTGTTTAATTTTAAGAATTTAACTTTTGCTATTGTAGGTACATTTATTGTATTTATGAAATTATAATAGTTTTTGATTCTTGTTTCATTCATGATTCAACCTTTATGATTAGTCTTTCTTACTAATATTTATGAAATTAGATTAAGGATTGATATTTGGAATCAGAAAAATATTTCCACTCTGCCCGGTTTGAGAACGTTCTGAAAGACTGGGCAGGGAGAATAGTTATTCCATCTGTGAGCAAAACCCGATTTTCCTCACTGCTTTTGAGCAGTCACCGTTTTCGAGCGAGAGTGCGGAAAAAGACTTTTCCTGTCTGTCACACACACTGCCAGAGCCCATCATCAAGAAAGAACCGCTAGGAGTTAACACCTGGCTGGTGCATGGTTAATTACATTGGTCTCCCATAGGGGCTAGATAATGCTGTGTGAATTGTCCAGCATTATTTATTTATTTATTATTTATTTATAGAGCGATTCTAAAATTCCAGTCTACGGGAGACTACGGAAAAGCGTAGACAAACAATCCATTCAAAAATGGTTCAACAATGTATATTTTATCACTTTTGAATGACGGGTTTCCGTTCGTAGGGTTTTTTTCCTCTGAGCCAGTTACGAACATGTCCAATTTGTTGCAGTGTTACCCAGCCCGCCGTTCTTCATGGACGAAGTCAACAATAAGGTGGAGAACAGAATCGGGCCCTACCACGACGGAGACACCCTCGTGCTGAGGTGTCTGGTCATAGGAGGTAAATAAACTAAACATTTTGCTCTGCTTTTTAACTCCCGACGAAAAATAGGGTCTACAGTGTGGTGTTGGCTTAGAATTTGCACCAACCCAACTCTTCCCGCGCGTGCCGTAAGAGGCGACTAAGGGATATCCACCGGGGGGAGGGCAGTAGCGCCCTCTGCAGAACATTTCTACTACCGAACTGCGATCCACAACCCGCATACCCAGCGTGGGGATTATGGGCATTACCCCCGCATAAGATAAAAGCCAATAAGGCGCTTATCAGATGGCGGCCTGCGTCCAACAGTGGACCAATACATGCTGTCGAGGAGGAAAAACAGAGGTGTTATGTAAGTTTATAAGTTAATAACTTTGACATGTTTATGCGAGTCTGTGTAATAAGCCGATTTGGATGTAGTTATTTTTGAAGAAAATCAGTAAAGCCGTTCAAATGTTGTGGAGGTTTGAAGTAAAATTTTGGTCAACTACATATAAGATTATTCAGAAGGCAGCATTCACGGGAGCAGTGTTGATGCGAGAACTAAAAATGGGAGCTTTCGACAGTTTTTTCCAGGGATATCGTAAAAGGTCGAGTTTTTAATAGACAAAGGATTTCGTCCAGGGGATGACTATGCATACCTAGCATTCATGTATGTAAAGCAGGTACCTACCATACCTGCACATAATAAGCGATATTGGGAATTTTTTTAGTCAATTTGGTAATTGTACTTAATTAATTAAAACCATTTAACCAACCATTGCACACTAATTAGGTAAGTACTAATTAATTAAGTAACATTTTCAGTAGGTAGGTACCTAATAAAACAAATTACAAGCTCAAAAATAAACTGTCCAGTGACCAACTGTACTACTGAAATAACTTACATCTTTTGGTAAGCTTAGATTCCTCGTCCCAACAGCCTCTACTGGTCACCCTAGAGGCTTTATCTCATGGGGGGTAACGTAACGCCCATAATCCCCACGCTGGGCATGCGAGTTGGGGATCGCAAGTCGGTGGTAGAGTTGTTTTGCAGGGGGCACTACTGCCCGCCCCCGGTGGATATCCTTTAGTCGTTTCTTACGACACCCGCGGGAAGAGTTGGGGTGGTGCAAATTCAGTATTCAGTACCTATTCAGTATTTTATTTATTGCATTCATACAATCGGTCTTAGTGATTAGGTGAGTTTAAATTAAGTTCACATTATGTACCCATTTAGGGTGTTGCAATGGAAAACTGGCAGGTTTCGTGCCTTTCTACTAAAGATGAACTATATGGTACCTTAACTAATTTTTATTTTTATTCGACTCGCTAAAAAATTGTTGAAGAAGTCGTCAAGCTCGTAAAAACATTTTTTTTGTGCATCTCTTTCAGTTTGCTTTCGAATATGTTATTTTTCTCGAGAGATTTTATGTTATCTGGGATTTTATTATAAATCGTTACCGCCATCGAGTTAGGGCAGAATTGGTGGATTTTTAATTATGTGTGTTGTGTTTATATCTAGTTTGGTATCGGCGGGGCTGGTCATTAATTCTTTGGAAAAAATTACGGTAATTCCTTACGAACTTGCTTATTTCTAGAATATAATAACTAGGGTAAGAATTTTCAGTTTAATAAAGTGGGGTTTACATGTCTCTTCTAAGCCGGCACCACACAGCTAGCTAGCGGGCACCACACAGCTAGCGGGCACCACACAGCTAGCGGGCACCACACAGCTAGCGGGCACCACACAGCGAAGCTGCTGTCTGCTAAACTGCCAAGCTTGGATTATTTTGGAATAATTAACTGGGGCGGTTCCTTCATCACTATTCTAGCCTAGCTAACAAAATATGCACTAGTTCATGGTAAATTACGTGTTATTCCAGGCCACTGACGTAGCTAATTATGTATGCCAAATCCAGTCTATTCGGTATGCAAAGTTAAATTTTCATCAGACTCGATTCATCGTCCAAAAGTTTGGATGGTGGTTGGTTAGCATTCCGTCCAACTTTCGTATTAATGATGGATTTTTATTTAGTACTAGCTGTACCCGCGACTTCGTTCGCGAAAGCCATACCTGCCAACTAATTTAGTTCACATTTAACCACAGTTTCTCTCATATTATGAAACGCCGTGCAAAAAAACTTCGATGCGCAGAATCGGACCTGTTACACTTTTAATATCTATATTTAGGTACCTAATCAAATAATATCGCAAAAAATTTCGACTTTGACGGGAATTGAACCCGCATCCTTCCCTCAGTACGGGAATGTGCACACCACGAGGTCAATTGACATAGGAGTCGAAAAATAAATATTTATAAAAAAATAAATATAAAAATTAGCCAGAGTGCGAGGCTTACGCACAATATTAACAAAAACCTTAGAGATTTAGGTACATTCAGTTAAATTGTGTATAAATCGTGTAGGATCTGCGTGGGATCGCATGTTGTCATCTTCAATCCCATTCTTTATCTACACGACATATAGCTAAGACTTGGCCAGCGTCAGTCTCAAAAAGTGTTACCTACACTCGTTTCACTTCTTACTTCCGTTCAGCAGGGCCCCTTTTCTGCTAAACGAATCGTTTCACTATGGCAGTGGTATCGTTTACACATTTTGCCTGAAATAGGTATTGGGTAGTAGGAATGTAACTAATGGATAGGAACTTACCTACCCTATAACATAACTACTGATTTTTTCCTTCAATCTACAGATTTTTTCATCAACCTACTGATTTTTTATTCGTCTTTCTGCTGATTTAGTTAAATTCCGGCAGGACATTGGGCAGATTCGTGTCAGGACAGGCTATTTTCCATGAATTTAAAGATCTTGTTATAGTATTTTGACATTTAGCCAAAATACTATGAACAAGATCTTTAGTACGATGTACTGATGACAAAAAAGCTTGGAGTGAAACACTAGAAATTTCGCGGACATTAATCACACTATCTATCACACTAATTTTATAAATGCGAAAGTGTGGATGGATGTTTAGATGGATGGATGGATGTTTGTTACCTATTCATGCCGAAACTACTGAACGGATCGGGCTGAAATTTTGTATTCATTTCCTGGAATCAAACATAGGTAACAACATACTCTTTATCCCATAAATCAGTTCCCATGGGATAGAAATAAATAATAAATAAATAATGCTGGACAATTCACACAGCATTTTCTAGCCCCAAGCTAAGCAGAGCTTGTGTTATGGGTACTAGATAACTGATATACTTAATACAATACACTACATAGATAGATATTTTTTATTATACATAGAAAACATCCAGAACGCCCTGAACAAATGTCTGCAGATCGTACAAACAATTGTCCCGAGGCGGGAATCGAACCCGCAACCTCCTGCGTCGCAGGCAGACCTTCGCCCGCTGTGCCACAGAGGTCGTCAAAAAAGAGAGAGAAATCACATTTAAACGTTTAAAGAACCAACGCGTGCGAAGTCACAGGCATAAACTAGTACATTAATAATAATAAGTAAGACATTAATACTTGAACAATTTGAAATTACAATTTTGTAACACTACACATTTTAAAATAAAGGAATGTTTCATCTATCAGGATTTAAAGTGGTTTTCCTTCAGGGCTCATTGTTTTTCCCACACTGTTTATAGATGATGATTTTGATGATGATGATAGAAAACAGAAACTGCGGCCAAGGGACTTGCCTCATGCTAGCGGCATTGATATACCGTCAAACTGCGCGCAACCGGCAGTGACGTAATTTGGCGCTGACACCAAATCACCAAAAAACTAAATTACCAATCGAGTTTACACTTTTGATTTCATTTCATGTAAAAAACTAGAAGATCTTCTTAATTATTAGGGTTCCGTATCTCAAAAGGAAAAAAGGAACCCTTCTAGGATCACTTTGTTGTCCGTCTGTCGGTCTGTCTGTCCGTTGGTCGACCCTCTTTTCTCAGGAACTCGCACTTGACGCTTTTTTTAGGGTTCCTTACCTCAAAAAGAAAAAAGGAACCTTTATAGGATCACTTTGTTGTCCGTCGGTCTGTCTGTCTGTCCGTCGGTCGACCCTCTTTTCTCAGGAACGCGTGGACGTATCGAGTTGAAATTAACGTCAAATACTCAAGTCCGTAATCTCTTGAAGCCGCGATATAAATAAAACTTCTAAGTTAACGCTCTCAAAAGTTACAGCCGTTTGAGTCCGAATATTTTGAAATTTCCAAGGGAATTACATGCTCACAAAACCTACAGGGTCCTCCCCGTAGGCCTAGAATCATGAAACTTGGTGAGGAGCAAGGTCTTATAGCACAAGTAAAGGGAAAAATCCGAAAAACATAAATTTGTAATTTATTAATTAAAAGAAATACTTTTGATTCTCGCCATGGACCAAAACCTATAGGGTACTTCCTGTTGACGTAGAATCATAAAATTTGGCAAGAAGCAAGGTCTTATAGCACAAGCAAAGGAAAAATCCTTATGCCGTAAATTAATAGTTTAATAACTAAAAAAAATAAGTTTCGATTCTCTCCCTCAACCAAAATATACAGGGTACCTACTTCATGTTCACCTAGAATCATAATATTTGGCAAGAAAAAAGGTCTTACAATTAAACGGAACCCTTAGTGCGCGAGTCCGACTCGCACTTGGCATTTTATTTCAATTCAGGAGACGCACACAGTTCACACTTGACAGACTCTACCTACTAGGTAAAGATTTAGGGGACCATTAGTTTGTTGGACGCAGACCTAATTGTGTTGCATGCCGTGGGTAGATCATCATTAGCCCTCCCTCCCCTATTACACAGGGGTGGTGTCGACGCCACACATTTCTTCCACTTGACGTCAGTTTGGCGCCCAAATAACAAATTGTTTCCTTTACGAAAAATTGCGCGAACTTATGCTGTTTGAGAAGTGGTATTTTTTATAGATTTGGTGTAGCTTTTTCCGTAGTGTTGGCTAAATGACTATCACGTTCCTAGAAGTAGGTAACAATATTCTGATTTTGCGAAAACTCTATTTATATATAAAAGCTTACAAAACGGCATTGTCGTCATGTTGTCAGAGTCAGAGCCATTCAAGCTTGACTACCGAACATCCTACTGATATAATAGACAGGCGAAGGTGAATATGTATATATATATTATATACATATTCACCTTCGGGTGAATAGGTGAATATGTATTTTTCATGCATGAGACAACGCCAAAAGTATTAGGTAAGTTAACGAATCGGGCAAAAAAAAACTCTATTTGCTAAAGCGTGTGCTACGGTCAGAAGCTTGTAAAATAATATAACCATTCCATTATTTCCACTCATATCAACTTGATTAGGTTTTTTCCCATCTGAAGGTAGTTTTTATAGGTTCCACAACCAATTAGAGTGAAACATTCAAATTCCTCTTGTGTTATGTAGTTTTTAATTGAAAACGACATAGCTGGGTACAATTAACCCAAGAAACTATGTGTTAAGGGTCTCAATCGAGGAATTACAGAAACTCTCGAATGTTATTAGAATTGTAGAGCTTAATTTATTATTTACTGAGGCATTTCACATTGACTTGATTATGTTTCAAGCTCAGGTTAGAATAATTATGTCTGTAACGTATGAGAAGGCAGACAGACAGATAGACAGGCAGATAGACAGATCCACTGATCTCAATCACAACTCAGAGACACTCAGACACTCATTACAATCTCGTCTATAAGATACATTTTTTACTATAGAAAATAAAATATTATAAAACTATTCTACAGTAAAAAATATATTATATCAAAACGGTGAATCACTGATCTGTTCAGTAGTTTTGGAGATCATGAGTAACAAAAATTCAGATTTCACAAACTTTCGGCATTATAATATAAGTGGGATAGTATAGTAGGAAGTAGGATATAAAGCATCTAGGAGATATTTATATTTGATAATGTAAATATATCAAGGTTTATCCAAGACTAGCTTCTGCCCGCGGCTTCACACGCGTATTTTCGGTATAATAAGTTAGGCTTTGCTCTAAACGTACGCCAAATTTCATCTTAATCTGTTCGATAGTTTTGGAGATCCTACGTAACAAAAATTCAGATTTCACAAACTTTCGCATTCATAATATAAGTAGGATAAGTGTGTTTTTTATTTTTAAAACAGGACGGTAATCGAGCAGCTCCCTTTTAACCAACAGTCATCGGAATTTTGCCATTGAAAAAAATTATAATTGACAGGATAAACCAGGGGTTAAAAGCTCGGGTTAGCAAAAAGCCCGGTACCAATTAATTATATCCTGGGAATCCGTAGTCAATTAAAATGTTCAAGTGTACTAATCCCATCGTTAAAACGCGGAAATACTGTGTACTTAGGCATAATTAACGTAAAATGAAATAATCTGCTAAATGTTCAGAGCAGAAATGCGACTTCCCGGGATAAGTTCAGTTTTACACTAGCCGATACGTCACACTAATATTATAAATGCGAAAGTTTGGATGGATAGATGGATGGATGGGTGGATGTTTGTTACCTTTTCACGCCAAAACTACTGAACGAATCAGGCTGAAATTTTGCATACAGGTAAGTCTAACCCTGGAATCAAACTTAGGGGACTTTTTATGCCATACATCAGTTCCCATACGATAGAAATAACCTCAAAACGTTTACATAGAAACAACGCGTGCGAAGCCGCGGGCAGAAGCTAGTTGAGCTATAAAAAAACCGAAAACGCCCGTACGAATTTACTAAAAACCAAAGGCTGCACGGTTTTTGTTTAAATAAAACTTAAACGCACTCTCGATGGGGTCACCTATTGAACATCATTATCATCATCAGCCCGTAGACGTCCACTGCTGAACATAGCGACCTGAGGGTGGCTGGAAGTCGATAAAAAAAAAAGAAAAAAAATAGGTTTATAAGGCTATGCCGATGATTCAGACCATTTCAAGAAAGGTAAGCGCTTCCTCATATATAATTGCTCTACCAAACTCAGAGGATGTCTAAAACTCATATAACTTAGACACAATTATTTATTCATGAACGTACCAGCGGTTGCGAGGAAGGGAAGGACACGTAAGTCATACAAATTATGATAATGTGGTCCACAATTTTTATGGAAAGTCTGTGCCTACCATTGACTTTAACGGGAATAATAAATCTAATCCAAAGCCAACACGTAGACCGTAGGTAACAATATATGGCCGACACACATAAAAGCGTTGCGACAAGACGCGACGACTAGAGTCTACTTATCAAATGACCTATTTCACATCTTTTTTAGGGTTTCGTACCTCAAAAGGAAAAAATGAACCCTTATAGGATCACTTCGTTGTCCGTCTGTCTGTCTGTCTATCCGTCTGGCTACCCCCTTTTCTTAGGAACACGTATCGAGTTGAAATTTACATCAAATACTCAAGTCCGTAACCTCTTGGAGCCTCGATATAAATATAACTTCTAGGTCTCAAAAGTTACAGCCGTTTACGTCCGAATATTTTGACATTTCCAAGGCAATCACCTGCACACAAAACCTATACCTACTTAGGGTACTTCTCGTAGACCTAGAATCATGAAATTTGGCAAGAAGCAAGTTCTTTTATCACAAGTAAAGGAAAAAATCCAAAAACCGTATATTTGTACAGTTTATTCTTTAAAAAAATACTTTTGATTCTCGCCATGGACCAAAACCTATAGGATACTTCCCGTTGACCTAGAATCATAAAATTTGGCAAGACGCAAGGTCTTATAGCATAAAAAAGGAAAAATACCGAAAACCGTAAATTTTTAGTTTATTAACAAAAGAACTGGACCAAAATATACAGGGTACCTACTTGCCGCTGACCTAGAATCATCATATTTGGCAAGAAACAAGGTCTTGCAATGATACGGAAACGCGAGTGCGCGAGTCCGACCCGTGCTTGACGTTTCTTTTATGAGATGAATGGGCGACAATGGTGAATGTAATGTAAGTAAATTCAATAAAATAATGTAGATTAATTCAATAAAATAATAATTTCATGTGATTTGTGTGTGATGCGCGCAGATTTTCGCGTTGCGTCGCGTCACGTCGTAAAGTTTAAAAGAGATTACAAGAACTCCGACATGTTATGATTTTCCGTCCTTTTAGTATAATTGTGTGTCGTGTAGGTAAATCTCTGCCATTTATTTTAATTATGTACTTACTAAGTAGGTAGATATGTTACATACGGTAATTTAAATGAGCATGAATATAATGATAAATAAATAAATAATAAATAATGCTGGACAATTCACACAGCATTATCTAGCCCCAAGGTAAGCAGAGCTTGTGTTATGCGTACTAGATAACTGATATACTTAATAATATACGAGTACATAGATAGATACTTTTTATTATATATAGAAAACGACCAGAACACCCTGAATAAATATCTGAAGATCGTACAAATATTTGTCCCGAGGCGGGAATCGAACCCGCAACCTCCTGCGTCGCAGGCGGACCTTCGCCCACCGCGCCACAGAGGTCGTCACATGCTACAAAGCCCGCTAATCATTGATACTAGTTTCGGTTATGCGCCGCCAAAGTAGTTCGTAGTAGGTAAGTTACTAAGGGTTATTCCGAAAATTGGTTTCAAAAACATTTACATCATTCAAACGTAGGTGTACGTTTGAATGATGTAAGTGTTTTTTAAATTTACATTATATCGGCATAACCTGTAGTAACTTCTTTAGAGGATAGGCAGGTACCTACCTACAGGTAAAACGGCACCCTTTGGTCGACATATGAAAATATGATGACCCTGGGCTACCTATCGGCTACTATGATAAAGAGGGTCAATGGTTTATGGATAGTACGGAATTCTAATAAGGAACCCGTTTAGGATAATTCATAATAGGCGAGTGCGAGAGCCCCGCTCTAAAAAAACGTAAAACGAGACATTTTCGGAGAAGAACCATGATATTTAGTAGGCATATCTGTAGGAAGGTAATAATTATATAAACCGAAAGACCGAAGACTTTGGGAGGAATGTATAATGCTGTTAAGTACCTAACGAAAATACCTATGGAAATGGATAGATCTTTGCTCATTACATTACTACACGGAGTAGATAAAATAGCTTGACCACTGCCCTGAATTCTCAAAACCATGCAAGGATCCAACTTCCAGAACACAGCACTAGACATTCATGAATGATGAATAGCTTTCCATAATTTTACGTGAATATGGCCAACTTGGAGCCCCTCACTCGTTCATTGTCGGCAGAAGATGGAACGTCACATCTAGTTCATTCGGCGATTTCCCAAGAGATAGGTTGAAATCGGCTGATAGCCTTACTAAATTAAACTAGGTACTTACCCTATGTTTTTGTCTGAGCAAAGACTGGACAGTTATGCATCGGCCTAGATTTTTTATAGTGGATAAAAAGGCAAAAAAAAAAACAATAAAACGGTACACGTACGGTACCGCACGGTCTCACGGATATGCCGTATAATGCACGTGAAAGGGCTGAAGACGATAATATATTGTTTCACTACGTCACGGGCGGCTCTGCATATTTTTTGCAGACAAGTTGTGAAAGTACAGGCGGTGCAGTAAGCTTTCGACATCCGAGCATGCTGATGTTGTACCGAAACCTTACCGAGTAATTAGAAAACGGTTTTATTCTGTCAGGTTTCTATAGAACGTAGCTTTCTAATAAGCCATCGAATTTCACAATAAACCTTTTTTTTTTCATTATTCTAGGAAATTCGTTTATGAATAAACTGGTCGGTTCTGTCCCCAGAATTATGTGGGACTTGAGGCCCTGAGAAGGTCGTAATAATAAACTTACCTAATAATTTTCCTCCCTAGGTCGTCCGCCACCTCGCATCAGCTGGTACTCAGGCGACACTCTGGTAGATGCGTCGGACGGAGACAGCGATATCCCCAAGGTGAAGGAGAACGAGCTCTATCTCCCTCTAACTCGTAACAACGCGGCGGACTTGTCCTGTCGAGCGACCAACACGCGCTTGGCGCCTCCGGTGGTTGCGACGTTGGAGGTGGAGCTTTATTGTGAGTTTATTTAAAGGTTTGAAAAGTTTTATTGTGAGTTGCCTTTGAGCCATAATTTGAGCAGACTCGATTGATGGAGCCTTGCAAGTCTCTGTCTACCTCAAATGGAGACCCCCGAGTCTAATGAATGCCTCGGCTTAGCCTTAATCACGTGTGTGGAAAGGCCTTAAAATGTAGCTTGATCGAGAGTGTTCTTAGCTATGTTTGAAGAAAATCGTTAAAGCTGCTCAAGTGTTATAAGATTCGTTGAGGTTTCTTTTTTTTTAAATAGCATAATAAGTGTTACCTACACCTTCCAGTGCCAGCATTCAATGTGTCGATCCATTGGATATCCGGCACGGAAGGCGACTCCATCCAAGCTGGGAAGATGGCCATGGTAAAGTGCACCGCAAGGGGGTCCTACCCTCAGCCAGATATCAGCTGGATGCTGGATCATCGGCATCTAACGCATCATAGCAACCAGGTACATTTGAAACATGGACATTTGATAGAAGAAGTTCGGTATATATATTCCATAGGAAATTTCTCTCCTGAAACTGATTAGGCTTTGTTTTGGTTGGGATTGGGACATTGTCTTGGATTCCACTGTCAAAATATGGTGCCCAATATGAATAACCCTCCTTCTTGTGCAGTCGGGTAAAAATTACCAGACTTTGGGAATATTTCACGCTCTGTGGCCTCTGAGAAAAGGATGTGCGTTTTTTTACTGCTCTGAATGCGCCATGCATTCAGAGAAGTAAAAAAACCCACAACCCAGGATTGCCAATAGGTACGGCTCTTATAAAACGCTAGTATAGTGCAAAGTAATACCAAAAGCGGCCCATTTTAACCATTTTTCTTGTTGCAACGTTTTAAACTTTTAGATGTTTCTAGCTCAATCAAAGCAGTTTAAAGATACAACTTCATTTCCAGAGCTGGGATGGCACCACGCGGACGGCGGTATCGTTCCTGGAACTGACTCCGGCGGTGGTGGACAACGGCGGGACGCTCGCCTGTCTAGCCACCAACCCTGCCATGGCGCCCAGCACTGGCTCCAAAGCTGACGTCATCAAACTTAATGTTACCTGTGAGTGTAATAGATTTTTATTACATTCCTGAAACATTTTCTAAGTTCTAGTAGGATAAATACCAGGTTGCACTATCTGACTTCCTCTTGCTATATTCATCTGAACCGATCCGGAGTCGTCATTTTTGGTCTAAATTCACGTCAGCGCCATAGCCATAACACATTCCATCGCTATTATAAGCTTACCCACTTGAGAGCTCGAGAGATTCTTTTCTAGAAAGCTCCGTAATTGTTCAATAAGCTCTATAATTATTATAGACTAAATGCTTTGCTGAACAAAAGCATCTCTATTCTTCGGTTTCACACAATTCTGAACGGCGCGCGTCTCCGTTTCATTGTAAAAATCGTCCAATTTGAAAGCAAAAGTAAGTGTGTAAAGCTGTGAAGATGGATGTTTTTTACTTGACTGAGCGTCGTGAATGAATTATGGGGTGAGTCCGGAACCCTCGCGGCTTCACTCGCACTTGACTGGTCTTGTTGATTAATGACTGGTCTATCATGAATCATGATTATTTATCAGTAAACCTAGTCTGAAAGGATAGTAGTGGTATACTTACGTAGGACAACCCAGTGAGCAGGCCTACTGGCAATATTCCACTAAAGCACATTGGCTAGTCGAGCAGAATTTTTATTCTGTTGACGAACTTTTACAACTGTTAACCCTATATTCATCTATGATTTTATTTTAATTTTGTCGACTCATTTGTTTTATCAATTTGTGACTTCGATACATTGTGTATTCCCTACAAAAATTCAACATGTAAATTGGTTTTATCAATAAATTGTATTTCTGCATTTCTGCACTGAAGCAGAGAGGAAAATATTTAGCTATGTAGGTAGGTACCAAAACTAAACTAATCCAGTAAGTAAAATAAAATGATGTCGAAATAGCGTCACATCCAAAGTCACATCATCAAAAAGTGTGATTTTGTTTGGCCAAACATCATCATCACGACAAGTTCTTATGTTGATTAAGCTCTACATACTTACAAATTTTAATTTCGTCTCCTCTTTACCTACTTAGTTGCATATCGGGCGCTACTCTTCGAGCAAAGTGACTTTGGTCGAAGGTCTACCTATCTATGAAGGCAGGTAGCACCTTCGACCAGTCTCCAAGCAAGTCGACACCTCTATAGCTTTTTTAGCTCTTAGCTTACAGGAATTACTTACTTAGTTTACAGGTTCATAGTAGCAATACAACACAACCACACAACTATGGTTTTATTCTTCGTTATCGCTGCTGATAAGAATAAACCTCTTCTCTAACACCCTTTACGAACGTTTTCTTACTAATATGCACCTAAAGAATTTTGTTGGTTATTTCAGACAGTCCAATCCTGGAGGTGACGGACCTCGGAGTGGGTCCAGTGAACGAGGTGGTGGAGCTGGACCCCCTGCATCTGGAGTGCGACGGGCGGGCCAACCCACCGGTGGACCACTTCAAGTGGTATTTCAATGTAAGTTCTTAGACCTTCTAAAAAACTCTTGGCCCGACCTCCAGTATTTTCGACGATTTCTTTTTTGTTAATGATTTTGACGATTAACAAGGAATAATAGTTTTTGACTAGGTATTTTTGAGTAATTTCCAACGAAACTTGTCCGTGTAAAAACATTGTAGCGTGTTTCCATGTTTCATTGTAAAAATAAATTCGTCGAACCAACATTTTATTCAGACAATCGAAATTCGTCTAGACTCGCGAAGAATTGGATTTATGACAGTATTTTCAAGGTTTTATCGAAAGTCGTAAAATCGTCTCATAGTTTTATGATAAAGATAATATTATTTTAGGTGTATCGTTGAAAATGTCTCTAAAATATCGATTAAATTATAAACATATGGTAAAACAAAAAACTGTTAGGTAACTACGTTTCTCCGCTAAAAGTTGATACCTACTTACTTCAAGGAACTTAAATTACAAATTCGGAAACAAAACTTGCCGAACAGAGCGAGGCAATGACTGAGCAGCGAAAGTATTTTCTACGTTCAAGTTTTCTCGGCATCAAGAACTTTTTTCATTAAGTGCATTGGGATTGGAAGTATGCACTTGTCGATGTGTAGGTACCTATTGCATATGAAATTTCCCCAAGTTTTATCTATTTTCATCAATTTTTATTATGTTTTATCTAATTTCAGCCATTCACCGACTGTTCGCTAGCAAAGCATAAATGCTACAAAACCGAGTGTTCGATTTCTTATAAGAATTTTTATTTACTTTCATAGAGTGTCGAATTCTACGACATTAAGTTCAGGATTTCAATTTTGAAACCATTTTCAGGAGGTACAATAAATATAAACGAAAAGTCACTTTTTGTTCAGTCTCTAAATATCTGAGTGATCATCTCATCCATTTAATTTCATCCAGTTTGGATGAGTTGGTCAATCCAAAATGATTACTAGTGGTCAACTCATCCAAAACTTTTTCATAACAGTTTTTTACCAGTATTTTCAATAAGTAACATCAACCAAAAAAGTGTTCGGTAAATTAAAACTACTTTGTAAAACAACAATAGTTTTAAGTGCTTTCGAGTTATGTGAAAACGCGAGCTGTCAGAATCGGTAGTCTCTTTGATTGCAAATGTTTGACAAGCAAAGCTCCTGGTAGCCTAGCCTCCTAGTTCCATTACATTCCAACAGGTCAAACTTTAAAGAGCTAAGTAAAACAGCAAGTACCTAGGTACTTCCTAAATAAGCTCATTTATCAGCTCGCATGTATCGAGAGCAAAGTTCAAGAATCAGCTTGGATGCTTGAAGTTTCGTAAGTCTAGTTAAAACTTGGAGTGCATGGAACTATAAATAGTGACGGTAATATGACCTACCTTCTTGTAGCTACTTAGTGAACAATACTGTTAGCCTGTTTGAGTAAGGCTTCAAACTATGAACTACCAAATAGGTACAGTCGGCTGCAAAAATATGTAAACACTCCCAAGTTTTCAATTTGACTAAATAGTAAGTGTATAGTAATTGTGATAATTTATGTACCGCATTCTGACGAAGTACGATGACTACTTTGTACGAAAAACGTGTGCATGTCCTTTTATTTAAAAAGTTCCGAGTAAAATACAAGTTAAGCCTTGGAAGTGTATACATGTCTGTGCAGCTGACTGTACTTAAAAGTTTGCGATGTTGTAAGTTTCATGGAAGACTAGACCGGTGTTACGGGGCGTAAGTAACGTGTCACACTCTCACAGCGAGCGTTCGTGCGGTCAAGACAGGGAAAGAAGGCGCTGTGCTAAAATCCGTCTCGTTGCGGCACGAGGAATGAGACGGATTTTACACGCACGGCATAACGTTTCATGTTCGCTGCATGACGCCTCTTAACACCAATCAGTACCTGGCTTAAATGTTAGCAAGCTGAAGACGGGGCGTTGTGGCGCTCATTAGAAAAGGTCTTCAATGTTCAGAAGTGTCCAACTCTACCTGATGCAAAATGATTAAGTTAATTAGTGTAGAGGCGATAGATACAACGACCAAAGATTCTGAACATTGTAAATATAATGGACTATACACCATAGCCGGCACAGGCCAGCGGGCTGTGTCGGTGACATGGGCGAATTCGGTCTGTAGAGTCCTTTATAATCCGTAAACGCACCTCGCAAAGACCTTAAACGGGGTAGATAAGGATGAATTAGGTTGCACCAAGCAATTTATGTCATTGACCCATCGGTGAAGGTACCTACCTATTCGTTCCCCCAACGCGTTGCCCCTTAGAATATGAATAAACCTTCTAATTAAAGTGCAGTCACCATTTCCAGGACACAGTGATAAAGCCAGGCGGCCCCTGGGGCCGGGACACCCGCTCCCGGAGACTGTACGTGGAGGAGGCCACCAGGCACCTCGCGGGACGCTACGCCTGCGCGGCCTCCAATGGCATAGGCGAGACCAGGGCAGAACACATCACTGTTACTGTTTACTGTAAGTTGGTAGATAGCAGAGCGTAGATGAAAGATGACATGAGTTTAGAATGGAGTGAGTGTTGCGATGACGGCTGATAGGAGTGTATGGAAGATGAAAACCTGGCAGAAAAGCTTAAGGCACTTGACAGAGCAAGATAAACAATATAGATGGTAAATTAAAGAGGGTGTTGTGATGGCTTGACGACAAAGTCTGAGGATCAAATCTAATTCTTTATTGCTACCATGTTGTTTGAAGGTCGCTCATTGTATACAGATTCAAACATGGATGCGGCTAGGGCAAGGGTTAATCTAGGGCCTAGATTAACCCTTGCCCTAGCTACCTATTTTATTTTGACTAACTTCTTTGTTAGCCTAGATTCTAGGCTAACAAAGAAGTTAGTCAAAATAAAATGAATAAGACATAACTCTGATACACGGCTTCAAAAACAAATAAACAACTACTCAAATGACTACCATACTCTACCATACGTGCACGTGTTTCAGGTGGTAAAAGCCTAGGCTTAGGGACAAGTTGTGGCTATTTACCTACTCCGTAAAGCCTCGAAAGTACTCCGTCGGTGCCTCGTTGGTCCGCGGTCAGTTTGTTCAACCGCTGATTATGAGGTCCTGGGTTCGAATCCCGGGTCGGGCCAATAGTGTCGGGCCACGCTTGTGCACTGTAATATGTCCTGCGCATCTGGTTAGTCTCCGATGAAACTGGCCACTGTTGTCGAAATTCAGCTAGGACATTATTAAAGTCTTAAACTCAAAACAAACATTTATATCCCTTTTCAGTTCCCCCTGAATGCGCGGAGCGTGGCATCACCCTCCACAAGGAAACCATCAGCTGCAACGTGAAGGCGCTGCCCGCCCCCGACACTTACTTCTGGCACGTCCAGCCTCAAGGCTTCGAAGTCCAGCATCTGACCACTGGCTCGCCGATCCTGCCTCTCAGCCAGATTACTGGACCGTTAGCAGATACGCTGAAAGCGAGCTGTGAAGCCAGTAACGGGATCGCGAGTCAGGAGGAGCAGTGTGAGAAGATCTTCAGCTTTGAGAACCTGAGGCCACCGCAGCCGCAGCAGTGCGATCTTGCGTATGAGTTTGGGGAGTTCCAGATAAGGTGTATACCAGGTATAGAAATCTGCTTGATTTTTCTGGTTTTTATTTAACTTTTACCTATGTCAGAAAAGTAATAAGTAGTAAGTTTATGATGATGCAGGTAAGTGAATTGGGCTAGCTAAGCGTGGCAATTACGATGAACCCAAACGTTGACCTTTTAAGTCCAGATGTGGACGAGACTGGGTTTCGGCTAAGATGTAAGGACCCATGTAAATTGTAGAGCTCTAATTTCTTCTTTATAAAATTTATATTCACCATCTACTGCGCAGTGGAAAACGCAACCTACTACGAAGTAACGGTCTGGAAAATGTCGAGCACCAACACCTCGCTGATCCAGGACCGACGCGCGGCCATGGGCTTCGGCAGCGGAAAGGCGCTCGCGCAAGGGGCGTGGCTGGTTCGCGCGGGGGTGGGGGGGCTGCGCGCGGGCGACGAGGCGGGCGCGGTGGCGTGCAACCGGTACGGCTGCTCGCGCCCGCTGCTGCTGCGGCCCAGCGAGACGCTGCTGCAGGCCGCTGCTCCGCCTTGGTACCACAGTGAGTATCGTTGCTACATTTGTTACCCTATTCTTATCAGCCCATTAAATGCCCCTGATCTTCCCTTCTTTCATACAGTTTAACAAACTCTTTATCGGCAAACGTCTCGTCTTTTCCAGTTTTCCTGGAGAAGGACTTTGGCATATCCCTCGGAGCAGTCGTCCTGGTCACCGTGTTCATAGTATCGACGTATCTGGTGGTGCGCCTGGCGCGGAGGCCGCGCGCGAAGGCCTCCCAGCCGGTCATACAGGTGCTGCAGCTGGACGATGTGGCCAGAAGCTACATCGAGAACGTTGGAGGTTGGTACGTCATTGTCATTCATTGTCATAATCATAACCATCATCACCCCAAGATTGTGCACAGCTGGATATGTCCTGCACGACTGGAGGCCTGTGGGGCCCACACATTTAAGGCACATATTTAGGTGAGGCCCACAGTGTGGGCCCCACCTAAATATGTGCCTTAGCGCCCTATCTTCATCTTGTTACATCCAGCATCTGTCTGGACGGCGTACGACACTACGTTTGCAGATTCGCCGTCTTCACCAATAACACTGTATGTAACGTCATCATCATGCATTGTCACGATCAGCTGCAAGTTACACACCTTAACTGCTTCAATAATAATGTAGGAACTACGAATAAAAGGAACCTATTATGTTAAACTCGAGAAATGGCAGCCGTAAGAATGTCGTTAAAACGGGTTTACGCGGTGAACAAGTCGTAGGTATTATTTCAACACCCCTTTAAAAATCTTTTAACAAACTTTTTACAAAGAATATTATGATTATACCTAGGTACCTACAATTAATATATTATTATTACATTAAATAAACACCACGAAGTGACGTTTGAGTGAAAATAAAAAAGCCATTTGCCAAACGGCCCCTGAATAACATGAATTACCTACCTATCTGTTTTAGAATCTTATTTATTAAATTTTTTAGTAGTGCTTATTTGTTTCCTATTTTCCAGAACAAAAGATCCACGCAGCATGCAGCCTTCGCTCCTACAGTAGCGGCTACTCGGAGGCGTCCAACGAAACAGCGCCAACTATCGACCGACGGCGGAAACCCACCATCTGGGACCGGTGGGACCAGCCGCCGCCCGACGTCACTCTCACATTACATCGAGAAAGCGCTGTATAGACTGAACTGCCTACAGAAGATAATAGAGTGCGCTAGTGGTTGTTGGTAAACATAAGTTCCGATTTTTGCCGTTCTAAAGCAGAAGCAACAGCTCTGGCGCGGCTTTGCTTTACCACAGAGCTCGGGCTAGAGTACAGTACATGTCATTTTTATAAGCGCCACCTATTGCCAAATCAAATGGAAATTTAAGGGGTTGCTTCATGAAGGCAAGTCAGGCTGGTTCAAAAACGCCCCTAAATGAAATACTTAAGTGGAATGTGAAATTAGAAACGACAAAATATTTGGGAACCAAACACGCAGGCCAGAATTTGAGATTATAGGTATTCTTAACAAAAATTGTTAATATTTTCTTGCCAATCTTTTAACAACGAAATTGTGAGGGTATGTTTGTATAGTTATTTATGTTATGTTTTAATGAGCTTTATTTCGGTACTTACATATCGATCTTAATGTTGTGGCAGAGCCTTTAATTCTATTTACACTGTTTTCATAGATAATTGTAAATAAATTCTATTTACATTCTCAAATGCCAAACTGTTAAATGCTATGCTGCGCACAAAATCGCTAATAGGTAATGTAATAATAGAAAATTTCAAATAAATGATCCAATGTTAGATACTTATTTACAAAATACGCATCTACCTACTGAAAAAAACGCGATTTTACATATGTAGGTTTACGTAGTTAGATTTGTTATTATTACTAGGTATGTACCACAAATATTCTTCTGCTGTTTTTGTTTTTACTCATATCAATACTTAGTGCTGAACTGTTGTGCATTATACCTACCTATACATAAGATTATTATTAAATTACTTAAGACAACCTAAAAATTATAAATAAGTTAATTAAATAAATACTTATGAATTAAGCAAGGTTATTCGTTTTAAACGTAGAACCAGAATTTCCGCTTTATTATTTTCATCAGTTCTCCTTTATTAGTTTGTACAATAAATGTGAACGCATTTTTATCGGTGCGCCGCGCCGCCGCCACCGTTTCACTTCTGTGTAATTTTGAACACTGTGTTATTTATAATATAACTAGCTGCGCCCCGCGGCTACACCCGCGTGGAAATTTATGTTTCCAACTTTCTTAATTTTTTCTTTCTTATGAACCTTTTCCTGACTATAACCTCAACCTCAACAGCCTGTGTTGGTCCACTGCTGGACGCAGGCCTCCCCCTGATAAACGCCTTATTGGCTTTTATCTCATGGGGGGTAATGCCCATAATCCCCACGCTGGGCATGCGGGTTGGGGATCGCAGTTCGGTGGTAGAATGTTCTGCATGGGACGCTGCTGCCCGCCCCCGGTGGATATCCCGTAGTCGCCTCTTACGACACCCGCGGGAAGAGTTGGGATGGTGCAAATTCTAAGCCGGCACCACACAGCTAACAACAACAAACAGAACAAAAAAGAATTAACGAAATTGGTCCAGCCGTTCACGCGTCATGCCGTGATCAAGGGAAATAGGGATTCATTTTTATATACAAAGACTATTAAAAAATATGGGTTGGTGATAAAAGGTTAAAAATTTAGGGTTGTATGTATTTTTTTATGCCACATTAAAGAAAATAAATATTTTTGTCCAAAAATTAAAAAAAAATTTTTAGTGTGAACAACCCTTATTATTATATATACTTAGGGGTATGAAAAATAGATAGTAGCCGATTCTCAGACCTATTGAATATGCATATAAAATTTGGTAAAAATCAGTAAAGCCGTTTCGGAGGAGTAACGTAACTAACATTGTGTGTTGGTCCTACTGTCCTACTAATCATATATAATAAGTTTTGTCATCAAGCCAATTAATCTAACCTCTATTGTTAGTGATTGATTACTGTCAGATTCTTAATTTTTAGTATCCGTTACATTTGAATGTGATAGAGCTGTCATCGGCAAATAATGTCATATGTTGATTTATTTTTTTGATAATTAATGGGAGATCGTATAAGTATATGATAAAAAGTAGCGATCCCAGAACGCTTCCTTGGGGAACACCATATTTAATCAAACGTTCATTCAATTTATAGGTGATCTCAAACTTGGTCTTATAGTTAAAACGTGTTATTTTTGTTACTTATTTCCAATCTCTTAGGTATGGGGCAATTAAATTTAACACGTTTCCTCTAATCCCATAAGCTTCTAATTTACTGCATAGAATACTGTGATCTACGTAGTCGAAGGCTTGTGTCATTGTTGTTATATGTTGTATGTATGTATGTATATGTTATATGTATGTTGGCAGATAACGTTTTTGAAAAAATCGTATATTGCCATATTAATAGTATTATTTCGACGAAAACCTTTCTGCTCATTACACAATATAAAAATTATCCAAATAAAAACGAATTGCATACTTACTTGTAGTGTTTATTTAAGTAAACGATAAAAATAATAATAATAGCAGTGTCTAATGTATCCTGGTGAGATCCTCAACTATTTTGATGATGTCATCGACTTTGGCATCCCGCGTCACCCCTCCGCCGTCGCTGATCTGAGAACAAACACACAGTGTTAAGGCGAAGAGTAGGGGCGATAGTGGCGCTACTACATATTTAATTTTATAATTACGTTATAAAAAGGAATTATCAAAAAATCGGACCGCTGGTAGACGATAAGCTTTTATTTAATGTATCTGTCATAGTTTTGTTTTGTGTTATTCAATCAAAAACCTTGTTTGGAGAGCTTGGTGAATAATACAGTACAAAACTATGACATATACATTAAATAAAAGCTTGTGATAATTATGTATCGTCTACCAGCGGCCGATTTTTTTGATAATTCCTTTGTATAACTTAATGATTAAATTAAATATGTAGTAGCGCTAGTATCGCCCCTACTTTTTGCCTTAACGTCGCTGCTAAAACTTCGGAAAAATAAATACCAGAAAGTGAATTAAGCTTTTAAAAATCTTGATCACTTTCGGATTTGGATTGATTCTAACTAAGCACTAAAGGAAATACAGAAACACCTGGCTTTGCTCGTAATAAAAGATCTGTAGGCCTAGCACGGCGATAGTTGTCTAGGGTAGAAAAGAGAAGAATGACATCGCATTGTCATACATTCCGTAATTTGTTGAAGTTGAAGGAACGAGTTACAAACAAAATTTTTCTCTATTCTACCCTAGACAAAAATCCCCGTGCTAGGGCTACAGTTAAAGATAGATATAAGATAGATATTTTTTATTTTACTCGTACACAGAAACATCCAGAACACCCCTAACAAATATCAGCGTTCTGCAGTTCGTACAAACATTTGTCCCGAGGCGGGAATCGAACCCACAACCTCCTGCGTCGCAGGCGGACCTTTGCCCGCCGTGCCACAGAGATCATCATGATCATTTGTAAAAATTTCTCAATTTCATTTGATACTATTATTACATTTACCTCAAACCATGATTGTTTAAATAAATACATTAAACTTGTACCTATTTTGTAATTCAACTAAGTTTTCGTTAGCGATAAATACTTGATTACTTAAGTAATACTTGATTACTTTAGTAATAGTAGCTTTACATAATTTATCAAAAGCTTTTACTGGTAAAAACTAACATAATCTCAACTCAATTCGTTGAGCATTTCACACAATTTTATATCTACTTTCGCTTTTATGATACCTATTATCTAGTATGATAGAATGAAGAAAATCGCGGCCATTCTGACCACAGTATACATAGGTAATGCGAAAGATATTACCGTCATAGGTAGGGTATGTTACAAATAATTGAAGCTCAGAACAAATATCAATAAATAATGCAGGACTAACACAGGATCATCTAGCCCTAAAATAAGCAGAGCTTGTGTACCCATAACACAAGATAACTGATATACTTAATACAATATATTAAATAGATAGATATATTTTACTAGCCATAGAAAATACCCCGAACAAATATCTACAGATCGTAGAAACATTTGTCCGGGGGCGGGAAGCGAACCCGCAACCTCCTGCGCCACGGCGATCATCAAATGATAATGACTCTTACCTTTAGATGATTACACGTCTCCTCCTGCATCTCACGGCTGAGATCCAGGAAGCTCTCGATAAGGTCCCCATCTATGAATCCCTCGGCTGGCTCGGTCTTGAGGTCCGTGTTGAAGGACCGCCAGAAGTGGTGCGGGATCTTGCCGACGGACTTGATCGTGTGGTTCAGGCGCTCTTCCAATTGGTTCAGGAACTCGTACAGCTCTTGTGATAGTTGGACTACTAAACCTGGGGAGGGAAAGGATTTTTGTAAATTTGCAGATCGAAAAAGCTTAAGGGCTTTGGCAAGCGAGCCGTGCCACATCACGTTGTAAAGTGTTACAAATGGTCCCACATCACGTTGTTTATTGTAACGCACATACGGCCGGTGGTAAAATCTATTATCACTTGAACTACATCAAGACATCAACATCTTATTGAGAAGTACTACACAACAAGGACTGCTATATGCTAAATAGCGCCTATGCGACAGATAATTCAACTCCCAGACCGCGCAAAGATTCCAGAACATCTGACTAACATGAAGCTACTCGGTAACAACAGCTGTCGGTCGAAAGAATATATGCATGACCAGATTGGGGCGATCCAGTGCAGCAAGATCTTTTGCGATCTGGGGTGTCAGACCCCCAAGGTGTAAGACCGGCACGTCACGGTGCACAGTGTTACGTACATATGGCGCCGGTGACCGTGGCCAGCAGCACGGGGTTGTGGGTGGGCGCGTGCGTGTCTGCGACGGGGGCGACGAGCGAGCCGTGCCGCATAACGTTACACATGTCCCCGATATGGAATTGTGCCATATAGCCCATCTGTTGTCGTTCCTCATCCGTTGTCGCAGCACTGAAACAACCACAGAATCATACTAAGATTATAAATGCGAAAGTTTGGATGGATGGATGTTGGTTACCTCTTCACGCCAAAACGACTAAACGGATCAGGATAATTTTGCATACAGGTAATTCTAATCCTGAAATCAAACATAGGCTTTTTATCCCATATATAATTTCCCATGGGATAGAAATCACCTTTAAACGTTTCCATAGAAACAACGCGTGCGAAGCTGCGGGCATAAACTAGTATTAAATAAGTCTACTTAGAGCGTGGCATTTTTGCGCCCTCCGGGGGCCGGGATCATCCTCAAGTTGCTTTCAAGTATAGATATTCTATTTCACGAAGTCCGTTGGGCTATGTGTGTCATAGTGAATGCATGTACACATAATCAGTCTCGCCCGAGACGCGGTCCGGGTCACTAGTGCTCATTGTATTCACGTCAGATTTTGGTAGCGAGTACCGTCAGCATGACAACTAAGCGCAAAGTCACTACTACAACCAGGGCTGAACAGACTTCGTGAGATAGAACAACTGTATCGGTGTATATTGTTATGAGCAGCTGCACAATGACAAGGCTTGAGTAGGAGCGTTTGGCAAAAGCGGACTTGTCGATAACCCAATCTTAACCAATCTTGGGAACTTATACTTGAACAAAATAGGGCTGAGACTGTCGCTCTCAAACATGCCTTTTCAGCTGCACGCAAAGTACACGCGTTACAACCAACCGGATTGATGATTATCTTTATAGCGCGTTTAGCGGCAGAGACAAGTGTAAATCCATTTCTAGTGGGTTTTTTTTAATTTTCTGAAATATCAGCCGGTAGCGATGGTTATTTTCATAATAGCTCAAACGACAAAAGTTTTTACTACGAATCTGCCATAATAATATCGGCCTCTTCCATAAATTAAAAAAAAATATCCTTGTTAAATTCACACGTGCGCGTATTTTTTGCTACATTTGAGTTTAGAATTTGAATTTAGTGATTTAGTGTGTTTTTTTTAAGATTCAAAACGATGATTTTCCTCGAAGGTGTAGTATAAAGCACTATGTATAACTCGGGAGAAAGTGCGATTCCTAGCTCGTGTGTTTTAAGGCACAAATGACACACTCGATAGGAATTTTCTCACCTTTATTCATAGATATAAGGAAGCCAACGATGAGGTCTGTCTTGGCCATGGGATAGCCTTAATGGTAGAATATGCCATGGTATGTAACAGCAGTACTGAGCTCAGAGACGCGGCGGAACGCGCGCGGCTCAACCGCACTCACCCTGACGAGGTCCCACGTAAAGGGATGAATTGTTGTTCTTCCAACACAAATAAAGTTCGTAGTCAACCGGCTCACACTCGTAGTGAATGTAACATAATTATAACTTACCTGTCCTTCTGACAGACGTATAAGTTGAAGCTATTTTCTGCCCCAAGGAACGTGTCATCATCCAGGATTTCAACAGCTGTCATCCAGTTAGGACTGTAGTCGCGCGCTATTTCTTCAAAACTACCCTCCATCTGCAAAATAACGTTTTACGTGAGGGCTTTTAACTTTTGCTGACGATAGAATTTTTATTAGAATCGCTTAGGCTGCAAGTACCGTTGTTATCGATAAGTTAAGTGTAATAGACCATGGTGTATGAAATATTTATTGACTAGCTGCGCTCCACGGCTTTACCCGCGAGGAAAATTTTCTAAATAGGGACACCCAAGCGGTATGAAATACACTTTACGACCTATTCTCATACCTAATGCAAAATATTGACATCTGTAGACACAGCATAGAAAAGTTTGACGCCGGACAGAGAATTTATGATTTTCAATAAAAAGCCTATAACTCGGAAACCATTGAAGATAGCATTTAAGCATACCCATGATTTTGAGGTTTTTCTGTGTCGTCATAAAACAAAATGGCCTCCGTTCTCAGCTTGACGTTGAGTTTCAGGACACCCTGTATATTTAGAGATATGGTGAAATGTTTCATGACTTGGCAACTCAGGAAAAGTGACTAAAAAATAAAAGTACTTGCAGCCCAGTTATTTTGGTGAGACGACTAACCTGTTTATACTGTAGTAGAGACATAGACCGCATGAGATCTCCAACTAATATGAAATCTCCCTTCACTTTCAGATAGAGTGCTACAATATTGTTGAAGTGGCTGCATTCTAGTCTTAGTTCTTTCTCTGATGTCCATTCGAATAAACGAACCTGAAAAATCAATATCAAATGAATCCTCCCCAGATAGCAGTGCAGTATGACAAAATTGATAGTGCAAGAGCAAATAAGATCGGCTAATTAACCTACATAAACTTATTTAGATACTTTAAAATAATGATAAATAAACTCACAGTACTATTGATTGAGGCTAGAAGTTTGCCGTTGAATTCTACTAACGCATAGCAAGCTCCTTTTATCTCTTTTTCCGCCACTTGATTGAGTTTGCCTTCTGACCAGTGGAATAGTAGTATCCTACCCTGTTAACAAACGTAACAACACTTTATTTTACACATAATATTATGACACAAGGATCATAACATGTTTTCAAACTATTTTGGGTATTCACTTTAAAATATTTATCTGTCGGGATGACGAAATGCAACTCCGTAAATCATGGGGAATATCTAGTTCTAGGCTATCAAAGCACTAGGCTTTGAGAATAGGGTCCAGAATCGTCAGGCAGATTATATTGTGAACCTCGTGGGTGAACTTGGATAAGAGTTAACTCGGGGCCATCCTTACGGGTCACAAGAATTTAGGGAGGCCAATGCCCAGCAGCAAGTAAAGTCAGGTTGTGGATGATGATGATGATGCTATTAAACCTGTAAATGTATTATGTATTACGATTATTTCGAATACAAGCGGGTGACCCGCGGCTTATATTATAAAAAAGGCCCGCTCGGCATGCAGCGTTCTTTCTTTTCACTTTGCTCGCTATATTCAAACGAAACAGGCGTCTTGTAGGACTAGTAATTCCTTATGTTCAATTATTTTTGGTTTGATTCGCGTAGTTTGTAAAAATTGAGCAAAACTTAGTTCGGTTGATGTAAACATAAAATTCTTGAACGAAAAGGTGTTGTAAGCTTTGTTAGAAGGATCTTGTTTCTTCATTTAGATCCCAACAAATCTCATTGGCAGAGGTTTCATAAGAGTATAGAATTGAGGAATGTAATTTTATTTGGATGAAATTTTTTACCTGTTTAGGCTCAGATTCCTCAGGATTGAGTATAGCAGTGCCCACCGCGTAGTAGAAATTAGGATCGTCGCCGAGCTTGCACGAAACGAGCGACATCGCGAACTCGTTGGACATCAGTTGGTGTGCGTGTAGTACTGGAATTAAAATAAACACATTAGCATTTTACTTTATCTTATAAGATAAGCATTTCGGTAAGTAATGACCTCTGCAAAGTAGGATTTTGCTGTTTCATCGTATGGTTGAGTATTTTTGCGGTGTTCTAAGTAAAACTTTTATGACCGAGGTGTGGACATATAACCTGGATCAAAAACGGTTTTCCCAGAGGATCCTCAGGCGATTAAGGCGAATAGTAGGGGTGATAGTGGCGCCACTACATATTTAATTTTATAATTACGTTATACAAAGGAATTATCAAAAAAATCGGACCGCGCGTAGACGATATTTATCATAAGCTTTTTTTAAATGTATTTTAATAGTTTTGTACTGTATTATTTAGGCAGATACTTCTTTCAAGAGTTTAGTTCCTATTGGTGGCCACCAAGCTCTCCAAACAAGGTTTTTGATTGAATAACACAAAACAAAACTATTACAGATACATTAAATAAAAGCTTAGGTATCGTCTACCAGCGGTCCGATTTTTTGATAATCCTTTGTACAACTTAATGATTAAATTAAATATGTAGTGACGCCACGATCAACCCTACTATTCGTCATAAGAAGTACACGAGTAACGACATAACAATCTGCGTAATCTGGAACACAGCTGCTACATTCACAAAGTAAATAGCAATAACGAAAGATATAGGGCTCACAGAGAACCCTGTGGGACTCCTCGTACATTAAATAAGCATATTCTAACCCTATCTTCGAAGGTGTGTTGGTCGCTTCGAGTATAAGCAACTTTTTTTACTCTACGTATCTTAATTTTAGTTACCTTCGAAGGTGTGATGGTCGAGTATCAGCAGGTTGTGTATCTCGAGGTCTAACGCGTGCGGCGCGTGCTTGGGCGGCTGCGGCGGCGCGCCCGACGCGCTCGCGGCGGCCGTGGACGCGCTGCCCCGCGCCGCGCCGCGACCGCCTTCCTCCACGCGTTCCACTCGCATGCTCACTACGCCGAACGACTGGAAGAAAGTACCTTCATTTATCTCATGTTTAATTATGATAGGTGGAGCAAAACAACAACTGGGGCCAATAATGGGCAAAAGAAACGTCGGACGCCCAGTTGCGTGGTCGACGACATAGTACGCGTCTGGGGGCGTCAAAGGAGGCGGTCAGCACAGGACCGTGGTGGATGGCACAAACTTCGGTAGGCCTAAGCAAAGCAGTGGGTGAAACCGGCTGAGGATGTGATGGTGATAATGGGCCGAACGTCTGAAATATAAACCACACCTTAAAATGGTCTCGAATGATACCAGCGCCAGTTAACAAATACGGCACGGTATGTGGACTAGATGGGTCGGCCCGGAACAGAAAAGATCTGACTTTGCAAAATGCTAGCATAATCCACATCCAGCTCCCAAACTCTCTAGCCCCAACGACTGGGAAATAAACCATGTCTTGAATACTTTCGAATGGTACTCGGAACAGAGCGTTGATCTATCGGATGAATCGCGATGCGTTTGTCGCCGAGACTATTCCACAGAGACCGGAGCCTGAGGCATTGTGTCGGTCTTCGGCGGTCATGGTCTTCTGTCAAGTATGCTGTCTTTCTCTTGTCGCGGTCTCCGGTCTCTGTTGCGGCTCAAACCTTTATTAGAGCCAGCGCAGCCACAACTTTTACGCATACTGTCGAGTCGAAGTAAAAAGAGTGAAAATGAATCCACAGTCGCTGAATTCATGCTAAAATTGTTATAAAATTAACGTATATTTCTTCAAATCACACTTTTTATAGAATTCCAGTATAGTGCTTTGACGAGTAGTATTTAGCGGCATAGAAAGCACTTTATCCCTCAATAATCGCAAAGGCATGTTTTCTGGAATATAAATATGACTTCATCTGCCTATTCGGCGTGCGGCGGATAGCAAAAAATACGTGTAGCAATGTAAAAAGTAGATGTAGAGATAAACAACGGTTACGCAGGGGTCGGGAGTATTTCGGATTAGCTGGGGTTTGGACTATCGCGGATCTACTAAAAAAATCCTACGCAAAGAAAAAAATGACTAAAATAGAAGGCCGATTTTACTGACACACGGACGAAACAGAAGAAGAAAAGAACAACTATGAGACGGTAATTAATATTTCCGTTTACCTGTGAAGTCTCCTGGTAAGCGATCCTCCGCGGCGTTTCTCCCAGTGGTACAGTTCTGATGTGCAGCTTCTGAATCTCGTCTATTGTGCCGATGGTGACTGTGCTGTCGGTGGCTAGAGCTAAACTGCAAAAGAAAATGATTGTGAGAATTTATACAGCAAACAGACGATGTATGAAGCTGAAAAGTCAGGGATCGACTATCGGACTGTTCCTGTGTTAGTGTTTCTGTTGATAGAGAAAAACACAACAGAAAACTGTTCTGTTTTTCTTTATCTTGGTGTGCAAGAAAGAGTATTGATTCTTAGCAGGAGAAAACACTTTGGATAGGTATTCGTATAGGTACACGTGCATTTTATCTTTCGTTCCTAAAATTGTGACTGTGTTTAAACAATTATGTTGTGCGAGTGAGGCAGTTGCGAAATAAATCAGACATTTTATTTTTTATTTTCCTCTTACAAAGGTGAAATTGAACCTCAAAACAGAAGAAATTTCGTATGTCCATGATTAAACAAACAAAACATCGTGCACCATCGGCGCCGTTTGTCGAAATCACTCAACATGCCATGTTGAGTGCGCCGTACATTTTCGTTTACACTACGTACATTACATATGCAGAGGGCATGTGAAACGCAGAAAGCTCGGTCAGGTGGAGGGCAAATAGTGTCCATTCTATACGTTAGTATTAGTGCCATTAGTTTAGTTTAGTTAGCCAATTAGTTTAATTTAGTTTTGGATACATCAGAATTGACACCGTCATACTATATTCCCTGGTACGGAAATGATTTCTCTACACACCTGTCCGGATAGGCGGCTGCGTTGAGCGAGCACATGTGGGTGACTTCTTTCAAGTTGACGTTGGAGAATACTAGCTTGTGATTGGATGAGAATATGACTGTGGGCCGGTCAGAGCACGCGAAGATGTTGGTGGTTGACAGCGATCTGTAATAATAATAATAACACAATGATAGTAGAGAAACGAGTGGTTCGGGGCTCATTAAAAAGTATCAGAATTGAAACGAATCGTATTGTGTCGTGACTCATTTTTGTTAATCTTAGACCTCGCGAAAGATATCGTAGCGTCACGGTTACAATCACGAGAATTTTTTTTGTATCTAGCTCTGCGAACATTAATATAATACCGCTAGCACTCAGCAAAAAAACGTGCATTCAAATATGGGCTTAAACTCGTTAGATTTAGATACATTTTACAGCGACAAAACAGCTTCAAACGAGCGGTCCGCGATCTGCTGTCATCTCTTGCCGTCAATATAAAATTCATCTAAATGTTACGAGTTAAAGCCGATATTTGAATGCACATTTTTGTATTCTGCTGCAGCGGTGCTTTCCAGGTGTGCGAGAAGCTTTATTCTGTTTTACTTTCCAGTTTATATATTGAATTTTGTTGTTTATTATAAAACTAGCGACCCGCCCGGCTTCGCACGGGCGCAATAAAATACTACTATTACTATTATTTATTATACATATAAACCTTCCTTCTCAATAGATACGAGTGTATCTATTAAAAAAACCGCATCAAAATCCGTTGCGTAGTTTTAAAGATTTAAGTATAAAGATTCAGGGACAGAGAAAGCGACTTTGTTTTATACTATGTAGTGAAGGTTCGAACTAACAACCACTAACAGAAAATTACTAATCTGAAAAATCTACTTACCCTTTCCTATGGAAATTTTCTGCGTTAAAAATTCTACTTTGACCTTGACGTTAATCGCGAGAAATAACGTTAAACGGGATAAAGTAGAACGAATAAAGTGGGTGAACTGTGAAAAAAGGATCGGGAAGGAAACGTCACCTGAAACTCTTCAGCACAGTAGGCTGCGTGCCGAGCGTGACTTTCTTCTTATTGGCCAACGCGCCCGAGGCAACGTCCACCGTGAAGTAGAACATGGACCCGTCGCCGAGCGCGCACAGCAGGTAGCACACGCCTTCCAGCACGCAGATCAGCAGCGAACGGGGGATCATCTCTGGAACAAACAAGGAAGATCAATTAAATATAGCAAAAAGTTGATCTTAAGAGATTCGAACGCGCAAGCTTCCGCATATACACGCTGTCGCCATAGCTCTCTGAATTCAGCTTGCCCCATCTAGCATCTGCCAGTTCTGCCACACTAATATATTTAGTGGGGTTGCGTCTTTCGCTGGTAGTCATCCCACCTGACAGACACCTAAGGGTAGACGTCCCGGAGAGCTTCGTATACTACATTTGCCAAGTTGCGGCCTCCACGAACACGTTTACCCCAGCAGTTGTCGGTTCTTTTGGAGATATGGCCGGCTCACCGCCACTTCAGCTTGCCAAATTCTTTGAGCTATGTTGATAAGATTGGATCTCTGGTAGAAAATTTCGTTACTATCCTATACATCAGAGCCATTCAGTGCTCTTGAGCTGAGCGACTGCGAGACAGCGACTCTGGACTGGAGGACATGTCTGGACTGGAGGACATGGAAATCACTTGCTAGTAGGTTTTTATTGGCAAGTTCAATGATCTCCCGCGATCTTCTGATGTTACTTCAATTGATGTTACAGTTGTTCTATCTCACGAAGTCCGTTGGGCTATGTATGTCATAGTGAATGCATGTACACATTGCTTTAGTGTGCGTAAGCTCAGAAGCAATCAGTCTCGCCCGAGACACGGTCCGGGTCACTAGTGCTCATTGTATTCAAGTCAGATTTTAGTAGCGAGTACCGTCAGCATGACAACTAAGTGCAAAGTTGTTCGTAGTGAGGTAAGTTAACGGACTTCGTGAGATAGAACAACTGTACGAGTAACTTACCTCCCGACAGTTTCTCAGTATGGAGCGCCTTCAAATCAGGCAAGCGCAGCACGCGCACAGAGATGTCCGTCCACAGCCCCACGCCCAGCAGCGCCTCTTCCCCGCCAGGGCCCAGATCCAGGCACGCCACTTCTTCCTCCATGCACACTTCACTGGAACAAAAGAATACTTATTTCTTCAACAAGTGGGCAATACGATTTTTTATTGAACTTGCCGGTATAAAATCCCGAGCGAGCGAGAAGTAGTCTAGAATAGAGTAACGAGCGCAGCGAGTGGCTCTAAAGTAGACTGCTGAGGCAGCGAGGGATACTAAAGGCACGAAACGATAAATATTTGCCTTCGATAATTTTTTTTAATCTATCAAGGTTATTAACACTAAATCATTTACAACGGGATATTTACCATGATTTGAGTTTTTTTATTTTCCTTCGAGTTAAACATACAACTTTTCACCAGGATTAGCTAGAAAATATTTAGTAATTTATAAAAGAGTCGAATGTCAGAAACTCATTTCGGTCAAATCTTGGAGGGTAAAATGCTACAAACTTCTTTCAAACCATGAATGGACGAGTTTTTTTTTCTATGAAGGTTACATTGTTCTGAATTGAAAAAACTTTTTTCCACAAGTTGAATAATATTCTTTAATCCACATGGGAGCAAAAGCCGGTTTCGCTCACTGTTTTTGAGCAGCAAGGTTACCGTTTTCGAGCGAGTGGTGAAAATATATTTACTATCGCCTATACCTACGAGTTGTTACGGAACTCCGAACACAGAGTTCTGTTTACTTCAAACTTTTAGAATAAAATCTATTATAAATAACTTTTGACGAGCATGTGGAGCGGTGGGGGAAGGTCCACCGGCGTTGCCAGCTTATCTGTGCTTACTTGAGATGCTGCAGCTTCCTATCCAGTATAGCGACGAGATGCAGCCTCGGGCCGGCGGCGCACACCGCGCGTGAGTCTCCGCAGGCCACCACGGACAGGCCTCGGCCTCCGCTGACGGTCCACGAGTCAGCCAGCTCCCAGCCGCCGTCGGATGTGCGGACGCAGAGGCGGATACCTTGGTCTGTTATCTGTAAGGGATGATCAAAGTTAACCACTTGTACGTATTATCAATTTAGCACCTATATCTGGTACGTCACGCCGCCTCGGGCACACACGGGCGTGACCCATTTTGAAAAAAAAAAACACTCAAACTCTATCTAAAGGCATAGGTTAGACTTTAAAGTCCTACTTTTCCACCAGTGGTGGAAAACGTACTTGTAGAACTTGACTGTACCGTTCCTTGTTCTAGATAGATAGATAACTTTTTATTGTACCACGCAAACATAAAATACAATACCATAAGCAAATGCTGAGAATTAAGGAAGTACGAAGGGCAGCCTTATCGCTTTGAGCGTTCTCTTCCAGGCAACCATAGAATGGACTGGACATAAGAGAATAATATAGATAGTGGCGTTTGAAAAACTTAGGAACGGAAAACAATAGAATTTATAACTACACTACACAATATAATACCTAACATGCTTTATACTACATATATATGATAAACTTACATAAACATAAAAATAAAGTTGTTTAAATTTTACGTGGATAAATAATGTTGATGAAGCAGTTTTTTGAAGATAGGGAAGCATTTTGCACGTCTGATGTTCAGGGGAAGGGCATTCCATAGACGGGTAGCTTGTACTTGTAGAATTTTTCATAAAAAATAGTAGAGTGAGCAGGAATTTTTAAGACGAGGGTTTCAGAGGAACGCCAAGAGAGTTGGACAGGAATTCAAAGCGCTCCTTGAGATAAGATAGCTGGGAGAATAGAAGAAGATACTCTACAAGAGAGATAGTATGTGAGTATTTCTGCCAAGTTGGATGGGCAACCACTGTTCTAGATTGCTTACTGACCTGCACCAGTTGATCATGGCACACATTGCCCGTGAAGAATGTCTGTCTGTCTGACACGAAGCCTTGGATCTCTGTCTCTTCTACTTCTTCGCCGTTCAGGGTCAGCACTCTAGAAAATTATAAGCATAACATAAATTCACGTCTATTTTTCTCGATGTTTTGTGACAGATTTACTGTTACAATTCTGTTTCATACATCATTTTTCGGTTTCACCAACAAACCAACTACCCCCACGAAAAACCCTTGTGTGTGTGAACTCGATCTCGGTAATGTCATGTTCTTAGAGGGGCAAGGAAGCTTCGGCTAGAGGTCCTTCTATAAGTAGTATTATTGTAATTTGGTGTTTATTTTTATTTGATTAGTAAATAAAAATACCTAGCTAGTATGTGCAACGAAAGCGAGCACCAACGTGTCATGCTTCTGCGAATCGTTGTTTATGCTAGCGGGGGCGGTAGGAACCGTACAACCCCGAGTTTGGGTTAACCTCTTCGAATGGGTAATACTCCTATCTAAGAAATCAAATAATATCGCAAAAATTTTCGACTTCGACGGGACTTGAACCCGCATCCTTCCTTCAGTACAGGAATATGCTAACCAACTACACCACGAGGTCAAGTGACGTGGGAGTCGAAAATCTCAGCGACTTCCTACGGTCTCTAGCGCCGTTAGCTCCACCTACAGGGGAAACATTGAAGTTTATCCAATCCTGTTCAAAGACTAAAGTTACATTTAGTTCGTTTGACGAGAGGTGTCGCGTAGCTTAATTCTAAGGTTTTTTGTTATTATAGTGCGTAACCCCACACTAAGGGTAATTTCTAAGAAATCAAATAATATCGCAAAAAATTTCGACTTCGACGGGACTTGAACCCGCATCCTTCCTTCAGTACAGGAATGTGCTAACCAACTACACCACGAGGTCAAGTGACGTGGGAATCGAAAATCTCTGCGACTTCCTACGGTCTATATTATTTGATCGATATTATTTGATTTCTTAGAAATTACCCTTAGTGTGGGGTTACACACTATAATAACAAAAAACCACTATAATAACAAAATACTCCTATCGCCTGCGCATGACCTATATACGAACTGCCAACTACCTAGCTACCTCGTACCTACCTAGTCTGCCCCACGAAGGCCAGCACTAAGGTGTCGTGCTTAACAGCGTCGTGCGTCAGCGTGAGCGGCCACATGCCCTTGATGCCGGGCAGGTCGATGGACGCTTGCTCCTGGATACCGATGCCGTTGCGGATTATACGGAGAGAGCCCATCTTGAATGCACCTGCAATACATGTAGTTATTTAGAAGAAAGTCTACATTTATAGTGCTGATAAAAAGAACCAATCCTATCTTCAAGGCTGTAAGTACGATATTACCTGAGCAAGTGGCGAGTAGATTCTGCCCTGCCTCTCTAAAGTCGACAACACACATGTCGACTATAGGCGCGAGACTGGTGAAGCTCTCCATTGACTGCACATATTGCTGACAAACAAGAACCAATCCTAACTACACGGCTGTAAGTTTAATATTACCTGAGCAAGTGATGAGTTGATTCTGTCCCTGTCTTTCCAAGTCGACGACACACATGTCGACTATAGGCGCGTGACTGGTGAAGCTCTCCATATTGCTAACAAACAAGAACCAATCCTATCTACACGGCTGTAAGGTCGATATTACCTGAGCAAGTGATGAGTTGATTCTGTCCCTGTCTCTCCAAGTCGACGACACACATGTCGACTATAGGCGCGAGACTGGTGAAGCTCTCCATATTGCTGACAAACAAGAACCAATCCTATCTTCAAGGCTGTAAGGTCGATATTACCTGAGCAAGTGATGAGTTGATTCTGTCCCTGTCTCTCCAAGTCGACGACACACATGTCGACTATAGGCGCGAGACTGGTGAAGCTCTCCATATTGCTGACAAACAAGAACCAATCCTATCTACACGGCTGTAAGGTCGATATTACCTGAGCAAGTGATGAGTTGATTCTGTCCCTGTCTCTCCAAGTCGACGACACACATGTCGACTATAGGCGCGAGACTGGTGAAGCTTTCCATTGACTGCACGTATTGACTCGCCTCGTCCCTCGACGCTGATAGGCGGACGAGAGCGGAGTCTCCGAGGCGGGAACCAATGAAAACGACCCCGTTGTCTAGGTACGTCATGCATTCTGGTATTGGGATTTCACCTGGAAAAAAAAAAGACTTCTTAGACCTGATAAATTATGATATAATATGTACACAGAAGTTGGATATGGCGAGCTGTAGACATCGTACGTTGACGATAATTTCCTTGCTCAGTCAGTATGCAGTATATCGGTTTTCTTTTAACTATTTTGCCCTAGGGCAAAATAGATGACGAGACCGACAGTGGTGTAAATTCAGATGTCGCCAAAAGTCCAAAACTAAACTAATTTGACAGCACTAAAAATGGTCCATCCCTGTCATGATGGTTTATTTATGTGCTGTCAAATTAGTTGAGTTAAGTTTTAGCGACGACATCTGAATTGACACCAGTAACAAGCAAATTTTTAAGTCAAAAGATGAGAGAACGATTTTACTTTGTACAATCATGGAAAGGCTTCACCGATTATCCTCAAGCAAAGTTTATGATTACAACACTCTCGACGCGGTTCCTTTCAAACTAAGTGACCATCAAAATCAGTCAGGAATAAACATTAGTGACAGCTACGTTGCACAGACACCGGTCTTTGTGTCGTGGGTAAAAAGGGGTCTTAGCCTTATAAAACCCACTTCATTCAATACTTACCGAGTAACTCCACCTTCAGATCCTTCACAGCCTGCGTCCCATCCATTTTCTGAAGTAACTCCAGCAATAGCATGAACAGACGTCCAGCTACGTCCCCTAGGAGGTACCTCAGTCCTTTGCTGTCTACGCGGCAGTAGCAGCAGATAGGTGTTAGCTAAAACATCCGAAAAACGTTCTGAGCATCTCAGCCTGGCAACCACAGGTATATGTCAAAAGACACGTTAGGGGTCGTTCATTAATCACCTGATATCTTTTAGCAACTTTTTTTAATCCTGGAAGGGTTCATCAAGTTTGGGTAGTGTTTAATACAGGTATTATTTGGTTCGGGAAAATTCACCATCGTGATTAAAATGTCTGTGTATTATTTGATTAGAGAAATTTAAGCATCGCGTCGTGATTAAAATGTCTGTGTGACAGGTTTGGAACTCGCACGATCAATGAAAAAATAAATATACGTGATATCTCACTACACTATTCTCCATTCTGGTGATATTTCGTGATTTTTTCGAACCTCAGAGCGATTGATGAACAGCCCCTTAGTTATTGAAATCGCGTGAAATCGAGATTGAAGTACGAAATCGGGTTCGGCGCATCCCGGCTAAGCTCTGTCTGAGGCTAGGCGCAAACTGACCACCGGTCACAGCCACCAGGATGGCTGTGGCCAGGATGAAATATATAATCATCTATGTAATAGTTTATCAGTTATCTAGTACTCTTAAAACCAGTTCTGCTTAGTTAGCGCTAGATGACGCTGTGTTAATTGTACAACATTATTTATTTATTAATTTATTAGGGGCCTGACTTATCAAGCTGGGATATATAGTCTATACTAATATTATAAAGAGGAAAGGTTTGATTTTTTGTTTGTTTGTTTGTTTGTATGAATTGAATAGGCTCCGAAACTACTGGACCGATTTGAAAAATTCTTTCACCGTTAGGAAGCTTACTTTTCAGGGAGTGACATAGGCTATATTTTATCCCGGAATTCCCACGGGAACGGGAACTACGCGGGTGAAACCGCGAGGCGATCGTCTAGTATGTTAATAAAACAAGAGTTACCTTAATCTGTGGTGGTGCAACAGCTACGTAGCTCTGTCCATCATGATAAACTATTGACTCTTGGCCTATTACAATGGCTCCACCTTTGGAAATAAATATGACTTCAACATGTTGCAAGATGTAATGTTTTAAATAAAATATTCAACCGCCGAAAATACTGAAAAGCTAAAAATAATAAACCTTTTCATTTAACCTTAATAACTAAGTTCTTAAACGAATGTAAGTATACCTAAGTAATTTTGAGTCGGCGACAACTATTTTCCGGCGCAGGCGCGCCGCCGCCGCGCATCACGCTTTACGTACCTAATTAATTAATTTGCTTGTTTCGCGCCCGCGCCGACTTAAAATTACTTAGGTATAGTTACATTAGTTTAAGAACTTAGTTAATAAGGTTAAACGAGAAGGTTTATTATTTTTTGCTTTTCAGTATTTGCGCCGCTTTATTTTTTTATTGTTAAAAGTTTTATTTTAAATTTTTTTGTGGCTATAATCTACTTAATACTACATGCTTAGTTTTTGATTTCTTTTAAAATAGCTACCTGCCTCACTTTATCTATCAACTGTTACGTAATCCTACTTTAATAAATTACAAAAATACGTACTCGTACTTAATTGAAGTTCCTTAACAATAAATAACCCCTACTTTGTCACCCTTGGGGTAGGATTTTTTATTTCGAATTTATATGGGGCCAACTTCAAGGCAGTTAGCAGTTAGCTCAATTGTTTCAATTGTAAATACTAGTATAATTTTCTTTGTGAATAAATGTGTTGACTTCAAGGTACAGGTACTTTATCCAATAAAAAAAAGAATTATCAAAATCGGACTACTCTGTAAAAAGTGATACATGGTCATACATTACAATCAGTGAGTGAACAATCAATCATCTCCTGTTTTCCTAACCTACCTGGTTTAAAAAAAAATCGTTGGACTTTTTATTCCATTTAAAGGGGACCACATTGGAGACCCACCCTTTCCAATAAAAAAAGAATTATAGAAATCGGACTACTCTGTAAAAGTTATGCATGGTCATACATAAAAAAAAATATATTAAATGCGTCAACTCGAGAACCTCTTCCGTTTTTTGCCGGTTGAAAAATACTGTTACCATGTTTGTATGTTTTTATTTTATTATTGGTACCTCTTTTGAACTCTTATGTCTAGTTATACCTAACATACAATTTAAGGCAACTAAATGTTGTTGTTTTTTACCTGAATAAATAATTCTCGATTCGAACAGGATACAGAATCGAAATACCTGAAGAAGACTTGTGTTTTACTATAAAAACTTTTGTAGTTTGACGAATTCATTATGAAGGTAAGCGACACAAAATAGGTTTGTAGTTAACCCGCTTACATTCATAATGAAGACTTGTGTTGTCTTGTATTGGCTAAGATCTATTGAGCCAAAGGAGTTACATATCTATAAATATAGCTTAATAAGTGGGCTGGGAATCTAAATAGAGCTTACCAAGTGGGCTAGGAACTGGTATAAGTATGGAAGCCTCAGTCTCCACATTGTCCTGCTTCCAGGGAATTTTCGAGAATTCCTTGTCACGCAAACTGATTTCATGTGTCTGAAAATAAATTATTTCTAAGCACTTTGTAAAGGATGGAAGGATTTTTGAGGATGTTTTGATTTTTAAACATATAATATTTTATGACCACCTCTGTGGTGCGGTGGGCGAATTTAATTTCTGATAGATTTAAATTGAAAAATACTGCAACTTGAAACATGTTTAAATCTGAGTTGCATTTCAATATTTGGAGATAAGAATTTAGTTTTATACCCACTTGAACGTCCTGTGGCACATAAGTACCACAAACGTTTACCCCAACTTACGTTCATGGTACAAAATGGCCACACGACTTGTAGCTCAGTTTTATTTGATATTTCAACGAACGCAGCCTAAATTAGTTCTGGAACCAGTTACTAGATGGCTCTTTAATAAATTTTTCATCTATTGGAGAATTTATTTTCTGTACATGGCAACAAAAATTTTGATATAAAAAATAAAAAGTTGACTGTCCGTCATTACACTGCTTTTTAAAAAATGTTTAAACTTATTTTGATACAGATGGAAATGATTTTAACATGATTTTGGTATCATTTGAATGGGCAGATAATCTATTTTTTTTTTTAACAAAGAAATATTCATTAAATTTGTTCAATATCGCTAAATTAAGCGTTTATTTGCGCAATGTTCTACATATGAACCGTTTCATTGAAATTAAAATTGGATGTCGTATTCTTTTATCTTTCAGTAAATATTTTTTATTTCCTTATAGCTATAGTCGTTTTTAAGTTATAAACGTATTTGTCGAAAATGTCGCGGCCGGCCAACGCCGCGGGGAGCGAAAACGCACGGACGTTCGAGGCTACAGTCGCTCGCGCGCCCGGACGTTCAAGTGGATACCTGAGTTTTACTTACTTTGATGTGTCTTCCATTGAGATCTTGGTGAATTAAAATTAGGGTAGGATTGGCACAGCCATGCAGAAATTCTACATCATACACATTTAGTTCTTCCAATCTGGAAAAATATAACACATACACTTTCACATTGAGCCTATAATAAGCTTCACCCAATCTAAAATTTAAAGCACCTAGTTTATTTCCACATTTTACTAAGCATCCAGGATCTGCAGAGAGTAGATCCTACATGGCTAAGCATCAAAGCCTTATGATGCTTATTTATAATGTTTATTTTAAATGTTGTTGTGAAACTGGTAGATAAAATAATTAAATAAATATATTCACCGTAAACTCAAGGCTTTCAATTCTGTAGAATCCTTATCTAGAGCAATTATCCTGAATAGTCCATCATACAGCCTCAGTCCAATGACTCTAGCCTGTGGATCAATCACAGCTAAAATGCCGTTCTCCGAAGGTTTACCGATGCGATCTGACACATTGCCATGAGCTCTGGTGACCACTTCTAGGTCTCCATTAGGATTTGTTCTCCATTCTAGTATCATTGCATTGTAGCGAGCAGTTAGGATGAATACCAGATCCTTCTTTTCATACTGAAATAGATTATTTCAAGGAATGTGTTTGATTACATGATCCAAAACCAAAATGCAGATAATCAAATAATTCTTACAAACTTATTGAATCTGCATAAATTTAGCGGTTACTTACTGGTGGTCTAAATAACTTCATTTTGGCAACCCGTCCATACAATCCCACTTCCTTCATAGGTCTCAGTCCCTCTGGTGTCACTAGGTACATTTCAAGGCGGTTCACCTTCGCAACAAGAAGATTCAAGTCCGAAGGTGAAGTGAAGTTCCCTGAAAAAAAGATAGGCGCAAGTTCTTGTAAGTATACTGGTTGGAGTATTATCTTAATGATAATTAATAAAATAGGTCGTTTGACGCAAGAAACACATTCACTTTGATAGTAAATCCAGTGATTTTCGGTTCTGAATGAATCGAACCGATTGTAAAAATAGCCTGATTTCACAAGCATGGAACATCGAAATGCAATTATTTTGTAACACATTTTTCTCAATAGATAGGGACCTCTTAGCGATAGAGATGGTACTAATCAACAAAAAGTTTTTTTCTGTTGCGGTAGCTGAGGATATTGTTAAAAATGTCTATAATACATCGGAATTCTGTTATTTTGGGTAACCTCAATGGTTGCAAAGTAATTATTTTAGAGTCATTATTTACCGGTCACGCATGCTGTTACTGCTGTTGGCTTTTGCGCCGTTACTACGTAGTGGTATGACATGTTCAGAATTCACAAATTCACAGAAAATTGCACGAATTTTTCAAAATAATATCAACAACACAAGCCGCCGACACTCGCATCGCAAAAATTATCCATAGACTAGAAAACTAGAAAAGTCATTCATTTTCATTTTATATTTCCATCTTGGATCATTGGATTCATTTTCGTCCTCGTTTTGTCAGATTTGTTTTGTCTATGCCTCTCAGTAAGAAGTTGACTGGTGATTTCGTTTGTTCAAGGAAGTTGACTTGGGGTGCGTTCTGAAATACGCTAAAATTAATATAATCGTGCTCACACGCGTTTCCATATGAGTACTGTTGACTATACTAGTCTTGACGCCAGAAATTTAAATCTACTGAACGGATCGGGCTGAAATTTTTCGAACAGGTAATTCTAATCCTGAAATCAAAATTATGCTACTTTTTATCCCATGAAGCAGTTCCCATTCCCTTGGAATAGAAAACGTTTCCACAGAAACAACGCGTGCGAAGACGCGGGCAGAAACTAGTACTTAGTAAATAATTTATTTTTTGTATGATATGGATCAGCTGAGCTTCCTGTAGGATTTTTTGCAACAGTCTGCAGTTAGCTTATTTTTTAAATTGTAAACAATTAATTTCTATTACTTGAATGTTTTTATTCACAAAAAAAATTTATTCATCAGTTGAGCTGTAGATTGTTTGCAACAGATTACTGTTGCAAACAAAGTATAATCTTAACTTTGCGCATTTTTGTGATCTTACGTAAGAACTGTCGAGACTCTCCCACCCCCTTGTAAGAAAAAATAAGACATGGTCGACCCCCCTCCACCATAAATCGTCTTACGTAATAAATGAATGGCCCCTATCCGTATCAATCGATAAAATCAACATCCGACTTGACTACATCACTAATTGAGTAGCGAAGAATAGAATCAATCCAAAATCAACTTTATCTTAATTGCATAAGGTTGATTTTGACTAACCGTTCTATTGAATGATTGATAAATTGAAATAAAATAAGATTTATTGCAAAACAATGAAAATCGTACTTTTCGAAAGTAGGTACGTAACACTTCTATTCTGAAGATGTTTTCTCCTACTATCATTGTTACACTCTAAATTCGAACAATACGGCATAACTATGGAAAAATGAACTTGTCGCGAGATAGCTACTCCGTGCGATGTTAGAATCGATGTTAGGATCAGTTAAGCGTAATAACGCGTTATTGTGGCACGAGTGCCACGCATACTTACCACTTTTTATTATCTTCTCTGTTCTGTGGTTTCAAATGACGTCAAAAATGAAGTCGATGGCGCGGCGATTACTATTCACTTAGACAATAATGGCGGCTCCACATTAGTGCCGTGAATTCACGCGCGAATTCTCGCCGTGAATTCACGGTACAAGTCGTGCCCTCCACATTCACGGGATGCGGTTGGATGCGGCGGGATGGACGTATCTATTATTCAAAATCAAAAATCAAAATCAAAAACTCTTTATTTCCATAAATACAATAAATGTACACACTTAGAAAAGGTCAAATTATAAAACTAAACACTGACACGGAAATAAAGTGATATTTTTTGATTTCTGTCACTTCGGTATGTAGACTAAAGTAAAGAAGCGACGAAGAAACCTTTAGCCTGTTAGTTGTTATTTTTCGAGTTGGAGCAAAACCCGTCCCAAGCTTTTTTAGCCTCTAATCTGATATTTTATAGTAAGCCTTTTTGCACAGCAAGGTTTTGACAATTTGTTTGAATTTATTTACTGATAATTTTTGCAACTCACTAGGAGTTTTGTTGTAGAAGCGTATACATTGCCCTTTAAAAGATACATTAATTTTGTGTAGCCTAGTTGTGGGCACAGCGATCTTATGTTTGTTTCTGGTATTCAAATTATGTTTATCGCTATTTTTAGGGAACCGATTTATATTTTATGAGTGTACAATAAGTTTTCATAAATATATTGACATTATTAGACGTGTGGACGTATTTTTGTTTTTATCCTTTTAATGCAGGTTTTTTGCATCCCACAGTATATTTTCCGAATGGTAATGCTCTAAAAAGAGCATTTCCGTATCAATGTTCCAAAAGTTTGCGCGCGACTCCATTTCGCGCAACGACTTCATACGTCCGTTCACCTTTGTAGTCCGGAGTAAACTGGCACGGGGCCGTGAATGTGGATGTGTACGCGTGAACGCCGCGCGAAGGGGGCGCGAACCCTTTGTCGCGGGACAAAATACCGACACTGATCGGGGAACAGGCGTGAATGCGCGTGAACCCCGCGACAACCGTCCACATTCACGTTCACGCCTGTTCACGGGGCTTCACGGCACTAATGTGGAGCCGCCATAAGGCTGCCGCTCACGACGTAATACGGAACGGTGTGAACGCGATGTTGATTAACGTATTCCTCGGACGAAGGAAATCACTCTTTCCTTGATTGAAGGGTTATTCGGAAAAGCATCCACGCAAAAGAACATTTTTGACAGTTGACTGACTCACTGACAGTGACACAGGCAGGCATTGACTGTCAGTAATTCATGATTTTGATCGTAGAAAGAGAAACCTATAGAACTCGCGCAATTGCCATCGCATTCACACTAAAGAGAGAACGACTTATGCCTAAAGCCTAAGAAGAAATGAAATAGGACGATTAGCTCTCTATCTCATCCAGCGTGCCGGTTTTTGCATTGTTTAGCACCTCCATGTGCTAAACAAATTTCCTTTGTCATCGACGGAGCTCGACACGAGACTGGTGAAAAAAGTTTTAAAAGTTCTAAACTTTTGTTTTTTATGTTTGAATGTGATCAATGTGTTTATGTGGACATTCCCGCAGCTAAAAACAATAAAAAAGAGAGATAAATATGGTGCGGTGCAGCGTTTTTGCATGTAGAAGTGATAGTGAAGAAAAAGTGCCAAATATATCATTCCACTCGTAAGTACAAGTTCTTTTGACTACAAAAAGGTTCAAAATTTACAGTTTCATAGATTTACATACACACAAGGCTCAAACATTATGTTTTATGCTATTTTTAGTTCATCTAACTTGTAATTGTGAAAATTTAGGGTTGCCTGCACCCGATGGAATTGGAATGGAATGGAATTCCCCGAATGGCACATTGAAATATTTTTTACTAGGTACCTACATAGCTAGTTTATAGATAATGTAGCTCGCTATGCATAGCAAAATAGTTTATGCCCGCGGCTTCGCACGCGTTGTTTCTATGGAAACGTTTAAAGGCCATTTCTATCCCATAGCAACTGATTTGTGGGATAAAAAGCCTATAGGCTTTTATATAAATCCTGGAATCTAACATAGATGTTAGATTCCAGGATTAGAATTACTTACCTGTATACAAAATTTCATCCCGATCCGTTCAGTAGTTTTGGCGTGAAGAGGTAATATGTAAGTTGTTGCTATGACACACATAGCCCATCGGACTTCGTGAGATAGAACAACTATAACAAACATCCATCCATTCATCCACACTTTCGCATTTATAATATTAGTGTTTTTATTTGTTACAGATTTCCCGAAGATAAAGAATTACGTTTGCATTGGATCAAAGCAACGGGTTGCAAAGATTGGGAACCTAAAAAATCTTCGTAATAAAAATTTTTGTAATGATTCTGTGATATTTTAAATGATTCTGTGATTTTTGTACTTAATCTAATTCAACTGTCCAAATCTAATCTAACTGTCCCATATAAATAAGAAAAAAAATATCTTAAGTAGGTTCTTGTAGAAATTGGTATGCTAATTTTAAAATGATTCTGTGATTTTTATAATGATTCTGCGATATTTTAAATGCTTCTGTGTAAATGCGTGTGTATTTTTTAATAAAAAAAAATGCTGTGACTAACTAGGTATAAGTACCTATACGCAAGTACAATGAAAGTTAAGTACTTTTTAGATAGCAACATTACAATTTTTGAGCAAATATACGATGTTACGTTCGTAAGTAACCATTTTTTTTAAAGGGTTATTTTTTTTTTAAAGTGTTTAGTTAATTTATGTAAATGTTATTGTATAGGTAATATATCTAAGACATTTATATACTGTGATTTTATGATTAAGTAGTAATAAAACGAAATGTTGAAGACTGATTAAACTGTAAAATTTATAAACGTTAATTATTGTAATAAATATTGATTATTTTAAAACAAAAACACTTGTTTCTCTATCTGTACTACTCACCTTAATACCTTCATAATTATATTTACCTACCAAAAACAACCTCGGTCTGCCTTCCACTTGTAACGCCAAACAGGGTTCACATTGTGATACTTACTTGTATAATTATAATGACCTAGCAATAGCCTTTATTCACAAAATAGAAAATTATACTAGTATTTACAATTGAAACAATTGAGCTATCTTCAGACTATTGCAGGTAGCTCAACTGATCAATATCAATACCAGTGGGAAGCGTCCCCAAGACGCTGGCTGCATTGCCACGCTGTATGGCAATGCTGATGCGCTGTGCCTGATACTCACCAGCTCTCGGGTCACGCTTCGCTTCGACCAGACGCTCAGATAATTTAATTTTTTAAATTTATTAACTGGAAAATCGCAAATCCGGTCTACCAACCAAGACATGAAATAAGGAACCTAAAATCGGGGTAAGAAAATTGCATGGCAACACTTTTCCCCCACCACCTCGTATACTTTGTCTTGCTCTGGGGCATGCTCGCTGAAGATCTACCTATATTTAATCTTTAATTTTGATTTAGAAGCCATCAAACAAGAAGTTGAAGGTTGATTAAATCAACATCAACCTTCAACTTGTTTTGTTTCGATTTGTTGTTGCCGCACGGGCGGACGGGCGGATTATTTGTTGTTTTGTTGTTGAGCTTTGGTTTTGGTTAGATTTTTATTATATAGGCGAAGGAAATGAACGGATAATTTAATGCAGCGGGTTTTGAGCAGTTTATTGAATCCCATTATCCCCTACCGCAACATGGCTAACTTGCCTCCTCGGAAAATATCCTGCTCCACCAAAACTAAACAAGATGCTACACCGCTTCAAATACTCTTACAGATGGGATTTCCTAGGCACCGGGCGTAAGTCCCATGCGATTTAGGGATGCCGCCTTAAAAGCCATGTACTTACTGGCATACGATAGTTTATCTCACTCACATAATTTTATATCTCACACAGTTTGAAGGCCCTAGCGGCTACCGGTAATCGAAGCGTCCAGCTTGCTTCCGACTGGTTGCTGACTCACGTAAACGACGCTTTTATTGACTCTGATGAACCTCGAGAGTATATCTTCTACGCTAGCCCCACTGGACCACTCTTGACTCAGCTGCTGGACTTCTGGGAAAAGTCAAAAGCCACTGTCGGATGGAACGGGGCCCATAACTTTCCACCTCACATCACTTTGGTGTCATTTTTCAAGGTAATATTCCAATATGTCTTTGTATACCAAGAAAATCACAACCAAATAATAGAAATAAATTATAACCAGTATTTACAATTGAGCGAACTGCAGACTGTTGCAAACAATCTACAGGTAGCACAACTGATCCATATCAATACCAGTCGGAAGCGTCTGCCAGCATTGCCCTGCTGTATGGCAATGCTGATGCGTTGCGCCAGATACTCACCTGCTCACAAGTCACGAGTCGCTTCAACCAGACGCTCAGATAATTATTCCAGTATGTTAGATCTAAGCAATTAATAATAATAATTACTGGATAATATCTGGCCCCAAAGTAAGCAGAGCTTGTGTTATGAATTCAGATAAGTAATTATACAATTTCAATGAGAATGTTCACACAATTAAACACTTACACTATGATTTGATATACTCAGTCAATAATACATTGTTTGGGTAATAGTGATGAAGAATATTCAATCTCGAGTAGGCTGAATTTTCCTCATCACAAATGGTAATGGTTACATTCCAGGCACAAGATGATACCTCGCTACAGCTAGCGAAAGCGGTGAAGTTTGTCGTGGAGAATGTGGGTGAGCCTCCAGCAAGCCCGCTGAAGCTGGAGCCCTACATGTCGCACAACTTCATGGGCTTCTTTGTGTCGGAGGAGCATGCTGAATACCTGAGGAAGATTGCCATTCAATATGTGAAGCAGGTTTCATCTGCGTGTATGTATTCAAACTTTATATTTTTAGCAATGATAATTGCAAAATCATTTGGATAATGAACCTTTTTTTTACCCAACTGCTCAAGAAGTAGGGTTTATGGTCCTTGGATAAAATGCTGGATAAAGCACAAAAAAATAATACTAGACACACAGCGTCATCTGGATACTTCACTTATTTTACTAGTTTCTGCCTGCGGCTTCGCACACGTTTTTCCGGAATAAAAGTATCCTACCAATCTAGACCTCGATCTATGCAAAATTTCAGCCTAATCTGTTTAGTAGCTACGACGGGAAGAACGAAAAAATATCGAAACTTTCGCGTTTATAATATTAGTGTGATGTTATATTGCATGATGAAATCTATCTGGTGCAGTCATAACAGCTTTATTAAATCACACAGTGGGTGTTACGATGGATACATATGAACATTTGGATGCACTGGGCGCATGCTTTCCCTGGTGCACCATGCAGCAAGAGAAACCAATCAAATGTAAGACAGTAGCACCCAATATATTTGTGTATAATATTTGATTATTATTATCATTACCAACTGTATAAAACATTGCTTGGATACGGAATCTAATCCCGCAAACGCGTGATCCGTACCATTTTTGCGGGATTGATAATGCGGATTACACATGAGACACAGGATTACACATGCGGGATCCGCGGGATTTGCGGGATTGATAAAAATACGCATTGTTTTTAAGTCCCGCAAATTTAGCGTTTCCGCAGGATTGATGACCTGATTTTAAGACTGATGCGGGATTGGATTCCCTACAAAGAGGAATTTAAATAGTCAGATGTAAAGTTTGGTAAAGTTTGTTTATTTTATTGCTTTTTACTCCACCTTTGTAGATACATTTAGTTAATATAGGTTAAGTTATCCTAATAACCGCTTTTAACTATTCTTTTGTAGATTCATTCAATTATTTCTGGAGTAGATGAGCCATGAGCATGTGCTACGCTTTATGAGGTAATTCGTGATTTTTTGTATATGTTGCTCAACTCTTAAAACTGATTTGATTAAGTAGTTTGTTTTTTAATCAGCATGGCTTTTCTTGATTTATTATTTAACATAGATCTGGTTTTTTCTACAAGGTGCCACGTCACATGTGTATTCCAAAAATTGTAGAACAAAAGTTGATACTTCGGGGTCCACAATCCCCCCTTTCGGCTATATTATAATATGAATTACTATTACTATTACATATTATGTAACACGTTCGTGACGCAAACCGCGACTTCATAATATAATTCACTTAGCATAATATAACATTGACACCCTTTTCTCCGTAATATGTAACCTTAGTCATGGTATCAGTTAGTGTAGTGCTACTGAGAATACAGTACAAAGTGTGTCACATTAATTCCCTACCTCAGCTAGGTACTCGTGTCTTAAGTTACTCAGAAATTACTGTAATTAATTACTCGAAAATTTTTAATAGAGTCTTACGTTTGGTGCGACTGTTGTGTTTTATTAACAGGCAAGAAACAATTTATTTATTTATTTATTGGTCATACAAAATCCACAGCCCTTAATTAATACAAATATTATACATTATCAAGACTTACGGCCATTAACGGATTTACTTTTTATACACTATTATCATCGATCAAGTATGCGGCCTTGCGGCCTCCCCCGTAGATACCTAGAACCTTACAAGAATAACACTCAAAAGTGTCCACGTTTTGTTTTGACGCAGACAGTTTGCGCAGAGCCTGTCAAGTTTTTTGCATGCGGAACAAGAGATTAGTGGAGTCGAAATTATTTTATTTTATTTTGTAAGTAGGTAGGAAGGTAACTAAAAATAATTTATACACTGTTTATTTTTATAAGAAATAAAAAATCAACAGAATTCAGGTAAAGTTAACGAATCATTTATTGATACAACTATAAATTAGCGACGCGAAATAAAATTGAGGGCGGGTCAGCTAGTTATTTTATAAACCTTAACCAGTTATTTTAAATGTCTTTTCATGAAAAAAAAAATTATCACTTACAACTTACCACAAATAAATAAAAAAAAAATTAGAAACAATAGCCGCTCCATTCATCAACTTAGAACAAAATAAATATTTTTACAAAGGCAAACCCAACAACAATATTTAATGCTGATCTCTCAAGTATATAAGGCTCAATTGGCTCATATCACAATACACAGGTAAAAATTACATTTAAACTTACTGAAAATAAGAAATTCCATCCTTTTCTGTTGCTTGGTCGGTCGATTATTGCATTTTTTATTCGAGCATGGTCAAGTGACCATGCTTTCGATCCGAGAGCTAAAATGACACTAGTTGAAAAGGTATCCCAAAATGCCAAATGGGATACCTTTTGATACTGACGTTTTCAGGGCGCGCATTGTGGATCTAAGGGGGGCCGGCCGGAAATTTTTGATCGATGACTATTATTTATAAAACAGACAGTCAGATGACATAGGTACCCACATTATACCCCCTATTACCCACAATAATAGAATCATCATATTCTTAGCTATTGGATACAAATGTAGCAAATTTATTACCTATCACCTCGATACATAAACAAAAAATAACAACAGTTCTAAACATAAACATTGTTGAAATTCTGTGAGCGGTTATTGTTTCTTGTGAAACAGAGTGCGGGAAGCCATCCCTCGATGGACCGACGACATTGAAGCAGTCGCGTAGAGTCGTTAGATGCAGGTGGCGCAAGTTCGCTATACGTGGCGTCGTTCGTCGTCGTCGGTGGAGGCCTATGTCCAGCCGTGGACGTAAACGGGCTGATGATATGATGTGTGTCCAGCCGTGGACGTAAACGGGCTGATGATATGATGTGAAGTTTCTTTGTTTCCGTCATTCTATTGCATCTACTCCAAGGGCCTTGTGAATTAACTCCCACATTCGCAAAGCCCCACGTTTATGTAATACTAGACGATCGCCTCGCGGTTTCACCCGCGTAGTTCCCGTTCCCGTGGGAATTCCGGGATAAAATATAGCCTATGTCACTCCCTGAAAAATAAGCTTCCTAACGGTGAAATAATTTTAAAAATCGGTCCAGTAGTTTCGGAGCCTATTAAATACAAACAAACAAACAATCAAATCTTTCCTCTTTTTAATATTAGTATAGATAGGTTACTTACTTACCTATGCAATTTTAGTCATCGCCTTCGCACGCATGACTTAAAATTGCATACGTAAGTACCGGTAAATAATTTTAATAAATCATTTCTACTAATATTAGAAATCTGAGAGTAATTCTGTCCGTTTGTCCGTTACATTTTCACGCCTAAACGACAGAATGAAACTATTTGGCAGGGAAGTAGAAGATATCCCAGGAAAAGACACATTATTTTAATTCCGCGCGATGCCGCGGGCAGAAGCTAGTAACGAATAATTTATCTACTATCAAAATTTTGGGAAAACTTACGGCTAGGTTGAAAATGTGCAGAAATTTTTTGAACATGATAAATATCCTGTTGTAAATGACTTAAGAATAATTCGAAAGTCATTTTAAACGGAATGTTTACCATATCTAGGCATGTTCTAAATAATTTAGATAGATAGATATTGTTAACTATGAAGTAATAAAACAATAAGGGAAGTAGGTATGTAAATCATCTACTCTCAAAAGGTCACAATCACGATCACAATTACGATAAAAATAGTCTCTAGCTCTACGACGCGACCGTCGTAATGAAATACATTCCAGGGTCTGTTCGTGATGGCAGGAGTCACCCGCGCCCGCGCTCCCCTTGCTCTCCCGCTGATGTAGGCATAACAGTAGGAGGCTTCGCTAACACGGCCATACTGACGATACTTCGCCCTCGGAGTTTGAAACTTGTACCTGAAACTACTGCATGAAAGGGGTTACGGTCCTCTCATACCTGCCTGACTTTTAGTCAGAGATCTGTTCTGCCGGCCAATTCCGCATGTTTTCAAAAGTAACCGTCACCCTGTGGGTGCTGCCGTTGGGCCTCGTGCCCAACACTTCAAATCTGTCATTTTTCAACACCTTGGTTACTTTGTAAGGGATACTCCGGAATCGGCCCTTTAATTTCTTATACCCTGGATTCCCTTTACTGATACGTATTAAAACCATATCGCCAACATTGTACGGGGATTTTACGTACCTTTTGGCATTAAATCTTTTCATCTGCCGCTTTTGATCTGCAGTCAATAGCTCCCGTGCCTTTGCACGTGTAACCCTCAGGTCCTGCCTCTCACCAGCCTGCGTGAGATTATTCACCAATAGAGCCTCACACAGCGCCGTTGGCTTATAACCAAACAATAACTCATTCGGAGTTCTGCCAGTGACTTTGTTCACTGCGTTATTCAATGCCTGCTGTGTGGCAGCCAGAGCATCACACCAGTTTTCTTCTGGTTGATCTCTGATAACAGCGTTCAACGTGTTTAATATTGTCCTGTTGAGACGCTCTACCTGCCCATTTGCCCTAGGCAGATTAAGGGAATTTATTATTAGTTGTATCCCATGCTCATTACAGAATGCTTTCATAGCCCTTGACGTGAATGCCGTCCCTCTGTCACAGATGAGCCTTCGAGGTACACCAAACAAGTAAGCCATAGTTTTCAATGCTTTTAGGACACCTTTAGTGCTTGTTTCAGCGACAGCTTCCAGAAAACAGTATTTGGTAAATCCATCTTGTAACGCCATAACATACTGGTTTCCTTCTTTGCTTTTCACAAATGGACCAAGATGGTCTACATGCACCACTTCGAAGGGGGTTTCACCTTTTGGTATCGGGTGAAGCAGCCCTGGCTTTCGGCCAGTATCACTTTTGCCAATTAGACATTTGAAGCAATTCCGGACATACTTTACTACAATTTTCCTTGTCCGCGGGAACCAATACTTATCTCGGATGGCAGCCAGTGTTCTATCAACACCTTGATGTCCACTCTCATCATGTAATATTCGTAATACCCCCCATCTCGCATTACGTGGTACGACCCATTTAGGCCCTGCCTTCGTTTTTCTGTAAAGGTGTCCCTCTTTAATTTCGTAATCATCGAAATATTGCTCTCTGTCGCCATCATTAACACCATCCTTTAAAATGCCGATAATTCTCACAATTTCTTCATCAGCCATCTGACACTCAAGTAAATTTTCAGCTGTTGTGAATTCGTATGTCAGACAAACTGGATTGCGACTCAAATAATCGACATGAGCAACTCGTTTGCCTGGACGATATTCGATCTCAAAATTGTAGTCTTGCATATAGATCCACCAACGGGCTACACGAGGATTAATTTCCTTTTTGGTCATAGTAGCCCTCACGGCACTACAATCGGTCACCAACTTGAAGTGAATTCCAATCAGATATACTCTGAAATGTTTGAATGATTGTACAACCGCCAAAGTTTCCAAATCATATGAATGATATCTGGACTCATCCGGTGATGTTCGACGGCTGTAATAAGCGACCGGGTGAAGTTTTCCATCTTCATCTTTTTGCAGAAGTATCGCTCCCAGGCCTATGCTCGATGCGTCAGTATGAACTTCGGTTTGAGCTTCAGGGTCATAAATCTTAAGGATAGGCCTTTGAGTTGGGAGGTTCTTAATTTCTTGGAAAGTCTTCTGACAACCTGAGGTCCATTCGAAATCAACATCTTTCTTTAGCAGATTATAGAGTGGACTCACTTTGGATGCAAAGTTACGAACAAATCTCCTGAAGTAACTTGCCAGGCCTAGAAATTGCCTTAACTGTTTTGTCATTTTTGGTGGTAAAGCTTTTGCCAAGCAATCAATTTTATGGTGACTAGGCCGCACAGTTCCAGCTGCTATTTCTCTTCCCAAGTATTCTATGCTTGTTTTGAAGAATTGGCATTTTTCCAGGTTTAATGTCAAGTTCAGACACACGTGAACACCCAATGTCTTTAAGAGATGTCGAAACTCGATCCCAATATTTGAACATTATCTCCTTAAAGCTGATGACACCATCTTTGGACAGGATACCTGTTTCAATGTCCCCCAATTGTACTTGCATCACAATATGGTGTGTTTCACCTGGTGCGTTGTACTTGATGCGAACGTCTTCATTACTGGCTACTATTTGAACACCTGGATACTTCAATATATCACGGCCGACAAGTAGATCAACCGGAATGTCATCATTATTCACAATTAAAGGAGTAATATCAATTCCAACTCCATCACTATCTAATCTGCAAGCTGTCTCTCCAATAGCCGGTACAATGCTACCATTTATCCCCTTCATTAGTGCTGTAGTCGGATTTGAGTGTAGACCAATTTTCTGAGCCGCTCTCTGCCTTATCAGCGTCACAGAACTTCCCGTATCAATTATAGCTTGAATAGGGCAGTTGTTTATATAACACGTAGTTGACATGCATACCAGTTTATCGGCACACAAGTTCACAGGTTTTAGTTTCTTAAAACATTTTTCAACAGTGTGCCCATAGCGATGGCAATGTTTACATTGAACTTGACTTGTGTTTATGTTATGGTTAGAGGTAGAGGCCCCGTGTGATATAGTTGAAATGACCTCCCCAGTCGAACTAAGTTTCGACTTACATTCATGCCTTTTGTGTCCCGGCTTACCGCACTTATAACAAGTGGGTTTTGTTTCGTGACGCCGGAGAGATTTGTTTTTGTTCCAGTGTTTCTTATTAACCGGTGACGCAATATTGGATTGGGTTCGGTTGGGCATTTCATTACTCATCGACCTTCTGGACATTTGGGTTACCAATGCTTGCATCGTTTCGCAACTTTCAAGCACTGCGCTAATATTTTTATCAACAATGCCGCCTAACATTATGTCCATCTGTTGTCTTTCGGACAATTTTACCCCAAGACGTTTGATTTTAGCAGACATGCGGCCAGCATAGAGTACTAATGATTTTGCATGCGTACTTTTGAAATTAATGATATCCTCCATAGTGCTGTAGAAATTGGCTTCCCTTGGGTAAGAGATAAAAAGATCTTTAACAAATTGTTTCCAAGTGCGCTTTTTTGGCAACCACAAATTGTACCACGCCTTACCTTCACCCTCCAAGGCCTGTGTCGCGCGATATAACTTTTTCCGCTCGCTCCAATCACAAGCCTCTGCGATGTCGTTGACATGCTGGATCCACTCCTTAACGTAGCTTCCATCCTTGCTGGGATCAAAGCCGGGGACAGAACCAAGTTCTGGTGTTCGAGACCTTCGCCGATGCACTTTCCGTGGGGGTGTGTAGCTGGATGAGGAGTCCGACACCGACCTCTCACGACTTCGGGATGGTCTCGACGACATAGTCACTGTCTAGGTACACTGCACCAAGTGTCTTTTTTCACTTTCACTGAGTTTTTTTTTTTTTTGTTTTAGAGTTTATGGGTAGTATCCCACCGCTGTGTTAACTATGAAGTAATAAAACAATAAGGGAAGTAGGTATGTAAATCATCTACTCTCAAAAGGTCACAATCACGATCACAATTACGATAAAAATAGTCTCTAGCTCTACGACGCGACCGTCGTAATGAAATACATTCCAGGGTCTGTTCGTGATGGCAGGAGTCACCCGCGCCCGCGCTCCCCTTGCTCTCCCGCTGATGTAGGCATAACAGTAGGAGGCTTCGCTAACAATATATAGATCAGTCACTGGTCTTGCACTGGTCACCAGTGCATACGCTGACGGCTAATCAAATTTTCTGCAGACAAGTGTACCTTAAAACAGCGTGATACAAAGCAAGTTGAATTATTTAAAAGAACACAAACATAATTAACATTCTTCACAGCTATAAGCCTGGTACCCCACGTGAAATCTCTGCACATAACGCTGGCTTACCACTTCGAGTTGTCAGCATATGACTCGCTGAAGACGTTGGTGGACGAGCTGCAGCCCGCCGAGCCTCTTCACTGGGAGCTGAGGCTCTACTCCAGGGATCCGAGATTCGCTAACCATCAGGTGAGATACTCAAACACATAATAAGTGTTACGGTTGCCTGTTTGCGGTTGGTATTTGTTGTAAAACACCGAGTTTAAAGTAAAATTAAATTTATTTTACCAGAGCACATTTAATCGCGAGAAAATCGGAAGTGGTTTTTTTATATCGAGCGGAAACGTAACTAAATATTTCTACAGAGTAATTACAGAGAGTGCGACCTTAATATCTATAATTCACAGATAAGAAAATGTCGATGTCATAGACAAATTTGTGGGTATTCCAGCAATAAGCACGGGCTTCGTGCGCGTTTTTGACCCCCGGCAATACTCGATGTTGCTATATGTTTACGTCACCCAGCCAAATATTGCCGGCCCTAGCAGGGTGCATGTTTAACCATTCACTGCCCAGGTTTTTCGAGCCAATCATGGACAGGTCATACGTTTGTCATGGGCACTGTAAGTGCTATAACACTAGTTATCTATGAGATCTCCTGTACAACATATCTATATATATAAAAGAAAGTCGTGTTAGTTACACTATTTAAAACTCAAGAACGGCTTTACCGATATGGCTGAAAATTGGTGAGGAGGTAGCTTAGAGCCAGGAGACGGACATAGGATACTATTTATTCCGTTCGTTAGCATTCAAGTGTGACTTGACATAAAACATCAGTCACTATAAAACGTGTCAGCGGTTGAACACGCGACCGCTAATACCAACGGGGCAGTCGGATAAAAGTATGAAATGTCCTGCCACAGAAATATTAGAAACATTTACTCTACGTTTATACCTAATTTTTTTAAAATAAATGTCCACCCGTGCGAAGCCGGGGCGGGCCGCTAGTTTGCAATAAAAACGTTGAGTGTTGAGATTGAGACGTATGCGGTTCCAACATACATGAACTTATCTGGATTATGTTGTTTTTGTTTGAAAGATGATTTGATCGAGACTGTTCCTAGCCATGTTTGAAGTAAATCGATGCTGCCATTCCAATGTTATAAACGTAGTCCAGTCATTTGGTAGTTTTACCTGGAAAGTTTTCCGGGACTTTTGGAAATTATTTTATAGATTTCGATGTGATCTTTTTGAATTTCAACTTTGCACCTCGTAGCTTTGCCACTCGCGCCCCGCCGCCATACACAGGATACAAATTGTGATTTCGAAATATTATTAGAGGCCTACAAGGTCAAATGGGGTTTCTAGGAAGATTGGTGGTTTTATAGCAAAATTTGACAAATTACAAATTATTAGTAAAATCGATGAGAAAAAGGCCTTATTAAAAAAAATCATAATTTTTAATTGATGGTTGCTTTTTCACAATTTTAGTTATGAGGAGCTCCTGGTCTTTATTTCCCATTCTAACTGAATTTTTTTCATCGTAATGGATCGTTTAGTTCAAAAGTTACACCGTTTTGTTTAGATGTCATCGTAACGAACGAAAATTTTAAAAACGTCAAAAAAAGTATTATATATTTTACATATTTATGTTTCATGGATAAAAGTAAGCATAGTTTCCCAGTAAAATAACATCTTTATTCACAAAAAAATTATACTAGTATTTACAATTGAAACAATTGAGCTAACTGCTTACTGTTGCAAACAGTCTAGTTTCCCTCATTTTAATTTGTGCACATTATGAAGACACACTGTATACATATAGGGAGATATGTATACAGTGGAGTCTTCATAATTAGATAACAGATTAGGTACGTATGAATCACAGTCTTGTCTTGAGATGTGTATGCTTATCAATATGGATAATCAGTTCAAACATCACACAAATATTATTAAAGCGAAAGTTTGTATGTAAGTGTGTGTATGTTTGTTACTCCTTCACAAACGGCTGAACAGATTTGAATGAAATTTGAAACCACAATAGCTCATATCCTGGACTAAAAGATAGGAATAAAATACTTTTTATCCCCCAAAAATGCAATGTTACATACATATGTATATAAATACGAAAGCTTAGATGGAGATTTAGGGGTTTGTTACCTCTTCACGCTAAAACCTATGAACGGATCAAGCTGAAACTTTGCGAAAATATAGTGCTACATCTGGAATAGCTTATTCATCCCAGAAAAATGCGTGCGAAGCCGCGGGCAGAAACTAGTATTAATATAATATACAATCTATGACGCACAAATTGCGATTAACAAGTCACCTCATTCACCATGAGTATGCATTTTTTTTATTACTCAGCTGTATCATAATATGATTTTATCATTATCTTCCTGGAAACGAAACTTTGAACATTTAGAAATGAAGGACTCAACTCAACTCCCTACCACCTTATCCCATCTTCTCCCTACCACCATAGAACCAGCAGACGCACAGAAAAATACCACCTGGTCGACATACCACAGTGTCGAACCAAAAAATTCTGCTCTACTTTATATTAAGCACGGCCAAAGAGTGGAATGAGCTTCCTGCGTTTGTTTTCCCGCTAGAGTACAATCTTGGAGTCTTCAAATCCAGGGTAAATAAGTTCCTTCTGGGAAAGCATGCTCCATCTTAGGCTACATCTTCACTTACTTTAAGTGAGTTGGTGGCCAACCGCTTAACCATCTATCTATATATATATATAAAAAAATGAAACCCGTTTTCCTTGGTCACGGCATCACGCGTGAACGGCTGGACCGATTTTGCTAATTCTTTAAGAGAAGGTTCTTATGAAAGAAAAAATTAAGAAAGTTGGAAACATAAATTTCCACGGGGGCGAAGCCTCGGGGCGCAGCTAGTTATCAATAAAAAAAATCCTATATGTTTACTTGGGAGGACTTTGTTTTTTGGATCATAGGGGCCCCCCATCTGAAATACAATTCGCGTGCACCGCCCGGCGCCCGTCCTCCCACAAATTGGTATGCCATGCCATGCAATCAGAGAAGGTAAAAAACAAGGTAGTCAGATAACACACTGCCAGTGTAAATACCTACCCCTTTACATAGCATTACGTGCTAATAAGACTGCCCCCCAAAGGTGCATAATTTATGAATAATTATCGCGTCATCTTTACGACACCTCAATGGCGCAGCGGGCGATGCAAGAGATTGCGGATACAATTCCCGCCTCGGACAATTATTTGTACGATCTGTAGATATTTATTCCGGGTGTTCTGGGTGTTTTCTATATATAGTACTAGACGGTCGCCTCGCGGTTTCACCCGCGTAGTTCCCGTTCCTGTGGGAATTCCGGGATATAATATAGCCTATGTAAAGTAAGCTTCCTAACGGTTAAAGAATTTTCAAATCGGTCCAGTAGTTTCGGAGCCTATTCAATACAAACAAACAATCAAATCTTTCCTCTTTATAATATTAGTATAGAAAACATATCTAGTAATGTATTTGTAGGTAATAAGTACACTTATCTATCAGTAATATATTACACAAGTTCTGCTTACTTTGAGGCTAGTTATATATATAGTATTAGTTTATTAAAATGATATAATTATCTGTTTATCAGGTACACAAAGTGATTCAAAGTAACACGCCGAAAGCGAGCGACGAACTGGAACTGGTCCTAGGAGATTACATCTACATTGAGGAGAAGGAGCTGGAGAGTTCTACTGATGGCTGGGTTACTGGGACTTCTTGGCTTACAGGTAAGAATGTATCCGGTATTTAACGCTTTCACTGCCCAGCCTTTGCGGCGCAGGGGGTAATTCCCATAATACCCACGCTGGGAATGCTGGTTGGGGATCGCATTTCGGTGATGGAATCGGTCTGCAGGCGGCGCTGCTGCCCGCCTCCCGGTGTATGTCCCTTAGTCGCCTCTTACGACACCCACGGGAAGAGTTGGGGTGGTGCAAATTCTAAGCCAGCACCAGCGTGGCGAGGTTTATTTAGGGGGCACTAGCAACCCGCCCCGGCTTCGCACGGGCTGTTTAACATATATTTTTAGGTATAATTCCGTATTAGAATGTACACTATTTTCATAAAACTCTTTTAAGGATTCACACTTATTGGTTTACCTACACGGCACTTTCCAGAAAATCTCCCAGTCCAGTCGGCACGATCATTTCCGACATCTTCAACAATCATCGTCATATTTCAGCTCTGTGATTAATATGTCGCTCTATTTCACTCTGATCCACTTGGAGCAGTTTTCACTTTTTTTTCCACTCTGATCCACCTATGGATTAATTTGGACTTCAAATTCTGAAATATTTTATTGCACACACAAGTTAATTAATACAGTACATTCCCTTCGTACATTTTTAGATCAAAATTATGGGGAGGTAATTCTGAAGGTAGACGTCAAAAACGCCTTCAATTCCGTAGACAGGGGCGCCTTGCTAAAAGAAATTAAAGACAAAATTCCAGAAATTTACCCATTTCTTTGGCAATGTTACGGTTCGCCATCAAAATTAATATACAGGAATAAAGTCATTTCGTCCGCTGTTGGCTGTCAGCAGGGCGACCCTCTTGGTCCGGCCATATTTAGCCTTGCCATCCAACCCATAATTCAACGTCTCCAATCCAAGCTTAATGTTTGGTATTTGGATGATGGAACATTAGGTGGAGAAGTGAACGCAGTTTTTGATGATCTAAAAATCATCACAGACGAATTTCGACAAATAGGTTTGGAATTAAATTTTTCAAAGTGTGAGCTTTTTATTTCGGACTCTTGTGTAGACAAAAACAATATCATTGAGAAATTCAATACATTAGCCCCCAACATTACAGTTGTTGATAAATGTTCACTTCGACTCCTTGGTTCACCAATTCTTGATGAGTCTTTTCAGTCATTTGTAGATGAGAAAATTCAAAATTTCCACAAAAATTCAGACAGACTGCTCAAAATTAATAGTCATATGGCTTTTACAATTATTCGGTTCTGTCTATTTGTACCTAAATTTACGTATTCTTTGAGATGTAGTCAAATGTGGAAACACAGCGAGCTCTTGGAAGGCTTAGACAACATAATAAAGAATACTTTATCATCGGTTTTGAATATCGATTTAGATGACAAGGCATGGTCGCAGGCCTCCCTGCCTGTCAAATTGGGAGGCTTAGGTATACGCAAAATTTCAAGTGTAGCCCTACCAGCGTTCTTGTCTTCTGTCTACAGCACTAGTTCTTTAGTTGAAAAAATTTTAAATCCTTCTCTTTTGGTCCCACCTGGAATGTCTTTGAAAATTTCATTTTTAGACGAAGCTCGAACGGCTTGGCATAGTGCTTGCCCCGATGCTGCTCCCCCAAAATCACTTTTGTCCCAACGGCAATGGGACGGGCCTCTGTGTGAGTTGACACGGAACTGTTTGTTACAAACGTGCTCCAGCTCTGCAGATCGTGCCCGCCTCCTGGCCGTTTCTAAATGGGAGTCAGGACATTGGTTGCAAGCATCTCCTTCATATAACACTGGTACTTTATTGGATCCCGTAACTTTCCGTATCGCAACATGTCTCCGGTTGGGTGCAAGGTGTTGCGCGCCTCATCAATGCCAGTGCGGTACTGCTGTCGAACAGCTTGGTCATCACGGATTATCGTGCACTAGGGCCGCTGGTAGGATATCTCGCCACGCTAGCCTTAACGACATCATCCGGCGGGCCTTTGTCACCGTTAACGTACCAGCTATTCTCGAACCGAATGGTCTGTTGCGTGACGATGGTAAGAGGCCCGACGGTATGACACTAGTCCCATGGGAGTTGGGGAGGCCCATTGTGTGGGACGCTACATGCGTCGACACACTTGCGCCTTCCCATCTTCCGAGGACATCCGTGAGGGCGGGTGCGGCGGCAGATTTGGCCGAAGATCTCAAGAGGCGCAAATATGCAGGTCTCGACAGAGCCTACACATTTGCTCCCCTTGGAGTCGAGACCCTAGGTCCGTGGGGTACCGAGGCTCTTCGGGTTTTCAAAAAACTATCTGAGCGTCTGGTCGAAGCGACGCGTGACCCGAGAGCTGGTGAATATCTGGCACAGCGTATCAGCATTGCCATACAGCGTGGCAATGCAGCCAGCGTCTTGGGGACGCTTCCGACTGGTGTTGATATGGATCAGTTGAGCTATCTGTAGACTGTTTGCAACAGTCGGCAGTTAGCTCAATTGTTTCAATTGTAAATACTAGTATAATTTTCTTTGTGAATAAATGTCTATCCTTTAAAAAAAAAAAATTAATACATAAATTACTAATACATATAGTTAACAAATACTTCAAGTTCGACTCTGTTCCACCGTTGGATTAGTTTAGACTTCAAGCTCCACTCTAATCCACCAGATAATCAAAGTTTCAGCAAACTTACAAAAAATTATAAAATTACACCCACATGTAAACCTTCCTCTTATATCAGTCCGTCCAAAATCTGTTCGGTAGTTTTAAGTTTATATAGTTTATCGCGTTCAGACAGACCTTGTTGTATAATAGGCAGTGATAACGATTTGAAGTATAAGTCTAGGGATCTTCTTTGTTAAATAATCCAGTAATACGCTAGTAATTCTATCCTCTTTACTATCATTATATCACCCATATTATCTTTTAAATAGTTACTACTTTAGATAGCTCTATGAACAGATAATATAGAGATATGTTATCATTTATATATGCTTCAGGTGTTTGCGCCCTGAGCTCAATTCAGTTTTGATGGTGTAAGAGTAACTATTAAAAATTCAAGTCAAATTTTAAGTTATCAATACATTTGAAGTGTATTTAACCGTAAGGTAAGCAACCATTTGTCCCGTATCTAAGCTTGTTTATAAAACAGGGTTTTATGTCGTGATGGTGGTAGATGCAGTAAAACCGGTGGTTTAAAGTTGTAATAAATTTCTCACAATTTCAACAGTTGATATGTTTATTTACTCATAACACGCGATATTTAGCATTTTAGTGTTCTTTGAGTTTTCCAATAATAATAATAATAATGCTAGACAATTCACACTGCATTATCTAGCCCCAAGCTAAGCAGAGCTTGTGTTATGGGTACTAGATAACTGATATACATAATACAATACACTGTTACACACATACAATGTTTCGACACAGTTGCATGCGCCACGATCACAGATGAACTGAAGTCTGGCAATCCCGTTATGAGTGATTTTATTGGTAACCATGATAATTTCAACAGTTGATATACTATCCATACAAATACCTTTACTTTTGAAGGCCTACAGACTAATAACATTAACACGCGTACGAAGCTGGACTTTGTACTTTTAAAACTCCGAGCTCAAAATACCTAGCGTTGTCTTTCGTAGACAAATCTTAGTATCGTATTTTCCTTTCGGGTGGTTGGTTATATTTAGCGACCAAACCTACTGATACCAATTTTCGTTCGCTGATAAGCGGCTGTACGTATAGTTTTGCTAATATTCCATTGTTGGCTGCACCTTATCGATGTATCCAAGTGCGTTGTAAATGTACCTGAACGATCCGTGAAAGTGTTCCATATTATTTCAATAGCTTCAATTCAATAGCTTAAACTTTTTGTATTGTGTTTGTTATTATCAGCTGTTTTGATTGTCGGTTGTGTTTAGATTATATCCCAGTGTGAGTGGATTCGTAACGTCACACTCACAATGACAGTGCTGAAGTGTTTGCGATTAGTGAACTTGAATTTAAGAGGTTAGTGTTTTAGTGACTTTAGAGTCGCTTACATCCGTGCAAGGTAGGAGTTTTTGTTTATAAATAAATAAATAATGCTGGACAATTCACACACCATTATCTAGCCCCAAGCTAAGCAGAGCTTGTGTTATGTGTTATGGGTTTATAGCTTGTTAAGTTTATATAAAGATATAATTGGACTGATTTAGGTTTTTTTTTAAAAGAGTTGTTCAGTGAAATCTGAAGTTATTGAAGTGATTGTGATGTTGTTGAATAGTTAACTTTAATAAGTGATTTAACCGGTCGGTTTACGACGTTCCAAGGCTATCAGATCCGCATAAAATATATTTTGACTTTTTTATGACTGCAATCAGAATTTGTGTAGTGCGGTGCCATTTAAACAATTTGTACTTTTCATTTTTTTTGCGTGCGAACTACTTATATTATCTTATATTGTTGTAGTAGAATTGAAACAGAAAGTAAAGTCACATCTGAAGTAGGTACCATAACATTAGAGGAAAGGAATAGTCTTGAAAAGTGTACCTATTAAGAAGATGAAATAATTGTATTGGATAAGCACATTTTAGATAGATAGATAGATAGATAAAAATTTATTTGGTACTACAGACACACATACAATTAACAAAGATAATTTACAATTTAAACACAAGTACAATAGAAAAATACAATAATAATAATTAATTAAGCAAACGAGCACTTTAAAAAGTAAGTGGGTTTTGGTACTTAGTTTGTGTGTGCTGCAGCACGACAAATAGGCCATGGCTCAGTGAAAATTTTTTGCTTAAAAGCAAAACACTGATTTTCAGCCAAAACCTGATCGAGAGCGAGCAGAACGAGTACAAACGGACAGTGTGTGCTATTAATTAATGTGTTTGCGTTTGTGTAGCAAAGTATTGTGCAAAAATTATTGTGTTTGTGTAGCAAAGTATTCATGAATTTTTGAAGATTACAAAAATAACAATTAGGTATAGATAAATAGAACATGACAATAGTGCAAAAAACAAGAACAAAATGAAATGAACTGACGACAGTTTTATTTTTGGCATACGAAGTGCCACTTTGTCTATCAGGTAACCGGCATAAAATCGATATAGACTATTTTTATCGCGAAAGGACGCTCGGAATGACGTCAGCTCAGCAAAAACTCGACGTATTCAAGTCATAGCTGATTTATTTATCTTGTAACACCAACGCCAGTTCGATCATTAGTACAAAATGTATGAACGCGTGTTTCGTTTATCTTGATTAGTTTTCCAAGCGAGTGAGTTAGAAGAAGCCAAGCGAGTGAGTTAGGAGAAGTTTTTGAAGGAATCGGAAACTCGTTGTTAATTTTATTATTGATGTGAAAAAGTTCATTGGTAACAGTTTAAATTGTTGTTTGGAGTTCCGCCAAGATATCTAGGCTCTAATCAAGGCCACAGAATTCAATGGTAAGTAAAGTTAAGTGGACGTATCTTTGATTGATTGTGATAGCGATTCTAATAATGCTATTATTCTATACAGAAACAGAACAGAATATAATTTGTACTATATGTTAAGTTATACCTTAAGATAGTACAATTTATATTCTGTACCTTTAGTGCAAACCTTTAGTAAAATTTGAGCTTCCTAGTTTGGATTGGACTACGCTATTAATTAACAAATTTTAACCTTTGTATCAAAAATCTAGGGCGGTCTTCTCTAATAGATAATTAGATGATCAGCGGTTTTGTAGGTTAACTTTGATGTATAATTTTTTTTTTTTAAATTTAAATAGGACCACCTTCGGGGTATTAGACCCTTTCCAATAAAAACAGAATTATCGAAATCGGACTACTCTGTAAAAAGTTATGCGTGGTCATACATAAAAAATAATATATGGAACCTCCTCCGTTTTTCGTAGGTTGAAAAAAGAAATAAAAAACTAAAAAAATTATTAACAAATTAAATTAGCTTCATTCATATTCTGTTAATCCAGGTCTAGATCTACATCTCGTGTCTGGTGCAGTGATTATCTATGTACCTTCCTTGTAGGCCCACCTTATACTTACTGCTTCAGTTCAATTTTTCCCTGTGCTGTTTGTGTGTGAGTGAACTAAATAAAAAGTATATCTATCTATCTACGCAAAGTGTGATGAAAACTGTTTACACCCTAACAATTATACCAGCAAAACGCTGGCGAACACACGGGCAGAAGATATGTAGTTCTAGCGATCGGTTGGTTCATTGCACTCTGCTCTGCATTGTGTGTATGGCAAACCTTATCTTTGTTGTTTCTTGATTAGGACCTACTCATTTACCTCCCTCTGTTATTCTCATTAAAGTTTTCTCTAAAAGCAATTAAAGTCAGCCGTAAAGTAGGAGTCGTTCGTCAACTCGCACCATCAATCTTGTTCCAACTGGTGTGAATTGACGACTCGTAAAAAAGCTACGTATACGACGTTGCGCTAATTTGTTAAAATTTGCAAATGGCCGACTAGTGCTAAAGCGTACTAAACGCCATTTCGTGGCAATTTTCTTGTGATAATTATGTAGTAGATGTTGTTAATCGTAAAATCGCGAGGAGTGGACGGACAAAAACAGAGAGGCCTTTGCCTCATGCTTTTCATGTCATGCTTTTTATTTTTATTTCGATCGATATGAAAGGGACGGTATAGTTGTTCTATCACGAAGTCTGTTGGGCTATGTGTGTCATAGTGAATGCATGTACACATTGTTTTAGTGTGCGTAAGCTCAGAAGCAATCAGTCTCGCCCGAGACGCGGTCCGGGTCACTAGTGCTCATTGTGTTCACGTCAGATTTTGGTAGAGAGTACCGTCAGCATGACAACTAAGCGCAAAGTTGTTCGTAGTGAGGTAAGTTAACGGACTTCGTGAGATAAAACAACTATACCAATTGTAGAGCTGTCAAATTAATTTAGTTTTTTTAAGGTTTCGTGATCGGTTACGAAACCCTTCCATTCTGCTAAAAACTGATATCTGCTTACGGTTAACGGGCGGCGACCGAGCGAGTGACGTCAGACGCACCCGCGGCGGTCACTCAGTGAACTTCACTAGTAATTTGGTCATAACTTCGTCAATTTTTGCCGTAGATAAAAAAATTTCGACTGCGTGTTATGAATTTCTCTTAGCTCTATAAATCTGCATTCTCAACTAAAAACGTTACGGATCCTCATTGGCAAACGTTCGAAACCCTCAGCGCGCGAGTCACACTCGCACTTGACGGAACTTGTTTTATTGGAAATACTAGTTCTAATTAGAATCACAAAATTTTAAATTCTATTTCTATTATGTTCTCTAAATAGAAACGCTATTTGATTGTAAATTTCTTTTCTAATAAACATTTAGTTGATTTTGGTGACATATCTGAATTGACACAAGGCAAAGAAACTAGTTGGTCTCAATCGACTGAAATCTTACATATCTCTTTCTATTTGTTTTGAAGGGGTGAGTGGTTTCCTGCCGGCCCTCTTCACGCAGCGCACCGCAGAATCAGACGCCTGGACGCTCCATCGAGCCATCTCTCTAGGAAACACTAGCAGTAAGTATCAAAATTTTCAACTGTCATTATTTTTTACGTTATACGGACATAGTGAGAAGGCTCAAGAACTAAACCTTTCGAGTTAGTGCAGTGATAGTTATAGTGTAAGTGCATAAGTGCTAATTTTAAAGGACAGATGAACCAAGTGTCTTCCCCTTGAATAGAGACAATAATAAAAGTGGCGATGGACATGTTCTTAGTGATGTTTTTATAAAATTAGGTTAAAACAAAATTACCCATTAGTCAAATCTATGGCTAGATTGTCATGTTATTCTAGTGCATTTAAATATGTATGCTAGACTATAGTAAAAAAAAACTATCGCTATACAGCCAGCGCCATTGCGGTCCCAAGCAGATAAATCGTCAGTTTAATGTCAGTCTAGTAGACTTATATCGTCAGGTACCATCTAAAACCTCATTTCTTCTTTCGCCCCTCGCCATTCTGTAATTCTTTATTGTACTCAATACAAAGCATGAACTTATATAATAGGATAATTATGTACACAGGCGAACTTAACCCTGAAAAACAGTTTTCTTCCAGCAAACCTTTGAGTTATAGGAGTGGCGATAGAATAGGTAGAGGAAGTGAACAAATAGTGAATCTACAATTAATTATACTTATAATAAACATACTTATATTAAAATAATGACTAAATTCCATTCAATATAATTTCAATATAATTGGTTCTGATTCCAGATCTCAATATAATTGGTCGGTCGGTGACCTCCCTCCGGCTGATAATGTACAATACGCAAAATGAGAACAACAAGCACAATGTACAAACGGGCAGAATGTGCAATACGCAAAATAAACAGTAAGCATAATGTGAAAAAAGCACATTGAGCAATAGGCAAAATGTACATCAGCTAAATGTACAAAACGTAAAATAACAACAACTCTTAAAATACACAATACTCAAAATGTACATTCTTAACTTGTTCCTACTTGAGTTAACCCGACATGTAGGCGTCCCACCCCCGCGAAGCGGGGGGGGGGCCCCCCCGCTTCGCGGCGACTCTGTGACTGAAAGGGTGTGTATATGTATAACTGCACCCAGAGTCTTGCGTGTTAGCGATTTACGGATTACGTTTTTTGCGTATGTCAAAATTGCACATTTTGCGTATTGCACATTCTGCCCGTTTGTACATTGTGCTTGTTGTTCTCATTTTGCGTATTGTACATTATCAGCCGGAGGGGGTGACCTGCCCCCCTAGCATGGCAAGTTTTTGTCTAGACTAGAATAGAATATTGCGTACATTGCGTAAATAATAAGAGTTGATGGAATGTAATTCTAATATTTAACGCAATGGGTCACGATACGATGCCTTTTTGTTTATTCTACTCTAGAGAAAAGTTGTGCTTGGCGTATAGTTCAACAGAAGCCAAATCAAGTACAGACTAGTTTAATTCCTGGTTGGGATGATGGAATCGGCTCCAAACAAACCATCAAACGAGTTCGTACCCTTTATTGTGTAAATGTGAACAAGTGTTGTTTTTATGCAGATATTTTTCTGAGAGAGGTTAGAGACCGCTCATGCCTCCTATACGTACCTAATGAACCATTTATCAGAACCACTTTAAGAATCGTTCGCATAGGCACTCTCTCATTTATAAATTAAAAGTTCTTATTTTGCCTCTACATTTATAATTTTTTTTAATAAATAACGTTTATTTCTTTAGGCTTACAAAAGAAGCTCGTACACAAATCAAATTTTAAACCTAACTAATTTAATAGTCAAATTTCAATTAAATTACTAAGTGTAATTGTGTTATCTATAAGAAACAACGTTATCTCTTTTATTTAAGTAAAATGATCGCTCCTCTATACCTCGTGACTCTTCTAACCCTAGGCGCTGATTGTAAATCGGAGTCCGGTTCTAACACGGACGTGGAAATGAGCTTCCCTCACGAAGACGCGTCGGAGCTGGCTAAGGAGAAGTCGGAGGAGACCTGGAACGAGTGGCACACCTACTGGAAGGCTGTCGAGGCGGACAAGACTGACGGGATACTCAGCGTAACTCAAGGTAGGCGAGTCAGTTTTCATCATCATTCTCTAAAATATTATTTATTTATTTTTACAATTTTGGAGAAACTTACAGCTAGGTTTACAAATTTGAGATGAACATTATAGAACATGCCTGGATAGACCAGTGCATGTTTGTTGAAGGCTAATTACAAGTTTCCGCAGATATACTTAAAAATTGCATGATAAAAAGTAAGTTGACGACTTATTAGAAAAAACAAAAACATAAAAAATTGAAAAATACTGATGAAAAAACTAGAACTGAGTTAAATAAGTTACTTACATAATTATAAAGTTAGCTTACACATGAAAAAATTGATCACTAAGAATCGTTCTAATTAAGAATCTATATAATAAAACATAGGCCACGTTTTCTATACTAATATTATAAAGCGGAAAGATTTGATTGTTTGCGAGGCGATCGTCTAGTATGTTATAAAATTTGTTGATAATAAACTGATTAGATTGCAATATAAGCCATCGGCCGAATTGGATGCAAACCTTTTCACCAAATCCTTGTCCAGAGTCAAGGTGGCATACTACAATGCGACCGAAAAGAGTAGAAAATAAATGAGGGCGCTGCTGTCGTTTAGATGGCAACACGAATACTACGACGCAAACGGTCTTGATCTTTGCGTTTAGCAATTACGTGTTGTTGAAAATGTGGATATCAATAAATACAAATTCGACCAAAAATAGTCGAAATTGATTATCAACTATGTCAACTAATCAACTATACTTGAAAAAAAATATAATTTGTGAATGGACCGATCTTTCTAATCATAATATATATATATATGTGTAAATCACGTGTCACGTTGTTTGTCCGCGATGGACTCCTAAACTACTTAACCGATTTTAAATTAAATTTGCACACCGTGTGCAGTTTGATCCAACTTGAAAAATAGGATAGATTATTCAGGCAAGGTTTAAAAGGTGAGAGCGGTACGAAGTTCGCCGAGTCAGCTAGTTTATTATGATTTAAAGAACACCAGTACCATAGTATAACTATGTTACATTAAAAACAGTTATTCTATCATTTATTTGATGACCTCTGTGGCATTGAGTTTCCGGACACCCTGTATATTAACAATGCAATTTTCTTTTGTAGGACACTCAATAGATTGGGACTCTACGGGAAATGCGACAGCAGGCAAAAGCGAAAACAATGTAAGTAATTTGTATTTATCCAATTAATGTTTCCTCAACCTCAACAGCCTATATTGGTCCACTGCTGGACGCAGGCCTCCTCCTGATTAGCGCCTTGTTAGCTTTTATCTCATGGGTGGTAAAGCCCATAATCCTCACGCTGGGCATGGGCATGGGTTGGGGATCGCAGTTCGGTGTTAGAAATCTTCTACAGGAGCGCTTCTGCCCGCCCCCGGTGGATATCACTTAGTCGCCTCTTACGTTTGCACAGTTCTTCGGTTGACATGTCGACAGCAGCCGTTGACGGGTACAGTTACCTCGCCGTCGGTAACGTGCCGTCCGTGTAGGAGACCTTATTCTGTGTCTGTCCTATCTGTGTCCTAATCGGGGGGAGGAAAGGTGATGGAAGAATGGGGTCGGCGAGTGTGTGGATCGGTGGGCTCGCCGGCCATGTATAGGAGGAAGAGGGGACGCCAGTCGGGCCGCGGATGTTTAAATGTTCCCGTGGTTCGGCGAAAATGGCGAGAGAGGGACACCGGAGAGGTTTTAGTGGGTATTACGTCCTTTTCAGGGCGTCGAGTCCCACATAATTCTGGTCCCCCCCAGACCAGTTTATTCGTGAACGAATTTCCTCGACGAGACAAAAAAAAGGAGACCTTATTTGGAATAAAATCTAATAAAATCGACGATATTATAATAACACTTACAAAGCTGAGTTGAGTGACACTGAGATTGCGTGTTCAGATCACGTCGAGGTCACCAATGTGGGGGAAACTCTTCCCACGTAAATAAAAGAGCGGCTTCGATCACTGGGATTTATTTGTGTAGTTAGCAATATGGTTTACAATAAAAATGCGATATTAAGATCGTGTTGTTACGACTAGAGACAAACCTAAGATGAACCTTTTTATCCGTCGACCGACCAGGGATTTACCCAACAATTGGTTGCGTTCTGACGGACGAGTTTTTCGATTCGACATAACACAAAAGTTAGGAGGCCTATAAATACTTTAGAATTTCAAAATCAAAATCAAAAATTCTTTATTTCCATAAATACAATAAATGTACACTTAGAAAAGGTCAAATTATAAAACTAAGCACTGACACGGAAATAAAGTGATATTTTTTGATTCATTTAATTACTAGCTGCGCCCCGCGGCTTCGCCCCCGTGGAAATTTATGTTTCCAAATTTCTTAATTTTTTCTTTCATAAAACCTTCTCCTGACAATAACAAACACAACAAAGAAAGAATTAGCGAAATCGGTCCAGCCGTTCACGCGTGATGCCGTGACCAAGGAAAACGGGTTTCATTAATATATACATACTAGCTGCGCCCCGCGGCTTCGCCCCCGTGGAAATTTATGTTTCCAACTTTCTTAATTTTTTCTTTCATAAGAACCTTCTCCTGACAATAACAAACACAACAAAGAAAGAATTAGCGAAATCGGTCCAGGCGTTGTTGAGTTATGCGCTTACCAACACATTTTGCGATTCATTTTTATATTATAGATTATATAGATTTTACTACATTAAATACAATTTTTTTTTATTTGTATTAATCATGTTAATATTATAAAATCTTATTTATTTCTAGCTTCTGCCCGCGGCTTCGCACGCGTTGTTTCTATGAAAACGTTTAAAGGTGATTTATATCCCACGGGAACTGATTTATGGGATAAAAAGTAGCGTGTGTTTTATTCCAGGCCTAGAATTATCTGCATGCAAAATTTCAGCCCGATCCATTCAGTAGTTTTGGCGTGAAGAAGTAACAAACATCCATCCATCTATACATCCATCCAAACTTTCGCATTTATAATATTAGTGTGATGTGATTTCAATTAATTGTTCGAAAACTATAATTTTAAAATTTATTTTACAAAATATTTTACAATTTTTATAATAATTTTAACTTATTAGATAAATGATGCTTTTTAATCTTAAGTAACTAGTGTAATTGGTTTATACAAATCGTGTTAGTTACTATAAACAAACAAATTTGTATTTATTCCATATATATGTATTTGTATTTATTCCATCGTAGGTATACTTGATGTTACACTTGATGTCGTTACATTCTATGTTTATGTACTTACTATTTTAATAATTACATGGTATTTCGTTACAGGAAACACGATAAGGTACAAAGCTAAAAAAAACAGACAGACATGACTGAAAATTAAATGAAATAAATAATAAATTAATTAATTAATTAAATACCCAGCAGTGGGTAAACTCGGGTTGCAGACGATGACAATGGTGATGTACTTTCAGGACAAATCGGCAGCGAAGAAAGATAACCGTAGATGGATATTCTCGATGCGTCACGGAGAACGCGTCGATCTCACCTACGGCAACTGGGTCAACCATTGCTTCGACGATAACGGCACCTATATCAGGAAGGACCTTAACTTACCCCTCAAATTAGGAGAGAGGTATTTCCCTTATTTATTTTGAACTAGTTTGTAAATATACAAACGAGCTTTACCTGGCCGCAAGTACCCGGAATATTCAAGGTAGCAAATATTCCTCAAAGGAAACATTCCTTTTGACGACCTCTGTGGCGCAGCGGGCGAAGGTCTGCCTGCGACGCAGGAGGTTGCGGGTTCGATTCCCGCCGCGGGACAATTGTTTCTGCAGACATTTGTCCAGGGCGTTCTGGATGTTTTCTATGTATAATAAAAAATATCTATCTATGTAGTGTATTGTATTAAGTATATCAGTTATCTAGTACCCATAACACAAGCTCTGCTTACCTTGGGGCTAGATAATGCTTGTGAATTGTCCAGCATTATTTATTTATTTTATTTACTTTATTTTTCAAAACCAGACCAACTGCATTCACAGAATTTTCAAAAATGTGTTGCCTTGTCCGGTACTCGAACCCACCGAATTAAAATATTTAAAAAATCCTACTAATATTATAAAGCCGAAAGTTTGTGAAATCTGAATTTTTGTTACCTAGGATCTCCAAAACAACTGAACGGATCAAGATGAAATTTGACGTACGTTTAGAGCAAAACCTAACTTGGATAATAGGCTACTTATCATACCGAAAATACGCGTGCGAAGCCGCGGGCAGAAGCTAGTGATAAATAAACATTACTTACAATATTAAATTAATGATATACCATAAAATCTGCCAAAAAAAAAGAGAGACGAATCACTTAGGGCTCGCTTACACCAGTTAATAATGCATAAAATGCATTTGAATATTAAGAAATTAAAGACCATATTTGAAAGCACTTTTTTGTGCAGCTTACATGTGTTGCGGTTCAAATCTGCGACGACCTTTAGTTTCAAGGTATATGTGATTGTGACGCATCATATGTTACACAATTTGTAGAAACTGTTAAATCCGCGGGGCGGGAGCGGGAGCACTTGTGACCTGTAATACAGGTTTCTTAACCCCTTTCAGGCACCAGTCTCTCACAAAGCAGGTTAACATTAGAGTCTATCACTATTCTGTAAACATAACCTTTGTATTATATATCGCCTAACCCTTGAGAGAGAAAAATAAAGATGATTATTATATTATTTTAGGATTGGAGGCGCGGATTCGTACCAGAAGGATAGTCCCCTAACGCGCGTGGGAAGATTCCAAGCCCAGCTAGTGGGAGAGGGGCTGCGCCTGGCTGGGATCACGGTCAAGCACGTGTACGCCTCGGCCGCTCTGCGGTGCGTCGAGACTGCACACTCCTTTTTGGAAGGTAGGTTTGAATGCATTTCATGTACGATAATGAAGGTGAAATTCGTTAAAATCTTATTATCCACTAGCTGCATTCCTACTACCCGTTTTCCCGTAGGAATGAAGCATTTTCCCGTGATAAAAAGGAGCCTATGTTCATCAGGAATAATGTGGGCTTCTAATGGGAAAAAAAAAATTCAAATCGGTCCAGTAGTTTCTGAGCCTATTCAGTACAAACAAACAATCAAATCTTTCCTCTTTATAATATTAGTATAAATAAAAAAAGATTTAATACGAGAATAGTATTCAATGAGAAACCATATTTTCGTCCCATTTCATATCATCCGATATGGTCTAGTGGCTAGGATACCTGGCTCTCACCCAGGAGGCTCGGGTTCGATTCCCGGTATCGGAATATATATTTTTGCATTTTTTTCTTTTTGTTTTCAGGTCTTCAAGCTGACCCGTCGTTGAAAATCAAGGTGGAACCTGGCCTATTTGAGTACAAGGGTTGGCACCTGGGCAAAGGACTTGCACCCTTCATGACTCTAGCAGAGCTACACAAAGCAGGATACAATGTTGATCTATGGTAATGTTCGCTGTTTTTTCGTGGTCCCATTATTTTGTCCCATTAAAGGGACCTCGAGGGAAAACTCTTTCCCGTCCCATTACTGTTTAAAAATGTACATCCATTTAATACCATTAAAATTATAATAACTGAATTAAGCGCTGTGCGCACATAGTAGATTATTCCACAAAGGACTAAAAGGAGCCGATTCAAACCAGACGTTTAGGTTTTCCAAGCGTAGCGACGGCTTTAGAATCGAGCATGAATGGATTTGGTCCCGAGTTAAACACCACTCAGATTTAGAATTAATTTATTGCACTCTTCACTTCGAATGCAATAAAATAGGTCTATTTAAGGGGCGAACCTAGCGGGTTTGGTTGTCAAACTAGGCCTTGATCTCAGTGCTCACGGGATCCCCGTGGTAAAAACTAGAATTATATAAAATTCAACATTTTTTCTTCGAGTCCTTATGTGGAAGACACGATTGCGAAAAAACGTTACGATAAAAAATCATGAAAGTGACGAGTTTTGCACCTAATTTGGTCGAGATCTCAGGAACCCTGAGGTCTATAGAAAAGATTTTTGTTTTGATTCGTAGGTTGTTACTAATTCTTTGGTTCCTTAATACAGTTCCTTCATAAGTTGTGTAGTTTTCTTGTAAATAAGCAAAAACATCATATTTGCGCTTACGGCGTTCCAAAAACGTATGCTCCTGTGAATCCAATGCCTAATCTTTTCACAAAATGGCGTACAATGCGCCCTCTTAAATACTATCAGGATAAGTGAAAATAATTTGGCGCAATCCCTTCTGTCTGGTATTCGGCACTGTTGAATCTTTCACTGCTTTATGTTATTTATGATATACTAGCTTCTGCCCGAGGCTTCGCACGCGTTGTTTCTATGGAAACGTTTTGAGGTTATTTCTATCCCAAGGGAACTGATTTATGGGATAAAAAGTCGCCTATGTTTGATCCCAGGGTTAAACTTACCTGTATGCAAAATTTCAGCCTGATCCGTTCAGTAGTTTTGGCGTGAAGAGGTAACAAACATCCATCCATCCATCCATCCATCTGTAGTGACACAGATTAACATAAACTACGCGGCGCAAACGCGTTTCGATTATTGGGCGTTTTTACAGTCTAAGCCGATTGCCGGCAGTCACTCCTCAAGCCCTTCCCTAGAACACACATATCCTAATTAAGGATTATAGACTATCGTAAATGTAATTTAATGTACTCGTGTTTATAGTTTATTGAATAGACTCAGTGAAGTGAACATCTTTTATTTCCAACCAACCCACATAGTTAAAGTTAGACATTATAGACAAAATACAAACCATCCATCCAAACTTTCGCATTTATAATATTAAGTGTGATGTGATATTTCCACATTTCAGCTACAAGCCCTATGTGGACCTCGACACGACCTCCGTAGAGACCCTGGACGACTGCTTCAAGAGGAACGAGGACGTTATGCACGCTGCAGTACAGGATACAGAGGCTGAAGGTAAGCCATAGATCCCAATCACACAAAATGCACGAATTGAATGCTCCAGTCGACTGTACCAGCAAAGATATTTTTTAACGGTGGTGCCGTGATTTAGACAACTGCATCACAGAATGATAAAATCTTCGGTGGTACAATGGTGGTACAGTTAACTGTAATGTCGAAAAATCATGTTTCGGTGGTCCAGTCAACGGGACCACGGGCAAGAAGCGCTATTCCGTTTTTATCAGGTACGTTAGGTATGTATGTTACGTGCCAGCTACTGGACAATACACACAGCATCATCTAGCCCCAAGCTAAGCTGAGCTTGTGTTATGGGTACTAGAAGACTGTTTTTTTTTTTTTTTTTTATTCAGCCTATTCCGTCACACTGCTGGGCAAAGGCCTCCCCCAAATGTTTCCACTCCGTGCGATCTTGCGCGATTTCCCACCACTAGAAGACTGATATAAATAATATAATACATAACATAGATAGATATTTTTTTTATTATACATAGAAACGACCAGAACACCCGGAACAAATTTTTGTAGATCGTACGAACATTTGTCCCAAGGCGGGAATCAAACCCACAACCTCCTGCGCCGCAGGTGGACCTTCGCCCGCCGCGCCACATCGGTCGTAAAAACCCTCGTAGAGTAGAGAGACTGGACGGCTGCTTTAAGACGAATGAGGATGCTATGCTGTAAGCTCTCAGCTACACATCAGAGTCGGTCCGCGCTGGTGGGAACAGACCCGCGTGTGCTATGCTTATATTTGCGTAGCGACTACACAGGGTGCCACGGAAAGGGTGTAATGGATAGAAAATTCTTTAAGTTATTTTAATAGGTGTGCAACCTATCAAAATAACTTACAAACAAAATAAAAAAAGTTACAAAATATGTGACAATTGGCGGTCTTATCTCTCAAGAGCGATCTCTACCAGGCAACCGTGGATGGCTAGGACTAACGGAGCTAAGCCGAAAGGGGGTGATTCTGGGCCCCGAGGTAATCGACTTGTGATTAACGATTTTTTTTAATTTCGGGATGTTTTTAGAATAAAATAAAGTTTTATTTTCTTCATATTCATGTTCTGCACACGCACTCTTATCAAAAAATATTACACAACTTTTTTTGCTAGTTTTTTTTAGCAAAACCCGTGTTTTGCTAGCAAAAAATAACGTAAATCCTTCAAAATAAAGATAATGTAAGGTTAACGTAAAGGAACACGTCAAGAACAAAACGTCTTTTAATTTTTTTCGGACAATATGATCGAATTTAAAACATCGTAGAACAAACGTTCTACGATTTAAAACATCGTAGAACAACCTAGATGTCCAGAATCACCTCCTTTCGGCTTAGTACACCCTTTCCGTGGTAAACGTATTCACGCTGTTCTTGTTACGGAAGGCATTCATATAACTTTTCTAATTTAAAAGCTGCTGTTTGTTTGTATTTTTGTTTTATTGCATCTGGGTGAATGCCAAAAAACACTGGGATTACGTCAATTTTTGTATTTGGTGGATGTTTATCAAAATCCACCTTTACTATGACATTCTTTGAATCTTGGGTTTTCAATACATTCTCGGAACTTTTGTTATTGTCAATAAGATTCTGCCCGCGGCTTTTGCTCGACGACCTCTGTGACGCGGTGGGCGAAGGTCCGCCTGCGACGCAGGAGGTTGCGGGTTCGATTCCCGCCTCGAGACAAATATTTGTACGATCTGCAGATATTTGTTCAGGGTGTTCTGGTCGTTTTCTATGTATAATAAAAAATATTTATCTATGCTCTGCTTACCTTGGGGCTAGATAATGCTGCGTGAATTGTCCAGCATTATTTATTTATTATTCATTATTTATTTATTTTCTGGGATAAGAAGTAGGCTTTGTTTAAACAAGAATAACATACTTGGGCTACTTTATATCCTAGAAAAACGTCCTGTCTTTGCCCAAACATCTTACCTTATAATAAATAAATAATTCTGGAGCATCCACACAATGACATCATCATCATCTAGCCCAGGGTTTCTTAACCTTTTTGCAGTCACGGACCACTTTCACAATTTAAATAATTCCACGGACCCCTATCAAAGAATATCTTAATCATAAGTAAAGAAAACAAGCCAATTTATATTGAAAAATCACTTTTATTAGTTGGTAGTAATAATGGCATTACTCTTATTTCTAATCTAAAGCTTAAAAAGAAGACTGTTGCTGTTTGACCTCGATAAGAACTTTAAATTGTGGGGTCGTCTTCGACAAAGCAAAGCGCATGTCATCGGCGACGTTCAAGCGATTTTGACTTTTTGTTTTTATCGACACCAAAACCGAGAACCCGGCCTCACAAAGATACGTAGTAGCAAATGGTATCAGAATGGACATAGCTCGCTTGACAAGAAGAGGGTAAGCTTCACTCAAAGAACACCAAAACTCGCCAAGACCTTTTGCATGAAATTCAGCCTTCAAAACTGCTTTAGATCTCATGTCAATTAAGTCATCTTTGATAAGATCTTCATCGCTGATGCTGTCAATTTCAATTGAAAATGGACTTCGCACCCATGTTTCTCTGACGAGTTGTTCGGAGCTGAAATAACCTTCAAAAGAGGTCTGTAATGTTTCCAGATGTTTAGACATTTCGTTTTGAATTTTTGACGTAATTTTCATCATGTTCCCGTCACCTTGTGTCACTAACTCTTCCAACATCGGAAAATTTGCGAAGATATCTGATTCTATCCTCCTTTTCCAAAGAGGCAGTTTACATAAAAAAAACCTTTCAACCGTTCAGATGCATCCGCGATAGTCACTGCAGGACCCTGAAGAGACAGGTTAATTTCGTTCAAATGAGAAAATATATCTGCTAAGTACGCTAGCCCTTTAAAAAAATTTTCGCTCTCGAGATATTTATAAAGTGTATTTACTTTTTCTTTTAAAAAAAGTAACACTTCTGGTCGCAACTCAAACAAGCGCTTTAAGACTTGTCCCTTGACAGCCAACGAACTTCTGTGTAGTAAAGCAGTACTTCATGTTCTGATCCCATTTCTTGACAAAGTCTTTTAAACAGGCGGTGGTTTAAGGCTCTTGCTCTGATGAAGTTAATTATTTTCACACATATCGACATAACTTCCTTCAAATAAGTGGGCAAAGTTCGTGAAGCTAAGGCCTGTCGATGTAAAAAACAATGAGTGATTATGACATGAGGGATCTCTTTTTGGATCAAAGCTGCAAAACCAGATGTGTTACCAAGCATTGCCGGAGCTCCGTCAGTGCATATGCTACCAAAAGTTTAGTTCCCCAATCGATATGATGTTCGTTGAAAATTCTTTTAACCATCTCAAAGACGTCGGAAGCCTTAGTAGTCGCTAAAAGTGAGTTACAAAAAAGAAACTCTTCTTTGATACTACGTGTGTCATGATGGACGTAACGAACAAACACCAAGAGTTGGCTGCATTGTGAAACATCGGTGCTTTCATCCAATTGCACACTGAATGGAAATGGTGTAGCATTCAGTTCTTCAATAACTTGCTTCAAAACATTTGACAACATTTCAATAATTCGCGGCGCGGCGCCCGGTCTCTCTCCTCTGCCGCCCTCCCTTCACCGATGATCGGTGACCATAGTCGGTGACCGATCGCAGTTGGCAAGCGAGAGACATGAGATAGCAAGATACTGAGCACAGTAAGTGAGAGACGTGGCGCCACAGGAGTAAATGAACAATCAGAAACAAACATGAAACGCGCTGCTATGAAACCCTGCCCAGTTTAGTCTTTGTTTAATTAACTCATGTTTTGTGACGGATTTTTCTGACCTACTGCGGACCCCCGGTACACATGCTACGGACCCCTTAGGGGTCCATGGACCCCACGTTAAGAAACCCTGATCTAGCCCCATATTAACCAGAGCTTGTATCGTGGGAACTAGATAACTGATAGATATAGCTAATATATTACATGCATAGATATCATAGATATGCAAAAATAGCTGCTAATCGTTTATCGTCGTTCGACTGACGATCATTCCCACCGACTTCCATTACACAAGCACGTTAATAGAAGCCAGTGATCGTTCCTCAGAACTAACTCGCGGTGGAACTAGTAACAACTTCATTATTATTTTCAGGTGGAAACATTATCTTCGTCGGTCACGCCGCTACCTTAGAAATCACAGCCATCGCTCTCCAAAGGCTCGAGGACAAGAACGAGGAACCCCAATCTTACCAAATCAATGCAAACCTGCTCAGGGTTCCGTACTGCGCGTTAGGTGCTATGAAAGACAAGCCCTTTGAAGTGATAACCCCTCCTTGTCCGCCTTCTATTAACTCGAGCTCGGGTCGGTTCGATTGGAAAATACTAAAAAATGCTTATAAACCAAAACGTAATAGTTAGGCATGGAATTGAGTTGTGAGATAGGATAAATAGGTTGTTAGACGATAACTTTGACACTTGCGATGATCAAGGCGCTAATTCCACCAAATTAATCGCTTCACCGTAACAGTCGTCCAGAATGACAAATTTTAACATTTTACTTTTGGTGACTTGACTTCTTAATTATTGGCAACATGGTGTCTGGTTTAGCCGCTTTTCTGCTAGAGTCCGGTCCATGAATTTCATAGTCGGCGTGGTTCCTCTTGTTACCTTTGATGAGAGAAACTACAGATGGAGGGACGCGTGTCAAATGTGTCAGGGTTTAAACCATTCTATCAATTTCTCCGTGTAAATAGCACCGCACGCACATATCTAGAGTTTCTTTCATCTATGAACGACTCTGCTACGATAACATTGTCATAAATCATAGTAAAGCGATTGGTTTAGCAGAATTCGGGCCCTGAGAACATGACATAGAATTTGTGAAACGTTTAGTGGGAGTACCCTTGACAAATAATGTTTGTAACGTAAATATGGTTTTAGAATATTTCCTAAAACAATTGGGCTTCTTCTATAGTTAAATATAGTTACGTGCAGCAGTTACTTACATATGTAACTAATTAATTAAATTTAGTCTGTTTCATTTTATATAAACCTACCAGTTATAAGCATTTTGTTCTAGTCACAAGTGTTTCTTGAATCAGGCATTAGAAAGCATCAATATCTCTCGATCTCCATAAGACTCGTGTTCTGTTCATTATTTTGAGTTCTGGGAGCAATTTTTGCAACTTGGAAATGTGTAAAAATATGTATTTTTCTTACTTGTGAAGTTCACTATAATCCTACATTCTGTAATTTGTCTGTGATTTTATTATTATACAAAATTAAACAGATTTAATCACTTCCTTAGAATATGTGAAAGTATTATGAATAAAATGACGTGTAAAATCAACAATTTTATTTTATTTTGTCCTTAGATTACAGTTTAGTACAGAAGAATTGTCTGATATACCGACTAGATGAACCCTAACTTAGATTCTACAAAAATTCGAAAATGCTTACATTTATCACACATTACTAAAGTTTTAAGATTGTACCTCTATTCTATCTATCTACACCTCCCTCTTCATGAACTCTATTTTTAGACAAAAAATCTGCTGATTTCCTTTTAATAAACCATCTTAAAAAGCGCTGCTGAATACAGTTCGATATACCGCCTGTGAATGTAGGGTAGTAATAGTAAGTTACTTGTACTACAAAAAAAATAGAGATCAAAATATGAAATACAACAATAGCCTTCACGCAAAACAAAACATACCAGCTGATTTGCTCTCTTCCACAAATAAAACAAAAAATCAACAAATTCTGAGAGTAATCTTACTTGGAATCTGTATTGGTATAGTTCATCCTCTCTGATAACACTTCCTCAACAATCTTTTGTATCATTTGCCTGTCTTCTGCTCTAATATCTTCTGGCTTAGTCTTATCATCATATATTTTTCTATCTATGAGCCTAGCAATAACCTCTTCCACTATTGAGTCTATATTTTCGTTAGAGTGCGTTGTTTCGTCTGTTTCAACCGAGTTGTCTAACATATCTGATATATTTTGTACCGCCTTAGTCTCTTCTGTTTCAGTATTTACTACTTGAGCTATAGTTTCAGATTCGGGGATGTCCCCTCTTTCATCTACTTTGTCATCTTTTACTTTTGGTATATTTTCTGTAAGTTCTTCAGCAATGTGTTTGTGTCGTCTCATAATATCCCTTAATTTTTCTTTAGCTGACGCTACGACTTCTTTGCGCGTTTCAGATTTGATTTTTTCTATTGCTTTCTTTTTTCTTTCGCGTCTCAATGACTTTAAATCGTCAAGCGCTTTCTTTGCTTTGAGTTTCGTTTCTATTTCGAGTCGTTCAGTCTCCTCTTCTTTGATAGATTCCTCCTCGATAACTTCTTCCTTAATAGTTTCTTCCTTCGGTTCTTCAACAACAGTATCGTCATTTACTGCTTCATTTTCAACATCGAGTTTCTCATCAACATTGCCGTATTCTGTTTCATCACTTTCAGGTTCTACAAAATCATCATCAGCTTCTACCTCATTAACATAACTCGCTGTATAAATAAGGCTTTCACGATCTGGTTCAATAATTTCTTCCTGGATTTTATTAAATTCTTCTGTATTTGCATCCATGAAATCATCATCTATTATTTCATACACCGGTATATTTTTACCGTATGGGTACTCTTTGTAGTCTTTTCTTTGCAGAATAAAGAGAGCGGGTCTAGTCTTGATTTTTATTGGCGGGAGAATTTTATAAGTCAAAGATATGTGAGAGAAAGATTCGATACTATCTAAAACGTCGTGCGTGTCGGCAAAGGCCTTGACGCTCAGAGAATACTTGCTTTTGGCTTCGATCAGAAGATGCGTGTATTCCTGCAACTGATCCTGAGTCAAAGATTCGTTTTTGCTGTACTTCCAATCGTCATTAATTTGCATGAATCTCGTCACGCCGGTTTGAGCAGCTAGGTTACTGACGTGAACATGGACGTAAGGTTCATTTTTCAAAAGCTTGTGCAACCTGTAAATAATTAAATATTTGAGTCAGAGGACTTATTTATATTCAAAATAATTCAGTTACTAGAATAAAAGATATTTCATACTTTGACATCGCAACGCCTCCTGGATAGTTAGTCATAGCCACTGACACAAATGCCAGAGTCATTATAATGTTTCCAATGACTACGAAGATTTGCCCCCAGAATAAAAGCTCGTAAATCGGTGCTTTTGATTTCCTGATGTATCTGAAATTAAAAAAATAGGCTAAAGCATCTTTACCATACCCTTTTGAATGCCACAGTAAACTATACATGACCAGCACTTGCGGATTCTCAGCGCATAAGTATTTTTGTTCTCTTTGTGCCTTGGTGTAGACGAAACGGGAATGCGTTTGTGGTGTGGCGCTCAAAATATTAAATATAAAGAAGCCTAAGGTTGTTTATTGGGTCTAGTAATATTGATTGCTTACCTATAGCTTGTAAATAGGTACACCTATGATTCGTTTTTAAGGTGCATAGCGAATTGTCAGTGGCTGACAATTCGCTACATAGCGAATTGTCAGTGGCTGACAATTCGCTATGCACCTTACTGATTGTGAGTGGCTGTTATGCAACAAACCTAGCATACATAAACCGAGGCATAACTTACATGTAAGAGCAGGCAGCAGCTGAGGCCATATTCAGCAACGGAAACACGTAGATAATGAACCTCAGCTCCTTATGAGGCAGGAAGGAATACAATAAGATGAAAGTGAAGGCCGGCGCTGCCACCTGGACCATGCGCCTGTCCAAGTACAGCCCCAGTGGTATCAGGACCAGACTTGGACCTAGACCTCGGGGCAATGCTGAGTAGAAGTACCAGAGAAATGGAGATGTCTGTGAGAGGAGTTCAGGTTTTGGTTTTCGTGTTAGTTTTTTCAAGTGAAGAGAAAATCAAGTAACACTCTATTTTTTATTTGACAATTATTTATAGTTTAAATGACTGTCTTAAGACTCGAGTTCACCAACATCACAGTTGGTTAAATTTTAAACAGTTGTTTTGACGTTTTTGACACAAGTTTTCATAAATTAAACGTCAAAGTTAACCGACGAAACTGCCTAATTGTCCGATTATATCTTGGTGAACATAAGACCCGAGTTCACCGACAGATGGATAAATTTTAAATAGTTGTATGAACATTTTTGACACAAGTTTTCATACATTAAACGTCAACGTTAACCGACGAAGCAGTCTAATTGTCCGATTTAACTATTGGTAATTTCTAACACAGGCATAAGAGCTTTTTTGAAATCCTAAAGAAATTAATGTTTTTGATTCCTTATTTCAGAATTTCATGTTCCTTTTTTACAATAATCTATCCTCATGGTAGGGAATATAATAAATTCATTTGACCTAATTTTCTTGTAAGGAATTCTTGAATTATCTTATTTGATTGCAGATAAAACCATATCTTTGTATCAAGATAAGGATGTCTAGTTACTGCACATTAACCTATATGCATGAGTACCATACCATAAATTCTTGAAAGATAAGGGAAGTACCTAACTTTTCACTTATTCAAAACTAGCTGCCGCCGGCGGCTTCGCACGCTCGTTTTCGGGATAATAATAGCCTTTGTCCGTCCCAAGGATTTAACTAAAATTTGACAGGGTCTACCCTTTCAAATTTGTTAAATCTGTTCAGCCGTTTAGTCATGAAAACATAACAGACTGACAGAATTACTTTAACTTTTAAAATATGAGCACAGAAGAACTATTTATATGGTACTATGATATTAGTGGCCTTTTTGCCACCTGGTAAACGGACACACCGAAATGGAAGAAAATAGATATATGTATATGAACCACAAAGAAAAAGTCTCTTGTCCGAATAAAGGCTTATTATATTTATATGATATTACTAGCTGCGCCCCGCGGCTTCGCCCCCGTGGAAATTTATGTTTCCAACTTTCTTAATTTTTTCTTTCATAAGAACCTTCTGACAATAACAAACACAACAACGAAAGAATTAGCGAAATCGGTCCAGCCGTTCACGCGTGATGCCGTGACCAAGGAAAACGGGTTTCATTTTTATATATATAGATTAGTATGGATGGGACTTTTCATTTGTTAAACAAAGAAGCTAATCACTATCATCATTACAGCTCACTACAATAGTTACGCTGTTGGGCTAAGAAGCTGTGTTTTGTAAAAGGATACACCCCAGTCAGAACTCTTATTGAGGATGGTGTTGTACCACAACACTTCAGCCTCTGGCCACAGCAGTCTGCCCCAAAAGATGGAGTCCACCACCACAGTCAAGGCTATTAATGCTAAGGCAGCTGGGACCACAATTTTCAATAAACTGAAAAATAAATTATTATTGAGAACAGACATGTTGTAAATGTAAAATGTGTATCCAAACATGCATGATATACAAATTATGAAATTCAATTACCTGGTTATTTCAATCTTTTTGAAATACAGGTCAATGATCAAAAACAATCCAAACAACATTGCCAGTTCAGCTCTAAATATGATTATTGATGCTCCAGCTGATATGAGGAACTGTTTCTGTCTGCCTCCCAGCCATCCATCATATGCAATAAGAACTGAAATAATAAAAGTTTATTTCAGAAAAAGTCTTAAAACTAACAGTACATTGAAATGTAATTAACTTGTATGTGCGAGTACAAATAAGTATTTGTACTCTTACATTAATAACATTCGCACATTGTCAATTGGTTGTATAATATATATAAAGCTTTAATAATATAAAAATAATGCATGCCTTTTATTCAGACAGTTTACAATATGCAGTAAGCTACACTGACTTAGGCTAAGCTTTGGCATCCATCTGTGTGCCACTTTGGACAAAGGCCTCCTCCAATTTTGACCATTCATCTCTGTTGGTAATTGGTTGTATTAACCATGTTAATTTATTAAATAAATTATAATTTCAATCTGCAAGTTTTCATCAAACAAAAAGTTAATTATAAAAATTTAAATATATAAAATACTACCGTTACCTATTAATTAAAACAAAGTATTTTTATTTTACCCAAGCACCTAAGAAGTTTAGTCTTACCTAATGGCATAGCCATTATATTGGGCAGGGGTCTGCTCATGTAGAACATGAAATGGTACTGAGTGACTGTGATTAAGGTGAACCACCAGGAGAAGGTGTTGCCATACAGTTTCTGGAGAGTGTTTTTGAGTCGGGTCCATGGTACTATCACTGATAGTGCAAGTGCTAAACGGACTGAAACATAAAAACTCTTCTAAGACAATACTTACATTCAAAGTTGTAATCGAGTGTCAATTGCTTAGTCTTTGACAATTTAAATTACTGCACTAGGAAGTTATTCTATTTTCCAGAACTCACCTACATATTGCGTCCAAAATTTATGAAGACCGGCGACATTAAAAAACAAAGCCGTTGGCGCCGACAGTACAGAAATGACAAGAGGTCCAATAAAAGTACGCGGCACAACTCCCGGGAACTCATTATGATCGTACTGGAATAGGAACAGTTATTATTATGCGTTATTTTATCATACAAGATAAACTAAAATTAGAATTTCGTAGGCACCTGAGATAGGTTATGTCTATGATACAGTATATCGTGTGTAGCTTGTACATTGAAGCTTTCCTCAACTTTAGTGAATGGGCAAAGTAAGGCGTGTATACCAGCTATTATATAAAGTAGCTGAACCATTTTATTTCCTTGTGCTTTAACTAAGTTTTTGAAATTTTATCATCCCATTTCACGAAAAGTCGCAAACTAAAAAACAGCTGAGAAAGAAAATAGAAAAACGGCATGACAGATGACAGTGACTGTTACATGACATTCACAAAAAATCACGGTTTCTTAGTCTCCGGATGCAAAAACTCCGTGGCCGCGTGGCGACCCCTTCCCCGGGTGCTCCTGGAGCCCCCCGAAGTCATCTTCCAAGAAGACCAGAACAGCCAACAGGCTAACGAACAGCTCTTGAGAAGCCAACAAGGCTATCTGAGTGACAGCACATGACTTGAGAAAAGCTTTTCTCGACGTAGAAACCGGAAAAACAAACTCTAGTTCGTTTCCTGCCTGCATTTGACAACGTAGAACAACGAAGAGTTGAATGTTGAAGACTCTTTCTACGGTTGAAGACCACTGCTGATGATGTGGTTTCTTGGTATTGTGTACGGCCGCCGCCGCCGCCGCCGCCGCCGCCGGCCGCGCCGTAAAACTAGAATGTGCACTTGCTAGAAAGATAGTTTTTATGTTATATGTGCTTTTAGGATTTTGGCCAGGTTACATCTTGGCTGCATGGATTTTGGAATAAACGCTTACTATTTTTTCCTAGTTATTATAATAAAATTATCTTTTAGTTCTGGGAGAATGACTCGATACTTGAGATAAATGCGCTTAAAAAAAATTATTGATGTTTTTTGAACGAAAACATTGCGTTTCATTCGCACTGTTCAATTTGGGATTCGTAATTAAAATTTTGTAAAAGAACTTCAAAATGCATTCTTATCGATAACCATTTGTTAGGATAATAACAAATCATTTTTTTTAAAACATATTTTGTCTTGTTTAATGAAAAAAACATGACCATTAAAATTGTTTTTGGTGATGTGACAAGCCAAGTGAGAGAAATAGTGAAACGAAACGCACTTTTGACAACATCGTCAACAATGGTGGTGGAATGGATGGATTCTGTGACAAATCCAGTGTTCGTTTTCTGATACGAAAAATATCAATAATGTTCACAATTTCACTGAATGTAACTGTTGCGATAATATTACAATAATATTTCGCATTTTCTTGACCTAAAACCATAAGAATGTGTGATGTTTGTTCGGAGTTTTCACAGCTTTTACTGAATTGTAAGTTCATTGTTTCGAAATATCCAAGTCCCACTTGCTTGTGTATGAGCTTTTCCTCACAGAACTCAGTAAATACTACTTTCAGTGCACTTTTGATTGTATTATCCGAATGTTTCATTCAAGACTAAACCATTTTACTATGTTTTAGGTGAAACAAGATTGACTGAAGATGTTTCCCAATACCCAACTCTAAGTCAAGCTGATCTTGATATAATCCTAAATTTCATTATTCAATGGCCACAAAGGTAAGAAAACATCCAAAATTTGAATATTCTATGATATTTAGAAATGTGAAACCTGTTCAGTAGCATTAACCCACAGTGAGTGTAAAACTGTAGAACTCACACAACACATGTTCAGTTATTGGGTCCTTTTTTTCTATTTTGTATTCGCCAAATACAATGTTTATTTCTCTGCAGGCAATGCATGTGTTGCTATCGAGATGTGAAGAATTTTGAAAGGTTCTACATAGTGGTGCAAAGTATCCTGTGGTTATCAGTTGGCCAACTAAAGCAGCTAAAAGATGAACTCGCTGAGGCAGCTAAAAGACCTCCTACTCCTGCTGAAACTACAACTTCACAGGAGCAGGCAACACCAGATGAGACTGTCACACAGAAAAGTGATGAAATAAGTGAATTGAATGAGTCCTCTGAATCAACTGAAAAACCCATCAGTGATTCTCCAGAAACAATTGATGAAAAAGACAAACAGCCTGCAAAATTAGAAGAGCCAGAAGAAGAGGCAGATTTTACACTATGGTCCTTATCTCAAAGAGAAAAACTAATGCACATCTTGTCAAAAATATTTCTCCTTAACTTCCCTCTCTATCTGGCTTGTAAACACTCTGCTCTCAGTCGATTAGATGATTTATCTGCACAGGAAATCACAAATTTGAATTCTTTCTGCGATCTTCATGATACAGAGATACCAGCTTACTTGCTTCGGAATGTCAGTTTTTTTTGCAAGTTGGGTGGGGTCGGTGCTATGGCTGCCGTGTTTGAAGAAGGAACTCCAGCTATTCTTCCACTGTCCATGGCGCATGCCATTGTGGCTGTAATTGGTAATCTCAAGCTATGGCTGAACTTCAGAGCTGTGGCTCAGCTCTTCATCCCACTAAGGAGCAGGATATTGAAGTACATGTGTATGTTAGAGGATAAAGATCTTAGGCTGCCAGCTGTAAAATCTATGGCAGGTAAGAAAACTCTGTAGTACTTTCTTAATATAAATTAATAATTACATAAGTAAAGTTTTTCAGCAAATTAAACTGTGTAGCTGTAATCTACTCAGGCACATTTAACTCTACAAAATAATTTTTAACAGATTTCATGTGGGGAGCAGCGAAGGAGCCCCTCGATAGTCCTATCTCGTTTGACGGCGATGGCCTAGCCCTGGCCTACAAATACTTCATCAGCAGCACTCTGACGATGCGACTGGCTGGGGTATCTCAGATCAACTCGCATATAGCTTCACACAACGAGCTGTGCGCCGGTGAGCCTGCCTCTGAGGCTGAAATAGCTGGACAGCAACTGGCTTCGTGGCTGATGAACAACAATATAATTGATCACCTGTTTGGACCGAATCTCCATGTTGAGGTAATGTTTAACTTATCATCATCAGCCTGTACTAGTGTCCTCTGTATAGATCATAAACATAGGTACCCTACCCTAATGAGCAAGATAGCACCCAAATATTTAATGTGACAAAATTTTAATCGAAAAAAAATCTTGGAAACCATAAACAATGTTCAGCAGTTTTATTGCTGTAGAATTATGTGGTATCATCAGCATATTGTATGATGACTAATAATGGCAACCCTGAATTGTAACTAAATCTTTTTGGAAGAATTGTGTGCAGAGCTTTAAACAAACAGTTTAAAGCACATTTTTAGATATTATATCTCCCACAGGTGATCAAGCAATCCCACATGATCCTCAAATTCCTCGCCGTGGAAGGTAAAGTGACTAATGAGCATGTAGACCTGGTGTGGGCGGCAGCTCAACTGAAGCACTGCGGCCGACAAGTGTATGATCTCCTGCCAGGCTTCATCAGGGCTCTTTCGCCGAAGCCTTGCGCGCATCTGTACAGCCTGCTTTGTGCTTTGCCTCCTAAGGATCATACTGAGCAAGTAAGTATGACTTTCAACTGTTTATGTGCTGTTAATTATTGTCCTAGCACAGGATTTTTTGTCTAGACTAGAATAGAGACAGCTATACATTGCGTAAATTATTGAATTTGAAGGAATTAATTTCAGATATTTTCGGTATTCGATGACGTTTTTGTCTATGGAGTCGACGCTTCTTTCGCCGCGAACGCTACGGCATTTATCAAGTTGCTTGTGTACAAATATTCCAGAGTCTGTACCTAGCATCAGCGCTGATGCGTGCGATGTGGTCGCGCGGCGCGGGACTCGCGTCCGGGACCTCGCCCTCCCTGGCTGAGGAGCCGGCGCTGCGCCCCCCGCAGCCCTCCAAGCAGCACCACAACTCCTCCTCCGAGGCTAGTGTTAGCATGGACCAGACCAACTCTGACGATGATCCTGTGAGTACTTTACAGGACTTTGTCTGAATCTATCCCACTCCACATCACACTTCATACCTTGTTGGTATGTTTGTTACTTCGTTCTTTGCGGTAAAACTGCTGAACCGATTGTAATAAAATTTGCATGAATTTAGGTCTAGCCCTGGAATAACTTAGATAAAATGAGCCTTAGAATAATGAGTTTATAGGGTACTTTTGAATGAATGAAATATGTTCGTGCGCGATCCAGTTTACTCTAAAGATTCATGCGTCTTACCTACTTGTGGCGCCCTCTACATTGAAATAGCAAAAGTCGCAAGTCTTATACAGCTTATACCGGTCTAGAACAGGAGGCAGGCCTCCCCTGATAAGAGCCTTACCGGCTTTCATCATATGAGGGTAATGCCCATAATCCTTACGCTGAGCATGCGGGTTGAGGATCGCAGTTCGGTGGTAGAATTGTTCTGCAGAAGGCGCTGCTGCCCGCCTCTGGTGGATATCCCTGAGTTGCCTCCTACGACACCCGCGGGAAGAGTTGGGCTGCTGCCAATTCTAAGCCAGCACGGCAAGTCATGTATCCTTGTCTAATGCACACCTTTGTCCCCAGTGCGAGGAGCTAAGCACATCCGGCGAAGAGGCGGGACCGACACCTCGCAAACAAAGTAAACATCAACGCGAACTTACCGGTAACATAAATTCTTATTAGTTTCAACCTACGCTTGAATTTGAACCATTTTTGTATGATTTATAGAGTTGTAATGGAAATGTCTGTTTAAAGTGAAATATTTTTCAGCCGAACAACGTGAGTGGTTGAATGAAGGTGCTGAGTTGTCCAAGAAAGAGTGCCCTGCGTTGAAGCCTTGTCAAAAGTAAGTTATGGATCATGTGCATTCGAATATGGGCTTTAACTTGTAACATTTCGTTGCATTTCATATTGACGGCATCAGATGACAGACAGCTCCCGGGCAACTTGTTTGAAGCTTGTGGTAAGCCATTTGGTCACTGTATGGCAAAATGTATTCAAAGATAACCGAGTTTGAGTCCATATTCGAAAGCGTATTTTTGTGTTGCTCGGTAGCAGGTAGCTGGATTAATGTTCAAATATATGTAATTGTTTGTGTATGATCACCGATTTAGCCGTTAATTCGGGACCATTTTGAAAGGTAGGATACTCTCGAGTGGTTAATTACTTTATATAATTAATTACTAAGTGAAAGTACTATTTATACCGTAAACTTTAAAAACATTGTAAATATTCATGAATAGTCTAGTATCCTAATAAAATCTAATTAGTCCGTCATTTAGATTATCAGAAGATATTGGACACCTATTTTTTCTTTTGTGGATTAAACAAAAAAATTATGAAGATTTAGCCAGTTAAAGTTCCGCATGACGTCACACCTTACGACACTTTTTAGCAAGGTGTGTATCATCTTATAAAATCTAACTCACGGATTAAATACAATATTTTTTTTTTACCCAAGACACTTCCCTGTTTTACCGAAGGTTTTGAGTTTTCGTAAGAAACTAAAATCGTAAGTATAGACAATTTTTTAAAGGTGGTGCTGTTATTTTCTTTTTCATACTATTATCGAAGTTGTCGATGTCTCAAATCCCCGCGATCCTCTTTTGTTTTTGTATACTGGAGAGTATACAAAAACAAAAGAGGATCGCGCCAGCTTTTAAAAATTTCATCCACACAGAATGGCTAACGCGGTCAACGAAGGCACATTTCTCTAAAACATTGACATCTTTCGCACCTGGCTGATCTGTTAATAATTAAGTGTCATGTCGACAGGCGTAGCAAACGCGCCGGCAGCAGCGGAAGCGCCAGCAGCGGCGCGGAGGAAATGCTGAGACCGCGCAAGAAAAAACTCTACAAGAAACGACATAAGCCGGGCAAGCCGCGCCATTTCCGTGAGTGCATGGTCCATCCACAAGCATTTACTTATTTGCCCAACGTTAGCCCTCGTTTGTCCACTACTGGACAAGCGAAAGGCGTCATTGAGCTCGGTCCTTAGCTGTTCTCGTACTTTGTTAGCATTTTATTTTTATTTGTCCGCCCCGCTTGCTAACTTAGGGCCAGATTCCACCAAAGCGTGGAAATGTCCGAAGCGGAGACGAGAAGAGACTTTTCAGCTAGGGTGTCTCCACCGAAGCCGCGATGAGATGCGTACTGGCTAGACTCGATCGGAGATGTGTGCCGGCTAAAGCGGTGATGTGTGCCGGCTAAAGCGGTGATGTGTCCAGTACACATCAACGAGAGCGGAACTGAGCTGCGTGCGGCGAGCGTAGAATGTTTGTTGAGATGAATCTCTCTTCTCCGCTGCGTGACGTCGCCAGCTTGCGAGGCACAGCTCACTTCTCCGCTTCGGTCTTTATTTGTTTCTTCGCATTCAAATATGATACATCTCCGCTCACTGGTATCCAATCCACTGAAGCTGAGCCGAGACGAGATGTGTGAACGTTCTATTGGTTGTTTAAACATCTTTTCTCCGCTCGTTTCGTCTCCGCTTTGGTTGGCCCTTAAGCTACTTAATAATCGTCCTTTATCGGATCAAATCATTATTAATTTATCCCTCAGATATGTTATTGTAAAAACTATCGTGCTTTGACGCTGGTATTCTTCCAACACAAACAAGGTTCGTAGTTAACCCGCTTACATCCATAATGAATCCCTCAGATATTCAGGGACAAGACTCAAGAAATATGTATGTATTAGAGAATATTCCTGTAGAATAGACGAACATTATAACAACTCAAATAAGTTATAAAAGTACATAAGAAACTCAGAAAAACACATTTATCTGTTAGTGAACGTTTATTCATGTCCTTTGAGAAATAAATATCTTTTCACCACTCTCGGTCGAAAACGGCGACTTTGCTGCTCAAAAACAGTGAGCAAAATCGGGTTTTACTCACACGTGGCTTAAAGAATATTATTCAACTTGTTGAAATAAGTAATTTGTATTCAGAACAAAGTAACCTTCATAGAAAAAAAAGATCGTTGACCAAAATGAGTTTCCTACGTCCGACCTCTTCTATAAATTACAAAATATTTTCTCGCTAGTCGTGGTGAAAAGTTACAGGCAAATATTTTTCGTTTCTTGCCTATTAAATCCCGAGCTAACAAAGCAGTCTAGAATAGAGTCACGAGCGTAGCGAGTGGATCTACAGTAGACTGCTGAGGTAGCGAGGAATATCGGCACGTTCAACAAAAAATCGTTTGGCCCACGTGTTAAACAAATAAGTATTAACCACAGATATTCTTAATAGCTCTTGCGTATTTCTATATCATACGTGAAATAAACAAACTACTTTAGAGCTAGATTTTACCAGGGTTAAACGCGGGCGAAGCCACGGGCAGGAATATACTCCAGAGCTATCCAAGAAACAAATAAATACAATTAAATTTTCCACAGCAGCAGCTCAGCTCAAGACAGCTGACTTAGCGGAGTCAGTATCGGAGGTTGAAGAGGAATCTTCTGGAAGCGATACGGGGCATTGCCAGCTGCTCTGCGACAACGTTGATGCAAGGTCAGTTTAAACACTAATACATCATACTAACTCAACTTTAACATCTTGACATGTTTTGTTTTTTGTTTTGTTCTTTATGTTACCAGACGACTGATGGAGCTCCGCCTGATGGAGACTTACAAGCGTCGCGGCGAGGAGGAGGAGGGGAGCGCCTCCTCCGCCATCTCCCCGCACTCGCACCCGCACATGGCGGACCTGGACGAGGACGACTCCGCCTGCGAGGAGGAGCTGGCTAGATTGGCGGCGCAGGTATGTCACAAGTATAAACCTACAAGCGTCGCGGCGAGAAGGAGGAGAGGAGCGCCTCCTCCGCCCTCTCGCCGCACGCGCACCCGACATGGCGGCTTTCGTCATATTCCAGTAGACGGCAAAAGGGGGCGGGGTGTATGCATTTTGACATCAACATGAGCTCCCACTACTCGATTACTCCGAGATATCACAAGAACGTAACTTCATGATTTGCGCAACAAAATTGATTGGTATCACCTCGGTATCATTTGTATTAATAGGACACTTATTCAAATCCTAACGTTTGTTTAACTAATGAAATAAAATTTAATTAAATCTGACTAAAAAGAGAACACGTTTAAGTTGTGTTGAGGGCGACTCTGCCTGCAAGGAGGAGCTGGCTAGGTTGACGTCGCAGGTATGTCACTGTACAGGAGGAATCATTGTATGAGAGTTGGAGGGTTTACCCTTACTGCCGACACGTCAAAAAACTTTGAAGTCAAACTGTTTCTAAGTTTCTCTCAGGCGCAATTGACAGAAAATCTTCTAGTTTCGTTGGAGTAGCTCCACACCCTAGGCTCAACCAAACGCAGATGAGGAAATGTGTATCTATTTAGCTGCATTCTGGACTTAATTTTGCATTTTAGCCAAGAATTTATAAATTGGGTTCATTATGCGTGGCGACGAGTTTGCTCCTCAAAGGCAGAATAACAGCTTCTGTTTATTACAGTTGGCACTAAGCCGCTGGCCCACTTTGCGGCGCATGCTGCGAACGGCAGTGGGTCAGCGGCTAAAACTGCAGCGTGTGCCGCAGTAGGGCTATGGCTTTACGCTGAGCCTAGGCCCATTTGCTACTGCAGAACACAATGGTCACCTACTTAATTGTATTTCACATTATTGTTATTCGATTTTCAACTTATTTCTTTGTTGTGCAATTAATGCAAATAAATTTTATGTCTCTTTGAAACAGGCTGAGCCCACACCACGCAACGCACGCATTATGGGATGGACGCTTGAATATGTATGGAAACAGGTGGCCTAGCTGGAGACACACTTATCGTACGCCACGCCATCCGACGTTTCCTACATTTCTTCGTGTACGTTGCGTGACGTATAGGCTCAGTCTGTTTCTAGCTTCAATTAGCTAAATTAACACGTTAGACGAGCGACGGCAAAAACGTTGTCGGGGCCTGTGTAAAGTCAGTTATACGGGCTGGCTTTTGAGATAGGAGTGAATAGCCAAATCCGAAACCATGACAGTTTGAGAAAAGTCGTGAAAAGAATCATGACCTCGATTTATAAGAAAACAAAATTGCGTACCTATTGAGTTTTTTAAATTTTTAAATTTTGCAGAATTAAGATCATTATTTCTAAAAAAATGCAGTATTGACAATGAAAAGCAATATATATTTTTTACAATTTTAGTTTGAATACTTCCCTTGCCAAGTTTCAGTGCGAAATTTTAAATTATCTTTTCAAACGACTGTAGGTACTTGTCGCTAATCAGGATACTTAGCCTGTATTTAAATGGAGTTTTATCCTAGAAAAAACATCTATTCGTTCGTAATTCATTTCGCAAATTAATGAAAAAATTCAAAAATAAAGTATGCCATGCAGTTTTTATATTATAAATTCAGCCCACGACTTGGTGGATGGTTTCAGATTTGTTCATCCACTCCCATCTCAAAAGCCACCCTGTATATTAAAGACGACGTGTAGCGCTAGGTTTTTTGTTTAGTTATTTTTTGTTTCCGATAGAGCGATACCGAGTGAACCCATACGCGACGAGTCGAGCTCGCTATCGTTCTATCCTTTCCATAAAGAACAGTTTCTCTATCTCTTAAATAGGCCCGATTTTTCCAGGCGCAGTTGACAGAGTACCAGGTGAATGCTCTTGCGGCGCTCGAAAAGGTAAGCAGTCCTTAGTTTGTACGATCTGCTAACATTTGTTCCGGGTGTTCTGGGTATTTTCTATGTATCTAACATGACCGCAGTGATACAAAAGCCAAGCCACATGAAGCCAATAAAATGAAATGATCAATCCTTATTTCACAGTGCATTAACTTACTCCTTAAATAATAGATAAGTTAATATTAAGATACTTTATGTTAAGTTATGTCAAGTACATAGGGGAAGAAACTGTTCGCCTGTAACACAGCTACATTGTAGCTACCACAGGAGACAGTGTTCTAACTCAATTGTTACACTCATTTCTGAATTAAACGTTTTTGTATTTGTACCTATTTGTATTTGTTTTCTGTTGTTTCCGCAGCGCCGGCCTCCGTCCCCGGCGGCTGTGGTGGGCGTGCCGCCGGCCTGCAACGTGGACGATGTCTGCCGGCCCGGGAACACGCTGCTGTGGGACTTGCTGCAAGACGGCGCTATTGTGAGTTGTATGAATGGAGTCCTGGGGTGGGAGAACTCTACTGTTTTTTTTTAGCACGTCTCACAGTGTTTTCTGAGAGCCGATTTTGTGACATCGCTTTTTTAATGCAGATTCCTATAGTTTGAATCAATTCAAATGCGAGAGTAAAAGTCCCGCGTATCTATTAATCATAGATGCTGAGAAATTTATTTTTGAAAATGATTATTTTTTCTCAGATCCATGGAATTAGGTCGTGATATTATTAGGGCACATGTAAGACAAGTTAAGCAACCGCTTGGTGAAATATCTAGTCCTATTAGGACTAGATATTGAGGACTAGATTATGGTTTATCGAGTAAAAAAAATAAAAACAAGATGAAAAAAGTTTGAATAATTTCGTAACGGTTGAACTTAGGTATTTTCTTATTGTCAATGGTTTTATCTACCATCATTATCGATCTGATTATTGTTTTTAGATTGTAAAAGTTTTGATTTTTTTAAGTATTTATCTGGTAAAAAAATAACCTCACCTCCTCACCTCAACAGCCTATAATGGTCCTCTGCTGGACGCAGGCCTCCCCCTGATAAGCGACTTATTTCATGGGGGTAATGCCCATAATACCCACGCTGGGCATGCGGGAAATAACAATTTTCAAAAATTAATTTCTCAGTAACTATGAATACACGCGGGAGTTTTACTCTCGCATTTGAATTGAACTCAACTATAAGAATCTGCATTAAAAAAGGGATGCCATAAAATCTACTCCCATAAAACACTGTGCGTCTGGAGAAATGTTAAATGGTAAGATGTAAGGCACAATATGTAAAATTTTAATTGAATATAATTATTTATTCAGGCAAAAAACAACATTACATTTCTGTTAGAAGTGCTTTGAGGTCTATGTTAGGGTAAATCTAGGCGCAGAGTTCTCACCTCGTTCAAAACAGGTATTATTAGGTAGGTATATTAATCTAAATACTTAGGTAACAATTTTTCAAGCTATTTTTAGAATAACAACAATAAATTCTAAGACAGTCCTATGAATAACGGGTACCTATTGAGAAACATAACATTTGACAAAGCTTATCGGATGAGCCAACAATGCTTATATGGCAAGAGACTTGCCTAGGGCGGTTAGTTACAATAAGGCATGTGTACTACTGCTGGGCAAAAGTATCCTTAAGTTTCTCCACACATCCAGATCCTGAGTCAGCTAGGCCAGTATTTAAAGTTTCTATATTTATCTTACTATGTAGATGGTTTGCAACAGTCTGCAGTTAGCTCAATTGTTTCAATTACAAATACTAGTTCTAATTTATTTCTATTATTTGATGGTAATTTTCTTTGTGAATAAAGTACTTATCTTTTTAAATTGTTATGGAGCGCATTGAAGAGCAAAATTCCTCCTTTCCTCATTGCTTTCGTTACCTTTTTGCAAATTTTCTGTCAATGTATGCAGATCGAAAAACCAACCAGAAATTACACTCAAGCCATACCAGATATAAGTTCATAGTTACAGGTCACTTATTACTGAATTATGTAAAGAATACATATTATTATCACTTAAATAAAAATAAAAATAATTAATTTAAAATTAAATAACATCATAATTGAATCACACACATTTTAAAATCATAAAATCATTAACATGATAAATAGATTGCGTTATCAGCCACGTTTTCAACTTAACTTTAAAATACTGAGTGGATTGTGAGCTGGTGATAGAAGTTGGAATGCGGTTGTAAACAGCCGTCCCCATCACGTGTAAGGTCATGTTAGTAGAAGTATCTGGCCTAGTTATCCTCGAATTGGAGTTATGTGCTCATTTCCAGTAATTTCTATCTTATTACTTGAAACTATTTGTAATTCCAGGAGCAACTCGGCGAAGGACTAGCCATGGAGGCGGAGAAGGCTCTATGTGCGCTGCTTTGCTTCAGCACCGACAAGTTTATACGAATCAAGTTCATTGAAGGGTGTCTGGACAATCTATCCAATCATAGGTAAGAGATGCTTCAATTAGCTAGTTTAGACTATATATCTACTATATAAAAATAAGTCGGGTTTTCCTTCCTGACGCTATAACTCCAGAACGCACGAACCGATTTCGTTTATTCTTTCTTTGTTGTGTTTGTAATTGTCAGGAGAAGGATCTTACGGAAGAAAAAATTAAGAAAGTTGGAAACATAAATTTACACGCGGGCGAAGCCGCGGGGCGCAGCTAGTTATTATATATTTATTACTATATTTTTAATAGACTCTTTTTTTAAAGTAGGTCTTAAATTATTAATTACTAGCTTCTGCCCGCGGCTTCGCACGCGTTGTTTCTATGAAAACGTTTTGAGGTTATTTCTATTGCATGGGAACTGATTTATGGGATAAAATGTCGCCTATGTTTAATTCCAGGGTTAGACTTACCTGTATGCAATTTCAGCCTGATCCGTTCAGTAGTTTTGGCGTGAAGAGGTAACAAACATCCATCCATCGATCCAAACTTTCGCATTTATAATATTAGTGTGATTGTTCGATTAGAGGGAAAAAATATTCCAATATTTTTTTATGACCTAGAAAACCGCGGAACTATGAGTCGACTTTTCGGAAACAAAAACGCTGTCCGCCATATTTATCTGTGCTGTGACGTCATACGGGTAGAAACCACAGACATAATACGAGCTGCGCCTAGAAAACAAACAACGTCCATCATTGTAAAAATATAGACAGACTACATAGCGAATTTCACTCGCTTATGATCCGACATGAAATTTGCTTAAAAGCCTATGACGTCACAACATGGTCGACAGCGTTTTCAAAGTTCAAAATTATAAATTAAAAAATAATTTTTTATATTAAAAAAACGTCAAGTGCGATTCGGACTCGCGCACTAAGGGTTCCGTTTAATTGTAAGACCTTCTTTCTTGCCAAATATCATGATTCTAGGTCAACATGAAGTAGGTACCCTGTATGTATTGGTCGAGGAAGAGAAATAAAAAAAGTTTTTTTTTTGGTGAATAAACTGTTTTGCCCAAGGTTAGAACGAATTACGGCAAAAAAATGTTTACTTTTGAAGGAGCACAGCTTTATAATAAACTACCCGAAACATTAAAAAATGTAAGCTCGTTTCATACCTTTAAATCTGAACTTGCTAGTTTTGTTAAGGAAAATTGGCCAATTTTATAAGATTGTTTAATTCTAGCAAGTGTAGTACCTAATATAAATTTTATGTAATGTGTATCTACCTTTTACCTTTTTTGTATTTAGCTTTTCAATTATGCAAAACTGTAATTACTACCTACAGACCGAACAACAACTTTAACTTTTATACCTAAATTGTTTACTCTAAGCTAAATTACTATTCTCATGTAAGTGACTGTGTCTTTTTTGAGAATAAATATCTTTAAACCTAAACCTAACTACAAATTTACTGTTTTAGGATCTTTTCCTTTACTTGTGCTATAAGACCTTGCTTCTTGCCAAATTTTATTATTCTACATCAACTGGAAGTACCCTATAGGGTCTGGTCCATGGCGAGAATCAAAAGTTTTTTTTTGTGATAAACTACAAATTTACTTAGTTAATGATTATATCGGGTATTTATCGCGTACCTGTTGTTTTATTTCCCTGTTGGTAGAAACGTAGGGGAAATAAAACAAAAGGTACGCGATAAATACCCGATATACTCATTAACTATGTTAACAAATCGCGAAAGTTTAAAAAGTTTTATTGCAAATTTACTGTTTTCGCATTTTTCCAACCAACCCAATAAGCACAATAAGACTTGACAAGAATTTTAACCATTGATTAGTTTATCTGCGTTCCAGAAACCGTGGCCTTCGGTCAGAATTTCAACTGAGATTGCGTTTTCTTTTTCAGATCTGTCGCAGTGTCGATACGCCTTCTACCGAAATTGTTCTCGTCATTTCAGCAGCTACGAGGGATGGATATGCATCAAGTAATTAACTATTTCTTTTACATTGAAACTTAAACTTTATCCCCTTATCCCTTATTTATTACCTTATATTTCTTTTACATTGAAACTTAAACTTTACCCCCTTATCCCTTATTTATTACCTTATATTTCTTTTACATTGAAACTTAAACTTTATCCCCTTATCCCTTATTTATTACCTTATATTTCTTTTACATTGAAACTTAAACTTTACCCCCTTATCCCTTATTTATTACCTTATATTTCTTTTACATTGAAACTTAAACTTTATCCCCTTATCCCTTATTTATTACCTTATATTTCTTTTACATTGAAACTTAAACTTTATCCCCTTATCCCTTATTTATTACCTTATATTTCTTTTACATTGAAACTTAAACTTTACCCCCTTATCCCTTATTTATTACCTTATTTGAAGACCGATGTGGCGCGGCAGGTGAAGGTCCGCCTGTGATCCAGGAGGTTGCAGGTTCGATTCCCGCCTTGGGAAACATGTTTCTACGATCTGCAAATATTTGTTCTGGGTATTGTTTATGTATAATAAAAAATATCTATCTATGCAATGTATTGTATTATGTATATCAGTCATCTAGTACCTATAACACAAGCTCTGTTTAGCTTGGGGCTAGATGATGGTGTGTGGATTGTCCACCATTATTATTTTTATTATTCCCGTCCATAAAAGTTAAGAAGTTGTTTACTTTGTTATTACCTCAATCAGAGAAGCCCCGCCCACCTCAATGAGAGAAGCGAACTAATAGATTTCTGCCTATAAAGACCGTTTGAAATTCATCATCGCCAGCCGATTTTAGGCCACTGCTGGACATGAGTTTCCCCAACTAAGCGGCACCATAGCGCCGCCGTTCAGTTTACCGCATCAAGCATCTTCAGTCCTTCCCAGGTCATCATCCTACCTGGCCACAGAGCAGCGTGCCAAACTATATTTACCTTGTCGCAGTCTCCACACAAGAACACGTTTAATCAAATTTCAACTTTATTTGTTATATTCTAAAGTTAATTTTCCTCAGGTGGTGATGTGGGCAGAGCGTGAAAGAGGCATGATGCGTCTGTTCCTAGAAAACCTACGTCACTACATGTACACGCCCCGCACCATGAATAGCGACGCGGCGCAGTACATGCATATATCTGAAGTGACTGTGCGTTTGCATTTTCTCACTGCGATCTTCTCTCCCGTCGGTTCTCCGCAACATTTTAGGTAAGAAGACTAGAGAAGCTGTGGCATGAGTTAAAGCCGCCACACACAGAAACCGTGGCCGGGCCGGAGGCGAAGGCGTGCGGGTTGTAATGCGTGCATTATGAGAGACTACACATACACCGCCGGGCGGCTTATGTGGTGTCTTTCATATAAATTCGTATGATACAACCCGCACGTCTTCGCCTCCGGCCCGGACACGGTTTCTGTGTGTGGCGGCTTTTACTACGATAGAAAAGCGTCAAAAAGCGCGTTTTTGCTTCTTTACTGTTGTAGGGCAGGTTTTGTTTTTGCGTATTGTATTTTGCAATGTTTTTATAAAAAGTCCAACGCCTTTAAATCTAATACATAATTTAAAACGCCGAAGAGCGAAATCACCTATTACAAGTATTTCCATAATACTTAAAAGGTGTTCTCATCTATGAATGAGACTATGTATCGTTTATTACAAACGAATGAATAAAACATTATTATTATTATTTTCCGTTCTTTTCACATTCTTAAACTCTGATTCCTTTGAAAGGTTTCCATTCCCTACACTTCGCGTAATCAAAAATCAATGAGATCATCACTCAAACCACAATTAATGCGTTTTTTTTACTACTACGCTACTTTAAAAATAAATGAATAACCCTGAATCTGAAATCGAATTGTGCCATTTCAACCCACTTTTAGGAAAAACAACAAGAACTTACTACAGGTACACATTTCAATGAGAGCGCGAAAGCAAAATGACAACGTGAGTGGTGTGCACTGACACTGAAATGTGTACCTTTTGGTGTAGTTAATAAGTTCTTGTTTTGGAAAGACGTCGCATCGTTTTCTCTTTCACCTAGGGGTAAATATGTTACATAATTTGGAGTAATTTCAGGCTGACAGTAGAGCAAATAGAAGAACTGTGGCACTGCCTAGTGGTGAAAGGAGACAACGCGGTCGCGGACTGCCTCTACTCCTGGCTGATCTCGCACGTGAAGTCGGCGGAGCAGCACGCGCTGGGGCTGGACGCGCTGAGGTTCTTGTACATTGAGAAGATGCCTACCTTGGATCCAGAGGTTTGTTGGATACGCTGCTTTGCTGAACAGCTGATTTGGGCTCTAGGCTGGACACGACTTATATTTATCAAGTGTATCTTACATTTCAAGTGAGTTAAAGAAAAGAACATGTTCCTTCGGAGCCTAATTTTACATAGGCATACATCATTGTAACCAATAGAGTGCCGCCATGTTATGTGGGCTTGGTATTTAAACCAGCCCTTCTCCTCCCGCGGGTGTCGTAAAGGGCGACTAAGAGATATCCAACGGAGCACCAGCGCCCTCTACAGATCAGATCCATCACCGAACTGCGATCAATCCTCCTGCCAAACATAGATAGAGATACATAGATAAACATTTATTAACAAACGCAACTGTTATACATCTCAGAACAGAAAGTAACATAACTTACAAACAATAAATGAAACATGCAATACAGAATTACCTTAATGAAATAATGTTAGGAGCAGGATGTACCTACCCACCCACTTACATAACGGGCTAAACGAACTTAACATAAACAGAAAGAAAGACAGAATAGGCATGAACAAATTATTTGACAACATAATAAAGCTAATAGCAAAGGTAGGTATTCACTATGTAGGTGGGTAGATAGATAGATAGATAGATAAATGTTTTATTTGTATCACAAATGGACAGCACAAAATACAATAAAACATAAACAAGTAGGTAGGTATATAAAAACTAGTTTAAAACTTATGAGTAGGTACAAGTCATAGTTTATATATTCTTATAGCTAAGCTTACATTCTAAAAAGTTATACCCACTAACTTATCCTACTCGTGACATGTAGGTGTGTCAGTGCTGCCGAAGTGAGCCAAAACGGATCAGTCTCAGCTTTATGCTGTTTAGGGTAGGTACAATGTAACGGAATGCAGTAACCCAGTAGGTACACAAAGGTGTCAAATCTATGGTGATGATAGGTGGATGCGATCTTATATACAACCTACCAGGCACAGCAAACATGGCGAATATAAACCCCCGTAACATGATGGAGTCAATCTTTGGGGGAGGTCCATCTCCAGCCGGGGACTTTATTCGGCTAAGACGATGGTCTTTTACACTATCTATACTATACGAATACTAATCACAATAACTAATAACTAATATTATAAATGCGATAGTTTGGATGGATGGATGTTTAGATGGATGGATGTTTGTTACGTCTTCACGCCAAAACTACTGAACAGATTGAGCTGAAATTTTGCACCGGTGTAGCTCTATGCCTGGAATCAAACATAGGCTACTTTTTATCCCATAAATCAGTTCCCATGGGATAGAAATTACCTTTGAACGTTTCCATAGAAATAACGCGTGCGAAGCCACGGGCAGAAGCTAGTAATATTATAAAGAGGAAAGATTTGATTGTTTGTTTGTTTGTATTGAATAGGCTCCGAAACTACTGGACCGATTTGAAAAATTCTTTCACCGTTACGAAGCTTACTTTTCAGGGAGTGACATTGGCTATATTTTATCCCGGAATTCCCACGGGAACGGGAACTACGCGGTTGAAACCGCGAGGCGATCTTCTAGTGACCAATAAAATGACAATTCAATAATTGTTTTCCAGACAATCAGTATCATGGGTCTGACCTTGTACCATCAGCTCTGCAACCTCGCCCGCATGGCTCTCGGCGACTCCAGGGAGTACCACCATCCGCACCTGCGGGCCATGGACCATCTGTGGAAGATCGCTCTGCGGGCCAATAGTACTGGTGAGTATCTTGCCTCTTTTTTATCATGAATTGATCTTCTTTGGTCCACAATTTCACCTGATTGTAAGTGTTCGATGTGGCTGACAGTGTTATAATTTAAAAAAGCTTTATTGCAGGAAATATTACACTCAAGTAGGTACAGGGAGTTCTTAAATATAAGCTATCGTATTCTGCTATTGGCGGTGTTATCCCTTGCAGAGATATCTTCCAGACGACCATAATTAAAGGAACCCTATATCTTACGCTACCTAGTTGTAGCTAGCTGTGTGTAGTAGTTGGACTAGGTCAGTGAGTCAATCGAATGTTGTATTGAATACAAGGTGTTCTTGGACGCTGAAATATTTTTAGCGATTCATATGGATGCTGTGTGGATTGTCCAGCATTTTTATTTTTATGGTAAGTTTAGGCCGTAGCCAACTACAGTGTGGTCAACTTTAAAATCTTATTCAGTATTTTCAGTTATTTATTTATTGTCCTTTTTATTGTATTTTTATAAACCTTTGTTCAACCACAATCTCACCTGATGGAAAGTATGATCACAGTAAGTACCCATTTAGGTATTTAGGGTTCGCTGAACAAATTTTTCAATAAATAAACGTCTATCAGTATAGTCACAATATTCGCTACATTATTGCGGATAATGTTGGGCTCCGTCTGAACGATATTTAATTTTAATTTAATAATATTCTTAATTGTGTAAACTGATGGTAATTTTTCTATTCGTGACATTTTTTGTATTATATATTGTGTAATTTTAAGTTCTAAATAATTCAGTTATAATGTGTGGATGGAATAAAATTATCTGAAATAAAAGAAAAATAATAATTATTCAGGGAGTAACTCAACTGTCTCTTGTTCTAGACGTATCTATGGGTGCAATCCAGTATCTAAACAGCTACTACATGGGACAACAATTACAGCAAGAAGACGATTTCGTCGCTAAATGCATGTTCCACCTGTCATCCGCCGCCGAAAGACTTATATCCAAGAAAGATGAAGTAGCAACGCCATCTAGCGAGGAGAAGAAGGAGAAAGCTGAGAAGTTGACGTTCTATGAACAAATGACGGAGGAAGCGGCATTGCAGTGCATCCAGAGGGCGCTGTTGCTTTTGAAAACCCATCTGGATACTTTCAAGAGACGGTATAAATTTTTCGATTACGGGTTTTCTCCAAAACATGGTGGATAAGTATATTTCATTAAAAAAAACTGTTACTCACAAGTTAAATACGGATACAGACAGTGTTGTGAAGACGGAACAGATACAAGCTTAGGTACTAAGCCTGAGGTAGGTAATCGTGTCTCATGGGCACTCTTTGGGTATAGAATCCGAAGGGTCAAAACACACCAAAATGGCAGCGGTCGGGCAGCGTCTAGAGTTTTCAAAATAATCGCCGCTTTGACCGGACATGATGATTCAAGCGATACTATGTATTTTAATGATTGAGATAAAGCTTAAACTGCTTTGAAAATAAAGCTGCTCGCTCTGCCCTGCCGACTGCTGCCATTTCGGTGAGTATTTGACTCTTCTAAAACTAAATTCAGTGATAATTCACAGATACGCGTACCACCTCCGCAGGTGGGCCCTAGCCGAGGCGGGGTCGTGGGAGGTGACTACGAGCCCGCCCAACGTGGGGTCGGTCCGGCTGACCCTGCAGCCCGCCGGCGCCGGCCCGAGAGCGTCCATCATCATGCACCAGTCGGACCTGGTCGCGCATCTACGCGCGCACGTCCATGTGTGGTGGGAGAAACAGGTCAGTGACGTATGACATGATCTATTGGACATGCAACAGACACTATTAGCCATGCAACATACACTATTAGCCATGTAACAGACACTATTAGCCATGTAACAGACACTATTTGCCATGTAAAAGACACTTAGCCATGTAACAGACACTATTAGTCATGTAACAGACACTATTAGCAGCTCATTGGCAAAGCAGTGCCATGAGAGATAGTCACAAGCCCTGCGATCGCAAGGTCGGTCCGGCTGACCCTTATATCACATAATAACAACTTTCTTAGAGCAGTTTGCTCACAGTAAGCTGTGTACGTTGATGTTTGCTAGAGGTAGCTATGAGGTGAGTATAAGTTAAGGGTTGCTTCCCCTAACTTTGTGCTGATGAGGGGTTGATCTCCGGAGAGAATAATACAACCAAGCTTGTTGACTTCTTGTAAGGAAGTGTTTTAATCGTTGCTAGGCTGGAGCTAAGTAAAAGACATTATCACGTATAATACGTGTTACTAATTTATACAGCATTCTTTTTAGCTAGCTAAGTCTGTACGGCTCGTACAACTTCAATCTCAATCGTTAATCTCAATAGACCAAGGTCAATAGACCTCGGGTATGTAAACCAGATGCGGGAAGATTTTCATTTTTATTGTGGGGAATATTCCGCCTTCAGCCCCCAAAATACTATTAGATCAGAAGAATGCTTTGCTTATTTTGGAACTAGATGGCGCCATGAGAAACGTAGATCATAGTTTATTTTTATTAATCTAATTTTGTTCACTTGTTTACTCAACAGATTCAGGGCGAGGATGGTGTGACGTCACTGTCAACAGATGGTCCCCTGCGCATGATCACGCAAGGACAGGAGCTTACGATCGAATATGATGAGAGGACGCTCTACGATATGGGGTTTAAAGACAACCAGGTAAATCCTTTTGTGTGAACAATTTTTTAGTTTCTAGGAAATCTGGTGAATCATGAATATTTTTCTCACCTGAGTTAAGTGGTGCTGACCATATTATGGCCGGCTATCTGTCACTAAATTTGCGTTCTTCTTAAGTTCAAGAAGACACATCTCATGAAGAGACTGAATTGCTGCGTTCCGTATATAAAAGTAATCGATTTCAGCGCTAACAGCGCTCAAAGTCGTTCCGATTTCTTTGAGCGCGATAACGACAGATATTGGGATATGTTCTACGGAACGGCTATAGACGCGCTCACATCGCTCACGTAAACATAACCTCAAGTTTATGATGATTTTGAAAATTTTGTATGTAAATTTGTATAATCATGTGACAATTTGACAGCTCGTTCACAGCGACCATGCTCGGTAGTGTGAGCGTTGTGAGCGCAAAGATGGCGCCGGTTATGACGCCATCTATGACGTTTCGTTAACAACTGTAGACGCGATATCTGATATACGGACCGCTTGTGAGCACATAAATCGATTTTATCTATCAACAGACCGCAACAAATATCTGGTGAAAAAAATCAGAGAAGCAGCGAGTTCCATAACTTCCGATACAGATTAATGGTAATGAATAAAATTTATTTAGCCTTTTAGTGAACGCCATTTTGGTCTACCATGTTACCCGCCAGTCGGTGTAGATAATAAGAGTGTGAAATATTTTTCCACAGCTGGTGTTCGTGTCAGTAGGCGTGGGCGGGCGCGGCGCGTGGGCGGAGTGGCCGTCCGCGCAGCCGGCGCCGGCGCGCGCGCGGCTGCCGACCATGCTGCTGCTGGACCCCACCTACTTCCACCATCTCTTCACGCTAATGCAGGCCCTGGGGCAGATGAGGGAGCCTGGAGCCAATGGGGTAAGGAGTCCTAGAACCCTTTAATCGCTATAGCACACATACGTTCACTGGTGAACATGCCTCCTCCGAACAAGGTTACCTGAGTCGGCCCTTACGACGTCCACGGGCTGAGTCGTGGCCGTGGCGGTCTTGTTAAGAAACCCTTGAATACTTACGTCGTATTTTGTAATTTTTGATTAAGAATCAAAAATATCGCGGTAGTAAGAATGAGTTCAAGTTGTTACTTGATCGGGCGAGCTTGTTAAGAGCTGTTTGAAGAAATAGGCGTAGCCGTTCAAATCATAATCACGGATAGTATAGTAAATAACAGGGAAACTTTAGGAGTCTGTGCACTACCAACCATTTTTTTCTTATATCTTATTCTCCATCCCAAGGTTGCCTGGGAGCTCTCAGCGATAAGGCCGCCTTTTGTACGATATTTATTTCTTATTTAGATACAGGGTAGGCCAAACAGAGACGTCATAAAAAGAATTTAATGGCTCACCCCCGGGGGTACCCGAAAATACCCCATGTATGTTCCCAGATTTTTCGTAGTTATGAGTTCCGAGTTAAGTTTTCAAATCGAGACTCGTCGATCCACCGAATCTTGTTGAAAAAGTCTGTCTTCCTGAGATCTCAGCAGCATTATTTCACAGAAAGCAACTCTTCTTGGATAGTCATCTTAAAGATTCTGGACGCGCGCGAAGCGTTGTACCTCTCTGGAAAAAAAAATTCGTAAAAGTCACGACCTGGGCTAGAAGTAGAAGACTTTTATTTAAATAAATAAATAATGCTGGACAATTCACACAGCATTATCTAGCCCCAAGCTAAGCAGAGCTTGTGTTATGGGTACTAGATAACTGATATACTTAATACAATACACTACATAGATAGATATTTTTTATTATACATAGAAAACATCCAGAACGCCCTGGACAAATGTCTGCAGATCGTACAAACATTTGTCCCGAGGCGGGAATCGAACCCGCAACCTCCTGCGTCGCAGCCGGACCTTCGCCCGCTGCGCTACTGAGGTCGATTTATGTTGATTACTAATACAATAGAGTGTTCATTCATTCTTTCGCAGGAGCCAGTAGCGCACACAAAAGCGCAGCTCCTCTCCCGACGCGTCTGGGACATCCTCCAAGCTGTCCCCCTCAACCCTCAACTACTCGAAGCCTTCCAAAACCCCATCGAGATCAAACTACCAGAACTACTCGACCCCACCAGCCCGCAGAAACTCATGTATTCCCTCCACATTGTCGACAAGCTGAGCTCAACCAACAATGGTTGCGTCCCTGCACTAGTGCCGATAGTGAAAGATGGGGTCACTCCTACTCCTATTGAAAAGACTGAAGAAGATAAAGCCGGTGTGGAGAACTGGGGGGATGTGTTTGTAAAGAAGGGGGGGTTGAGGATACTGTACGATATTATGATGTCAGGTAAGTTTTGTAAATTGGTTTATATCGGGCAAAACGCCCACTGTACGGTGCAGCGCAACCGTGCATTTAGGTATAAGCTAGCTTAATAATGTAAAATCATCAATATTATTAAGGTCAATTGTTACACGCGCCTTCCACTTCTTACATTATTGCATCAGTTCACGTTTTCACCCCATCATGGTAGGCGCGTGCTCAAATATCAATTTATCTATTACTAGACGATCGCCTCGCGGTTTCACCCGCGTAGTTCCCGTTCCCGTGGGAATTGCGGGATAAAATATAGCCTATGTCACTCCCTGAAAAGTAAGCTTCCTAATGGTGGAAGAACTTTTCAAATCGGTCCAGTAGTTTCGGAGCCTATTCAATACAAACAAACAATCAAATCTTTCCTCTTTATAATATTAGTCTATTATATCAATATAAGAGTTTTTATTAAATTATACTCTTATCATTTATATCACAAAAGGTGTCCACTTTACTCGAAATCAGTAAAATACCCAAAAATCATACAAAAATATTATAGTTACTAGTTTTACCCACGGCTTCGCAGGCGTTGTTTCTATAGAAACGTTTAATGTTAGTTTCTATCCCATGGGAACTGTTTTATGGGATAAAAAGTCGTATGTTTGATTCCAAGCTTTAGCCCGATCGTTCAGTCGCTATAGCGTGAAGAGTTAACGTAAGTAACATCCAAACTTTCACGTTTATAATGTTAGTGTAAGTCATGATGAAAATAAAGAATGGGATTTAAGATGACAGCATAACAGCATGCCATCCCATATATTTTAATGAAATGTGATGCGCTGTCTTTTTCAGTCCCTTTCTTTATCTACATGACTAACATATACAACGTTTTGAATGAATTTCAAATTGGTAAAGTATAGTGAGTGCCGCTTCTGTTTTGGATTCGGACATGGTAAGACAATAATAACGTAGAAAATAAAATGGCAAAAGTCAGAATGAAGTCAACTAACATTATCTCATGAACACTACTTTGCCTTAAATTACATTCAAAAACGAAAAGCTATTTTGAAGATTACACACAGCTAATAAGGTTCATTTTCAGGTGTACTGCAAAGGAGCGACGACCACGAATGGCGGCAGGATTGCCTTGCGCTGCTGCTGCAGTTGCTTTGCCGCCTCGGTACGCTACCATCTCCGGATCTGTCGCAAACGCCTAAGTTACATCCGGTGAGTAGTTTTAGGGTTTCGGTACAAAGTGAAAGAATAGAAAATGTTTTCAAATCAAATTGTAACAGCGGTACTACAAAAACCAACGTAAACACTGGTCTAACAAACGTTTAGCTAAACAGTGTCAAAACAGTTAGACAGGGCTTTAACGAGAGTTATCTCTAAGCCGTGTCTAACTGTAAACCGTCGTAAAACACAGTTTTGTGGTAACGCTTTTGTTAAACACACACTCAACAGATGTCTAACTTTTTTGTAGTATAGCTGTTTAGGTCTAAATTATCAAGGATCCCTTATCGACGTGATAACGAAACGAACAAATAGACCAACTGTTCAGTGGTAGCCATAACATGACATATAGTATTTCTGGAGATTATAAAAAACTATCTTCAAACTATCTTCTTTCATTCATCAGTATTTGTCGCGTGACTTTTGTTTTTTAAAAAGCAAGGCACTCACTACTTACGTCATTCAATTTTTTATATCTTTTAAAACTTCTGGTTTTCCAAAAACTTCTTAGGTCCAATTTCACCGTTTGTTAAACTAAGTTCAGCTTGAACATGATCAGCGTGCGTTATACGCTGAACGTCGCGTCGTTCAAAACGCTGAACTGAGTTTATCTTGTGTTGATCGCGTTTGAACGCGATCCGCATCCAATTTCACCGTTACAATTGATTGTAACGGTGAAATTGGACCCTAGTAGGTTTTCACGCTGACGTTGTCTAGCTAAATTATGTTTCTATAGTCTTTTTCACGTAGGAAGCGTTCCGTGACATTTCGGTATGACATTTATAGAAATGACCGAATGTGTAATCGAAATAATTTAATTCGATTTTAGTGACTTGATCGACTTATGAAAAATCGGTTCCAATTACTAAAGTAAGTAATATCAATAGCCCTACCTACCTATGGTGCGGCATCCTGGTAGAGTTATTGAACTTATTGAAAGTTTCAATCCGATTTTCCCGATTCATTTTTATTTTGGCCATCTCTATTACGTCCCGTTCTACGCAAAACTAATTATACTTGATTTTATGTTTTTTATTACGCGTGAAGGCTAATGATAATTTAGATTTTGATAACTTGAGTGGCGTACTGAAATTCTATAGGTTAATTAATATGTTGAAATGGAAATAAAATTTAGTTGAATTTTCTAAATATTTATGTGACAAAATCCTAGTTAATTGAAATGAAACGCAGTCCATCTGTCAGGGAACGGTTCCTACGTGAAAAAGACTATAGTTCCGTATTTCTCATCAGTCATCCATCACCCAGGTATCACAAGTTTAAAATATGAACTTATTTTCAGTCATTGCTATCTCTAATGAATGTGGAGGACACAACAGAAAGAATGATCTCAATTCTCTGCGAAGCCGCTTCTGTCAAGGAGCCGACTGCATACAAAACCGGATTTTGGGGACGTGCACAGGTATTGTCAAATGTGCCTTCAGTTTTGTACATAAAGTTAATTGTCAGTTGAAAAAACTAAGCATTTATTGCTGGTTGTGCGGATTTGCCGTGTTGTGCCAGCTTGGCATTTGCACTACCCCAATTCTTCCCGCGGGGGTCGTAAGAGGTGACTAATGTATATCCACCGGGGCGGGTAGCAGCACCCCCGATCTTCAACCCTCATGCCCAGCTTGGGATTATGGGCATTGCGACTTCATGAGATAGAAGCCAATAAGGCGCTTATCAGGAGGAGGCCTGCGTCCTGCAGTAGACTAATATAGGCTGTTGAGGTGAGGTGAGGTACGGATTTGGCGGTGTGGAGTGCAAATGCGCTATAAGAGAGAAATTTGATTATTCCCTTGAAACCATTATGGTTATCTAGACTAAAAGCGCATCTATGGCACTTCTATTCTGCTGTGCCAGTGCGCTGTGTTACGTCATGTCATACCAATTAATATACATAATGTAATTTTATCTAATCAAATTTTTCTAATAATTTGAAATTGTAACTTAATTTATCTAATCTTATTAATTTATTGACTGTGTAATTTTTTATTGTATTTAATTTTGTGTGTGTGTGTGTGGAATATTTAATTATCTGAAATAAATTACATACAAAACAATACAACCAGTGCGGCTCGCTTCGTTCGCCGCACTCCGTCACTCAAGACTACAGACTGGCCACGGCTGCGTCCCTATGGAAGTTCCTATTATGTATGTCCGCCGGATCGTAGAATCAGCCCATTTGTAGAATATCTCGGCGGTATACAAAACGACGCCATTCAATTAAATTCTTATGCCGATTGTTAAACGATCAACGTTAAACATACATAATGTCTAAACAAATGACAACTCGTATGAAATGAATTAGGTGTTCCAAACAAATCAGCGCTCGTTTTGTAAGCGGCTGAACCATTTTACAAACGGTAAAATTTTCACGATCCGGCGGCGACATGTAACCAATAAAATAAAGTATGAATTCGTTCTCAGGTGGTACAACACGCGTTCCGTATGTGCGTGTGGTGGGCGCGCGGCGGCGGCGACGCCGTGGCCCTGGCCTGGTCGCTGCGCAGAGCCGCGCCCAGGCTGCTGTTGGATGATGCGGACCCAGCTGTAAGTCTTGCACATCAATAGGACCAACCAACTTACCGCGACCCGATGCGTCTGGTCCGATGACCATAATACGTGTGAAGATAAGTCGCTATTTCGGTCTGTCCTGCCAGGTTGCGATTCGCACCGCGACTACTGTTTGTCGTCCGTTTTATCGTGCATTTGTTTCATATTCGCACAAAATAAGAGAATAAGGCGCGCATTTTAAGGCGCTACCCCGACCCAAATCAGCGCCACCACCTATTTTATTTAATTATTCTATTAAAAGAAGGAAATTTAAAAAATCGATTGGCCAGTTTGTGCTTCCTATCATAGGCTTTTTTTTAATGCCCCTGTAAAAGTTTTATTTTGAATACTTTAAGCAGAGATGCGAAGTTGCTCTTTTTGGCCACCATGGTGGGAAAAAAGAGCAACTTCGCATCTCTTCCTACACTACACAAACTAAAACATTTATAGAGGCATTAAAAAAAAGCTTATAATAGGAAGCACAAACTGGCCAATCGATTTTTTAAATTTCCTTCGTTTAACAGAATAATTAAATAAAATAGGTGGTATCTCGTTTGCCCCGTATCGGCCGACAATCCATTCGACGCACGAGGTACCGCTGGAAAGATGTTGAGGAAGCGGACTTGCAAGAGTCATAAGATCCTTTTTAGGACAAATTAGAAACAATATACGACTTCTTTCGCTTTTATTCAGGATTCTTCCGTGTGCTGTGCTTATCTTCAACCCATCTCTAATTAATGTGTTTACCAGGTGAGGCGTGAAGCCGGTGGCGCCCTCTACCGCCTGTGTTCCGGCGGCGAGGTGGCGGTCTTAGCGCCGCTGCTACAACTGCTCCTGGAACACTTGCCTCGTGCCGCCGACATGCGACCGCACCCGCCGACGCATTTACATCACCACCATCATGAAGTAAGTAGACCTTATTACTGGCGCCTTAGTGTTTACACTCGAATGTCCTTGGAGCTGCCTCTGCTGGCTGGGAAATTCCCCTTTATGCCCTTGGGAGTAATGTGCACTATCCCCAAGCAGATAATGTGATTCAAATGCTGAACCCTTAAAAATTCAAACTAACCTTCTACAGAATGCGAAACAAATCAATTGTTCCGCGAAACGCGTTACCTGGATTTGCCTCGCATTAGAGTATACTCCTCGTGGATAAAACAGTCTTTATCTAAAAGTTATTTTAATCTCGCACTCAGGATTATAGTAACTCCAACGCTCCGCTCGTAAGTCCTCTAAAACTCTGAGTGGCGCTCAGGATGTAATAAGCACCCATAACTTAAGACATTGCTTTATCCTCTTGGTTAATAATCTACTCTAATTGAGTCGGTCAAGAGCAGTAGTTTAATAATGATACCCAGTTGTCGTTCCTCCAGATTGTGCACCACCACTCGGAAGAAGGCAAGGAGCCGTACGGGCCGGCGTGTCGCGACTACTTCTGGCTCGTGTGTAGACTGATCGACGGACTGCCGGAGGATTTCTTCAAAGGTAAGGGTTCTAGGAAATACTGCTGACGGTTCTACTCTAATATTAATATTAGGATAAAACAATATTTAGTAACAATTCCGTGCAAAACCTTTTCTGATAGGATCCAACAAAATTTAATTCGTGTGTAGCGCCCGCCCTCCCACAAATTGCTCCTACTTACAATCAGAGAAGGTAAATTACAGACTTACTTAATATAAAATTGCCAAGTAAATTACCTTTCAACTTTAAGCACGAATACAAATTAATTTGGAAAAGAAAAGACCACACCAATTACAAAATGAACTCATCAAAAATAAGTCGTCGACTAGTTTCGTCTCTCCACGAGACATCATCAAGACGCTATAACAATACTCGACTTTGACACTGAGACCGCCAAGCAACAACGACAGAGTCCAGCCAGTGATGTTGCCTCTCTGACTTTCGGGCGGGCGGACGGTACACACGAATTACATTTTGTTGGATCTTATCAGAAAAGGCTTTGCGCGGAATTGTTATTAAATATTGTTGGAAGGAAGTTCCTTATCGCGCGTTGTGAAAGGGGGCTAGACGGAAAAAATTGTCACGAAAAGTTGTAACGAAACATTTTGACGAAGAGAACCAAAGCGACGACCGCAGCCGAGTTGAGCCGAGGTGCGCTTCGATTCGAACAATCGTGTGTTCTGCTCGCTCGCACAACGTTTTATTGGAGTGAGCGGGATATATCAGTTCTCTGCGGCCGGAACAATGCGATAAAGGGGGAACAGCACGGCGAGCGAAGCGAGCCGTGCTGTGACCCCCGTGCCCCCAGCCCTCCTGAAGCCGGAGGGGTCCATCAAAAAATCTGATATGGGTATCGTTTTCGACTAACATGGGGGTAAGGATTACGAATTTGATGACGGCAGGCGTGTGTCGGATTGCGTGACCCCCGCGTGCCCCCCCGGAACCCCCTCCCCCCACCAAAAAATCTGATATGGGTATCGTTTTCGACTAACAAGAGGGTGAGGATTACTTTTTTGATGACGGGGGGCATGTGTCTAGTATAGAGGAACAGCACGGCAGGCGAAGCAAGCCGTGCTGTGACTCCCACGCCCACTATTAATCAAAAGGAACTTCGTACCATCCGGGTGTCCCTTGACACCTCTCAAGTTTTTTTTTTATATTTAAGGAAAACTAACAGCTTATTAAACCGTAATATGTTAAACTTATTGGATAACTTAAGCCTACAGTTTCCACTTATGAGTACATTATTATGTATTCATTGGCAGTAACAACTAACTGAATTTCTTTAGTAGTAATTATGAAAGGCGTTGCGCCTAATTTGATGAGTGCTATAATATGAATGCCTTACCATTTGGAGCCTATTATTTCAAAGTTTACGGTCTTACAGAAGGCGCAACATCCGAAGACAGCGGCGCTCCCGACCTCAACGACCTATGCGAACAAATCCGCCTGTCTCTCGAGAAGAGGGAGATCATCGAGAAACGATCGGAACCATGCTCGCCTGATGACGGCCTTTTTGGACAGCTGAGTCTGCTGCAGCATCTGATGAAGCATCCTCTGCGGTTCAAGACTTCAGAGCAGGGGACTATGACTTTGGAAATGGTGAGTTGGACTGTCTAATAGGTCTTCTCAAAGACGAAGGGTTTGTGTCGGTAACGCCACTCTAGACTTTAAAGGCATTTGTACTCTAGACTAGAAGATTCTGCTGCCCATCCTAACCCCGCTTGCCCTGATTCGTGAACAGATCTCAAATGAAGAATTTTTTGACAGATTTTCTGTGAAAACTAACAAATAATCGCAACTTGAGACCGCCTCAAATTTGAGTCTAAGTATTCGGAGGTTATTCACCGTTTTTCTACCCCTGGGCTGAAAGATCTCTAATATGTTCCGCACATCCATCAAGATCTACAAAAAAACTAAATAGTTCATAGTTCTTTATTAATAACAGAAAATGTTACATGTCAGGATATTTCTTATCTAAGTATGAAATACAATTTTACACTTGTACCTACACTGTATCTTTTGCTTGTAACTACCTGTTCTTTTGGCCAAATAAATGTATCTTTATCTTTATCTTTAATTGTACCTACTTACACACAACATGAAAAGTAATTTAGCTTTAGCATACTAAAAGCAATCAACAGATCAAAAATAAATAAATAACAACATTCAATAGAATTAATAATAAAATATTATTTTGAGCTTAAGAACTATCAATAAATAGTTTGGCTTGTTTTCAAAAACTATTAACGGACTTCAAATCTAGTTAAAATTCATATGAGACCAACTTCGGGAAATGCCCTTTACAATAAAAATTACAACTCTGTAAAAAGTTATGCGTGGTCATACATAAAAAACTATACGCGTCGACTTGAGAACGTCCTCCGTTTTTCGTCGGTTAAAAAACTAATCATCATCTCCCTATAGACAGCATGAACGGAGGAGCGAATAGTGTAGTAGTGTTGTGTGTGTAAATGTTTTGTGTTAAAGACTATGTGCCTGCCCCCCTGTTGGGGTTATCTCCTCGTTGAGGGTACTCCAGTTATAGTTAAGTTTGTAGGTAATATAACAACACCAAACCACTATTTAAAGTCTTTAGATTTATTAACAAGTTAAACGTTAATTAGGTAATCTGAGCCGCACGTAATGTTTAGGTAGGTAAAGAGACACACGGGCGCGTGGCAAAGGTTTCGTTACGACTGTTTTTATTGTTTACTAAATCTGCTGTATGAGCGATATTGGCTCGTACACCCCCTATTGTGGCAATGCTGAAACAAATGAAATTGGATTTTAGGCTAGATGGGTGAATTATCCAGCAATAATTATTAATTTATATTTTCTTCAGGTATTCGGTTTCCTCTTCGACGTACCGACCCCCGACCGTCGGAACCTCCCGAAGTGCAAATCGCAGAAGTCCCGTTCGGCCGCCTACGATCTGCTCATTGAGCTCGTGAAGGGCTCTCCGGATAACTACATGGTGCTGCATCACAAGCTCATGCAGCATCACAAACCAGGTTTGTAGAAGACGTTTGACACTTCGTCAACAAGTCGGTAAGCCGCCGACAACCTCAACCTCAACAGCCTGTGTTGATCCACTGCTGGACGCAGGCCTCCCCCGCGGATAAGCGCCTTATTGGCTTTTATCTCAAGGGGGTAATTACCATAATCCCCACGCTGGGCATGCGGATTGGGGATCGCAGTGCGGTAGTAGAATGTTTTGCAGGGGGCGCTGCTGCCCGCCCCGGTGTATGTCCCTTAGTCGCCTCTTACGACACCCGCGGGAAGAGTTGGGGTGGTGCAAATTCTAAGCCGGCACCACACAGCTAGCCGGCACCACACAGCCGCCTACAAGTTGACACAATATCCATACACTGAAATTTCGCTCCAACCCGCCAGTCTCTGTCGCCGTTTCTGGTGTGTAGACTTGAGATGTATGGAGATAAGTGAAACAGCCAGTTGCAGTACGTGCTAGTTTATTACTAAAGCAATTTCAAAGACGCGCGGTGCACGGCCGAGCGCGTGTACCATGAGCTAGGTTAGCTACATATAAATCAAGTCTTCATTAGACTTCGCTAAGTTCATCAATCTTTGTAAATCCACAGGTCCCCTGAACTACACAACCCCGCTATCCACCTACCCCTGGGACTACTGGCCGGCCGAGGAGTCGCGCTCGGAATGCGGCTACGTCGGGCTCACCAACCTCGGGGCCACCTGTTACATGGCGTCCTGCATGCAGCACCTGTACATGATGCCGCAAGCGCGCGCCGCCGTGCTGAGCGCCGAGCCGGCGCAGTCGCGGCACGCGCCCACGCTGTCGGAGATGCAGCGGATGTTCGCTTATCTGATGGTGAGAGAGAGTGAGAGACAGTATATAGGAGAGATAAAGGGCTTTGATAACGGCGTTAGTTTGCTTAGCTGTTAGCAAATCAATCAGTTAGGTAGGTAGTACGTGAAACGTTTTGTCCGTGCTAGAGAGCAGCACAGAGGGCGCCCTGCAGCTTGATAGTGTGGGGATAAGCGGAAACTGCTAGGCTTAAGTTACCTATAAGTTTCAACCAATTTTGTTAAGTAAGCCGTTTGTTTTCCAAATAAATTGAAATTATAAATAACCGTGGGTTCTGTCAAACGCGACCATTTCCGCTCGTACCAATCTATGTATAACTGAGTAATCGTTTAATAAACACAGCGCGCGAAATTGTTTCATTCGTTCCGAATGCATCGTGCAGCGCGCGTTAACTGCGCTATTATACGCCAGCCACATAATGTAGTACCAAATACCCGCAACCTCCTGCAGGGGGACTTTTAAACGCTTCTGCAAAGAAAACGCATACTTACCTGACGCCACGCTTTAGCACCGATTTGTGTTGTACTATGATGTACAACATACTTAGCGCTCTAACGCGCGCTAATTACGCCTTTTGTTTGCAGAAGCCTTAAGTTTAGATTACTAATACAACTTTGAATGGGCTTAAATTTTGTAATAACGATAAATTAAACTCGTAACCAAACCTTCTTCAGGAAAGCGAACGGAAAGCCTACAACCCTCGCAGCTTCTGCAAAGTGTACCAGATGGACCATCAGCCGCTGAACACTGGGGAGCAGAAGGACATGGCGGAGTTCTTCATAGATCTGGTTTCCAAGCTTGAAGAGATGACGCCTGAGCTGAAGAAACTTGTGAAGACGCTGTTCTGTGGCGTGCTCAGTAATAACGTCGTTTCTTTGGTAAGTCTACCAGTTATTTACGATTTTTTGTAAAATTTGCTCGTAAAGGAATGTACTACTGAATACCGAAACTACCACTGAATACTAGAGAATAAATAGTATTCAGAAAGAACAGAAAACTGGTTATCGAAAGACAAGAAATCATTTGGGCTTGATGAATATCTTAACCACACCAAGACCCAAAACGCAGATGTCCTACTGCAGCTCAGAGGAGCGGCGGCGCGCCTCTGCGGGTCGCACCGCCGAGGCTGGGCAGTGAATGCATTAACTACAGTTTAGGAAGTTTATGACCTCGATGGAACGCTACCTCGGAATTTCGAGTTTCGGTATTCAGTGATACAGTCCTTGTAAACCTTAAAAACCTTACTATAAAGTTTTCATTATTACAGCAAATACAATCACCATATCAACATTTAAATCTTTAAGACCATTAGTATCAATTCAAAATTCTTCCAGGACTGTTCGCACGTGTCCCGAACTCTCGAAGAGTTCTACACAGTCCGCTGCCAAGTGGCGGACATGAGGAACCTGCATCAGAGCCTGGACGAGGTGACCGTCAAGGACACGCTAGAGGGAGACAACTGCTACACTTGCTCACAGTGTTCGGCTAAAGTGCGAGCGGAGAAGCGGTAAGTTTCGTGACTCCCTTAAGACATGCCAACAATACACATTCTAAAACGTTTTCAAAGAATACCCTTAAATTGAAAGGGAAACGTGGTATGGAGACACATTGCAAAACAAAACTCCTGGCAGATGATGTATGCGGCTGAAGATGGCCCTATGGTGCTCATAGGGAAGGCCTGTGTCTAGCAGTAGGCTAGCGTATGTTGAAGATATTGATGTAGCGTGCTTTAAACACAAGTTAATTCTTCGCCCGCCCCAGGTATCGCCGGATTGACTTAGGCTTAGCGCAAACGGACCACCGACCACAGCCACCGGTGGCGGGCGACAAGCTGTTTACACGCTTTTTCATACATCTTGTAAGACGCCAACTTTCGCCTCTGTCGCGCCGCCCCGCCCCCCGCTCACCCTCAATCAGTTAACCGCTAGGCGTACTACGCATCGGATCAAATGTGGTCTCTTCCGGACACCGATCGCGCGCTTCCGCGACTGCTGCAATTGTGGCGGTAGCGCGCGACAGACACCGGTGGCTGTGGCCGATGGTCCGTTTGCGCCTGGCCGTGGAAGCCAATCTCCGCGAACTCGACACTACTAGCTAGCGAGAGAGAGCTCAGAACCGAGGTGCCAGATGTCTTGTGAACCACTTTGGGTTGTTGAGTCTCAGGAATAAGTTTCTAAATGTTTGTTTTATTTTGCAGGGCCTGTTTCAAGAAACTCCCGCGCATCTTATGCTTCAACACGATGCGTTACACGTTCAATATGATCACGATGCTCAAAGAAAAAGTGAACACGCATTTCTCTTTCCCTATGCGGCTCGACATGTCCGGCTATGTCGAGAAACATCTGATGCCTGCTCAGTACCAAGGTAATTTGAACTCTAATGCTGACTTAATAAAGTCTATTTTATTTCCTGTTATCGGGCAAAGTAAATTTAGCTGAATCTACACTAATACTAGTGGTTTCTTTGTCTATGAGATTGTGAATGAGCGTAAGTAAGAAGGTAATCTCCGGAACTACTAGTTCTATTTTGAAAATTCCTTCACTAATAGACACCTACATTATCCCTGAGTGGCATAGACTACGTGGCGATTAAGCGAAGCCGCGTACAGAACCTAGTACATAATAAATACTTATTACGTTTGTTTCGAACTAACCTTGTTAATTTGATTTCTAAAATAGGCACGACAAAATCTTCGTGACTCTAATGTAAGTTTTGTTGCAGAGGAAAAGAGAAAGTCAGCGGAGAAGAAGGAAGGCGATAGCAGTCCAACGACTGATGAAGATGTGTCGGAGTTTGAAGAGCATTATGAGTAAGTGTTGCAAGATACTAACATAAACCATAGGCCATGTTGTCTACTTGATAAATCCGGTAACAAAAGTTCTCTTGAAACTTCCTGTCTCGATAGAAGCCATTTCAAAGCTTGCCTCACCTCAACAGCCTATGTTGGTCCACTGTTGGACGCAGGCCTCCCCCTGATAAGCGCCTTATTGGTGGTAGAATTGTTCTGCAAGGAGCGCTGCTGCTGCCCGCCCCCGGTGGACATCCCAGTCGCCTCTTACGACACCCGCTGGAAGAGTTGGGGTGTTGCAAATCCTAAGCCGGGACAGCCAAAGCTTAACTCAGCGCTTATACTGTCGATGTTCTACCAAAACTAGATTCTTGCATCTTTCTTTCGAAGCAAGCCATTTTAAATCCAATCCGCGCATCCAGCGCGTATACGACTCATTTTGGATATTCTATCCAGAGAACTAAAAAAATTCTCGAAATATGCCATTTTAAACCTTACCCCACCACTCACACAACTGACTTTTGTCCCTCCAGGTACGAACTAATAGGCGTGACAGTCCACACGGGCACAGCCGACGGCGGTCACTACTACTCGTTCATCCGGGACAGGGAGCACGAACACCACGACAGATGGCTCCTCTTTAACGACGCTGAAGTGAAGCCCTTTGATCCGGCGCATATAGCCGCCGAGTGCTTTGGAGGAGAGATGACGGTGAGAGTTTGAACTCTATTGTCACTGTATAGAGCTTAAAGTTAGTCTATACTAGTATTCGTTCATCCGGGACAGGGAGCACGAACACCACGACAGATGGTTTCTCTTCAACGACGCTGAAGTGAAGCCGTTTGATCCGGCGCATCTAGCCGCCGAGTGCTTTGCAGGGAAGATGACGGCGAGAGTTTGAACTCTATTGTCACTGCATAGTTTTAGGCTGAAAAGTGTTGGTGTGGCAAAATGCGAATATTGTAATCAATCCAAAGTACGCGGTAGAAAAAAAATTCTATCGTCTATCTGTAAAATCGATTAATTTTCGGTTTAGTATCAGCTTCTTTGTACTCATGAGACAGAAAATAGAATTGGCTGGACAGGCCGGCATACAAGGCATCGGCTGTCGCCTCTGCCAACAAAATCACTGCAATAAAACTCAGCATTGTTATATTTCAGTCATGAGCACTAATCCACCATTGCATTTCCAGAGTAAAACCTACGACTCAGTGACGGACAAGTTCATGGACTTTTCGTTCGAGAAGACGAATAGCGCCTACATGCTGTTCTACGAACTGAGTCAGCCGCGGCCGCAGCGCGGTTCGGACAGCGGTCAGCAAGAGGAGGCGCAGGTAATATCAACCGTATCTCTGTTCAAATAGAGTTGCTAATGGTTTAAGTTTGAAGAAAGAAAATCAAACTCTGGTAATCAAATTCTAATCAAACGGAATGATCTTCGATTTTATTGGCTCTAAGATCGCAAAGCGTAGTCACCCATGGCGACTTTCTTCACTCTGAACCTCAAAGAACATCTGCCAGATGGCGCCACAAATGAGCGCACTATTAGTTTTTAAATCCTAGATCTCGTAAGCAGCCGATTCCTACAACATTGAACTAGTTTAAAAATACTCGACAACATCTGACAGTCGAAAGATAACCCGGCATTCGGGCCGGCCTGCTCGCAGGAGCTGCGAAGATCCTCTTTTGCGATCTACAGGATTTCTAGCTTCTACCCTTCAAAAAGAACTCCCTAAACATTTTTTTTTTGTTAAATGAGCTTTTTCTTTCAGTCATCGTCGACGACAGCGACAGAAGATGGCCCTACGTCAGTAGCGCGTAGCACAGAAGCGACCACGCCGCCCACTGTGGAACTGCCCACGGAACTGCTCAAGTGGATATGGGACGACAACATGCAGTTCCTGCATGATAAGAACATATTCCAGCACGCTTACTTCACGTGAGTACCACATCACCTACTTTCCACTGCTGAATATGGCCTCCTCCAAGTAAGGAGGTTTTGCCGTAATCTCCACGATCAGGAGGTGGATTGGTGATCGCAGTGGAACTGTTAAAATTGTAAAGGTAGTTGCTGCCAGTTCTCTGTCTGTTATTTCAACTTCTTCCAATAGTGGACAAAAATTTAAGCGAAGAGAAAATCAATAACACTTTTTCTTATCTTGATAATAATGTATAGTTTAAAATTTGACTTGTCTAAGTGCTATTTTGTAAGCCCAAAGAAATAAAGTTATTGACATATTTTGTGGCATGGTAGCTCCCAAATGTAAGAAACGGTTTGGATATAGTTTTTTTATGTTTCAAAGGTGACTTCATAAAGAGAGCTCTTAGCTATGTTTGAAATAATCAGTGCAGGCGTTCCAATGTCATCATTATCATAATCAACCTTTGTTAGTCCACTGCTGGACAAAGGCCTCCCCTAATGAGCGCCATAGCGCCCTGTCTTCAGCTTACCGCATCCAGCATCTGCCTGCAGTCTTTCGCAGGTCGTCATCCCACCTGGCTGGAGGACGTCCTACACTACGTTTGCCTCCAATATCATGTCGCTTTTTATATTGGTTTGTCTATAAATTTTATTTCAGAGATTTAACTGACCTTTTGTATTATTAGAATGTGAGAGCTGGTGAGTATCTGGCACAGCGCATTAGCATTGCCATACAGCGTGGCAATGCAGCCAGCGTCTTGGGGACGCTTCCGACTGGTATTGATATGGATCAGTTGAGCTACCTGTGGACTGTTTGCAACAGTCTGCAGTTAGCTCAATTGTTTCAATTGTAAATACTAGTATAATTTTCTTTGTGAATAAAGGCTTATTTTCTATTAAAATGTTGACCCACCTCACAGGTTCATGGGCCAGATGTGCAGTTCGGTCCCGCAGTCACTGATGACAATGAAGCCCGAAGTGACGGATGTAGCCGCGCGACTCTCCACCTCGTTCTTCATTGAAACATTCATACACGCCAAGGAGAAGGTAACTTTAATACTGTAGTTTTAATTTAAATTGTTCGTTTATGTAAAATTTGTTACTCTATAGTCCAATTCAGAATCTTAGATAATTTATGTAAACAACGGTGATACCATATCAAAAAAAATGTTTCGAAATAGAAGTTCATAGAAGATTACTCAATTTTTCTAAATACTTATGGTAGGGTTTATTTTCTAATCAATATCCATTGAATGGAAAATAGCAATGGTTTTGTGCTACATATTATATTTTATTTCATTTGTTTAACAAAGTTATAAAATGATGAAGAAATATTAGCAGAAAATATTTTATGACACTGGTATTACCGGAGTAAAATGGGCGTAAATCACAGAGGTTCGAAACAATTTTCGCATTTTGTCATTAGACGCCATTTTATTTCGTGTTTGCATTGTATGTATTGTAATTTCATTCGCCTCTCGTCCGCCGAAGTCGAATGTGTTCCTTTTTCGCTGCTCGTGTGCAATTGTGCGTTGTTGAGTATTTGTTTTGTTTTCGTTTTGACATTATCGTTGTCTGTTATTGTTATCAGTTTTTGTTATGTTTTAAACCTTGTTGTTGTTGTTGTGCTTGTATTGTTGTTGTTGTTGTGTCACACAACATGGAACCTCAACCTGCGCTCGCGCCGCCGACGGCGGAGAAGCCGGGTCCATCGACATCGTCCACAAGTGACTATCTGTCGCCACAAAAAAAAAACGTCCGAAGAAATCTATGAGTTCTACAGAAAAACTTATGGTGATGAATGTATTCAAAAATACATATAACATATAAATTGGCCGCAGGGTAAAGTCTGGTCTGGATAATAAATAATTATATGTATTATAGCTCCGCAAGTTAACCAACATTGAACTTATAAATACCTCTCATATCAATCACGATGCACTGAGCGATGGACGTAGTGTTATGATAGGGATATGATGATATGATATGACGTAGATTCTGAGATGTCAGAATAATGTAATATTTTTTAAGCTATAAAAATATGTAATTATTTAAATTGTTTTATTTGTATTTCCTTACGGTCACAGGGAAACGAGGCCGCGACAATGCCACATCCACAAGTAGGGTATCTTTCGTATCGCACAAGCAAAACCGCGCGCCATCACTACTAATAGTGATCCATGGTAAAAAAATGATTCCTACCCCTGACTTGTCATTATGACAGTGACATATCATGACATTTCTTTGTTTACATAAATTATCTAAGATTCTGAATTGGACTATAGAAACTAAACAGTTTTAGGACATCCTTTTAACTATGAGAATTGACGATAATCACAATCACATACTAACCACAATGAAGTTCTTCCTGGCGGCAGTGACTGCTTGAATTGTTTTAGCTACTTAAAACACATTCTGAAACGCTCATGAGTCACGCACGTCCATAATTTTCAACGTAGTTGAAGAGTAAGCGCGATTCCTAACTCGTGTGTTATTAAAAGCCACTCACATCACACTCTCTCGTTAGTATTCGGTCGATTTCTCCCCTTAAACAACCTATAGCTGCATTCGACAATAAATTCTATGAATTTTAGCAACAATTATACTATGTCAAAACTTCTATATGAAAACAACCCCAAAAGAAGGGATTCTAACACAGTTTTATAATTGCAGCCTACAATGGTATCGTGGGTGGAGCTGGTCACAAAACAGTTCAACGCGTCGTCAGCTGCCTCAGAATGGTTCTTAGGTCACATGGCGGACGACACGTGGTGGCCTATGCAAGTGAGTTACTCAATCGTCCTGAAGAGGTATTTAGGTGGTAAAGAGGTACGTAGGCGCCGTGTCTGGCGCGCCGCGTCTACGAACGGCCTGATTTTCGTCGAGTGTTGTATCGCAGTAGGCCTCTTGTTACGGCATGGTTTCGTGACCGTACGGCGTGCTAGCCGTACGGTTAAAAAACCGTGAACAAGAGCTCTAGCGCTGTGCGAGCTGAGAAAAACTTTACTACGTTGACATTAGAATCTAAAATGTTTTTTTTTTTCTGCCAGTTAGCTATAGCTACTGCCAGTAGATCGAACCTTTTACTACTTGGCATTATATTGTGTACTAGCTGCATTCTTACTACCCATTGTCCTATTACCCGTTTTCCCGTAGGAATAAAGCATTTTCCCGCGGTGAAAAGTAGCCTATATTCATCAGAAATAATGTGAACTTCTAATGGTAAAAGAATTTTTCAAATCAGTCCAGTAGTTTCGGAGCCTATTCAATACAAACAAGCAAACAAATCTTTCCTCTTTATAATATTAGTATAGACTATTCCTTTCCCGTGATCTTCATTGTGTATTAATCTGTTATTCTGTTTCAGGTATTAATAAAATGTCCGAATCAAATGGTCCGGCAAATGTTTCAAAGGCTTTGTATGCACGTTATACAGAGGCTCAGGTAAACTTTCTACATTACACCGGGTGGAGCAAAATTTGACGACTTTGACGGTTATGGAATTTTTGCAAAATCCCTCAGTCAACAACTTGGTTTGTTGTCTAAAATACTTTTCTAGTGTAATTTTTTCAAAAATCAGTTTTTTCTTCTTTTTTTAAACCCATGTTTTCTAAGAAGAAAACCTTCTAAGAAAAGAAGAGCTACCTTAACCCTCAAAGCCGTCAAGGTTTTCTCCACTGTATCTTCAATTTGATCCTAATGTCCGTTGTAACAGGGTTGCAATTTGTCCGCAGATCTAGTCATTGTGCGTTGTACCTGCAAGACATGGAAGAGGATAAAAGCAAGCTAGGCGAAGCGAGTTGTGTTACTAGATTTATAAGGATGTTGTTATCATTAGTGAGTACCACATTTTATTGTTACTTTTTTTTATTAATGTCTTTATTTATTAAGGAGGGTATCCAAAGCTACTTGTCATAGAAAGAGGTAGGGGACTTTTAAGTTCAGAGCTTCAGAGGAGCGCAAGGAGAGAATTTGAAAGGAATTTGAAGCACAACTTGAGATCCTTGGCTCGGAGGATAGAACAAGATACTGTACAAGAGAGATCAAACTTACGAATCTTTCAGACTATAAAAATGCTTATTTAGCGTTTTAAAATACATTTAGTGATATCAGATTTCAATAACTATATTTCTTTAGTGTTACTAAATAAGCACTTCGACAAGTCAAATTTGTATACCTACTGTAAATTATTATCAAATAGGAATCAATGTGTTATTGATTTTCTCATGTTTTCTCTTTACTTCAATTTCGATTCGATTGGTTACATATGGACTGATCAATGATTTGACAGACTAGCCAACCTATCTTTATTCAAAATTAACTCAAAACCAGACAGATTAGTCTACTAATCTTAGTTCAAACCCAACCCAATAACAGACAGATTGGCCAACTAATCTTCGTCCAAAATCAACCCAAAAAACACTTGACAAGAGGTTTGACCATAAATCAGTTTGAATCTGTATTCGAGAAACCGGCAGTTACTCTGGTAAACTCATTAATAAAACCCTCTTTTAGGCTTATTCTAATAAAAAACATGAATAATTAAAAATTTCCAGATGGAAAACGGGGCAAGGTCCCATTTAAGACACCTAACGGAGTACTTCAGTCTACTGTACGAGTTCAGTAAGATGGGTGAAGAAGAGGGCAAGTTCTTGCTTCGGATCAACGCAATCAGCAGCATGATCAACTTTTACCTCGGACAGAACAATACTGTGGTAAGATAACTAATGTTACAAGCGACAAATAAATAATGCTGGACAATCCACACAGCATTGACGACCTCTGTGGCGCAGCGGGCGAACGTCTGCCTGCGACGCAGGAGGTTGCGGGTTCGATTCCCGCCTCGGGACAAATGTTTGTACGATCTGCAGACCAGGGCGTTCTGGATGTTTCCTATGTATAATAAAAAATATCTATCTATGTAGTGTATTGTATTAAATATATCAGTTATCTAGTACCACCCATAACACAAGCTCTGCTTAACTTGGGGATTATCTAGCCCCAAGTCACCCCAAGCTGTGTGAATTGTCCAGCATTATTTATTTTATTTATTTATTTATATAGCCTCAAGCTAAGCAGAGCTTTATTTATTTATTAGTTCACAAAACAGAGTAAGATCCTTAAGAAAATACAGTAGCTAGATACATTGTTGTTACGAACTAGATTTTACCCAAATATGCAAACATAACAAGCGATAAAAATGTTGCAAGCTAAAATTTAAGATTTACCAAAAAATCTCAAAATTTTTCATAACTTTTGTAACTAAGAAAAAAAAATAAACACAAGTGACTTAGGAGGCAAAATAGATGAAACAAATAATATAAACATTATTTAACATTGTTATTGGACACTATATAGCAAACTAATTACGCAGCTTGTGTTATGGGTACTATATGACTGAAATACTTAACACAATACTTTACATAGATATATATTTTTGGGTATACTCAGAACACCCAGAACAAATATTTGCAGATCGTAAAAATATTTGTCCCAAGGCGGGAATCAAACCCGCAACCTCTGCGTTAAAAGACGGACCTTCACCCGCCGCGCCAGATCGGTCGTCATGTTGCATATGCAAAGGTTTGCATTGATCTGCAATATTATATACTCGTAAAAGAGAACAGAAAACTGGCTCATCAAGAGATCTCTGAAACTACAACAGCTACGAAGCTGAAATTTTGCATGGAGGTTCCTTTTAGGACGTAGGCACCCGCTAAGAACGTATTTTTGGAAATTCGTATTCTAAGGGGGTCAAAGGTCATTTTTATAATAACTTCAGAACCGTAACTGTTGGCCCTTCAAAACTTGTAGCGTAGAAAGATGACTTAAAATAAACAGACACGTGTTTCAGGGTTTTTTGAAATTCACACCCTAAAGGGCAATGGTGTGGAGTCAAAGTTAGGCGACTCAATGACAAATCGCGAAATCTTAGGAACTAGAAGAGCTACGAAGCTGAAATTTTGCATGGAGGTTTTTATGAAGACGTAGGCACCCGTTAAAATCTTTTGGAAATTCGTATTTTAAGGGGGTCAAAGGTCTCTTTCTAACGAGGAGGTGAGGAAAACACGTAGATATGCACGCAGAGGCAAACGGAGGCGGCGGGATGCGCTCACATCCGCAACAAAAATTGTGTTCCAAAGTAAACGTTCGTTTGTATCTAATGTACTAGCTTCTGCCCGCGACTTCGCACGCGTATTTACGGTATAATAAGTAGCCTATTATCTAAGATCGGCTTTTCTCTTATCTTGAACAAACGAGTTTAGCGCATTTTACCGACATAAAGTTGATCCGGTTTAAGCGCTAAGCCGAGTTCAACAGCTGTCATGTCATAGTAGGTATGTATTACGAATTTGAAATCAATCAAGCCGAACTTAGGTCCAATTTCACCGGTTACATGTGTTACTTTTACAGCCAGAATCTCCAACGGAAGAAGCAGGCGGCAGCGGAAGTTGTAGCGGGATCGTAGAGAACGCCGGCGACAAACTCAGACCAGCCGCGTTGGACAAGATGGTGGCGCTAGTGGCGGGACTTGTGGAGAGGTCGCGGGACGCAGCCGGCCTGTTGGCGTTGGACGAGCCGGATGCTAAGACATTACTGCACGTCAAGGTATGTTATAGTAGGTATTAGCTAACCTCCTTATTAGACAAACTCAGACCAGCCGCGTTGGACAAGATGGTGGCACTAGTGGCGGGACTTGTGGAGAGGTCGCGGGACGCAGCCGGCCTGTTGGCGTTGGACGAGCCGGATGCTAAGACATTACTGCACGCGAAAGTATGTTATAGTAGATATTAGCTAACCTCCTTATTAGACAAACTCAGACCAGCCGCGTTGGACAAGATGTTGGCGCTAGTGGCGGGACTTGTGGAGAGGTCGCGGGACGCAGCCGGCCTGTTGGCGTTGGACGAGCCGGATGCTAAGACATTACTGCACGCGAAGGTATGTTATAGTAGATATTAGCTAACCTCCTTATTAGACAAACTCAGACCAGCCGCGTTGGACAAGATGGTGGCGCTAGTGGCGGGACTTGTGGAGAGGTCGCGGGACGCAGCCGGCCTGTTGGCGTTGGACGAGCCGGATGCTAAGACATTACTGCACGTCAAGGTATGTTATAGTAGGTATTAGCTAACCTCCTTATAAGACAAACTCAGACCAGCCGCGTTGGACAAGATGGTGGCGCTAGTGGCGGGACTTGTGGAGAGGTCGCGGGACGCAGCCGGCCTGTTGGCGTTGGACGAGCCGGATGCTAAGACATTACTGCACGCGAAGGTATGTTATAGTAGATATTAGCTAACCTCCTTATTAGACAAACTCAGACCAGCCGCGTTGGACAAGATGTTGGCGCTAGTGGCGGGACTTGTGGAGAGGTCGCGGGACGCAGCCGGCCTGTTGGCGTTGGACGAGCCGGATGCTAAGACATTACTGCACGCGAAAGTATGTTATAGTAGATATTAGCTAACCTCCTTATTAGACAAACTCAGACCAGCCGCGTTGGACAAGATGTTGGCGCTAGTGGCGGGACTTGTGGAGAGGTCGCGGGACGCAGCCGGCCTGTTTGCGTTGGACGAGCCGGATGCTAAGACATTACTGCACGCGAAGGTATGTTATAGTAGATATTAGCTAACCTCCTTATTAGACAAACTCAGACCAGCCGCGTTGGACAAGATGGTGGCGCTAGTGGCGGGACTTGTGGAGAGGTCGCGGGACGCAGCCGGCCTGTTGGCGTTGGACGAGCCGGATGCTAAGACATTACTGCACGCGAAGGTATGTTATAGTAGATATTAGCTAACCTCCTTATTAGACAAACTCAGACCAGCCGCGTTGGACAAGATGTTGGCGCTAGTGGCGGGACTTGTGGAGAGGTCGCGGGACGCAGCCGGCCTGTTTGCGTTGGACGAGCCGGATGCTAAGACATTACTGCACGCGAAGGTATGTTATAGTAGATATTAGCTAACCTCCTTATTAGACAAACTCAGACCAGCCGCGTTGGACAAGATGGTGGCGCTAGTGGCGGGACTTGTGGAGAGGTCGCGGGACGCAGCCGGCCTGTTGGCGTTGGACGAGCCGGATGCTAAGACATTACTGCACGCGAAGGTATGTTATAGTAGATATTAGCTAACCTCCTTATTAGACAAACTCAGACCAGCCGCGTTGGACAAGATGTTGGCGCTAGTGGCGGGACTTGTGGAGAGGTCGCGGGACGCAGCCGGCCTGTTTGCGTTGGACGAGCCGGATGCTAAGACATTACTGCACGCGAAGGTATGTTATAGTAGATATTAGCTAACCTCCTTATTAGACAAACTCAGACCAGCCGCGTTGGACAAGATGGTGGCGCTAGTGGCGGGACTTGTGGAGAGGTCGCGGGACGCAGCCGGCCTGTTGGCGTTGGACGAGCCGGATGCTAAGACATTACTGCACGTCAAGGTATGTTATAGTAGGTATTAGCTAACCTCCTTATTAGACAAACTCAGACCAGCCGCGTTGGACAAGATGGTGGCGCTAGTGGCGGGACTTGTGGAGAGGTCGCGGGACGCAGCCGGCCTGTTGGCGTTGGACGAGCCGAATGCTAAGACATTACTGCACGCGAAGGTATGTTATAGTAGATATTAGCTAACCTCCTTATTAGACAAACTCAGACCAGCCGCGTTGGACAAGATGGTGGCGCTAGTGGCGGGACTTGTGGAGAGGTCGCGGGACGCAGCCTGCCTGTTGGCGTTGGACGAGCCGGATGCTAGGACATTACTGCACGCCAAGGTATGTTATAGTAGATATTAGCTAACCTCCTTAGTAGACAAACTCAGACCAGCCGCTATAGACAAGAGAGATGTTAGTTTTGAAGATAGAAGCCATTACTCATAAATATCACTGTAATCTCAAGCTCAAACAAACTAAGTGGTTGCGATTGCCAGAGCGCACGAGTATGCCAGCGGTCGCTCCGCTTGACGTACAGCTCTACATACACCCGTTCTTGTAAAGGTGGGTATTAGCGTTACGGGGCTTAATGTAACTTGTTACACAGCGAACATTCGTGCAGTCAGTACTGGGAAAGAAGGCGCTGGCAACTAGCAACGAGACGGATTTTAGCACACGACGTAACATGTCATGCTGCAAATGGAGCATGATATGTTACACCACGTAACACCGGTCGGCACCTGACTTTTCGATATGCCATTCCAGTGCAGCGAGCGATGAATGCTGCACTCTGCAATTTAAAATTATTCATATAACTTGACGTGACAACGTCTTATAATTCGATAGAGCCGGCTGCACGCACGAAAAAACATGACGTCATGCGGCGTTACCTCATGCGGCGTTACCTCATGCGGCGTTACCTCGCTCTTTTCTTAAGACGTTGTCACGTTCAACTATCGTCAGTAAACCGAATTTACAGACAACCAATTTTTTATTTACATGGTTATGACAAGCTACGTTACAAGAACTTGTCTCTTCCAGGGTTTCCCCTTCATCTACCAGCAGACGCGCGACTGCCTGAACCTGCAACAGACGCGCTCGCTGGTATTCGCGCTATGCCGGTGGAACGAGCCGCTCGCCGAGAAGATCGTTACCATGATCTTCCAGGGCATCGCTAAGCATACGGAGGTGAGACTAATATAATGTTCTTTTCATTGGGGTGAATTAAACTCACATATATGCGTTGCTCTGAAAAAATTGTGGATTTTTTAGTCACAATTTTCCTTTCGGGGCAGTGATCCAAATGCAATCTGTCCAATTATTACTTACACAAAACCTGTAAAAATAGACGCATTGATTGTAATTTTGTTTACCTGAAAAAAAACTTTTTTAACAATTACTTTAGCTAATAAAAATTTCACATGTGCTTTTCAAAAATGTTAATGCTCTTCTTTTAAACATCGTTGGCACTAGAACAAGTTCTGACAATGACATTGACAGATGCTTCCAAATCCAAAGGTTGTTTTCACCGTTTGTTGTGTAAAGAGCATTCGTCGGAGCGGACTCGCTTCGCTCTTTGCGCTGAGTAAAGGTGTAAGACTTCCGGGTCGTTCCGCTCCCTAAAAATAAATCAGCGCTATCGTTTCTGAGTCGCTGCAGCCCAAGCAGTTGTCTATTAATATTTTCGCAATTTTCGATTCTTCGACGTTTCGACAGTTACTGTCAAAAGCCACTGTTAATCAACATGTTTTAATGTTAAACCAACCAAATTAAATACCTTTCTGTCCAGTGTTGCGGTCCATTCTTCAAGCTCCTGACGCTACTAGTGGACGGCAGCGGCGCCGGCGCAGGCCCTAGCGGCGGCCTGCCGTGCTTCACGCAGCTGGTCATCGCCCACCTGTGGGACGTGGCCGACGTCTGTCCGCACGCCGCGCTCGAGTGGCTGGCGCTGCAGGTAATGTAACACGAGCTGCGGTCTGTAGCTGACGACACTAGTCAGCGGCTGGCCTAACCTCTTATAAAAGTTGCCACTGGGTTCCGTCCTGTGCAGTTGGCTTTCCTTCAACACTCTCAAGGGAGACTAACCAGGTACGAATGCTACTGTGAATTTTTCCTGCTAGAAAAATCCCAATAACATAAATCTTGACCCGACCCGGGATTTGATCCCTGCACCTCATTATTAGCGGTTGAACTCGCGACCGCTAGTCCAACGAGGCAGTCGACACAATACATCGCCAACGACTTCTGTCCGTTAAAATTCAATCGATTCGATCTAGAAATTAACAACTGAAAAGTGCGTTGTCAGCTTACGCTATCACGGCTTATTTCAGTCCCATTTGAGAGAGCTTATCACACTATCTAACCGTTCCTTTCCCAGGTGCCGCGCAACAAGGCCGCTCACGCGTGGGCGCTGCGCACTGCTGAGCTGTGGGTCGAGCTCCAGCTGCTGTCGGCGAGCGCGGCGCGAGTCAGGGCGGCCGCCGCGCTGCTTCTAGTAGCCCTGGTGCCGTCGCAACACTTCCGAGCGGGCTACTCGCGCTCCCGCCCGCACCATCCCGCCAAGCTGCCTGATACAGCTCATCATACTCTACACCAGGTGAGGAGACTGAGGCCAGCAGGCCTAGCACGGGGATAGTTGTCTATGGTAGAATAGATAAGAATGACATGGCATTGTCATACATTGCGTAAATTATTGAAGTTGAAGGAATGAGTTTCAAACATATTACGCATTCGATGACGATGTGACGTAATTTTTCTCTATTCTACCCTAGACAAAAATTCCCCTTCCTAGGCCTACTGGAGCGACAGACACCAAGGAAATAGAGCCGAGCGGAGCGAGCCTCGAAAAAAATCATTTACATTTAGATCAACATGACTGTTGTCACCTTGTGTTTTGATTTAGAATTTTCTACAGTGGAGGCCCTGGGCTACATTCCCACTCGCCCAATAGAAATAGAACTTTAGCTATAACGTGCGACTAAAATTTAGTGGGTGGCCAAAGACAAATGGTTACTGCTATTGAATAGAATAGAATATTTTATTTGTAACTTAATCAACAAAAACAAACACGATTTAAAGATAACATAAAAGATACAGCTTCTGTCGAATTAAGTCTCAAAACGGTCTCTGTCTCAGCATAAGCTAGTTGTTACCACGTAACAACCAACGCTGGTCTTCCGACAGAGCCGTTTGGTGACGTCACGGAAGATAACACAAAACAATCTAAAATATAACAATTTAAAAAACATAATCTACGGCAACGGTTGACAAACACGAGATACATATGTGTTGCCGTATATAATTTCTTAAAAATTACACACATTACATGAACTCCGGAAGAGACGCTGAACTAAACTTATGTAACTAATTTCTGTACCTGGATTGATGTATTCTGTACCTGTGTTTCCTGTATTGATTGATATCTTTGACGAACTTCTGTATTTAACCATACCTTCTTCGCCAGGTGTACACAATGCTGCTCGGCAAGCTAAAGACAGCGCGCAAGTACACCGACATAGCGGTCCACGGTACCATGAAGCTGACGGCCTACTTCGGCGTCATGACGTACTGCGTTGTCAGCAGAGTTGAGAAACTGATGGTAAGCTCAACTTGATAGTGGAATAGAGAGTGCACCTGTGTTTGCGTACACACTTGTGCACTATAATATGTCCCGCGCATCTGGCTAGTCTCCGAGGCCGCCGTGGTCGAAATTCGTCTAGGAGGACATCATCACCATCAATTTAAACTGTGTTCCAGTTCGGTCAATACTTCAACGACCTCTGGGAGCTGTACCACCCGGCGCTCTCCGAGCCCTCGGTGGCCGTCCACCCCAACAAGCAGGCGTTGTTGACCTTCTGGCACGCCGTCACTGTCGACTGTCCCGAGAACGTGCAGCTGGCGGTCTCGCACACGCGCCTCACTAGGCACATCGCGTATAACTATATACTGTGAGTATTAAACACGCCCTAGGATTCCTAACAAAAGTATCTCGCAGAGAAGCTAAGTTTTCGACATCCCTAAAAGGATTAAGGTTGTCGCAGATCAGAGGAGCACTGCTACTACGCAGCACATAAATGTGCATGCAAATATGGGCTTTAACTCAACATTTAGATAATAAATAAATAAATAATGCTGGACAATTCACACAGCTGGGTACTAGATAACTGATATACTTGATACAATACACTACATAGATAGATATTTTTATTATACATAGAAAACAACCAGAACACCCTGAACAAATATCTGCAGATCGTACAAATATTTGTCTCGAGGCGGGAATCGAACCCGCAACATCCTGCGTCGCAGGCGGACCTTCGCACGCTGATAGTCAAAGATGCATTTCATAACGACGGTATCAGATGACAGACAGCTCGCGGGCCACTAGTTTGAAGCTTGTAGAAAGCCATTTTGTCACTGTAAAATGTATCTAAAGATGACGAGTTAAAGCCCATATTTTAATGCACATTTTTGTACTCCGTGGTAGCGGTGTTAGATTAATGTGTGCAGCTTTAGCCAGCTGAAGGGTTACAGCTCCTGAAGAACCGACAATGTTGTTTAAACACATACTAACATTTGTATTTCTTCCAGAGCGGACCACGAAGACGGCGAGGTGGTAGCGTACAACCGAGCCATGCTGCCTCCTTACTACGCCATCCTGCGTCTCTGCTGCCGCCGCTCCAGCGCCTTCGCCAAGAATCTGGCGCAGCATCAGAACATCCACTGGGCGTTCCGGAACATAGCGCCGCACGCGCATCTCTACCCCGTCGCGGCTGATGAGCTGCTCAGGTACTAGACTGTTCTACAACCTTCTAGATTGTTTGCTTTAGTATCTAGTAAGAATTTGGTGCAGCATCAGCACATCGTCGCCTCTAATTAGCCGCTCAGGTGCTATACTGTTAAAGTCCTAGATTTATATCAATCGATTCAATAGCAAATGTGGTAATGGGCAATTTCAATCCAAACTCTTCGTAAACTATCTACAAGGCAAGTCTCTTTTGCTATAGGAATCGTAATAAGAAAATAGCTCTTACAATTCTCTTATCTTCTCTCTTAGAATTTTCTCCAATATTTTAGCACTAGCACGTTAAAGTAGTCGAACACGTAAATGTAAAACAAATCGTCGTACTAAAGTGTAATGTTTGCACCAGATTGGCTCGAATCCTCGCCTCTCGCGGTGCCAGCCACAACAACAACACCAACAACAGTCCAGCAACGGTGACCGCAGCAACCGCTTCCTCCGGGTACTGCAATATCAACAGCAATAGCACTGAAACCTCCGAGACCAGAGAGGCGGCCGCTTTCCGACGGAGCACACTGTCAGCGTACTTACAGGGTGAGTTTAGAGATACTGACAGCAACCGATATTGCTGATATCAGCAGCAATGCTTCGACCTGATATCAGCAGCAACTGCTTCGACTGTTAAGTACCATCAGCAACTGCATTACATCTCACAGAGAGAGATATGCTATCTACTTTGTCATTCTTGGCGTCAGAGGACAAATGGTACAGAGCGAAACATACAAATGTAGAACCGTTAACAAACGTAAGAGTATATTTTGATTAAATTATACAGTGGAGAACAATGCTTGTAGGGTTAGCTGACGGTTATTCATGGGAGACTGGACAGTCATGATATGGCTCTATGGTACTGTATACTTAATTTCAAAGCAATAAGAAACAAAAAGTATTATCAGTAAAATAGCAGTTAGTCACTCTACAATAGTAATCTAAGAAGCATAAAGGTTCATCTTCGAAAGCTCAAACGCAAATCAGAGCCCATACTCGTAAAAACGAAAATCGACATTTCTGATTAGTTTTTGCGCAAACGCTATCTTTTTTGTAGGTGACATTAGTGTAGCTTTTGCTTGAATACGAATCAGAAACTTTGTTTTTTGTTTTCCGAGTAGGTATAGTTATAAGCACATCTCAAGTCAAGATTGTTTTAAAACGAGTTAGTCCTGAAATCTTGCTTCAATCTGATTTGCTTTGGAGTATATGGGGTTCTGAGTTGCACACTCTCCGAGCTCATACCATGATACTACTGGTATAAATATCGTTCATATCAGAACATACCCATACTACGTGACCCATTTAAAAAAAAAACTACCCCCCTTGGTGACCACCCGTAGTATATGAGAAGATCCCACTCTACTTTTTATAAATAATAATTATGTAATGCATAAATACGGTTTTCAATGATTTTTGCAAACAAAAACTTTAAATAAAAAATTGGCTCATATTTGTCTTTATTAATACAGCGCTTACCAACCTAAGCCCCTTTGTGACCAAGCGTAGTATTTTGAAGACCTCCCCCACCTGAACGGGTCACTTAGTATGGGTCCGTTAGCTAAGTAATAATATCGGTTTTTCCTTAACACGCGACTCAGGAAGCGATCTAAACATCCCGTCCCGCACGAGCACGGAGATCGTTGAGGGGCGGGAGGCCGCCATGTTTAGGCGGACCATGCTCTCCGCGTACTTACAGGGTATGTTTGTAGTAGCTGTGTTGTCATTGTTTAATCGTTCGGTGTAAGAATCCACCCCTCTAACTGAGCACGCGAGTATCGCAAGAGCCGATCAAGGAAGCCTACCGGAGGACGGGAGCAGCTTCATTCTGTGTATCTTAACACCTTTATTGCTGTCACCAATCTGCCAGTGGTGAATGTGGTGGTTATGGCAAAATCTTCTTTACCCCTAGGATAATAAGGGTAGCGTTCTTGAATGAAAAGATTGAGACGATTACATTTTAGTTGACGTTTTCGACAAGAGTTTCATTAAATTATCATTCAATAAACGTCCAAGTTAATCTACAAAGCTGCTGAGTGTCTGATTTATCTTTCATAGAACACCATCCTAAGTATAACCTCAAAGACATTTTAATAACCAGCATACCTAACGGATGGAATGACGTCATCGCTCAGATCGGATTCTAAATGAGCAGGACAGCATGAGAGATGACGTCATCATATTAAGATCAGAGAGATTTGAAAGTACGCTGGCTATAATGTGCCTAATCAAAAACGAATTGGCAATAAAACTGTCTTTATTATTAATAATAATGACACGCACGGAAGAATCACGTATGTATTATATTATTCTAGGATTAAACGGGAGGACGTGTTGGACGACGCTGATATCCGCCTTCTGCACGCTGGTTGAGAACGAAGACGACCGGCTGTTCGTCGTCTACAATGGCGGACTGCAGATGACGTTCGAGGTTAGCGTACAGGTTTGCTTTCATTCACCCGCACTTAGCAATAATATCATACTCATTTCGATTCCCGCCTTGAGACAAATGTTTGTACGATCTACAAATATTTGTTCCGGGTGTTCTGGTCGTTTCTATGTATATGTATACTAAAAAATATCTATTTAAGTAATGTATTATATTATGTATATAGTCATTTAGCACCCATAACACAAGCTCTGCTTAGCTTGGGACTAGATGATTCTGTGTGGATTGTCCAGCATTATTTATTTATTTCTTCGCCGTAGGAGCATAAGGCACACTTGGCTATCAAAATTTTTATGGAAAAAGATCTATGTTATTCATATAAAAGCAATTAAGCGATCTCACCAGAGGAATACCACCATCAGGGTACAAATTAATTATTTATTCAGGATTCTGCAAGATTTTTTGACATAAATATAGAAAGAAGATTAAAAGTCATCTCCTTTCTAAATCGAAAGATTCTTTCTATATTAGAAAGGAGATGACTTTTAATCTTCTTTCTATATTTATGTCAAAAAATCCAGTCTTAAAGAAAAATCTATCCAATATTGGATTCGTCCAATCGTGTGACGTCACAGTTCGTTGATATTGAATGTAATTCCAGGCGTTACACAGTCTCCACGCCGTGTACGTAGAAGGCGGTGGCGCGAGCGGCAGCGGCAACGGCAGCGGCAGTGCTGTAGCGGCCGTCCGCTCCGAGCTCACCGCGGCGCTCCGCTGGGCCAAAGCCCTCTGTCGCACGCTACGGACCAGGCGCGATAGCAAGGAAGCCCGGGCGTTGCTACTAGCTTGCAAGGACTGGCCCGAATGCGCGCGGCGGCTCCTCACCATGCTGCATCTACATCACAGGCTGGATCGCCTAAGGAATGCCGCGTTAGGTAAGTCAAATTGAATTCCTATTTTTTTAAAGTCTGTTCTTCTCTGGGCCGAAGCCCTCTGTCGCACGCTACGGACCAGGCGCTACAGCAAGGAGGCCAGGGCGTTGCTACTGGCCTGTAAAGACTGGCCAGAATGCGCGCGGCGGCTGCTTACAATGCTGCATTTACATCACAGGCTGGATCGGCTGAGGAATGCCGCGTTAGGTAAGTCAGTAAAAATGTTTTGGGACAATCCTCTTTAAAAAATATCTGCTCTTCACTGGGCCAAAGCCCTCTGTCGCACGCTAAGGACATGTCCACAAAATTATCCACTTTTCACATTAATAAATAAGTTTGGGCAGGGCGTTGCAACTAGGTTGCAAGGACTGGCCCGAATGCGTGCGGCGGTAGCTTACCATGCTGCATTTATATCGCTGGATCAGCTTAGGAATGCGGCATTTGGCCGTGAGAGATTTTTTCCTTGATATGGTCGTCTCGATGGTCAAAGTAGGTTGATATTGACCCTTATCTCCACAACGTAAGGTACACTATTATGCTACCCATTAAAGCAACAATTTAGGCTATCATCACTGTGGCTGTGGCCTAAGTGATTTACGTAGATTGATTGACGTTTTTTAATATTATGTGAACATTATTTCTCAGGTGTGCTGAAGGAGCTAGTCATGATCGGCGGGGCGGCAGCCCTTGGCGCCCTAGTGCCTTTAGCCCTGGGCGCGGGCGGGGGGCGGGGCTCGGGGGCGGCGCGCAGTGCGGCCCGGGCGCGGATGGCCAGGCACACGCATCCGCCGCTCATACAGATATACAGGCCTTACCACAAGTTCATAGGTGAGACTATATGACGCGGGAGTCCCACACACCAAATTCGACGTCGACAGCCCGGCGACGTGCTTTCGGCTGTGTCGGCGGGTTCGGTGTGTAGAGTTGTTTAGGTCGACGAGCGGGGTTGTCGATGGAACGCATTTCTCGCTCCTGTTATTCGTTCCCTCGGGGAGCAATTAAGAAGAATATTAAACACTAGCTTCTGCCCGCAGCTTCGCACGCGTATTTTCGGTATAATATTACCTATTGTTTAAGTTAGGCTTTGCTCTAAACGTGCGCCAAATTTCATCTTGATAACAAATCAAGTCAGTAGTTTTGGAGAGTTTAGGTAACAAAAATTCAGATTTCACAAACTTTCGGCTTTATAATATTAGTAGGGTTAGTAGGATTTATTTCTACACAAGTACAGAAAAGTACGCAACAAACGTAAAACAAAAACAGTAACATGCTGGTAAGGCGACCACACTGTGGCGCAGCGGGCGAAGGTCCGCCTGCGACGCAGGAGGTTGCGGGTTCGATTCCCGCCCGATTGTACGATCTGCAGATATTTGTTCAGGGTGTTCTGGATGTTTTCTATGTATAATAAAAAATATCTATCTACGTAGTGTATTGTATTAAGTATATCAGTTATCTTATCTACTACCCATAACACAAGCTCTGACTTATCTTGGGGCTATATAATGCTGTGTGAATTGTCCAGCATTATTTATTTAATAAAAAAAAAATTGACACGAAAAGGTGGTGGATTGTAAAAATTAGATCTGCCTCCATGACCCTGGCATTTTTCAATTAACACCGAATGGGGATCTCCATAAATTTCATCATCAGCCTATATTAGTCCACTGCTGGACATAGGCCTCCCCTAATGAGCGCCATAGCGCCCTGTCTTCAGCTTGCCGCATCCAGCATCTGCCTGCAGTCTTTTGCAGGTCGTCATGCCACCTGGCCGGAGGGCGTCCTACACTACGTTTGCCGAGTCGTGGTCTCCACTCAAGAACACGTTTACCCCAGCGGTTGTCGGTTCTTCGCGAGATATGGCCGGCCCACTGCCACTTCAGCTTGCTAATTCTTTGAGCTATGTCGATAACTTGACTCGAAACGACTTGAAATCTCATCCGCTTCCAATCCTTACTTTAATTCCAGAAACTTGTTGCCGCGTGGCGCGCCAGCAGCGCTGCATGTCGGAGCAGCTGGTGGCGGTCTCGGCGCTGTGTGCGCTGGACGCGGTGCCGCTGCGGTTCAACCACTTCGCGGCCTTCTGGCGGGACGTCGCGCACACGCCGGTAAGGCTGCCTAACCACCAGAGATATGCTACGTTGCTGTTTCCAGACGACCAATAGGAACGCTCCATTATCGCGTCATTATTGTCAGCTATGAAAATTACGCGATAATGGAGCGATCCTATTGGTTGGCTGGAAACATAGCAACGTAGCACATCTCTGGTGGAAAGACAGGACACAACTATCACATTTTGCTCGGTTATTTATCGCAGGCGTCTTTTGTTTGTGCTTACAAGTGACGTGACGAATCTAAAATCTGTTGGTACAATGTACAGTCAGCTGCACAGACATGTATACACTTCCAAGATTTAACTTTTATTTTACTCGGAACTTTTCAAATAAAAGGCCACGCACACGTTTTTCGTACAAAGAAGTCATCGTACTTCGTCAGAATGCGGTACATAAATTATCACAATTACTATACACTTACTATTTAGTCAAATTGAAAACTTGGGAGTGTATAGGTACATATTTTTGCAGCCGTACACTGTGCAACTTGAACAAAAGATAGTCGCGCAGAACTCTAGTTGGGCTACCCATAGACTGTACCAGGGACGCAGTCGCAGTGGAGTAGGCACGTGGAGTCTTTTAAGTCCGTGCTAGAGGAAATGGAAATGGAAGGATTGTCGTTGCATAGCACTGTAAGGACGTCTGTGTAAGAGTATGCTGCTCGCTGTAATGAAACAATGTGCATATAAGTTACGTATAGTTTCTGCAAGTGACCCCCAATAAAAAGCGGTTCACTTCAAAAGCAATAAGCCCTAAGTAGTGGATATTAACTTATCATATCACGTTCCTTTCCCAGGCGGACGCGAAACTAGAAGAGATGCTGTTAGAATGCAATGTTCTGTCGGAATACATCGACGCGATACTGTTAGACGAGCGAGATTCCTTGGAGGACAGCGCCATCTATGAGTTCATGCAACATTACTATCCGAAGGTATGAGAAATAAAGAGCTATTTCGGTTTGAATTAACGGACACTTTGGGAGCCCGAGACGCACGCGCCGAAGTAGAGACCCATTGCATAAAGCCGTCTAAAATAATTGATCTTGTATTATACACTCAGGTGGGAAGCTCTAGCACGAACACAACTGTGGAATCGCTCACGGAGGAAATATCGAACGTTGGGACGATCAGGAAAATGTCGTCTATCCTCGGGCCGCTGCGCGCGCTCGCGATCATGGCGCGCCGCGCTCGCCTGGCGCCCAACACGGCGAGGGACATGCTGCGGGCGGCGCACGGCATGCAGCAGCGACTGATACATGCTACAGGTACATACGTGTCTCCTCGCCGCTCTCGCAGCGCCTCTGCGCTGCTGGTGATTATTTTTAATTTTTTTTTCATTCGAAGGTTCTCTCAAAACTGAGTCTGGTTCTGTAATTTTTTTTCCTAAATTTAAAGTTTCGGAACAAATCACTAAAAACTGACGATTAACGGGCGGCGACCGAGCGAGTGACGTCACGCGCACCCGCGTGGCGGTCACTCAGTGAACTTCGCTAGTAATTTAGTCATAACTTCGTACGTAATGGTCCGATTTGGATAATTTAAAAAGAAATATCATTCTAATGTCATAAAGAAGAACGTGGATACTAGTTCTATTGAAATTGCTATAACTTTACTGATCCTGATTGCTCGCTTCGCTCGCCACGCTATCTATGCGGCTTTTTTGTATGTCTGCCGAAATAAACGTATTGAATCTGAATCTTTCTTTTCCAGATGAAGATTCATCAGAGCCGGAGACTCCAAAGGAGCCCCTCCCCGAGAGCTCGCGCTGCCAGTCGCCGGAGGGCAGCTCGGGCTCGGAGCCCCCAGACGACATCATGGAGGAGGACGACTCCTCGGACGAGCCCTCCACGCCGCACAGGGGCGCCCCCTATCGCGCACAGGTAACATAAACTAGCTATCCATACTTTCTGTGTCGAAATCAACCATCGGTTAGTTGTATCAATGACGCAGCCGCAACATAATGCAAGCCGCACTGGAATACACAACGTACAACATCTGGTGCGTGCTAGAGAGCAACACACAACGTGGCTCGCTTCGCTCGTCACACTAAGAAACCGTGTCAATGTCAGGCGCGGTCGCAGCCCAAGACTTTGGGGGGGGTCACACTTGGTGCGGGCCGTAGCACCAAATGTACTTGTAGGCGGTTGCAGACCCCACCGAAAACCACTAAACTTTATCGGCGAGCGGAGCGAGCCGCGGAAAATTTATACTCAACTCCCAACAATAGTAGGTATAAGTTTTAGCGAGCGAAGCGAGCCTCGAAATTTTTGAGATGTTTTCTCAAGTTTGGGCAAAAGTAAGCAAGAGTAGGTCTACTTGCTTACTCTCGCCCGCATCATTTATTTTGTTGTTGAGTATCTATAAAAAAAATTTATAGCGAGCGTAACAAGCCCCGAAAATCTTAGAGACTTGCGGTAGTTGATATAAAGCTATGAATATAAATAGGGGCGATTGGAGCAAGGGCGTAAAAAGAAAATCGAAAATACAAAAAAGTCACGGAAGAAAATTTAACGGCGAGCGGAGCGAGCCGCCGAAATTTTTGTTACTTTTTCGGGTAACTACCCGAGCAAAATGATTTTAAACAAGTGTCAAGCACTAGACCAAATACAGAGAAGGACAAAATACTATCGGCGAGCGGAGCGAGCCGCAAAATGCAGTGTTTTGCATATTGGCCGCAAACATGACATCTCTTCCCCCAACTCCCAACCCAACAATAGGAAGTATAAGTAATGGCGAGCGAAACAAGCCTCAAAAATGTTGGAGATTTTTTCTGATGTTTGGGGAAAAGTAAGCCAGAGCCTATGACAAAATAAAGTGAGCGAAACCTGCCCCGAAAATTTTAAAAAGTTTGCGGTGGTAGATATAAAGCTATGAATATAAATCGGGGCGAGCGGACGGAGCAAAGGAGATTAACAAAAAATTAGAAATACAAAAAAGACACCGAAAAAGATGTAGCGGCGAGCGGAGCGAGCCGCCGAAATTTTTGTTCCCTTTCTCGGGTTGTCACAAACTGGTTCAGAAAATATATAACAGCGAGTGGAGCGAGCTCTGAATGAGCCGCAGCCTTTTTTGAAATTGGTGAGGTAGCGTCCATGCAAGACAAGGAAGCTAAATTATGAGCTACTAGCTTCTGCCCGCGGCTTCGCACGCTTCTTTCTATGGAAACGTTCAAAGGTAATTTCTACCCCATGGGAAATGATTTATGGGATAAATAGTAGCCTATGTTTGATTCCAGGCTTAGAGCTACACCGGTGCAAAATTTTAGCTCAATCTGTTCAGTAGTTTTGGTGTGAAGACGTAACAAACATCCATCCATATATCCATACAAACTTTCGCATTTATAATATTAGTGTGAAGAACAATTTTAAAGTTTCACGAATAACAACCAAATATGCGGACAACAGACTAAACACTAGGAGCTAACGGCGCTAGAGACCGTAGGAAGTCGCAGAGATTTTCGACTCCCACGTCACTTGACTTCGTGGTGTAGTTGGTTATCACATCCCCGTACTGAGGGGAGGACGCGGGTTCAAGTCCCGTCGAAGTCGAAAAAAATTTTTGCGATATTATTTGATTTCTTAGAAATTACCCTTAGTGTGGGGTTACGCACTATAATAACAAAAAAAAAAGACTAAACACTATATAGAATCAACGGCGAGCGAAGCGAGCCGCGAAAATTTTTATGATCTGGCTGTGCGTGTGAGTTGTTTGGTATTAGATATTTTGCAGTTGCAAACTCGCCTGAAACGGAGAAGGAGTCTTGAACTAGAGCAAGCCAGAAGCTTATCAAAACAGCAGAATGTTATCAGAGGCAAGCAGAGCGTGCTGCGATAATTTAGTGGTTTCGTTAGATTTTTGGAGTGTTTGGAAAACTGACCTCAAACGAGGGATGAGCCCATGACCAGAGACAGACAGTGTAAAGTTGCCGGCAAGTTGAGCGAGCTGCGACAATTTTTGGTTTTTGTTAGATTTTGGGCAGCTTTTTAAAAAAATTGGCAAAGTGACATAAAGCGGGCCGGGTTTTGAGCTTTGGATCATAGTCAGAAGGAACAAATGTTATCAGCGACCAGACCAAAACGCGAAAATTTTGTTGTCTACGAATTTTTCGTACTGGTTGACAAAGTGACCTCGCAGATTATTTGTTATATTTTGTGCTTTTTATTGTGGTGGTTGGATTGATACAAACTGACAATAGCGGACCAGCCAGACCAATAAAATTGGGAACGTTGCCTCTGTGCTAATCAAAACACAGAGCACAAATAACAGTAATACCGGCGAGCGGAGCGAGCCGCGAATTTTTTTATTGCTGCATTTGGTAACCATAATCAATGTAACGGAAGTAAACAGGACAATATAATCATCAAGCTGTGGGTTGCAATTTTTTAAGTACCTAAACTAAGGTTTTGGGGGGGGTCATGACCCCCGTGACCCCCCCCCTGGGACCGCGCCTGGTCAATGTAGGTACTGCTGAGTTATCGGTCAGAAATGGATTGGATGCCTTGCTTCTCTCTTTCATCATAATTATTACCATTTTTAGCCCATATTTTCCCAGAACAGGGCAATAGCAAATTTCTTCACGTTTTCTATGCCCTCTATGGTTGGTGTTTTATTACAGCTTATTTCATGGCTCCTAAACTAAATGTTTGTTATCCCACAGGTTCTCCTGGTACTAAACGAAATAGCAGACATAGCGCAACAGGCCTTGGTGGATGTATAAATGTCGCCCTCCCTCTGCGCTGCGCTCTGTCGACACCTATCCGACGTCACGCTCATGTAAGCGCTACCACAATGGAGCCACACTCTAGGATATTTTGATTGCGAGCTCTAGGCAGTTTTTCAATACAATGTCTAAGGCAAGGTATGGGGATGGCATTGGTCCAGAATTAATTTGATACTTAGATAAAAGGGAATCAGACTACTTCGAACTACTTTTTATTGACAGAAGTTTTCACACATTATGCAAACGTCATATTAAACAGACGTAGGCAGCTACTGATCGTCCGGTTATTTTTAAGGAAGACCACCAGTTGTTGTTAAGGAAAAGTTCTATGTTCAGAAAATATTCTTTAGATTGTGAGGGTATTATAAAGTTTTAAACTAACTTCATAATACCCTAACAATAGACACCGCTAATTATGTGATAATTTAGTGTGGCTCCAGCTTTACTGATTCACCAGTACTGGCAATAACACAACTGCTTTCAGTACGTCTACGAATGACCAAACTTAAGCTCTGTGTTACGTGGACACGTGTGGACTGAATGCGATGGAGAGTGGATCAATGAACTCTATATGTTAGGATTAACGTGGTGTGAATCAAATGAAATGCTCAAGGACTGCGAGCAGGCAAACTACGGTCTCAGTGTTGAAATCTATAAAGGAATTATTAGCGTTGGGTACACTTATCAACATAAATGACCTGTCTTAACGACCACATATTTATTATTCTGACCATTTTAACAGCTAATACCCTTCTTTACTCTGTGTATTTGTATACTCCAAAAGTGAGATGAGATCGGAGCCTAAATTTTTTACTGGTTAGTGAAAGATGTTAAAAAATCTATACTCGAGTCTCCTCACTGTGCATCTATGTTGATGAGTGTAGTCCAAAAGTTATTGTTGTATTTCAATGTTTTATATTAACTTGCGCGTGTAAGCATATCGTGTTGCGTGCTAAGTTATTTGTAAAATGCATTGGCTGTTGAGCATAATATGCCGTAAATCATAACTAACATTATTTTATCCATGAAATTATACAAACACTGAGTGGAAAATTTTGTACAAAATGAGGTAATTTAGATATTTGTAGAAACATTCCATAACACAAAAAAGTAAGAAATATGAGAATGCTTTAATCTCGACTATACCTAGGTACCTAAATGCTTTGTTTGCATAACTCTAATTTATAAGACTGAAGGTGGACGGCCACGCGTGAAAAAAAAAATCGAGTTTATATTATTTTCTAGGTTCTACAAGTATATTATAGATAGCAGTTAATAACAAGTTTTGCACACATTTCAAGTCATTTGCCACGCTAAAACCAATTACGAAAAGAGATTTATTACTCAAAACAACATTATGATGATAGACTCAAAAACTACAATTGATTCAAAGTTAGTTTTAATAAAGAATTTACTATAAGCCAATGGCTTACAATGTACACTAAACTTCGTAGAAGCTAGCTATATTACTCGTAGAACCGAATCATCATCATCATCATCATCAGCCTATATTAGTTCACTGCTGGACATAGGCCTCCCCTAATGAGCGCCATAGCGCCCTGTCTTCAGCTTGCCGCATCCAGCATCTGCCTGCAGTCTTTCGCAGATCGTCATCCCACCTGGCCGGAGGGCGTCCTACACTACGTTTGCCGAGTCGTGGTCTCCACTCAAGAACACGTTTACCCCAGCGGTAGAAAGACGCGGTTAGAACCTAATAATAATAGTAAAAACCCGTTTTTTTTTCACGCGTGACCGATAAACCCCCTTCAAGTAAAATAATCATGGCAATCATGTTATTAATTCTTTGCCTATCCAGTGAGTGTGTGTTACTTGTACAAAAAATTTGTTAAAATTTCTAAAATAACCTAAATGTATTATAGTTATGCAAATTAGGTTGAACGCAATAAAGTTTTTGAACTTATTATTTCGCAAATGCTATGTTATGATGTTTTGTATAGAAATGCGAATCCAGTGTCTACCATAATCACATGCCTACTATGACGTAAAGATTCTTTCTCATCCTAGTATTCAGTTGCATATTAAGCCTATTTTAGAACAACCAGCATGGTTTGAAGCGTTTAAAATAATGATGATGATGATCATCACCAGTTAAACACGCATTGTCGCACCATAAGAGCTTTATCACACTGGCAATTTGTGAGCGATTTTAAAGCGAGGCGATAGCGCCGAGAGCACGCCGCGCGCCGCTCTGAAATCGCTTGCAAATCACCAGTGTGAAATGATAAAGCTCTAAACTGCCTTTCCATCCTATCTGTCTGTAATAGGCGTCAATTGTACAAAATCAGCACTAGCTTTGTTATGCTTGAGCATTTCAAAGAACTGCCGATTTTTATCTAGTTTTATTCGGTGGCTACCTATTTTATAAGAAGACTGTAGAATTTAAATAGTGAATGTTAAGGTTACACGCACATACCAATTGGACATCTCTTTGTTTCTCGCTGTATTCTAAGAAAATTGCGAGCCTATTATGGACGATATAAGATTGATGTGTGCGCGTATGGACTGAGTAAAAATGATTCGTGTTTGTATTTTTGTGTATGTTGCGGCCAATGTTTTTATTAGGTATTAATAGTACATAGTTTTTGACAAAAATCTGTGAGTGTAATGTTTTATCAGCAACTCTAAAACGCTTGATTTTTTTTTTTTGACAGTATTGAACACGGTCAAATGTTGCTCAGGAGTTGTTGTAAATGTATTCGTGTAGATGTATTATTTCTTATTGTCAGTAGTTTTAGAGTACATGTTATGCTTTAGGATAGTGGCAACTGTTCTGACTCTAGCCTCTAAGGCTTTCGCTCTACATGGAAAATTCTTTCAGCTATGTATTTATTATATTACTTATCTATCATTGTAGGGGTAGTCTTGTGACGTTTGGTTTCGGTAGTGCTATCAAAATTATTGATTAATTTTAGGCTGTGAGAGTTTTATTATTTTTTTATAATTTTTGTACTAGGTTTGATGCTAAATTGGCTTCTGCATTATTTTTCAAATTCTACCTACTCTATCATTATCATAAACACCCGTCCTTTCGCGCGCATTTTTGGAACATTAGATCATTAAAACAAAACATTTTGTTTAATTTGTAAAATACATCATTAGGATAAAATGAAGTAATTGTTCATGTTGAAGCGTTCATTAGTATAAGCCGAACAGGACATAAAATATTTGAAGTTTAAAATATTAACTTCTCCTTTTGCGTAATTATCTGAATACAGTCAAATTATTATTAGGCTATGACCACATTGTTTTGCCACAAACAATTATTGATATCGGGCTTATCTCAATAAACACGTAGAAAAGTTCTAGGAAGATAATTTTTTATACCTTTTATCAGTCGTAACAATATTCACTGCCCAAATCGATGTAATGATGTTACATACAATATTTAAATTAAGAAAACGTCATATTCTCATCATAATGTAGGTTTTAAAACAGTAGAGCTGTTTAAAATATTTCTATTATCTTTTCCCTGGTGGTTATTTTCACCTAAGACTTGAATTTGGCTAAAATATCCACAATCGAATAGATGCTAAATATTGTTTAAACTTGTCCATTTTATATAACTTAAAACACTATTACACATTTTTCTAATTGGTGTATGTAATCCATCACAATTATAATTAGGTAAAATAATATCTGGATGTTGTGCGTGATTAGATAATACAATAGTTTATAATATTTCTCGGATATGTACCTTCTTTACATTTATGAATTTGTACACGCTTTTCTCTCTATAGCCTCAATCAATAGGAACTTGATAAGTTAAAGCAAACAATCTATAAAATCTACATAAACTTTTATTTGCATAGTTATCAAAAATATCCCCATTTTATGTACAATTTTGCATGGAAATGTTATAAATATAGTTTAAATTGGTACTTATTGGTAAAATTGTCTGAGTAGACAGTCACTGGAATGTTTAGGGAAGGGGTACTGTAGGTATGTGTGGTGCTATCAAGCAGAGGGAATGTAAGTGACTGGGAAGGTGTAAGACAAAATGTGTAATTTAATTTTATCCTGGTTTTAGAGCTTATTAATATATACATCTTATAAATATGCTGTAATTATCTTTTTATTAATTTTAAGATTATATTTATATGTTTCATTGAAGTAGTGTGAGGTGCCATTTAACATGACACATCACACTCTCTTTTTCAGCTGTAATTATAATTGTTTTTTGGACTTATGTATTTATACTACGTTACTGGAACTAGAGTTTCGGTCAAATATAATGTGTTATTGAATTATAATTTGTGAAAATTTAAAAAAGAAAATACTGTAAATCGGACTGGAAAGCCAAAGTAAACAGTATTTTATAAAACTATGTCTTTTCATTCAGCTTAATTTGAAAACCTCATGCACAGATCCTCATGTATATTTTTTATATTTAAAAGTGAAAAAGCAAATATTGTCAATCACTTTTTAATTGAACTATTCTACTTCTAATTTCCACAGGAAGTGTTTCAATATTTTTGTTTGCACAAACTAAACAAAATATCTTGAGATAGAACACACTACATTCTTTACTGATACACACAGGTTTATCACATAAAGCACAGTCTGAGCCAAGAACAAGTATTTCCCCCTTTCCTGGGGGACTGAATGGGTCCTTCATCACATAGCTTGGATATCTGAGAACTATGTTACGGGAGAAAGGTGGCTTTATGCCTTTGTAGTGAGCTTTCTCATCCAGATCACAGATGGAACATTTAAAGTCATACACAATTTGCACTGGTTCTTCCTTTGTCTTTGCTTCTTTTGAGTCTTCCATATTTTACTGCAACAAGAAAAATATCTTTATATTTTTTTTTAATTTTATAACTATTTCTCAATAATATCAGGACTTTTTATGTGGATGAATATGAAATAAAAAATATGTAAGTACCTACACATCCCTCCAGAGCTGGTTTGATTTTGGAAAGGGAAGTTTTCGTTGCAATCATACATACATTTTACATTTGATGAATTATTCAACCAGTTGTACTTTTTCTTTAGGTGCTTCAATAGGCCACCATGATGGTTTATCCACTTGGACAGTACAATTTCCAACAACCAATTCGCGTGCTTCCAGAGCTTCTTTGATCCTAACTAAGCCTAGTCCAAAATTATTTACATATCCTTTCACTTTCCCAAAGTTTGACTTGGGTTTATTGCTAGCTGAAATAGTATTATTTTCCTCCAAGTCAGTGACATCTCCACTAAACCGAAGAGGCATTATTCTCTTCCTCACTACACCCGTATGGTGGACTCGAGCTGTCAGCTCCTGCCCGATGTAGCAGCCTTTGTGGAAACTGACCCCATGGAGATAATCACAGTTTGCTTCTAAGGGAAAACAGGATCCTGGGGGCAAATCAATTGATCCTTCACTGACCCCTAGTTTGTACCTCAACTCTTTGTACCCCACTTCGTTTTCTATGGTTACACTTTTTTCAAACATATTTTGAACTGTCTCATTTTCTACTGACACATGGGACAGAATTCTATATCCAAGACCTTCAAGTCTAGGGTCTTTGTAAATTTGAATGTTTTCTTTATCGACATTGGCTTCAGGAAGTGTTCCAGGAGTTGCAATCAGTGCCCACAACTTGAAGTGATTGGTGTCTCCAAATTCGACATTCCGTTTTAATTTAAACATTTTGAGATGCCGTAGCAATAAACCCAGGACATTTTTATCGCATTCCAACATGAACATATTCTTAGATTTGTGTATCAAGGTGTCGTAGAGCACCCTACCCTTGTTGTTCAAAAACATTGCGTACATAGACTTGGCACCCTCATCGAAGTGTTTCATATCGTTCGTAATGAGTCCCTGCAGAAATACTGATGCATCAGGGCCATCAACTTTCAGCAATTTTCGGCTTTCTAATGAGTACAAAATGTTCGGCTGGGGTTCGTTGTGAATTTGACGATAAAATAAGTTATGCTTGAGTATTACTCTCTTTACCTGATTCATCACTGCTGCAGTAATGTAATGCGTAGGTACGTAAGAATTAAATTTTACAGAAATTCAGAGAAAAATTTATATTAAGCAGTTCTTCGAATTTTGATTGCAGAGCAAATTGATTTTTTATTTCTTTGACTGACAGTGACATTCACTATCACATCACATGACACGACAATGACATGAATACATAAATGGCTAGTTTTTCAGTACCCTTCCCTCCATGGTACAAATAAACAATACTCCGAGTACTCCGATATGCTACTCTGAGATCTTCCCAAGTCTACGTCACTGTCCGATTGCCACAAAAATGGGAGGTTACGTTCATTTGCCGGTTACCATCAAACTTTTATTGACGCCAGTGAATCACTCGCGTTTTTGATCGGATAAATCTTTCAAATAAAATGGGCGGTTACTTTATCCGTAACTGTAAGTTACGGATAATAATTTAAATTTTTTATCTTATTTTATTTTTATTTCGACATACATTTTAATTAAATTTTTAATATTGCTGACAAAATAATTATGATAAACCTACTTATAGGTGATGAATTGTGTATCCTCTTCTGTATCTTAACTAACATATGCTTGAGGACTAAATTAATAATGTAAAATTGTAGACCATTTATTTGTACTTAAGAACTCTAACTTAGAATGTTGCAACGCCCTTACAGGGTTCATGTAGATTATACCTAAAAATGTTAACACCTTAAAATGGACATGAATGCAATAAATATATAAATAAATAAGTAAGTGTGAGGGGCGGTAAAATAAGGTTCTTTAAATTCCCGAAAACAGAATCTGTGGCTGAAAAATGATCCTGCGATTAGATAAATTTCATTTCAAGGGAAAAATTGATTTAGCCATGTGCAGAACTCATTTTTGCGTTGCTCAAATTATGGAAAATAAGTTTCAAAAATGTAGTGGAAAACCTAAAACCTAGATCTCGAATCTCCCAAACTAAAAAGTTTGAGAACCACCGTAGCGGATATGACGTACGCTTGGGAAAACCCACGTGACCGCTGTTCCTCGGAGTAGCATACCTTGTTTATTTGTACCATGCCCTCTCTGTAGGGGTGGGTACATAAAGAGGTAAGGGGTGTAAGATAAACAAGCAGAACAAGCGCCCCGCCACAAATATCGACTCGCTTCGATGCGAATATTATAAATATTACCACATTACTTAGAGGGACATGCCGCCCGCCGCCGCCGCTCGGTCGGTCCTGTCCTAGGAAGGATGCGTAAAATTGATGAAATTGATGAATGCAAAATGACTGAATACGATATTTATTTATTGTTTAATTACATGTTGGAAGGGCAGGCAATTTAGAGTAAAAGTTACATCCAGTAAATAGGTACATAAGTAAATATAAATACAAAATAATACAAATTAAAATTATCTGCATATTAAGCTTGTAGGTTTTGATTTTATTTATAGTTACTGACCACAGAAATCTGAATAACAAGGCACTAGAAATCGTAAGCGCGCGTGACCTTGTCGCCGCTCAGGTGACTCTCACGCCACCAGTGCGTTCGTTGCTGTTCAGTTGCTCTCGAAACGTGCGTGTGTAAAAATGGTGTGTTGCAGCATTTCCCATTGCGGAAATTCTTCCACAAGTTGTAATTATATTAATAAAGGAATAACTTTTCATCGGTAAGTATTGTTTTTTCAAAATAATGCCGTTTTTCCTTAAAATTATAGAATCTTTAAAAGTAATACGAACGTCACAGTCGACCGTTCTTATTATCACGTTTAACTATACATTGCCTCTTATTTTTGTCAACATCGGGCAGGTACCTCATTACAAAAAGCAATGTACTGCACAGTGAACGATAACGTTGCGCGCTCGATTTCCTATCGTGGTACGGCCGCAGAACTCGGTCGCGAGCTAGTGTTGTGACACGGTAATATTATCCTTAATATTACCTTGGTTGTGATTTGTAAAACAACTTTGCATAATTTAACATAGTATTTTAGGAATACGATGTTGTATTAAAATTGTTTATTTATGATTTATTATCATAATAACTAACTATCTATAAAGCTCGATTACCACTGACTGACTGACTGACATAATTGTTCTCCTTGATGGTGGAGGGGGAGGTATGTTTTTTTTGCAGAATCATGTAGGGGGTGTCCGGGGGACCTAGGAAAAATTCCGACTTTTTGAGATTTGCCCCCCGGAACCACCGCCCCCCAGGGGGGCGCCAAGCAGAGTCACACTGATGAAAAATTTAGAGGGGGTTATATGATTTCGATTCCAAAAAAAATTTTACCCCCCCGTTCCTCCCAAGACCCCCCTTTTTGAGAGTGCTACCGGATGCCTTACATTGCAAACGCTGGCTGAACCCTACGAGATAGATCAGAATAATGTACTTCAGTATTTTACAACTTAAAAAGGTCTACAAAAAAAGTCTACGATAGTATATGTCTATCTCTTAGGGATAACCCACAATAACCATTTTTTATCCTTTACTTTTTACGAGAAATAATGGCTTATTTACGAGGCGATTTTAAGCAGTACAGCATTAATCCTTATCCAATTAAGTAACTTAGATACATTGCGCATTTAATATAGATTAATATTGCCCTTTACAGCATGTAATTTGAATGAATATTTTCGAAGATATTACAGATTTAAAATGACAGGGACATAGCGATTGCGGTATCGGCCGGAGTACCAATTTTGCAGTAGGTATATTTAGTATAAGCATTGCACCCGTGCGAAGCCGGGGCGGGTCGCTAGTTAATAATAAATGAATATTGAAGTACAAACTATATTTTTATTTTATTAGTACAATGCCCTAGTCATAGAATAACAGTACGATAGGTACGTGACCTGATATTTCGTGCCCAGCACTAGGGTAGATTACATTAAAATGACGTCATAACGACAACAAATGCAAACTTGTCACTAATGTGTGAGTAAGCGAACGTATGCAACTACGCATAAGGCTTAATTTGGTTTGCACTGCATTTTTGGATGGGCGTAGCCGTAATTCCGTAGTTATTGTCTGTGTATGTAGTGGTAAGGTAGTAGAGGGGGCGAGCCGGCGACACGCATTCCCGATAGATCGGATGGTACTCAGCATTTCTAGTGCCTTGTTATTAAGATTTCTGTGTTACTGACCTTACTTTAGTTTGGCAATGAACTATCATATCACCTTAAAAAATACCTACTAGAGGGAAAAGAAGTGCCTGTCTAGTATTTTACCACCACATAAACGTAGTATACCTACAATCCCATTGGCCATGGGACATGGAGCAGATTTCATGGTCTTCCTATAATTTAATAAATGCGATGGTTAATAAACATATTTGCTAGGGACCTACTTAGGGAACGTACGGCCATACTACATAAGAAACGTACGGCCATACAACGTGACCCATTTTTTAGGGTTCCGTACCTCAAAAGGAAAAAAGGAACCCTTACCTATAGGATCACTTTGTTATCCGTCTGTCTGTCTGTCTGTCTGTCGATCCTCTTTTCTCAGGAACGCGTGGACGTAACGAGTTGAAATTAACGTAAAATACTCAAGTCCATAACAGTTTAAAAAAATTGTATAATGCAATGTTTATCAGACATATTTGATTCTTAGATTTTCATCGACTCTACCGATGTGTCATACCTACCTAAATAAACAGGCCGGCATTTTTTTTTTTTTTGTAGATTCGTTTTCCGGAAAAAAGCTAATTAGGTATTTTATTTTTCAAAATTCTGCGAATGCAGCTTTGCTTACTTTCAAAACAAGGTAATGATTCCTTTCACTTTAACACTTCCTATTTCAATATTTTTCGTAGGTACTTGCCCCTCCATGTCCCATGGCTGTGGGACACACTGCCGTTTATTAGTATAGTATTACTAGTAGGTACCTATTACATTTCGTCTCTCTGGTGGGCATCAAATTCTAGACATTATAGAAAGCTATTTAAACTTAGCGCCGCGGCGCCGCGCCGACTCATGCTCTACCATAGAACTGTCGGCAAAACAGTGTCCCGGGTGTCTGTACTTCAAGTCTAGATGTTGGCAGTCTCAGCTACGTCCTGCTGGAAGATCGTCCCATCAGAACTGCGTCGTTTTGCCGGTGTTGTCATCAGCGAGGTGGGGGCTGAGTCGTGCTCTATTGAGGCCGAGACCAGCTCCGTAGTCACCGTGGGGTCAGATCTCACGGAGACAGTGTCGCGCTTGGTTGGGGAGCCGGTGGAAGACCGCTGGGAACGCTTGGACATAGACTTCTTGAGGTGTGGGGTAATTTGCTGAAAAAAAAAACAATCTTGTGATAAGTTTTGAGTTAAACCGGTCGGACTGAGACTAATCGTAGGTTGGGAACCTAAAGCTTATTCCACACCTGAAAAGCACCGCTACAGTGACAAACTGGTATAGATATTTTTTTTCCGCGGGAACTGCTGGAGGCCAATCACGTAAACCATAAATCTAAACAAATTAGTTAGGTTACCTACCTAAGATTAAGCTATGCGTCCAATACCGTTGTGTGGTACAGCAAAAACTTGTCATAAAATACGGGCTTAAACTTGTAATCTTTAGATACATTTTATAGAGACAAAACTGCTTCCTACAAGTTTCGAAACAAGTGGCCCGCGAGCTGTCTAGCATCTAAATACGACGAGTTAAAGCCCTACATTTGAATGCACATGTTTGTGCTGCGTGGAATCTGTGCGCGTCTGCGACAACAATCTGCGACAACCTTTCTCCCGTCAGAACTTACTTTATGAGGATCGTGGAGATAAGCTCCCGTGCGTTTCACGACGAAGTCGGGCGCTGCCAGACACCTGGTGAAGAGCAGCGCTGCGACCAAGGCCCAGGTGGCCAGTACCGCCGCGGCCGCCGCTCGGGTGCTGGCCACCCGCGCCCCGAGGCCAACGGTGGCGTTCCAACTGCTCTCCAGGAACGGGTCCACTGATGAACAGCTGGAGAGGGAGGTTTAGTTTTATTAGGTTCAGGGAATATAAATACCTATATACCTACATTACATAGAGGTAGGTTAGATATCACACTAATATTATAAAATGCCAAAGCTTGGATGTTTGTTACCTTTTTGGCAAAGACATTTTAACCACAGTGATTAAAATGTCTTTGCTTTTTGCCTTTTACACGCTAAAACTACTGAACGGATAGGGCTGAAATTTTAGCATGTCTATAGTTCTAGAGACCTGGAATGACTTATAGGGCCTAAATGATATCACGAAAAAATGCGTGCGAAGCCACGGGCAGAAGCTAGTTAAAAATAAAATAAAGAAAAAGAAGGTAGCACACGTGCTAGAGTTGGTGACATCTCTGAAGGCTGCACAGAACGCATGCAGCCCTTGGTTGGTGAGCTTGAAACTGTGGCCTGTGAGGCCGACCATCACGATTGCGAACACCAGCGCTGGGGTAAGGATCCGCCACGGTTGCTGCAGCCTGAAATAAACAATGGTTACCATAAGGGACTAAGTAAGAAGGCGAATTCACGGAGCGCTTTGTTGTCATTCACATTGCACACGTGGGCCACGTGACGTTTCCGTGGACCTCATAAGTATAGTGGCAAAAGGGTCACCCTTTTGTGGCTTTTCACACGTCACGGTTTCCGGGTAGCCGGTGCCGGGTACTCGGCGGCGAAGTGTATGGGCATGTACGATAGCTTTCACGTACCGGCGCGGCGGCATTTGCATCCACTTCGCTGCCGGCCCGGCACCCGGTACGTACGTGTGAAATGGCACTTCCTGTGGCATCCCTTCAATCAAAGCAAATACGATTTCTACGCAACTACAAAATTTGCACAGAGAGTACATTCCCATTAGGCGTTTTGAAGCGCGCTATAAATAAAATCTAACGCATCGCGCTTAAATAAAAGCCGGCGTTTTTGAGTGTGTAGGTATACTACGGTCACAGACACAGAAATCTTAATAACAAGGCACTAGAAATGCTGAGTACCATCCGATCTATCGGGAATGCGTGTCGCCGGCTCGCCCCCTCTACTACCTTACCACTACATACACAGACAATAACTACGGAATTACGGCTACGCCCATCCAAAAATGCAGTGCAAACCAAATTAAGCCTTATGCGTAGTTGCATACGTTCGCTTACTCACACATTAGTGACAAGTTTGCATTTGTTGTCGTTATGACGTCATTTTAATGTAATCTACCCTAGTGCTGGGCACGAAATATCAGGTCACGTACCTATCGTACTGTTATTCTATGACTAGGGCATTGTACTAATAAAATAAAAATATAGTTTGTACTTCAATATTCATTTATTATTAACTAGCGACCCGCCCCGGCTTCGCAGGGGTGCAATGCTTATACTAAATATACCTACTGCAAAATTGGTACTCCGGCCGATACCGCAATCGCTATGTCCCTGTCATTTTAAATCTGTAATATCTTCGAAAATATTCATTCAAATTACATGCTGTAAAGGGCAATATTAATCTATATTAAATGCGCAATGTATCTAAGTTACTTAATTGGATAAGGATTAATGCTGTACTGCTTAAAATCGCCTCGTAAATAAGCCATTATTTCTCGTAAAAAGTAAAGGATAAAAAATGGTTATTGTGGGTTATCCCTAAGAGATAGACATATACTATCGTAGACTTTTTTTGTAGACCTTTTTAAGTTGTAAAATACTGAAGTACATTATTCTGATCTATCTCGTAGGGTTCAGCCAGCGTTTGCAATGTAAGGCATCCGGTAGCACTCTCAAAAAGGGGGGTCTTGGGAGGAACGGGGGGGTAAAATTTTTTTTGGAATCGAAATCATATAACCCCCTCTAAATTTTTCATCAGTGTGACTCTGCTTGGCGCCCCCCTGGGGGGCGGTGGTTCCGGGGGGCAAATCTCAAAAAGTCGGAATTTTTCCTAGGTCCCCCGGACACCCCCTACATGATTCTGCAAAAAAAACATACCTCCCCCTCCACCATCAAGGAGAACAATTATGTCAGTCAGTCAGTCAGTGGTAATCGAGCTTTATAGATAGTTAGTTATTATGATAATAAATCATAAATAAACAATTTTAATACAACATCGTATTCCTAAAATACTATGTTAAATTATGCAAAGTTGTTTTACAAATCACAACCAAGGTAATATTAAGGATAATATTACCGTGTCACAACACTAGCTCGCGACCGAGTTCTGCGGCCGTACCACGATAGGAAATCGAGCGCGCAACGTTATCGTTCACTGTGCAGTACATTGCTTTTTGTAATGAGGTACCTGCCCGATGTTGACAAAAATAAGAGGCAATGTATAGTTAAACGTGATAATAAGAACGGTCGACTGTGACGTTCGTATTACTTTTAAAGATTCTATAATTTTAAGGAAAAACGGCATTATTTTGAAAAAACAATACTTACCGATGAAAAGTTATTCCTTTATTAATATAATTACAACTTGTGGAAGAATTTCCGCAATGGGAAATGCTGCAACACACCATTTTTACACACGCACGTTTCGAGAGCAACTGAACAGCAACGAACGCACTGGTGGCGTGAGAGTCACCTGAGCGGCGACAAGGTCACGCGCGCTTACGATTTCTAGTGCCTTGTTATTCAGATTTCTGTGGTCACAGATATTATAATACTATAACGGTATACGTTTCGGACTAGCTGTGCAATTACGCGAAAACCACCCGTTCTATAATAGACATTTGAAAGCCATTGTAATGGCTTTGAAAGCCATTTCAATTTTCATATCCATACAATTACAAATTACGAAGGCCATTCAAAGAGCTTTCAAATATCAATAAGGCGTTACCAAAGCGCGCTTCAAACCGCCTAATGTGTACATGGGTACCTATCTACTTAGTCTTAATGTTGTTCAATGCAACTCACCCAGACCTGGCGTGCCCCCCGCCCGGACACATGGTGAAGAAGGTGATCCACACGCACGCGAAGATGGTGGACAGCAGCGGCATGAACTCTGTGAACTGACAGCCGCTGTCGTTCTCGAACAGAGTCCGGGACATGTCCAGCGTCAGGCGATGGGTTGTGTTCCCTTCAGACAGAGATGACGTATTGTAATTGTAGCTATGTCTTGTCCGCTCCGTATTATTTTATTTACGCTGGGTTATTAAAGACTAGATGGCGCTATGTAATATGATAAGTGCGAAATACTCACTCCTCCTTTAAGTGATCTTGTTTTAGGTAGTACCTTTACTTGCTCTCCCGACCTAATGTTGGTTCGATATCTTAAAATTCTAAGTTTTATATCGATGGCATAACATACCTAAGCCTTTTATTTATTAGGCCTATTTTAATTTTCGTTCGGCGCATTGCTGTAGGTACTCTATCTAATACTTACACCGAATTAGAGTACCATTTTGCGCAAAAAAAAACAAAACGAAACAATCGATTGCGTATTTTAGAGAATTAAAATAGGGCTTCAGAGCCCAGAGAGAGAGTGAGTTCGGTTGACGATATGTATCGTGACGTTATCTCTACGTCTCATTTTGTAGTACGGGATTTGCGTAGTTTCCTGTCCGCACGATAGAGGTGCTAAATAAATCCCTTATAAAAAGAACTCGATACTATCGTCAACCGAACTCGGGGCTCGAACACTATAACATAGTCACGGCATGTCAAGGTTAAGTAACTTTCCATGAAAACTTAAAAAATCGATTAGCACAAGGAGCTTTGCCACACGGAAAACTCAAAGTTCAAAGCCAAAAGCAAGTTTAAAGCTGCTTGCTCTTACTTATGTAGTAGACCACAACACAATAAGTAGGTACAGCATACCTACTCGTGGACTAACTATGATCCAGGCACGTTAATTAGAAACTAGCTTTTGCCCGCGGCTTCGCACGCGTAAGTATTGCAGAACTATGAACAGCTCAACCCGCTCAGTATTTTAGCGTCAAGGCAGGGAGTGGTAAAATCTACCAATATTTAGCCTTTCTTTTGTGATTGTGTGTTAAAATATCGTGAGTTAAGTGGTAGTGCCTTTTCGAACGTCCCCGTTGCCGGATAGCAGCTGGTGTCGGGCGGCGGCGGCTAGCCGGCAACCGGGGCGTGTGAAAAGGCACATAAAGTGACTATATCATCACCAGCCAGCGTTTTTGATAAAAATGCCGCAAAATCGAAATCAAAACGGGTTAATAAAATAAAACCAAACAGAATTGTAACTATACTGTAGACGAGACAAACTTTCTGGCTTGGGTTTCAGAACGACATAATAACAAATGTGGATGCTGTTAGGATTGTCTCGGGGTCTGTAGACGCGCTCTAGAAACAGAAGGAAGAAGAGTGAAGAAGAAAATAATTGTTAAGGCAAGGTAATAAGAGGAAATTGTGGAAGGTATCATTAATTGATTTGAAAATAAATAATGATAAAATGATAAGATAAGACATAGAATAAAAAAAATAAATGTTCTTATGGTTCCGTAGGAATGTGACCGGCATAACTACGAACCTTGTTTGATGGTGTCACATTCTAAATGAATTCGTCAAATTACGACAGTTTTAAAGTATAAAAAAATATTATACGTACATATATATTATAATAACTATTATATTATAAGGTAAATATTATCTATCTATATATAACTATATTATATTATAGAATGGATATTGGATAATTATGGAAACCTTACCTGTGATAGTGGTACCATTTTCAAAATGGAGAACTGTGATATCTTCTTCATCGAAAACCTCTCGCTTCACTATTTTGGCATCACTTGTAGCATTATCTTTCGCGACTTTGTCTTGAGCACCTTCGGTTGTTTCAGTCATGTTCTGAGCATTGTCTTTGATTACTCGATCATCGTCATGGGTAACTCCATCATTGAATACGCGATCGTTCTGAGCAAGAGCGTCTGTTTTGGTGGCGTTAGGTAGTTCGACCCAGTGGAACTCCAGCTGTCGAGGGAAGAGAACGCAGTTGCTATTGACTAATTGCATCGTGTTTTGTAGGAATATGAAGTTGACGATGCCGAATATAGCTACGGCGATGTAGAGTACCAGGTGCCACACTGGAACAAATAGTACATGGTAAGGAGTGGGAGTTTTGTTTAATCTAAATTAAAATATCTTTGTTAGCAAATTTTTTACATTAATCATCGGCGTGGCGCAAACTCGTCGGTGGGTGGCGCGGCCTAAAAGTATGCTATCTCACGACATACGTATGCGATCCCGTGCGCTAGGATGAAATACACAATGATTCATTCGTAAAACGGCCTCGTAAATAATGAGAACTGACATTTAGCACAATGGTTGTAGATATTGATATTGTAGAAAAACTATCATCTTTTCAAAATAAATTTATTTCCACTTTTGAATAACTATAAACAATGTCAGAACGGGCTTTATTTGCAGTTTTCTTTATCCGTATGTTGTCTATTTTCGCCTAAACTTGAGCAACTCAGTGTTAAAATACAAATGTTTAGAAACTTGTATTTTTCGAATGTACCTATACGTTTTTTTACGATTTTGGGTGTGTACATAGATAATAACGTGAAAAATTTATATTTCCCTTAGTTTTGGATGGTCAACATCAAACAGCGTAGAAGGTACCATTCCACGTTTGTACCTATTTAAAGATGAGCGACTCGTTTAACTCGAACGCTAATTGCTTAACTAATGGTCCGTCCACTAATTCCACAATTCACATGTTGGCCAAGTGTAATGGCAAACCTTTGTGAAGAAATTACCCTGAGTCTGAGGGCTTACGCACTATAATAACATTAATAACATAAACCTTAGACCTTTATTCCGTTCTAGAATGCGATCCTTAACATTTATGAAGATTAAGTAAACCAACAAGATCAATGGATGATGGAACATTAGGTGGAGAGGTGAACGCAGTTTTTGATGATCTAAAAATCATCACAGACGAATTTCGACAAATAGGTTTGGAATTAAATTTTTCAAAGTATGAGCTTTTTATTTCGGACTCTTGTGTAGACAAAAACAATATAATTCAGAAATTCAATACATTAGCCCCCAACATTACAGTTGTTGATAAATGTTCACTTCGACTCCTTGGTTCACCAATTCTTGATGAGTCTTTTCAGTCATTTGTAGATGAGAAAATTCAAAATTTCCACAAAAATTCGGACAGACTGCTCAAAATTAATAGTCATAATATGGCTTTTAAAATTATTCGGTTCTGTCTATTTGTACCTAAATTTACGTATTCTTTGAGATGTAGTCAACTGTGGAAACACAGCGAGCTCTTGGAAGGCTTAGACAACATAATAAAGAATACTTTATCATCGGTTTTGAATATCGATTTAGATGACAAGGCATGGTCGCAGGCCTCCCTGCCTGTCAAATTGGGAGGCTTAGGTATACGCAAAATTTCAAGTGTAGCCCTACCAGCGTTCTTGTCTTCTGTCTACAGCACTAGTTCTTTAGTTGAAAAAAATTTAAATCCTTCTCTTTTGGTCCCACCTGGAATGTCATTGAAAATTTCATTTTTAGACGAAGCTCGAACGGCTTGGCATAGTGCTTGCCCCGATGCTGCTCCCCCAAAATCACTTTTGTCCCAACGGCAATGGGACGGGCCTCTGTGTGAGTTGACACGGAACTGTTTGTTACAAACGTGCTCCAGCTCTGCAGATCGTGCCCGCCTCCTGGCCGTTTCTAAATGGGAGTCAGGACATTGGTTGCAAGCATTTCCTTCATATAACACTGGTACTTTATTGGATCCCGTAACTTTCCGTATCGCAACATGTCTCCGGTTGGGTGCAAGGTGTTGCGCGCCTCATCAATGCCAGTGCGGTACTGCTGTCGAACAGCTTGGTCATCACGGATTATCGTGCACTAGGGCCGCCGGTCGGATATCTCGCCACGCTAGCCTTAACGACATCATCCGGCGGGCCTTTGTCACCGCTAACGTACCAGCTATTCTCGAACCGAATGGTCTGTTGCGTGACGATGGTAAGAGGCCCGACGACGGTATGACCAGGGCCGTCTTAAACTAGGCTGGGGCCCTTGGGCACACAAGAATTCGGGGCCCTTGGGCACACAAGAATTCGCGGCCCTTTTGGAAAGTAAAAAAGCGAATTATATAACATCTTTTACTAAGTACCTATGACCATTTATTATAGGTAATCAAAATATAGTTTGATATAATGTCATTAACCTCTCAAGTGGCACGCCCCGCGCCCCGCTACCGCCGTTGTGTGGCAGGTACTTCCGCAAAAATCCGCGGAAATGCATCACAATGCATTATTTCGCTGATTTCTTGATTATTATCTACTAACACCTCGTAACATCTGTATATATTTGGATTCTCCATAAAATTTCCTACAAAACAGCGTGGAAACATTCTGATGTTGTATAACGTAATTAATGAGGTTGATTAAAATTAAATTATAATTGCGGAAAAATGGTAAAATTTAAAAATTAAAAAAAAAACATAATAAAAACTTTACCGTTTTTATGTCCAGTTTGAGTTTTATTTTAGAGATTTACCATCATATTATTACACTAAACACAAAAAATTTTTGTTGCCTGTAAAGTCGGTATACGGGCGAAAGTTTTACGTGACAACGACTTCGCATAACGTGAGCCGGGTGACACTTCAAGAAACTGCGTTACGCTCCGTAACGCAGTTTCTTGAAGTGTCACCCAGCAAACCAATTTATAAGACGTTGTCACGTCAAAAAGAGCACATTTCCAAGCCATTTAATTTAAATAAATTTTAATTCAGAAAAAAACGATAAAAAAATGTCGCGGGTGTCAGATTTCAATTTTAATAATACGATTTTTTTTAAATTTCTTCTATACTTGGTTAGTTTATGGTTTTAACGTCAGCTTGACACTGTCAGTCAACTTTTAAGACATTGACATGGCTGAAAAGTTGACTCTAAGTCATCGATCAAAAATTTCCGGCCGGCCCCCCTTAGATGCACAATGCGCGCCCTGAAAACGTCAGTATCAAAAGGTATCCCATTTGGCATTTTGGGATACCTTTTCAACTAGTGTCATTTTAGCTCTCGGACCGAAAGCATGGTCAAGTGCTCGTATAAAAAATGCAATAATCGACCGACCAATCAACAGAAAAAGGATGGAATTTCTTATTTTCAGTAAGTTTAAATGTAATTTTTACATGTGTATTGTGATATGAGCCAATTGAGCCTTATATACTTGAGAAATCAGCATTAAATATTGTTGGGTTTGCCTATGTAAAAATATTTATTTTGTTCTAAGTTGATGAATGGAGCTGCTATTGTTTCTAATTTTTTTTTATATTTGTGGTAAGTTGTAAGTGATACAATTTTTTTCATGAAAAGACATTTAAAATAACTGGTTGAGGTTTATAAATTAACTAGCCGACCCGCCCTCAATTTTATTTGCGTGGACTCTCTAATAAAAGAAAGAATACCAAAAGTACTAGATTTAATCCACTTAGTATTTAATTTTTAGTTACCCTCGAGATCCTGTGCGTTGGGAAAAAATATGGAGGTCCATTTTAGCACAACAGCGATGTGAATCATATTTTAAACTTGGCCGTGAAAGCCTCATTTGTTCCAAGCATTTTAAAGAATGTGATGGCTACAACACCAAAACAGGCATAAATCAGCTGTTCCTCAAACAGTATGTCTATTTTATTTAACGCAATAGTTTTTAACTATTTTAGCTTTACATTTAATGATAATCGTAGTTAACAGGAACATTAAGCAACTAGCTTAATATTCCTGATACTAGGTAGGTACTTATTATTTTATGTTTTGTTGCATTGTGGTGTGGATTGTCCAGGATTATTTATTTCATATGCCGTAAGTTTAAAAGTATTTTATAAGATCCTAGTTGACTTGAAATATCGTTTATTTGGCCCATAGAAAAACTCTTACGAAGCCGCAGGCAGACACTAGTTCTTTTAAATTTAAAGTATCTGCCTGAAATTGTATTTTAGGTTTATTTCACCAGCTTATGTTAACTTATTTATATTATTGTATGTCCGAAATGACCCTTTTGTTTGTTGACTGTAAGTTGCGTCGCTAATTTATAGTTGTATCAATAAATGATTCGTTATCTTTACCTGAATTCTGTTGATTTCATAATCCTTATAAAAATAAACAGTGTATAAATTATTTTTAGGTACCTTCCTACCTACTTACAAAATAAAATAAAATAAATTCGACTCCACTAATCTCTTGTTCCGCATGCAAAAAACTTGACAGGCTCTGCGCAAACTGTCTGCGTCAAAACAAAACGTGGACACTTTTGAGTGTCATTCTTGTAAGGTTCTAGGTATCTACGGGGGCGGCCGCATACTTGATCGATGCTCTAAGTACATAAATTCGTCGAAACAAAAAACAAAAAAAAAAAATTGGTTGTCTGTAAATTCGGTTTACTGACGATAGTTGAACGTGACAACGCAGACGCATCGCTCACTCAAGTAGGAGAGAGACGGATGTCGAGCGCTCTCGCTTGCACTTCAAGCCTTACATGGAACGCCTCAGAGCGAGGTAACGCCGCATGACGAGGTAACGCCACATGACGAGATAACGCCGCATGACGAGGTAACGCCGCATGACGTAATGTTTTTTCGTGCGTGCAGCCGGCTCTATCGAATTATAAGACGTTGTCACGTCAAAAAATCGGAAAATCGGCCATAATATGGTCGCAGCTTGACTTTGGAATCTCGAGTGATTGCGTGAGTGATCGCTAGATGGTGTACTTAGTAAATTAGGTAGGATGCGTTCGGAAATATTAATAATTAATACAGTAGGAATAGGCGCAGTCATCGATATAATGGCGTAGTAGGTAAATACCTTCTGTTAAGATTACTGATCTGTGAAAAAAGTGTAATGTGCCCGACAAAAATGTTTTGAGAATAAATGTGTAAGAGAAATTGTCGATCCTTCGGGGCCCCCTGAGAATGGGGGCCCTGGGCACGGGCCCCGTGTGCCCTTATGGTAAAGACGGTATTGGGTATGACACTAGTCCCATGGGAGTTGGGGAGGCCCATTGTGTGGGACGCTACATGCGTCGACACACTTGCGCCTTCCCATCTTCCGAGGACATCCGTGAGGGCGGGTGCGGCGGCAGATTTGGCCGAAGATCTCAAGAGGCGCAAATATGCAGGTCTCAACAGAGCCTACACATTTGCTTCCCTTGGAGTCGAGACCCTAGGTCCGTGGGGTACCGAGGCTCTTCGGGTTTTCAAAAAACTATCTGAGCGTCTGGTCGAAGCGACGCGTGACCCGAGAGCTGGTGAATATCTGGCACAGCGTATCAGCATTAATAATAATAATAATAATAATACATTTATTTCAGACAACATTAGAACAAGTACAGATCTTATTAACTTATTCTACGGTCCATATGAATATATACCTTAAATCTAACATACATAAAAATATAAAAACTTATTTTAAATAAAATTGCACACGTTCTAAATTTGCGGCGTCGATGTGTATGACGCAATCAGGGTGTCAGCTGACGACGGTGCACGGCGGTGTCCCCTTGCAGGCGGCCAGTGAACCGTCGGAATTTGACACCCTTCGGCCAAAACTCTTCACTCAAGTAGGTCGAGAGATGTTGAGTTGGAACTCTCACCATAAATGAACAGAAGCTTAAATTATGGCGAGAGTCCAGCTTCTCGACGCGCAGCGAGAGCCCAGTCTTCGTCTTCAGGTAGTCCTCCACAGCCTTTGTCTGCACAGCGTAGTGGACGCGTGAGATGTAAAGCTGCGTTGTAGGGACTTCCGCCCTGAAGCCAGATGTGATATCTAGCGGTCCAACACCGCACCGGTTTCGACTAGAGGGCTTCCGGCGAACTACCCTGATGAATCCATCCGAATCACAGGGTCCCTTGCCAGAAGGTAGCTCAGGCACAGGAACACATGAAGGCATTGCCATACAGCGTGGCAATGCAGCCAGCGTCTTGGGGACGCTTCCGACTGGTGTTGATATGGATCAGTTGAGCTATCTGTAGACTGTTTGCAGCAGTCGGCAGTTAGCTCAATTGTTTCAATTGTAAATACTAGTATAATTTTCTTTGTGAATAAATGTCCTTAACATAAACTAAATTACAAGACCAATATAATAGAAGTTTACAGAACATTTACCTACGTATAACAAATTGCAAAAATAACAAGCGAATTTTACTGACAAAACTATAAAAGCGCTATCTAAATTGCACAATCGCCCATGTCCTACTTTTACTCAATTCACATGTAGGTACATTATTTTCAGTTTTATGGTTATCTTTATCACATCGTAGGTATGTAACTAAGTGAGTCACTGTACGATTACTATCTTCAAGTAGTCATAGTTCAGTGGTACCTACTTACTAAGCCATAAGCATACAAGTTCCGATGTTAAAATTCAAAGGGTAAGGAGTGTCGAGCGCCTATTTCAAAAGTGCGAAACGTGATGTCATGTCACAATGACATGACAGGTGATGCAATGATGGTTAATGCCTTTTCACACGTCCGGGCCCCGATCACGGTGTGGTAAGGCACGGCATTACGGCTCAAATCAAACGTTAGCAGTTGAAACGCTAGGGTGCGCTTTCACAGGCCGGCATCGGACAATCCGCTGACAAGTGTGCCCTGCCCAGTGATCGGTCGGAAATCCGAATGACGTCATTCGCATTTAATGGAAAAGTTGCCTCCAAGAATCGGTGCCGGCATTGCCGACAGTTCGCTCCGTGCGGTGCGGAACCTTTATGTCATTCCATTGATGAGGTCCCAGTGCGGATTGTCCGATGTCGGCCTGTGAACGCGCACTCTAACGTTTCAACTGCTAACGCTTGAGCCGCAATGCCGTGTCTTACCACACCGTGATCGCGGCCCTGGTCACCGGTACCGGGTACCCGGCGGCGAATTGTATGCAAATTATGCCGGTACGTGTGAAACCTATCGTACATTACATGCCATTATAGTAGCCGGTGTCGGGTACTTGGAATCCGGTTTGTATCAAAAGGCACTTACATTATGTACCTAATGGGTAGGTGATATTGGGTATGTAACTATTAAAGCAGTGTAACACATTTACCAACCGTCTCCCAGAGCAAATAACTTTAAAGGTAGGTACTATACACCTAACACAAGATCGCTTAGATTGGGGCTAGATGATGCTGAGTGAATGGTTCAGCATAAATTAGAACCAGTATTTACAACTGAAACAATTGAGCCAACTGCAGACTGTTGAAGAACATAAATAGAATCAGTTAATGTCATAGGTACCACATGGTTAACGTCGTGGCTAATGATGATGATGATTTCGTAACTATTAAAAGCTCCTGAAGACAAACCACTCTGAGATGACCATAAATGATAACATTATTTAGGAATACATATTATTATTATCTTACTTACCCTTCCATACTTTGAGATGCTTCGACGGCCTCTCTTCCAGCTCGATGTGGTCATACAGAAGGATGGTCATGTCGGATCGCTAGTCAGTTCCCATTGTCAAACTGTAACAAAACAAATTAAAAATTTTGATGTTTACCTAAGACGACCTAAGTAAATTACAAAATTATTAGGTAGCTAGGTACCTACTGAATATAATAAGGTCAACCGGGGTTAAGGCGTCACAATACTTTGAACGGCATATTCATCTGACTATAACAAACATATTATGTGTCCATAAGAGCTGTAACATACGATGCAAGTTAGGAAATTTTATCTATTTTCATATTTCAACACCATATAATGGAATTTTGAATATCTTCTATGTGTAAATGACGTTTCTATAAAATCTGGGATTTTTAGACGCTTTAACCCCAGGTGGGGCGAAAGCGTCTTTCTCTAGTATTATGTAATAGGAAGAGCTTATAACAATTTTGATCAAAATAATTTATAAAAATACTAGTGATAAAGTTTACTATTATCTCGTACGCCAAATTCTGTGCTTAGTTTAGGGTAATGAGTTGAACAAAAATATTCGGGGCGATAGCGTCTAATGTTACTTATTTCTTGTAGACGCATTCGCCCCATCCTAGATTTCAGGGGTACCTAACATTTTTTTTCGCGTAGGTTCGGGTAGATAATAATTAAGATTGGAATCAAAACAACAACTTAGAAATTACGTATAATTTATATTACGAATAAAAAAGTCTTAAAATCAGTACAAAAATTCAAGATCGATAGTTTTCTTTTGTAGTGTCGCACCATATTGGATATCCTAAAATAAAAACTCAGAATTAACGCAAAATACTGTCATATAAAAACCAAGCTTATTAAATTCATCCATTCCTAGCAAACATTTGTCCCAGGCGAGAATTGGAGTCGCTTCTTACTGCGTAGGACCTTCGCTTGCAGCGCCACATTGGTCGTCAACTATACATAAACGAGTATGTTTTTACCACTATTAAAATTAAAAGTCTTAGGACCCCTGAAAATGGGGCTAATGCGTTACAATAGACGGTATCACCCCAACAGGATGCACGCAATAGCCTCAAAACAAATACGTACCCGGCAAATTTTAAATGGCATATTGACTGCAATTTTTAAGCTCAGTACATAAAATAACTAAAGCAACACGTAAAGCAATACAACAATAAAAGTACTTACGGTTAAAAAACATCGATATTCATGAATACACCGAGATTTCACTGGATGCAAAACCACGTGGTGTCACACCAAAAGAATCCAAACGAATGAGAATTTTAAGATGGCGGATTATTTAAGAAATAAGGCTCTGTCGTGAAATCTACTGATGACTATTGGTAGTTTAAGTGCCAAAGACTTGAACTAGATGGCGTGAGTAGTTCTAAAATACGCCTTTTCTATGATAATTGAAATAGACGCCTTAGCCCCGTAGACGACTTCACCCCGGGTGACCTTATACTAAACTATAATAAACTAAACGCTAATAGGTACGTTAGTACCCACGCTGCTGACGCTTCAAATTGCTAGTTGAAATTTTCGGGCCGCTTGTGTAAGGATATTTAAATAGACGCCGAACATCGATCAAGTATGCGGCCTCCCCCGTAGATACCTAGAATATTACAAGAATGACTCTCAAAAGTGTCCACGTTTTGTTTTGACGCAGACAGTTTGCGCAGAGCCTGTCAAGTTTTTTGCATGCGGAACAAGAGATTAGTGGAGTCGAATTTATTTTATTTTATTTTGTAAGTAGGTAGGAAGGTACCTAAAAATAATTTATACACTGTTTACTTTTATAAGGATTATAAAATCAACAGAATTCAAGTAAAGATAACGAATCATTTATTGATACAACTATAAATTAGCGACGCAACAGTCAACAAACAAAAGGGTCATTTCGGACATACAATAATATAAATAAGTTAAAAAATGTCTTTTCATGAAAAAAAAATATCACTTACCTACTACAACTTACCACGAATAAATTTAAAAAAAATTATAATCAATAGCCGCTCCATTCATCAACTTAGAACAAAATAAATAATTTTACATAGGCAAACCCTACAACAATATTTAATGCTGATTTCTCAAGTATATAAGACTCAATTGGCTCATATCACAATACACAGGTACAAAATTACATTTAAACTTACTGAAAATATGGAATTCCATCCTTTTTCTGTTGCTTGGTCGGTCGATTATTGCATTTTTTATACGAGCACTTGACCATGCTTTCGGTCCGAGAGCTAAAATGACACTAGTTGAAAAGGTATCACAAAATGCCAAATGGGATACCTTTTGATACTGACGTTTTCAGGGCGCGCATTGTGCATCTAAGGGGGGCCGGCCGGAAATTTTTGATCAATGACGCCGAATGACTTTCATGATACGTACGATTCCTGTCTTGCACTACAAAAATTAAGCTCTTATTCATAATTAGCCATCTGTCAAACTGAAATGCCCAAAAATGGCCATTTAACTTTGCTAATCGTATTGCGTATCGCCTGACAGCTGTTTGGTTTGTCATCCATCACTCATCATTGTCAGTGGTTTACTTACCTATAAATGTTTTGTTGTGACAAATTCATACCTATAAATATTTGATTATTTACAAAGTTTTCTCGATAATTTCTTTACGTGTCTGTTATTGTTGGGTTGAACTAGGAATGGATTTATGGGACTTATCGGATGACGAAGAAGAGAGCATCGAGTATTTGACCTGGAGGTCAAATATCATAGCAAGACAAGTTTTTCCGAGAACAATTTTTTTAGTAGTCTGTTGTGTGCAATGATATTTACTTTAAAAGTTGTGTGCATGTTGTGTGTTTACTACCTACGAGTACCTAGTCTATCTGATAATAAATTTGTAAGACGTTTTCGTTTTTAAGCAACAACAATTTAGGTAGGTACTACAAAAGTAATTGTGGTATTTATTATAGGTAATATAGATTCAAATTCAACTTTTTGTTTTCATAAAGCCTCTACCCACAGCCGCGTTTTTGAAGCACGTCTTGTGTCGCGCGATTACAATGCGTCTTAGTACAAAAAGTACGCAAACAAATATCGCAACAAATCGCGTGACACAGGACGCACTTCAAGATCGCGGCTGTGGGGTAGAGGCTTAAAACAAACTTCCCAACTTGACACTGGTCTCATATGTTCCATTCTACGCAAAAACTGTTCCGTTTTATGTCAGTTGGATCATGGCTTGATCGTGCTTGATGACCAATCTTTAACGGAACGCATGACGATCCATAGACTAGCGCGATTAGCTAAATGACCGCATAGGGATGCGCATATCATATCACTTTAATGAAAAGAGTGATACATATCTCTTTGATCTACTGATATATATCACTCATTTAGCTCTTTAGCTCATTTAGCTCAGTGGATCAATGATGTAGTCTTAGAGCTGGGTAGCTCATGAGTGAAAGAAAGATAAAAAGATAATTAGGTATCCGTTCAACTGAGCTAGCGCTAGAGAGAGTGACACATGATAAAAGGTATAAACCTATCGTTCACAGTTTAAAAGCTTTGTGATTATTAATAATTAAAATAGTCAACGATTTTCCTTCAGACTTCACAGGATTAGGACATACAAGTTTCCAAAGTTTCCAAAAAAGTTTCCAAAATTCCGAAAAAGTACGTAGGTGCTCAACGAAACCAAAACAACAACCAAAAGTAAACAAACAAAGATTCGAACCGATATGTAACGATAACTTTAAAAACAATAATAATTGAATTTGCAGATTTTGCAGTCAAACGTATTTGCATAACTAAAAGCCTGAACCGGATTTTGCTATCGTTCTCTCTTTTTCACGTTGTATTTGACATCGTGCATTTCACTCTATCAAATCATTCGGGATATTTCGGAATGAATCGCTCGCCTTGCTCGGTCGTCTTCGCTATAGCTCACTTTTCATTTAGCTCAACACTTCAATGGTTCGAAAATGAATCTTATTCCAAATGAGCTAAAGATATGGTTGAAACAAAGGTGAGCTAGAGATAGATTCGCTCAGTTGAACTGATCTATATCTTTTGTATCACTCACTCATGAGCTACTCACCTCTAGACCGCAAAAGCCTCGCGCAAGACAATGCCAATTATGATTGAAAAATGAAAAATATGAAAAATGAAAAATATATTTATTTACTAATAACAATCTTACAGAAATTTTCCTGCGGTCTCCACACTAGGCAAAGCCTGTATCGTGGAAACCAGTAATTTGACTTAGCTTAACGAAATTTCGGACTACTTGCTAACAATGAGATGCAAAATAAAATGTAATAAGGAATATAAGAAGAAGAATAAGATCACATCCTCTAAACTAAATCATATAAAATAAACATATTATAGATTAAGCTAATTGTATTTATGTCGGTAAATGTATTTAACTAATCATAATTTAACTGCGATCCTTACGCAAGCGGCCCTAAACTCTTGACATTTCTGACTTATATAGGAACGTAGTCATAGGATCTTTGCATACAGTCAAACAGAAAGTACCTAGTTAATGTCAAATGCTAAAACCGACATAAACAGCCAAATGTATCGTTCTGTGTAGTGTGATGTCATTCGGTTCCTAATTTCCCAAAGCAAGTCAATGGGGAATTAGAATTCGTGCTGATCATCAATTTCGTTAGTCAACTCGTACTAGGTGTTCCTATTTCCACACCCATAGCTTTAATTAGATCAAGGCATTCGATCATCCATTAGTCAGAACTATCGGCTTAAGAGCTGGTCCCTATTTATAAGAACAGATCAGCATTAGGTAGAAATTAAGCTCTGCGCTCATTAGTTTAGTACTTAAAGTATATTATATTATATTTTAGTTATATTATAGGTACCTAGGTATTATATTTTAGTTTAGTATAATACATTTCGCATTCACTGCCCAGCCTCGGCGGGGCGGCTGCAACACGGAGCTCCAGATGAGCGAGTGCGTCGATAATAGGGGTAATGTGAACAAATCTGACTTGATTAGGTATTTGGACAAACTGTGCACATTAAATGTAAAAGAAATAGTGATGTTCACATTCCCCTACAGCGACAGCTTGCCACAATCAGAGAACAACCTTAGATATAAGCTTAATATGACGTTGCACACTATTTCATGCAACAACAATGTACATGTGATTGATACTAACAGTATTGTTGGTAAAAAATACTATTTGACTCAAGGTAATTACTACCTACCCAATTTTTATAAAAGACAGATAGCAATTTCGCTATCCTATTATTTTAAAACAACAGCCAAAAACTTGGCTAGAAAAAATGCTTCTTTTGAGCATTGCAATCATTTAAAAAACAAGACCTTGGAAGTTATTCCAAGTCATTTAAATTAGAAATAACGACAATAGAGGAAGTCTCTAGCCCTAAACAGTCTATTATTATTAATCACAAGAAAAAACAAATAAAGCAAGATTGTAAAATCAAGGCAAAGTATACTAACCTGGTACACCAAAATATTCAAGGATTGAGAAATAAATTATTAGAATTAGAATTGTACATGAACTCATTTGATATTGACATCATCTGCTTAACAGAACACTGGCTGAAAAGCTATGAGCTCATGTTTAACTTCAGTAACCACCAGGTTGGTAGTTCTTTTTGCAGATCACATGCTATTCGTGGAGGCTCTTTAATATTACTAAATAAACTCATAAAGTTCAAAGAGCGCAAGGACATAATATGCTTATCCGTTGAAAGCCACATCGAAGTAGCATGTGTAGAGCTGGAGCAAAGTATTGTAGTAAGCGTATACAGCCCACCATCAGCCTCCTTTGAAATATTTGAAAAAATTATGGATGATATCTTATTTAAAATATCAAAATCTAATAAAAATCTCTTGGTATGTGGAGACTTTAATATTGATCTTTTAGAACTTTACTCCCTCAGTAGTAGACTAACTAATTTATTTAACTCTTATAATCTAAGGCCATTATTTATGGAACCTACTAGAATTACTGAAACTTCAGCAAAATGTATAGATAATATTATTTGTTTGCCAAAATGATAAATTTATTAGTAAAAAAATAATAAGCAATTTAAAATCAGACCGCTTAGGTCAACTAATTCAATTAGACATACAAGTGAAAAATAATAATTGTAAAAAGAAAATAAAATACATACCTGTGACCACAAGTCGATTTGAACGGTTGAAATTGAATTGGGATTCTAAGCCATCACCTAATTACTCACATAACAACCCAAATGAGTCGTATTGTAGTTTTTTTTATAAATTCACCAATGCGTTCAATTCAATATTCACATCCAAATCGATTATGGTCGCAGAAAAACTTAGCTTTAGTGAGTGGGCAACAGTAGGTATATATAAGAGTAGACAAACTTTGTATGAACTATATAGTGAAAAACAATACAATTTTAGCCAGGAGTTCAAAGAAAAAGTAAAAAATTACTCAAAAATGTTTAGAAAAGTTTGTCAAATAGCAAAATCAAATTATATAAGCTCCAAAATTAGAAATAGTGAAAATGTCATAAAATCAACGTGGAAAATAATAAATAGTGAGACTGGAAAGGTCAGTACCTACGTTAATGATTACAATTTAAAGATAAATGATTGCACAATCAAAAATGACATTGAAGTAGCCCAAGCTTTTGAAAACTTTTTTACTGACATCCCAATCTCTACTACGAAGTGTCTAAACTCTTCTCAATTAATCGCTGAGTCATTACTCATAGAAAATGTACCTAAATGCGAAAATAAACTTCATTTCAACTATGTCGATGAAAAAGATATTAAAAAAGCCTTCAAACTTTTAAATATAAAGAAAACTGCAGATCTCTGGGGCATTTCCGTTAAAATTATTAAACCTTTAATTGATACGATTGCACCAGATCTAGCTTTTATACTCAATGAATCTATTGATTGTGGCGTATTTCCTGATCTAATGAAATGTAGTAAAGTAATCCCACTTTTTAAATCGGGTAGTAGGTCTGACCCCACTAACTTTAGACCAATATCAGTACTGCCAACTTTCAGCAAAGTTTTTGAAAAACTTATTTTACATCAATTGCTTAGGCATTTTAATGGCAATGACCTGCTACATGGTAAGCAATTCGGGTTTACTCGGGGCAGGTCAACTACTGATGCCGGTGTAGAGTTAGTATCGCATATTTTTGATGCTTGGGAGAAGTCGCAAGATGCTTTAGGTGTTTTTTGCGACTTGTCAAAAGCATTCGATTGCGTACACCATGAAACATTAATCAGGAAACTACATCACTATGGAATAAGAGACACCTCTTTGGATCTTCTTACATCTTACTTGAGTAATAGGATACAAAGAGTTGACATTAATGGGAAACGGTCTTCGGGGTCTGTAGTTACAATGGGTGTACCGCAGGGCTCTATCCTCGGTCCTTTCCTATTTTTAGTTTATATTAACGACCTACCACATCTTGTTAAGAATAATCACGAGATTGTGTTGTTTGCTGATGATACTTCATTAATTTTTAAAATGAAACGACAAAACATAAATTTCGACGAGATGTGAACAATGCAATCTCAAAAGTAGTACATTGGTTTAGTGTCAATAATCTTTTGCTTAACGAAACCAAAACAAAATGTATAAAATTTACTCTACCTAATGTAAAACAAGTTAAGGCTGATGTAAACGTAAAAGGAGAAACATTAGAAATTGTAAACAGTACAGTATTCTTAGGAATAACCTTAGATAGTAAACTTCAATGGGGCCCACACATAGATAAGCTAGCAAAGAGACTTAGCTCTGCAGCGTATGCAGTCAAAAAAATCCGTCATCTTACAGACTTCTTCTACTACTTCTAGACTAGTCTATTTCAGCTACTTCCATAGTGTTATGTCTTATGGCATTCTGCTGTGGGGGAACGCTGCAGATATTAACACCGTATTTGTGCTGCAGAAGAGAGCTGTTCGTGCAATCTATAATATGGGTCCCAGAGAATCCCTGCGTGATAAATTCAAAGAAATAAACATAATGACAGTACCATGTCAATACATTTATGAAAACTTGTTGTACACTCATAGAAATATCAATCAATTCCCTAAAAATAGCGACATACATAATATAAATACTAGAAATAAGAATAAACTCGCTGTGCCCACAACTAGGCTACACAAGATAAATGCATCTTTTAAAGGGCAATGTATACGCTTCTACAACAAAACTCCAAGTGAGTTGCAAAAAATATCAATAAATAAATTCAAACAAATTGTCAAAACCTTGCTGTGCAAAAAGGCTTACTATAAAATATCAGATTATCTAGAGGATAAAAAAGCTTGGGACGGGTTTTGCTCCAACTCGAAAAATAACAAATAACAGGCTAAAGGTTTCTTCGTCGCTTCTTTACTTTAAGTCTACATATCGAAGCGACAGAAATCAAAAATATCACTTTATTTCCGTGTCAGTGTTTACTTTTATATTTTGACCTTTTCTAAGTGTACATTTATTGTATTTATGGAAATAAAGAGTTTTTGATTTTGATTTTGATTTTTTTATTTCGAGGACCGCGAAAGTGTTAGTTTAGTATAGTATATTTTAATCCAATACCACTACCACTATTTTATGCACATTTTTGTGTTGTGCTGCAGCGGTGCATTCCAGATGTGCGACAAGCTTTTAACCCAAAAGTTATAGTTCGATAAATTGCTGAGCACTGTGTCATGCCTTCGCGATCGAAAGTCAGATAGAAATAGGTACTTACGTGATAATTATCCACTTCTCTATCTCAAGATAGAACAGGAGAGTCTGAAGAATTCAAAAATGTTGCACCCTGACAGCGTTTACTTATTATGCACTATGTAATGTGAATACCTTTACCTAAGGCACCTAAGACATGTATGCTAAGTACAATAAACGATGTCAATATAAAATATAATTTGACTTCTTTCATAAGCTGAGTAGGTAAAGCAACGACGACGGCCCCTATAAGTCCTTGATTTAATTCTCCGTCCCATAAAATCTTCATTCATTTGCTCAAAAACAGCGATTTCTTAGTATAATAAATACCTACCCACCGAACCGTTTTATTATACAAAGCTATCGTTGTTTTAAGTTAAAGGAAAATGCTGTTCAATGCTACCATTATGTCCAACCCTCAGGCGTCACCGATCCCCGGAGACGATAATTTACGAACCGAATTTATGTTCTGCGTGTATTTGTGCGAACGCGCGTAAATAACTAAACTGGAACGCTGATGGCCTCGTAAAATTGAGAGGAAATTGTTGATGTGGTTCGACCGAAACATTACCAGGTGCATACGTACAGAAATACTCTTCATCATTTTAGAATTTTAGGCGAGAGACATCCACTCTCAGCTGGATGGTCAAAGGTTTCCCCAAAGATCACCATAATGATCGGGCCTGCACTATCCGCAGAAAATTAAATGTATAGTTAGGTGGGTAGGTACTTAGGTACTTACTGACCATCAAATACAAAGAAAGAAAGATTAAGAATATTTCTATAGGTATGCACTTACAAACAAAAAATAATTTCTAAAGAAAGAAGAATGAGAAAGTTCAAATATTAAACTCAGTAAGACATACCATTTGGATTGAACCAAATTGGAATAAAAAATACGACATTCGACATACTTCTGAACTGGAGGAGGCCTGTACCCGAAAGGGGTCCTAACTACTTGTATAATTTTTAGTACCTATGAAAATTCAATAAAAAATATTACTTATTAAATGTAAATCAATACCTACAAAATGCATGCTTTAATTATTTGAATTTTTTAGATCGATTTATTAGTATTTGTCTGTATAAACAAACATTTTGATAAGAATTAAGCAATTATTTATACGCATGATTTGTAATTACGGTTAAGGAATAAATGGTTTATTTATTACTTATTACTATTACTGACCATCAGCCTATGTTAGTCTACTGCTGGACATAGGTCTGCCCTAATGAGTACCATGCCTGCCTGCAGTCTTACGCAAGTGGTCATCCCACCGGGCCGAGGGCGTCTACAGTACGTGTGCCGAGTCGCGGTCTCCACTCAAGAACACATTTACCCCAGTGGTGGTCGGTTCTTCGCTAGATATGGCCGAACCATTACCACTTCAACTTGCTGATTCTTACTTACCCGTCGGTGATAACTGTAAATTGAAAGTTGTAAAGCTGTACCTGCACAAAGTCAAGTCAAATCGGTGTAAATTTGCGGTATAAGATAAGTGATCTGCAAAATGGGGCAGGAAGTTTATAAATTACTGGCTGGCTGCTAAATAAGGCTAGCGAAAAATAAATGCCTGCTTGAAAACCACAGATTAGGAATATATTCCTAAATCTGTGTTCAAAACGTACATACATTTAGTTTTAGTACGTAGGTAAGCTGCTAGTATTTTAAACGCTGCTCGCATTCGTACAACAGGAGTTAGAGGACTTTAATTATAGTCACCTGTTTCAGTTGCTTAATTCACTGCATGAGTTCGTAAAGTCGCAACCCGCATTGCACCTCGGTAGGTGTTAGTTTATTTTAAGGCAACCCGAACAACCTCGTGTGTAATATTGTTCTCTGGCCCGCATTCTGACGCATTACCACGGTGGTTTGATATCATTTCTAAATTTGACGCTTATTAAGCATAGACGTATACATTATAAATGTCCTCCTAGCCGAATTTCGACCACGGCGGCCAGTCTCATCGGAGACTAGCCAGATGCGCAGGACATATTATAGTGCATAAGTGTGTGTGCAAACACAGGTGCACTCTCTATTCCCTCACTTTCATAATCCGATGGAACGGCAGACCGACACAACCGGGGAGAGGTCAGGCGCAGGACCAACGGCTTATCGTGCTTTCCGAGGCACGGGGGTGCAACCGCCAAATTCCTATATATTCTACGTATACATTATAATCTATGTTATTAAGATGAATCTAAGGGTCAATTCACACCGAGACGCGACGCGACGCGACGATACTCAAAGAGGCCAATGATTTCGCGCTACGCCGCGCGTCGTCGCGAGACGCATCGCAACGTGGCGAGGCGCATCTTAAAATCGTAGCAGGACGACGCCTCGCTGCGCAGCGAGATGCCGCGAGGCGCAGCGGAACGTATCTACTAGCCGCGGGCGCCGCGCGGCCCCGCCCGCGCCCAGCGTTGCCACCTTGGTGATTTTATCACTAGATCTAGTGATTTTTTGGAGTACGTTAGTGATATTCTGAAGAAAAAATCACTACGAAAATATCTGGTGATTTTTAGTGATATTTATCGAATCTCGAAATTTTTTCAAAATACATACTTATTAGCAACGAATTCCCCAATTTATGTGAAAATAGCACAATCCTTTTCTTAGACAGCCGAAACGTAATTAAACCGTGAATCTTTATAGGTTCATGAATTAAACGTTTTTGTTTGGTTATGCAAATCTACCTTGGGGAATCCCCGACTACTGATGAGAACCTATCACGTACTACTAAACTAGTTTATTTGAGTATGTATTTAGATAAGTGCTTGCTACTGTTGCTAGGCAGTTCTTGCTAAACTTCGTTCGGGAAAGTAGGTAAGTGATCACATCGAAATCATTCGCGTAAGATTTGTGAAGTATTTCTTAGTTATTTTGCAATTACTATGGACGTGTCAGTAAAAATAAAACGTCAAGTGCAAGTCGGACTCGCGCACTAAGGGTTCCGTTTAATTATAAAACCTTGTTGCTTGCCAAATATTATGATTCTAGGTCAACGTGAAGTAGATACCCTGTATATTTTGGTCGAGGGAGGATCAATACTGATTTTTTTTAGGTAATAAACTACAAATTTACGGTTTTAGGATTTTTTCCTTTACTTAAGCTATAAGACCGTGCTTCAATTTTATGATTCTTCGTCAACGGAAATTACCCTATAGGTTTTGGTCCATGGCGAGAGTCAAAAGTATTTTTTTTTTGTGAATAAATTACAAATTTATGTTTTCCGGAATTTTTCCTTTACTTGTGCTATAAGACCTTGCTGCTCACCAAATTTAATGATTCTAGATCTACGGGAAGTACCCTATAGGTTTTGGGTGCATGTGATTCCCTTGGAAATTTCAAAATTTTCGGGCATAAACGTCTGCAACTTTTGAGTGCGTTGACTTGGAAGTTTAATTTATATCACGGCTTCAAGAAGTTACGGACTTGAGTATTTGATGTTAATTTCAACTCGATACCTCCACGCGTTCCTGAGAAAAGAGGGTTGAAAGACGGACAGACAGACAGACGGACCACAAAGTGATCCTATAAGGGTTCTTTTTTCTTTTTGAGGTACGGAATCCTAAAAAAAGACTTTAATTCACAAAAATATCGACAAGAATGGGAAACCTAAGAAATCAAGATGTGGTTATGGCCTGTAGGAAACAATACTACTACAGCCTTTTGAAATTTTTATCAAAAAGACATATTTACAAGAATTGGTGACATTAAGAAACACAGAGTTGTGTGTATAAAAGAAACACAAAAACAAATATCTATCTAGCTTAGTGTCAAAAATTTTGCTATTAGATATCAGTATTATGTTGTGTTTTTAGTTTCTTATTTTCACAAAAACATTATTTTGTAGTACCTAGCGCGTAATTTCATTTTAAATTATCTAGTGATTTTTGTCCAAAATATCCCGAAATCTAGCGAGTTTTGAGACCAAATCTAGTGATATTTTTTTCTGCAAGGTGGCAACACTGCGCGCCCTCCCGCAGTCTACCACTGGCAAGCGCACGAGAACGACGTATATTTGGCGGGTGCGTGCATTATGGAGATCGAGGAGAAGTTAATTTTTTTTGTGCAGCGCTACGAGTGTTTGTATAATGTATCGTATGTTGGTAGTCCATTTTGTAATAATCATAAAACTTTTCTGGATAGTTGGCAATGTGGTCAAAAGACAACGTATGAAATTCACCATGAATTCTTCTATTTCTCCATAAATTATGCACCCAAATACTCCTGTGTGATGTCTTCTTTTTAATTTTATTTTTGTAAACTACTTCCTCTTCATCTTCTGCAAGAAGTCCGATTATAACAAGATCCCAGTCTATCATTATATTTTCAATCGAGCACTCGACCGAACTGCATCAGTTCTAAGCGAAGTCTGAACGGAAATAGTAGAGAAGTCGCCACAGCGGCCTCAGGCTGCGCCTCGCGGCGTCGCGCGGCACCGTGAGACGCAGCACCGCTCTTGCACGCCGCGCGTACCGGCGATGCACCGCTGCGTCACGATACGTCGCGCTACGCCGCCAGGCACCTCGAGGCGCGGTGCTGCGTGGTGCAACGTAATCTGAATTCTCACAATGTAATGTGTATCTTTTCGTGTAGTGAATAAAGTATATTCTGAGTCGCTCTATGAAAAATGTGCGCGCAGCGTCGCGCCGCGTCGCGTCTCGGTGTGAACTGACCCTAAGAGCCTAAACATATTGTAAAAAAAATGCAATTGTTATTTCTCCCTAAATAATTTATTCTGTTTGTATCTTGCATGGCTAGGCCTACTCTCCCAACCACACACGGCACCGGTAGGCGCATGTGCACACTATCTGCGTTGTATTCGCTTACAAATTTGTACCTACCTACACGGGCCTACGAGAAGCTACCTAATCTATAACAAGTTAGTTTTACAAGAAAAAAACTTTAGCCAATGACAAAAGATTCAAACTATACATCATCAATCATCATCATCATACATCCGAATTTGATCAAGCATTTATAGTTATGGTTGCATATTTTTTTTTTATGAAGTACTTTTAATAAAAACTTTACACGTCAGGTTCATACACGAAACGTTAAACTCCTTTGTGATATGCTACGACTGCACCTGCATCCTAACGCGCGTTAATTGGGGCGTTAAGCAGATGTGGCCAAGGTTTTAATTTAACGTGTTCATTTATTGGCATTACTAGTAGCCTAGCCAAGGTAAATTTTTGGCGCCTTAATTAACGCGTTAATGCTCTACCTCCCCGAACACTAGCGCCGCCACATATTTTATCTTATTATTACGTCGAAGAAAGGAAATTCCAAAAATTACGTTGGGCAATTTGTGAATCCTATCTTAAGCTTTTTTTTAATGCATCTGTAATTTTTTTATTTTGTATACTTTAAGCAGAGTTGCGAAGTTGCTGTTTTTGGCCACCATGGTGGCAAAAAAGAGCAACTTCGCATCTCTGCCTACACTATACAAACTAAAAAAATTATAGAGGCATTAAAAAATGCTTATGATAGTTATCACAAATTGCCCAACGTAATTTTTGGAATTTCCTTTCTTCGACGTATTATTAAGATAAAATATGTGGCGGCGCTAGTGTTCGGGGAGGAGGAGCCTTAACGTGTTCATTTATTGGCATTACTAGTAGCCAAGGTACATTTTTGGCGCCTTAATTAACGCGTTAATGGACATTAACACTAAGGTCAACGCTAACGCAGGTGGAGCCGTAGCATTAAAACTGTTGCTTCACCATACACACCTCTGCACTTTCTGTAGGTATACATGTAGCCAGGGTTGCCGCTCAGGCAAAAAAAAAGTCGCTAGGCTACAACCGAAAAGTCGCCAGATATATGAAAAATCTAGTTAAATGTCGCTAGATTTTTTCTATGGATATTGCATTAATAAAAGACGGGTAATATTTAAGTGTTTATTACTTGAAGATAATCACCACTTACTTCCCATCAGGCGGGCCGTTTGCCTTTCTCCTTACATATTACATAAAAAAAAGATGTAGGTTTACACAAACAATAAGTAATCAAAATTGAATAAATTGCAACATTTCGTCATCTAAGACGTCATCCTCATCACAAATATTGGCAGGAGCAGTTCTGGAAGTTGATGGTCCCATATCGGTACTCTTTGTTTTTTAATGGTTTTTGAGATTTTGGAAAGAACATCGTAGCTGTGGCAAGTCTGGTTTAAATTTTTTAATTGGTTTTTTATAAGAATGATTAAATTCAGAGTAACAGGCGCCAATCTGTTTCTTAGTTTATTTTTTACGCTAATCATCACACTGAACATTCGCTCGACTTCAGCGTTTGAATGTGGCAGTGACAGAACTGTTATAGCCAAATCTGCTAGTTCTATGTATGTATTGATTCCTGCAGCATTTTTATACTAATAAACTTGAGCCCAGAATTTCACAGTATTTTCAGTTGTATCCCACTTGATAAAGTGAATACTGTGCCACTGCTGTAATAATTTGTCGACTTTGTCTTCATCAAAACCCAGTTCAATTGCAAGTTCAGCAATTGAATCATCCTTTATCTGCTATAATGTGTTTTCTTTAGACAGCTGAGCCATTTTTTCAAGAGCGGTGTAATTGCTGGGAACGCGGTTTTGTATTTCTTTTGCAAATTTAATTGTGAAATCGACACAACTCTTTCTGATAGGGGGGGCTACGGCTTCACGTGTCAAATTGGACGTACTGATATGTGATTCAAACAAGTAGCCTAAGTAGGGTACTGGGTTTAAGGGTCCGGCGGAGGATGAATTTCCCATACAAACGTAGTACCAAAATGATTTGTAATTTAAGAACATTTTCACCATGGACTGCTACTATTTGTATTAAAATAGTATTTATCTAGGTTCCTAACACAATTTTTTTTTCAAAATACCTTTCTGGAATGAAATTAAACCGAATCGAATTTTTACATCAAGGAATGAATGTTATCATAGTATTTTTCTAGTTAGTTTAGTAGTTTTTATGCTAATAAAAACTTTATTTATTGCAAAATCTTTTATAATATCAAAATTATTATAATATATAATAAGTATAATATTTTTATTTACAAAATAAATCATCGAGTCACGCGCGGGCGGCGCGGAAGGAGAGGCAGTGCGGCTTTGCGCCGAAAAAATATCATTCTATGAGATAGCGGTTCTTAAACCCTTCGGACATCGAAATATTTGACAGAGACCTAAAATTAAGTTCGTTGCCTAAATAAAAACAATGGAGAGCGGAGCGAACTTCGAAAATCTTAAAAACTTTTTAGGGACTTATATTAGTAAAAGAAACGAACAAACATATAAAATAGGCGAGCGGAGCGAGCCTCAAAATTTTTAAAGATATTTAATAAATTGGAAAATTTTTAAGAGAAAAGGAAGAAAAGACGATATAATAACGGCGAATGAAGCGAGCCTCGGAAATTTTAAAGTTTTAGCGACGACGATTGGGAAATTTGCGAGAGAAAAGATGATATAAAAACGGCTAGCAGAAGGAGACTCTAAATTTATAAACATTTTCGAATCAGAAATTTAGGAAATTTGTAAGTGAAAATGTAGAAAAGACGATATAAAAACGGTGCGGCGAGCGGAGCGAGCCTCAAAAATTTGAGAATTTTAGCGCCGATTGGGACACGGACGTAGTTATGCAAAAAGGAACCAACCCTCAAGATGTTACTTTCGAGATAATTGAGTTTAAAGAATAAAGTTGTGTAGAAATGTTTAGGTAGCTTTTATTAGCTTTATTGTTTTACAGTCTTGTGTAGGGTAATGAGGGCTTTATACAGAGCCTAAAAAGTTAAGATTTTTTTGGGCACAAGTAGTTGTTTATATATTAAATTGCAGTTGGTTCCAATGCAAAATGCAGTTTTTGTGGGTTGGTTCCCTGTTACAAAAAGTTCTTCTAGTTGCATTGTGTAAAAATGAAAGCAAATTATTAGGTTTATTCATGTTTTATTAAAAAAAAATGCTTAACTACTAAACAAACTAAATATTAAACACAGCTAAGTAAAGTGGCACAAACAATCTTCTCATGTACATGCTAAATATGTTTTCTTATTTTTACGTTATCAAAGTTAAAATATAGTTAAGTTAAATAGTTTAGGCTTATTTATCTTTATAAAATCGGATACTGACCGGCGTTATATAACATTCTTATTTACTATATTATATAACGCCGGTTGTATTGTGACATTGTTATATCGCACAGTTTTAATACTGTGCTTTTTTAAGTAACAATGTTAAACAACCAGTTTACTCATGTGGACGTGTTATAAAACGTCTTGTTATTAATCTGGAAGCACTTTAACGCTCCAATAATAAACTTTTTAATCAATGTTATCATCTTCTTCTAAAATAAAGTCCATTTCTCCGGAGAAGCCTTCGATATCGTCTTCAATATTTGCGTTTCCAATTAGATTTTTGTAAAAATACTGGGCATCTTCGGGCACAAGATTTAAAAGACTGTTCAAATCTTTTAGTTTGGCTTCTGGTATGTCTTTACCTTTGGGCCAAAGCGGGTTCATTGCACCTATTGTCAAAGATACAGGACCACATCTTATGTTTTTTTTAATATTCACTTCAGAATACTCACTATTAAGGTCTTCTCTCATAAAAATTGAAAGCATTCGACGTGAGAAAGCGGAAACGTAGTAACCAACAATATGGAAAGTTCACCAGAGCCAGAAAAAAATTGAGAATTCAGAAAAAAAATCATATCTCCTTTAATATTAATCGCACAAGTGCCATTTTTTTTTATGAGACATGTATTTTTGCATCTTTTATCAAGGCAACTACCCAAATTCTACTAAATTGACGTGACAACGTCTTATAATTCTATAGAGCCGGCTGCACGCACGAAAAAACATGGCGTCATGCGGCGTTACCTCGCTCTGAGGCGTTACCTCGCTCTGATTTCAGCGCTCTCGATTGCACTTCAAGCTTTACATGTAAGGCTTGAAGTGAGAAGCGAGAGCGCTCGACATCCGTCTCTCTCCTACTTGAGTGAGCGATGCGTCTGCGTGGACAGCTGCTATACTATAGTACATTTACATGTTTTGACCGAGCATCAAATGCTACCATTCCATCAGTATTTTCTTAAGACGTTGTCACGTTCAACTATCGTCAGTAGACCGACTTTAGAGACTTCTATCTTTCGAATCTTTTTATCCTTGTGGTTTGGTTCTAGTTTGTAATAACAAAAATATCAAAATTTTATGGGTACCATAATGCTATGGTTCCATTTAACATATTAAATCAGCTCATTGTAGTAAATCACGCAGCATGGTTCTAGATTGTAAAATATGAAATGTCGAAATGTGGGTTAGTTCCCTTGTGACATACTCATATCTTTGCTAGGAGCCGCTAGATGGCCAGGATCTTTTTTGAACATATAGAATACATGCTTAGGAACCTCCCTGTGCACTTAACTCCATTTTGACCGATTTGTGGGTTGGTTCCTTTTTGCATAACTACGTCCACTTGTGAAAGTAAAGAGTATACATACAAAATAGGCAAGCGGAGCGACCCTCGAAATTTTCATGTTTTTTTAGCGATGATTGCAAAATGTGTGAGAGAAACGAAAACGGAGATGACATAAAAACGGCGAGCGGAGCGAGCCGCGAAAATTTTAAAGACTTTTGACGTGACAACGTCTTATAATTCGATAGAACCGGCTGCACGCACGAAAAAACATGACGTCATGCGGCGTTACCTCGCTCTTCGGCGTTCCATGTAAGGCTTGAAGTGCAAGCGAAAGCGCTCAACATCCGTCTCTCTCCTACTTGAGTGAGCGATGCGTCTGCGTGGACAGCTGCTATACCATAGTACATTTACATGTTTTGATCGAGTATCAAATGCTACCATTCCATCCATCAGTAGTTTCGTTCGACGTTGTCACGTTCAACTATCGTCAGTAAATCGACTTTACAGACAACCAATTTTTTATAGATACGATTGGGAAATTTGTGAAAGCAAATACGATTTAACAGCGCCGACAAGTGGTGCGAGCTGCGACAATTATTGAGACTCTAGCGGCTGTGGGAAAATTTGTGGAAGAGAAGAAAGCCAAGGCAAAAATATCGGCAAGCGTAGCGAGCCGCTAAAATTTTGCGTCATTTCTAGCGACTGTTGGGAAAAGAGAACGTATGAACACTAATAGGTGTTGATACGTTCTTTTTTTTCACGCCTAAACGGCTAAACGGGTCTTAATGAAATTAAGAACTGCAAAAACAATTCCGCAGTACGCAGTATTCCGCCGTGCTAAAATTTATATGATTATTGACTATTATATTATTATAACTTAATATTATATTATATAATGTATAATTTTCTCCACAACCATGTTTAGGTAGTGGTGGTTTCTAGTTTAGTTTTCGATTTAACTTGAAGTTAAACCAGTAAAATTTAATACCTAGGGATTTTAGGTATTTAGTTTTTCGGTCGGTAAATAAATAAGACGTGCTTCAGTATTTTTGTAAATTTATCCTTTGTAGTACTTATAGGAATTCCGTTACTCAGAAACATGAAAATTAGTAGGTATTTTACCTTTTGCTTGATGGAAAATTACGTGTTCAGCTTTTTAGAAATTCAACCCAAGAATGTAAAAGTTTACATTTTTAAGTATTTATGTTGCTGGTGCAAGTGGACGTGGTGGTACAGACAAGTAAAAATTCAGGATATATTTCTGTTTCCTAATAAAGGTACATAGCTAACCTACCGATGAGTAGGTATGCCGTGTAAACCTAAACTGCACCTAAATTGACTCGAAAAATAGAGTTGAAAGTATAGAATTCCCAGGTCTTTTGGGGGGGGCCATGGCCCCCATGCCCCCCCCCCTTATATCCGCGAATGTCGAGACTGCATGTTTTCTTTAGGAGCAGGAGAAAAACTTATTTGTTGGTTTTTTGAAAGAACTTCACATTTTTGTTGGTGTTTCTTTGTTTTTGCGTGTTTCCATAAATCGTTGATTTTAGCAAACATTTCACTGTGACAAAACGAACAAAAGGCTTTAAATGCATCATTCTTATTAGGTTTAAGCCAGCCTTTGAACTCTGCTTGGTTTTCCCACTCAGTTCTGTACTTTTGGGTGTAAGTCTTCTTCTTTAATGGTACGTCCATTTTAACTTTCCAACTAAATTTTGTTAACTGGGAAAGGACAAAACTAACAGTGTAAGTAACTTGTGAAACAATGACGCGACGCGAACTGAAGTATAATTGGTAGGTAGATAGATCAAGTACCATGTGTAAAACAAGACGACAATAACTAACAGTTCGAATGCTAAACAGAGACGGAACAGAACAGTGTTTGGTACCACCACAGAATAACTACTACTTAGTACTCCGTGGTACCAACCACGGTCCACGACAAATAAACTTCACTGCTAGGGGCATCCCCGAATTATCAATAATAGACTAAGTGTTGCAAGTAATTAAAGACCAAGTAACTATTTCGTTATTTTAAAAAGTCGCTAGATGTCGCTAGATATTTTTTTGTCGCTAAATCTGAAAAAAAATGTCGCTAAACGAGTCCAAAATCCCCTAGATCTAGCGACAAAGTCGCTAAAACGGCAACACTGCATGTAGCACCTATACCTACCTAACCTAATGCATGTTGTGTACCTAGGTGGTTAAACAATGGACGCGACGTTTCGCTTCAATGGTTAACTGGAGGTCAAATAATTGTTATTATTTTGCATGTTTTGGTAAAGGCAAAGATGATAATTATAATACATTACTTACTAGGTACGAGGTAGGTACTTAAAGGTGTTAGGTACCTTACCTATATGCAAAAGAACAAAGTAGAAAAACAAAACTTTTGTTGGTATCTATCTAGCCAATGTTACAAAGATCTTGCATAGGTACTAACCTTATTCTTATAAAACTTTTGCCTCGAGAATTCATGAGAATGAATTCTTAGAGGATAATTTCCCTCTGGACCATCTGACCACCATGAACTGGCCACCGGTTGTCAATTGAGACGGAAACCACCCCATTTTACCACTGGTGGTCAACTGGGAAAAACTTATTCCCAATTCACCGCTACTGATAAAATGGCACGATTTTAGTTCTAATTGACCACCGGTGTTGAGATGGTGTAAAATTTCACCACCAGGGGTGAAATGGGACTAATCAGCCTGTTACGATTTGCTTTGAGTAGAATCCTCCTTAATTAGCCTACTTAATTATTTTATTGAAAAGTAAACATGACTAGATTGACACACGTCATTGTGAACTGTTCAAGAAATTTTTATTTTATATTTTGGATCAACAACGTAACCAAAGTCACCGGTGACAGGACCTAGAGATTCTCTTTTTACACGTGAACTGGGCAGGGGCATGCTTTTGAGCAGCGGAGTTAAATTAAACCAAAATGAAAAGCTGAGAACCCGAATGTCAGGCCAAGTCGAGGACAAAGACATAGTAGACATAGTGTGTTGAGGTAGATATCTACTTAAGTTGTATCAGGCCAGTTTGTATAATTTAATAGAGACTCTGGTAGCAAAATGGGATTAATAGTAGCGATGATGTCATTACCCTCCGCTACAATGAAGCTATATGAATAATTTATGAGTTTTTTACGACAAGTTATAAGAAAACAATCATAATGATAATCAGTTTAATTTAAATGCTCTGGTTTTTTGACGTGACAACGTCTTATAATTCGATAGAGCCGGCGGCTGCACGCACGAAAAAACATGACGTCATGCGGCGTTACCTCATGCGGCGTTACCTCGCTCTTTTCTTAAGACGTGTCACGTTCAACTATCGTCAGTAAACCGACTTTACAGACAACCAATTTTTTTTTTCAGAATTCATTTGACTATTAACTACACGTCAGAACTGATATGATAAACATTGAATAAGAACCTTCACCACCATTTTCAAGTCTAATATACAGGGTTATTCAGAATTCACTGACACTGCTTGTAATTCAGGGTCTGCCCATCATCACGAACACGTTCCTGGAAGAAGCCAGGTTTTAATTCTATTTTTTTTTAAATCACCTTTGATAAAAAATGAAAAACCTCTAAATCGAGGTTGACCTAGACGTCTATAAATTCTTTAATTGATTAATATATTTATTTAGAAGTAGGTTGTTTAGCTTTTTTTGTTTTTTATTGTACCTGGTTAATGTTTTTTTTCTTTCAATCTTTCAAAAACGCACCTTCCAATATAACTGTATGTTACGGAAGAGCGGAACCCTCTAACACAGGTATCTCTATACTTAAAAGAGGGTTCCAAACCCATGCTATGTAAATTAATTTAAGTTTACTTAATAAAAATATTTGTATTGTATTTGTATTGTATAATGTCTTTTTAATTTTATTCATAAACCTTCACATAGAGATCATTTAATCCTTCATTTATTTCCTGTAAGTATAATATCTTCTTATGTTTAAAAAACGACCTTGTTTATTTCATTTAAAGCCAGGTCATGCTAAAAATCTCTAAAAAGATGCGGTAATAATTATAAATTCGGCTCCATAGCGTCATCTCGTCGGCTCATCTAATGCCGGCTGGCGGCTAGGTAGGTACCAAACCTAGATGAGATCAGATAATCAGTGATCACGACTAAATAGGGTTATCGTTTCGTTCGCGTCACTAAAATAGGACCTAGGTATAACTGCCAACTGCAACCCTAATAAAAGTTAACTGATGAAATTTAAGTCTGTTTTGTTTTTATTATTTTATCACGAATTGAATTTAAATTAGTTATTTTACAATTATGGCTATAGAAATGTATGTACCTAGTTAATTTTACAATTTATGACTGCATGCGATTTAAAATCAAATTATAAATCTTTGTACGCTCGAAAGAGTAGATTGTGTAGACCGAAAACTACATTTAAGACCTGATGTATAACTTACCACAATCACAATGAATAAATGGTTTCAATGGAAAAATGCCCGCGGATGTGAGTTGCAAAGGCAGGGCAGTATAAGCTGGCGTGCAAAAGAAGATGTTATTAAACCTAGCTGTGGTGGGTGGGTGTTTGATGATGATTATTGATGATTTACTTTTTTGAAGACAAATATGGTGCGAATAATTATACACTCGAAGTAAATACCCGTCATTATTTCTATTCTGTTACATAATTTAATAATAAACTAAATCTATGATGGACCTACCTGCCTCTCTTTTTCGGGACTGTTGGTATGGTACTATCTACATAGTAGGTATTATATTATATTATATAATTGTATAATTATATTATAGTAATTATAATAACATATAATTATATTATATTATAAAATTGTATTGTTTAAGATGTATGATTATTATAATGGTATTCCTATGTTCTATTTAATCCAATTTTTAATTTATACTGTTATTTTACTAGATAAATTTTAATTAGCACGACTTAAAAATTAAGTAAGTCTATGTACCACATGTACCACTTGTAAGACCTGTAACTATGTTGCCAATAAAGAATCTGAATCTGGTAGAGGTTTTAAAGAATACGCCTTACAGGTGCTAGTATTTTAACGTTTGAATCGCGGATATCTTGTTAAACTAATGTTATAGTATAGGTGTTTAGTCGCGTAACGTTATGTTGCATTATTCATGATATGTCCTCTTTTAATCTGCGGCGCACAGAATACATAATAGGTACCTACATACTACATAGGTAGTTTAAATGTTTGTTATTGTGAGTGTTTGCGTTTTTATGGAAATTGTGTGGGAAAGATTTAACAAGTGTATTACTTATATATAATGATTATACATACCTACTAGGTATACACACAATTGGAGCAACCTACCAATCTCAGAAAAACATTATGTAGGTCTACCTAGTACCACGGAATTAAATATTTCCGTGACCTAGTACCTACCTACTCTTTACTATCTTTAGTAGGTAGGTACCTATAGGTAAGGTAGGTACTTTTATTTAACCCCTTGAATGTTATTAGAATGGAAAACAAAGGTTACATTAAAAAACATTAATTTATCAAGTTAACCTTTTGGGCCAAGGATTCCACTAGCGTCGCCGCGTCGGTTAAAGTACCTACAAGGACAAGCGTTTCCTTGTTTATTATTATTTTCTGACACAATGTGAATTGCTGTCGTACTTAATTAATGCTGGCCCACATAGTCAGACAGACTTTTTTAAAATATTAACGATACCTTACTTACCTACATGGTTGTATTTTTTTTATAATTGTAGATATTAGGTAATATTTAGTTGAGAAAACTTTTAAATAGGAGCTCACTACTTTTTTGCCATTAATATTTACTTAATATTAGGTACCGAAATTAAACTACGTAGGTAGGTAGTATTAAGCACCTACATAGAAATCTAAATAACAAGTCACTGTTATTTAGATTTCTGTGAGCACCTATGAAAATAAATTTGCAAATATCCATAGCAAAGAAAGAAATGTCTTAAAACGCTAACCTTATCAATAGTAAACATCCGTTATTTCGTCCGTTTGCAAAGATAACACGATAAACTGGTTTACCAACACTTTAGTTCACATTTTAATTGATAAAACTCATATTTCAACACACTACGCGGTAAATAAATAAACAAAATAACCGATTTACGTAACACTGGGCTCGCTCATACCATACCGCGTTGACAGACAGACTGAGAAACCAAATCTATTATTTGTGATAAGTCTCTTTAGAACTGGGGCGTATGAGCAAAACATACGGGAAGGAAAGAGTAAGATAGCCTAAATTGTACAGGATGAGAGAGACAGATGTATTTGGAAAAGCTACTTCGTGAAATTGAGCTTCGGGAAGCTGGAAGTAACTGATAGCTAATCTGTGTCGCAGATTTTTGTTGATGTGACGTAACCTAACCAGTACCAATATTTTTATTTTGGTTAACCAGTAAGTCGATAGGCGTCTTGAGGGTTAAAAGGGTACTTATTTTCCTTCAAAGGAAGGAACCTATCACAATTTATTACGTTGCGCGTTGGCGAGAAGTTACCTACATTTTTTCTGTTCTGTTCTTACAAACTGTAACATTTGAATTAGGTACGTGAATCGAACCACCTTAAAATATGCAATACTTAAATTACAGAGTAAATTATTAAAATTATCTGAATACCTACATACCTATAGATTATACGTTTTCCTTCTTGTAGATAGCTAGGTACCTACATGGTACTACGTATTTGGATAGGAACAGGAAATAAGGGGGACCTCTACCTATTTCCTCATAAAATATTTTCCTCTACAGGAACGAGATCCAGAGTTTTAAAGGTTTGGGACACTTTTCATGAATAAACAAAATAACATAGGTAATGATAATTATTATAATATATATATTTCACTTTATTTTTAAATACTTTACCTAACATAAATTGGACCCAGACAATGTATGGGTAGATAACTTATTCTTAAGCGTTTTAAATAGTAGATGTTCATCAAGATTGAACGAACCTCCTTTCCCCAGCAGTGGGACAGTAGGTACCTATAGGATAAGTATTAAAATTAAAATAATATGCTTTAAGATTACAAGGAAGACAGATTTCTACCTCTTGCTTGGCAAAGTAATAAGCTAAAATACATAGGTTTTTTGTTATTATAGTGCGTAGGCCCTCACACTCAGGGTAATTTGTAAGATATCAAAAAATATCCCAAAATTGTTCAACTTCGACGGGACTTGAACCCGCATCCTTCCCTCAGTACGGGAATGTGCTACGGGAATGTAGCACATTCCCGTACTGAGGGAAGGATATTATTGTATGTTATAAAATAATATTGGGATATTGTATGATTTCTTAAATTATATAGGTTTATTACAATGTGAAAAAATGTATGTTACAAAGTGTAGTCACTGTAGTAAGTACAACCTGTACAACATACATTTTTACCAGAGGGTGTACACAAAATAAACTGTACTAAGCACAAAATAAACCTACAAAAGAATGGAAGCCTGAAAACAGACAGATTTAAAAAATGAAAGAAACTTTTGACTCTTCGATAATTTTATACTTTACTTAACTTCAATGTTTCTCCTGTAGGTGGAGCTAACGGCGCTAGAGACCGTAGGATGTCGCAGAGATTTTCGACTCCCACGTCACTTGACTTCGTGGTGTAGTTGGTTATCACATCCGGGGATGTGATAACCAACTACACCTATACTGAGGGGAGGACGCGGGTTCAAGTCCCGTCGAAGTCGAAAATTTTTGCGATGTTATTTGATTTCTATTAGAAACGTATTCGTGATGATTGGCAAAACCTGCAGTTCATCTCAGTGTCAGTGAATTACTAATAACCCTTTAAATCAACCTCGGTTGATACTACAATCCGACCGAGAACAAAACTTGCCGAACATCGAAAAAGAAAACACATCTGTAAACCAGTTTGATTCTGTATAGGTATCTATTTTTTCTTTAACTGTACATTATATAATTTATATTATCGACAGGACACCAATAGGTACATTTATACTTTTAATTTAGAGTGAAGAAATTAAAGTGCAAATAGCGTATCACAATAAATTCGAAACCATTCAATTCCTCGCGAATTGTCATGGCAAAGCAAGCAGTCTTATCCAAAGATTATTCTACATACAATCAGCAAAAGACGTACGGTCTCACGCATATCGGGCATCTGTCTGTGTTCGCCAGGCATCGCCTGAGACAGTCGGCGTGGAAGATATGCGCGCAAGGCGTGACCCTGGCTGACTTCATAGAACCGAGGCAAACGGCGCAAACGTCTTCTAATGTTGCCAGCTCCTCGGCCGTCGCGCGGCGAAACCTAGCCACCGACCCTCTCGCCTCCTTCAGCTTCACCAGCGCCTCACCGAAACGATGCCTTCCATGCACAAACACGCATAGATACAATACTAGGAAGGCGAGTCTCCAACGCTCGCACCAAGCCAAAACCGGTACCAAAGGAACCGCCAGTAGAGTCGTGATACCTCGCGCCCAAGCGTTGCAATACAAAACCTCCATACCCTCCAGCCTCTCAAACTTCATCGCCGTTAACGCCAGCGGCCATATCTCTAAGAAAGTCCTCTCAGACAGCAGATAATACGTTCCAGTTAAGACAATATACAGTGTTGTTGGCCTGAAATGTTCTAGCCCTTGCTCCAGACCCAGCGTTAGCAGCATGAAGGTTATAGTAACGATGAAGGTGACCGCCTTGGTCCACTCTAAGACTATCTTGGTAGCGGACATGGCGAGGTGTTTCACTTGCGAGTTCCTCGTGAGGTTCACGTAGGGCGACCAGTCCTCCTTGGTGGCGAGGTCTCGGACGTAGCTGACGGAGTAGGTGACTACGTTGTAGAACATGAGTGAGTAGAGACTGGTAAGCTTGCCCTGGGCTACCAGCAGGCGGTCGCAGGCCGTGAATAGCAGCAACTGGAAAGAGAACACTTTACTTTACAAATGTTGAATATTGATCACTTTTTTAATATTAGGCCTTTCTTGGCCTGTATTCCTTGGTTTAGGAGAAGGCTTCTGGTACTCAAAAGGTTCGTCAGATAATTAATTAACCCCCGACTAAAAGACGGAGTGTTATAAGTTTGACGTTTGACGATGTGTGTCTATCTGGCATCTTCGGTTCCAACCGGATGTTCCGATTTAACTAAGTTTTTTTTAAAATTAAATTCATAAATAATTTAGGAAATGACGGCTTCGAGAGTGTTCTTAGCTATGTTTCATCGATGCTGGATTTTCAGCCGGTTCTAATGATATGATAGTTTAAAGTAATCCTCTACTGAGTAGTAGCACTTCTTTAACAAGAGTAGATCTGACGAAAGCGGAATCTGACGGACGAGGAATCACGAGAATTGCTGTTTCGTCACCAGTTTCAAAATTCTGACCTATACGGAAAAAAAAAGTGATCTGACGAAAGTGGAATCTGACGGATGTGTTCTAAATCAAATCGTCGACAGGGGTAACGAATTTGTATCTAGATTCATTTATGAATTGCAAATATATGTATACCTACATGTATGTAGATGTTCTTATTACACCCTGTTGGGCATATCGTATACTTAAGTACTTAATAGGTATACAGTTTGTGTCACCTACGGTCATGGTACATGGAGAGAGGAGGATACCAGAAATATTGAAGATTTTTACTGAAAGGAAACATTTCAATTTATTTTTAAAAATAAAGTAATGTTCCTTTCAGTAAAACTTCCAATCTTCAATATTTTTTGGTACTTTTCCTCCATGTCCCATGTTCGAGTGTGTCTTACGAATCGTAAGACACACTGTAACGCAAAAAGCAGGTATATTCGAAACTCACTTGACACAGCATGGTAGAAATGTTGTTCATTTGCAGGAACAGTCGTTCGGAGCGGTCGAGTGGCGCGTACGCCGTCTTTACGATGCCCATGACGCAGTTTAACGGGGCTTGCAGCTTTCTTGCTGTATCTGAAGAGAAAAACAACTTTAAAGCTGGGTGGTCAGCGTAGAGCGGTTTTGCCCTGTCCATCTGAGACTACGATCTTTCGGCCCTCAACTTTACCAGTAACCATCAGTTTTTTGAGTTGATGTCAGTCCTTTCGTCCAGGAGGATATTATGGCGGCGGACCGTGGTGGATGGCTAAAACTTCAGAAGCGTATACCCAGCTGTGCGTAAAAATAGGCTGCTGATGATGGTGATGTGTAATATCGGTAGACCAACATGGGATTAAATCCATACTCCATAATAATATTATAAATTCAAAATATTTTAACTCTAAATGAAGGATAAACTTTTTCTTGATAGTGACGTGCCTAAATAGTAGATAATGTAAGTAGCAGAGAATAGAAATTATAATTCTTGGCTTAATTTGTTTAGTTTTTGTGAATGTCTTGTAAGTAATTTTAATTTAATTAATTAATTTTCAATTTACTTATTAAATTCTAATTTAAGCATTTTTAACTACATATTATTATGTGACATTTATGAACCAGAAATTCCACACCACGCCGCCGCCGGTAGAAATACATTGATTCTTGAAACGACATAATTATAACAACTGTACTGTTGTACTATATTTACTACTATTAACTAATCATTTATTGCTTGAAATACATATTTCAAGCAATAAATGATTACTTAACTTTACTTTTATCTGTCTGTCTATTACCTTTTCACGTCTAAACGGCTGATCGGATCTTAATGAAATTTGGCATGGAGATAGATATTATCCCGGAGACGGATATAGGCTACTTTCTATCTCGAAATAGAGCGTGCGAAGCCGCGGGCAGCAGCTAGTGGGATATAAGTTGGGCGGGACACAGCAACACAGATGATGACAGGTCCGGCTGAAAATGATGATCATTAAATCAACCGTAAATATCGTAATTGACTTTTGGGCTGAAATAAATTGAACGACGCACGTTTTCTAATATTATTATCTACCATTTACTTTTGATGAAAATAAAGCACTGAATAAAATTAAGATGAAGTTGGTCAGCAACTGTCCAAGCGATTGTCCAGTGTCTTTTTATCGAAGGCCCTCATTTGCATAGTCGGAATTGAATGGACTCATTTTTAAGACAAGCGGGTATCTAATCATGAGGAAAATGGACGGATGCTTCAGGAGAGAACCAAGAGGAGTTTTTAGTTTAATATGCAACAACTTGATATTCACTAGGTACTACTAATAGAATAAATAATGCAGGCATTAGGTACATAAAACAAGCTCTGCTGACTTTGGGGCCAGAACATAGTGTGCGAGATGGCTTCATTTCTGGATTCATTCAAGAAAAACTAAGCAAACATTGTATTTATTTAATTTATAGGGTTCCGTACCTCAAAAGGAAAAAGGAACCCTTAAAGGTTCACTTTGTTGTCCGTCTGTCTGTCTGTCCGTCTGTCAACCATCTTTTCTCAGGAACGCGTGGACGTATCGAGTTGAAATTAACGTCAAATACTCAAGTCGGTAACCTCTTGAAGCCGCGATATAAATAAAACTTCTAAGTCGACGCACTCAAAAGCTACAGCCGTTTACGTCCGAATATTTTGAAATTTCTAAGGGAATCACATGCACACAAAACCTATAGGGAACTTCCCGTAGACCTAGAATCATGAAATTTGGTGAGCAGCAAGGTCATATAGCACAAGTAAAGGGAAAAATCCGAAAACCATACATTTGTAATATATTCACATAAAAAAATTAGTTTTAATACTCGCCATGGACCAAAACCTATAGGGTACTTCCCGTAGACCAAGAATTATGAATTTTGGCAAGAAACAAGGCCTTATAGCAAAAGAAAAGGTAAAAAACGGAAAACCGTAAATTTATAATTTATTCATAAATAAAACCTTTGATTCTCGCCATGGACCAAAACTTACAGGGTACCTACTTCCGTCGACCTAGAATCATGATAATTTGGCAAGACACAAGGTCTTACGGAACCCCTAGTGCGCGAGTCCGACTCGCACTTGACGTTTTATTAAACGTTTTCTGGCTTTGCCTTATAAAACGAAACTTGAATTAAAAAATTTACACATAAATAAATCGGAAATGCTGGACAATTCACACAGCATCATCTAGCCCCAACTTTAATTTCATAGGTAGCACGCACCACCATTCTTTATTTTTCTCCTATCGTTTTGGTTGTCTGGAAGAAATCGCTTTAAGCGATAAGGCCGCCAGTTCCATTGCTGTTCTCTATATGTTTCGTGTAAAATTTGTTTTTTGTTATGGTGATGAATAAAGAATTATCTATCTATCTATACTGTTTTGACAGGAAAATTACCATCAAGGTTTATTAAACTTGAAAATGCTCATGCTCCATCTTGCATTTACAGGTCCGAGTTTTCCTTACCCTTGAGAAAATGTTTAGTATAAAAGAGCCCCTGATCCATGGTGAAGCCAGTTAAGAGCCATAGCCTGAAGGAACCTACAAGACATAACATCTGGAAAATATCTGGTAAGATAATAGCCACCTACTTTTTGCTGCAGAATAACTACACATTTAAAGAAAGGGTCTCTTTTTATTTAGAGACTTGAGAGGTTTTCTTAAGGAGATGTTGGGTATTGAGTATCGATGGTATTGGGTATACCTAGAACAAGAAACACCTAAAAATATTTGTAGATAATAATGGGCCAAAAGTACCTACTCTAGTTAGTTTTCCATTATCTATGTAGTTTTCCATTATCTATGTAGTTTTCCATTATCTATGTAGTTTTCCTATAAACATACATAAACGCATCTTAAATATGGGATTCTTGTTATAGCTCTGTGACAAGCGTTGGTGTTTTGTGACATCCGGCCGGGGTTACATTTCATTCACTTCTTGAGTCTACGTATGTATTCAGGGTTATTGGTAATTCTCTGACACTGCGTAAGCTGCAGGTTCTGCCCATCATCACGAACACGTTCGTGAAGACGCCAGGTCTTAGTTATTAAACTTGGGATTGGTAGTAAGGACTCCTCTCCTTTCATTAATCGTTGATTAGAGGGGCTTTATTTCAAACTAAACTTAAAAACGGCTCTGCCCTAAATTAACAGCCGGTGTGAGAGTGGGAGATAAGTCTTTAGTAATTCATTGGGTTCTTGACAAACATTTTGACGTGACAACGTCTTATAATTCGATAGAGCCGGCTGCACGCACGAAAAAACATGACGTCATTAGGCGTTACCTCTGAGGCGTTACTCTGAGGCGTTACTCTAAGGCGTTCCATGTAAGGCTTGAAGTGCAAGCGAGAGCGCTCGACATCCGTCTCTCTCCTACTTGAGTGAGCGATGCGTCTGCGTGGACAGCTGCTATACTATAGTACATTTACATGTTTTGATCGAGTATCAAATGCTACCATTCCATCAGTATTTTCTTAAGACGTTGTCACGTTCAACTATCGTCAGTAAACCGACTTTACAGACAACCAATTTTTTTTTATATTTTGTATAGGAGGTGATTCACATAAAATTGTAGGAATTAAAACCTGGCATCTTCATGTTCACAGACGTTTCCGTGATGTTGGGCAGAACCTGCAGTTCACGCAGTGATTTACCAGTAACCCAGTATTACGTTTATAATTTAAAAACTTTTGCGTTACTATTCTTTTATTCTTCCTTTATTCCCTCGTTTCCACACGTGAGTCATCATCGTCGTAGACACAGTACTTATATGTACATTTGATCATTCTACTTCCTAAAATATTTGTACCCGCGATCACCATCGGAATAATTCGCATTGCTTTGTTTAAATAAGAGTATATCCCGTAAGCCACGCTGTTCTGACGCAAGTCCCCTGGCTGCGGGCCAGCTTCCGCCGGTCCATTCAGCTCCCTCGACAATGACCTGACTTTCCAACATACGTAGGTTTTTATAAGCAATGCTCTGTATTGCTTTTGCAATGGAAATCATTATCTTCTGAACCATACCAACTTCTAAAGGTATAGGACGGATGTTAACAGGGGTTTCGCCGGACGTTCAGGGGGCCTAGTCGGAATCGGAACGGAAAAGAAAAATCGAAGTTTTTTTCGCTGTTGTGCAAAATCATATTTTACACTTTTGCTTGCATAAGATTAGCGTTTGCACGAAAAAGAATCAGCAACTTTTAAGTGTATGGGCTCAGTACACAGTAATTGCGTTCATGTTTTTCTTAAAGGATTGTAAAAGGTGTTCGATTTCAAAATAATATTTATTCGAGATAAATACCCGCGTAGACCGAACACATACGTGATGGTGGTGCCACCACCCACTGTGGACAAAGGATAGTCAAGTGGGCAGAGTTGCCCATTGAGTACATACTAGAAAGAAGAAAGAAAGAAAGAATAATGTATTTTTATTTGCCATAAAACTACTGCACAAAACGAAAAGTTACTAAATAAGTCTATGTACATTTTCTTTATTGTGTGCTCAGCAGCGTCTGAAGCAAATATGGCCTCCACTCAGCGTTGTGTTGGATAGACACTAGTGTGTCCACCCAGCGCTACTAAGTATATTTCCGGAAGTATACATATACAAAATAAACTGGACAGTGAACTTCCAAAACCAATTTGACAGCAAATTAGGTAGGTATTTAAAAAGTTGGCAAAGATTTTTTTATGGGTAAGCCATAAAACAAAATATTGTTTGAGATATACTTAAAGACGCATAAATTAATACTAATAATACTGACGCTTATAATACCGAAGCTTTTCAAGAGCTCCTCTCCTTTTAAGCAAAGGGCCTTGTAATGTCGTGAAGTGAATAACGGTTTTTTGAATTTCGAATATTTTTTTTATAGCAGAACATAAAGTTTCTTCTTTCTATTCGTGTTTTTTTATACACTCACTCTTGCATTACGTATTTATCATTACATTACAAAATATTTCACAAATGTTTTTTGTTTGTTTTTCAGCAAAACCAAAGCTTTGTCATGAAACTACAACAAAAAAATTTTGCTTATTTAATTCCTTTGAAATTTCAAATCAATAGGTAATATTCATGTAAAAATACACGTAAAAGAACACGAATATGAAGAAAAACGACCCTTAACTTTTTTCAAAATATGTTCAGAATTCAAAAATCGTAGAACAAACGTCGACTCCCATGTGCAGAATCACCCCCTTTCGACTTTGTACACCCTTTCCGTGGCATCCTGTAGTTGGCTATAGCACGTGTGAATTATCACGGCATGACATGTGTTGTGTATTGATGTGTTTTTTTAATGCTACAACAAACTTTGTTCAGCGTGGCGTGGGCGAGACATAGGTCAGGAGATTGGCACACCCAAATGTTTGTGCCAACATATCTGTATTGCGATTGATCTGAGATTTATAAAGACTGAGATATAGGTAGGTTTCAAGTTTATAGGCCTAAGGTTGAAGATCGCATGCGCAGGTTCTTTACCCCGTGTTTGTCGGATTTATTAACGCGTATGATTCTGAGTAGGTACCTACCTAATGTTTTTAAAAGCTTTCATATTCGTTTTATTGGTTTTTTATTAGAGCTGTTATGATTTGTTTATTCTTTTGTTTTGGTTTTGCTGGTGTTGTTTTTGATTGTCAGGTTGTTTTTATTGATTCTTTGGCGCGTCAAAATAGTGTGCCTGAAGCTAAAAAATGCCTCGAGATGCTTCGAGAAGAGGGTTTCTGGGGCGGCCGCCTGCTCGACTTCGCAGGGCCTCTACCGTGGCCCCTGATCTGGTTAATCTTAGGTCGGAAAACCTGAGTGACCGCATCATTGCCCACTATTTTTATGAAAAATACACCCACCGACTAAAAAACACTGTACCCACCTGTACCTATTGAAAAACTTTGTATGTCACACAGTCACGTTAAGGGTCTCCTAGACAGACGTCGCCAGTAAAATTTGGCAAGAATTGCTTGTCAAATTATACTGGCCGCAACCGCAGGCCGCATTTATCTGCTTTACGCCCAAAATCGGGACACATCATCATCTGTTGTTGATCGATGTTGGATTTTGTTTTGATTATATTAATTAGGTAAACTCTTAAAAACGAGAAAAAATCTATACGGCTATGTTATTTCTTAGGTAAAATAGCAGGAAGGATTTTAAACAAGCCCAAACAAACAAAATAAAAATAAACATACCTTGAGCCAGCTTAGCCACGGCCGGATACCACCGCGCCGGGTATCTGTAGTTGGCGGATATCAACACAGGCACCACCAGGCAGGTGTAGGCGGCCATAAGCCAGGCGCCTCCAAGCGCGACCAACAACCCTCGCGGCGCCCAGTACGGCAGCAGGAGGACCACGGACAGTAGCCATACTGGAACGATCAATAAATGAGTACTTTATATTAATTTTTAAAAGAGGGTTGTACTTATGACCACGCGATACAAGTGAAAACGTTAAACTTTTCAAAGATGCCGACATCAGCAGAGTATAATAGGTACCCTGTATACCCGACTCGGAGTAACCGACCGAGCGTGATGATTTAGTTTCGCTCACTCTTCTGAAGAATTGAGCCTGATATTATAAAAGAGGGTGTGTACTTATGACAACGCGATACAAGTGAAAACGTTAAACTTTTCAAAGATGCCGACATCAGCAGAGTAGGTAACGCTGTATACCCGACTTACGTTATCTAATCTGTGACCCGACTCGGAGTAACCGACCCAAGCGTGATGAGATGATTTAGTTTCGCTCACTCTTCAGAAAAATTGAGCCTGATGTTTTAACTTTTAACGTCAAAATACATAGGTATGAACTCTGACCGGACGCTGGCTTTGTTTTGGGCTTTAATTTTGCGGGTCTATAGGTATCCCTGTCCCATTATATCCAACTACGCGTGGAAAACTAAAGCAGGTACAGTCAGCTGCACAGACATGTATACACTTCTAAGGTTTAACTTTTATTTTACTCGGAACTTTTCAAATAAAAGGCCACGCACACGTTTTTCGGACAAAGTAGTCATCGTACTTGTCAGAATGCGGTACATAAATTATTACAATTACTATACACTTACTATTTAGTCAAATTGAAAACTTGGGAGTGTATACATATTTTTGCAGCCGACTGTACCTTAAACTCGCGGATAAAAAGTTAATTTTAATGTGTTGTTAGTAGTAGTAGTTATACCTAGCTCATTTTGGAATCCGTAGGAAATTATCCCTCAAAAGGCCAGACAGATATTTCCGGAGAACCGCAGTGACGTATAGTCATTGAAATGCAACGGCTCAAGGGTGTTGCCGTCAATTAGGCTCGGCTCCAGCTTCCCGTCAGATCTTTATTATGAAATTTGCTCCGAATGTAAAAAAAATTGGGATAATATTGTAGATATCGTTTAGCATTGGCACAGTTCTCTACAACAACAACTATAATTCAATTCTGTTAAATTGAAAGTGCATTGGCTTGGATCGAAAATAGGGTCCATTGCACTGTGAATGTTAGTCATTATTTTTGAAAATTCCTTTGTTAAACGTAATAATAAGATAAAATAGGTAGCAGCGTATGAAGAGTTAAGATCTACAGCTATCCTACAGCGCCTTAAAAAAGTGTATCCTCAATTTAGCTAACCTACTACTAGGTAATAATAAATAAATAAATAAATAAATAAATAATGCTGGACAATTCACACAGCATTATCTAGCCCCAAGCTAAGCAGAGCTTGTGTTATTTATGGGTACTAGATAACTGATATACATAAATACTATACACTACATAGATAGATATTTTTTATTATACATAGAAAAACGTCCAGAACCCCTGAACAAATATCTGCAGATCGTACAAACATTTGTCACGAGGCGGGAATCGAACCCGCAACCTCATGCGTCGCAGGCGAACCTTCGCCCGCTGCGCCACAGAGGTCGTCGTAATATAATAAGTCCCCACTTTGACTATTAAAACGAACTTTTATAGAGCACTTTCTATTTGAGTCTTTACAACCAATTGCGGTCTCCAAACGCATTAAATTCGGCCCAGTGATAGGTTTGACGCATGTTTCGGTTACCTTGATCCATTTCACTCATGCCCGACCCAATTGCTTCATCGTTCTAAAGAAAATTCTTCCACAAGATTCGGCTCATAAAACCGAAATAACATGCCATGTTTTTATTTACTTGCATTTAAAAGTTCCGAAAATAATTCGGGAGTTCATATGCTTTCTTTCAACGACTGAAATCGTAAAGATTTCAATAATGGTAAACGATATCGCCGCTGCAGGTTTTAAATACGTCGGGAAGAGCAGCAAGATGCGAATTTATTGCCACCGCGAACGCCTTGCATCAGTCTCACAGATTCATTACTTATTAGACCTGCTTCAGTCATAAAATTACAAACGATTCAAAATAATCGAGCTACAGATAAAATATAAGCAAAGTGATTATCAAACTAAGCAGCATCTTACGTAAAACATTTGAGAGAAAATACGCAACTTTCTCTCACGAGCTTAGAAATGGCGTGAGCCTTATGCGATTCGCGATAAGACAAAGACAGGCTTTATTATATCTACATACATTACTCTGGTCATGTTTCTGATAATAGATTACGTGTAGCTTTCTCATCTCTACACACTTGTGCAACACGTGTACCTATATACTACGTACTTTGTATTGTAAACAAATGAGTCACAAGAAAAATAAACACGTTGAAATAAATCGGTACAAAACCCTGTTCAATAACAAGAAAATATTCGTACCTCCTCTGTTTGTTTGTGTTTATTTAAAAGGTCGTAGACGAGGCCAACATGCATACCTACTTCGTACGACTGTCTTATTTTGTACACAAAAAAATAGAAAACTGAACATTAAAACGCAAAGATAAATCTATGCAATATGAAACGTAAGTAGGTACGTAGACACCTGCGCACTTTAATCATTTTCAGTAAGTCTACCTAATTTAAAGGAAAAGTAAGAGTGTTAATAAACAATTCATGTAAATAATTTTAGGGAAGAAAAATAAACTCACCAATGTTAGCAATTTTGTCCTCCGATTTCATAGTCTGAATCTTCGAGAAAGAATCACTGCGTATACGACCGCGCACTCTTGAAATCATGCCCATCTTGAATCTTCTTTAATATTAAACTATTAACAAATAAATCACAAAGAAGGATAACTAAATCAAAAAGTCTTGAATAAACGTGAAGTAATAAATTGTTCTGAACGGTCCGTTTTGCACGAAGTGTGTCACATGAATGCGAATTTTGCGGCCAAATGTTTGGGCGGGCGGGCGGCGCTCGCGCAGACGTCTGTACCGACTGAAATTGAAAACAACTCATGCACTGAACATTCAAGACGCTAGCCAACACATTGCTGGTTTCCACTCAACCGCAAACATTCGATTGAACATAAACCAGCAATGGTGAACACATACGAAAGGGAAACGTTTCTCCTACGTCACTATAAGGCGAATTTACATCGCAATCCAATGACGACTTGTTTTTAATTTAATTTCCAAGTCAGTGACTTTCAAACGGAAATATTTTATTCGTTTATCTGTGCATGCGTTTTATCCAGAAATATAAAGCTTTTAGTTAAAAACACACACATGATTCAATCCAGCGCAGGCGCAGGTTAAAAACCCTAATTTGGTGGTTGGGTTGTATTGTACGTACCATCAAAACTCCGTGGTTAGGCCAAGCTAAACGAAGTTTCGGAAAAAAATCGGCTGGAGATAATTTTCCGAAACGTTTCAAAATTTCACTTACCCATATAAAATACGCTGGGGGTAATGAGTACCTAGTGACCTTCACAACTCGTGTTTGCTACGAAAGACAATCTCGTGATGTGAAACAATCGTAGAAATAGAATAGACAGTACATGTTATCCGCCACGGACTTGAACAACAGCTTTTTACAGGTCCATCTTGTTGTGTAAACAACATGAAGATTTTTTTTGGAACTCAAGAATATATTACGTGAAGACCTTCGCGTTTACGATTCGAGTAATAATACTTAGTTACTCTTGCAGGACGATAAAATTTTCTGGCTTATGTACCAATAGAATTCAAAACAGATGCTTTCCAAATGTAGGCCTATGCTTAGGCCCAGAAGTTGAACACTTATGTCTTATACATACAAAGGAAAGATCCAGGAGTAAGCTCTCAACGGTAGGTAGGTGTTGGATGAGGAAGATCCCAACGAAAACGATTCTCCGGAAGTCACAAGTCTCGCCTACAACTTGTTGACGATAGTTCGAATACTAGACATTCATTCACAAACCAAATACAATCTCGGGATAAATATAGATCGTGATACAGAAAACAACATTGATCTGTCTGACACAAACAAGTATTAATACGATTCCTTGAAAATATTCACTGAACGAAATTAGTCCAAGATCAAGCAAAAATATGGATTATTAGGTTACGGCACTTTCTTTCGCTGTGTGGTGGCTTAGAATTTGCACCACCCCAACTCTTCCCGCGGGTGTCGTAAGAGGCGACTAAGGGATATTCACCGGGGGCGGGCAGCAGCGCCCCTGTAGAACAATTCTACCACCGAACTGCGATCCCCAACCCGCATGCCCAGCGTGAGGATTATGGGCATTACCCCCATGAGATAAAAGCCAGTAGGGTGCTTATCAGGGACAGCCTGTATCGGTCCACTACTGAACGCAGGCCGTTCAGTAGTGGACCGATACAGGCTGTTGAGGTTGACGTTGAGGGACTTTCTTTATCTGTCAATTAAAGGAGATACTTTAAAAAACTGTTGGGACTATTTCAATGGTTCTATCACGGAATAAATCAACACTGTTTGGCGTGATGAGATGACACTTCATCACACTCTTTTCAATACGTAATATGTAAGTGAATATGAATAGAAATCTGACTTACCGAAATTGAGCATGTCTCACTGGACGTGCTCAATTTCGGCGTGACAAAGAGCTCTTCTAAAATGGGAGTTCGATTAGGTAGTCAATAAAATAGTTGTCGAATAGTCAATCAAACTTCATTTCAGTTCTAAAGTTTGATTGACTATTCGACGTAAGATCATCAAACCATTTCCTGGTACCGTACCATACAGAGCAGAGTTTACTTCTTATCTTATAAACCCGCTGGATCCCACTGAGCAAAGACCTCCTGGGAGAGGAAGGAAGGAACCTTCCAGCGTGTCATCACAAACACATTACCTATTTCAGGACTCTTCCCAGCCATGCGTTTCCTGATGCTACTGATGCTGCTAGCTTGCGACGCTACGCGCGGTTACTACAGCAGGGGAGGGTATGAGTCTCACAACCTGATCGAACGGGAGGAACCCAGAAATGACGATGAAGGGTAAAGCACTAATTACACTTATATTATCTAGGTTTAAATGCGAAAGTTTGGATGGATAGATGGATGTGACTTCTTCGGTAAAACTAAGCTGGCTGATGCATAGATGTAGGTCCAGCTAGACCTGGAATAACATATCTACATTTTATCCTATAAATCAGTTGCCATGGGAGAAAAATAATCTTAAAATGTTTTCCTAAGCGCGTGCGAAGCCAACAAGAATCCATATAATAAAAGCGAAAGTAACAGTTCTGTCTGTCTGTTACCCTTTCACGCATATGCAGCTGAACAGATGTTAGAGAAATTGTGTAGGGAGGTAAGTAATATCCCATACGGATAAAGGCTACTTGAAAAGCGCGTGCGAAGCCGCGGGTGGAAGCCAGTAAGTGTATATGTAAGTGAATATGAATAGATATCTGACTTACCAAATGCTGACAGACTACAAAAACAGAAGTCAGGCGATACACCCACTTCCTTACAGACTTCCTCTCCTCGACTTGTTAAGTTATTGTGTTCTGCCTTATGATCATCACATCACCTTTGTATTTGACTTTTTCGATTGATTCTCTGTTTCCTGAAAACTTCTGTTCATTAGTTCAATCTATACAAGTATCCATTTGAGTTTATCATATCACACGAACGTTTGATTGGATGGATGTTTGTTACTTATCTCTTCCCTTCAAAACGACAGTCCGATCCGGACGGAAATTTTTAATACAGTTTTACTATTTTCATCCCGGGAAACGCGTGCGAAGCAGCGGGCAGAAACTATAGTTGACTACGTAAAAGCCTGTATTATAAAGGACGTAGCTCACCTAGGCCGCACCGCTATCACACAACACAAGATTAGCATTCAAATATGGACTTAGACTTAATTAATCTCGTAATCTTTAGATAAATTTAACAGTGACAAAAAAGCTTACCGTAAGCTTCAAGCGAGTGGCCCGATGCCCTCAATATAATAAATCTATTACGACTTCTAATTATGGATCAGTTAAACTACCTGTACCTAGATTGTTTGCAACAGTCTGCAGTCAGCTAAATTGTAAATACTCAAAAATACTATTTCTAATTTGTTTCTATTTTTTGTATTTTTCTTTCACTACAGATGTTACTTTTTTTGTACTCAACTAAAGACACTTAGACTGGTGTTCACCAATAATTAATTGGTCAATTTAGCAGGTTCGTCGGTTAACTTTGACTTTTGATGTATGAAAACTTGTGTCAAAAACACCAAAACAACTGTTTAAAATTTAACCATCTGTTGGTGAACTCGGGCCTTAGTATTTCTAAACAAATTCGCAGATTTCGACTTGATAAAATGATTTTCATAATCACTATGTTTAAATAACTACAAAAAACACAAGCGCGGCGGCTTGGCAGGCGCGCGTTTTTCCTTACGCCTCCTAAAGCAGGAATACCTGGCCTTAAACCGTTATTTCCAGGATCCTAGTAGAATGCCCGGTGTGCGAGGAGACAGACCACTGGCTGCCGAGCGGGGAGGTCTGTCCGGTCGTGAGGGGGAACAAGGCGTACAAGAGGTGCGACCACGGGACTTACACCAACGGAGTCTGCGGGAACAGACTGGATTGCTTTCGGGTACGTCGGTATTAGATGGATGGATGACTGGTGCGATAAAAATACAAAAAAATATATACAGGGTGTCTCATAATGAGTGGATAATACTGCAGGTGGCAACAGGGGTGCAAAATGAAATTTATAAAAATTTAGAAATTTTGAATTTTTGGCACAAACTTCGGGAGGCTATACCCAGCAGTGGGTAAAATCCAGTTGTGGATGATGATGATGATGATAAAAATTTACGTAGCTCCCAAACGGTTAACTGTGTCGAATTTGTTTTTGTGTCTGATTTGATTGTCCATGCCACCGCGCACTTGCACCTGTAGTATTATCCACTCATTATGGGACACATGTATAATCAAAACAAAAGTGTCCAGTGATCTTACACATCGATCTCTTTGGCGCAGCAGGTGAAGTTTCGCCTGCGACGCAGGTTTCGGGTTCGATCCCCGCCTCGAGACATTTTTGTACGCACACATGTCATGATGAGCTTAGGGATGCACCCATAGATGCACCTACGTACTTGTACAGGCTGTTAAATCTGTCACCATGGTTACTCACCGGACCAACTGAAATTTTGTTTATTTTAGCCCAAAGTCCAAGCCATTGTAGCCGAACAGTACCTACCTATCTATTCGCATATTTGCGAGCTATATACACATTCGCGAATGCGAAGGCGAATATTAAGTTTTCAAACTAATTTGCTTATTTCCGAAGCTTTTCATAGGACCTCACACATAAACGACACCTTCACGACGCCAGCTATTTTCATTTTACCAATGGCGAAATGAATAATATTTTTCGAAAAACTCTTGTTAGTTCGAGTAGGGTGGATTTTATTAATTTTGATTTTTAAAAATGAGTAGCGAGAGTTTCTTTCAATATTTCTTACTTACAAACATACCTTGATTAGATTTTTTTTCATAAAACTAGGCAATTCAGTGCCAATAAAGATTGTTATTATTTCCTCTTCAACATTCGCATGCATTCTTGCGAATGTCGATGCGAATATTCGCGAATGCGAGTATACGTTACGTCCACAGAAATCTGAATAACAAGGCACTAGAAATCGTAAGCGCGCGTGACCTTGTCGCCGCTCAGGTGACTCTCACGCCACCAGTGCGTTCGTTGCTGTTCAGTTGCTCTCGAAACGTGCGTGTGTAAAAATGGTGTGTTGCAGCATTTCCCATTGCGGAAATTCTTCCACAAGTTGTAATTATATTAATAAAGGAATAACTTTTCATCGGTAAGTATTGTTTTTTCTAAATAATGCCGTTTTTCCTTAAAATTATAGAATCTTTAAAAGTAATACGAACGTCACAGTCGACCGTTCTTATTATCACGTTTAACTATACATTGCCTCTTATTTTTGTCAACATCGGGCAGGTACCTCATTACAAAAAGCAATGTACTGCACAGTGAACGATAACGTTGCGCGCTCGATTTCCTATCGTGGTACGGCCGCAGAACTCGGTCGCGAGCTAGTGTTGTGACACGGTAATATTATCCTTAATATTACCTTGGTTGTGATTTGTAAAACAACTTTGCATAATTTAACATAGTATTTTAGGAATACGATGTTATATTAAAATTGTTTATTTATGATTTATTATCATAATAACTAACTATCTATAAAGCTCGATTACCACTGACTGACTGACTGACATAATTGTTCTCCTTGATGGTGGAGGGGGAGGTATGTTTTTTTTTGCAGAATCATGTAGGGGGTGTCCGGGGGACCTAGGAAAAATTCCGACTTTTTGAGATTTGCCCCCCGGAACCACCGCCCCCCAGGGGGGCGCCAAGCAGAGTCACACTGATGAAAAATTTTTAGGGGGTTGTATAGAAGGGGTCATATGATTTCGATTCCAAAAAAAATTTTACCCCCGTTCCTCCCAAGACCCCCCTTTTTGAGAGTGCTACCGGATGCCTTACATTGCAAACGCTGGCTGAACCCTACGAGATAGATCAGAATAATGTACTACAGTATTTTACAACTTAAAAAGGTCTACAAAAAAAGTCTACGATAGTATATGTCTATCTCTTAGGGATAACCCACAATAACCATTTTTTATCCTTTACTTTTTACGAGAAATAATGGCTTATTTACGAGGCGATTTTAAGCAGTACAGCATTAATCCTTATCCAATTAAGTAACTTAGATACATTGTGCATTTAATATAGATTAATATTGCCCTTTACAGCATGTAATTTGAATGAATATTTTCGAAGATATTACAGATTTAAAATGACAGGGACATAGCGATTGCGGTATCGGCCGGAGTACCAATTCTGCAGTAGGTATATTTAGTATAAGCATTGCACCCGTGCGAAGCCGGGGCGGGTCGCTAGTTAATAATAAATGAATATTGAAGTACAAACTATATTTTTATTTTATTAGTACAATGCCCTAGTCATAGAATAACAGTACGATAGGTACGTGACCTGATATTTCGTGCCCAGCACTAGGGTAGATTACATTAAAATGACGTCATAACGACAACAAATGCAAACTTGTCACTAATGTGTGAGTAAGCGAACGTATGCAACTACGCATAAGGCTTAATTTGGTTTGCACTGCATTTTTGGATGGGCGTAGCCGTAATTCCGTAGTTATTGTCTGTGTATGTAGTGGTAAGGTAGTAGAGGGGGCGAGCCGGCGACACGCATTCCCGATAGATCGGATGGTACTCAGCATTTCTAGTGCCTTGTTATTAAGATTTCTGTGGTTACGTCTCTAGTAGTAGGTACCTATAGAGCTATTATGCATGTGGATCTCGGATCGGAAGGAAAAGGTGAAGAAGATCTACTCGTATTACGTTAAACGTGAAATGGTCAATTTCGCGACAAACGAAGTAAATAATTAATTAATAGGTAGGTACCTCAATCCTCGCCTTGGTTCCTTCACCAAACTCTCGTTTTCAGGGTCCAGGCGAGAAATGCACTGAAAAGCACGAGTTCGACATCTTCGGCCAAAGATGCGCACCTGGTTTCTACTGCAACAAACACCTGGGGGTCTGCCAAGGCTGGGACTACGTCGTCGACAGCAAGATCCAGTACATTTTGAACCCTACGCCTTATTCCTTCGGTGGAAGGCATAAAGGTGGCTTCGGAGAAAACTCTTATATTCGGAGGTCTTAGGATTGTATATTATCTAGTCATGAATATGCGAACGGATGATTAAATTTGTAATTTTAGTGCTTAACATTTTGGCGAAAATGTACGATATTTAAATTTAAGTGTATCGTTGGTTTGAAAGGGAAGATTTAAAATTTACTGCTTCGGATTTATATGTAAGCTTTTTAAGTTGTTGACGTCAGTATTAATTTTGATCTCATGAAACTAAACTATGATCTCAAACCTATTTATTAAGACTTCCTAATTATCCTATATTGAGTGTAACCTATAACTATTGGACTTTAAAAACTTTCGTAGTTTGATGAATTCATTAAGAATATAAGCGGGTCAACTACGAACCTAGTTTGTGTTGGAAGAACACCAATGTTTCATTCCTTAACGAGGGACCAGCACACACTAAGTTCGTAGTTGCTATTTTATTGTCGTGATCAATGAATTGTACATTCCCTTGAAAATAGTATTGTGTCTTGTATTAATAATGAATAAGAAATTAAAACAGTTTACTAAGAAAAATATTATATTACTTAAAACGTATACTTAATTATAGCTACACATTACATGCAAATCTTATTTAGGTAGGTATGGTATGGCCATCACAAAAATCTCCTGGTCCTTGAAACGCTGATCAGTGATTTAATAATTCTTGGATCAAACAATTTCAGACCTTGTTAATCTGTGTTTTATAATAGTTATTTATAATAAATCTAATTTGTGTAGTTCGCAGTTGAATTTTATTGGTTGGTTAGTAGGGTGCTTCAAATCAATTTTTCATCGGTTGTTTTATGCCCCAGTCGTATTATATCTCGATTGTTCACATTTATATTACTGTTTCGTGATAAAAAAGAGTGACTTTTAAAAAATTATTTGTACTCGAGCTGTGACCTCGGATTTTTTGAGCACCCGCCTTAGACCCCCTCGATTGACAGAAACTGTATTCCCAAAAACTTAAATATTTTATTTAATAAAAAATAATTAGCAATAAGACTAAACATTAATTATGCATGCTAGCGGGTTAACTACGATCCTAGTTTGTGTTGGAAGACTACACATGATATTGGCACTTGAGCTTAATTAATACTGTGTTTTTAACACTTATAGTGAATTACTCTTAACCTCGTTTGTGTTAATTATTAGTAGTTTATCAGCTATCTACTCCCCATAACACAAGCTGCTTAGCTTGGGGCTAGATGATGCTGCTGTGTGGATTGTAGAACAACATTTTTATTTATTTATTTATGATTTTTAACCGTATTAAGCTGGCTGAATACGTCGCCAGCATTATGTATAACAAATAGGAATCTTGTACAAGCCCCTCTAAAGACTTAAAAGTAGCAAGTCTTTGTAACAATTTTATCACTATAAATATTTAATAAACATGATAAAAGGTCTCATCAAAAATACTTGTATAAAATAGCACCTCTTCTGGTAACACTTTTTAGCATTTGGAATGGTTCCCGTAAACCGTGAATAAATTTTAAGAAATATAACATAAACTTATTCAAAGAATCATTATAGTTAACAATTAAACAAAATACTTACTATACTACGTAACATTGACTGTCATAATCTCATAATTATCAGTCATCTCAAAAATAACATGATCTCAATCTTAACTTAGCTTTTACTATCCTTAAGAATTAATCTCTCTGTTCCCAGTGAGTAATCCCATATGACGGTTGACTGGAAGACATGGCACATAGCAATAAGGCCGCCGTAAGTGTAATCTATCTATGATGATGGGGTATTTTGCTATAGAATTAATAAATGTAGCATAAATATGCAAATGTTTATGAATCAAATAAATAAAAACTGATTTCTAATGTCTACTTCAAGGAGGGCAAAAAAATACTAATACTAGCATATACCATGACACTGTCGTGCCTCAAACATGTGGAAAAGACATTAAAAATATCTCTTGGAAAGATTTGCTTGGTTCTTACTCAACTTCGTACCTTATGGTCGAAAGCAAACGTATGAACTACAGTACAACGTCTACTAAAAACTACAAACTCCAACTAAAGTTGTCATAACTGAACTACAGTACAACGTCTACTAAAAACTACAAACTCTAACTAAAGTTGTCATAACAATAACAATGATGAAAACTTACGTTTGCTCACAGGCGGTTCTTGACACATTTACTGTTATATTTGGCCTCTCTTTAGCTTTCTATTTTTCTTAAAATTTTACGTGTATTTAGATTGTTCATGTCTTGCTTGAACTAAAGCGAATCGACACTTGTGCGTTTTCATATTAAACTTGCGCTTATCGCAAAGTAAAGATTAGTACAGCGAATCTAATAGTTGTTAACATGTAATATGTATGGTATGTTGGGATAGATACAAGAGTAATAGGTATTGTATATTGGGATAGACACAAGTAATCTGTATGGTATGTTGGGATAGAAACAAGAGTAATATGTATTGTATATTGGGATAGAGATAATAGTAATATGTATTGTATGTTGGGATAGAGACAAGAGTAAAATGTATCGTATGTTGGGATAGAGACAAGAGTAATAGGTATGTATTGTATGTTGGGATAGAGACAGAAGTAAAATGTATTGTATGTTGGGACATAATCTCCAGTAACCGTTGATGAGCAATAACGCAAATATGAAAACGCACAAGAGTAGACAAAGCTTTACACATATCAATAATAATTTTGAAAATACTTGTTATTTTTCTTCTTATTGTTCTTCTTATTATTATTATTTTCCATTTCCTTTTCTTTCTTCTTATTATCCAACACAGCCGTGAGACCGCACTTGTCGAACCTGGTTCTTGCGATCTCCGTGAGCAAGGCGGTGGAGCGCTCCATCTGCTGGTTCTCTTGTCCGTAGTAGCTATTGGCTTCGTTACATAGTTCCATATACTTACGCCATTTTAGATCGCGGGTGAGGCAAGCCGGGTTGCCGATGATGACCACTTTGGCTTTCGCTCTGGTTATTGTCACGTTGAATCTCTGGAAAAAAATTGGTTGTCTGTAAAGTCGGTTTACTGACGATAGTTGAACGTGACAACGTCTTAAGAAAATACTGATGGAATGGTAGCATTTGATACTCGATCAAAACATGTAAATGTACTATAGTATAGCAGCTGTCCACGCAGACGCATCGCTCACTCAAGTAGGAGAGAGACGGATGTCGAGCGCTCTCGCTTGCACTTCAAGCCTTACATGGAACGCCTCAGAGCGAGGTAACGCCTCAGAGCGAGGTAACGCCACATGACGTCATGTTTTTTCGTGCGTGCAGCCGGCTCTATCGAATTATAAGACGTCGTCACGTCAATAATGCTTACATAGAAATCAGGAAAGCATAGGCTACGCGCCGCGGGCACATGCATCTTGCGTAGTTTAAAAGTTTTATGAAAATCTTAGTCTCCTAACCGTGAGCTTTGTGGAGTTATAGAAGACTATTTTATGCCCGCGGCTTCGCATGCGTTGTTTCTATGGAAAGGTTTAAAGGTGATTTATCATGGGAACTGATGAATGGGAAAAAAGTAGTAGTTTTGGCGTGAAGAGGCAACACACATCCATACATCTTAACATCCAAACTTACGCATTTATAATAATATTAGTGTGATGTACATCATCTTCTGACTGAGCGTGTACGGCACGGAACCAGTCACATTTGGAAACCCAGTATGACTATTAAATATTGGAATTTTTTAAAGTATATTAGAAGTACCCCTTAGCACGGCAGCCAAGATTCTGTATAAAATGCTTTCTGATATTTTATACGATTAGCAAAACACTGAACTAGCAGAGCAGATAGACAAACATACAGACAGAGATAGATTACTTTCACATTTATAACATTATAGTACCGAGTGATTTCTGATTTCGGATACTGGGGCTTATCTTGAAAAAACACCATCATCTACTCAAAATAAAGTGTAGCCTACTGTGGTCCAATACAAACGTACCTTATCATCGACCAGGAAGCCCAGCGCGTACTTGGCGTCGTACTCCAACAGGCGACAGTTGGCCCTCACAGTAGAGACTAGTATCACTCGCTTCTCCTTCCCTTGGAACGCCTCGACCGTACCCACTTCTATCTTTTCGTAGTTCTGGGAAACCAGCCATGCCTTCATCTTGTATACCTGGAGGAGATAACAAATTAATATTCAGCAAGTAATAATAAAAATCTATATTTGTACATACAAATATAGATTTTTATTAATTTTAGCTCTTGGTACCTACTCGGTACCTATAAAATATAGGAAGGCAAGAGCTATGCTCGGAGTTTCTCTGATGTATAGATAGATAGATGACTCTTCATTTTACCACATAAACACAAAATACAGCACAGGAGGAAATGCTGCGAATCAGGGAAGTAAAAACTGTAATTTTACACTTTCATGGCCCAAGACGGACATAGTCCATCTGCAGCTCCTTGATGCGGCGGCGTACCCTCCACGTCGCGCCGCCGCTGCTGGGCAGTGAATGCGTTGGTATAATTGTCTCAAATTTCAGCTTACTCTGCGAGATCGAAACAGAAATGCGGAGATCCGCAAAAGAAATAAGGTAGCCGACATAGCTCTCAGAATTGCTAAACGAAAGTGGCAGTGGGACACATAGCTCGTAGGACGGACGGCCGCTGGGGCCGCAAGGCTCTTGAGTGGCGACCACATACCGGAAGGCGCGTGTTGGTAGGCCCCCCACGCGATGGACAGACGACCTAGTGAAGGTTGCGGGAAGTCGCTGGATGCGGGCAGCGCTAAATCGGTCACTGTGGAGATTAGGGGAGGCCTATGCCAGCAGTGGACGTCGATCGGCTCATATGATGATGATAGCTTACTTGTCGTATGTACGGCGCTATAATGCCGATGTCCTCCGGCAGCACTTTGTGCTCGTCGGTCAGAGCTTTCACGTAGCGGCGCAGCATCTCCAGCTCTTTCTCGTTGAAGTAACTGAAATGCATTTCAATTTAATAAATCTATATCGGCAAGTTCTTGCATGTTATGCAAGAATTTCTATGATATGAATTAGTGCGCTACCTGTAAAATGTTTGCAACAGTCTGCAGTTAGCTCAACTGTTTCAATTGTAAATACTTACTAGTTATAATTTGTTATTATTTGTATTATTTAATTGTAATTTCTTATTGAGTGTCTGGCTTATGTGATACGCCACACCATAAACTTTAACTAGACGCCACGCATAGGTTTTAATTTTTTTTTGTAGCGGTTATTTACATTTTTGCTACTAGTCTACTTTGAACTAGTCGAGGGTAGGTATTGTTAGAATGCGCTACAATCCGTGTGGTGTCTTAGAATTTGCACCACCCCAACCCTTTCCGTGGGTGTCGTAAGAGGCGAATGCGTCGGGATATCCACGGGCGGCAGGGCCTCTTGCAAAACAATTTTACGATCCGCAACCCGCATGCCCAGTGTGGGAATTATGGGCATTACCACCTTATGATACAAGGGGAGATAGCAGCTGTAGACCAGTTTAGGCTGTGGAAGCTCTTACCTGGGTGCACTTCCCAAGCGCTGTTCTCTGGAATGTACGGCGTGGAACACGATAGCGCTCTGTCCGCCAGGCAAGCCGAGGATGCTGGTTTGGCTGAGCGGGTCTTTGGGAGCCAGCGCCTGAAAGGTAAGGTAATCTCACAAACAATGCTTTGACAAAGCAAAGAATACGTAGCTTAAATGTATTATTAGTTCGGTCGGTTATTTCAAACGTAAGGCTCCGTTTTCGGTGGACAGAAGAAGCGGTAACGAAAGCGGGTTAGTAAGAGTTTTCAATCAGACGTATCGAATAGCTTTCGCCTTCTTCCGAACGTTCTATCGCAAATATTACCCCTAATATTAAAAAAGTTCCCCTATTAATAAAGGTACTAATCAATTACCAAATCCTCCAATGAGGATCCGTAACGTTTTTAGTTGAGAATGAAGATTTATAGAACTAAGAAATCCATAACACACAGTGCAAAAATTATTGTTCTACGACAAAAATTGACGAAGTTATGACCAAATTACTAGCGAGGCTCACTGAGTGACCGCCGCGGGCGCGTGTGACGTCACTGGGTCGCTTGCCGCCCTTTAACCGTAGGCAGATATCAGTTTTTAGTGATTTACTCCGAAACTATAAGTTTGGGAAAAAAATTACAGAACCAAATAGACTCAGTTTTGAGAGACCCATCGAACGGATTTTTTTTTTTTATTAATTTTTTATTATTTGATGGGTCTCTCAAAACTGAGTCTATTTGGTTCTGACATTTTTTTCCCAAACTTATAGTTTCGGAGTAAATCACTAAAAACTGATATCTGCAGCGACCCAGTGACGTCACACACGCCCGCGGCGGTCACTCAGTGAACTTCGCTAGCAATTTAGTCATAACTTCGTACGTAATGGTCCGATTTGGATAATTTAAAAATATATATCATTCTTATGTCATAAAGAATAACGTGGATACTAGTTCTATTGAAATTGATATAACGTTACGGATCCTCATTATATAATAACTAGCGACCCGCCCCGGCTTCGCACGGGTGCAATAAAATACTACTATTACTATTATTATACATATTATGATTTCTCAATCAATGAGCAAAGAGTTTTCATTCAAAGAAATTAGACCGAACCACAGATCACTATATATGTACCAAGCTACGATCAAGGATATTTATATACCCTGGGGAGCGATTTCTTCCGTCCACGGTACCAAGACCGAACCATAGACATGTTTATACTTAATTGACATGTTTACTTTGCAACGCCGTTACAATTTTTTTAGCAATTTATTCATTTTCATATTGAAACTACTCGATAATCCGAATTTCCCGCCTATAAGTTGTCGACTCCGATCGACTAATTTTTTACGCTTTTCAATTTGATGTGCATTTCGTTCGAGTCTACCGTAAACCGGTCCGAAATTATTAATATAGATAGGGATTACTATAAAAAATATAGTAATCGCATGAGCACATTGGTGTTATAAATATAATCATAGCCAATTACAGATCAATAGCGTTACTCATTGCATTTTTCTCGTCAAGCTATACAGAGTTGATTTTTAACCTAATTTACTATACTATCGAATCACATCAATATTATAAATTCAAAAGATGAATGGATGCATAGATGGATGGATATAAATGTCTGTTACTCCTTTACGCCAAAACTACTGCGGATCGGGCTGAAATTTGCATAGATGTAGATTTAGATCTGGAATAAAATATAGAATCTAGTAGTTTAATATGGCGATCATAATAGTCCTATCATGGTCGTACTGACACGAAAGCCACCTAAAGCAAATAAAACATATATTTAGTTTCTGATTTGATCGTACAATCCCGTTTTACAATCAGCACTGTATAGAAAGGCTATAACATCTCGACTTCTGTGGCGCGGCGGGCAAAGGTCCGCCAGCGAAGCAGGAGGTTGCGGGTTCGATTCCCGCCTCAAGACAAATGTTTGTACGATCTGCAGATATTTGTTCCGGGTGTTCTGGATGTTTCTATGTACAATAAAAAATATCTATCTATGTAGTGTATGTAAATTGTATATCAGTTATCTAGTACCCATAACACAAGCTCTACTTGGGGCTAGATAACGCTGTGTGGAGTGTCCAGCATTATTTATTTATCTGAGTACATAAAGTACACATACGATGAGTCCGTTCTCATAGAAGAGATCATTAGGCAGCTTCAGGATGTCGGGATCGGAGCGGAAGTTGTTGACCAACATGGTCATGTAGTTGGGGTCGTTTTCGTACAGGTTGTCGTACGTTAGCAGCAGTCGCTCCAGGAGAGATGTCCCTGCAACGAAAGTAGAGCTTGTGTAATAAATAAAAAAGCAATGCTTTATTCCAGTTATCCATAGATTTACGAGTGGTACATATTTACACATAAAACAAGTTAAAATAGAATAGGCCTCCCCTAATGCACGCCATAGCGCCCTGTCTTCAGCTTGTCGCATCCAGCATCTGCCAGCAGTGCTTCGTAGCTCATCATTCCACACCAACAACCAACTGTCTCGTGGGCGCCAGCAGTCCAGTGATGGGCGCCAATGTGTGGGGCTCAGAGGAAAGCCTAGTAATAGCTACCGGTGTAGTAATACCTGTATCTACAACATTTCTTACCTCTGTTGTTCGCCTCCCTAGAGATACAAACAGGCTCTAGCTGTTTGGAGTCCCCAGCTAGTACCAACTGTCCCGTGGGCGCCAGTAGTCCAGTGATGGGCGCCAATGTGTGGGGTTCAGAGGCTTGTGTCTAGTAATACCTGTATCTACAACATTTCTTACCTCTGTTGTTCGCCTCCCTAGAGATACAAACAGGCTCTAGCTGTTTGGAGTCCCCAGCTAGTACCAACTGTCCCGTGGGCGCCAGTAGTCCAGTGATGGGCGCCAATGTGTGGGGTTCAGAGGCTTGTGTCTAGTAATACCTGTATCTACAACATTTCTTACCTCTGTTGTTCGCCTCCCTAGAGATACAAACAGGCTCTAGCTGTTTGGAGTCCCCAGCTAGTACCAACTGTCCCGTGGGCGCCAGTAGTCCAGTGATGGGCGCCAATGTGTGGGGTTCAGAGGCTTGTGTCTAGTAATACCTGTATCTACAACATTTCTTACCTCTGTTGTTCGCCTCCCTAGAGATACAAACAGGCTCTAGCTGTTTGGAGTCCCCAGCTAGTACCAACTGTCCCGTGGGCGCCAGTAGTCCAGTGATGGGCGCCAATGTGTGGGGTTCAGAGGCTTGTGTCTAGTAATACCTGTATCTACAACATTTCTTACCTCTGTTGTTCGCCTCCCTAGAGATACAAACAGGCTCTAGCTGTTTGGAGTCCCCAGCTAGTACCAACTGTCCCGTGGGCGCCAGTAGTCCAGTGATGGGCGCCAATGTGTGGGGTTCAGAGGCTTGTGTCTAGTAATACCTGTATCTACAACATTTCTTACCTAGACCTCTGTTGTTCGCCTCCTTAGAGATACAAACAGGTCCTAGCTGTTTGGGGTCGCCAGCTAGAACCAACTGTCCCGTGGGCGCCAGTAGTCCAGTGATGGGCACCAATGTGTGGGGCTCAGCCGCCTGGGCGGCTTCGTCTATGAAGAGGTGACTCATCTTCAGTCGGTGGATTTGTTGGCATCTGGGACTGGAAAACGTAATCATAGAGTCACAATCAATAACACATGACGTTTGTTTTCTTTCCCAAGCAGCTTGCACTTGCTTGGGAGTCTACTCGGAAAACGAAAATCTAAGTTTCTGATTAGTTTTCCTGCGAACGCTATTCCTAAGCAAGTTACATAAGAGTTGGTAGACCACCAGCACTTAGCATATTATAGAGTTTTTAGACACAAGCAGGACTATTCAGACTTTTCGCTATCGAGTCATCGATACGGAACACAGATTCCCGCGAAATTCAAATATTTTTGCGGTTTTTAACTTAACTACCAGAAAAGAAGTTTTCCATAAATCGTAGACCATTTTCTATAATAATAATAATGTTGGACAATCCACACAGCATCATCTAGCCCCAAGCTAATCAGACCTTGTGTTATGGGTACTAGATAACTGATAAACTAATACAATATCTTCACCACATATATTTTTTCATAGATATTTTTTATTATACATAGAAAACATCCAGAACACCCTGAACAAATATCTGTAGATCTTAGAAACATTTGTCCCGAAGCAGGAATCGAACCTATGTTACAATAAAGTATGATATAATGTAACTTTTGGTAATATTTTGAGTTATAGTAATAAAGCTCATAATATTAATTGCTCCAAAAGTAGCACTGAATCGAAATTTGTTAAAACATGGGTCAGACCTGCTGGAGCACGAGCACGGACATCGATAAACAACGATTTTTGCGTAGATCAAATCCGGTAAGAACGGTCCGTTCTTGTAGAATTTTATAGACAAAATCGGTGCTTCTCGATCCTCATCGAAGCGCGCTCGCGCATCTGACACGACCCAGGCTTTATGTGCCCTCAATAGATACAGAGGCACCAGAGAAAAGATTCCAATCGTATAATTTTAATGGAATTGTTGCTTATCCCACTGTGAAAAACATATGTCTCACTTGCATTGATTGCTGGAGGTGACTCTTGCATCATGTATTAACATCAGCTGGACAACTTACTAGCCGTGTGGTGCCAGTTTAGAAAATGCACCACCCCAACTCTTCCCGCGCGTGTCGTAAGAGGCGAATAAGGGATATCCACCGGGGGCGGGCAGCAGCGCTTTCTGCAGAACAATTCTACCACCGAACTGCGATCCCCAACCCGCATGCCGAGCATGGGGATCATGGGCATTGCCCCCATAAGATAGCCAAGAAGGCACTTATCAGGGGAGGCCTTTTTTTGCTAGCCGTGCCGTTTTTTTTATTTCTATTTGGCGAGGAAATTCATTATGGAATAAATTGGTCTGGGGGAACCAGAATTATGTGGGACTTGACGCCCTGAGAAGGACGTAATACCCACTAAAACCTCTCCGGTGTCCCTCTCTCGCCATTTTCGCCGAACCACGGGAACATTTAAAACATTCGCGGCCCGACTGGCGTCCCCTCTTCCTCCTATCCCAGGTGGACCAATATAGGCTGTTGAGGTGGGGTGAGGAGGACCACTTGCTACTGCTTGTTGTATGATAAAATTCGATAGTTTTGAAAAAGTATAAACCGACTTAAAATTTCTTAATATTATTACTGTTTTTTAAGTTTTGTGGAACAAATACCCTTAGGAATTATTTTGTATAGGACCACCTCAAGATCAATTTCAATACAATAGCGATAGAATTTTCAAAATCGGTCCATAATTGACGGAAGAATCGACGAGCAGACATGAAAAAAAAAAACATACAGCTGAACATAGAACCTCCCCCTTTTCCGAAGTCGGTTAAAAAATAATAGCTACGAGACTATTCAAATAAGTAAACTTACGAGGCATATTTGGCCGCGTGCAACAGAGTCGTCACCACTATTCTAAAGGACGCGACGTAGTCGTTCCTGAGCGATATGAATGTTCCATAGCTTGTTCCGTTCGAGTGGGCCGCTAGGGCTGGTGGCATTATGGTCCTGGAAATAAATAAATAATAAATAATGCTGGACAATTCATCAGCATTATCTAGCCCCATGCTAAGCAGTGCTTGTGTTATGGGTACTAGATAACTGCTACACATAATACAATACACTACATAGATAGTTTTTTTTTATTATACATAGAAAAACATCCAGACACCCTGAACAAATATCTGCAGATCGTACAAACATTTGCCCGGAATCGAACCCGCAACCTCCTGCGTCGCAGGCGGACCTTCGCCCGCTGCGCCACAGAGGTCGTCAAATGAGGTTCAATATAGCAGAAAACCTTCAAACACTACATGAAAACTTTTCTACAGTGAATGTACAAAAGGGCGAGAGTAGGTAGGTTAGGTATTCTTGTCGGGGTACTTTTAACTTCTAAACGGCTATACTGAAGAAGTGTTTTAAGGGCCGGACTCGACGAAAGCGGAGACGAAAGGAGAGATGTGTTTTAAACAAGCAATAGAAAGTCGTTATTTACACATCTCGTCTACGCTTAGTTTTAGTGGAGAACACCAGGCGGAGATGTATCATATTTGTATAACGCGATCGAAGCGGAGATGTGAGCTGTGCCTCGCAAGCTGGCGACGGCACGGAGCGGAGACGAGAAGAGCTGTGCGTCATCTCAACAAACATCCAACGACCGCCGCATGGAGCTCAGTTCCGCTCTCGCCAGCACACATCTCCACTTTAGCCGCACATCTCCGCTCCAGTCTAGAAAGTACGCATCTCCGCACAGCTTCGGTGGCTCCCTAGCTGAAAAACGTCTCTTCTCGTCTCCGCTTCGGTGGAGTCCGGGCCTAAGAGGGCGATTAATTATAATAATAATAATGCTGGACAATTCACACAGCATTATCTAGCCCCAAGGTAAGCAGAGCTTGTGTTATGGGTACTAGATAACTGATATACATAATAATATACGAGTATATAGATAGATATTTTTTATTATTTATATAGAAAACGACCAGAACACCCTGAACAAATATCTGCAGATCGTACAAATATTTGTCCCGAGGCGGGAATCGAACCCGCAACCTCCTGCGTCGCAGGCGGACCTTAGCCCACCGCGCCACTGAGGTCGTCAATTAAATTTGACAAGGAAATAGATCGTCCTGGAAAATGACACTAGAAAAGAATATAATAATATCATTTACGACACAAGTAACATAGGTAAACGGTCTAAAAACTAGATAAGACTTATCTAGTTTTTAGATCAAAAACTCTGGTTTAAAACTAATTAAGACTTATCTAGTTTTTAGACCGTTTACCTGGGTAAAAAGTAGAATTTGAGTGTTAAGGCGAATAGTAGGGTGGATAGTGGCGCCACTACATATTTAATTTTATAATTACGTTATAAAAAGGAATTATCAAAAAATCGGACGGCGCGTAGACGATACCTATCACAAGCTTTTATTTAATGTATCTGTAATAGTTTTGTACTGCATTATTTAGGCAGATACTTGTTTCAAGAGTTTAGTTAAATCGACAACGACACAAATTCTACTTTTTACCCAGAGCAAATGCGCGTGTAAAAGCGAGCAAGTATCAGGCTACGACCATATAAATTAGAAAGAATTATTATTAAACTAGTTTATGGCCGCGACTTCGCACGCGTTGTTTCTATGGAAACGTTTAAAGGTGATTTCTATCCCATGGGAACTGATTTATGGGGTAAAAAGTAGTCTATGTTTGATTTCAGGATTTGAATTACCTGAATGAAAAATTTCAGCCCGATCCGTTCAGTAGCTTTGGCGTGAAGAGGTAACAAACATCCATCCATCCATCTATCCAAACTTTCGCATTTATAATATTAGTGTGATAGTGTGAAGTAGTGATTAGGTACGCTTTTATTGTGTATAAAAAATTAAAACAGAACAAAAAGGTTACCGGCAAAGCAGTTTTTAAAACAATACAAAATAAAATCTTACCACTCCCTGGACTGAGAATTAGCGCGCAAAAGGAAACTGTTGATGTTCAGCATTTTGTTAAAGTTAAGCAACATGACGGCGATGTGGTCCGCCGCCATGTTGGAGTCCGTGCACACCAGCACGCGGTTGCGCGGGTTGCGGACCACGAGCTGCGGAACACACACTGGTCAGTCGATGTTAGTAGCGCACTGTGTATTCACCAATACCAATGTCAAACAGCGTTAAGAGGGCACAATGCGCGCTATTTTGTGAAAAGGATAGGCATAGGATTTTCCGTTCATAGGAGGACAGAGAATACGTGTTTGGAGCGGCGTAAGCGCAAGAATCAAGTAATTGTTGATTCTTAAATTCTTTATTGCACACACAAGTTATTTCATACATAAAAGTTAACAAAAATACTGGACATGTACAAAGGCGAGCTTAACCCTAAAAGAGTTTTCTTACAGCAAACCTATGGATATAAAGAGAATTTATGAAACGAGTGTGGATAGTTTATTTACAAGAGAACTACGCAACTAATTAAGAAAGTGGCTTACAGGAAGCAAATAATTAGTAGAAACCTACGAATCAAAACATAAGTCATTTCAATAGACCGCAGAGTTGCTGGGATCGCGACCAAACTTTGTGTGAAACAGTGCAATTTCATGATTTTTTTATCGTATTTTTTTTAAATATAAAAACTTTAAAACTATACTCAAGCCATTTTCAAGGAACACGTAGGTTTTGTAACAACTAACAACACTAAAATCCAAAATTATCATATTGGCGTCGGGATTTGAAAATCAATATCAGTATTATGCTTTGTAGAAAAGAGCTCAAATGGATAAGTGCAAAATCTTTCAAAAAATCAACAGCAAGAAAGGGATTTTTAGGTTGAGCATGAGACAATATTTATTTACCGACATGGTAACTTGAGTTTGGCCGAAGTATAGAAGCAATAGCAAAGCAGTGTTTTCTCTCTCACTTTGCATGTTGAGACGTTTATACGGGAATTTATTGGTTTTTACACATCAATTTTTGTCATGAATGCATAAATGTGCAAGAGAAAACTTTTACAAGTAAAACACAATCAGTTAGATAAAAAAAACACTATCACAGTTTTTACCAGTAAAGCAAAACACAATCAGTTAGATCATTAAAACACTATCACTCAGAAGTAAAACAAAACAATCGGTTAGATAAAAAAAAACACTATCACAATTTTTAGCACATCAGATGTCAATGAAAAACTAAACAATACAGCATGTAACGAATTTACTTTGTGGCAAATGTACAAAAACCCGAAATTATATGACCTTTTCGCCATATAATTTCTTATAGATTCATTTATAGCTGTCATCCAGTAATAGAATAATTTACCTGAATAATAGCTTCTACGATGGTCATAGTTTTCCCCGTGCCAGGCGGACCGAAGACAATGTAGGGCGCCTTGCCCGAGCTGCCGGCCACTATGTGCTGCACGGCTGACCGCTGCTCCACGTTCTCTTTGATCAGCGGGTTGAAGAATCTACGCAGACGGTAAGAAATTAACTGAAGGAGCATACCCGACCCAAATCAGCGCCCCCACATATTTTATTATTATGTTAAACGAAGGAATTTTCACTCGCTTTTGCAGTTTGTGATACCTATCATAAAAACTTATTTTGTATAGTGTAGGCAGAGATGCGAAGTTGCTCAATAATTAGATTATAGAATTGTTGTCGGGAAAGGCAACATGACATGTGTGGCACCATTCTCGACATGCCGCACCAGTGTGGCGAGCGAAGCAAGCCGCGCGGGGTGTGCGGCGTGACGGAGCGGGTCGTTCTGTGTAACACATGCCGTCCCACGCTGTATGTGTAGCGAGCGAAGCGAGTCACACTGTGTGCTGTTGCTGCTCTACAGCACGCACAAGACTTCACGTACTCCACTGCAGTTGTCTTTGATATCTTTTACTTTTTTCAAGCCAAAGTAAACAAAATGTAGGTATCTGTCCCATGGTGGCTTTTAGTATACTCACTTGGTGATGGTTTTGACGGGCACTACGCCCCGCCTCGGCTCGGGGAACAGTCGTGCGTCTTGTTTGGAGGAGAACACCCAGGAGACAGCCTCGTGGCAGCGCTCCATGGGCACGCGGGACATTATGAACCGCACGTCGAACAACGCGTCGGGAGTGAAGTGTGCGTGGAATCTGGAGAAGGGTTAGTGGTTAGATTGATGCTTATAGGTAGCGCAGCGCAGCCAGTAAAGAAATCATTTATTTGGGAAGGTAAGGATCCTCAACCTCAACGGCCTGTACTGGTCTACTACTGGACCCAGGCCTCCCCTGATAAGCGCCTTATTGGCTTTTATCACTGGGGGGTAATGCCCATTATCCCCGTCGGGCATGGGGATCGCAGTTCAGTGGTAGAATTGTTCTGCAGCGGGCGGTGGTGCCCGCCCGTAGATATTCCTTAGACCAGGCCCCTAATTCCACTAAATTATTAGCTTCACCATTACAATGGTATTGTTTCAGAATGGCACATTTTGGCATTTCACCTATGATGAAATAAACTACAGTAGGAAGACCGCCTGTCAAAAATGTCAAGGTTGAAACCATTCTATCAATATATCCGTGCAAATAGCACCGCACGTACTATCTAGCTGGAGTTTCTTTCATCTATGGACGATTCTGCGACGATACCATTGTCATTGGCTGCTTTAATTTCGTAATTATTCTCAGCTACGAAAATGACGCGATAATGGAGCGATCCTATTGGTCGGCTGGAAACATAGCAACGTAGCACATCTCTGGTGGAAATCCGAGCCTTAAGCGATTGGCTAGGCCCGTGGGGATTATGGGCAATATCCCCCAAGAGATGAAGGCCAACAAGGCGCTTATCAGTTTCAGTTATTTTCAAAGTGTACATTTATTGTATTTATGGAAATAAAGAGTTTTTGATTTTTGATTTTGATTTCAGGGGGAGGCCTGCGTCCAGCAGTGGACCAATACAGGCGGTTGAGGTTGAGGGGCCTGGTCGAGCGGTGGTGTCGTTACTGTCGCTGAGTACGGACGGTGGAAAACACTAACCTTTCGTCCAACTCCCCAAGATGAATGTAATTATCTTCAATATTCTTGATCACGCTCTCAAATAGGAATGACAGATCATCTTTCGGCTGCAAGTAGACCCTATCACCTGCGAAATAAGATTATAATTAACAAAAAATGTATGCTTATACACGAGCCAAACTATAATAGACGCGGAATGGTTGTAAACCGCCCATACTTAACCTAAAATTCACTCATTTGCCGTCATTTTTTATACGGAATTTACATTGTGTATGATCGTTTCTTCAGTAAATATTGCTTACAATTATATCTGAAACTCGACGCCAAGCAACTGAGTTTTAGTTTTAGTTTACAAACATTCCACATCGAGTTTGGCTAGTTTATAGGTACAGACAGCGGAACAGAATTAAGTAACCCTCCTGCATAACACAATGCAGGTAAGAATCCGATTTTTTTTATATTTCTTTTGTTATGCAGGGAGGTTACTTAATTCTGACGCTGTCTGTATCTGTCATACAGACAGTACATTGCGGGGTCTATTAATACGTACCACGTAAAAGTGATGGTCTTTTTTCAGCTAGGCCGGGCACCTCTAATACATAATACCTATCTCTGTATTCCAAATTCACGCTGGACATGTTGTATTTCTGGAAAAAATATTAATAAATATAAAGAACACTTTACACCACATTATATTGCCTCAAAGTAACACAGTGTTACACTAGCGCGGGTGGTAGAGACCCTTTAACTTGTTTGCTTAAAAAACTAGCCTATCGCAAATTTCAGTAAACAAAAAATCGTTGGAATCTCTTTTCTATAAATCTATTTCTATAAAGTTTTTTTTTTATTGTATAACCTTATAATCGTTTTAAGTATACATGGTTTTTATAAGAGGGCATAATAAAAGTATTTCTATAGTAAGCAGAGCTTGGGTTATGGGTGCCAACTAGATGACTGACATATTATCATATGTAAATCTAAGTAAACTTGTGCAAAAAATATGTTGAACAAACACAAAGGCATTGCTGTAGTCTTTTAGTCAATAAATCACACTAAAGTACATTGTAGCAAGCACGCGTAACACGAACGCCAGTCTGGCTATGACTGAGGTGGGTGGATCTAATTGCACCTAATTTGAGCCTTCCACTTTCGAGAAGCTAGTACCTCATTTCCCCTTTTTTACTTAGATCGATGATGACTGATATACTTTATACATAGGCCCGGAACAAATACCTGCAAATCATACAAACAAATATTTGGCCGGCGGCGCCGGGAATCGAACCCGCAACCTCCTTCGCAGGCGGACCTTCACCCACTGAGGCATTCGCTATTTAGAAATGAAGTAACCCATACATATATTTAGGATAAAGTACTTAGGAATTTATAGCGATTCCAAAAGATATTATTGTGTAATTTACCCTCATTAAATAAATAACAATAATTGGCCGTGTGGTGCCGGTTTAGAATTGCACCACCCCAACTCTTACCGCGGGTGTCGTAAGAGGCGACTAAGGGATATCCACCGGGGGCGGACAGCAGCGCCTCTTGCAGAACAATTCTACCAACGAACTGCGATCCCCAACGTGGGGTATTGTGAGCATTACGCAGCATAGATAAAAGCCTATAAGGCGGAGGCATCAGTCCAGCTCTGGACCAATATAGGCCGTTGGTGCGTTGGTTGAAATAAATAATTACCCTCAAGTTGATTCTGGTGATAACCTCTTCCCACCACAGCAAATGGTGGAAGAAATGCATGTAGTTCTCTCTGGTGATGCCCTCGTCAAAGATCACACTGGAAACAAATAAATACTTATAATAATAACAAACTCCTTTTGAAATACTGGCTGGAAAGAAGATTCTACCCGATGATGTCAGACAGAAGTATCATTGGCGCCAACAGAAGAACCAGGCAGAGGCTCACAGAGTATTGTTAACATAGCAGAGGCTTTCTGGCTGTGACTCTTGGATGTGGTGGATCGTGAATTTTAGATTATGATAATGTATAGTGACATAGGAGCAGTTTTTTTGCTTTCGTGCAAAAAAGCTGCTCCTATGTTGCTATATCCTACATAAGATTTGCATGAAAACGAATCAGAACCTTCGGCTTTCGTTTCTGCGAGACCAGGATTTCAGATTGCAATAACTTTATTTCTTTTGGCTTACAAAATAGGCACTTAGACTAGTCAAATTTCATATGTACTTACTAAAAGTATGTATTTATAATATACTAGACGATCGCCTCGCGGTTTCACCCGCGTAGTTCCCGTTCCCGTGGGAATTCCGGGATAAAATATAGCCTATGGTACTCCCTGAAAAGGAAGCTTCCTAACGGTGAAAGAATATTTCAAATCGGTCCAGTAGTTTCGGAGCCTATTCAATACAAACAAACAATCAAATCTTTCCTCTTTATAATATTAAGTATAGACTAAGGTGTTATTGATTTTCTTTTCATTTCAATTTTTTGTCGAAGAAGAAGTAAATGTATGTATCTAATACACGTTTGTTTTACTAATCTAAATATAATAATGCGATTTTAGAATTTGATATTTTTTACAATAAACATATCTCTCTATCTAACTATACACTAGCCAAACTCAATGTAGAATGTTTGTAAAAAAACTACGACACAAATAGCTTAAACTTACATGCTTGTCGTCGAGTTTCAGATATAATTGTAATTAATATTTATTAAAGGAAGGATCTTCAAATCGACAAGTAATGTAAATTGCGTATAAAAAGATGCGGTATGGGCGGTTTGTTAACAAACATTCTACATCGAGTTTGGCTAGTATTTAGTAAACAATACTATCTTACCGGACTGCAATTAGAACTTTCCTCAGTTGGTTGATGACTTCAATCGGCTGCATTATTCCTTCTAGAGCCTTTTCCTCTAGACCTCGGGGAAGAAGAATCTTCAAGAGGTGAGGGACTCGGAATTTTTGCGGATGTCTGCAATCACACTTGTATTATAAAAGCGAAAGTTTGGATGGATGGATGTTTGTTACCTCTTCACGCCAAATACTACTGGACGGATCGGGCTGAAATTTTGCATAAACATAGTTTTAGGCCTGAATAAAACATAGGCGTTTTAACCCATAAATCAGTTCCCATGGGATAGAAGTTACTTTTAAACGTTTCCATAGAAACAAAGCGTGCGAAGCCGCGGACAGAAACTAGTAGAAAATATATTTAAAAAGATACATACGCGTCCCCTGTTGATGAAATTCGATGTTTAGCAAAATCTAAGTCATCTTTTGTGTATGGACTTTTGGGGAATGGATGGACTACAGGATTCTCTTCCACGTTGACCACCTAGAACAGAAAATAGTATATTATGCAATCACACTAATATTATAATTGCGAAAGTTTGGATGGATGGATGTGTGTTACCTCTTCACGCCAAAACTACTGAACGGATCAGGCTGAAATTTTGTATACAGGTAAGTCTAACCCTGGAATCAAACATAGGCGACTTTTTATCCCATAAATCAGTTCCCATGGGATAGCAATAACCTCAAAACGTTTCCATAGAAACAACGCGTGCGAAGTCGCGGGCAGAAGCTAGTTAGTGAATAAAGGACGGATTTAAAGCGAGGGAATTCGTGATTCCAAGAAGATTTCGAGAATATTCTTAATATCAGTCCCCCTCTAAGAACCTTATTATAAAACAGTGAATAAAAATCACGGTGTTTGAATTTCGAACACACCAATATATTCAACCTCCATCTCAATGTTAAACAACCTCCTTGCGCAAAAAAACTCGATAAATACTCGCGAGCGACGCCAGTGATTTATAGTCCTCAATATAAAGCCTCCACCCCACAGCCGCGATTTTGAAGCGCGTCTTGTGTCGCCCGATTTGTTGTAATATTTGTTAGCAGTACATTTTGTCTAGAAATCGCGTTTACAAAAACGCAGCGGAATCGCGCTACAAAATAGCAACAAATCGCGCGACACAAGACGCGCTTCAAAATCGCGGCTGTGGGGTGGAGGCTTTATATTGAGGACTATAAATCACTGGCGTCGCTCGCGAGTACTTATCGAGTTTTTTTGCGCAAGGAGGTTGTTTAACATTGAGATGGAGGTTGAATATATTGGTGTGTTCGAAATTCAAACACCGTGATTTTTATTCACTGTTTTAAAATAAGGTTCTTAGAGGGGGACTGATATTAAGAATATTATAATGTTGGACAAATAACACTTGTTAATTTTAAACAATCACAAGTTTTGTTGGTATGTAATTAAGTTCATCCCACTATGGGCGCGTTTCCAATTTGCCGTAGCTAACCGTAAATTATCGTTGGATAGTTGTCCAACATACAAAATTTTTGATTGAGACTCACCATTTCTCTAACAAATATAATAGGCTTCTGCTTCTTATTAGCTTCCTCATTGGATAACTTCTGGAATGTGAACATGATAGGCATTTCATACTGGCCTATATCCGACGGGATGAATGAAACTGATATGTCATGGGGCAGTGGCTTCTCTGAAAACAAATAATGATATTTTATTAGTGTAATCTAGGTTTATGTCTAGCTACCTACTACCATTAATTAGTCTATGCTACTACCCAGATATAATTAATAAAAATAATTTATTTCAGGTCACAAAAGAAACTCATTGTTTTACTATAAAAAATATTGTACTTTGACGCATTAATTATGGATGTAAATGAACTACAAACCTTATTTGTTATTTGAAGATGTCACTTGATAAGAAATTAAACATTAGTGTTTTTCTGACATAAATATGGTTCATATATAACCAGCTTAGATCAGTAATGAAAACTCATTATTATTTTGTAAATGAGATCGCCATATTTTCTGCTCTTAGTGTAGGTTTTTCTTTAAGTGCTGTTTTTTAATAGTTATTAAGAGACATTGAAGCACAAGGAATCCATCTAATATAGAGAGCCCAGAGGGATAGTTGCATTGACCTTAAACTCCTTGGAGAAATATGTTTAGGAGATTAAAACACTACTGGGCAACACCCACCTATACTATTTTTTAAACCTCGACACATGTTTGGTTTTTTTTATACAGACAAGAGTGCCTTATGGAAAGTGGTCACCACAGCCTATGCCTGCAACATCAGGGTCATTGCATGTGCTCTTTGCTGACCCTATTAAAATGTCAAAGAAGGCTCTTTTATAGAAGTCAAGACAATTACTTTTTTCTTAATTCAAAAAGAATTTTGTAGTTACTTACTCTTTTCCCAAACATGGGGGTCTTCTCCAAAAACATAGGGGTGTTTGTTTATAACAAACTGAGGTTGTGGGTGGGCCAGTTGTATACCCACGATCAACAAATCCTCCTTACACTCATTAGAAATGTCGAAAATAAACTTGATTTGTGTCTTTGGTTTGATCTAAAAAAACGAGAAAATGCATTAGTAATGACAGAGCCCATTAAAAATACTTAATGATTGCTATTGTTTTGTCTTATGTAATGGTTGTTGTAATAATGGGTTTGTTTTTTATCTACATTTTTTGTCTCCTAAAACGAAATTTACCTAACATCCTTAATTATGAGATAATAAATAATTTGTCTAGCTATCTAATATTGATAAGAGATACACAAATTCGAAGTGCAGACTGGCTGAGGGGCCGTAAGCCACTTAGTCACATTGGGTTATAGGTGAATTCTAAGTTATTTTTTTTAATAACTCACATAAATACGAATTTTATGATGATCAACCATTCCAGTTTCTCCGAGACTTTGTCCGTCATCATTGAACTTCTCCACTCCTCCTTTTATGAAAATACCTTCTCGGTTTTTACTCAGCGATTTCCTGAAACAGTGTTATTATTAGCATAAAGGATGCCTTTGAGTTCGGCCACAACTCGGGGATCATTACTGAGTTGCTGAAAAACTATAGTACCAAAGTTCCTATCCAGCACTTTAAAGGTCTGGTTAGGGGGATGGTGCACAACATGATTACGATAAATACTATAAAACTTGCATACTACACTCCCATGGGAGATGCCAGGGAAATTGTAGTTTGAATATTATTTATGGCTCAGGTCTAAGTTTCAACATCATGTTATTGTAATTGTTATTGTAGGCATGTTTTAGGATAAATGGTCGAGTGTGTATGTGCTACCATGGTTTTAAGATCATTGTTTATGATAGTTATGTGGTAAGTTTCTGCATCTATTATATTAAGCCATACCTACATTATCATCCAGTTTATTGAGCCTGGAACTTCCAGTAAGAAAGTCAACAAAGGACTTGCAGAAAAACCACTTCAACAAAGGAGTACATTGTTAAACTTACTTGCATGACTTATATTCTAACAGAATTTGGTTACAAATATGCTTGATGCTGCCCAGGTGGATAATATGCTCATTTTCGTCATATTCCTGGTCAACTATACCACATGTTTGGCAAAACATTATGCCTTGGATCTGCAACAGTACAGTAAAATATTATAACAATACAATAATATTATTAAAATGTAGTATAGCTCGGTCGTTGCCAAGTTTAAAAAACTAAGAACTAATAAACTAAAACAATCGCTAGTCGAATTATGATTAGCCGCCTTTAGCCGCTGACTAATATCTGATAAAACTTTTGTTTGACTAAGTTAGGTAGGTATATATTTTTAATTTTTGCCAGTTACAACTTACTCGAATCGTCTACTCTCCGGTCCCGCTTACCGCGCGTGGAGTTGGAAATTTAATAGAGCAATAACCACAGCCAGCACACTCCACCACACTCCACAAGGAAATAAATTATTTTCAAGTAGATTTTTATCAACAACCTTCATTCAAGTTCTTATCGCAAAGTAAAGACAGTCAGTTCAGTAGACCAAAAACGAAACGACTTTTACTTTTTTGTCTTTTAGCCATAGACAAAGATTTATTTTATCTGTTTTTAATCAGTGCTGCCCACTGGTTTGGTTCAAGAAGCGCTGTTTTTTCTTTTTATGCATGATCCAAAAAACAAAGGCGAAGTATAGTATGTATTTTTTTTTATCCGTCACCGTAATGTCGTCTGATCAGCTTGGAAGATCAAACTAATTTTTTTTCTCACATCTAACTTATTTTAGCACTTCATCTATTCATTTGCCCTAGTTTAGCATATGCCTCTTCAAGTTTTCTAACACTCGCTCGTTTCTATTCATGGCCGTTCTTGAGCATAGCTTTCCAGCGATAGCTTGAATGTCATCTTCCCACCTCTTAGATGGTCTTTTCGGTTTCTAGGTTTGCCAGTTTGTAATTGTTTTATTGTTAGCTCCATTTATCAGTTCCTCTTAAAGTAGAACCCGTTTATGGACGTGTACGGGCGTTTTCCAAAAAAAGAAAGGACCCCTATTTACCTTTGAACTCAATAGATGGCGCAAACCTTTCATGTCAAACTATGCTCGGTGTATGCAGGGCATAGCAAGGTCAAGGCGATACCCTCCTACATAACTTTAGTTAGTGTGTGCTGGAAGTCCTTTAAGTAAAGGAACATAGATTTAAGACCAACTTTTTTGTGAAAAGTAATCCTAATTTAAGGTTTGATATAGCAAACATTTGCAAAAGTTGGCATCACTATTAGTCGACGGACACAAATATAATCGAAAATTCAGGGTAATCCCCCATGTGACTACATCATGCATGCATGAGTCATGCAGCACGACTGAGAAGTCAAAGAGAATGTAGAAATAAATAATTAATACTGGACAATTCACACAGCATTATCTAGCCCCAAGCTAAGCAGAGCTTGTGTTATGGGTACTAGATAACTGGTATACATAATACAATAGACTACATAGATAGATATTTTTTATTATACATAGAAAAACATCCAGACCCCCTGAACAAATATCTGCAGATCGTACAAACATTTGTCCCGAGGCGGGAATCGAACCCGCAACCTCCTGCGTCGCAGGCGGACCTTCGCCCGCTGCGCCACAGAGGTCGTCAAAAGAAAGGTAGAAAGCTTCGAAAATTACCAAAAGGAGAAAGCGAAGTCCCGTCCCTTGTCTATGGCGTGAGAAGACCACATACCTACGTACATACGATTGATCGTTTCGTGTTGGCGCGAGATTCAAATATTTTGTGGTTTTGAATGCTACAGAACAAAAACACGAGCGTGCGTTTTGTTTTATCTGAGCACACTGATGCGCACGATGCGAAACGGAACGCCAAAAAATTTATCTTGAAATTAAGCAGCCGCGGTGATCAAAGCATTTGACTCGACAAGTTTATGCTAGAAAACAATGGTGTCCCAGTTAAGAAAAAATCAAGCGAAAAACACGTCTCCTATTGAAATTTCGCGCCAAATTACGTCACCCACAGGCACCCACGAGCTGCCTTGTCTCGAAAAAAGGTGAAGCAGTTCATGCGCTCCCGTGCGCCCATGGAGCGGGGCCAAGTGGACGTGAAAAGGAACGCTCTAAGCGAGAAACGGAACGCAGCAAAACCATCGCGCATCGTTCTTTTTCGAAGAATCTAACTCTACGGTTGTATGGTACACAAAAGTAGGCAGGATATTTCATTTTATGGTGCTCCCACACTGCTGTTAGAAAATGTTTAAGTACAAACATTTTCTAACACAATAACATTTACAAACAAATGTTCTATATTGTTACATTTTGTTAGAAAATGTTAGATGTTACAAGTACTCCTACACTGACGGAAAATGTTTACTAACATTTTATAAAATTTTTGGCTCGCAGTTTGGTTTTGCGTTCTGAGGTGTCTACATGAAAATGGAAGAAGATTTGCTCATTGGAATAGCTTTTATTTTGTGTTTAAAAAAGATAACAAATGTTTTATTTTGTTATAAAATGTTTACAAACACTGTATAACTTGAAAACATTTTATAACATTTTGTGATCAAATGTTTGTAAACAAATGTTTACTAACATTAGTTAACATTTTCTAACAGCAGTGTGGGAGCACCATTAAATTTCGCTAGTAGGCGGCTGTAGGTACATGTTTGTTCGCGAATTTGCTATAGGTACCTTAATTTTTCAAAGATGATCCTGAGATGGTCTGATGAAAAGAATATTCGAGAGGGATTAGGAACAAAACAGCCCGCAAAACTTCAAAAAACAGTGAAATATCAAGGATTTTTTTTTCAAATTCAATTCAAATTCAAATCGTTTATTTGATACCATGTACATATTTATGAACTAAAACACGATACCAAGGTAATTTTATCCTATAAGTAATCCGACTTCATACAAACGGGCGAAACGCGAGCTATACCTACGCGCCTCGATCTCGGCATGCGCTCAGCATGCAGACAGTCGCGGCTGTGCCGCAGTGACGAACGGATGGTGTGATGTTTTTTTAACAATAACCGCGCGATTTTTTCTCTAAAACTAAGTTCAGGTACATATTTAATAAAGTAGCTGCAGGTATCTATAACCAAGTAAAAGATATTCCTTTTTCTCCAAAAAAATCTCCTAAAATTTAATAATAAAGCATTTTGTAGGTACGTCTCAGTCGAGGCGCAAATATTTTTCTGTCGCAAATTTATAAGACCGATTTGTTATTCAAACATAAACAGGTTTTTTTATTAACCTACCAATCAAAAAACAACACGCATTTTTATTGAACACTTACCATTCAATTCACAAAGTATTTTATTTGTTTATATAAAAAAAGTACCTTCCTATATTTACAATCACAAAACTAAATGGAAACACAAAGTAGGCAAATGTAATTAAAATGGTGGAGGCGGGCAGCCCTATCGCATGTTTACCTACCGCGCGGCTGTAGGCATTTATTTCAAAGATACGGCCGAGTCCAAATACTGTTGGATAATATTACCGTGACGATACTGACGCTAAAAGTATAAAACTGTGTCGCGTTCAGTATCGCCCTCCTCTGGACAGGATGAAAAAGATAAGAATTATTTAGTATCCCTATATAGTTTGTGATTATTTACAGTAGTTAGCCTACGTTATCCTAAATTAATATTACGAGTATAGTTAGTTAATTACACATAAGTACCTACTTAAATTGAAAATTACATAAAACTAATGTTGTTCAGTTTTGCTGTAGTGGTGAAATGAAATAAACAAATATTAAGTAATTAAAGTGAGAATTTAAGTAGGTACCTTCGAGGAAACCTGTCTCATGAGAGTCAGGGCAACGATTAGATACCAGTCGATGAGGGGAGCAGAGTTGGGAGAGTGTATAATATTTACAAATTTAATTTTAAAAAGAAAAAAGTGTGTGCAACTGTAAATGAGAATTTAATTTAATTTCGCTATAAGAAATTCTGTATCATCATAAGAAAGGGCTAAAAGCCAGGCAGACAATTTAAATTTACAATTTCGCAGAGATAAGGGATACTTATATATAAGTTTTTCATTAACTGTATTATAAAGCATAGAGCTGATGTGGGGATACTGACGGCTGGCTGTAGCAGTCCTGTGTGAGAGAATTTGAAGTCGTTTACTTTTTTCAAAACAATCAAATTATAGGCACGCACCGCACACACGCTAAATGATTCGACCACTTAAAAACAGCGCCATCTCTGATAGGTTTCCGGAACTACCTTCCTAATGTTGTTATGAACTCTGCACTGCATGCACCCGCCCTTAAAAGGCGTCTAGCGAAACCTACCTACCTACCGACATATATCTTGTCCCAGGGCCGGCAAGCGGGGCGCGGGGCGATATCGATCGGTAGAACCCTCTGAATATTGCTACTTACCTATTCTAGACAGTACCTAGGGTCACCTACATCCGTTTAATGAGTAACAACGAATAAATACCTTCATACGTTGAGTTATGGCTTACTATTTGGTATTGGTGGTTGTGCGCTGGCCACAGATGACGTATTAGTTAGTACTGGCCGCCCTAGCCGGCGGCGCACCGTGCGGCGGCGCGGCAATATGCGTTGTTGTTTTCACAGTGACTTGCGTGTTTTAAAAAAACCTTGAAATCAGTGGCTTTAAGATTCTTCGCTTCTGTTTAACGCTTGGTAAGTTTTGAATCGCACTAGGATATCTCTATAGAACCTGAGTTAAAGCTCGCAAGAAGATATTCTACGGGATGCATTTTCCCACCATCTTTGTTTGTTTGTTTTGATAATGCATCTTCGTTTAGTTTAGTAGATAGTTATGGCATCAGGGTCTGTATTCAGCATCCCATAAGATCGGACATTGCTTGTTTAATATAACAGACGCCCACACGCTTTCTCACGACGAGCAATATCGCCGAGCTAAGCGTCTGGACATTCCTATCAACGTCCTGTGATGCGAGAACTCCGGACTCAAAGCCTCAGTCGTAATTAAGTCATCATTGTAAAACCATTGAAATTAATATTAAATTCAACTTCAATTTAATTATTTTGATTGTTTTTAAAAATACTTTCCACGCTTTCCCATACAAGTCTGGCGCAGCCTATCGGATTTTCCACGCATTTCCCGTGAATCCGCAATCGCGAAAACCATAAAATCGGTCTAGCGAAAACGCGAAATTCCGGAACCGTCTCTACGCGGACGTGGAAACCAAGAACCAAATAAATCTGACTCCCGGTGATCGCGTGTGATTGTGACCCTGATTCGGCTCCTGGAGGACATGGGATCGAGCAGCTTGTGAGTAAACCTTTTCACTTCCTGTGTTATATTCCTGTGTCGTTTCCACCTTTTCCCCCGAACTCAAATCGTCGGGCTTATTAATTGCGTTTATCTGATTTTGTTTGCACTAAAATTGGCAAACTGGTTTGCACTAGAAATCGGCATTCCGTTATTCTCGCGATTAATTTGTGTTTCTAGTTTTAAGTACTTGATTTAGCCCTAAAATAGGCTTATTGATTTGCACAAAAATTGGTGAATCAGTATTTTAAGAAATTAAATTTATTTGATATTTGAATAGAGAAAATTAAAAATCTGTGAATTTAAATTGACAAGTAAATTACTGCATAGTATAGTACTTAATAGATTTAATTAGTATAAGCAAAATGTCGACTGTTAAGGCAATACCGAAAGAAACTTTGTCGCTTATTCCTAGATATGACGGGGAGGAAAATCACTTGAATCTTTTCCTTTCGAAATGTGATTATGTGATTCAAGGCGCCTCTATTGAGGGAAACCTGGAACAAGTTTTGTACTTGTTTCATGCCGTATCGAGTAGACTTACAGGTAGAGCCGCGACTCTACTTAGCGACCATCCGAATATCAAGTCATATGATGTACTAAAGGAGCTACTTACGCAACATTTCGGTGATCCTCGATCAGAAGAGTGCATAGCTATCGAACTCGAGCAGTTAAAAATCAGGAATGGGGAAACGTACATACAGTTTTGTCATAGAATTCAGAATGTGCGTAGTTCTTTGTTTGCGAAAGTGAATAGACTTACAGATGAAGGAATCAAAGCTGCAAAAATGATTGTGTATAACAATACGGCTCTTAACACGTTTCTGTTCAACTTACCGGAGGACATGATTCGAATTGTGAGGTTAAAAGGTTGCTCTAATTTGGAAAATGCTTTGAGTATAGTAACGGAAGAGGTAAATTTTAAATTTCAGTATGATGCAAAAACTAAGTTACTAAAACAAACAGCGCCACAATTACCAAGCGCACAAAATTCACAAAACGCACCAAAACCCATGCTTGCTCAACCAACTCCAGCGGTTCAGGGCCAAGGTTTTAAATTCGGCATTCCACAAAATAATTTCAGATTTGGCATTCCCCAAAACAACTTTAGACCCGGCATTCCTCAAAATCAAGGTGGGTTCAGACCTAACTTTGTTCCACAATTGCGATTTGCACCGCCTCCTCAAGGCTTTCGTTTCGGGATTCCTCAGAACTTACCGCAACGTAATTTCGGTTCAGGCTTTCAGGCTGTCCCGCAACGTGCGCCGTTCCAATATGGAGCTTACAAATTCGGTATCCCTTCACAAAACCAACCTCAAATCCAATATAAATTTGGTACCCCCCAACAACAGGTTCAAGCTCCTAGGCTCCAAGATACAGATGTATCAATGCGTACGGCTCCAATTAGGCAAAACATGATTGCAAACGATCTGTATTTTATAGAAGGCAATGGATTTGATAGTGATTTTGGTTATGACACGAGTATGAATGATATGTATGGCTATGTAGAGTATCCTGTAGGCGATTGCAATTACATTGAGCTCGAAGGAAATAATTCCTTCAATCCGGAAAACGTCAACACGGATAAAGTTAATGTGGACAACACCAGTTCGGACATGCACAAACCTGAAAATTTTCAGGAAACTGCCTCGAAGGATACGGTGAAATGATAAATCTAAACTATTGTAACAGTATATTGAAATTGCCTCACATTGACATCCCGGAAATTGGCGCAAAGTTTTTGATTGACACCGGAAGTAGTAGGTCTTTCATAAGCCCCGCCAAAGCCTTTGAATTTTTCAACGACTTCAGATACTATGAACCGTTCACAGTGGTAAGCACCCACGCTCAAAGCATGCACAATGAGGTCATCTACATACCACTACTGAAGACCTTTAGAAGCACGCTTCCTCATAAATTCTACGTTTATGATGTTGACGGACGATACGACGGCTTGATAGGATCTGACCTCCTGAAAAAGTTAGGAGCTAACATAGATATGTGCAACCAAATGTTAGTAACGCACAATGCGGCAATTCCAATCGTCTATAATCCACCATATGAGATTGATGTACCGCCACGGACTGAGACTAGGGTTAAAATTCCCACGAACCTGAAAACCGGTGATGCTGTCATGGAATTCCTTCAGCTTCAGGAAGGCGTTCGCATGCCTAGCGCTCTAGTTAGGTGCGAGAACTATTTTGCTGAAACGATTATTCAAAACGTAACAGACAACACATATAAACTGCAGTTCAAGGAACCTTTTGAAGTCACGGTATTCGAAAATCAGGAGTGCGAGATTAATTTTACGAAAGATGACTGCATGATTGATGATATTTTGAAAGAGAATTTAGGAAAGTTACGGTTAGATCACATGAATAAGGAAGAACGCGAAAACATTTATAAATTGTGCAACGAATACCGCGACATATTTTATAGTGACAAAATACCTTTGTCCTTCACAAATCAAGTGAAACATAACATCAGGACAACCAACGAAGACCCGATTTATATTCGACCATATCGACACCCACCTATTCTAAATCACGAAATTCATAAGCAAGTAGAAAAACTGTTGGCAGATAACGTTATTGTAGACTCACACTCTCCATGGAGTGCCCCAGTTCACCTGGTTCCAAAAAAATTAGACGCATCTGGAGAAAAAAAATATAGAATGGTTATCGATTACCGTCGTCTAAATGAGATCACAGTCGACGATAAATATCCGCTACCCAACATCACTGATCTTCTAGATAAGATAGGTAAAGCCCAATACTTTAGCACCTTAGACCTTGCTAGTGGGTATCACCAAATAGAAGTCAATGAGGCGGATAGATCAAAAACGGCTTTTTCAACCCAGACGGGTCACTATGAATTTAAAAGGCTCCCGTTTGGTTTAAAAACAGCCCCAGCGACGTTTCAACGTGCGATGGATAATATATTGCGAGGTCTTCAAGGGATCCACTGCTTAGTATATCTTGATGATATCATAGTATATTCATCCAGCCTACAAGAACATGTAGACAAGCTTCGAAAAATATTCGAACGTCTCAGGGAAACTAACTTAAAAGTAACCCTCGACAAATGCGAATTTCTTAGGAAGGAGGTCCTTTATTTAGGTCACACCATCACTAAGGACGGCCTATTACCTAATGACGACAAAATTAAAGCGGTCATGAAATTTCCCTTACCAAAAACAACAACAGAAATTAAAAGTTTTCTTGGTCTAGTAGGATACTATCGAAAATTCATTAAAGATTTTGCTAAACTAACACAACCACTTACATCTTGCTTAAAAAAAAGAAATAAAATTGATTACACAAAAAAGGAATACATCGACGCATTTGAAAAGTGTAAAGAGCTTTTAACAAACGCGCCGCTCTTACAATTTCCCGACTTTTCTAAGCCATTCGTCCTTACGACGGATGCATCCAACTTTGCAGTAGGAGCTGTCCTATCGCAAGGACCTAAGGGAAATGATAAACCGATAGCTTACGCGAGTAGGACTTTGAATGACGCTGAAACGAGATACAGTACCATCGAAAAGGAACTCCTAGCAATAGTATGGGCTGTGAAACATTTTCGTCCCTATTTGTACGGGCGAAAATTCATGATTTACACCGATCATAGACCCTTAACCTGGCTTAAATCATTAAAAGAACCCAATAGTAAATTAACAAGATGGAAATTAAGATTATCGGAATTTGATTATGATATTCAGCATAAAGAAGGCAGGCTAAATTTAAACGCAGACGCTTTATCTCGAATTAGGCTAAACGTTCTAGGGGAAGATGATGATTTTTCCATGAAGGTAAATCTTGACAGTAAGGAGCAAAAACTACAGCGGCACATAAATGATTTAACTGAAGAAATTGTTCGGTTAAGTAAAGATCACAAGGACGATTCTCGAGCCTCCACCCCTCGTCAAGGAACACCATCCCCGATAACAATATCATCTGGATCGGAGAAAAGCAATAAGTCAGTAGCAGCCGGCGGTAGGCGGTCTCCTTATTCGATTCCATCTTCAGGTAGTAGTACTATCACAGCCTCCGAAGGTCGTGCGGAAAGCATAGGCACGATACATTCGGCACGTGATTTAGATACTGATGGTATTCTTATCCTCCAAGAGGCCATTGACACGAAACCGAACCAGATTCTGGTTTATACCTGGAACAGAGATGAGTTGTCGGTTAAAGACATATCTAGGTCAAAACAAAAGGTGTTGGAAGTTCATTTACCAACAACTAACACGGAATTGGTTAAAAGATTTCTGAAAAGCTATATTCGACCCAAAATTAAATATTTCTTTTATTTCGAAGATGCATTACACCGCAAACAATTTTCAGAAGTCACCCTGTCGCTCTTTCAGAAGGGCACGGTTAAATTTTATGAGTGTACTAAGAGAGTAGTTTATGTAGATAGCGAAGAGGAACAACGAAATATTGTGCTTAAATATCACGAGGGTAAAAACAGTCATAGGGGAATAAAAGAGACGTTAGTACATCTAAGACGTACCTTTTACTGGAATAATATGGACCAAACAGTAGCTAGCATCATCAATGCATGCGAACTTTGTAAAAAAATGAAATACGATCGAAAACCCTTAAAACCTGAATTACAACTATCACAGACTCAAGTTAAACCCTTTCAGGAATTATTTATAGACACATTTTCAATTGAAGGAAAACATTACCTGACAATAGTAGATGCCTTCAGCAAACTTGGTCAAGCATTTGAAATCAGCACTAAATCCACCCCTGAAGCGATAAGAGCACTCATAAAATACTTCTCTTTATACGGAACACCTTGTAGAATAAGCTCGGATCCAGGAACCGAGTTTAATAATACGCTCATGAAAGAAATGATGTCATTTTATAAGATCGACCTGCACATCGGTACCCCCCATAATCCCAACTCTATGGGGATAGTTGAGAGATTCCATTCAACCCTTATAGAGATTTACCGTATAGCAAAGTACGAACAGAAGATAACTGACGCTGCATCTGTTATGGCTTATGCTATAATGTCATATAACCACTCTATCCACTCTACCACCGGTCTTACACCGTTTGAAGTAGTTTTTGGTCACACCGAATCTAACAGCGCATTTTATGTGGATTTTAATAAACAGTTTACGCAACAATTGGTTAAAGAACACGCTAAACGAACAAAACTTTTGTACGAATATCTTACTGATAAAATTATTGATAGAAAATCAGCGGCAATCGAGAAACGTGGGGGAGAAAAGAATTTTGACATAGATGTAGGTGATACGGTATTTATCAAAGGAGTGAATACTAGGCGTAGTAAAGATAAGCCTCGTTATCAAAAAGCTCAAGTCATCGGAGCCATTCAACGGAATATTGTACCAGTAACGACTCATAACCGGAATACTAAAGTTCCTATTAAAGACATAAGACGTCCTCCACAGGTTGGTCCTTCTGGCGGTCCTAGTGATCCGCAGCCAGGCCCTTCATCTGCAGCCGATTGACAAGAACCCGGGGCTGTTACCTGTAAAGCAAGGTCAAGCTGTTGTTAGCCATGATACGTGGACCGTTATAAAAATCTTAGATCTAAAGCACATTCATGATCAATTAGAATTAAACATCGATAGTTACGAAAGATTAAAGCGGCAAATTCAAAGCTGTTACGATAATAAAACATTTGATTATGATTTTACCGAAGTAGAATTAGAAACTGACTTTAACATGAATATAACTTTAGAAAAGTATGGGCAATTGATTCCATCGGTAAGATCGAAGCGCGGTCTCATAAATCCTCTTGGTACTTTTATCAAGACGATTACAGGTAATCTGGATAATGACGATGCTGTATTGTATGAAAAGTTAATTCATGAAGTAAATTCTAAACAAGACGCGGTTAATAAGAAAATGACTATTGTCGCCGAAATGGTGGGTAAACTTACGAAAATAGCCAACTCTACCAAAAGCAATTTCATTCAAATTGAAGGTAGTATCCAAGATCTTAATCGTGGTTTAAATAATTCAAAATTAACCCAAGTTGGTAACAAAATTATACACATATATAACGTCTTTTTGCATAACTTCCAAACTCTCTACATGCGATTGAATGAAATTGAAACGGCTATAACTTTTGCTAAGAATAAAATATTACATCCATCTATTTTAGATACTAATGAACTTTTTGTATTGTTACAAGAAATTGAGAAAACTAGTAAATTAGTGTATCCAGTAAATAATGAAAATATTGTAAAAATAGAGCAGTGTATAGAGATGAAAGCGTATATCAAACAAAATCAGATAAAGTTAATTATGCAAATACCTTTGATAAGAAATGAGGTTTTCAACTATTTTAAATTGACTCCTTTGCCCGTTAACGATAGAGTAACCCACCAAACAGTCCTTATACTACCCAAATATCCTTACATCCTTATGAAAGGGTTGAAAGCGAAGCCGCTCTCCCAGTCATGCCGAGAAATCGACGAAGCTCGTTTCCTGTGCTTTGAGAGCGATGAACCGCCTCTAGCTGAAGACGAATGTATCACGGAGCTGATGACATTTTCTACCAACATTTCGAGCTGTTATCCGGTTCCTGTTACCATAAATGAAATCAAGGTTTTTCCCATACAGCCTAATCGATGGATAATTTACACCAAAACTGATACGTTACTCACCAAATATTGCGAGAACGAGATATCTCAGGAAAACATCTGTGGAACGTATCTCATGACATTAGACGATGATTGTCAAGTAAAGATAAAGAATTTGAATCTAAAAAGACATCTGACTCATGGAAAGGATATAATATTTGCAAAGATTCCCGTAATTAACTTACCTAGAATAATGTCCAGTTCATCGGATACCCAGCGGAAACCCGTTAATCTCAACGGAATCGATCTTGCCGACATTCAGTTCTTGAATTACTTATTGCAGAAAAGTGGAAGTGAAATTTATAGCGATAGTGAAATTAATCATAGTGCTCTAGATTATAAAAGTGTTAGTGTAGGAAACTTAACGTTCTGCTTTATATTAACTTTTTGTCTTTTATTGTTAGCATTTAAACATAGAGTTAAGCAATTATTTTGTAAAACGGGGAAAATTCGAGATAATCCCGAGGATAATCTCGAACTACAGGAGGGAGGAGTTATGGCATCAGGGTCTGTATTCAGCATCCCATAAGATCGGACATTGCTTGTTTAATATAACAGACGCCCACACGCTTTCTCACGACGAGCAATATCGCCGAGCTAAGCGTCTGGACATTCCTATCAACGTCCTGTGATGCGAGAACTCCGGACTCAAAGCCTCAGTCGTAATTAAGTCATCATTGTAAAACCATTGAAATTAATATTAAATTCAACTTCAATTTAATTATTTTGATTGTTTTTAAAAATACTTTCCACGCTTTCCCATACAAGTCTAGATAGAACTTGTTTAGAAGAAGTTTTAACTGTGTTTAGATGTTTATAATACTTAAGTAGTTTTATAAAATAGTGTTGTTTGTCTCGGGAAAGGTGCCAGCTGCTTACATTTTAAAAATAAACTTTGCAGATGATCGATATCAATCAAGATGTGGAAAACGAAGGAGTTTTACACTGTGAACTGCCAGCTGTGTTCTTTGACGAATGTACTCTCCGGGCACGAGCAATCCGACCGGCACTTGAAAAATGTGGCTCTTTTCGAGTATGCGGAGAATAGGTAAGAACATTGAGATATAAACTTTAAGAACTTTGAGATTGAGACTATTTTAAAGTCCGCTCGCACTCGCATAACTGTTTTATTTTACCCGACTGCGTTTAACTAGAGTTAATTTCCGATTATTTCGTAGCACTACTGCTACGCGCTACGGCAAGTTTGTAGCTTGGCTACGGGGCTGGGGCTACAACGTAGCCGTGCTACGGTAGGGAGCTTCGTAGTTCTGCTACGTGTACGTGCTACGGCTATGTCGTAGAGGCTACACCGTAGCCGTGCTACGGTAACCTCTTAGCTCTGTTACACCGTAGCCTTGCTACGGAATTTCGTAGCTCGTACGGGCTGCGGTTTATTCGTAGCTCGCCTACACTGCTACGTTACTCAGTGCTACGGTATTTTCGGAGAACGGCCTAAAATATTTTTTTGATTGGCCATTTTTTTGTAGTACTTACTTATTTTATTCCCTTCTTGTGTGTGTTTATTGGTTAATTCGACTTATAATGGGCTCGATTCTATTAGCACCTAAACATAAACGAAGAAGACTGAAAATGTAGCAGCGTTGTTTACGAAAAGTTATTTAAAAATACGACTGTTAAAAAAAGGAAAGACTGGCTACATTTTTAAGTTAAATTTTATTAGTATTAATTAGTAAAAGTGGAAACATATTTATCTGATGCCGTGTCTTACCTATGCTTGTCAAACATGGCCTCTAACGAAAAACTCGATTGATAAGCTTAAAATATGCCAACGCAGAGTTGAGCGCAGTTTCTTTTCCGGTCTTTCCTCTTATTACCAGCTTCACTGGTAATAAGAGGAAAGACCGGAAAAGAAACTGAGACATCAGGAAGAAAACCGAAGCGAAAGACGTCATGCAGCGAATATTAGGTCTCAAATGGAAATGGGCGGGCCACGTACAGAGAGTTAAAGACAACCACTGGAGTCAAACTATCACAAACTGGCCACCTCGAGGAAAGAAACGTCGGAGGGGTAGACCACTCAGACGATGGAATGAAGATCTAAGAAAAGTAGCTGGAAATCTTTGACAAAGAACTGCAAAAGACAGAACGACGCGGAAAAACTTGAAGGAGGCTTTTACCGCCATAGGCCATAGTACACAGAATTAGATATTACAGATTAGAACAAGTTAATTTTATTTATTTATTTTATTTAGTTATAAGTCAGAAGGTTTAGTAAGTATCGTTTTTCTCCTACCCATATATCCCGTTTTAAATGACTTTAGCAATAAGTAAATTAATTGTTGAAAAATGTGTTCACGAGGTCTACTGTTCGTAGAACTACCAGTTTATTTTTGTGGGAACAGAATCACTACCAATGTCTACGTAGCTTGAGTATAACCTGTAAGTTTCAGGGCCAAACACGACGAGGCATCGAAAAATATCAACGTTTTCTGCAGCGTCGAGTCTTCATTCGAGCCAATATTCAAATCCCTCGAAACAAAACTGCAAGTTTCGGTAAGAGCTCGTCGTATTGTTAAAGTTGCTTGCAGCTTTGCTATATTATGTATTTTGTTGTATATTATCAAGAACTTTTGAAAACAGATCGGTAGGTCGGAGATTGACCATTCTATGACAGTCACCGCCAAAAAGTCAACGTTTTTTGGCGGTGACTGTAAAACAGATAAAGATTCCAAAACCCCGAGATGTTCATAACATTAGGTCAAACATAGTTGGGAACGTAGTGATAGGATCTTTGGATTTTTATAACTACGTTAGTTATAGCACAGATATTATAATACTGGTTATAGTATCTTTACATTAGGTATAATAATAATGTAATACGCCACCGTCTATACCTGTACAATAGCTACGTGTCCATCCAAAGGTCGCTTTTAGCGACAAGGTCGCCCATTGTGCAACTGTTTTTGTATTTGTGTTTTCTTTTCTGTTTTTCTCTATCTTGGTGATATTTTTCTTGGTGATATTCTCATAAAGAGAATCTGTATTTGCAGGTACCTACGTGATGTTAAAAGTCTATTATCACATCACACTAATCTTCTTAATATACAGGGTGTCCCATAATGAGTGGATAATCTTGAAACGGCTTGTGCGGGGGCCCAAGGCCAATCCGAAACATTTTTTGTTTTTTTTTATCTTGACCCGTTCGGAAAATATTTAACTTTTTGTAAATTTGGAAAAAATTGTACCTTTGTTCACATTTTTAGACTTGGTGCCTACAATTTTGTTATTTTTTTTATTTTTGTATTTGGAATATATTAAGAAAATATAGCGTAATTGAACACCGTTTGAATAATTTTGGTAACTAGGAGCAGTAATTTTCAAGACAGTATTAAAGTGGAAAATTGAAATTTTTCATTTAATTTTACTAAGTTTAAGCATCTGTGGTTTAAAAAAAGGTATGAAAACCTAAGAAGCCATGTACATAAAAAACATGTCCATTTCAAGAGGATTCTTAAATAATAAAAAACTACGAAATATTATAGAATGAAACACTGAGATATCGCCACATTTGTGTAAAAAGGGGCCATTCATACTAGAAATAAAATTGAACCATCACACATTAATAAAATATCTTTACGCCACTCTCGTTCTAAAACGGTGAAAAGTATGCTTCGCACACGGAAAACACTTAAATAAACAAATAATAATGTAGCCGAAAGTAAAAGGAGTTAGTGTTATGGGTACAAGATAACTGCTTTTTTTACAATGGTTTAATTTTATTTTTAGTTCGCACTAAAAATAAAATTAAACCAACATAATTGTAAATAATTTTATATTTTTTTTATTACAGTCGATGTTCGAACTGGTGTCCTGCTTCTCTGATGCATGCTCTGCATCTTGTAATAAAGGATTTTTTAGCAAACTTCCGTAGTTGCGTTCGTTAATTTTGTCCGCAGCGTTTTGAACTCGACGTCGAAGTTCCTCTATTGAGGAAATGGGTTTTTTGTACACCAGTTCCTTCAAGTTGCCCCAGTAAAAGAAATCCAATGGATTCAAGTTCAGTAGAAAGCCAAATTGTCGTATAAAAATAATTTAAGAAAAATGAAACGAGAGAGCACTTGTAACTAATGTCGAGTGACGCGTAGAAAAGAATTTTCCACAAATGTCAAAAATTATTCAAAATAGGAATGGTCAAAAGTGAAAATACTCCTTAATTGCACTTTGGCTTCACCAAAAAGGTGGAAACCATTGCTTTGAACCTCGTTTGATCGGAGTTCGTATCTCTTTTCCAAATTAAAATACCACCAAATAAGAGGCCACACATAACACAAACTCTCTTTACTTTCGGCTAGATTATTATTTATTTCTTTGAATATAAGAAGCATGTTTAAGAAAAAATAGATTTTCTGTGTTTTTAAGTAGAAAAGAAGAACGAGAGTGGCGTAAAGATATTTTATTAATGTGTGATGGTTCAATTTTATTTCTAGTATAAATGGCCCCTTTTTACACAAAAGTGGCGATATCTCAGTGTTTCATTGTATAATATTTCGTAGTTTTTTATCATTTAAGAATCCTCTTGAAATGGACATGTTTTTTATGTACATGGCTTCTTAGGTTTTCATACCTTTTTTTTAAACCACAGATGCTTAAACTTAGTAAAATTAAATGAAAAATTTCAATTTTCCACTTTAATACTGTCTTGAAAATTACTGCTCCTAGTTACCAAAATTATTCAAACGGTGTTCAATTACGCTATATTTTCTTAATATATTCCAAATACAAAAATAAAAAAAATAACAAAATTGTAGGCACCAAGTCTAAAAATGTGAACAAAGGTACAATTTTTTCCAAATTTACAAAAAGTTAAATATTTTCCGAACGGGTCAAGATAAAAAAAAACAAAAAAATGTTTCGGATTGGCCTTGGGCCCCCGCACAAGCCGTTTCAAGATTATCCACTCATTATGGGACACCCTGTATATAAATCACGTGTCACGTTGTTTGTCCGCGATGGACTCCTAAACTACTTAACCGATTTTATTTGCACACCGTGTGCAGTTTGATTCAACTTGAAAGATAGAATAGCTTATTCAGGGAACGTTTAAAAGGTGAGAGCGGTACGAAGTTCGCCGAGTCAGCTAGTATTATAAATGAGAAAGTTCGGATGTTTAGATGTATAGATGAATGGATGTTTGTTACCTCTTCACACCAAAACTACTAAACGGATTGGGCTGATTTTTTGCATACAGGTAGTATTAAGCCTGAAATGAAACATAAGGCTATTTTTTATCCCATAAATCATTATCCCACAATAAGTTCCCATGAGATAAAAATAACCAGAAAACGTGTCCATAGAAACGACGCGTGCGAAGCCGCGGGCAGAAACTAGAAGGGTTATTATAAATTGTCGTTTTTCAGAGTCGTCCCAACGAGGAGGTAGTTTTCGACTTTACGATCGCAAACGGCACGGAAAGAGATCTTTTCTTCTACTTCGCCCAGCTGGGCCACGACAAGCACAACTTTATCGTGCAGAACCATGGCTTAGGAGTTGGTGGTTCACCACAGCTCATACATCCAAGTAAGTGTCGCGGGCGGTAACTAGTAATATTTTATGCTCCTGCAGAGCCAAGCCAGAGTCATAGAAGTTTTGATATTCTAATTCTAAGGGCGGACATACACGCCCGTGTCTGATTGTCGGATCAGCTTGTCTATGGCGCAACGCACACAGAAGGCGGCGAGGCGAGGGTAAGGCGCAGACACGCCGCTCCTCGCCCCCCGCCACGCCGCCTTACCGGTATCCCATCTGCGGGCGACGTGGCGGGGGGCGAGGAGCGGCGTGTCTGCGCCTTACCCTCGCCTCGCCGCCTTCTGTGTGCGTTGCGCCTATGGATTCAGTCAACAGATTCGACTGAATGATTGAACGCTTTATTGTAAATCCTTCCTACTATCCTACTTTCTTTTTGCCAGCGTCCTCGGAACGCTTCCGACTGGTATTGATATGGATCAGTTGAGCTATCTGTAGATTATTTGCAGCGGTCTGCAGTTGGCTCAATTGTTTCAATTGTAAATACTTGTTGCAATTTATTTCTATTAGTTGATTGTAATTTTCTTTGTGAATAAAATAACTTATAATACACACAGCGTATCAATCAGCATTGCCATACAGCGTGGCAATGCAGCCAGCGTCTTGGGGACGCTTCCGACTGGTGTTGATATGGATCAGTTGAGCTATCTGTAGACTGTTTGCAACAGTCGGCAGTTAGCTCAATTGTTTCAATTGTAAATACTAGTATAATTTTCTTTGTGAATAAATGTTTTCTACTTATAATATAAAAATATATAAATATATAATATAAATTTCATCTTGATCTGTTCGTTCGATCGTTTTGGAGATCCTAGGTAACAAAAATTCAGATTTCACAAACTTTCGGCTTTATATTATTAATAGGATAGGATAGGAAGTAGGAAGTTATTATTATAATATTATAATAATAATTAACGATCGATCGAACAGATCAAGATGAAATTTGGCCTTTTAAAAATAAATAAATAAAAATAAAAATCATTTATTTCAGCACCAGGTACCATAGACACATGTTTTTAATGAGACTCTTCAATCCCGTCTTTTATCTTGCCTAATCTGTGGTAGAATAATTCTACAAACGAACTGCGATCCCCAACCCGCATGCCCAGCGTGGGGATTATGGGCATTAGCCCTATGAGATAAAAGCCAACAAGGCGCTTATCAGGGGGAGGCCTGCGTCCAGCAGTGGACCAATACAGGTTGTTGAAGAATCTGTGGCCGTGAAGTGTGCGTGTACCACAAAAAGTCCCACAGACTCTACTTTTTACAGTTTTGATATTATATTAAATCTTCAGGTTTTCACGGTCGTCATGTAAACCACTAGCGGTGGCGATCGGGGTGTAAGAATCGATTTATCCAATTTAGTCCATGGATGGAACGTAAGAGCCGATTAAGGGAACATTTGGTATGAAAGGCAGCATTTTCCTTCTGTGTATATTTACCACATCTAATGCGATCACCTACCCAAGGGAGAAGGGGGGGCGACAGGCCGGGCACGTTCACGGTTCAGCAGAGGATGTTTTTATGTAGAGATAAACCATTCTAAAAATGCACGCCGAGTGTAGTTACCTATGACCTTTTTTGGAGAGGGCATTCATTACCGATGTAAGCGGGTTAACTACGAACCTTATTTGTGTTGGAAGAACCCTGACGTTTCATCCCTTACATTCGCAATGAATTCGTAAAGTATGATAGTTCTTATACTCGTAGTAAAAGGGGCGTGCATTTTTAGAATGGTTTTTCTCTACATCCACTACTTATCGTGCCTATATTTACATGCCTATCAATACTTATGTGCTGATTTATTTATTTATGTATTTTAAGAACACAAACATCATATGTGTTTTAACTATGTCTAATACAATTATTATAGTCATTATTCTAATACAATTTTATGGTCTACATAACATATTTTTGGTAGAGTGCGCGCGCATAGAAATAAAATTAAAAAAAAATTGAACTTAAGAAATTAATACTAAAAAATAGGTACCTACTAAACTTAAAGTTTAAAAATGAAAGTGAAAAAAAATAGAAAATTAAACAATAAGTAGGTTCATTGATATTTAGAGACTAGTGATAGGCGTGTAAACCACTCATGCTAAATTTTTACAACCTTACCTATACCAGTGATATTTTTCAACACCTTAACATGGTCATATTGTTTCCTAGATCAAACCTACTACATGCCGATCAGTGTAGAGTTCTCGTCTTCTGATATTGGACAGTTTGAGTGCCCTCTGATATTCTTCTTCAAGAAGACATTGAAGACATCAAAAAAAGAAAGGGAAGACAAATCTGAGCAACATACTCTTGTTATCAAAGATTTGGTAAGTACATATCCTAATATGCAATAGCTAATATACATAACCAGCTAGGCTGGGCAGCGTTTGGGAAACTACGTCGAGTCTTCTCGTCATCCATACTTGAAAACTAAAGTTTTCAATCAGTGCGTCCTACCCGTCATGACCTACGGAGCTGAGACGTGGACACTCACGGTAGGGCTGGTCCACCACTTCAAAGTCGCTCAGCGAGCTATGGAAAGAGCTATGCTCGGAGTCTCTCCGAAGGATAGAATTCGTAACGAATACATCCGACACAGAACCAAAGTTATCGACATAGCTCAAAGAATTAGCTAGCTAAAGTGGCAGTGGGCCGGCCATATCTCGCGAAGAACCGACAATCGCTGCTGGGGTAAACGTGTTCTTGAGCGGAGACCAGGACGTTGGCAAACGTAGTGTAGGATGCCCTCCGGCCAGGTGGGCTGATGATCTGCGAAAGGCTGCAGGCAGATGCTGGATGTGGCAAGCTGAAGACAGGGCGCTATGGCGCTCATTAGGGGAGGCCTATGTCCAGCAGTGGACGAATATAGGCTGATGATGATGATGAATATACATATATTTATTTATGTATAGGCCTCGTGCAAAAAACTCAAAGTCGCTCAGCGAGCTACGCAGAGAGTTTGCTATGCTCGGAGTTTCTCTACGTGATAGAATCCGAAATATCTCCGCAAAACCCGTAGAAGAACCAAAGTACCCGCCAAAGCTCTCTGAATTAGCAGGCTGAAGTGGCGGCAGGCCATATAGCTCGCAGAACCGATAACCGCTGGGGAGTAAAGGTTCTCGAGTGGCAACCGCGATGCAATGCGAAACGGAGTGTGGGCAGACCTCCCACTCGATGGACCGACGACATTGTAGCGGTCCAGGGAGTCGGTGGATGGAGGCGGCTCAGGACCTCTATTCGTGGCGGCGTTGGGGAGGCCTATGTCCAGCAATGGACGTCTACGGACTGATGATGATGATGATATACATACTAATATCCATACGAGACAAATGCTTCTTGTCCCAAGAAACAAGAAGTCTAAACTGAAAAAGGTCGAACTTACGAGCTCACTTTTATAATTTTTGCACTTTTAACAGAAACCTATACTTTTATAAGTTTATGATTAGGAAGAATTAAATTTAAATTATAACTAATATAAAACTAACCCCAAACGCAACTCAGATTTTGTGAAATCTCAAATTGCGATTTTTCGAAAGTCATCCATTATCCCAAAGATCAAGTATGACAATATTCTATCTTTACATTATCCATTTGAAATTCTATCAAAAACTCGTCATTTGAGACGTGCTTAAACCTGAGTTGCGTTAGGGATTCGGGGGTAAACTAAGTGAGTAGACCGACTCGTCGCCGCTGATCTCAAGAAATCAGTAAAACATCGTGAAAATAACAATGAACCTTAAACAAGCTTGAACCTTACGACGTAGAGGCTGTCTCTAACTAACGTAACGCAGACGTAACACAGACGTGTTACGTCGCCGATTCGATGGTAGGTATAGGTCGTTTACAGAGAGCTCGCCCGATCCTATTTTGGTTTTTGTAAATGTCTCATCAGAAATGCGAAAATGAATGTATGTTTGTTACTTCTTCACGCCAAATTTATTGAACGTATCGGGCTGAACTTTTGCATTGATGTAGGTCTAGACTTGTTATAACACATAAGCTACTTTAAACTGCTTTTTATCCCATAAATCAGTTCCCATGGGATAGAAATAACCTTTAAACGTTTCCATAGAATCAAAGCGTGCGAAGTCACAGGAAGAAACTAGATCTAAATAACTTTTGTCTGTGTATTGTATTATTTTTAACTGTGAAGTAATCTAGCTTCCAGCTAAGAGCCTACAATGGTTACGAGATATTTTATAATCCATTGCAGGGACTGAGTTAAAATTGATTAATCTACTAAAATGCAACAGTCTACAGTTAGCTCATTGTTTCAATTGTAAATACTACTTCTAATTTATTTATTTGGTTTTAATTTTCTTTGTGAATCGTGTGAGTTTAATCTACAGATTTAAACTTTTTCAGTGTGTTTTTGTGGAAGATGTTCGAAGCAAGCATGAAATTAAACCAAGCCCGTTCGTGAAGAAGAAGTTTTGGTGGGGAGATAAGCTGTACAAAAGCAGTACTCTTGAGTAAGTATTACCTTCAGCTAAACACCACATGGGCAGAATTTATTGTAGAAATAGCAATGGCGGACCATTGGACCCCACGACTACGTCATCGATAAAGACGTAACACGTCTACAAATGCAGCGTTACGACGGTATAAGTTGTACACGTCCTGAATTTCTTCGGCCTCGATTTCTGCAAGTATGTACGTACGTACAGAAGGAATAATATCGCTGAATACTACTTATAAGTAGTATTCAGCGATATTATTCCTTTCGCTTTTTTGTAGCGTTGTTTTCCTTAACTTTACTTATTCATCCATCCATACTCGTCATACTCGTAATCCGAAAGTGATTCCGTCTGTCTGTCTGTTACCTATTCAGGCCTAAATGGCTGAACGGATCTTAATGTAATTTGGCAGGTAGACGGTATCACGTGGACATGACATGAGCGCGTGGGCAGAAGCTAGTGTAGACATATTGTTGCTCTACATTCTTCAACTTCGGTTTAAAGATGTTTATCCTACTAATATTATAAAGTCGAAAGTTAGTTAAATCTGAATTTTCATTACCTAGGATCTCCAACTACTGAACAGATCAAGATGAAACTTGGCGTACGTGTAGAGCGAAGCCTAACTTAGATAATAGACTACTTATTATACCGAAAATACGCGTGCGAAGCCGCGGGCAGAAGCTAGTATCTTAATGATACATAAAATGTTCACTTAAAATGAGATACAAATAGATGCTTAAGCTAATACTACGCTATGCCTCTAGTATACGTTATGCAAATAAATTTATTTTTTAAATTTTGATTTGACCATGCATAAACTAGCATATTCCTTGATCACGTCAGGCAGCTATTAAATAACTGCACGATCCACGTAACCAATTGTTTTCCCCGCTAATTCTAGATTATGTTTGTTTCCAAATGTGTAGGGATTATTCTTGTTGCGTAGTTGTAGGTTTCATTTTGGAACGAAGTTCCTTATCGCGCGTTGTGAAAGGGGGCTAGACGGAAAAAAGTCTTACGAAAAGTTGTAACGACATAAGTTGACGAAGAGAACCGAGGAGAACCGAAGCGACGACCGCAGCCGAGTTGAGCCTAGGTGCGCTTCGATTCGAACAATCGTGTGTTCCGCTCGCTCGCGCAACGTGTCATTGGAGTGAGCGGGTTAAATCAGTTTTCTGCGGCCTCACTGAAGATGACGCGAGGACGCGAGATTAATCGAAAGGAACTTTGTTCCATCCGGGTGTCCCTTGACACCTCTCAAGTTTTCTTTTTAACTTAAAATTGCCCCCGTTCTTCAGCTATCTGCCAAGATACAACCACGACCTCGACGAGTACTGTATCCCCAAACACCTCAAGAGGCTGTTCGCTTCCAAGCTGACCACCTCCATCGATGCTCCCAACCGGGATAAGCTGATGGCGAACAATATTATGTAAGATTATAATATTTTATGTTTACGTAGTTTCCTAAAACCTGGGCATGTACTTAGTAATGGTATGAAAATGGCCCCCAGTTCCCGGCCGGGCCGCCTCGCTATTCTAGCCATGGTAGCGGCCACGGTAACGGCGGGGCAGGGGGTGCTAGGAATTTCCGGGCCACATCGGGCTACCGATCATTACATAAAGATGTATGGCAAGAGCAACGCTCGGAGTTTGTCTGAAGGATTCGTAACGAATACATCCGACAGAGAACCAAAGTTATCGACATAGCCCAAAGAATTAGCAAGCTGAAGTGGCAGTGGGCCGGCCATATCTTGCAAAGAACCGACTACCGATGGGGTAAATGGGTTCTTGAGTGGAGACCGCGATTAGGCAAACGTAGTGTAGGACGCCCTGCCAGGTGGGTTGACGACCTGCGAAAGACTGCAGGCAGATGCTGGATGCGGCCAGCTCAAGATAGGGCGCTATGCCGCTCATTAGGGGGAGGCCTATGTCCAGCAGTGGACTAATATAGGTTGATGATAACTAAGTTTACTGACACGCCTTTTCCAAACGTAGTAAGTTTTTCTGACATAGGACCGTAAGTTTTTCAGACTTCCGATCGCAGGTCTTCCTACTAAGCTTCTTGTAGTTTATTCTAGTCTCTGTGTTCAGTCTTCATGGCTTCCCCTCACGAGGTAAATAAAACGTAGCCTATGTCACGCTAAGCAGTTCTTCCTGCACCTGACCTCTCCCTGGCTGTGTCGGTCTGCCGTCCTATCAGATCATGAAAGTGCAACTGTGCTTGCGCACATAATTGTGCACTATAATATGTCCTGCGCACATGGATGGTATCTAGGAAATTCGGCTAGGAAGGCATCATGTAGGTACATATATCACGCGGGGATGATATAACTATAATTTTCGAAATCGTACCAGTAAATCCGGAGATTATATTCTACAATCAAACTTACAACATCAGGTAATAATCTAATATCAATAAAGAAATATCGTAGAAATATCGACGAGACCTGGGCCCCGATCACGGTGTGGTAAGGCACGGCATTGCGGCTCAAACGTTAGCAGTTGAAACGTTAGCGTGCGCGTTCACAGGCCGACATCGGACAATCCGCACTGGCCCCATCAATGGTTTGACATAAAACATCCGTACCGCACGGAGCGGACTGTCGGCAATGCCGGCGAGGATTCTTGAAGGCAACTTTTCCATTTAATGCGAATAACGTCATTTGAATTGCCGATCAGTGAACGCACTTGTCAGCGGATTGTCCGATGCCGGCCTGTAAACACGCACTTAGGGTGCGTGTTCACAGGCCGGCATTGGACATTGCCGACAGTCTGCTCCGTGCGGTACGGAACCTTTTTGTCAAACCATTGATGGGGCCAGTGCGGATTGTCCGATGTCGGCCTGTGAACGCGCAACCTAACGTTTCAACTGCTAACGCTAGAGCTGTAATGCCGTGCCTTACCACACCGTGATTGCGGCCCTGGCGTCTTCACAAAGGTGTTCGTGATGATGGGCAAAACCGGCAGTTCACGTAGTGTCAATTCATAACCAATAACCCTGTCTAAAGAATCGTTAAACACTTTCAGTGAAACCATTGCGATTGGATGCACAGACAAAGATAACTATTCAAAATATTTCCACTATCTGCTGTGGTACGAAGAAACCATTCTTATCATCAACTTGAAGGTCAGTGACATTTGATTATCTGAAGTAATTTGCGGAACCTTTGCGAAAAACTCTTTGATTACCTGAAGTAATTTTGCGGAACCTATGCGAAAAACTCTTTGATACTCTCTTCTCAGTCTACATTTGTGTTACAGAACACTAATTAACGAGTGAGCAGTTTTGCACACACTTGAAGATTTTGGTAACAGAATATAGGTAGAACATAAATCCACAAAATAATAGCATAGCTCATGTTAAACCTATTTCAAATACATAAAGTATCTACATACATAAATCTCACTGATTTTTGCCATGCCACTATCCCAGCTATGTACTTTCGTGGCTTAAATTCATTCAACTCTGTATGATTTTTCGCGTAGTATTATTTAGGTAGTACAGTTGCTAACAAGTAGAGCTTAATTTTTTATAGTTTTTAACAAGAAAATCACTATTTCAAACAATTTTTTTTGACACAAGGCTTGTTTGAAATTGGCTTAAAATTGGCTTTCTTTCAGCGATATAACATGTCCGAAGTGCCTCTACTCCCGACGAGTGAAAGTAAAGTATTTATGCTTGTTGTACCCGGCCTGAGCGAAAACCGACCTTCTGTTTTGATTGGTGAGCTCATTTTCACAGACCAATCTTTTGAATTCTTTATGCTTAGTTAGCTAGGTGTTTTCCGTGCGAAGTACCTACATTATTTAGTACTCTCTAAGTAGTAGTATTAGACTTTTTTTACATTTTGACCGTTTATTTTTTAACCTTCAAATCACACCCTTCGGCTTATAGACACATCTATTTCGTGGCATCTTGTTTATAACCGCGAAAAACTAATTTATACTTCTTATCTTTTGTTACCTACCTATCCATTTCAGGTGATGTTCTATGCGTAAAGCCACTGAAAGTCAAGAAGGATTGCGGTTTTGAGGGTGTTGTCTGCAGCATCATAGAAGATACCGTATTCATCACCGGATTTCACCCCGAGTAAGTTATATTTTGTTCAACAGCTCACCCCGCGTATCTTTGTCGTAAGAGTCGAGTCAGGTACTCTGCCAGAGGGAGGGCAAACAGCTTCTTTCTACTGTGTTCTCCACACCACACTGCGATCCCTAATTTGCCATCCGCGTGGTGAGTATGGCAAAACAAAACGTGCGAGGCATATTCATCAGTCAACCTATGTGTACAGTTTTACTTTACCTTGAAATTACAATGTTGCAGTTTTGGAACACCTAAAGCAAATGGGAAAATAAGCTAAAACACTTACTGTGTTTTTTTTTCAGATTCTTCAAGTTATATACTCCAAACACCAGATACGACATTCGTTTCTTCGTTTGCCGACTGTCTCTGGAGCGTATGCATCGCGTTTTGGAGAAGGGTATCGCTAAGGAAGAGATGGAGACCAGAACTTTTCCTGTGGCCAATAAAATAATTCCTGAACCGGCTAAAGTCGTTCAGTATGTATAATACCGCAGTGTGAATTTACACCGCTCCAACTCTTCTCGCGGGTGTCGTAAGAGGCAACTAAGGGATATCCACCGGGGGCGGGCAGCAGCGCCCCCTGCAGAACAATTCTACCATTGATTTGCGATCCCCAACCCACAGCACAGCGTGGGGATTATGGCCCCCTATAAGATAAAAACTAATAAGGTGCTTATCAGGGGGCGCCTGCGTCCAGCAGTGGACCAATATAGGCTGTTGAAGTGAGGATGTATAATACCAGAAATTTCCACGAAGATGCGGGAACTCCCGGTTGATAAGTGCAATGTTTTAGCTTCTTCAACCCAATGGTGGGTACTAACGAAGAGCAGAGAGACGCCGTTCAGCATATCATGGCCAAGACCTGCGGAACCGCGCCGTATCTGATCCACGGTCCGCCTGGCACTGGCAAAACCATCACGATCGTTGAAACTATTCTGCAGGTATTCATTTAATTTAAGCATTTAATTTACCTACCTTATGTTCTCCATCCTGTGTGTGGCCAATGCTTCTCTTCATAATGATAGAACACATCACTCGAGATATCTCCAAGTACAAAACATCTCAACGGACTCTGTTCGACGAGTTTGGCATTCATATGGAGCACATGTCACAAACACAAATACACACACACACACACAATACACACTACACACACAGAAAAGGTGTCTCCTGTTGCCCAGACTCTTGCGAGACTGGTGCCCTCAGGAGACCCATCACATAATACGAGTATCTACATAATAATTATGTACTATTTTACTTAAATAAATAAATAATTCTGGACAATTCACACAGCGTTATCTAGCCCAAAGCTACGCAGAGCTTGTGTTATGGGTACTAGAAAACTGATATATTTATTTATACAATACACTACATAGTTTGTTTATTATACATAGCAAATATCCAGAACACCCTGAACAAATATCTGCAGATCGTACAAACATTTGTCCCGAGGCGGGAATCGAACCCGCAACCTCCTGCGTCGCAGGCGGACCTTCGCCCGCTGCGCCACATCAGTCGTCAGATATAATTTAACGTTAGCTTGATAACATTTTATATGACCCATGGAAGGTGATCCCCAAGATACAGGTTTATCCTAGTTTGGGGATCAGCGATGTAATTATTTTAAGTATTAATTTTTTTTTAAGAAACGTTATTATATATAATATGTAGTAAGCTGGTAGGTATGTGTTGTTTTCACGCTTCTTCTCCCGTCGCTCGCATACTGTAGGGTTACCGTATTATACAAACTAGCCCTTGCTTTACCTAAATGTAATTCTTTAGAGACCACCCATATAATGATTTAGCAGCATTTTCGAAACTACCCTCACTTGGTCTTCTGAACTAGGGATGTCCACTTGCACACGCAGACGACACAAAACACTTACAGTTTTCACTCGCGACACTGAGATACCGACACTTTTTTTTTATTCGTCGAGGAAATTCGTTTACGATTAAACTGGTTTGGGGGAGCAGAATTATGTGGAACTTGATGCTCTGAGAAGGACGTAATACCCACTAAAAGCTGTCGCCATTTTCGCCGAACCACGGGAACATTCTGCGGCCCGACTGGCGTCCCCTCTTCCTCCTATACATGGTCGACGAGCCCACCGACCCCATTCTTCCGTCACCTTTTCTCCCCCCGATTAAGACAGGAGATACCGACACCTAGCTAATTAACTGAATTTTAGGAGGTCTTCACTAAAAACTATTTAAAATTTTGGGACCTCTTTTTCAGGTTTAACCTAATTGGAACTGTAATGTTTCAGCTGGTGAACACAAACAGTAGCTCCCGCATCATGGTGTGCACAGATTCCAACATGGCCGCCGATCACATCGCCTCGCAGATCATCAAATATGCTCACATGTTCAGTAAAGACAAGTTCTTGCTGCGCGCTAACTCCAATATTAGGAATTGGTATGAACTGTTTAATCTATCCTATCCTACTTTGTTTTATTCCGTTAATGTAATTTTCTATGTGCTAAAAAAATATTACTCCTATCCTACTAATATTAAATCGGCGAAAGTTTGTGCTTAGGTGAAGATGTTTGGCATTAGATGATTGAAAACTGTTCAATGTATCCTATCCCATGTTACTCATATTATCTATGCAGGCGAAAGTTTGTACTTAGTTGAAGATGTGTAGTCGAAGATTATGTACGCCAAAGCAACTGTATGGACCGAGCTTAAATTTTGAACACAAAAATCTGGACCTGTAATAATATATATTAGTACATTATGGTACTAGTGTGTAACATTGGTGATTACCGCCGAGGCGCCATTGAGCCGAGGACGGTAATCATCAATACACACGTGTATCATACGACGTTTTTCAACACACTGAATAAAATAACAATAAAAACTCATTGCGGTCGGCCACAGACTAAAGGGATGAGGTTTTTTTTTTATATTCCGCGCATAGGGTTTGCCGATATTCTGCCACGTACAAAATGGGGAATTTAAAGTTTTCTAGTTTTCTTTTATTACAGAGAAAACTAAAGTTATATTTGAGCGAAAGTTTTATTTATTTAACACGTACGAGTTAAAATTATCTATTTAAATAAGAAGTTGCATGAAATGAGCAAAAAATAGGAACATTAATTTATTTGTTTTATTGTACACAATATTTTTTGAAAATTTTTTTTTAAATAACAAAGCAACTCAACCAATACAAATTTTTAAAAAAAATCTATAACTCACTAGTGAGATAAAGCCATGAAAAAGTCACAGTTTGATTATGAGTGTCATTCTGTGCCTAATTGCGGTGACCATAGAGCCACTTTATGAGCCAGTGTGTGTTGAAAAGGTAACTTTTTATTCTTTAACTAGCTGCTCTTATTACCTACCCTTTGTCCTATTACCCGTTTTCCCGTAGGAATGAAGCATTTTCCAGCGGTAAAAAGCAGTCTATCTTCGTCGGGAAAAATTCGTCGGGCTTCTAACGGTAAAAGAATTTTTCAAATCGGTCCAGTAGTTTTGGAGCCTATTCAATACAAACAAACAATCAAATCTTTCCTCTTTCTAATATTAGTATAGAAAACGCGTGTGAAGTTGCGGGCAGAAGAAAGAGAGATTTTTCTAAGTATGTGTCAGTTTTCTGCAAACCGTTCTATCTCTTTGTTGTCAGCTTGCTTTCTTACTGGTTTTCGTTTTTTTGAACTTTAGTTTATAGGTTTTCTAGCGTCATGATCGTCCTTTATATTATTTCGCAACGTTTCTATAGCGTTACCGCGATCACTCTCTCAGGATAACTGTTATAATCACCGTTGGTCGCTACAACACCAAACGCTAAAACATAAAAAAAACACCCAACAAAGAATAGAAAACTTGTAAATTTTACTACTTTTAAGTAAACTAGTTTACGCGTGCGAAGCCCCCGCGGCTTCGCACGCGTTGTTTCTTCAAACTTTTAAAGGGGATTACTATCCCATGGAAACTGATTTATGAAATAAAAAGTATCCTATGTTTCATTCCAGGATTAGGATTACCTGTATGCAAAATTTCAGCCCGATCCGTTCAGTAGTTTTGGCGTGAAGAGGTAACAAACATGAATCCAAACTTTCGCATTTATAATATTAGTGTGATCTAACCATTCGACGACCTCAGTGGCGCAGCGGGCGAAGGTCCGCCTGCGACGCAGGAGGTTGCGGGTTCGATTCCCGCCTCGGGACAAAGGTTTGTACGATCTGCATATATTTGTTCAGCCCGTTCTGGATGTTTTCTATGTATAATAAAAAATATCTATCGATGTAGTGTATTGTATTATGTGTAACAGTTATCTAGTACCCATAACACAAGCTCTGCTTAGCTTGGGGCTAGATAATGCTGTGTGAATTGTTCTGCTATATTTATTTATTACGTTCCCCAGGGACTCCCTGCCCTCTCAGCTAGAGCCATACAGCAACGGCGTCAGCTGCTCCACCTGGGAGCATGTCCCACTGGACAAATTCCGGAACCATCGCATAGTCGTCACTACTCTATCGCACTCGTCCAAATATGCCACGTAAGTTCGAAATAGTTCGCATCATCATTAAAAACAGCCCACTCTGCTGCACCAATCTTGATAGTTACCTGGGAGGCCTGGAATCAGAAGACATCTCGAAACATATTCTTTTTTATATCATGCTTTTTACCGTTTTTAGGGTTTTGATATCGGTTTCGTAACCCTCACGGTCTCGCATTGTCTCTCCTATTATCGCTCTTTATTATCTTGGCAACTACCGTAGCTTTTCAATTGAAACTTAAAATAATAATACATTTCGTGCGCCTGTTTTACAGAAAAATAAATTAAAATTTTCATTTGATACCCCACATGACCTTGTAGGTCTCATATAAAAATTTTATTCAAAAAATGAAAATGAAAATATTCCGATTGAAAAAGGTTCGAAAACCTCGGCGCACGAGTTACTTTATGCAGTACTACTATTACGCACTTGACGGATCTTGTTTCAAATGGGATCTCTTTTGATACAGACAGTTTCAGGAAGCACATTGTGAATATATGGGGGGCCCACAGAAATCTAAATATTTAGATTTCTGTGGATTTCTGTGTATGCCAAAGGATATCTTGATCGATGCCTGCCGCCGTTGATAGTTGTCTGAGTTTTATTGTGTCTACCTGAGGATACAAGGTTGGTATTGTAATAATTCTCTGGTATATGTACCAGAGAATACACAATGTTTATTTTCGAATCTTAATCAAACAAGATGTGCGGATATGTGACATATATTTACGGATAAAATTAGAAAAAAATATGTTGCCTATCACAAAAACAAAGCCGATTTAATTTTTTCTGAAATGAAAACTACTTCATCTCGTTTTTTCTTAGTTTTTTTTTAAGTAAACGGTGTATTTTATTCAAAGTTTTCATTTCAAAACTAGATAGTCTACCTAGCTAAAAAAAAGAGAAAATATATAATATCGAACATAATCCTAGTATACAAATCATCAATATGGGTCTATCTCATTTCGGAGGTCTAGAAGACGACTATTCACTGTTGTCTCCTGTTCTTCAGGATGTTATCCCAGCGCCACGCGCCTCGCTACATAACGCACCTGTTCATCGACGAAGCGGCCCAGGCCATGGAGCCGTTGACCCTGCTGCCGGTCTGCGGCCTCCTGCACCCCCGCGGGGTCCTCGTGCTGGTCGGAGATCATATGCAGCTCGGGCCGGTTGTTATATCGCATGAAGCGAAGCGGCTTGGCCTTGGTAAGTGAATCATACTCGGTACGTAACAAACGTTTCGGCGTTGTCTGACGTCTTACTACGTTACTTTACTTACGTACGTTACGTTACGTTACGTACTACGTTACGGTACGTACTACGTTACGGTACGTACTACGTTACGGTACGTACTACGTTACGGTACGTACTACGTTACGGTACGTTACGTTACGTACTACGTTACGGTACGTACTACGTTACGTTACGTACTACGTTACGTTACGTACTACGTTACGGTACGTACTACGTTACGGTACGTACTACGTTACGTTACGTACTACGTTACGGTACGTACTACGTTACGTTACGTACTACGTTACGGTACGTACTACGTTACGTTACGTACTACGTTACGGTACGTACTACGTTACGTTACGTACTACGTTACGGTACGTACTACGTTACGTTACGTACTACGTTACGGTACGTACTACGTTACGTTACGTACTACGTTACGGTACGTACTACGTTACGGTACGTACTACGTTACGGTACGTACTACGTTACGGTACGTACTACGTTACGGTACGTACTACGTTACGGTACATACTACGTTACGGTACGTACTACGTTACGGTACGTACTACGTTACGGTACGTACTACGTTACGGTACGTACTACGTTACGGTACGTACTACGTTACGGTACGTACTACGTTACGGTACGTACTACGTTACGGTACGTACTACGTTACGTTACGTACTACGTTACGGTACGTACTACGTTACGTTACGTACTACGTTACGTACTACGTTACATACTACGTTACGTACTACGTTATGTTACGTTACGTACTACGTTACGTTACTTACGTATAACGTTTTCTGCATGGTAACAGGTTCCAATAGTGAACCACTCTATAGTTAATGTATTGCTGTGCGGCAACGGAGTTCACCGGTCAATCTTAGATGATGGTGTCCACGCCTTGAATGTCATGTCTTTTTTTCTTTATCTATACTATAATAATATTATAGAGAGGAAAGATTTGATTGTTTGTTTGTTTGTATTGAATAGGCTCCGAAACTACTGGACCGAATTGAAAACTTCTTTTACCATTAGAAGCCCACATAATTTCTGATGAACAAACGCTACTTTTTACCGCGAGACAATGCTTCATTCCTACGGGAGAACGGGTAATAGGACAGCGGGAAGTAAGAATGCAGCTAGTGTGGAAGGAATACCTTGTTTTTCCTTTAAGCATGCAATCGTTTCATACAATACACGCACTATGACGACGTCTTCGAGGTGACCACATTGTCACCTAGCAGGTATATAAACAAGTCATTCTTCTAGAACAGTAGCATAGTGCGTGTATTACGAGTTTTTAAAACGATTGCAAGCCTAAAGGATCTACAATGACCCAATTTTATTCAAATTACACCCTTATAACATTGGACTTATTTCAAGCAATATTTTACTTTATCTCATTACCTACGGACTTTTGTTTCGATGATGCTGTTCTGCATTCAACAGGTGTGTCACTCATGGAGCGCCTGAAGAACACATGCAGTCTGTACAACGAGGAGCGCATGGATAAGAACTACATGATGATGCTGCGAAACAACTTCCGCTCGCATCCCGATATACTGTGCATACCTAATGCTCTCTTCTATGATGGGAAGTTACGGGTAAGTAAGCTACTACAGAAATAGACAGGGAAAAGTTTGTAAGAATGTGAAGTGAAGATGACCTCTGACAAACTCGTGACAAACGTCAATGATCTGTATTGATCAGCATCATCGGACTGAAGAAACTAAAAAGTCTCATCAGTCCGATCATCGGACTAAATCATCGGACTGATAATCGGACTAAATCATCGGACTGATACTAGGCCCACGAGACAACCAAAATTACAAAGTTTAAAGGTAGTTATTCTCTGCCAAAACTCCGTAGTTTTTTGGCACATGATTTTCTGTACTAAACTCAGTTCTGGCACAGAAAATCTCTCCGCTCCGTATCCGCCCCGTAGCGGATAAAGGTGAAAATATGTTTATGAATGTAGATTGATGAATGTGTGAATGTATTTCTGAACCTGGAATAATAAAGATGATTCCATATAAAACGCGTGCGAAGGCGCGGAAGCTGCCTGCTGGTGGAAAATTATGAGTAAGCCCATTTAAGTGTAAGAAGCGTAATAATAAACAATAGTAGTAAGCACCTAAAGAGCTTGACACCGATGCGACCCGAGCCTCGACAGTTGGGAGGAAATTAAAAATACAGTTCGTAGTTTTTTGTGATCTCCCCTTTTGCCACTTGCATACCGCAGGAAGTGAGTGACAGCTCCAGATTTATCCGATTAAAGTCACTCAGTATGTATATTCTCATCTCCACGGAAATGAGGCCGTTTGCTAACATAATTTATTTGTAGGCTCTGGCCGCGGAGGACCCTATCAGCCGCCTTAACATTCTAAAAGGGGGCGACGACAGCCGCGCGCTCGTGTTCCACGGACTGCTGTCTACTGAGACGAAACTAGGGTACTCACCGAGGTAGGTGATACGACTCTTTAGCTGCGGTTTCGGTGGATAGCGGGAGCGGATGTTTGACAGTTTCTTCTAAACTAACTCGCACTGTCTACTGAAAACCACAAAATATTTTATTATACATTAAAGTTACAGCCTAACAGAGCTGCAAAGATACGGTGTACTGGTTCTGGTTCTACGGCGTAGCCACCGCGTAGCAGAGCCACGATTGTGTCTGTAGCAGTGCTACGGCGTAGCCTTTATTTAGCAGAGTGCTACAATGATTCTGTAGCAGTGCTACGGCGTAGCTTTGTTTAGCAGAGCTACGATGTTTCTCTAGCAGTGCTACGGCGTAATCGCCGCGAAGCAGAGCTACATACAATGTGTCTGTAGCAGTGCTACGGCGAAGCCTTTGCGTAGCAGAGCTACGATGTTTCTATAACACTGCGAAAAATACTCCCTTCGGTGTCCTATACACAGTTATTTTTATAATTATTTTGCAGCTACTCTAACGAAATGGAATTCTGCATGGTGCAGAAATACATCCACGCGCTGGTGCAGGACCACAAGGTGCCATGCTGGGACATCGGTGTCGTCACACCCTATATCAGACAGGTAGGTAAAGTATACCTACCTTCACTTCACCCAAGTCAAAACTGTGGATTTCTAGGACTGGGGAAGAAAACAGCCGATGCAAAATACGTTCGAGGCAACCTACTAGAATAGAATAGGATAGAATTATTTATTCAGGTAAAAAATAACATTACATTTCGGTTAGAAGTGCCTTAAAGCCTGTGTTAGGTTTAACTAAACACTGAGCTCTCACCTGGTTCAATAGGAGGTATTAATAGGTATATTAATCGTAATACTTACTAATAACCTATCTGGTCGAGTAGTCTTCTTTTTTACCGACTTCTAAAAAAGGAAGAGGTTCTATGTCCGGCTGTATGTTTTTTTATAATGTTCGTCGATTTCTCCGTCAATTATAAACCGATTTTGAAAATTCTTTCGTTATTGTATAGTGTGGTCCCCCAATTTTATTCCGAAGGAATTACTAATAATCATCCGTACGTAATTTGTAATCGGAAGGGATTTTTTTTTTTAATTTTCGACTTCTTTCAAAATATTTCATAAAGTACCTATGAAAACTACAGAAATTTCAAAAACTATTTTGAAATGTACATACTCGAAACCTTAAAAAGAGGCTGTGGCGACTATAGGCGCTCTATAATACCCGTGTCAAAATATGTCGCCGCCATTATTGCCACCTACATTACGTAGGTACTTAAATAGGTACCAATTTATATTTTTTATTTTGTATTTTTGCTTTTTTTGTATTTGTTTATTTAATCACTTGTAATTATTACATTTTGTACCTATGTAAACTGGATCTCGTGTCTGAAATAAAGATTTATTATTATTATTATTATGATATTGTTAACTAGCTGACCTGGCGAACTTCGTACCGCTCTCACCTTTTAAACCTTTCCTCTAAAATGATCCGCCATTTATTGAATTTATTTGTTCCAAAACATATGATAAATGAAGAACCGCTCGACCGATTTTGTGCAAACTTCACATAAACCATCTACTGAATAGTCCAAACAAAGCCTAAACATTTGGTTTGGATAGGTGAGCCCGTTCTTGAGTTATAAAACTACAACGAAAAGTGGCATTGATTTTTATATACTTACTAGCTGCGCCCCGCGGCTTCGCCCCCGTGGGAATTTATGTTTCCAACTTTCTTAATTTTTTCTTTCATAAGAACCTTCTCCTGACAATAACAAACACAACAGAGAAAGAATTAGCGAAATCGGTCCAGGCGTTGTTGAGTTATGCGCTTACCAACACATTTTACGATTCATTTTTATATTATAGAAATTGATTTAATTGACACGGTTATTTTGAACCGATTGCAATTAAAAGAAATAAAACGGCAAGTGCGAGTCGGACTCGCGCACTAAGGGTTCCGTAAGACCTTGTGTCTTGCCGAATTATCAGGATTCTAGGTCAACGGGAAGTAGGTACCCTGTAGGTTTTGGTCCATGGCGAGAATCACAAATTATTTTTTTAGTGAATTTACTACAAATTTACGGTTTCTAGATTTTCCCCTTTATTTGTGCTGTAATTTTTTCTTGTAATCAATAAAATTGGATCAATAAATCATTTATTTATGTTTAAATTTTAAAAAAGTTTTTTTATTTTTTTGTATAACCTCTTACGTGGCAAGAGGCCATAAACGAGGTGTTAGTAGATAATAATCAAGAAATGAGCGAAATAATGCATTGTGATGCATTTCCGCGGATTTTCCGCGAATTTTGCGGAAGTACCTGCCACTCAACGGAGATAGCGGGGCGCGGGGCGTGCCACTTGAGAGGATAAGACCTTGCTTCTTATAAATTTTATGATTCTAAGTCAACGGGAAGTACCCTATTGGTTTTGGTCTAAAGCAAGAATCAAAAGTATTTTTTTGGTGAATAAACTACAAATTTACGGTTTTAGGACAGCGCCCACGGGATCAAAAGTATTTTTTTTTTGCATGAATTAACTACAAATTTACTTGTTTAGGATTTTATCCTTTACTTGTCCTATAACACCTTGCTGCTTACCAAATTTCATGATTCTAGATGTACGGGAAGTACCCTATAGGTTTTGTGAGCATGTGACCCTTGAAAATTTCAAAATATTCGGACTTAAACGGTTGTAACTTTTGAGTGCGCTGACTTAGAAGTTTTATTTATAAGAGGTTACGGACTTGAGTACTTTAAATTTATTTGACGTTAATTTCAACTCGATACCTCCTGAGAAAAGAGGGTTGACAGACGGACAGACAGACAGACAGACGGACAAAAAAGTGATCCTATTAGGGTTCCTTTTTTCCTTTTGAGGTACGAAACCCTAAAAAAGACTTGATTCTTGCTTTAGACCAAAACCAATAGGGTAAGTACTTCCCGTTGACTTAGAATCATAAAATTTATAAGGAGCAAGGTTTTATAGCACAAATAAAGGGGAAAATCTAGAAACCGTAAATTTGTAGTTAACTCACTAAAAATACCTACTCTCTGACAGCGTCACCTAATCGACAAATGGCTGAAGAGTCGCAACTACGAAGGCATCGAGGTCGGCACCGTCGAGGCCTACCAGGGCAAAGAGAAGCGCATCATCATCATCTCTACGGTGCGCGCCAACGCTAATCTCCTGGACTACGACGCCAAGTACCAGCTCGGCTTTCTGGTGGATGATAAGGTAAATAGATAGATAGATAATACTTTATTGTACCACACAAAGACAGAAAACAATACAGAAATAAATGCTAAGAGCAGACGAAGTACAAAGGCGGCCTTATCGCTATGAGCGATCTCTTCCAGGCAACCTTGGGATGGACTGGACATGTAAGAACAAAATAGACGGTGGCACGCGAGAAAAATAATAATAATACTTACACTACATACTATAATACCTACAAAAGGTACATAAGGTAGGTAAACGTAAGCAGAGAATATATTAATTTGTTGGTATCAAAGTCGGCCATGTTAATATTATTAAAATTATTACACAACTTGGTTCTGCCCGCGGCTTCACACGCGTATTTCCAGTATTTTATGTAGCCTATTCTCTAAGTTAGGCTTTGTTCTAAACGTTCGCCAAATTTCATCTTGAGTTTTGGAGATCCTAGGTTACAAAAATTCAGAAATCACAAACTTTCGCATTTATAATATTAGTAGGATAGTAATAATAGAATAGAATATTTGATTTATAACTAATTCAACAAAAACAAATATGATTTAAAGATAAAATAAAAAATACAGCTTCTGTCGATTTAAGTCACAAAACGGTCTCTGTCTCAGCATAAGCTAGTTGTTACCACGTTACAACCAACGCTGGTCTTCCGACAGAGCCGTTTGGTGACGTCACGGAAGATAACACAAAACAATCAAAAATATAACAATAAAAAAAAACATAATCTACGACAACGGTTAACAAACACAAGATACATTATAATACAGACGTCAATCCCTAACTTTTTCCCCCATTATTAATTTATACTCTGTAAATTTGTAAAAATCAATTAATATTAGATTGTAAAAAGGAAAAAAAAATTGGATATAAACTTGTATAATATCCTCTGTGTCATTGTGCGTTATGCTTCCCATGTTGTGTTGTCCTCTTGCTTATTGTGTTGTCTTATTAAAATTAGATAAATCAATTTGATGCAAAAAAAAATAATTTTTCTGCTTTCTTAAAACCTGAATATTTTTTTGTAACCGGTGATATTATTATTTTTGAAGTTTACGACACTCCTTACTGACACTGGCAGAGTCGTAGCGAAAAGCAAGCGGTGCCATTATATAAGAAGTTGAAGTTGAATACAGATGTCATGAAATTAACTTTGGTTTCAGTACTCAGAGAAATTAACACATAACATGAACTCCGGAAGAGACGCTGAGCTAAACTAAGAAGGATACTAGATTCTGACCGCGGCTTCGTACGCGTTTTTTGGGTATATTAAGTAGCCTATTTTCTAAATGAACGCCATATTTCATCATGACCTCTTCCACGGAATTAAAACTTCCATTTCCGTGACCTCTTCCTTGTGACTTTAATTATCTACCGCACATGATTCTGCCATTTTAAATACCTACCTATTTTTGTTTTGTTTCAGCGTTTTAACGTTGCCATTACCCGCGCGAAAGCGAAATGCGTGATCATCGGCAACCCTCTCTGCTTAGCTCTGGACCAGAAGTGGCAACACTACATGAGCCTCTGCCGAGACTTCGGAAGTTACCTCGGCTTTGACGCCAAGATTGCCAACAACGACCACGCATATAAAGAAGTACTCAAAATCTTCCCCTCCATTTTTCAAGGGTTGAAGATAAACAATGAAGTAAAAGAAGAAGAGGAAAAGAAAATAGAGTGAAAAATGGAAAAGTTAATGTACCACAATCTTCATAGCAAAATAGGGCACAGCACGTGGTTTGTTTTGTATCTTTAACACTTGTGTTAAGTATAGGATTTTTTCGTAACTAGTGTTAAGAAGTATAAACTGAAGTAAAAGAAGAAGAGGAAAAGAAAATAGAGTGAGACATGGAAAAGTAAATGTACTACAATCTTCATAGTAAAACAGGGCACGTGGTTTTATCGTATCCTTAGCACTTGTGTTAAGTAGGTAGGTATAGGATTTTTTCGTATATACACCTATGGTGTTACAAATTATAATTATTGAACTTTTATAATTTGTAACACCATGTGTTAAAGTATCAGGGGGAGGCCTGCGTCCAGCAGTGGACCAATTTAGGTTGTTGAGGGGAGGTAATAAGGGGTAAAAAAAATCCTACCCAGAACATTCACTAGTGTCACGTAGAAGAATTTTTTCTTCATAAATCAGTGTGGTTAAGAGTGGTGAAGGCAATACAGTTATTTTATTCTGTGGTTAAGTTTAGTTAATCGGTCGTCGTATTATTTTCTTGTCCAAATAAGAATGTATACAAAATACATTCTTGACTACAAAAGTCATAATAATATCAACGCACAGGGTGCGGGTAAAAATTATACTATGGTTGTATTTGATTTTGTAATTCACAGTTTTCAGAATTCTGAAATCTGTGTTTGTATGGGATGTCATGACGTAGAATGTTTTTGATATGAAGATACTATTATCGTAAACTTACATCAACTAGTATTATAATATCTACAACTAGTATTATAATATCTGTGCTACAACCTAAGAACTACCTACCAACTGCCAGTGCCTACATAAGTCCTAAAGAAGGGCTTTTTATAAAGGAGGTACATACCATATGGATTTTACTCAACGAGTGCCTAAATAAGTCCTAAAGAAGAAGGTTTTTTTTAATGTTAAGTAAAATATTTAGATAAGTACCTACAATAAGCCGGCAATGTAACATCAACACCGAAATAACAATTGCAAAAAACGTATCGATAGTCCGGTTGCATTAAGCAACCGGACTACTGATACGTCGAGCGACTCAGTAGTCCGATTCAATTAAATGTAACCGGCCTACTGAGACTACACCAATATACTACATATATTTTACTAACTTATTTTTTAATATTAGGTATGTTACTAGTTTGATAAAGTAGTAATTTCTTAGAGTACCTAGGATATAAAAACCACTTTTACACGTCATTTTGATATTTAGCTTCTTAGATGCTTTGGATGTTGCCAAATAAATTGGATTTTATACAATTGCCTAGTAGTAACGTAAAAGTAAGGGTAAGACTTCGGTACTTCAAGGAGCTGGGTGGTAAGTATTGACATTACGGCTTCACCGTTAGCAGTTGAAACGTTAGAGTACGCGTTCACAGGCCGGCATCGGACAATCCCCACTGGGACCTCATCAATGGATAGCCATAAAAGATCCGCACCGCACGGAGCGGACTGTCGGCAATCCCGGCGTGGATTCTTAAGGCGAATAGTATGGTGGATAGTGGCGCCACTACATATTTAATTTTATAATTACGTTATACAAAGGATTTATAAAAAAATTGAACCGCGCGTAGACGATATCTATCATAAGCTTTTTTTAAATGTATCTTTAATAGTTTTGTACTGTATTATTTAGGCAGGTACTTGTTTTAAGAGTTTAGTTCCTATTGGTGGCCACCAAGCTCTCCAAACAAGGTTTTTGATTGAATAACACAAAACAAAACTATGACAGATACATTAAATAAAAGCTTGTGATAGGTATCGTCTACGCGCGGTCCGATTTTTTGATAATTTCTTTGTATAACGTAATTATAAAATTAAATATGTAGTGGCGCCACTATCCACCCTACTATTCGCCTTAAAGGCAACTTTACCGTTTAGTGCGAATGACGTCATTCGGTTTGTCGATCAGTGGACGCACTTGTTAGCGGATTGTCCGATGCCGGCCTGTGAACGCGCACACTAACGTTTCAACTGCTAACGTTAGAGCCGTAATGCCGTGCCTTACCACACCGTGATTGCGGCCCTGGTTAGGCAGGGGGACAACGCACTGCGAGAGGTCGGTCAGATCCCAGTTCCCACTTAGAATTAGAATTAGAAAGTACGTAGTAGTAAAACCTGCATATATCGTGGTTTATTGTGTATTACGTAGTATTCGGTAAGTAGTAAGTAATTTTTATACCCCCTACTTATTGTGACAAAATATTTATAGGCACCATATAGGATAAGATTATTAAGTATTGTGAAGTAGAAACAAATATCCGTGTCAATTCTATATTTCCACCTGTGGCACTTTTTTTTACCTTAGTCATGTGTGGAGCTTACAATCCCGAATTTACGAATGTTTAAATCAATCTGCGAAAGCGCAAAAGTTAGTTACATAATGTACCTAATCTATTCACTGCCCAAGCCTTGCGGGTCGCACCGTGCCGGTACCGCTGGTCTACCTAGACATGTGCATCATGGGTAGTGAAATTGTTAACAGTTACCAAAGATTTTTTGTTTTTATTGAAACATGCATACACACAATTTTACCAGACACCTACCTTCTTTCTAAAATAGGTACTAAATAGGTGTGACCTTAAATCTAATTTCAAAACTAAATGAGACAATTTACGAGTATATTTTTATACAGTTCGATTGATTTAGATAAAATATTGTTGGAATAAAATTCCATATCAGTTATTTTGTAAAAAAAAAACATAAGTAGGTACTCGTTCATCACCGACCTTAATGAAAAGAAAACATATAAAACCAAACCGTCTATTGAAGTAGGTATACAATTTTGTTTACACTCTTTTATTCCTTCCTAGACCTTAGTTGTACGTAGTAAGTATTTAATCATATTTGTGGGGTATACCTATAGCATACTTGTGGGCTTGCAGAGTACCTACCTGTAATCATCAATTTGCTTTCAATGACACACGTACAGTCAGCTGCACAGACATGTATACACTTCCAAGGTTTAACTTTTATTTTACTAGGGACTTTTCAAATAAAAGGACATGCAAACGTTTCTCGTACAAAGTAGTCATCGTACTTCGCCAGAATGCGGTACATAAATTATCACAATTACTATACACTTACTATTTAGTCAAATTGAAAACTTGGGAGTGTATACATATTTTTGCAGCTGACTGTACCTACTCACATACGTAGGCACATCATAATAGGACCTATCTATTTAAGTGCAGGACATAGTAAACTTTTACCTACTCACCAAGAAAGAAAGACCGATCTAAGTATTTGAAATGTAAGGAAGGCAAAAACGAAATAGATACGGACTAAACCATTGTAGGTAGTAAGATGAAAAAACTTGGGAAGCGATATTAAGTAGCTATGTAGTTATACTCACCAATGAAGTAGGTTATACAGCCTAGTTAACACGTAGCCAAAGAAACAACAATTAGTCGAATATAACATAGTAGATAACATGTGTGTGATGTTTGTATTTTACACCTAGATTTTACTATAATAAAGTGTGATTTTGTACTGAGTTCATTTATTTTTGACCATTGCATTGTTTCATGTTTACATACACATGGTTATTTTTAATGCACTACGTGAACTGTATGTTCTGCCATAACCCTGTATGGTGACGTTTTGCAGATTCTCTCATATCCACACTAAAAAGTAGGTAGGTACTTACTTCAATACAAATTATCATCATTATCAGTCCATATTAGTTTATTGCTGGACGTAGGCATACAGAGGCCTCGCCTAATAATGAGCCCCAGTCATAGCGTAGAGCCCTGTCCTCAGCTTCAGATCCGTAGCGCTCTGGTCATGAGAGCTCTCTTAGATCGTTCTAAAGGCTGGTCACGGCCCCTTCATTTTGCTAATGCGGGTTGCAAACCGAAAGTTAAGCTCGTTTTAGCTAAGGTTGCATAACAGACACATTTTTTATACTACATTAACTTAGTTTTTAATTTGCAGTTTACACAAGCAAGCGTTTGAAAAACTGCATCAGCCATGCCATGCGATGCGAGCTACGCATAAACTAAGTTTAGCTTTCCGTCTGCAAACCCGCCATTCTTTGATCTATGTCCATGACCTTGGTAGCTAAATAGTTTAAACTTTCCTATGACTTTCCTTGAACATTAAAGATTCTTCATTTAAAAACGGCGCCATTTTTGTGCGGTAAAACCTTGGACGGTCAAAATTGTCTCTATTATTTTGAAGCGGCAGTGATTGTCATTATCATTCTTTTTCTTATGTCAATGTCAGTTTACAAATATGGTCGAATGTCGAAAAGACACGACAAGACAAACAAAGTTTTCTTCGGTTTGGTTCGCAAAATAATGAAATGGAGCCGATAGCCGACTGCATTGAAATTATAATGTAAAACTGATTTATTTGCGGTTTTGTGACAACTCTTGGCTGAGATAAGTTACGTGAAAAGCTGCAGGTAGTGCAGCACCCACAGCAGCGACGTGGATTGAAAAATAGGTATTGGGTGGTAAAGTGCTTTTTTGATCAATTCGATGTAAGATACGCATGTTTTTCAAAATAATTCCAATCACTTAATAGGTAGGTACTTGACAAAGTCTTTAGCAGTAACTTTAATCTAACCCCATCGAAGAACAGCACCGATCTGGCAACGCTACGTTATTCTCCCTCGAGTCAAGAAGAAAAACTCATGATAACGAATTACATTTTCAGGATCTACAAATCATCACAATGAGAATAAGAAGACTTTCGGCACTGTTCTGGTCCTCATGTATCATCACATTTATCCTGATACTTTATGTAGTAACTGACCTCAGCTTCAAGCTACCCAGCATCAAGCCAGATGGAGAATACTTTGATCATGTAAGTACCTACCTACCAAAATATGATTCAAAATAAAATTGTTGATTCAAATTTATTTACCTACCTACACAAGTCAATTATCACTGTTATTAGGTAGGTACCTATACCAACATAATTAGTACAGTTCATTACTGGCTGATTACTGCAGTATGGTCTAATTATGAGTAAATTAAGATTAGTTAAAAATGTATATTTTCTGTGGCATTAATAATGTTCTTCCTTCCAGCAAAAATGGCAAGTTTTCGAAACAAAACTAGAATCAAAACTCCGTAAAATAGAAAATCAGATAAATCAGCACCAAGCTTTGGTTGGTGAGATCAAGTCTGCAGTGGACGAAATGATTGATCAGTCCCAAGAGTTCCGTCCTCCTCAGAACAGGATCAAGAATGAGGAGCCGAAGAACCGGGAGTTCAAGGTGGTCGGGGATGAGCCCCCGAGGATGAGTGTCAAGTTCAATGAGTCTGCTTGCCCAATGCAGAAGACTAGTGTGCCAAAGACTGATGTTCAGGTAGATATAATTAATGATTTATTTATCAGGTATTTATAGCATACCTTTTGTTATTATTTCCCCTATGTTTCTACCGCATTACAGCAATTATGGTCAGGGTGCGACTTAATAAATAATCATTAATAAAGTTAACAAATCACGAAAATTAAAAAAATTCAGGCAGATATTTTTTTCAAAACCTGCTCATACTTCTATTCATATTAGATTATTTTATTTCAACAGATTTATTTATACTTTCTTATCAACACACATATACGTCAACTGCTGCAAAAATTTACATGCCTCTAATAGGCAATGGGTGTTGCCATATTCACCACTAATATATACTTTCTTCTTGGCACAAACCTGCACTGCTGAATGTAACTAACTATTTATACTTAGTTTTTATTTTTTAAACTGGCCTGGTTCTTCCCACTGCTTGGCAAAGGCCCCCACAAACCTTCCACTTGGTCGGTCACGCGCTATTAATTATACACATTAAAAATAAGTAAATGAAATGGCAGGCTCAATAAAGACCCATACTGCAAAGAACAGGAAACAGTGGAAGACCTTAGAAGAGGTCTATGTCGAAGAAGAAGCTTTTTTTTAACAAAAAACTAAAACCAGGAAACATAGAACTAAGGATATAAGTATAATCAAACTATGTTATTCAGCAAGAAGGGCTTATTTTATTCATTTATTTTCGTTTCTTTTATTTAGAAGAAATGGCATTGCAAATTTTTAAATAATTATAGTGTTTCTAATCAAACTTCTTATCTTGCGAAAGTTCAAGTTTAATCTAAATGTCACTGTGATTTTTCCAGATGTTATCAATGTATGAGAGAATAATGTTTGACGATAAGGACGGGGGAGTATGGAAGCAGGGCTGGAACATCGAGTATAAGGAAAATCAATGGAGCACAAAGAATAAACTGAAGGTCTTTATTGTGCCTCATTCACATAATGACCCAGGTACCTACTTTATCAAAATTATAACTTTTTATCAAAAATAGATCTATTATTAAGATAAAACAATATTCAGTGACAATTTCGCGCGAAACCTTCTCTGATAAGATCCAAAAAAATCCAATTCGCGTGCAAAGCCCGCCCTCCCACAAATAGCTAAATATTGCTTTATCCGAATATTATGCAATGGATATCCACAAAGTAAAACCTGAATCTATTATTTAAAAATATGTCTCTCGACCTTGTAACTAGCTAAACCTGATGTAGAATGTTTGTAAAGAAACCGCCCATACTTCACCTAAAACAAACTGTGGCCAGATTCATATAAATATTAGTTTGATTTAATCGACCAAGATTAGCGTCTACTTTTACACCTAAGGCTGGCACTGTTCTTGAGTGAATGAAAACTGTAGCTGTTGCTGGTGCTATTACAAAACTTTTAGTGGATGGAAATTTAAATAGGTACCTACATCATTTTCTGATCTTTTTATATCAAAAAATTATGTAGGTTTATTGTGCAAATGAAACTATTAAACTTACTACTTTTAGGTAGGTAGTTATTGTGCAAATTAAACTACTAAACTTACTACTAATGGAATATTCTGCTTAGCTTGGGGCTAGATAATGCTGTGTGAATTGTCCAGCATTATTTATTTATTTACATAATTAACGCATTCACTGCCCAGCCCTGGCGGTGCGACCCGCAGGGGCGCGCTGGCTACATCTATTTGTTTTATGTCATATTAGTACCAATACGCATTACAAGTGCGCTGGGGTAAACGTGTTCTTGAGTGGAGGCCACGATTCGGCAAACGTAGTGTAGGACGGACCCTTCGGCCAGGTGGGATGACGATCTGCGAAAGACTGCAGCCAGATGCTGGATGCGGCAAGCTAAAGACAGTGCGCTATGGCGCTCATTAGGGGAGGTCTATGTCCAGCAGTGGACTAATATAGGCTGATGATGATGATCAGTACCAATGCATACTATAAGGCCGACAATCCAGTATATCAGTTATCTAGTACACATAACACAGCTCTGCTTAACTTGAGGCTAGATGATGCTGTGAATTGTCCAGCATTATTTCTTAATCCTCCGTACTAGTATAAACTGTTTAATCTTGTAAATCCAACATATAATTAAATAGCACGAAATTCGAATTACTACGGTTTTTAATATTTTTTGCGTTGTACACGGAATAAAATTAGCAGAAAAGTAGTTTGCGAATCGTAAAACATACGCAAGTATGAGGCATGAGGCAGTTAAATTAATGGTACTTTTGGAGCATTGGTTTTTGGTTTACATGAGAGGATTTATCAATCTACATAATTATTACACCCGAAACAAATATCTGCAGATCGTACAAACAAAAAAAAAAATTGTCCCGAGACGGAAATCGAACCAACCACTTCGTAAGCGGACCTTCGCCTGCTGTTTTCATTGAATAATAATAATTTATCCGGACTAGTTTCTGCCTGGGGCTTTGTACGCGTTGCTCTATGGAAATGTTTAAAATATATTTTTATCCCATGGGAACGGATGTATGGTATAAAACGTAGCCTATGTTTTATTCCAGGCCTAGAACTAAATCTATGCAAAATTTCATCCTGATCCGTTTAGTAGTTATGGCGTGCGTAATTCAATCCTGGAATCAAACCTAGGCTTTTTATCCCATAAATCAGTTCCCATGGGATAGAAATAACCATACAACGTTTCCATAGAAACAACGCGTGCGAAGCCGCGGGCAGACGCTAGTTAATTATACCTTTTATTTTTTACTATTAATTATCTTTCTTTGTCCTAGACATTTATAGCATTTTGTGCACGGATGTAGGTATAGACAGTTTTTCATTAGGTACCGAAGTACCTACCAATTTAGGCACAGTTACTTACCTATTTTTTAACCCCCCCCCCCCCCCCAGACGCAAAAAAGAGAGGGGTGTTATAAGTTTAACGTGTCTGTCTGTCTGTGGTATCGTAGCTCCCTAACGGATGAACCGATTTTCGTTTAGTTTTTTTGTGTCATAAATATTTTTATCGCCCAAATGTAATTTACATAATAGCAATAACTAGCTTTATGTTCTCATTTTAAGTGATTTTTTGTATTTCTTAGGTTAATAAAGTTTCTTAAACCATAGTTATGTTAACAAATCGCAAAGGTCTAAAACGTTTTTACTCTCAGGTTGGCTCAAAACGTTCGAGAACTACTACAAGTCCCAAACACGGGCCATCTTCACGAACATGGTGGAAAAGCTGGCCCAAGGCGTGGACCGGAAGTTCATCTGGGCGGAGATCAGCTTCCTGTCTCTGTGGTGGAACTCTGACGCCTCCGATAAGGAGAGGACGGAATTTAGGCTGTGAGTTACATTTTGAAAACAGTAAAATAAAAGTATATTCTTTGCTTAACTAGTTTCTGCCCCGGCTTCGCACGCCTCGTTTCCATACGCACACGTTTTATGGTAATTTCAATCCCATGGGAACTGGTTACATAAAAAGTAAGCTATGTTTTATTTTAGGCCTAAAACGACCTGTATGAAAAATTTCGGCAGGTCTCAAACCCGAGAAGGTCTGTCAGTAAAGGAATGCGCTACCAATTACGCTACGAGGTCAATTGCGGGTTACACTTTTTTCCCAAAGTAGCATTTTTTTTCGATATTATTCGACCACGGCGCCAGTCTCAATGTAGAGTGGATGCGCGTTGGATATATTATAGTGCACAAGTGTATGCACAAACATAGGTACACTCACTATTCCCTGATCTCTATGACAGACAGATCGACACGACCGGAGCGCAGCACCAGCGGCTTAACATGCGTGATAATAGCGCTCATTAGACAAGGCCTATGTCCAGCAGTGGACTAATATAGGCTGATAATGATCATGAACGAGTTCGCTCATGAGTTGCAGCATGTCGACATATTCCACGACAAACTAAGTGTGATAGTATTATGATAAAACAATATTTAGTAACAATTCCGCGCAAAACCTTATCTGATAAGATCCTACAAAATGTAATCCGTGTGTACCGCCCGCCCTCCCACAAATTGATCCTACTTAAAATTAGAGAAGGTAATCAATAGACTTATGTAGTATAAAATAACCTAATTAAATTACCTACCTACCTGTTTACTTTCTCTAAATTTTAAGTAGGATCAATTTAAGGAGGTAGGAAGGTAATTTACTTAGGCAATTTTATATTACATAAGTCTATTGTTTACTTTCTCTAAATTTTAAGTAGGATGAATTTAAGGAGGTAGGTAGGTAATTTAATTAGGTTATTTTATATTACATAAGTCTGTTGTTCACATTCTCTAAATTCTAAGTAGGATCAATTTAAGGAGGTAGGTAGGTAATTTAATTAGGTTATTTTATACTACATAAGTCTATTGATTACCTTCTCTAATTTAAAGTAGGATCAATTTGTGGGAGGGCGGGCGGTACACACGGATTACATTTTGTAGGATCTTATCAGATAAGGTTTTGCGCGGAATTGTTACTAAATATTGTTTTATCATAATATTATACAATGGATTTCCGCAAAGTAACGCCTGAATCTATTATTTATATAAGTGTGATAGTTAAAAGTCTTTTAATATATTTAAGTTATAACATGGATTTATAGTCAACTAGCTTCTGCCCGCGGCTTCGCACGCGTTCATTCTATGGAAACGTTCAAAGGTAATTTCTATCCCATGGGAACTGATTTATGGGATAAAAAGTAGCCTATGTTTGATTCCAGGGTTAGAGCTACACCGATGCAAAATTTTAGCTCAATCTGTTCAGTAGTTTTGGTGTGAAGACGTAACAAACATCCATCCATCCATCCATCTACCTATCCATCCAAACTTTCGCATTTATAATATTAGTGTGATGTGATAGCATAGGATAGTGAGTGATTTGGTTCTTACACTGTAAACTTCTATCTTCTTTAATAAATAAATAAAAGAGGAAATTATTTAAAACCCTTTATGCCATTATTACGTAAAATATTGCTATTCTAAGAAAAATATCGTAGTGGCGCTTGTTTAGTTATTACCACCGCTTTAAATTACAAATTACGTTGCTTATCACACTAATTTTATAAACGCGAAAGTTTGGATGGATGGCTGTTTGTTACCTCTTCACGCCAAAACTACTGAACGGATCAGGCTGAAATTTTGCAGACAGGTAAGTCTAACCCTGGAATCAAACATAGGCGACTTTTTATCCCATAAATCAGTTCCCATGGGATAGAAATCACCTTTAAACGTTTCCTAAAACCTAAAAACGCGTGCGAAGCCGTGGGCATAAACTAGTAATCACTATAATATATTCTAAAAATCTTTCCAGCTTACTGGAATCCGGGAAGATCGAGATAGTAACCGGCGGCTGGGTGATGAACGACGAAGCGAACTCCCACTGGCTCTCCATCATGCAGCAGCTCACCACGGGCCACCAATGGCTGCTCGACAACTTAGAATATATCCCCAAGAATTCCTGGGCCATTGATCCCTTCGGGCATTCTAGCACGCAGCCATACCTTCTCAAGTTGGCTGGATTTGAGAACTCGTTGATACAGAGGGTGCATTATAGAGTCAAGAAAGAATTGGCGTCGAATAGACAGCTTGAGTTCAACTGGAGACAGCTTTGGGGTAAGCAATCTATATTAAACCGTCATGCACTATTTTTAAGAAAAACTGTCATATTAATCTTTGACCTGAGTCACTGATGAATTTTTATTGAGGATCAGTAAAGTTATAGCAATTTTAATAGAACTAGTATCCACGTTATTATTTATGTATGACATAAGAATGATATATCTATTTGAATTATCCAAATCTGACCATTACGTACGAAGATACTATGATGATATTAATTAATAAAAATTACGCCGTTACTGCTGGTAAAATCAAATTACGCGGGTGCGTGTTTCGTCACTCCCTCGGTCGCCGCCAGTTAGCCGTAGGCAGTTTTTAGTGTTTTACTCCGAAACTATTAGTTGAGAAAAAAAATAACAGAACCAGAGAGACGCAGTTAGTTTAGAGATGCATCGAATGAAAAAAATATTTATTTTATTTGATGGGTCTCTCAAAACGGCCTACGGTTAACTGGCGGCGACCAAGAGAGTGACGTCACAGCAAGCGCGGCGGTCACTCAGTGAACTTCGCTATTATTTTAGTCATAACTTCGTCAATTTTTGCCGTAGAACAAAAATTTCTGCACTGTGTGTTAAGGATATCTTAGCTCTATAAATCTGCATTCTTCATTCATCAAAACGTCACGGATCCTCATTATTTTTATCTAAGGTTTTTGTTATTATAGTGCATAATCCCTCGCAGTCGGGGTAATTTCTAAGAAATCCAATAATATCCTAAAACAAATATCGACTTCGACGGAACTTGAACCCGCAGCTTTCCCTCAGTACTGGAATGGGCTAACCAATTGCGCCACGAGGTCAAGTGACGTAGAAGTCGAAATACCTTGGGACTTAATTCTGACTCTAGCGCTGATAGCTCCACCTACAGAGGAAACGTTAAAGTTTATCCAATCCGACACAAATAATGAATTTACATATAGTTCATTTGACGAGAGGTGTTGCGTTGCTAAATTCTAAGGTTTTGTTCACCTCGTTTGCTATGAACTGCGGTTTTTCATTGATAATTTTTAACAGATTTTAGCTAATAACGACAAAATGCTAAATCAATTTCTAAATGGATCACGAATCCGCCTGCCAAGTGTGGTGATCATGGCAAAGCCCATTTGCACTCGTTGAGGTAAAATGGACGTCTTAGGGGTCTAATACATCAGCCCTAAGAAGTCTATTATAAGACATGCTTTTGCCCGTGGTTTCGCACGCTATTTCCGGGATAAAAGTAACCTATATGTTAGTCCATATCTAAAACTACATCTATGCGAAATTTCAACTAGATCCGTTCAGTAGATTGGGCGCGAAGAGGCAACAAACATCTAAACATCCAAACTTTCGCTTTCATAAATTAAAGTGTGCATATATTTCTAGATGGAGTTGGCAAGACCGATATGTTCACCCACATGATGCCTTTCTACTCGTACGACGTCCCTCACTCTTGCGGCCCCGACCCGAAGGTCTGCTGTCAGTTCGACTTCAAGCGGCTGCCAGGCAACGGAGTCACCTGTCCGTGGGGCATCGCGCCTAAGAAGATTAATGAGAAGAATGTCGAAGATAGGTATGTTCCTTACTTACCGGGATAAAAAGCAGCTCATGTCCGTCCCTGGAATATCGTCTACCTCCCTGCGAAATTTCATTAGGATCGCTGTCTGCTGATCAGACAGAGTTACTATCGAATTTATAATATTAGTCTGGATTGTGATACGAATAAAATTGTGCATCCACTGCATCGGAATCGGAGCGTACGCATCGTAAGGATTTGTTGCTTTGTATTGATTTCTATGGTACATCGTGCACTGGATCGGCATATCTGCCGATACTGATGACAGGCATATTGTAACAACCGACGCCGCGCGTACGCTCCAATTTCAATCCGATGGATACACAACTTAAGTCTGTCGTATTTGAACAGTATTTTAATTATTTTCATACATTCGCAAATAAATATTAATTGCAGAGCCTTCACAATACTCGACCAATGGCGCAAGAAAGCTCAGCTGTACAGAAGTAACGTTGTCCTCTTCCCTCTCGGGGACGACTTCCGCTACGACCGCGCGAACGAGTGGGACAACCAGTATTCTAACTACGAGGCTCTCATTGATCACATTAACGCAAACGATGCGTGGAATGCAGAGGTATGTACAGATTTTTTCTTTATTTCGGAAACCTATTTGGAAACATAAGACTCTAATCACACTAATATTATAAATGCGAAAGCTTGGATGGATGGATGTTTTTTACCTCTTCACGCCAAAAGTAATAAAATAACATTTCCGATAACTAATATAATCTTTAATAACATTTCATCCGATTCGTTCAGTAGAACGAATCGGTTGAAATTTTGCATACAGGAAATTCTAATCCTGGAATCAAACATAGGCTACTTTTTATACCATAAATCAATTCCCATGGGATATAAATCACTTTTAAACGTTTCCATAGAAAAACGCGTTTGAAGCCGTGGGCAGAAACTAGTTCACCATAAAGCTAGCCTGGAATAGCCACTATCCAAACCAAACCTTTGTGCCTGATACAAAAATTTTTTTCGAAAAGGTTTGTGAGTAAAAAAATAAAAATACACTTGGTCTCCTTAGAAAATGTATGGGAAAAGTTTTTTGCGATTTCTGACTTTTTAATCCTCTAGCCTCGGTTAGTCTGGTAGAAGTTTTTGGTCAGCATTAAAAACAGGATTGATTGAAATCAAAAATCTTTCTTTTTGTCTTTTTGTCTTCAGCTTGACAATTCTATTACTTTGTAGGTCTCATTCGGCACCCTCCATGATTACTTCAAAGCCGTCCACGAAGAGGTGAAAATATCCGACTTCCCGGTACTATCGGGCGATTTCTTCACGTATGCGGACAGGAATCACCACTATTGGAGTGGATATTATACTTCTAGACCTTTCTACAAGAATATGGACCGGATACTGCTCGCTTATGTCAGGTAAGATTGCCGATAGATGTAGTATTTTCAAACAACACATTTTTTGATGTACTCAGTTCTTCCCGCAGCTTCGCACGCCCTTTTGGATAACAAAAATAGGATATGATCCCAAATCAAATCAAAATTGAGTCCATCTCCTTGCCAAAATTTATTAAATTTTTCAAATTTATTGCACATATTGCTTGCGCACTTAGAAAATGATGTTTAATTATTGATGTCGCCACAAACAAAATGCATTTATCGATCGCACCGACCGACGGTTTATTGACGACCTCTGTGGCTCAGCGGGCGAAGGTCTGCCTGCGACGCAGGAGGTTGCGGATTCGATTCCCGCCTCGGGACAAATGTTTGTACGATCTGCAGAGATTTGTCCAGGGCGTTCTGAATGTTTTGTATGTATAATAAAAATATCTATCTATGATGTGTAGTGTATTGTATTAAGTATATCAGTTATCTAGTACCCATAACACAAGCTCTGCTTAGCTTGGAGCTAGATAATGCTGTGTGAATTGTCCAGCATTATTTATTTATTGTTTGTTTTATCCCGAAAACATAGCTCCACAGTTTTTAACTTTTGCTGCCTTATCGTTCATTCGTAACCTATCTATTAAGTACCTTTTTCTAAATAAATTATTTAGTATTTTTTGTTAAACGGCCAGTATTTTGTTTCACTTCCTCCATTCTCTTGCCGCCGTTCACATACTACTAATACTCACTCATAGATGGCAACTAGCTCTCTCGCGAAGCTATAATAATGGATTATCCCACAGAGCCGCAGAGATAATAACAGCTCAAGCGACCACCTCCCGGACAGTATCCAACATAATGTCTATCCAGCTGAGGGACAGGGTAGAGGAGGCGCGCCGGGCGCTGGCTCTGTTCCAGCATCACGACGGAGTCACCGGCACCTCGCGGGATGACGTCAAGGAAGACTACGCCAAGAAGTAAGTAGACCTACGCGACGTACACCGGTCAAGCAAGCGCGGGCCGTCGGTCGAATAAACTATCAAAACTTCACTGTTGCCTTGACTGACCGTAAGAAGTAACAACTACGTCAATAAGTAAGGACTACGCCATAAAGTATATTAGGTATACGCCAACAAATAAGGACCAATTAAAAAATAAGAAACATACTACCCATGAGCGAGGCTAACAATCTCGCTCACAAGTTGGGCGATTTGGATGTACCTATGTTTCAAAATTATGTTACACCAAGAAATAAGGCTCCTTAATCCTTGGGCTGTGTGGTGCCGGCTAGCTGTGTGGTGCCGGCTTAGAATTTGCACCACCCCAACTCTTCCCGCGGGTGTCGTAAGAGGCGACTAAGGGATATCCACCGGGGGCGGGCAGCAACGGCCCCGCAGAAAAATTCTACGAACTGTGATCCCCAACCCGCATACCCAGCGTGGGGATTATGGGCATTACCCCCATGAGATAAAAGCCATCAAGGCGTTTATCAGGGGGAGGCCTGCGTCCAGCAGTGGACCAATACAGGCTGTTGAGGTGAGGTGAGGTGAATCCTTGGGCGTATTATTAGCCTGTTGTAGATTAATTTATCACCTACCTATTATTCAATAATCACAGTAAAATTACCCACAGAATGCTAGTAGCCATCAAACACAGTCAATCCGCCATCCAGCAAGCAGCTTTCTACCTGCTGAAAGAGCCTCAAATCCAAGACCAAACTCAAGATGACATCTATTTCGACGTAGATGACATCTGGCGGAAGCACGACGAGATTCCGTCGCGCATCACGATCGCGCTGGATGCTGTGGCGCCGTCTCGGAAGATAGTTTTGTACAATGCGTTGGCTTTCAAAAGGCAGGAGATCGTGACTGTTTTTGTCTCGTCGCCGCATGTTGAGGTGAGGAAAGGGATTTTTGTTATCTTTAAATTAGAATGAGATTGTGAGAAGACTGAAAAATATATATGGAAATATTTGGAGACCTTCGCAATTTTCCCAACCGTCAGATTCGTAAACATTCGATGATTTCGTAGCTCAGGGCCAAGTCTCGTCTCGTAATATAGTAAAATGTATTGAGATCCCGAGAAGAGCGAGGTCAGCCAAGGTATGACTATTACTTCGACTATGAAGTTGTCAAATGACCTACATACCTATGTGGGTAATTTGACAACTTCAATTTGACGACTTATCCTAAACTACTAACTCAGGTAATCTGCCAACTTTGCTTTAGTTAGATATACTATTCTTGCGCTCTACCACGTAAACCTTCGATAAACTTTTTGGTACTTATGAATTATTTTTTAAGTTTGTAATTATAAGCCTCTGGTTTTCCTTTAAATACCTATCCTAAAACCTTGTATTCCAGGTGTTCGACCCCGAAGGCAACCCCATGATGGCTCAAGTCTCGCCCGTGGTGGCGGGAGAGAAGCGGCTCGGGTTCGCGGCGAACAAGTACCAGCTGTCCTTCCCGGCGGATGTGGAGCCGCTGGCCTTGACTGTGTATACTGTCTCGCTGAGAGATACGCTCAGTATCAACAAGTAAGGATTACAACCCCGTAATGTCTCATATCTCGCCCGTGGTGGCGGGAAAGAAGCGACTCAGGTTCGCGGCAAACAATCATACACCAGCGACACCCGAACAAATACCCACAGATCAAATAATCATCTGTCTCGCGATGGGAATTGACCAATCCTGCGTCACAAGCGGAACTTGCGCGACAGACGTCAAATCCAGCCTTTTATAAACTCTGTTTTCTGTGTCCTTTCAGATACACGTCCTTCGCCAAAGTGCGTATCTACAACGCCGACTACTGGACTGTAGACATCGCAAAAATGTTCGTAGTGGAGCAGCCGAGCGCGCGCCTCACCGAGGACATCACGTTCCAAGCCGGGAACAGCACGCGAGTCGTGTGCAATAAGAATGGACTGATCAAAGCGCTGGTGCGGGGTGGAGTCACCTCGCCCGTTCATATGGACTTTGTCAAGTAAGTTTGTGTCACAAATGGATCCTAGACCTGCCTAAAATTTTCTAAGTGGAGCTAAGGGTCTTCTAGGACGTTTATAGGGTCGACAACCGCGTGTAATGTCCCTGATGTTGCAGCCGTCCATTAGGCGAACCGCAAGTTTGCACCTTGGTGTTATAAAAAATGTACACGGTGTAACAAGAGGGGTGGATCATCGGTGGCTGGGTTGTGCATTTGAAAAATGTACTCAAACGTATGGATTTTTATAAATCTAAGACTAAGAAAAGTTATAAAGGTACAAAAGGCCCACTATTTAACTTGTTTCAAATTTTGAACCGCTGAATATCGCAGAACATACATGGGGGTTAAATTGATAGGTACTGAGGTCCCCCACCCCCCCAGCTACCGTTGATCCACCCCTCTTGTTACACCGTGTATAGTGGGATAGTGATCAACCTGCTGTCCGACTCACTGACAATGGCCTGTTCTACTACACACAGCTAGCTAAAACTTGCTAGCTCATGGGTATATATAATGTTAGTCTGGTAGAAATCTCTGCGAGGGAAAAGACCGTCAATTGCAGTTTTTAAGAACTTCTTCTAATTTACTGTAACTTATACATCTTTCCTGCACTAAAGCTATTATTTATTTATTTAAATTGGTGTGTCACAAATACCAGCACAATTCACCAGTCCAATCTGTGTTGAACACCATTAATGCACAGTATGAACACAACATTTGGATCAAAGGTTCCAAAGTTTTGTTGAACAAACTTGCACCATACAGCCAAATCGCCCAAGCTGCGACTGAGATCTTCATTCTTTTCACTCTGATCATTATCGACATATTCTTTTCTCTCTTGATTACTTCTAACTGGATATCTCAATTTTCAATATTCTCCAGATACGACACGCAGCGAGGCAAAGACAGCAACAGCGGTGCCTACCTCTTCATGCCGTCCGGACATGCGCAGGAGTTCAAACCGGACGCCTTCCCGGAGATAGTCATCACGGAGGGCATCTACAAGTCGTCGCTCTATACTGCGCTCAACGGGCCGCGGTCCGCCGATATTGTACTGTCTGTAAGTACATCATCGTCATGCGCAGGAGTTCAAACCGGATGTCTTCCCGGAAATAGCTATATAGGGAATCTAGAAGGCGTAGCTCTATCTATACTGCGATAAAACACATTTCTGGGACGTGTACCGAGGCGCTAAGTATCCCCGTAAATGAAATGAGATAATCTTTAAACCGAAATAAGATAACAATTGTGTATTTATATCTGTAAATGATTACCGAACTTGGCTGGACGTGGCCAAGGTTTTAACGTGTTTATTTATTATCGGCACTTCAAGTAGCCAAGCTGCATCTTTAGCGCCTTAATTAACGCGTTATTGGACATTGACACTAACGTCAACGCTAATGCAGGTGGAGCCGTAGCATTACACTAATATTATAAATGCGAAAGTTTGGATGGATAGATGGATGGATGGATGGATGGATGTTTGTTACGTCTTCACACCAAAAGTACTGAACAGATTGAGCTAAAATTTTGCATCGGTGTAGCTCTAAGTAATATATATCTATAAGTAATCTATTGTAGAATTTGTTATTTGTCATGTGATGACCAATATCTTTTATTTTTATAATTTACTTCATTGATATGATTAACTATGCTGGACTTGTAAACTAATTTTTATTATTTGTACCTACGTTTATGACATGTAACAAGAGTTATCAATAAATAATCTGAATCTGAGTCTAAGCCTGGAATCAAACATAGGCTACTTTTTATCCCATAAATCCGTTCCCATGGGATATAAATTACCTTTGAACGTTTCCATAGAAAGAACGCGTGCGAAGCCGCGGGCAGAAGCTAGTTATGAGTCTAAACACCGTGTTTATTTCCAGCTTTCAGTGGTCAACAATCCGTCGCTGCCGCACACCGAAGTGCAGGTGTGCAACAGTTTCCTGATCGATCCGCAAGTGGACGACCTGGAGCTGGCGATGCGCTTCTCCACGGGCATACAGAACAAGGACGTCTTCTATACGGATCTCAACGGGATGCAGGTTGGTATCTGAGCATTTAATTTTAAACCGATTTCAAAAAACCTACGTGTTTCTTAAGGGTCCGGCGGAGGATGAATTGCCCATACAAACCTAATACCAAAATGATTTGTAATTTGAGCATATTTTCACCATGGTCTGCTATTATTTGTATTAAAATAGTATTTATCTAGGTTCCTGACACAATTTTTCTTCAAAATACCTTTCTGAAATGAAATTAAACCGAATCGCATTTTTACATCAAAGATGGAATGTTTTCTTTGTATTTTACTAGATAAGTATTTTGAAAAAAGATTGTGGCAGGAACCTCAATAAATACTATTCTAATACAAATAATAGCAAACCATGGTGAAAATATTCTTAAATTACAAATCATTTTGGTACTACGTTTGTATGGGAAATTCATCCTCCGCCGGACCCTTAAGTGGCGAACCTAGCGGGTTTGGTTGTCAAACTAGGCCTAGATCTAGTACTCACGGGATCCCTGTGGTAAAAACGAGAATTACGAAAAATATAATTTTTCTTTGGTTCCTTGAATGTGAAAACGCGATTGAGGAAAAAAAGTGCACTGTTTCGCACATAATTTGATCGCGATCTCAGGAACCCTGCGGTCTATTGTAATGACTAATGGTTTGATTTCTAGGTTATCTTATTACTAACTAGACGATCGCCTCGCTGTTTCACCCGCGTCGCTCCCGTTCCCGTGGTAATTCCGGGATAAAATATAGCCTATGTCACTCCCGCGTTCCTTGAACCAATTTCTTCCGAAGTTGTATAGTTTTTGAAGACTTATCGTTACCATTACTAGTTTATATTGGAAATCATGGTAAACCTATTAATTGGTTTTATTTCAGATGATAAAACGGCGATATTTCGATAAGCTCCCAATCCAAGCTAACTACTACCCGCTGCCTTCTGCCGCCTACATAGAGAGCGATACAGCACGATTTACTCTGCTCACCTCTACGTCGCTGGGCATGGCTGCCTTACAGCCCGGGCAAATAGAGGTATGGTATAACTAAAATCAAGATGGCGGCCTTCTAGAAGCTTCCAACACAAGCTAACTACTGCCTGCTTTCTTCTGCCGCCTACATAGAGAGCGATAAAGCACGATTCACACTACTCACCTCTACGTTAAGCTTTGGTCTGGTGATCATGACGCACAACGCTGCGGTATGCGGTATGCGATGCCAGACACTCAATCATATGAAAAACGTCGAGGATGTTCTCTTGTTCCGTCGCAGTATGCGTCAGCGGCGAGGGGCAAGCGCGGTGAAGTGGGGAGGTGTACTCCCGCACAGCGCGGCGTCATTCTCGTTTCAACGCTGCGGTGTGCGGGTGTGCGTCACGGGTTGACAATATGGATTGGTAGCTGCGGCAAAATCAACTGACCACCTCTCCGCAGGGACGGTAAATGCTGCGTCGTGACGCTGCGTTGGGGCGCATACCGCAGCGTTCTGCGTCATGGTCACCAGACCAAAGCTTCACTGGGCATGGCCGCCTTACAACCCGGGCAAATAGAGTTACGATATAACTAGAACCAAGATGGCGGCGTTCTAGAAGCTTCCAATACAAGTTGGTTTTATGCCCGCTGTGCACATTGAGGCGCTGGGCCTTGGTATTGGGCCAATGTGTAGATTATCTACTTGGCATATGTTGGTAACACTGGTCAGACAGTTTTTGGGTTTTTCGTGCACACATCAAAAAATTTTGACGTACCACCCTTCTATTGTATAAGATCTCTTCCACGGCGTCGGACGTGTTTTTATAGATCAAAATTCTGTTATTCCAGACCTAAAATCACATCTATGCAAATATTCAGTTCACTCGACACAGAGTAAACTGACCGACCTCACCTCACCTCAACAGCCTGTATTGGTCCATTGCTGGACGCAGGCCTCCCCCTGATAAGCGCCTTAGCTTATTGGCTTTTATCTCATGGGGGGTAATGCCATATTATTAGAAGGATAGGATAATGCGACTTCGACTGTACAATGAAGTAGACTATATAAAACCTGTTATTCTGCAGGTGATGCAAGACAGAAGACTGAGTAACGACGACAACCGAGGTCTGAACCAGGGAGTGTTGGACAACGTGCGCACGCGACACACGTTCAGACTCATACACGAGACTGCGAACACACCTTGCAAGGTAAGCTTCTGCTATACTCAAACTCAAAATGCTTTAATAAGACACCCGTGGCTGGTTGACATACAACAGTGCCGAACCAAACGTTTCGGCTCTACTTTCGTTATAGGTACGTGCTTATAACTAAAGTAGAGCCGAAACGTGAACGGAGGAAGTTCGTTCCACTCTTTCCTGGCACGTTACAGGAAAGAGTGGAACGAACTTCCTCCGATAGAGTATAATTTCGGAGTCTTCAAATCCCGAGTGAACAAGTTCCTTCTGGCCAGCACCACCTTCGGTCACATCTTCTTAATAAATGAAATAAAACAGTTTGTTCCAATTTAAGTATAATCCTATAGAAGGTAATGGATCTGGCAGCCTTATCGCTCTGAGAAATTTAGCGATTATTAATAATAATCAGGTTCAATAAGTTCCTACTGGGAAAGCGTGCTCCATGTTAGGCCACACACATCTAATGGTGGGCAAACGCTTATCCAACACCAATATAAAAAAAACTTTATGGTTTTTATATGTTCTAATAATCCTTATTACTTTTCAGAAGCCTCCATCCGACCACCCAAGCGGCCAGCTATCCCTCGGCGCGCACATATCCCAACAAACCTTACTGCAGCCTCTCATTGCCATGCACTACAGCGCCCGCGAGCAAGCCACGCCGCCCGGCTACTCGCGTCACATCCCGGGGCACGCGGATCTGGTGCTGGCGGCGTTCAACGCACATGTGCATGCGAAGGTACGGCATTACTGAGTGCGTATACATAGCGTAGATGAATACAATGAAGAGAATAGGGACCTGGGTGTACCTTGTCGAACGCCGTAGACAGTTCTCTCGTCGCAAACTGGTTTGTTTTATCGACACATATTGATTTAGTAGCTGAATTTAAGTTATTTAGTGGAATACGCCAATACTGTAGTGCTTGAGCAAGCCACGCCGCCAGGCTACTCGCGTCACATACCAGGACACGCGGATCTAATGCTGGCGGCGTTCAACGCACATGTGCATACAAAGGTACGTCAATACTGAGGGACATAAGATAGTATCCAAAGCGTAGATGAATACAAGGAAGAGAATCGGGCTCGGGGTGCATCCTTGTCGAACGCCGTAAACAGTTTTCCTGCAATAAACTGATTTGTTTTGTCGACACCATACTGTTTTAGATTTAGTGCTAAAGACGTTCAACGCACATGTACAAATACAATACAAAATACAAGACAATGTGCATGCAAGTACGTAGATATACAAGATATACAAATTGCATTCGGAGTGTTTCCTTGTGCATACGGTCCGAAAGCGCGTGGAAGATACAGTCAAAGACGCGGGCAGATTTGACTGCGAAAGCCACGGTACAGAGAAGGCTGGCAAGAATGCGGATGTTTAAATGTTCCCGTGGTTCGGCGAAAATGGCGAGAGAGGGACACCGGAGAGGTTTTAGTGGGTATTACGTCCTTTTCAGGGCGTCGAGTCCCACATAATTCTGGTCCCACCCAGACCAGTTTATTCGTGAATGAATTTCCTCGACGAGACAAAAAAAAAAAGGGACTTGATTATGATGATGAAACGGCGTCTAAACGTTGAATTTAATTCTAGATTCTTCTTTTACGCAGGGTAAAGACGGCAAAGCAATGGAAGGCGTAGGGATGACGTTCCAAAGAGTGCACTTGGACACGTGCTTCGGCAACAAGGACATCGAGAAGTGGTATCCACTCTGCGACGGAAAGGTGAGGGACATTATGATGTTGACTATATTATTTTACTATAAAACTTTCGAAGTTTGATGACTTAATTATGAATGTAAACGGGCTAACAACGAACCTAGTTTGTGTTGGAAGAACATCAACGTTTCATCCCTTAGCGAGGGACTTCATCAGGGTGATGCGGTTCGCGTCCGTTCTGCGTCCTCGCGCACACTACGGGCTATAGCGCGGGCCGCAGGCGCCGGTTGTGGTGTCCCTCTATAAGGGATGAAACGTTGGTGTTCTTCCAACACCAGGTTCGTAGTTAACCCGGTTCGTTGATTGTACTAGTTCAAATTCAAAGTCATCGAACCGATATGCCTGACATACAGAGAGGTGTTATATGGTTGACGTGTCAATCTGTGTCTATCTGTGGCATCGTAGATAACAAGCAGAGGCCCGTTTTCCCAAACAGATTTATGAAAGTTTACTCAGTGATTGATTGATTTGAATTATAATATAAGCACTATTTATTGTAAATTGACGTATCCTGTGCGCCTTGTGTTCCTACGACGAATAAATGAGTATGAGTTGAGTATTGTTTGAGTAACGCTTTTCTATGGCAAATGCGTTACTCAAACATAGATCGATGGTTGAGTAAGCTTTCATTATACGGGCCTTAGATTTAGTTTTTGTTAAATGTGATAAAACTTTTTAAACTTTCGCGATTTGTTAACATAGGGGAAATAAAACAAAAAGTACGCGAATACCCGATATAATCATTAACTTTGTTAAATGTGACTTGATCGAGATTGATCTTAGCCATGTTGTGTGATGATAACGAACCGAGGACTTTAAATGGTTAATTGTGCTAATGATGAATCTTGTTCTAGATAATTCTGTCAGACTTCATGGACGCCCCCGCACACCGAATCTTCGAGAGTTCGCTGACATTCGTGAACATTCACAAGCCGATATCCGAAGGGGTTCTAACTCTCTGCCCCATGGAAATCCGCTCCGCATTCATCAACCAAACTCTTAAGCATGGCTGAGTGAAGAGTCACCACTTCAGGTGTTCACTTGACACTGAAGCAGACATGTTTGCCTTATATATGAATAGTGTAGCTTCAATTCTGCTCAGGCGAATATGAAGTTTAGTGATTGTTATTTTTATTTGTAGGAGAAAGTGGACTGAAACGTGTGTACTTTTAGGCCCATGTTATGAAACTATACTCAGTTATCGATCCATGCTTGAGTATATGCTTGAGTGTCTGCCTCGTTGGTTTAGCGGTCAGCTCGTTCAACCGCTGATTATGAGATCCTGGGTTCGAATCCCTAGTCGGGCCAATAGTTGTTATTGTGGTTTTTCTAGTAAGGAAAATTCACAGTCGCAGCACGCAGTCAAGAAGTTGGCGGTGTTACACCCCCGTGCCTCGGAAACATGTTAAGCTGTTGGTCCTGCGCCTGACCTCTCCCTGGTCTTGTCGATCTGTCGTCCCATAGGATTATGAAAGTGGAATAGAGAGTGTACCTGTGTTTGCGCACACACTTGTGCTCTATAATATGTCCCGCGCATCTGCCTAGTCTCCAATGAGACTGACCGCCGTGGTCGAAATTCGGCTAAGAGGACATTATTCTTGAGTAACGTTTTTGCCCTAGAAATTTGTTACTCAAGTATAGATCGATGACTGAGTAAGATTTTATAATACGGGTCTAAGACTCTTGTTAGCGGCACTGATACAGTCAATAAATAATAAAATAACACAGTGAATGCCACAAACCTTTAACAGGGACAACCATCATCTTGATTCGTACAAGTAGCGGCACGAAACTCTAGCGCTGACCATTATTGCGCAAAAGTCAAAAATTACTAATTTTACTTTTTTATTTGATACCTACTGCGCACCCTGTGATACCTAATATAAAATTAGGTATCACAGGATGCGCAGTAGGTATCAAATAAAAAAGTAAAATTAAATTAGGTATCACAGTGTGCGCAGTAGGTATCTCCTCCACCATTTGCTCAGCGCTAAACTTACGTGCCGCTCCCTATACGCTGTTGTAATGTTTGGAAATCGCTGATGAATTCTAACGACCTGGGGTCTAGAGGCGAAAAAGTTATAAAAACAGATTTGTAATGTTGACTGCGCATTGTATTGTAATGGGAAAATTCAATAGAATACAATGTTTTTTTACCTTCTTCTCATTCGTAGCGTTCTTGGCAGAACGGTCGTGGTAGTCATGACGAGTCTTTTTTTGTATGGGCTGATATCGCTCGCCTCACGATATATCGCCATCTCTCCCTGTTGGTGGTCATTCTGGAACATTCATACAGGGCATCTACGGCAGATCTTATCTGATCGGTCCATCTCATAGGTGATCTACCCCTCGGTCTCTTTTTACCTATGTGTAGATAAATAAATCACATCATTAACATCATGATGGTATAAGGTGGTGGTGATAAATGAAAGGCTATTTGATGAAGAAGTAACTTACAAATGTTCTTAAATACAGGTAGGGATACGTTTTTAAGTGTTTGGGTATACTATATCTTATTTTTAAAAGGTTATTATAATTATTTGGTTAATTGTTACTCAGTTGCGTCAGTGTTACGATAGGATTATCTTATTGGATAATGTTAATTGTGTTTCTGTTTAAAAAATCAAACGGTTTGAAGCGTTACCGTGCGGCTATACGTCTATTAGCTTTTAGAAGGGGTATACTCGTACAAGGCGGATCTACTCCCATACAAAAAGTCACTGCACATTTAATGACGACCTAAAAAAATTTACTGAATATAAACAACGCAAATGAGTGATGAAAATAATTGCACACTTGCGTAGTGTTCAATTGTGTCGATTTTACGATCACAGAAAACTAAACATTTTTGATCGTGCAATAAAAATAAAGCAATTACCATTCTATGACATTAAATTAAAATATTCGTACTTTTTATTTGTATTGGAGATGATTCTCCGTATGTGGGTTGGTTGTAATATTTATTGAAATGATATTATCTATTTATTTTATCGCGTCTGGTCGAAGCGACGCGTGACCCGAGAGCTGGTGAGTATCTGGCACAGCGTTGCCAGACTGCCAGCTGGTTAGCAGACATTGCCATACAGCGGGGCAATGCAGCCAGCGTCTTGGGACGCTTCCGACTGGTATTGATATGGATCAGTTGAGCTACCTGTAGATTCCTTGCAACAGTCTGCAGTCAGCTCAATTGTTTCAATTGTAAATACAAATGTAATTTTCTTTGTGAATAAAGGCTTCGGCCTTTTATCTCAATACTTAAATTATTATAATTTACTTTATTATTTTATCCTGTACATACATTTTGAGATTGATCTCAATAATAATGTCGCATCTATTTAGCGAATATTCACTTTGAAATTGTATACATACATAGGCCTGAATTATAAAAACTTAGTCATCAATCTCTGCTTGAGTAACGTTTTTTCCATACTCAAGTATAGATCGATGGAGCAAGCTTTTATAATACCGCCCTAAATTTATATAGGCCTGAATGGAACCCGAACTGAGTTATCATTCCATTCACCATAATGTGTATAAAGTAGGTTTTGCCAAAGCATGTTGTCCCTACGTATAAAAACGTGAAGGATATTGGTGCTCCAATGCATTTAGTTTTAAAACATACTACATTATATCTGTTTGCGAAATACTATGTTTGCTGTCTTATTTGGGAACTACAATTGTTTTACCGCTAGGGAATTCGCTATCGAAACGTTGCGCTTGTCTAAAAGTTAAAGTTGATCCTGTCGTGTTGGCGCGAGATTCAAATACTTTATTTTTCTGTGTTCTACAAGGAATAAAACTACCGGAAAAAATAATTTGCCGCAAATAGTAAACAGTTTTCTATCAGCTAATGAAAAAAGTAACTTTAAAGCATATGGGAAAATAAGAGATTTTGGGCTAAAAATCAACATTTTCCCAAATGCTCTCAAAATACAATTAAATAGAAGTTGGTTATCGTGGGTTAATGGAAAATAGTTTACGATTTGCGGGCAAATTACTTTTCCGTTAATTTAAATCCTTGTAGAACGCAGAAAAAAATTAAAAAGTACAAATAAATTATCTCCCGCCAACACGTACCGGTCAACCTTAACTTTAATTCACAGAAAATGATTAGGGCCAACATCCCATCAAATCGGTTAAACATTAAAAGCACTGCCTATGCTAAAACTTAGGTCCGTATTATGAAAGCCTACTCGGTACCAAAGCGAGCCTTGGCCCGTTCCGAAAGCCGCTGTTTGCGGAGAAAGCCTCCGGCGCATCCACTCGCCGGAATCAGCGGCCCTTGTAATGAGAGGAAAAGTGCGACCATACCGGTCCGTATCAGAAGGACAATCTAGCATAACGCCCTTTTGGGGTGAACGGCATAAAAGTAAAATGACCTATAGTAAAACGTCTGAAAATTATTTCGTCATAATGGGAGACCCATTATGTCTACAAATTATAACGCCATAATAGAATAATGACAACTTTGCTGTACGTCTATGACCTAACGTACATTCAAGTGCAATAGTAACATAATTCAAAGTTTGATACGATTTTAAGTCAGTAGCATTACTAGGTTACAAACTAAGTAAGGTCTAAAGGAAATAAAGCACTGAGGCTTTATTTCCTCTAGACCTTACAGGGCTCTTGCACAAGTACGATATTCAAATTACATAAGTATAAAAACTAGGAAATCGAACTGTACGCTTATGCCATAGAAAAGCGTCAAGTTTGCTCAGTCAGCATAGATCGACATCTATGCTTGAGTAACGAATTTCTAAGGCAAAAGCGTTACTCAAGCATAGACCGATGACCGAGCATGGCTTCATAATCCGGGCCTTACTCTCGACACCGCACAAAAAACAACTAGCAAGTTGTAGATGCTGGATGCGGCAAGCTGAAGACAGGGCGCTATGGCGCTCATTAGCTCCCTAATGTCCAACAGTGGATTAGATTTGACTGATGATGACGACAAAAGCATCGTTTCGAAGGCCACATTCCTGCTAACTTACTAAAACTACAGCCAACTTCGATGTGTAATGTTTCTATGCCAACATAACTAAATTTCTTGTTTGGAGTAGAGTTTCAGATATTTAACAATAGCAAAGATCTCAAATCAATAGGGAATAGAAATTACTTACATACACGGCAATAAAGTGAATTTTAGGTTTAGTATATGGGCGGTTTGCTTACAAACATTTCACATGGATTTGGCTAGAGTATAGATTATAACACTTTTAGATCTGTGGGTAATAAAAGCGTTATGTACTATTGTGTTTATCTGAAATTATAGTGAGATTTTTGAAAATAATTGTCTTTTTACTTATGATTGAAACACAGGAATGATAAAAAAACTTTTATTCGACTGTTCAACAAAACAGATAGGTAATTTAAAAAAAACTTAAAACAATTTAACGCAAACAAACACTACTACTTAAATTACTCAAAATTAACCTAAATAATGGTAACAGCGAAAAATCTAAATGTTCTTAAGTAACACAAAACATGATGGATCCATATTCTGAAACCCCAAAGCCTTGGACTTTGAATATTATCACAGAAAAAATACGCAATACAACGCTTAGACCCGTGTTACGACAGCTTGCAGTCATAGCTGCTTGAGTGACGCTTATCCCATAGAAAAGCTTTACTCAAACATAAACTTTGAGCAAGCTTTCATATTACGGGCCCTAGACTGCCCAGGATGCTGAGCAGTGATGTGCTAAAAGACACAAAGAAATACTGGGTTAACCGAGGTATAGGAAGTTTGACTACATATTTATTAAACATTGAGAATGTTGCAGTTTCATTCATATCTACATGTATATTATGCAATAAACGATAAACACAACATAATTAAAACCATTTTGAACACGTAAAATAATACTGTAAGCGGAAAACATAACATACGCATAAATTCATTTACAAATTAAAATAACATTATGTAATTTACTTGCTAGTAATATGACAATACATGGAAGATTCTTTTGGAAAGAAATGTTTACACTACACGGAATACAGATATCAAACTTTCACAATAAATTGTTGTATATTTATATGTATAAAGAGTCCTTAGAATCTACGGATGTTCCATTACCTTTACTTGACTCTAAAATACTCTACAATTGTATAAGTATACTAAGTACGTTATCTATGCTATTGTCGGTGGTTATGGCTATGCTTTGTATGGAGGGGGATGGCACAAACTTGGGGGACCTATACCCAGCAGTGGGTAAAACAGGCCGCGGATGATACTTCGTATTTTAGGCGAACCTTAATACTCAATGAACCATACTGATCTGTGGTTTGTAAATACTTCAATAATTAAGTCGTCATAAGTAAATCTACAACTTAGCAATAATTTTTGCGTCGTAAACAACCGGGTTTTTCCTACAATAATCTACGTTGAAAACTGGTAACACGGAAGTGACTAGATTTTGGCAACCCTGCATGATTTCTGGCACATTATGGTAGACATGTTCTTCATTCCTGTAAAACAATGTTAGTTATTAGGTTTTTTTTTACTTCCGTCAAGTTCGAATACAAACACAAAAATGTTTATTATTTATTGATATACATACATATAAAATAATAAGATCGAGGTGAATGGCCTATGCCCAGCATTGGGTCGACAAAGGCTGATATGATGATGATGATAATAATAATAGACGAGCAGCCTGTGTGCTGATGTGTCTATATCACACAGTGTTGAATTAAGGCATTGCGTCACTTTTTTTTAGTTTTTATTGTCTTGTAACCAGTTGTCAAGTTTATTCTTGAAGGCGTTTATTGATGTGGCTGATGTAATGTCTTCTGGTAAAAGGTTCAAATTCTCAACCACTCTATTACTAATAAAATGGTGATGCAAGGGCTTGAGTGAGGTCACGGGCCAATCTAAGATATAGTATCTAAAAATAGTCCAGTCACACTATGGAACAGAGTAATTTGATCATAATGGACCACTATGTGGTCCATTATGGTCTTGGTTTTCACTGTTTCAATAGGTTAACTAAAACTATCCCAATAGCCTAATACTGCCTGTCCATTAACGCGAAGCTAGGCAGCGTAGCGGAATAACCAATGGAATTGCATAAAACTTTCGCTATGTTTCAGTGGACCAATGGAATTGCTTAAAATCTCCGCCCTGCTGCCTCGCTCCGCGTCAATTGACTTAACCAAATAATAATAAAATTCGTATTCATTAATTATCATTATTAATTTTCATGAGAACTTTTTATTGCGCTATTGATTTGATTGTCCAATTTGTTTTTTGAGTACTCAGGAGTGTTAGATTGTAAGTTTTCGACCCACATGTATTTTGTTTATACAGGAAATAAATAAATTGAAATTAAGCTAACAGTGTACTGGCTGCGTTTGCTGAGAGAAGGTTGCTTACGTTTTCTGTTTGAGCAGACCCCCGGCGGCGCACAGCCCTTGCAGACAATTGGAGATGGCGTCTAAACTCAGACAGTATGGGTGGCAGCGGGCCGACTCCACTCGTCGCTGGATCAGCTTCAACGCTTGCTTGTGTTCGCAGCTGCCTATCTGTAATACGAAGGTGAAATTAAAATTAAAACTGTGTTACAGGAAGCATCGTCTGGCTCGCAGAGTAAGTTATAAGCAACTAGGTGACCTTAAATTTTTTCCCGACCATTTTTGTTTCTTTTAAACCGTCCCTGTATTAGAGCAAACAAAGTGTGCGTTACTGGGGCGGCAAGTCCGATATCGATTAAATTTTTTACCTCAACAAAAACCATAATTGTTCATCTAGCCGTTCCGAAGATATGGAAATCTGCAAAACGTTACTGCCGCTGCATCTGCAATATCTCACAAACCACTGAGTGCACAAATGCCGCTGCTCGGCCCAGGAAGTGCTCAAATATAATATTTTAAGCTACTTAAAATTTGGCTAAGGCTAATAGTTAAAAATAATGCCACTGCAGTAACGTTTTCAGACGTTACTGCAGCGAAATCTTATGTTCTCGAATTACTCTGAAACTATACAAATTTTATTTTTTGGGCATATTTACAGGACATAGCGCTCTGATTTTTCTATATATATACATCTTGATCCGAGTCGACTTGCCGCCCCAGTAACGCATACCAAACAAAACAAAAATGAATGTTCAAATCGGTCAAACCATTTCTAAGTGGCGGGACTAACCAACAGCAATTGACCATTACAGGAAGGCACGTAACATTGTGTACCAAGCCGAAAGAGGGTGATTGGACCTTATACAGACCTAAGATACAGGGTTCCTTCAATTATGGTCGTCTGGAAGAAATCTCTGCAAGGGATAAGACCGCCAATTGCAGGATTATGATAGTTAGTCTATAAGAACTTCTTGTACCTACCTTAGACAAATCTTTCCTGCAATAAAGCTTTTTTTTTTATAAAATTAAGTTTTTTTTTCTTTCTCTTCGTGTTCGTTACAAGCATTCTTGCATTACTCTGCTGTATGACAATGCTGATGCGCTAGATACTCTCCAGATCTCGGGTCACGCGTCGCTTCGACCGATAGATTTTGTTTTTATAGCCCGGAGTGCCTTTGTGCCCCACGGAACTAAGGTCTTGACTCTCTGTTTGCGCCTCTTGAGATCCTCGGCCAAATCTGCCGCCGCACCCGCCCTCACGGATATCCTCGGAAGATGGGAAGGCGCAAGTGTGTCGACGCATGTAGTGTCCCACACAATGGGCCTCCCCAACTCCCATGGGACTAGTGTCATACCGTCGGGCCTCTCACCATCGTCACGCAACAGACCATTCGGTTCGAGAGCTAAGTTAGCGGTGACAAAGGCCCGCCTCATGATGTAAGTATTGACGCATTTAATGGCGATTCGACATAAAAAATAATACAATACCAACACATTACAACAATTCTTGCTCACCTCACTCATAACCTCCATACATTTGGCGAGAGTCGTGAGAGCGGGCGCCACGCTCCACTCCAACAAATGCCGCAGGTGCGAGTCGCCCTGCCCCGCCGACCACTGCCCGCTGTCTGTTGCGATCACCAGCCTGTTTCTGCAGTACTCGAGGGCAGAGTTGAATGTCTGGAAGCAAATGGATGGTTAGAACTAGGTTCTGGAAGCTTCGCACGCGTTTTTGGAGATAAACACAGCATTTTTATTATTCCAGATCTATAATATATCTTTGCATCAGCCCACTCCGCTCAGTAGTTTTAGTGTAATCTATGCCTAAATATTTGGCCTAATAATATTAGTAGGTTATGACGAGTTGGTCCGACGGACGTTATCCTGTCCCAGAATCCTGTAGAAAACAGCGCTGATTTCCCCAAATTTTTATAATTAATTCACAGAAAATAACATTATGTTCTGCAAATAGCTCCACTGTTTTTATGAGTATTTTGTCAATACTTATACCAGTTAGTTGTAATTTTCTTTAAAGGTAAATAATAATATACATCGATTTATAACTTACGGCTTCTTCAGTCTTTTCTAAATGGATAAACTCGTGACTCAGGAGTGTCCTGATGCGATGATAGTCAGTAGCGAGCTGATCTGAAACATCACGAAACATTTATTAAAATGGAATAAATTAATAATACTGGGCATTTTCACACATCATAAAACGGGCTATCTGTAAACAGCACAATAGAGGTTCATATGGCGTGCATCGTTTAGCGCTTCTAAAACTCACAGAAGGCAAGACTTGTTTTTATAAAAAGTTCCTGTTACAATGTTTTTTCTTCTTTATAATATTTTTTTCACTTGTATGTAACTACAGGTATGCACGCACTCTTGGCGTCACGCGGCAAGCGCTCTGTAAAGACGAATATGCGCCAAATATTCTTTTTTTAACTTTCTTTTGCAAAAACTGATCGAAACCCGTATTTATGAATTAAGATGATAAATCCAGTTTGTATTATTTATGGAACGTACGTTGAGTAAGGGGTCCGGTTAGCGCTATGACGCAGATGATCGCCGGCGGCACGACGTAATGCAGGATGGGGTTCACGTACAACTGCAGTTGTACCACCGGTATCGCCATAGCCATGCTCTCGGCGCTCAGCTCGTGACCTGCGAACATATTATCAGCTGTTAATTTGCTGAATATTGTTAAAATCACACTAATATTATAAATGCGAAAGTTTGGATGGATGGATGGATGTTTGTTACCACTTCACGCCAAAACTACTGAACGGATCAGGCTGAAATTTTGTATACAGGTAAGTGGACCCTGGAATCAAACATAGGCGACTTTTTATCCCATAAATCAGTTCACATGGGATAGAAATAAGCCGCGGGCAGAAGCTAGTAAAAATAAATAAAATAATAAAATCAAAGCAACAAACTTAAGGAAAATAATTTGGCAGTTAAATGAAACAAGAGATAAAACTAAAGAGTAAAAAAAATCTGCCAGAGCATCGGCCATGAGTTTTTATCCAACGAATGCATGGCAACAGCATTGCCATACAGCGGGGCAATACAGCCAGCGTCTTGGGCATGCTTCCGATTGTAATTGACCACTAGATTGTTTGCAACAGTCTGCAGTTAGCTCAACCATTTCAATTGTAAATACAAATTCTTATTTGTTTCTATTTATTTAACTGTAGTTTTCTATGTTATTATAGGATTATGAATTAAAATAGAATTCATTTTATAAAATTGAATGTAAATTCATTGATGGCACAGATATTAAAATACTATACTAGTAATAATGGTAAATTTTATCCCAGAAAAGGCGTGTGAAGCCGAGGGCAGAAACTAGTTTTATAATGGTATAAACCGAACATAACCCTTTCAGCAAGAATGTAATGTCAGTTAAACATGAGTCAGTCGGTAATAAACGCACTTTATTATTTTTGATTTATAGTTTTAGTAAGTAAGGCAAGGATCAGAGTTGATAGCTGCTTACAATTTCGCTTCCTTGAATTGATTATACTACTAGATTCTACCCGCGGCTTCGCACGCGACGTTTCTATGGAAACGTTCAAACGTTATTTCTATCCCATGGGCCTTTGTTTGATTCCAGCTCTAGAACAACACCAATGCAAAATTTCACCTCGATCGGTTCAGTAGGTTTGGCGTGAAGAGGTAACGAACATCCTTCCATACATCTAAACATCCAAACCGGAAGTGTGATTATTTTTTAAAAAATTGTACACTATGTTAATATCGCCTGCTAAAGTTTAAGTTCATAATTCATAATTCTTTATTGCACAAAAAAAAAACATGATACAAGTAGAACATTTACGAGGAAAAATAATGGCAAAGGCGAGCTTAACCCTAAATAGAGTTCTCTTCCAGCAAACCTTATTGGGAGAGAGAAACAAGTTTGTGTAAGTTCTTAACCAAAACCAAAAATAAATTACAGAGGAGTAATTAATATTTAAATTTACCTAATTTATGCAACGATATTACTAGGTATTACACAAATAAACTTAAAATAGACCAGCGTGAACCGGAAATGTTAACTTAAAACTAGTTTCTGCACGCGGCTTCCCACGCAATGATTCTATTAAAACGTTAAAGGTTATTTCTATCCCATGGGAACGGATTTATGGCTGGATGAGTCCCGTGTTGGAGGCTAAATAAAGGTACCGTACCACCGCCGCACAATACAAAAATGTTAACTTTATTTTTAATATTTGGATACATTTTACAATCACACTAGTCAGACTACTATATTAAAAATGCGAAAGTTTGGATAGATGGATGGATGGATGTTTGTTTGTTATCTCTTCACGCCAAAACTAATGAACGGATCGGGCTGAAATTTTGCATACAGGTAATTCTAATCCTGGAATCAAACTTAGGCATGCTTTTTAATCCCATAAATCAGTTCCCATGGGATAGAAATCACCTTTGAACGTTTCCATAGAAACAACGCGTGCGTAGACGCGGGGATAAACTAGTAACAGCAAAAAAAAGCAGGCAGCACGCAGGTCACTCGCTTGAAGCTTGCGGTAAGCCATTTTGTCACTGTAAAATGTATTTATGACGAGTTTAAGCCAATATTTTAGTGGTTATTTTTGTGCCATGCGGTGGCAGTGATGGATGTATGAGCTTAACGCATTCACTGCCCAGCTTCTACACGGAGTTGGAAGCGGGCAAGTGAGTGGGCCATGAAAGCGTAGATAGCAGGGGTGGAAAGTGATTCCATGGCCAAAAATACTAATTGTACTGACAATTATTTTCATCTCAATCTACAGAAACCAGACCACTTTTGTGGGAACGTAGCCCCTGATCCTCAAAATACTGACTTTACTGGCCATTTATAAAAAAAATGACTTAAACTGACCTTAGCCAAAAAAACTGACTTTACTGACCATTTTCCACCCCTGAGATAGGTAGTAGGAGTCATTAAGAAGCTATGAGTGTTATTGAGACGAGCAGTAGAGCGACAAGCGAAGTTCGGAAAGAAAACTGCGACCCAATAGCAGTGACACACTAACCATTGGGCACGCTTTTGATCCGCCCTGTATCTCAGACATTATCAAACCTACAGGCTTGTTTTGCAATTTTGGTTTGTACCGCCCAGACAACAAAACTAGACAACTGGTTGACATGGAAGAAATTTTCCGTGGGGACAACCAGTTACCTGGGCGGAATTTTATTTCCATCTACACAACTGCTTGGTAGCTAGTTGTCTCGATGGAAAATTATCTTCCGCGGAGACAACCAGTTACCTGGACCGAATTTTATTTCCATCTACGTTACTGTGCTAGATAATAATGACAGACTTGAAATGTATCTTCTGTAAAAATGTGTCCAGTTATCTGTCGAAGGAATGCAAGATCAAACCGGCAGGACAATCAAAACCATCATTGCCGCACTTTCTAAGTGTAATACAAGACGACGCAGTATTTTATGGTACCAAAAAATATAAAAAAAACTCAAAATTCTTACTAAAAAGAAACGAAGATATTCCAGATGAAACTTGGCACCTCTCTATATGATCTCAGCTCTTTTATCGGTGAAGCCACTGAACGAACTTCGCTAGTTTTCATGGTTGTTTTTGATTAGAACTTAGAAGTACCTTTCATCTTCTTCTTCATGTCAGCGGACACGTTCCTAACCGGCTCAGCGACCAGCCGCAGCCGTCTCTCCTCGTCCAAGGTCATCATCCTCTTATGCACGACTAGTATTCTCTCCACACTGCTCTTCAAATCTTTCTCAAACACCTCCGCGCCCAAATCCCTCAGCACCTGCGAAGAAAGTTTTTGTAAGACCAGCTAATGTTGCAAAAATTCGAAAAATACGTTGTAGATTTTACTTTTAACATTCATAACATTATGCTAATCTTTTTCTTTAAATATAGCTCAAAACAACCTTGACCGAGACACATTTCAGGGAATCGAAAGGAAAAAAAATATATTTATTTTATAATTACATGTATAAAGAGATAGTACGGTAAAACAATAGTGTAGCAATGTAATTTGCCCTATAAGGGCGTGCAATTATCTGTTTATTACATGCCCCAACCAACATTCTGAGTGTCAGGAGGACCTTCTCTCACTGCGGCACAGAGGTTGTCCAAATTAATATGAATAACAATAAAAATAATTATTTGTAGCCATTACTGTCCCACTGATGTGCAAATTCCAGAAGCAATATGACTAATCATCAACATCAGTCCGTATCACATACGTCCACTGGTGATCATAGTCCTCCCCCAAACAATGCCACGTATATATAGGGTGTCCCGAAACTAACGTCAAGCCGTAAACGGAGGACAGGTGGGTTTATGACGACCCAGAAAAACCACATAATTATGGGTCTATCTTCAATGGTTTCCGAGTTATAGGCTTTTTACTGATAATTATAAATTCTCTATCGGGCGTCAAGCTTTTTTACGCTGTGACTACAGATGTCAATATTTGCGATTTTTATTTTTGTATTACAAACTCAAATAACACATTAATTTGACTTTAGACCCATAATGTTGTGGGTTGTCTGGGTCGTAATGAACCCACCTGTCCTCCGTTTTCGGCTTTACGTTAAGTTTCAGGACACCTTGTATATGTATGAATAAGACTGGTAATTTTTTTATTTAATATATCTCTCACCTGCATCATCCATTCAACTTCCGCGAGTAATTCCGTGAAAGACAAAGCTTTACTATCCACAAGGCTCTGCATAAGAACTAAAGCCATAAGATTCGAGATGGTGGCCACCGTGCAGTCTTGCTGCTTCGAGATCACGTGACTAGCCAGATCCTGCACAGCCTTGAACTGCTCTGGAGTCATCTGCTGAAGATCTCTGGGCTTTAGGACCTCGTGAGGATGTGAGGCTTCTTTCTTGATGTACTCGCGAACGGATAGTGGATCGCCGAGATTTATGTAGATGTTGCCGAAGTGGTCGTTGAGGCTTGACAGAGCTTTCAGGAAACCCTGAAACGTTTTAGATACGCTGAGGATGTTACTACTAGCGACCCGCCCCGGCTTCGCACAGGTGAAATGCTTAAACTAAATAGTAGGTCCATTTTTCTTCTTTTCTGGTTGGCAAGATGTACAAGCTATCGCATATGTACATACAGTAGGTACACCAAACGGCTCTGTCGGAAGACCAGCGTTGGTTGTTACGTGGTAACAACTAGCTTATGCTGAGACAGAGACCGTTTTGTGACTTAATTCGACAGAAGCTGTACCTTTTATTTTATCTTTAAATCGTGTTTGTTTTTGTTGATTAAGTTACAAATAAAATATTCTATTCTATTCTACATTTTAACCAGCACATTTCATGTAAATTTAGCTTAGCTTGCATTGACCTCGATTATCAACTAATGTGGAAACAATAAAGCAGTGTTCAATCATCACTCAAGTAGTTCGGTTATTTTAATCTCTTCGGAGTTTTTACCACCCTCAGCTTGCTAGCATCCCTTAGCGTTTTACCCCAGCTTAGCTTATTGATAGCAACCCTATCAACTACAGAATGGCCCCCGGCCGGTACCGCCGCAACCGCTATGTCTCTGCATTTTAAATCTGTAATATTTTCGAAAATTTTCATTAAAATTACATGCTGTAAAGGGCAATATTGATCTACAGGGTGTTTGGTGGAGGGTTAGACAAACTCGGTGGGTGTGTAGGTGGACCTATTTGTGAAATACAAATTGAAGGAAAAGACCCTAACTGTTTACAATTTTTTTTAATCCTATTTTTTGTATTTTTTTAAGATTTTCCGAAATTTTACGTCTCTACCCCTAGAACTTTTTTTTGGAACATGTATTCTAGTAAACTTTTTACTTGCTTTTGGTTTCAGATGTATTCTTCGTCTTTTGAAGGCATTATTTATTTGACAAAACGTGTAAATAATTAGTTATAAGCTCTCAAAGTTAAAAATAGTAAAAAAAATAATCAAGAAGGACATCTTTGCATCGTTTTAAAAAAAAAACTAACAGCGATCGAGGAGTTCAAATGCTTTTAAAAATTTCTCTAAACATCGTTTATTACAACGGTATACCACATGTAGCCGAAAAGTCTATAAACTTGTCAAAAATTAACACTTAAAGGGAAAACGGAGTAAAAATACAAAAGTAAAAAAAAAGATTTTTATTTTTTAAAATTTACATATTTTGTTCAAAAACCTCTTCCCTATTTCTAATACACGCGCGACACCTACGTCGGATTTCTACTGTAGTAGTACGGAGCGTTATCTCGTCTTTCATCTTAGCAAAAGCTGCGTCAATTCTTTCAATCAATTGTTCCTTTGTTTGTATTTCTTTTTCGTAAACTAGCTCATTTGCACGTCCCTATATGCTAAGGTCAAGAGGAGTGAGATCTGGGGACCGTGCAGGCCATGAGATGGGGCCAAGCCGTCCAATCCACGAGTCGGGGAACGCGTTGTCTAGGAACTCTCTCACTGTGAGACGATAGTGTGCCGGACACCCATCATTTTGAAATACTATTGGTCGATCTTCATGAAATATCGGCACATTGCTCATCAATTCAGGGAGGCCATTTTGCAAGAATTCCAAGTAATTGTCCCCGTTAAGAGTGTCCGGTAAGTATTAAGGTCCAATGAGATGTCTACCAATCACACCTGCCCAGACGTTGAGAGAAAATCGCGTTTGGTGCGATGTTTGCCTAGTCGCATGTGGATTTTGACCCTTTTGTTCCCAGTGGTGTAGATTGTGTTGGTTGAAAATCTCCTCTCGTGTAAATTTCGACTCGTCCGTCCATAAAATGCTGTTTAATAAGTTTCCGTCCTCAATGTCAGTAGTAAAAAACGACAGAATTGCACGCGTCGCGCAATCACCTTTCGACTACCAGTGTAGTGGGATCCTCGTTGAACGCTTGGAGTATGGCTTCGTCCACACCAACGTGCTGCTGCGTTGCACTGACTCGTGGTTCTCGAAGAGTTAAGTTTCCCGTTTCTCGAAGTCGCCGAAAGGTATTAGAAAATGTGCTGTGGTGTGGCACACGTCTATTGAGATGCAACTCTCTGTACAGTCTCTGTGCTGCACGTGTATTTCCATCACATCGACCGTACGCATAAATAATATCAGCGTATTCTTCAATACTGAATTCCGCCATTGTGACAAAAACAACGATAACAAAACAGAACAACAAAGAGTTTATCAAAACATAACAAATTACAAAATTTCTAAAACCGTAAAAAACCGTAACAAATTACCAAAATAAGAACGAAATTTAACGATTACAAATATTGATTCGAATTCGAAATTCTGATTTCGAAATTCGAATCTTCGAATTAGTTGGTATGATAAAAAAAAGGTTTTCTTAAATTAATTTAGCGTTCCTACCTTTGTATTAGAAATAGGGAAATGATATTTGAACCAAAATTGTTTTAATACAATGTTTTATTCTTAGCGTGTTTACTCCATTTTCCCTATAAGTGCTAATTTTTGACAAGTTTATAGATTTTTCGGCTACATGTGATATACTGTTATAATAAACGATGTTTAGAGAAATTTTTAAAAGCATTTGAACTCCTCGATCGCTGTTAGTTTTTTTTTTTAAACGGTGCAAAGTTGTCCTTCTTGTTTATTTTTTTTACTTTTTTAACTTTGAGAGCTTATAACTAATTATTTACACGTTTTGTCAAATAAATAATGCCTTCAAAAGACGAAGGATACACCTGATACCAAAAGCAAGTAAAAAGTTTACTAGAAAACATGTTCCTAAAAAAAGTTCTAGGGGTAGAGACGTAAAATTTCGGAAAATCTTAAAAAAATACAAAAAATAGGATTAAAAAAAATTGTAAACAGTTAGGGTCTTTTCCTTCAATTTGTATTTCACAAATAGGTCCACCTACACACCCACCGAGTTTGTCTAACCCTCCACCAAACACCCTGTATATTAAATGCACAATGTATTTAAGCACTTAATTGGATAAGGACTCAAGCTGTATTGCTTAAAATTGCCTCGTAAATAAGCTATTATTTCTCGTAAAAAGTATAGGATAAAAAATTGTTATTGTGGGTTATCCCTAAGAGATAGACATATACCATCGCGGATTTTTTGTAGACCTTTTTAAGTTGTACAATACTGTAGTACATTATTTTTATCTATTTCGTAGGGTTCAGCCAGCGTTTGCAATGTAAGCGCAAAACAATGTGTTTTTATACGACATCACATTAGAAACCTCTAAAACTATCAGCGTTTCTCTACTATATTATGCATGTGTTATACATATAAACCTTCCTCTTGAATCACTCTATCTATTAAAAAAACCGCATCAAAATCCGTTGCGTAGTTTTAAAGATCTAAGCATACATAGGGACAGACAGACCGACAGACACCGGGAGCGACTTTGTTTTATACTATGTAAAGATGATACTTTAATGCTTAGGTTAGGAGTTAGACATAGAAATAAATAAATAATGCTGGACAATTCACACAGCATAGATGATTTTAACCCAAGCTAAGTAGAGCTTGTGTTATGGGTACTAGATAAATGATGTATTTAAAACATTGCATAGTTAGATAAACCGACTTCGAAAAAAGGTTCTTTGTTCGGCTGTATGTATGTTTTTTTATGTATATGTTCGTCGATTTTCCCGTCAATTATGGACTTATTTAGAAAAACATTTTATCGGGTGATTCGTATTTGTCGAATAAAATATAAAAACAGTTTAAAATTGAGGGATTCCAAAACGGTTTTTAGTTTTTTCAAATCATTTAAATTATTTGTTATACATAGAAACCATCTGATACAAATATCTGCAGATCGTACCAACATTTATCCCGAGACGGGAATCGAACCGGTGGCCTAAGAGGTAACCCAGGTGGTAACCAGGGGAACCATGATAATACGTGTATGCATTGTGTCCGCATTAATAGGTGTCGCGGTGGGAATCGAACCGGTACCAAACAGTGTCGAAATATACTTTTATGATCTATTTATGCAGAATCCTGTAATCTATAATGTAATTTTCTTATTCAATGATAGTAGTAGTACGAGTACATAAATAAATAAATAATAAATAATAATGCTGGACAATTCACACAGCATTATCTAGGCCCAAGCTAAGCAGAGCTTGTGTTATATATACATTAATTGTTATAATATATAACATATAGATTAATTATTAAAAACTGGCTCAATCCCATTTTGTTTCTCCTATTCCTACTAAAGGCCTGGATTTATGACATCAGTGTGGATAATTGTATGAAAAGCAAAAGACAATCGCGCTTTTAAAAAAAATATTATTCTACTATATAAAAATAAGTCGGGTTTTCCTTCCTGACGCTATAACTCCAGAACGCACGAACCGATTTCCACGGTTTTGCATTCGTTGGAAAGGTTTCGGGCTCCGTGAGGTTTATAGCAAAGAAAAAATTAAGAAAGTGGGAAACATAAATTTCCACGCGAGCGAAGCCGCGGGGCGCAGCTAGTACTAAATAATTTACAAATCACAGTGGAATCTGCATGTACCGCCAGTTATGTTTACATTCCGCGCGGCGCACAATTGTAAATGTACACACAACTACTCAAGGCTTTGTGATATTGACAATGTCGTAATCTTACTAAGAAGTTTGTTTAACAACATTTCTGTTTAGTGCTAAATCTGTAGGGTATTCTGAATGTCACAAAATATATTTATCCAGTGAGCGAAAAGCAGAATCCTTTAGCCTCAGCCAGGGCCGTCTTAAACTAGGCTGGGGCCCTTGGGCACACAAGAATTCGCGGCCCTTTTGGAAAGTAAAAAAAATTGCTTGTCTGTAAAGTCGGTTTACTGACGATAGTTGAACGTGACAACGTCTTCAGAAAATACTGATGGAATGGTAGCATTTGATACTCGATCAAAACATGTAAATGTACTATAGTATAGCAGCTGTCCACGCAGACGCATCGCTCACTCAAGTAGGAGAGAGACGGATGTCGAGCGCTCTCGCTTGCACTTCAAGCCTTACATGGAAAGCCTCAGAGCGAGGTAACGCCGCATGACGTCATGTTTTTTCGTGCGTGCAGCCGGCTCTATCGAATTATAAGACGTTGTCACGTCAAAAAGCGAATTATATAACATCTATTACTAAGTACCTATGACCATTTATTATAGGTACCTAATCAAAATATAGTATGATATAATGTCATTAACCTCTCAAGTGGCACGCCCCGCGCCCCGCTACCGCCGTTGTGTGGCAGGTACTTCCGCAAAAATCCGCGGAAAATCCGCGGAAATGCATCACTATGCATTATTTCGCTGATTTCTTGATTATTATCTACTAACACCTCGTAACATCTATATATATTTGGATTATCCATAAAATTTCCTACAAAACAGCGTGGAAACATTCTGATGTTGTATAACGTAATTAATGAGGTTGATTAAAATTAAATTACAATTGCGGAAAAATGGTAAAATTTTAATATTTAAAAAAAAATCATAAAAAAAAACTTTACCGTTTTTATGTCCAGTTTGAGTTTTATTTTAGAGATTTACCATCATATTATTTCAGTACACAGTACACTTACACTGCTGCAATTTCTGTCAGTCAACTTTTAAGACAAATTCGACGAAACAAAAAAAATCGGAAAATCGGCCATAATATGGTCGCAGCTTGACTTTGGAGTCCCGAGTGATTGCGTGAGTGATCGCTAGATGGTGTACTTAGTAAATTAGGTAGGATGCGTTCGGAAATATTATTAATTAGTACAGTAGGAATAGGCGCAGTCATCGATATAATGGCGTAGTAGGTAAATACCTTCTGTTAAGATTACTGATCTGTGAAAAAAGTGTAATGTGCCCGACAAAAATGTTTTGAGAATAAATGTGTAAGAGAAATTGTCAATCCTTCGGGGCCCCCTGAGAATGGGGGCCCTGGGCACGGGCCCCATGTGCCCTTATGGTAAAGACGGTATTGGCCTCAGCCAATCTAAAGAGATTAGTAGGTACATAGAACAGATCAAATGAAACATAGCAAAAGGCGGCAAACTGTTATTGCTTCTGCTTCTAGCGTCTTCTAGGAAGGACGCGACGAGCAATGCTATACACTACTGTCCGTATTGTTAGAGCATCTATCTATGTAGTGTATGTATTACCCAACTAGCACAATAGCGTTAAAACAACCTGTATATCATTATATATATCGGTTCCATTCGAGTATCATAGTGTTAATAATACCTGTACAGTGGAGTTATAGAGTGCTCTAACTCCCATATAACCACGAAAGAGGCCCACGATTTTACAGGTAAAGGTTATAGAAAGCCAGTAGAGCTGTTATATAAAGGTGTAACAGAACCTGCACAAAAGTGTTGATTCATACTCAGCTACTACTTCAACCTATATTACTGTGCTTGTAGATGGGTTGGTCAACACTAAAGGTTATATAAAAACGTCGGCTAAGAGTTATAACCACTTAAAACTTTATTAGACCTATTAAAAATAGTTCTTTGACACTTTGACGCTACTTACAAATATGTTTATGGTATCATTTAGCGTACAACTAAATTTCAATCACCGAATGGCCATTATCTAACAGAGAAATAATAAAGTATACCTATTCAAGTTACTTTGTGAAGTGAAAACAATCTGGCGTTGTGATTTTACGGTAAGTGTATACCATGTTTTCCATCTCAATTTTAACGCGCTCTTGATTTAATAAAGATTTCAAATAAAACTTATGAAACATAAAATAGGCACCTCAAAGTATCATTTTTTTATTTTTGCTTTATGGCTAGTGGCATGTTAAATAAAGTGGCATCAATGAAATTACAAAATTAACTTATATAATGAAGTATTTTGTTGTCAAATATTGAATAACCCAGTCAATTTATAGGTTATAGTTCACCAAAACAATGGCGAACTTACATTAAAGCTTTAGTCGTCGCATAAGTAAATTATTACTCATTTTGAGTTACAACATCTGTAGCCAAGAATGTTGTGACACCATTGCTTTTACAACGCCTTTATAGTGTATCTACTTATCACAATAAGCATAAATAGAATTAACATTACAGCTTTAACCTATATAAATGAGTTGTTCAAAACTTTTGGTGTCTGTGTATCTTACACTCTTGACAAACTCTATTTTACAACACATGTCTGCACCTTATAACCAATATAATACCTATAGTTATAAAAGACACTTCACTGCAACAACTAAACAACAATAAGTGTTGACGCGAGTCAGCGAGCACTGTTGTATAGGTATAAGTGCTACAAACAGGTTAAAGCTACAACATCTTAACTATACTTGCTGTAATTAACGCTTTTCTAACTCTTAAAGTTTTCTTACGTCGTTCATTAAAGTTCTAGAACCACCATTGAAGCTAAATTAATTTTTTAACTCCTTTATAACGTTTTTAGTCAGAACTGAGATAATTATTACTCAATTAAACAGGTAAAAGTTATAATAAAAACTGTATCTGACACCAAAAAAGATACATTTATTTGGCCAATAAAAACAGGTAGTTACAAGCAAAAGATACAGTGTACAAGTGGCGTCTGTGCTGCCCCTGTTGGCCAAAAAGGGTCAAACTTTACTTAAAATTAATACTGGACATTTACACATTGCTGCATCTAATCCCAAAGTAAGCAGACTTGTGTTATGGGTGTTATAGGTACATAGTAAAATACTTATACTTATAAACCCAGACCGGGAACAGTAGGGCAAATAGGCAAATACGTGCAGATCATACTGACATTTGTTCCACGGAACGAATCAAATACGCAAATTCAGCGTCGCAGGCGCCCAAGAACACAAACCATATACGAGTACATTCCAAATCGTGAATAATTCACGTATTTCAATGTTCTAAAATACCAGAGTAATTTGAAACCGGTGATATTTTAATTAATTAGTGAATCAAATTATAGATTAATACACCAATCAATAAGTACATTAACATGACTGAAAAAATATATGAATTGTGTGCAACATAAAACGTTACACAAATAAAGGTTTTCGTTACTTAAATTCTTTACAAATTCAAAATAACATAAGGTCTATATATATCTATACTTTTGCGCAATAAGTTTTGGAAGAATTGGCTCCATTCCACTGATCCACTTTGCTAATCCATTGATTGATCAGTTTTCACTTTTTTTCCACACTGATACACCGATGGATTAGTTTCGCCTGATCCACTTTGATCCACTTGTATTACCCAAAAAATCAAAATTTTAAGTTGGGCCAAGTTGATTTCGTGAAGGAGATAGATCAACGAACTGTATTGCCAAGCTATCTGGCACCTTGTATGGATTTATTCAGTCTACCATGTTTTCCATCTCAATTTTAACGCGCTCTTGATTTAATAAAGATTTCAAATAAAACTTATGAAACATAAAATAGGCACCTCAAAGTATAATTTTTTTATTTTTGCTTTATGGCTAGTGGCATGTTAAATAAAGTGGCATCAATGAAATTACAAAATTAACTTATATAATGAAGTATTTTGTTGTCAAATATTGAATAACCCAGTCAATTTATAGGTTATAGTTCACCAAAACAATGGCGAACTTACATTAAAGCTTTAGTCGTCGCATAAGTAAATTATTACTCATTTTGAGTTACAACATCTGTAGCCAAGAATGTTGTGACACCATTGCTTTTACAACGCCTTTATAGTGTATCTACTTATCACAATAAGCATAAATAGAATTAACATTACAGCTTTAACCTATATAAATGAGTTGTTCAAAACTTTTGGTGTCTGTGTATCTTACACTCTTGACAAACTCTATTTTACAACACATGTCTGCACCTTATAACCAATATAATACCTATAGTTATAAAAGACACTTCACTGCAACAACTAAACAACAATAAGTGTTGACGCGAGTCAGCGAGCACTGTTGTATAGGTATAAGTGCTACAAACAGGTTAAAGCTACAACATCTTAACTATACTTGCTGTAATTAACGCTTTTCTAACTCTTAAAGTTTTCTTACGTCGTTCATTAAAGTTCTAGAACCACCATTGAAGCTAAATTAATTTTTTAACTCCTTTATAACGTTTTTAGTCAGAACTGAGATAATTATTACTCAATTAAACAGGTAAAAGTTATAATAAAAACTGTATCTGACACCAAAATGTTAGTTGGGTAAGTAGTCGTATATCAGTCATCTAGTACCCATAACACAAGCTCTGCTTAGCTTGGGGCTAGATAATGCTGTGTGATATATATACCCAATAGATTTAGGTATGAGCACGTTCCCACAGCCTATCGTACTTACTGTCCTGGCGAAACAACCCAGAAGTGGATCTTGGTCACCGACACAATCGCCAACCGGCTTCTGTCCTGCACTACCTCCATCAGCAGTTTAGCAGATCGTAGCCCACGTTTGGGCTGCCTTACCACCAGAGATGTGCTACGTTGCTATGTTTCCAGCCGACCAATAGGAACGCTCCATTATCGCGTCATTATTGTCAGCTTTGAAAATTACGCGATAATGGAACGGTCCTATTGGTTGGCTGGAAACATATCAACGTAGCACATCTCTGGTGGAAAGCAGCCTTAAGCTCTCCTCTTATTCATCCAATACCGCTGCCACACAGCACAAATGCATTCATATTTGGGATACATTTTACAGTGACACAATGGCTTCCCACAAGCTTCAAACGAGTGGTCCGCGAGTTCTGTCATCTGATGTAGTCAAGTCACTATAAAATTTATCTAAATGTTACGAGTGCTCCAGCTCCAGCTCCATTTCCAGGTCTGCGACAAGCTTTATTGGCAATTTACAGTAGTGCCAATACCAGTACCCTAACAGTGTTAGGGTACTGTATTGGCTCTACTGTTACTACTGTTAGGCTAACACTCACCCCAGTAGATTCCTTAGGCTTGGGCACGCCGAGGTGTTCGTACGCGAACAGGCCGTGCTCAATCAACCGGTCGTAGCTCACGTTTATCGGCACTATCGTTATGTCCGACACCTCGTGCGCGAAAAACGGCATCAGGGTCATTGAGAGCATTCCTGTTGAAACAAACATACTAATTTAAACAAACGAAAGGCCCGAAAGATTTTACTTCAACTATACCATCACATCACACTATAATATTATAAATGCGAAAGTTTGGATGGATGGATGGATGTTTGTTTCTCTTCACGTCAAAAATACTGAACGGATCGGGCTGAAATTTTGTATACAGATAATTATAATCCTGGAATCAAACATAGGCTATTTTTTATCGCATAAATCAGTTCCCATGGGGTAGAAATCACCTTTTAACGTTTCCATAGAAACAACGCGTGCGAAGCCGCGGGCAGCAGCTTGTTTATTATACTCTTCAAAATTGTGTGCAATAAAGTATTAAAATAAATAAATAATTCAATTTACGGTTGCACCTACTTTCATCGCGCATAGCTGAGAATATCCTAGCTAGAAGTCACCTTTCAAACAAAACAAAATAACTTGGAAAATGGAAATGGAGGATTTGAATGAAAATGGACCAAGAGTCTGCGACAACCAGATCTACGTTGTTTTATAAAAGCTGAGAGTTCCTCTGATATTTTCTTCAATGTGGTATCAAAAATCACTTCCTCCGTGCTAGACACATTGTACAGTGGCAACCCTCTGCCAGTCACCCTTAAACTTTCATAAAATATTAATAAACTTTCGTGATAGTATTAAACCCGAATTGTAATGTTACTTAGAGATGATGATAACTTTTAGGGAAAAAATATGTTTTCCTAAAATACAGACTTTTAGACTAGATTTATTAAACCTGTCTTGTTCTTTCTTGATGCATCGTTTTAGCGGTTTAGTTAAAGGTTGTAAATAGGCCTCTAATATCCAAAATAATCATGTCCGGAAGTCCGAGAAATTCGTTATCCTACAATTTTTTTGTCATTTTTATCGAAGCTATTAGACCTACATAATGGCTATCAAAACTGTTGTTTATTCTTTTATCTCTATTGCAAAGGTCATCTTTTAGCTAGAACCGGTGAATAAAAGATAGATAAGGATTATACCAATACTGATCAGCTGGTAGGCGCAAAACTCGCTTATCACAACAGGTAATCTCATAGGCAATTTACTCGTCATATCTAAACGGAATGTGCAATAAATTTAAATAATATATGCGGAATACTCGACGTTTAATAATTACAACAACAAAATCAGAAAAAATTTAACTTTTTCAAACACATTTCGTAATTCTCTCATGCAGGAACTGAATATAAAACTAGTTTCAGAGGCCTTCAATTGTTCCTAATTAAATTGAATTCTATTATGCAAAAATGCAAAACTTTTAAAACTGTCATGGTTCAAGAAAATTACAATCAAATAATAGAAATAAATTAGAACTAGTAGGTATATAAGTACACTAAAGTCATTTACTGAGGGATATTTACTATGATTTGATTTTATCATATTTCATTCCGTTATCATGGCGTATGAAACTGTGCGAAATATTGAAAAGCTCAAAACTCAAACAATGGTAAATATCCCGTTGTAAATGACTATAGTAGTATTACGTAGTGATTTGTTTCATTTCCTACATATTCCCTCCGGATATCTGGTGTCGATTTGAACAGTCTCGCCCGGTTAAGCGAATGATCAGAGACATTGGTCTTTTCTCAAACATTATATTAGTGAGAACTCCGGCTTAGGCACTCGAATGATGAAGCCGGAGATCTGGGGGCCTACTCAGAAAAGGAAAATCGAAGTTTCTAATTCCTTTTCATTAGCGTTTGCACGAAAACGAATCAAAAACTTTGATTTCGTTTTTATGAGTAGGGGCTCTGATGACGGTGCCAAGTGGACTAATTATCATGAGCAGGAATCTTTATTATTATTAGTAATTCTGATAAGAGAAAGGCTGCTGAAGTGGAGGTTGTCGGGTTGTTTAGGATCATCTAAAGATAAGATAGAACATACACAAAATTTAGGCGACACTCTTATTAATGTGACGGTTGACGACGGTTGAAAACGACCTAAAAGAAACTCAGCTCGACAAAGAAATCGCACAAAACCGTGCGGAATGGAGAAAAAGGACAAGGAAGGCCGACCCCAAGTAAATGGGAAAACGGTCGAGGAATATATATATATATACTCTTATTAATCCTAGAAGAGACTAGGTACTGCTAGTCTAGAACTCGACAGGCGCGCAACGCTTAGCTACGACCTGACGTATTGTTTGAGAGTCGCATCATTCAGTGGGGAGCCAACCTATGTCAGACGGGGGACGCTCTACCAAAACTCTCTACAAAAGTTGTGTCGCAACTATGGTTGGCGACTTGATTGTGCGTTCGTAGATAGAACAGGCCTCATCAAATTCAGGCGGTAGACTCTTATTAATCCTAATTCTAGTACAGGACAGGCGCAACAGGCGCGCAATTATGCTAAGCCCCCACCACCCGGGCGTAAAGTTAGAGTATCGCAGCATACAGTGAGATCTATGATCCAACTTCTGAATATAAGAAGTTGAATCAGATGAGCTCCTTTTTAGACTATATAGAATATGACCAAATTTACCGAATTTAGGCGGCAGACTCTTATAACTCCTACTCCCTTCAAGGAAGAACTCGACAGGCGCGCAATGCTTAGCCACGACCGTCCTGACGTATTGCTTGAGCGTGGCGGCGCATAGAGGGATCTAAAGTTCAGAAGTGGGATCCGATGTACTCTTTTATAGACTAGATAGAATAGAACATACCAAACTTAGGCGGCAGACTCTTATTACTCCTACTCCTTGTCCCTTCTAGGAAGAACTCGACAGGCGCGCAATGTTTAGCCACGACCGTCCTGACGTATTGCTTGAGCGTCGCGGCGTATAGACGCATCTAAAGTTCAGAAGTGGGATCCGATGTACTCTTTTATAGACTAGATGAATAGAACATACCAAACTTAGGCGGCAGACTCTTATTACTCCTACTCCTTGTCCCTTCTAGGAAGAACTCGACAGGCGCGCAATGTTTAGCCACGACCGTCCTGACGTATTGCTTGAGCGTCGCGGCGTATAGACGCATCTAAAGTTCAGAAGTGGGATCCGATGTACTCTTTTATAGACTAGATGAATAGAACATACCAAACTTAGGCGGCAGACTCTTATTACTCCTACTCCTTGTCCCTTCAAGGAAGAACTCGACAGGCGCGCAATGTTTAGCCACGACCGTCCTGACGTATTGCTTGAGCGTCGCGGCGTATAGAGGAGATCCGGCCAATGTACGTCGGATGTAGAACGCGCAAGTCTCCCGCATCCGTCTGCCTATGACTGCCATGGAGTAGAAATCTGAAAGTGGAAGACAGTTGAATTTTTAGCCATAATTGCTTTAATCTTTCTAAGTTAATTATGTATTCTGTGTTAGTCTTGTAACAAATAAATGTATTCAATTCTATTCGTAGATCAATAAAGAAATAAAACGTCAAGTGTGAGTACACCAAGGGTTCCGTATAATTGTAAGACACAAGGTCTTACATGACTAAACTACATTCTTGCGTGACTAAACTACAAATTTACGGTTTTCCGATTTTTTTCCTTTACTTGTGCTAAAATACCTTGCTTCTTGCTTGAATTTCATGATTCTAGGTCTACAGGAAAGTACCCTATAAAGTTTTGGTCAATGGCGAAAATCAAAAGTATTTTTTTTGTGAAGAAACAATAATCTTACAATTTTTGAACTTTTACCTTTACTTGTGCTATAAGACCTTTCTTCTTCACAAATTTTATGATTCTAGTCTATGTCTACGGACTTCCCGTAGACATAGACTAGAATCATAAAATTATACTTACTACTTTTACCCTATAAAAACCTTGGAAATTTCAAAATATTCGGACATAAGCGGCTGTAGCTTTTGATTGCGTTGACTTAGAAGTTTTATTAATATCGAGGCTCGAATAGGTTACGGACTTGAGTATTTGATGTTAATTTCAACTCGATACCTCCACGCGTTCCTGAGATAAGAACGTCGACAGACGGACAGACGGACAACAAAATGGGCTATAAAGTGGACAAATAAGGGTTTCTTTTATACTTTTGAGGTACGGAACCCTATAATTAATACTGGACATTTACACATTGCTGCATCTAATCCCAAAGTAAGCAGACTTGTGTTATGGGTGTTATAGGTACATAGTAAAATACTCATACTTATAAACCCAGACCGGGAACAGTAGGGCAAATAGGCAAATACGGGCAGATCATACTGACATTTGTTCCACGGAACGAATCAAATACGCAAATTCAGCGTCGCAGGCCCAAGAACACAAACCATATACGAGTACATTCCAAATCGTGAATAATTCACGTATTTCAATGTTCTAAAATACCAGAGTAATTTGAAACCGGTGATATTTTAATTAATTAGTTAATCAAATTATAGATAAGAGTACCAAATTAATACACCAATCAATAAGTACATTAACATGACTGAAAAAATATATGAATTGTGTGCAACATAAAACGTTACACAAATAAAGGTTTTCGTTACTTAAATTCTTTACAAATTCAAAATAACATAAGGTCTATAACTTTTGCGCAATAAGTTTTGGAAGAATTGGCTCCATTCCACTGATCCACTTTGCTAATCCATTGATTGATCAGTTTTCACTTTTTTTCCACAACTGACACACCGATGGATTAGTTTCGCCTGCCTGATCCACTTTGATCCACTTGTATTACCCAAAAAATCAAAATTTTAAGTTTGGCCCAACTAGTTGATTTCGTGAAGGAGATAGATCAACGACCTGTATTGCCAAGCTATCTGGCACCTTGTATGGATTTATTCAGTCATCAGTCGTTATCATCATCATCATCATCGTCAGCCTATGCTGGACACAGGTCACCCCAACAAGCGCCATAGCACCCTTGGGTCAGCTTGCCGCATCCAGCATTAAACATCAAAGTGCTTTATTTCCTTTAGACCTTACAGGACTCGGATCACACACAATCGCAAGACACAATCACATCTTTCGTTCTAATATTTATTTATTCACATAATCTGATGTACCTACCTACTGTTATTTCAAGAATTATGATAACAGACAGAATGACAGAAGAAAATTTAGGACTAGCTGCGCCCCCGTGGCTTCGTCTGCGTGGAAATTTCAGAAATTTATTGCACACCCTTACGAGTTGTTTTGTAAAAACAAAAAAATTGGTTGTCTGTAAAGTCGGTTTACTGACGATAGTTGGACGTGACAACGTCTTAAGAAAATACTGATGGAATGGTAGCATTTGATACTCGATCAAAACATGTAAATGTATTATAGTATAGCAGCTGTCCACGCCGACGCATCGCTCACTCAAGTAGGAGAGAGACGGATGTCGAGCGCTCTCGCTTGCACTTCAAGCCTTACATGGAACGCCTCAGAGCGAGGTAACGCCGCATGACGTCATAGCGAGGTAACGCCGCATGACGTCATGTTTTTTCGTGCGTGCAGCCGGCTCTATCCAATTATAAGACGTTGTCACGTCAAAAATATGTGGTTGATTATTTACTGTACAGTTTATTTATACAGAGTTTTGATTTAATCGAACCAAGGAATAATAATTTTCCGTAGAAACTTTACCACCCTTTTTAACCCCCTCAGATGTGAATTTGAAAATTAGATTAGCCTTTGTCTTATTTTAGAACCTAAACTATCTCTACCAATTTTTATCTAAATCGGTTGACTATTTACGGGGATACATGGTAACAAACATTCACACAAACATTCGCATTTACAATATTATTAGGATAGGATACAATGCGCACTATAACACGGATGTTCTCTTGAATGACAAAGCACACCCCGCTAATGTTATGGCCACATAAACAGATGCTGTCATGTTGTGCTAACATTTAAGAGTTTCTGTTTTTGTATACTTTGTAAGATGATTATTGAACATCCATTTATAAGCATATACAGCAGTTTTAAGAATTATCCATCTTAGAAATATTATAAATGCAATGAGCCACTCAAAATCACACTAATATTATAAATGCGAAAGTTTTGATGGATGGATGGATAGATGGATGGATGGATGTTTGTTACCTCTTCACGCCAACACTACTGAACGGATCGGGCTGAAAATTTGCACACAGGTAATTCTAATCCTGGAATCAAACATAGGCTACTTTATATCCCATAAATCAGTTCCCATGGAATAGAAATCACCTTTAAACGTTTCCATAGAAACGCGTGCGAAGCCGCGGGCATAAACTAGAGCACTGATGCAAAAACGTAGCATCCATCTGGGCAAGCACCTGCACAGCCCAGACGAGCTAATAAGAGACATGACGAGACGAAGAAAAACAGTTCAGAAATGTACAGTTCCTAGCTCCTAGCTGCAAGGGTTAGTGGCGAACTATGAACGCCGCTGCTTCAGGGCTGAACACACAAAGTGGCGATCAAATCAACCTATCATACGTTTTTGTTATTATAGTGCGTAACCTCGCACTCTGGATAATTTCTAATTTCTAAGAAATCGAATAATATCGCAAAAATTTTTCGACTTCGACCCGTATCGGATATTTCCCGTATCAGAGGGGAGGACGCGGGTTCAAGTCCCGTCGAAGTCGAAAATTTTTGCGATATTATTCGATTTCTTAGAAATTAGACCTATCATGGCCGCAGTGACACGATAGCCACCTAAAGCAAATAAAAATAAAACGTCAAGCGCGAGTCGGGCTCGCGCACTAAGGGTCTGTAAGACCTTGTGTCTTGCCAAATTATCATGATTCTAGGTCAACGGGAAGTAGGTACCCCGTAGGTTTTGGTCCATCAAAAATTATTATTTTTTTGTGAATAAACTACAAATTTACGGTTTCTGGATTTTTCCCTTTGCTATAAGACCTTGCTGCTCACCAAATTTCATGATTTTTTATTTCAAAAGACGTTAATTTCAACTCGATACGTCCACGCGTGCCTGAGAAAAGGCGGCTGACAGACGGACAGACAGACACACGGACAAGAAAGTGATCCTATAAGATTCCTTTTTTCCTTTTGAGGTACGGAACCCTAAAAAGCAAAAGTTTAGATTGCTGTTGGCTACCAATTTACCAAAACTTCTAAAAGGACTGAAATTTTACATTTAGGTAGATCTACACCTGGATAAACACAGCGGCTTTTTATATAAATCAGTTTCCATCAGTTTACTCTCCATGATACAGAAATAACCATAAAACGTTTCCATAGAATACGTAGGTACCTAATTAGATGTCTTACTTGGAATAACGTATCAGAGTAAAATCTTTTTAATACCGGAAATAATACGGGTGAAGCCACGGGTAGAGAGAGGGTAGTTTAAAATTAGGAAATTAATTGCGGATACGACTCGCGGTTTTATTTTTCCATAGAATAAAGCAAAAAACTATGCGAAGCCGCGGGCAGAGGCTAGCACTATTACAAAATACTGTACCTATCTTAGTTACAAATAAAGATATTCTTATTCTTATACAAAAGTTACTTATTCAAAAGACAAAGATTTCTTGGACAACAGTGAAAAATATACACAGAATTACGAAAGTCGTGTAGCCTACCTACACGACTTTCGTAATTCTGTGTACCTAAAGTAAATTAATAAACTACGTAACGCAACTGGTTGCGTCGTCGGCGGCGACAACTTGACCGCCTTGTCAGAGAAGGGCGTTTATAGAGCTTTAAAGGTAATTTTTTGGGACAGTTTTTAAACATCGCATCGTTACATAAGTAGTGCAGTAGTAAAATCTATGCGACGAGAGCGTGGACGTGACGAGGCTTATTTTTTTGTGTGTTAAAATTGCCTCCCAATTTCTGTGGCGCAGTAGGCGAAGGTCCGCTTGCGACGCAAACGGTTGCGGGTTCGATCCCGCCGCCGCCGATCAAAAGTTTGCTGTTTTTGTTCCGGATGGATGTATTGTATCCATTCTTATATTATGAAATCCAAAGGAATTATCTCTGTCTTTATCTATTTGCCAGGAGATAGATGGCGAAAAGCGCGTGCGAAGCCGCGGACACAAACTAGTTATGTATCGACTGGTACCAGATGCGGTAACCTTGACACAAAAGTCTGCTTACTTTGGGCACAGATTAACTATTTATGGTAATGCTTTGCTTGCTTTGATAATGTATAAAATGTCCAATTTCCATACGATTTTTATATAAGCTCAAGTATTTTTGTCTGTCTGTTACCCTTTCATGCTCAAACAGCTGAACAAACCCTAATGAAATTTGACAAGACGGTAAACTCGGGCCCATCCCATCCCAAAGATACCGTCGACCTCGCTTCCAAATCCGTACATAAGCTACTTAAAAAGCGTGTACAGAGCCGCAGGCAGAAGCTAGTAATGTATAATTATATCAGTGATGACTGGTACCAGATGTGATACCGATGAAAAGCTCTGTTTCGTTTGAACAGATTAAGTACACGGTAATGATTTGCTTTTAGGATGTGTAAAAATGTCCTATTATTTACAACATACCCATTCCAGCAGCCACAGTAGGGAAGTCAACATTGTAGTGGTAACACAAATAGGTCATCACACAGAAGTCTGCATAGCTCCTGTGTGTAGGGAGGAACAACACAGGGTTGCCCCCCATTGATGATTTCAGCTGAAAGATTGTTATTCATTAATCTACACTAATATTATAAAGAGGAATGATTTGAATGTTTGTAATGAATAAGCTCACAAACTACTGGACCGATTTCAAAAATTATCCCTGAGTAACTTAAGCTATAATTATATGTTTAAAAATAAATGTTCACCCGTGCAAAGGGCCGCTAGCAGACAGCTGCTAGTTTATATAGATAAAGGTGCATGCATACATAAAATCATGTCCATTTATAAGTTCCTAGGTTCCACGGTAGCCAACATCCTTTCCCAAGGTTTATCTCCCTGCCAAACATTTAGACCCATGAAAACGCAGCCAGGGGACTACTTTGGCATTAAAATATGTATTATAGATTAAATAGGTATATATAGATTTACATAAAAGCAGCACTAGTATATATTATGGTAATATCCAATTAGTAATTACCTCATTGTAGTAACTACAATGTGTCATACAAATGTTAATTTGATTAAATTATGTAATTATGACATTTTGTTTATAAATTATAGGATACTGTTTATGTTAACTTTTGTTGTGGGTACAATTTTTGAGTATCCTTCCTTAAATCTGATAAAAATACTTCTCACATGAAATCATCATCATGAGTATTGGAACTAAAGTAGTTATTTTCAATTTGTTTTAATATAGATAATACCTTCAGGATAGCAGCTTCGTTAACGAACAGTTTCACCTTCATCATGAAGCAAATTTTCAGGAAGATGACTCCCATCCATCGGATGATATACATCTTCTTCTCAAAGCCCATTTCTTCAAGGAACATTTTCACTTCTTTTCGTAATTCATTCTTGCTAATCCCCCGTTGAGTAGATTCCTGATATAAATAATATATGTAGAAATTGGCCATAACGAAGGTATTCTGGCCAGGATTTCAGACACATGATCACAGATATAAAGAAAGTAGGTAGTTTGAGGTACTGGTCCTAATTCGTAATGTTAACTGTATTTGTTATTTAATTTCTTATAAATTACCCTGAGTGTGAAGGCTTACGCACTATAAACAAAACAAAATCCTTAGCTATCATATCAGTACAGTAGTATTATTATCTTACCGCTTCTATTACCGCATCCAGGTAAACTGAATTAGCGACGATATCTTTGAGTTCCTGAGGAGAACAGTATCTATCCAGGACCTGCGTGGTTTGTGGATTCCATCTTCTTGTCATGAATGATAAAATCCCGGACTCAGTACGCCGAGGCGCCAGGATTTCGACAAATTCCACATTTTTATCCATTTTCAAAAGCTCCGTGATATATTTCTTTACATTCAAATGAGGTTATATCTGATGAAAAATCTCAGCAATCTAGGTACGCTCTGATTTCGAACCATCAAAAAAGTAAGCGTGATGCATAAATCGATTGAAAAGCTTTTTTATAAATTATTTTTGAAAAATTACAAATGCAGGCATCACACCAAACTTTGAAAACTTGACTGAATGAAATCAAAATTCAAATGAATTGAATTGAATGAATCAAAACATTCACACTGACATTACTGACGTACGTGACGGATGTGAAAACTGACAGTTGGTTGACACAACGTGACACAAGCTAAGTGGGTTGTACGGGGAGACATGGGGTCATTCTTCGGAAACTCATTTTTTGGTTGACTTTCGTGTCCCATTTTTTTTTGTTGAAATTACACATAATGATGAAATATTCTGATTAAAGATTTAATTTCAAATTTATTGGTAGCAGAGGGCACTTAATTGGCTCAATGGTTACGAAGTTATTCAATTTTAAAAATATGGTGTCCACGGAAATCAGCATTCATATCACCGAAATCAAATATATAAAAATATTCGACATTTACATTTTAATACATACATTTTGTGTGGACTAGCATATCATAATCATTGTAAGATGGAATTTCGGGATGGTTTATAAATAAAATAATGTGTTTTCAGTAGAAAGTAGATTGAAAGTTTCTTAAAATTAAGGTTCAATCATTTTATAATTGTAGTTATCTTCTAAAAAAGTATAACAAACTAATTTAACATCAAAGAAACACTCTTAAATCACTACTATATTTACTTCTTAATCAGTTTTTGAGTTATAGTTTGTTTATTAGAGGAGAATCTGCTTTTATCTCTAGCAATTCATTGCTCACGAGGATCTAATTCACTAACTGATTTTATCTTCTCTTTCGCGCCGGCTACTCCACGACGTCACTGACGCGCGAGGTGCTGGCAGCGTGCAAGCAGAAGTTGCAGATGGCCGTGTTGTGCTGCGACCTATCTAAAGCCTTCGACGTGGCCAGCCACGCCGTACTTGCTGCCAAAATGAGTCATTATGGGATCGAGGGAGCATCGTTCGCCGTACTTATGGAGATGCTACAAGAGCGATCACAAATTGTTGTCGGTGGTACTGAGCGATCAGAGCCCCTCTCCTCCACCATGGGGATAGCGCAGGGGTCATCTGTCTCCAACATAATGTTCTCATTCTTCTTGAACGATCTGCCCGGAGCGGTGACCTCCGCGAAGACCCTCATAAACGCAGATGATGTGGCCGCGATCGTCACCGCAAAGTCCGTAGAAGCTCTGGAGGAGAAGCTGAACGCGACGGCCGGCCTACTGTCTGGATGGTTCAGGATGAACGGTTTGGCTCTGAAACTAAGGAAGACCCACTACCTTCATGTCTGCCTATCTGGCAGTGACGAAACGGCTTGTAGTCTATGTGAACGGAACGGCCATTAGCCAATCCGAAGCCACGATATTTCTTGGTTTTGAAATGGACAGAGCCCTTAGGAGCCCTGGGAGAGCCACATAGACAAAATATGCGAAAAGATACGTTGCGCATGTTTTGCGCTCCGACGGCTGACTCGTGTGGTTCCGGCGGAGGTGGCACGAAGCTGTTACTTCGCAGCTGTTCACTCGGTGCTACAGTATGGTGCTGAGCTATGGGGGTGCGCTGCTGACTGGGCACTGCCCAGCATTGTGATAATGCCAGTGGCAGTGTATATGTCTGAACCTAGATAAACACATGAAGAACGGCGACACCCACTCGTACGGGACGCGGAACGCAGGAAAGCTCTTGACTATCGCCCGCTCCCTCACGAAGTCGTCAAAGTTAACTCACGTTATGGGTCCGGCGGTATACAACAAACTGTCAGAAGCTGTCACAGCTGCTGGCAGTCTAACTAGCTTCAAGTTCCGTCTGAAAGGTTATCTTGTCGAGCAAAATTTTTATTCTATAGCAGAATTACTTACTCGAGAAAACGGAGACTAATGTTAATTAATTTTAATATTTTTATGTGGTTTGCGACTTTTTAATAACTTATTCTTGATTATTTAATTACAGGTGTTTTGTATTGTATTTATGTGTACTTTGAATTATTTTAAAACTTGTATACGCTGCGTATATATAGGTACAAAAGTTATTGATAGGTATGTAAATTGGCTTTATGAATAAGTTGTATTTCTGTATTTGTATTTCTATTTAGGGCTATCCTCCGTCTTTCAGCCAATCTTTTTGCAACTAAGCGATTTTCTCGTGAGTAGACTATATTCCCAGTGAGTAGTAGTGAAAAACCATCATAAAATTTAACCATATAAGAATGTTAACCAACATGCAAATTTAATTTTCATGGTTTATATTGACATTCTGTACTTTTTGCCCACGGAAAACACGAAAATCAATACCACGATAATCAAAAAAGAGTACAAAATCCTAAATAATTTCCAAAATTGCTGGTATACATTACGTTAGCGTCTGCAGTCGAAATTAGGAACCCAAAAGGCATCTATTATTACAATCATTGAAACAATAGGATTAGTATAAACGAATTTATAGTCTACATGGTAATCAACATTTGCGGTATACCAAACCACGGAAAGTGATTACTTACCTTAATAACAGAGCGACGCGGAGAGATAGAGAAGTGTTGTCCACACCACTGATGGAGCGCAACTGATAGTTTGTCTTGGTCTAACAACTATTCACGTAGTTACTAAAGTACAGTATATATGAATGAATGAGTGCGTGCCAGGGGTATCAACGCCAAACGTCGGACGCGAAGTTATCTAGTTTTAACTTTTCAACTAAAGCTTATTTTTGTGTAGTAATAGTGTCAGTTAAGCTAGTAACTATCTGGTTATTTGTGAACCTGTGTGAAATAGTGCTATTATTCATAGGAAAAAATTTAAAAATGTTTTAACAGTGGAACATGAGGTCCGGACGCACCACGAAAGTCAATATTTCCAAGGTTTTTATTTATTTTTACATATTAAGAATAAGAAAATTAAAAAACAAAAATAGGCCTCCCCTATTATTTTCGTCTAATCTACTATACAAAAAAAATCAAAGGGCTAGGGATACTTTTAGTATGTTTTTTCGAGCCGGACACGTATTTTTGAGCCCCGTGAGAATTACCCACATAGGCTGCATTCCGAGTTACGCTAATATCGATAATAGCGCTCTCTTACGCGTTCCAAATTACTGTGAGCGCGACAACGATGTCCCGTGTGACGTCATAGATGACGTCATTACATGCGCCATTTTGCGATTGCGATAACACCGACCATCCTACAAACTGAAATCACTGTGAGCGCTCTGTCAAAACTGACGTTTACTCTGTCAAAACTCACATTGTATTACATGTTGTTTTGTTTGTTTTCATTTATTTTCATCAAATTTATTGTTGTTTGCAAGTTTTGCAGAGTTTTTGTTTGTTTAGCGGAGTCATCGGAGTCATTTTCACGTTGTTCTGCGAATAGGTACTGTTTGTTTGTTGTACAGTACAATGACATTTGACAAGTGACTCGTGCGTGGCCGTGAGCGCGTTCACAAAGTGTTCCGAATTGATGATGGCACTCAACTGTCAATATCGTGCTAACTAATTTGGAACGACAAATATCGTTGTAATCGATAACGGCGCTGTTTTTGTAATTCGGAAAGCACCCATAATGTACAACCAAATATTGTACGACACATTAATTGATGACCAAAGTACAACCTAAAATTCGTGTGTCATGGCTTCTGATTATCGTGGTGTTTATTATAATGACGTACAATATCAGGCTGTGCCAGTGTTGCCAGATGTTTTTGACGAGCGATCGTACGCTGGTTTGGAAAAAAATAGTATTTCTTAGGGAGAGGAGAATAAAAGGATCGTACATGTGTTTAGGTAAGAAAGTTTATTAATAAAATTAGCTACGTCTTATACAAATTTTTACTGGTCATCAAATTGAGCGTTTCAGGTTCAGTTCAGCACCCGAAACGCTTAAGATGCTGTTTCGATAGTAATAGACCATTTAAAGTTTCGCTATTGAGTTTGTTGCGGCTCTTTGTTTTTATTAAATTGACTGAGCTAAAACAGCGCTCACAATTCGCATTCGAATGTCGTTAACACGGCAATTCAATAATATACCGTAAAATATCCTTGTCTTCAAACTAGCACAGGATTCAGAAATCGGTTGGATAATAACTGAACTGTTGAATGAACTTCTGCGATAGTAAAAGGGTAATCCCCGACTACTGATGGGAGTAGGAACTCGGTGAATAGTGATGGGCCAATAACATTTGTTTGGCGGCTTTTTGGTTTGTTCCATGTTTGTTCGTCAAGGTTTGATTGATTGCTTTGACATCATGCATGACTGAAGTGATGTAAATGACATTGACAGACAATAACAATTACAAGAAATTGACAGCTGAATTTTCTATAGGACCACCATTCGAAACGGTCACCATTTTGTATATACACAGTATAGGTAATTCAAAATCTTTAAAAAATCGTACAAACCGTGTACGATTTCGATGATTCGATCGTACATGAGTAAAACGGGAAAAAAATCGTATGAATACGATTTAAGTCGTACATCTGGCAACGCTGGGCTGTGCTTTATTGACACCTGACGAGTGTGACATCTCAGAGTAGAAAAACGAGCCGAGTGAGAGGGCTTGAAAGTAGTAGTTGGTCCTTGTCTAGCACGTTGCAACGTTGTGTGCCATGAAACTATACGAAAAGAGTACATGAGTAGTTTCTTTCTGGCAACCACTTTTTTTTTAAGGTCGCATTGAAAAGCCCTCATTAAAGTCCTAAGGACTAAAGACAGCGGATGGGTCATAGTTTTTGCATGGACCAGACTGTGGACTTGGACTTGCACGACATTATCGGGCTAAACCGAATTTGGTGTGGACGGAGACAATCACTCTTTCCCTATTATCCTAGGAATTTTGCCTTTTAGTACTAAATGTCAATGTCAACGTCTGACTTTGTTTTGTTCGGATACGCTGCGGATGAAACTTGTGAGCTGAGCAGAGCAAGGAACATTATAATAATATACTCTATGGGAGCTTGTGAGCTTCGAGTTGCAAATAATAAATAATGAACAGATAATAAACCTAACATAAAGATTAACTTGTGTTATTTTGTTTGTGTCATCTGAAATTCCCATTTTATCTATCCAGTTAAACAAGGAATCGAAAAATAGAGTACAAACGAATTTTAATATTAATATTCAGAGAATGAATATTATGTAGCGTACCTATCCGAACAAACATTTTCTCATTGTTATCGATTTTTGAAGAAACGTCAAAATTGTTGTGTGCGAAAGATGGCGTCGAAGGAATCTCTGGATGTAAGTACAAAATAAAATATTTTTTCTGTGTATTTCGAGGTTTCTTGTGTGTTATTCTTAGCGGAAACTTTACCTACAATGTTACTCTTTACGTTTTACGGTTGAAGTTTGCGTAATTTGGTGTTTTTGACTGGAAAACGCTGGGAAAGACCACGCCCCGTCAGTCGGTTACTTGTTTTACGAATTAATTCTCGATTTATGATATTTACCGAGATGCTACCATCGCTTATGACTTATTTGTAATGGTAAATTTATCAGGTATCCTAGAAAAGATTAGGTCAAGTATAGTTAAGCTGTTTTAATTCATAAAATGCCGTCGGATTCAACGTTATTGATTTATTGAACTCAAATATTTGCGGCGCGACACTACCTACGTAATTCTTTTGTCGTTGTTGTCGTTTACTGGTTAACAATATTTTTTCAAGTATGTACCTACCTATTCAATTGATAGAACAATTGGTCTTGTCTACTTGTCTGTTCTCAATCCTAACACTAATACCAAAAAATAAATTTCAATCATTATCGTGGTGCCTAACGAAACTTTTTATATTACGATGAGGTTTTTCGCACATTATTTTCATAGAATTGGCAATAACATTAAGGGTACCTTAATGTTCGTACCATAACGTTCAATATCTTGCTACTACTAAATATTCTATGGTTTTGTGTTTGTAAAGTCAATAATCTACGCAGTTTATTGTGGTTTTGGTCTAATTGAATTCGTGGTCTTCATGAGTCAATATGAGATACAGATCTTCTGTCTGATATCATGCATTAATGACCAGGCTTCAGTGATGCAACCGGAAGTGGAGCATTGTTGTGCTATTTGCTCCCAAAAAATGCTGTATGTATTATGCACACTCTATGCTAACTTCATCTTCTTTACCTTGTAACCACCTGGTTGTCAATTGGTGAATTTCCCTTTCACGATGCATAACTTTTACGGATGTTTCTTTTTCTCTTTATGAATAACTTTTATTTCAATAAGCTTACAAAATAAGCACTTAGCCAAGTCAAATATTCAACGATAAATTATTTTCAATTAAGAAACAGTGGTTATTTGGTTTTCTTTTCACTTAAATTTTTTGTGCACTTTGATGACGATCCAGTTTGAAGAAGCACCATTATGAGACTTTCACTAAAATAAAACTGAAAATTGCATTATTATCACTATCTAATATATAAAATTCTCGTGTCACAGTTTTCGTTGCCATACTCCTCCGAAACGGCTTGACCGATTCTCATGAAATTTTGTGAGCATATTGAGTAGGTCTGAGAATCGGCCAACATCTATTTTTCATACCCCTAAGTGATAATTTTAAATTTCCACGCGGGCGTAGCCGCGGGGCGCAGCTAGTCTTATCTATATTAATAATTTCAGACCGGTCTACGGTAGACTCGAACGAAATGCACATCAAATTGAAGAGCGTAAAAAATTAGTTGATCCGAGTCGACAACTTATAGGCGGAAAATGCGGATAATCGAGTAGTTTCAATATGAAAATGAATAAATTGCTAAAAAAAATTTAACCGCGTTGCAAAGTAAACATGTCAATTAAGATGCAATTAAGTATAAAAATGTCTATGGTTCGGTCTTGGTACCGTGGACGGAAGAAATCGCTCCCCAGGGTATATAAAAACTCCTTGATCGTAGCTTGGTACATATATAGTGATCTGTGGTTCGGTCTAATTTCTTTGAATGAAAACTCTTTGCTCTTTGATTGAGAAATCTTAATATGTATAATAATAGTAATAGTAGTATTTTATTGCACCCGTGCGAAGCCGGGGCGGGTCGCTAGTATCTCATTAACACAGGGCTGGCTAGGTCTTCTTTAACATGCCCACTTTTTCGGTCTTTTCCAAGCCTTATCAGCTGATTTCACCTTGCTGGCTACAATATACAAAAATAATATTGTCTTATATGTTGATGAACTATAAAAGTTGATCATCAAACTGTGTGTGTGTCAAAATGTGGAATTCCTGTATTGAGTATTCTCATATGAAGCACCACGAACAAATTGTGATATTTAAAAAGATAGCGTAGGGTATAGGTGATTTGATTTGTTCGAAATATCTGTCAGCCCTTGTCTGAGGACTCTTTAGTCAGTAGTTCTTGCAGTCATTATAATGTCTGAACATAGTGGCTAGGTGAGATAAAATATAGTTGCATTATGTAGGTACCTATTTAGGGCATTGCAATAAAATACTGGAAAATGTGATATTCTATTTCGAGACTTATGTTGTCTTGGTTTTTATTATAAATTTTTACTGCCCCCATCGAATTGGGCGCTGATTACGTACTGTCATGTTATGATCATGACTATTTTTCAATTCCTGTTCTATTCTAGAACATACCAAATACCTAGTCAAGCAGAATCGCAAACTGTTCAGGCATTTACCTTGCGCGGTGTTTAGCGCGGTTCGATAACGGCCGCTTCAATTGACCACATCCGCATTTGTGCCAAAGGACACAGCACGCGCTCCAAGACGCGCTCATCTACGTCCAAGGTTAGCTTCACATCCGTAGGCAAAATTACCTCTGATCCGCGCACGTAGGTACAAGTACGACCTACGTGCGGTTGTACTGGGATTCGTCTCTATGCTGTAATGTAGGGGGCATTTGGTACCATTTTAGTTGCGAAGCGAACATTTTGCTGGATATTTATCATTATCACACACCATCACAGCCCCAATTCTAATCTTAAGTGGTCCCCCACTGGGATCTGCACTGACATCTCGCATGAGAGTGTATTGCCCCAAAGTAAGCATAGTTTGCGTTATGGGGTAGATACTATATCAGGTGATTGATAGGCAAACACCCATGCCCGAAAAAAAAAAAAACCCGCAGCGGGAATAGAACCTGAAATGATCATGTCGTCGTTTCAGCAGTTTTTGTTCTAGATTTAAGTTCCTACTAGGTACTTCAGTTTCTACTGAAGCCTAGGTAGGTACCACAGAAATCTTAATAACAAGTGCCTTGTTATTCAGATTTCTGTGGTAGGTACCTTAGTTACTAGTGAAGTACCTATAACTATCAAGTTGGTGCGCTGCTGTAGGATCTAAAAATAAAAACCTTATTAAAATCACTGATTGCAAGTTAATTTTACGACGCCATAGTCTAAGACATTTAACCTGTAATTTTTTTTTTTAATTTAGTGTGTAGGTTTCTTATCAGTAGCAATCCAAAAGAGTCTGAAATCAATAACGTTTAAATCTGTATGCTTACAAAAAGCTCTTAGGGCCTAGATACACGGGATACTTGAAGCAGTCAGGGTCGACTGCTTCAAGCTGCCCGTGATGTAGGCCTTTTAAGCTTACGTCAGTTTTAAAACTAAAAATTATCAAAGAAAAAGAAACCACGCCTCCCACGTTAAAATATTTCTCACTCTGTAAATACTTTACTTCGCAGGCAATACATTAATCTAACCTATTAATACCTAGCTAAAGGCTATGTTATCAGGAAACGCCTATGTAATCGCTGCTACGATCAATGTGCAATATAACACATGATTTGCTATAATGAGTGCAATCAGTTGCTATTGGCAATATGTGAATAGTGCGACCTTCATAGCCCATCCCATCATTGTGGTGTTCACATTACGGGATGAATGAATACCTACGTCTGCACTGAATAGCCAGTGCGTATTATTTTTCATCGTCATTGAATAAAATTAGGTACATCCAGCAGGGGCTGGATGTAATTTTTTTCAATCTACAGTGCCTTTCCTACATTATTTCACACGTTTTATAATTAAATCATGTCGATTCTAAATCTTCCAATGATAAACTCAAAGGTTTTTGTCAAGAGAATGTAAAATTAATTTGAGATTACCTTGCCCAGCGGCCGATAGCAGCGTTTTGGCTGTTGGCCATTATCGATTCAAACCTTTATAGCTCGGTCCTTCCAGCGTTTGACAAAATAATACCGTAAAATGCGGTCTTAGTGCCTCTAATAGTCAGCTGAGTGTGAAATTAGGAAACAGCTTTGCCTGTAAAGGTGGGCTCACACCAACCCTGGAATTTTAAAGTGTGTTTTGTGTGTGGTTATATTAAACACATCTTTGCTTTTCCGTGGTTTGGAAGACCAACATCGTGTCATATATGATCGTTCTTGTAAAACGCGATAGGTGACACAGGGCGTGGTTTTCTCGCATAAATCTGCCTAGTAGATTTTCTGCAAATTGTTAAATGGCTTCCAAGGGTTCTGGAAAGCCATATATCTCAGTTGATTCGTCTGAGACATCGTCTACAAGTGACTAACTACGGCAGTGTAAGGTCCTTCTGGCTGACGCAAGTGGTCGCGCTTCCCGCAGGATGTCGCGAATGAGACCGTGTCCTCATAATTCCTGGTGTCGTGGGTGGCTAGAGACGTTGTGTAACTGCTGTCGGCCTGCTCTAATGAGGATATTATTCAGGAGCGGCTGAACGCCAGCGGTGTGCGCCTTTTGCTATTTAATTACAGCGTTGTAGGCGGCCACCTCGTTAGCGCGTGAAACTGTACACAGATTTTGCTCTTAATTATATCACAGGCTTTAATTGGATTGTTTCTCGTATGTGATATCGCAATAAAACTTTACCACTGAACTCTTCACAAATTATTGCTGGAAGTTTTGTAAAGGGAGATCTAATTAGATTGTCGGGTCGACGTTGACAACTTAAGCCTTTTACGAGTATGAAAGGAGTGAGGATCAGGATCTCTGTCAAAAGTTTTGCGAAGATGATAATGTAAGAGACTGTCTTTGAAAAGTCTTGTTTTTACTCACTTACATTTTCTTTCGTTTGTTTCTAAAGTGAAAAGTATATCTCTTGTCAAAGCGTTGAATAAATAAATTGAAGTGTGATGTGGGAGATTGTTGAAGTAAATCCAGCTTATTATTTTTCATTGTCGTTGTATCCAAGGACGAACTGTGCTCTAACGATGTCTCGCGGAGAGAGTATCGCCGACGGAGCGTGAATATTCGCCTCGGCTTCAGACCGTCGAACATTGTTACTGGAATAATGACCGGCACTTTATAACAAGATCTCTCAGGGCGAATATTTTACCCGAAGGGCGCGTCAGAAATCTTTGGAAATTCGCTCTCAGCAGGTTTCAAAAACACTGGAGAGTTCGCCCTTTCTATAAATTCAAGACAAAGTCTTAGGTCTAATGAACACCGCGAGGGCTAGTCGCAATGTAGGGCTATTATTTCACTGGAATTACCAGAATGTCGGAAAAAAGGTCGAGGCTTATACGGGCACCAGCTTGCTGATGTTACGTAAGGAACCCGGGCATTGTATGTACGTAACCTGAAATTTTGCTTGGAATTTCTAAGGCACCAAATACTTTGCGTGTAGTCTTGAAGATAAGCAGCTTGGTAACGGCAATGTTTTGTGAAGGCCGTCCAAAGGAAATACGCCTAAGTAAGGCGAGACTGGGGTGGCTTATTTGGAACACATCGATTGAGAAAATCGATTGATGTCGTCGCGCAGGGTTGCCAGAAGCTCCGAAGCTTTATACCTAACTAAATTAGCTTTAAGCCTCTTCCTCACAGGCGCATTTTTATCGGTCTGTAACATATCGCATGCGTTATTGCGATATGTTTTCAGCACATGTTGTATAAGGACGCATGCGATCTTAGTCACAGCTGCGTTATGCGGTAATGCGTTAGTAGGTACTAGTAGTATCTCATTTGGTGTAAAAGTATCGCGCGATAAAAACGCAGCTGTTCAAGGAATTGGGACGAAATAACGCATGCGATATTATCGACCGATAAAAACGCGCCCGTTGGGGAATGGCTTTATCATCAAGGGTATCTGTTAATTTCCTTAATTACTTTGAGCCTAAGGCACATGAATATAAATTGCCGACAAAATGCAATGTACGAAATTCTCCCCCACACCTGCCCATTTTCATTAAATAAGCACTATTGATTTTCGATTACGCCTTGTGATGGCAACGTGCTGGAATTCTATATATGTAGGTACTGTGCCTTCGAATATTGGCTCTTGATGATTAAAGCTCAGTTAATCAAAATATGTAAATGAAAACCGCCAAGTACAAGTCACACACACCGGTCTAAGAGGAACACCGAATCAAACTATTTGCTTCTTATTGGAATACGATATGTAGGTAGCTAATAGAATTACCGATTTTGTTTTAAGTACCAAGACCTGAGAAAACACTGTCCAAGTTACAATTTATTTTGCGGCTTATCTACGTTACGTAGTTATTCTGTAGTTACGTAAATCCTATCCTACTATATATATAATATTATAAATGTGGAAGTTTGTGTGAATTTTTGTTACCACGTATCATCCGTAACTTCTTAACCGATTTAGATAAAATTTGGTATGTATGTACATAGTTATGGTTCTAGAATAACACAGGCTAATCTTATTTTCAAAATTAATCTCTGAGGGGGTTAAAAGTGCGGTAAAGTTTCATAGAATTTTCATAGAAAATAAAGTGTATTTTAATAATTTATAACCTGATTTAATTCACGGGTACAATTAATAAAATATTTTATAAAACCTCTTGTCAACGTTATTTTGGGCCAACCTGTACTACCTACCCCCAGAGATTTATTGCACACCGCAATTAATCTCTGAAATTTGTATGAATTCCACGCGGGCGAAGCCGCGGGGCGCAGCTAGTAGCAGTATAAAGCCATGTGTACATTATTACTGGTAGCGGACATTTTATAGCATCTTCAAGGTTTACGTAGCAGTAGGTCATATGAGTTTATTACTGGTTTAGATATACGAGTAAGTATTAATGCTAGCTATGTGAACTTGTTTGGGTGTGGAGTAGACGCACAATAAACCCAACAATAAGCTGAAACTTTTAACTATACGACGCTGTAAAAAATTGGGGCGGGATATCTCCACATCTACCTTGCGTTGGTTTTATTTTTTTCGTAAGATATATCAGCTTTAACAGCAGCAGATTTATTGCTGTTATTATTACTATTTTGCTTGGAAAGAGGCTCTTTTGGCGGAAAATATTGCGTAATGTTACATCAGACGCTGAAGAGCTTTCGCAAAAGCCAATGGCGCTGAATTGTATTATGATATCCGTTATCTCAGAATGGTTTTGACATTTGATCACCGTTATCATACCGACGCCGGTTGTATCGGTTCTTCCACTTCCATGGATCGACATTGATATTGTCTCCTCTTGCTCTTATTCTTCAAAATACTCTGAAAGGGCGATCAATTCGTGGGCTTGAACGCTACGGAATGTCAAAGCAGATATAACAGATTCTCTCATTTGTTTGAAATAAGTACTCACATCACATTCCCGTACTGAGGGGAGGACGCGGGTTCAAGTCCCGTCGAAGTCGAAATTTTTTGCGATATTATTTGATTTCTTAGAAATTAGAAATTAGCCAGAGTGCGAGGCTTACGCACTATAATAGTTTACGAATGGTAGGCAATTTTAAAGCAGCACATGGTCAGTGAACAGAGTAAACTACACTTATCAAGCAAGAGATATCCTTTCTCAGGATCTCTATCTTTTCAGCTCTGGAATATAATGGAACATAACTAAGTACATATTGATCCTGCTTTTAACTTGTCCAACAACTGATCTCTCCCTTCATTGAATTGACGTCGCTATCTTCTCTTTGTATATCGTATTACATCGATAAAGTCTTGCTGGGAGCCATCTTGAGCGGTTTTCCGCCATCTTGCCTCGCGACGCCATTCGTGTTTCTGCATAAAATGCTTCAATTTATTTGAAAGCTTTTATTCGTCTTGGTTTAGAATTGTTGCAAGGCTTTCACTGACTGTACTTTGCAAGATACTTAAATCCGGGAAATGAAATGAAATTGTTCCGAGAATTTGAATAAATAGAGGAGGGAGTGACAGACCGCAAATGTATTGCCGTGAATTAAGTGGAAGGACAATAACTTACAACGTAAAAATGCTTTCGACAAGCAACGAAAATTATTTTACTGAAGTTTTTCAAATTCTAAAACGTATTGAGTTAGAATTTCAATGATTTTATGGACGTTAAGAACTGCATTTGTCACAAGATCTTTGCGTACAAATATGAGGTATCCTTCGAAATAGCTCTTATTTGTAAACAGCAGAATATTATGAGCGCTTTACTGTCAACTATATGCAGAGCGCTCAAGGGCCACTTTTATTATCACTATAGAAGCAATTAGCCATGCTATGTCACGCTCCTGTGCCAGTGCCGTCATACCGGGCACTGTGCCACGTTTTTTTTTATTTTAATCTGGGAAGAGAAAAGTGGAACCTTTAATTATTTGAATCATTATTCAACATTGTTTACGTTCTGTAATAGCAATGATTGTAGTATTAGTAAGTTTTGATCTAGTTTACTGGGGAAACAGTAAAATAAAATTATTAAAAAGTTGAATTGTTGCTTTCCGTATTTTGATTTAAAATAAGTTTGATTATATATAATTTTGTGTATTTTTAACACCTCTACTGCGATGACCAATCTTGGTAATTATGCCAAAATCTCCCTTTCAAAATTTCCCTTTCCCTGTCCAAACAAGGGAGGCATGTTCATGTTCAGCCGTGGACCTATGTGCTGAGGAGACATTATTCTACTTTGTGAAATCTACACTTTCAAGAATACTTGTGCCTTTTTTTCATTGTAATTAAAGATTTATAACTCTCTAAAATATAGAATCCACAGCCTGGCCTAGAGCCCCTTCATGAATGTGAAGTGACGAAAAAAGCACACGCGATGATTATCGCCAGCTTCTATCTTGAAAACTAATGTGACCTAGTTTCAACAGTGCCTCCATTCCACCCTACTTATTCAGTCTATTTTCATCGCCATGAAAGAAAATTACCCCTGATACAAAGTGCTACATAGAACGCCATATGCCAACACGACATGATCTAAGGAAATATTCCAATAAAATATACAGCTAAGCTTTCGGTTTCATATAAGTAAATTCTGTGCTCAGATATTAAATTGAAACAAAATATCCTCGCAAATACATTTCATGAACGTTATTTGGGAATTCTGAGAATCGCGGAAGCAACCACATGGTACTTAAAAGTTAATGACAATTTCGTAGAACTATACCGTGAAGGGTGAATTCTATTTTAGTGTCGTAAGAGACAGAAAAACCCCCTTCAACAGCGAACTCACCTACATCTATACTAATATTATAAAGAGGAAAGGTTTGATTTTTTGTTTGTTTGTTTGTTTGTATGAATTGAATAGGCTCCGAAACTACTGGACCGATTTGAAAAATTCTTTCACCGTTAGGAAGCTTACTTTTCAGGGAGTGACATAGGCTATATTTTATCCCGGAATTCCCACGGGAACGGGAACTACGCGGGTGAAACCGCGAGGCGGTCGTCTAGTGTTTTATAAAGTACCGAGCACCACACCACGGTTTTCCCAGGCTTGGTGCATTGCTCGCTAAAGGGGTCGGCATCGATCCGCGCAGGTCGCAGTGCTGCCTTCATAAGTTAGGTGCACCGGCGCCAAATTGGTACCCAGCTAACAATTTCTGTCTACGGGGTCTACCGATTTATACTAGATTGTTTCAACTTGCAATCCTATTTGGGAAACGGTTGAATTGGCATACAAACAAAATCGAGTCCACGGACGATGCTCATGTTTAGAGGAAAATTCGTCACAGATAGGTATACGCGAAGGTTTTTGATATTATAGTGCGTAAGCCAGTCAGTTTCATTTCTAAGAAATCAAATAATATCCATAAAAATCGACTTCGACGGGACTTGAACCTGCCTCCTTGAAAAATCCTTCCCTCAGTACGGGCTCCTACGTAACTTGACCTCGTGGTGTCGTTTATTTTATTTTGTTTTATTTTCGAATTTTAGAAAAACTTACGACTAGAAAATAACAAAATATGTAATATTAGTACAAATACATGAAAATTACATATACTTAACTGAGGGCTGTTTATGAAGTTTCCACTGGTAGACACATTCCCGTACTGAAGGAGTTTGTTAGCACATTTCCGTACTAAAGGAAGGATGCGGGTTCAGGACCTGTCGAAGTCGTACAATTTTTGGGATATTATTTAATTACTTAGGTTTATGCTGATTACGACCAGTTTTTCTCGAAAAGCTGTTATATCCCATAACCTTTTCGCATCGAAATTACACCGAAATTTGCGGGAAGATCGTATCTTTTGGCAGGTCATTAGAAGGTTCGTGTTAGGGCTGATTACTACAGCTAAGTCAACCCTTTTGAACCGTTTCCAAAAATTAAAGCACTGTTATGAAATCGTTTCTGCCGTTTAAAAGGGAATTACGGAGCCTGACCTCATTAAAAATTAGGTTAACTCGACTAGTCCAATTTTTTAACTTAACGTTTCAGACAGTATTTGCGCTTCGCATCTGTTCGTGAGTTTGACAAAGAACTACGTTAGTTTGCGCTGCTAAAAATTTAATTTGTTTGGGATTGTAGAATAATTGGAACGACGAATAAATCTCGGTACCTAGTTGCTGTGGTTGCAAAAAGTTTGAAAATTTCATATTGTTGCATTTTGTGCAAAGCTTTTAAAAAATTACAAACGTACTAGCTTGGTAATTCATGCATTTTCAGATTTGCAGTCTATATGTATACACATAAGAAATAGGTTCTTTATTCTTCGGTTTTTACGTGGGTGGATTGAAAAGTACTCAGCCTAACCAAGAAAATAAACACATACTAAATCATTTATATTTTTATTTTTCTACATAATCACCATCAAGTTCAATACACTTTTGCCACCTCCCCTTCCAAGCATTTAGACCGTTGAAAAAAAATGATTCTTCCTTTGAGTCAAAATATGCGTCTACAGCTGCTTTGACCTCGTCGTTTGTCGAAAATCTTTGACCTCCCAAGTGCTTTTTTAGGTTAGGGAACAGAAAGAAGTCTGATGGTGCCAGATCAGGTGAATAAGGTGGATGCGGTAACAGTTCAAAGCCACAGTTGTGAATTTCAGCCATTGACTGTACTGCCGTGTGAACACGGGCGTTATCTTGATGAAACAGGACTTTTCTTCTGAGCATTCCTCGACGTTTTTCTTTTATTACCTCTCGTAAACAACGTAGTAAGGTGCAGTAGTAATCAGAGTTTATAGTCTGACCCCTTTCAAGATAATCAATCATAATCACACCTTTCGAGTCCCAGAATACTGAAGCCATCACCTTATTTGCCGACAAAATCGACTTAGCCTTTTTAGGGGGTGGTGAACCAGGTCTTCTCCACTGTTTTGATTGTTGTTTTGTTTCCGGTGTACAGTAATGAACCCATGTTTCATCCATAGTAACAAAACGATTCAAAAAATCATCTGCATCGGCTTCAAATAACTCCAAACAGTCGCGTAAAATAGTCAATCGCGTCCTTTTTTGTTCAACTGAAAGCAGTCGCGGAACCCACCTCGCAGACACCTTGTGGAAACCCAACTCGTTGACTATGATGTTTTGAGTTCGTTCATAAGAGATGCCTATAATCTCGGCTATCTCTCTAATTTTTAATCTGCGGTCTCCCATTATTAGATAAAGTAGTTTTTCAATATTTTCGTCAGTAGTGGACGTCGAAGGCCTTCCAGAGCGGGGTTCATCTTTCACACTCTCTCTACCACGCTTAAATTCTGCTATCCATTTTTTGACGGATGAATATGACAGAACACAATCGCCTAATGTACTGACCATGTCATCATGGATGACTTTTGATGATAGCCCCTTCTTATGGAGGTACTTAATGACGGGACGCTGCTCGATTTGCTCCATTTGCGGAAATTATGTCCGATTGCTTTGTTAATAAATTTATAAAATCACAACTGATTATCGCACACGTTTCGAACTTCACACAATGAACTAGTCTGAACTGAACTAAATAATGTAGGTAGATTTGATTTTTAGAATTGAATGGATCTGTGTTAGGCCGAGTACTTTTCAATCCACCCAGGTATGTATGTTCAGCGATAAGTTTGCACCTATTTCAATAATTTCCTGATGGTGCGTGTACTATGGGAAAATCTATTTAATTATTTAGTTTATTAGGTACACAAAACACATGACAAGCAACATAACCTATGTGCACACAACAAATTATTTAATGACATGTTAAGTAGTAAATTTTTAAACAATCTTACACTTTTCTCAACTTTTGAACAACCATGTTGGAGACAAAAAATTATAAAACATACGAAAATATGTACATACCTACTTGATAAGTAACAAAGAATTAAACGACAACCTGTATGTTTGTTGTTTGACTGAATAATCTAATCAGCTAATAAGCTAATCTGAAATCTGTTTTCAACTAATTTATTTTATTTATTTATTGACTTAGTACAGATTTACTTTCTATTCACACTAGTCAGTCATACAGAAATTAATTTATGATAAATTTTATAAATTCAAGGATAATCAATAAAATACTAATGAATTTTTCTTAAAACAAAAAAATAATATTTTTGTTAACAATGGAATAAAACTAAAAAAAAAATTAAAGTGTAGTAAATATTGAATAAAATAGAGATCTAATTTATCTGGTATATAATCAAATAAGTAGTTTTATCTAATACCTAACTCGCTAAAAGTCAGGCAATTTAGTGTCAGTCGATTCCATACATCCGCAAATAGATCGCATTCAGGGCTCGCATCCAAGAGGGCATTGAGAAATGATCAAAACTACTTATAAGCCTTTCCATATTTGATTCTAACATTACTCACTTAGTTTCTTCGTATAACCAAACACAGTTTTACAGGCGCCATTGCAATAAATATTTAATGCTACCAGCAACTATAAGACAAAGCAATGCAAAGTGCAGTCGAATCGATGCCCCATTTCTACGGAGGGTAGATTAATGATACCTTACGGCCTCGGCGCCATTTTATTTATGAGACCAAGGTGGGCGCGGCTCCGTACTGCTAACGCTTTTCAAAATAGATCATTTTCATATTTCTTTCAGACAAATAAAGAAAGAAAGAAAATTATTTACTAAACATGATGACAATCTCACAAGTAAAACCAAGAATACGTAAAACCTTTACATATAAATAGGTTATGTAAAAAAAGCCTTTACATAACCTATTCTTGTGCAGTTTTCCTGCATGCACGAAACAGTTCACGTCACTCCTAACGTCTTCACTTGATTTACTGCAAATTGGCTGCTGCTGTCACGTGATATTTTACAATGAAACTTAGTTTAAAATGCACACTTTTTGTAGAAGCAACTTCTTTTGGCAAACCTTACAGGGTTCTATAAGCTCTAACGTAACAAGACACTTACAGGACGCTTGGCAAAGAAACAAAATTCCGCTAAGTGGTTTTAGGATCTTGTTCACTTGTTTTACCAGCAAACAGTTGTAATGGCTGAAAGAACAAACAAAAATAACATCGTTGCGTACGTTGCGTATACCAAGTGAGATGTGAATCTGTGATGTCTTAATGGACACATAAACCGCCTTAAAGATACTGGCCATAAAGAAAACGTAGTTCTGCAATATAAAGTCCGTTTTATGACCTACTGATATTTTATTGATCAGTACTATAGAACATTCCCACGGCGAGCTGTGTTTGTAGTTATCCCCTATTTTTCACATGCCATTGGAGCTTTTAGACGGGATAAAACAGGTAGAGAAAAACAGGCAGGGCGGGCTCGACAGGCATACCCACGAGAGTTGTTTTCTCATTTGCGCTCCGCATTTGGTAAAGGTCAGAGGTGAGCTGGGCGTGGCATTTCACCAAAATAGAACTTTCCTGAATGCAATTGAAGGTTATTGAGATATGTTCGTGTTGCTCTATTACGCCTACGGCACACTAAAGCACACTCCAATTAGTGACTTGTTTACCACCTAAAGTACTTTGCGAAGAAACAGAACCAATTAAGGAACCGAAGGTCAGTTTACTTTCCCGATTAATTTTCCTGAGGAGCGCCGCTATTAAAACAGATAAGGCTTCCCTTAATAAAACCAAACCATGTTTTATCAGGCCCGTAGTTTGTTAGAATACTAAAAATAATATTCAAGCAAAAATTTTAATTGCTACGTAACATTTTGAACAATTATATTTTTAGGTTGATGGCTAATTAGAGAATATTCCTGAACATAATAAGAAACTGAGTAGGTACGATATATTTTTAAGATGGCTTTTTGCGTTTTGCTCTCTTGGAAATTCAATAACCACCCACAATCTACTTAAAGATCACTTTGCGAATTCTTAGAGACTGGCCTAGAAGTAAAATGTCAATGTCGTATAATCGTATCTTGAAAAAGATCCAAGTTATGCCTTTCGTCCGCGGAACACTTTGCCCATCGATCCAGTACAATTCCACCGCATCTATAGCATTCTTATCTGTAAAGTTCGGTCAAGCATTGCATTCCCGTCCTTTCTCGAGAACATTGCATTCTTTCCGAAGGTTGTTCCTTTGACACAGGCGCCTCTATATCTTAATTAAAGCTACCGAAGTTCTTAATTGTTGTTAGTTCTTCTTTTGTCATAGGAATACCTCTAGTTTACGTTAGTAATACTTCTGCCCCATTTATCTCCTTCAGTTGAGTTTCCTGTCGGGTTCCGATATCGATTTCAATTAGCTGAGTGTTGGACTGAGCCTGACCGACACCCTTCTGTCACAAATGCACTTTTCGAATGAAATGTATCAAATTGAAATGAGAGTAGGGACTCGAATATTGTTTCGTAATGCAAATAGAGTACTAGATTATTCTCGTATTGTGCTCCTGTCCCTCACGCATTTCGATCCATCAGCTTTCCGCATGGAGTAACACGGACAGCTTTCATTTCAATGCGTTGTTTTGCCAGGTCATTGTTTTTATGTTTACTTGGTTATATTCTTTCTTCAAAATACAATAACTCCCTAGCTATCATGTATTCCCTCCCTACAGATACGATAGTACTTTGTAATCTACGAAATGTTTTATTAAAGCCCCGATTGATCGAATATTAATGTTCTATCGACCCGATAGTCCGGCTGGATTGGCCTAACGTTACTGAAACTATAGACTCTGAACGTATAAAGGAGTAGAATTGCTATGTTTTATTCAATAGTGTATTCCATTATGCAAGAAGAAGAGCATGATGTGCTTTACTCGGGATCGGGAGTACCTAACCACTCTGAGGATTTTACATGATTATGTAGTACTACTACGGGTTACAAAATTACTACCTTTAAATAGTGAAAAAGTTTTTCGCACAAAACGGTATTTCATAAAATTAAATGTAGTGCCGTTTTGTGTGAAAAACGTTTTGTTTTGTAAATAACGCATACGTAATTCACACGTTTTACTCGTAATAGTGACTATTTCATGTTTTAATTGACCCTCGTGTTTATTACCTCGTAGTTTTCTTTCTATGTCGTAGTTACATTTGTTAAGTTGTTTTATAATTATAGATAAATGTATGAATGAACCGAATCCCCAGTTCATATTTGATGAGCAAATATAAGAGAGGACCCTTTTAAGAGTGAGTAGGTATCTGTGTTACCACACCTATCCCTCATCGTGATATATAGAACAGGGAGGGAAGGTATGGTACTTAGATGAAGGAGATGTACGGGCAAACAAGCCCAGCCACCCTCTACTAAATAAACAAATTTTGTACAAATATAAATTCTATCTTGAAGAGGAAACAAAGTTGAGAATCGATCGACGGAGATGTTTTCACCACCGCCAAAGTGTCCATTAAAGTGTAAATGAACGTTGTCATTTTCTTCTGAAATGGCAGCCCACCACGATACCGCTGTTATGTACTTCGTTGTATAATTCGGTTATGTGTCTGCGATATCAAATACATGATGATTTCTTTGGTTTGTGGAAGACATTCGACATTCGGTATCCGGTTCTCTTCCAAAACATTCGCTGTTCTCTTGACATTCTCAAACTGCGTCTCCTAGAGAGGTACCTGAACGTTTTAGTATGCCGGGCTGGTTGCGTGTCGGCATTCTAATGTCTCCATATTACAGAGCCTCGGGGCTGCTCGGGGAAAAAGGAGGCCTTGAAACAAATTTAGGGGTCCCTTCGCCGACGTTATTGAGCTGACGTGTGAGCCTGTCATTGACACACTTACCTTTTGACTCAGTTTAATATCATTGCTATGAATTTGCAAAACCATAAAAAAGTTTGGTTACCGTTATATGGGAATTTATGACGGAATTTGTGAATTTCCCCTTCGAATAATGAATACCGCACTGGAGTACATGTAAATAAATGTGAATAAAAGTTCTCTGTGCGTGTAATAGCCACCTTTTTGTTTGCAGCCATATATTTCTGGATATTTCAGCGTTGTTCGTTACATTATTCAAAAGCTTTGTTCGATCTTGCCTGTTTTTCTATCCATAGCTATTAATATCATTTTGTACTACCAGCGCCTATCCCTGCTCGAATAAAATAATTAGAAGTTTTGTGGTAGAACGAGAACATGCTTTTATTTATTGTAAACTTACTAGCAATTACAAAAGTCGCGTAGAATAAACCCATGGCGGGTTGATAACAACATTATTTTAAGGAATCATGGCAGCTTATGAGCGACAAATCTTCCTAAAACCTAGCTCTAGCTTCAGGACAGGGCCTTACAGGCGGATGCCAAGACAAACTAATTGTATGGCTGAAAATGTGGTTCGTAATGTTAAATTTCATGTTACTATCTTGACTTTTTATTTAAGAGCCATGCAGCTTTGTGCCAAATCGCATTGCCAACACTTGTAATAAAATGAACAATGACATTTTTTTTATCCGTTCATTGGCCTGTTACGTATCCATAAATAATTTTATGTCTGTGAATTTTAAGTAGCTTCTTATGAAGCTTCGATCTTAATAACCGCAATGTATCAGTCTATCTAGGTACGCATTTGTCTTTTGCTACTATAGGAAAAAAATATCTCCCAAAACAATGAAATATTACTGCACAGTTCACACAACACCATCCATTCTCAATCTTAACATAACGTACAAATTTGAAAGCCATGGCTACTACAACTAGTAGGTACTGTAAGCGCAAGTGTCGTTTTTAAAATGTCAAGTGTCATTTACAACGGGATATTTACCATGATTTGAGTTTTGAGCTTTCCAATTATTTCGGCACAGTTTCATGCGCCATGATTACGGAATAACTGACGTCACTGCGAGTGAGTTTTATTGGCAGATAGGTATATCGATCTACCCTCATTTTTTCTCTTTTTCTACGAACGTTACTACGACCACCACCGATAGTAAAAGCAGCAGAAAAAGGGTCGAGTCGTAACAAAAGACAAAAATTAGGGTAGATCGATATATCTTCTAATAAAAACTCACTCGCAGTGACCTCATTTATTCCGTGATCATGGCGCATGAAACTGTGCCGAAGTATTGGAAAGCTCAAAACTCAAATCATGGTAAATATCTCGTTGTAAATGACTTTAGCGTTAATAACCATGATGGATTTAAAAGTTTCATCGTTTTTAAAAGCTCTGACCAAGTTGAAGCCACATTATCGATAAAGCCAATATGCGGTGGAAACTATCAGATGGAGTTAAAACAAGAACTAAAATTGCGCCAACGTCAGCCAGGACTCATGCCAAGATGGGCGCCGCGATATCTAGAGTGGAGCGCGCCGGTTTTCCCCCGTACATTGGCCTGTATAAATACGACACACACGGACGCTCTGCTCCGCTCCACGACAGCGACACCCAACATCGTATATCTAAGTTGAATCAGCGCCCCATGCTTTTTGCATGCAGCACAAGGCAGAATTTACTCCCTTTGCCTTGTTATTAGTAATTTATTTCGTGTATAATATTGGTTTTAGGGCAATGTTTTGTCATTCATTTAAATTTGTAGTCATCTGTGACAAGTTACAGTGAGAAACTCAAACCAATTTCAAAAAAATCTTTATTTAAACCGTAAATAATATTTATCTGCTACAGTTTCTAGTGTTAATTTAATCCTGGAATGCACAATCTTACACAAATTAATTCCGGGCCGACTGGACGGAACTGGCCAGTGATCGTGATGTCTTGTCTGGAGAGAGTTGGGGAGGCCTTTGCCCAGCAGTGGGGTGAATAAAGCTAATAATAATAATCGTTACGAAACATAATTACTCAATCTTAATATATGGCTTTAGATATATAAATAAGGTTGTAGATTCTACATAATGCAAGCTGTAGAGGAGCATTTTTTTTGTCAATAGATCTCCGTCTGACCGTTAAACTCAGCGGTAATAAAATACAGAGTGCATTTGTATTTATTATTATGAAACTGATAGTCCTTTACCTTATCTCTGAGAGAAGGGGTAAGATAAAGGATAGCAGGTTCAGCGTCCTTTAACTTATCTCTGAGAGAAGAGGTAAGTTAAAAGATATTGATGTCGAGAAGCGCCGTGGAGCGGAGTGGTCGTATACGGCCACTCCAACATGAAGTGCCCGCCGCGTCGTATTGATCAGGACTGCTGAATGTTACATAACCGTGCCCGCTCGCCTTAAGCACTAGGTACTGCAAGACTACATTGATTATACTGCTTCTTTGTTACTGTTGTTGCTTTCCGAAACTTCGTCCACTAACTCTCGACTCTGGCAGTTGCGTATTTGTTTCGCTGACTGTAAATTGCGTCTACCTAATCATTGATTCTGTTGGAGGTTGGAACTGCTGCGGCAGGTTTTTCTTGAATTTTTCGAGCGGATATCATGAATTTGGTATTCTGTCCGTGCTTTAGGCTTATTTCAACATTGTTATGCGAATTATTGCTTTTTCTTAATATAAATTTCAAAACCTTTTATTTCCTTAGTCTCTTTGGGCATGTACCTGCTACCTACCCGGCGGCCGGGACGTTTGGAACGGCACTATGGCTTTTTTTAAGCACGTTTTTATTATGCCTATTTCATTCCACTGCAAAGGCACTGGACAAAGCCCCCCCCCCCCCCCCCCATAGACATCACAGAATAAATTACTATTATATAAAAAATAAGTTGATTCTCTTCCCTTCAATTTGGTTCTGCAATGTTCTCTTCACTTCAAATTGAACAAAAACCGCTGAAATATAGTAAATGCTATTAGAATTAAGCTCTTGCAAAATAATTAAACCAACATATTCAAGTCCAACGTAAACGAGACGCCATCTCTTCCAATCTTGATAATTGAATATAGGCGTCACACTGTCTTTATTACCGAACCGCTTCGCTTCGGGTGACATGACATCGACACTCCTTCACATTTTACACAATCGCAAAAACAAATCGAAGACACAGCGATATGAACTCTGCGGAGACGGGAATAGAAATTGAATTTATTCAGGACAAAGTTGCAAATGGGGTTCTGGAAATTGATTTCGCGTTCAGAGCGGGCGCTGAGTCATCTCGCGGTGCGCTGGTTTATGAAAGTGCTCGATAGAAACTTGGAACCTAAAAGCCGTGTTAGCCAAGGAAGAGGTATCTTGGCTATACAGGTTGCTTTTTGAGATGGGAGTGGATGGCCAAATCAGAAACCATGAGAGTTAGAGAAAAGTCGGGAAAGGAGTCATGGGCTCAATTGAAGAGAAAATAAAAACTACATTTTCGTTACCTTTTACAAAATTCATTGCGAATAGATATTTTATCGAGGGTAAATACAGGCTATATCCTGGCTAGCGGCAAGTACACATTGTTCCAAATTTAAAATTTTCACATTGATGCTAAGTAGGGGGAGTATTCAAACTTAAATTGAAAAAAGTTGGCATTTTTTTCATTTTCAATAATGCATTGACAAAAAAAAATTACAATCAAATAATAGAAATAAATTAGAACTAGTATTTACAATTAACAATTGAGCTTACTGCAGACTGTTGCAAACAATGTACAGCGCATTGTGTAGCTCAAATAATGCAGTTATTTCCAAATATTGATCCTCATCAGCAGCCGAATCCGTTGGTGCATAAATACGGTGTCCTATTTTTTTGAAAAATCAATTGGTTCGATTTCTTATAAGAGTAAAATACTTATTCGAAAATCTGAATATACAGTTTTGATTTTCTTATAAATCGAGCCCTTGACTCCTTTCACGGTTTTTCTCTAACTCTCACAGTTTCGGATCTGGCTACCCACTCCCATTTCAAGAAGCCAACCTGTATATATGTTGGTTCTTTGGATTGAAGGTTTTATGTTGATTAGATTATTTGCTGACTAATGGATTTGTTCTGTCGAATTGATGCGTTTTTGACACATGGTATAATGATAATCGAAACGGACGTGTTGAGAAAGCAGCACTCCAGTATTATACGGCAGGCTTTTGATATGTAACGTCACATTTGGGGAATGCTAATATCGTAGATTATGCTGTGTGGTGCCGGCGCAGCATTTGCACCACCCCAACTCTTCCTGCGGGTGTCGTAAGAGACGGCTAAGGGATATTCACGCGGGCAGCAGCGCCCCCTGCAGAACATACTGCCACCGAACTGCGATTCCCAACCCGCATGCCCAGCCATGGGAATTATGGGCATTGCCCCCCATGAGATAAAAGCTAAGAAGGCGCTTATCAGGGGGAGGCCTGCGTCCAGCAGTGGACCAATATAGAGGAGTGGAGAATATTGTAGAGGTTTCTCTTACGCCCCTAATTGACGTTTCTCGAAGATATAACGTTCATAAATAACTAGCTTCAGCTCGCGGCTTCGCACGCATATTTTCGGTGTAATAAGTAGCCTATTATCTAAGTTAGGCTTTGCTCTAAACGTACACCAAATTTCATCTTGATCTGTTCAGTTGTTTTGGAGATCCTAGGTAACAAGAATTCAGATTTCACAAACTTTCGGCATTATAATATTAGTAGGATTTATAGTATTAGTAGGATATTAGTCTGGATTCAAATTATTTATTCTCGTGTAAGTAACAAAAATCATGTTCCTAGTGAATTTTGCAAACTTTCACTGAAGTATCTACGGCGTAGCTCGTTCGTAGCCGTAGCTGCTACGTTCAAGCTACGAAAATGGTCATTTAGGTACCCCCCAAGGAATAACATGGTAACTCATTTTTCGTCGATTTTGAGTTAAATCATAACGTGTTCAGAAAAAAAATATCATACACGTGTTCAGAAAAAAAATCTACGTTGTGGTCTAATGCCTGTATGTCTAGCCCTTTGCATTCAAAAGTTAGGATTCATCAAAACATGGAAACAAAACATAATTTTCAATTCGCAGTGAGTAAAATGGCATTTTGAGTTTCGTAAAATAACTGTTTGCAAAAAAACATAAATTCCCCATGAAAAAGATGCCAATTTGAGTTAAAAAAAAACATGTCATTTTTACTGAAAATCGTCAAAGAATAAATTATATTCTTTGACGTAGCTATAGTACTGATGAATGCTATCGTTATAAAAACACAAAGTGTTCAATCTAATAAATCCCATCCGTTCCACTCACAGAAAAAAATCAATTACATTATGTATGACAAAGGGAATACTAAATCGCTTAGGGTGTTTTCTCATGGTCCCGTTGTTCTGTCCCAGTAATGGGACCACGAGTGATAGTTATTGCCCGTAGTCCGGTTGCTGTCAGATGTTTAAAAAATTTCATTCTGTATAAAATGTACCTTACCGCTTGAGTCGCAGCTGACGGCCGGAATGATCTTTTTCGGAGCCTTAAATAATTCCCACGGACACGCTTTATAAATAGTATGTTTCTCTATAATATAACCATTTATATATAAACATATATCGGTATAATCCTGATTTATGTTGACATAAACCTTGAGCAAAGCACTAATAATCGCGCTTCAGCTGCTCCTATTTGCACTATGTCATGCTCTAAGTAATTTCGCATCTAAGCGCTGAAGAGTCAACAGAGTGAGCATAATTATGTTTGCCTCGGCGTGCCCTGCTCGTGTTAGAGACAGGGGTATAAAGACTAGTACACATTGCGGTACGCCACAACCGCAACGGATTGCAAAATGCCTAGAAGCTACACAGGCTGTAAGTTACTGGGGAAACCGCAACGCAGCAATGCGCACTTTGTTTGTACCTATGTAGCGTCTATTAGCATGTGGGTATAATGTTTGAATTGTTACCTTCACGCCGATTCTCCCCACGTCGTCGATTCCCTTAGCGACGATTCTTGTGAAGGCGACTCTATAGAACCTCACGAATATATTGTCTCATTGTAACCGCCTTGTTTTCTTCAAAAAAAAGGAGGTTGTTGTTGATGTTCGACTATATAAATAATAATAAATAAATAATGCTGGACAATTCACACAGCATTATCTAGCCCCAAGGTAAGCAGAGCTTGTGTTATGGGTACTAGAAAACGACCAGAACACCCTGAACAAATATCTGCAGATCGTACAAATATTTGTCCCGAGGCGGGAATCGAACCCGCAACCTCCTGCGTCGCAGGCGGACCTTCGCCCACCGCGCCACAGAGGTCGTATATGTATCTTCGACGACGATTTCTGCGTCAATTATGGACCGATTTTGAAAATTCTTTCAGTATTGTATTGAAAATGATCCCGAGGTAGAAATTTTCTCCCAATGGAAAAGTATATGTCCCACAAAACTTAAAAAACGTGTAAATATTAAGGTAATGTAAATATTAAGGTATTTGGAGTCGGTTTTTAGTATTTCAATCAAATTATTAAACTTTATAGTGTCTTCACAAACACTCTTTTTTCACTGTTTTCGTTTGGTACACTACTCCAACCTGAGTACTCCAGTCATTTTGAATTATTTCTTTCTCTTTAAAGTTCAAAGTATTCAACATTATCATCTCGTATACTCATAACTCTTTCATTTAAACTTGCCAAGGTAATCTGACTCGAGAAGTTGTGTTGTTCATCAAAAACTTATTACGACTCCCACACTTCTACTTATGATAATCTTTGCTGTAGTTGTTCTATCCACATTCATCAGTCGCTGCACACCGCGCAAACAAAGTTATGTGCAAGGAAATGTGCATAAAAGAAAATTAATCTGACGATATTAATGTTTATGGCCAGGCTTTATAGCTAAAACTTTTAAATACATCATGGTTATTAACACTAAAATCGCCATGATCACGGAATAACTTTATACAGTTATTCCGTGATCATGGCGCATGAAACTGTGCTGAAATATTGGAAAGCTCAAATCTCAAATCAAGGTATAGGTTCCCCGTTGTAAATGACTTTGAGGCTTTATATAGCTTATGCTATGCATTTTCTGATAAAGAGGATTTAACTGCTATAATTAATTTGACCTTACTAATGCTAGTAGTGCGCCGCTTATTAAGACCCCCATATCTCTTCAACCCTTGCGTTAAACCCAACGAACTGGAAAATTACAGAATATTCTGGGATATCCTCTATGGAGTAAATCATGCTGAAATGTTTCTGTACTTGCACAATTTAGCAACGCTTGTAGGCAGCTTTAACCAGGCCTTGTCGGGTAGCGTAGATAGAATGCAAAAATAAAACATTAAATCATCATCTAATGGCTAAAATATTTAGAATTTATTCCTTCACTTTCATAATTTAGGTAAAGTAAAGTAAAAAGTATTTATTTTGTGTCACAGAGTAGGTTAAATATACAAATCAGTAACATTAATAGTAGGTGTTATTAATGACTACAAAAAAGGGTATTGCTCATCATGTGTGCGCATGTAGCGATGTCGCTAATGCGCGCTGGATGCCTACTCAGTAAACAAAAATCAAAATTTCAAGCTAAACCTACTCATAGGTCAATATCGTTTGCGAAAAAACTAATCAGTAACTTAGATTTTGGTTTTTAGGAGTAGGTCTCCAGCTGGTTATATTAACGACCGTTAGAAGGTCTAAAAGGTCTTCTGGTATTGTGCGATTCCTAGCATTGCCGTTTTTCGCATTGTCCATCATTGTTCTCTATTCTCCCCTAAACCTTTCTAGGTTATCCATGCTAAGCCTACTGGAAAATTGAGGCTAGACAGATTGACGTCAATTCAAAAGCTGTTACGTTTCCCTAATGATCTCGGCAAAGCGTTTTCCCGCGGAGCTAATTATTAATTCAGTATGCCGCTACAAAGAGGCGCATTAACGCGAGTTAAAGGGATTAATCCCGGTCTGATTCGTCTGCAATGCGCAAGAGTTATAATCTGAGTTTGTAAGAACGAATATTATAATACTGGTAATCCAAGATATGTAATTCCATGCAAAACGAAAAACCTTTCGACCATGGCTTCTGTTGCGGCTGAGTTGGAAATCATAGATACTCTCAGCCCCATGATCAGTTCAAAATATATATCGATCTATTCAGCCCGTGAGCACCCACTGCTGGTTATGGGTCTTGTGCCACCTTAATCTACTCTTTCCCGTCTATCCTAACGATGTCGTCTGACCATCGGACTGTTGGTCTGTCTCTTTGGCTTTGAGCGTCTCTGGGCCACCATTCCGTAAAGGCTGTAGGTAGTCCATCTCCCGTCTTTCCGTCTAGGCAAGAGTCCTGCCCATTTTCACTTCAAACTTGCGATCCGCATATCTACGTTATAGTATTAACTGCACTACAGTATTTATGGGAACGTACTTATACTACGTGACCCATTCAAGGAGGGGGGAGGGGAGGTCTTCAAAATACCACACTTGGTCACAGGGAGGAGGGGGGGCTTAGGTTTTCGTCACGTATTCAATATATCTAGCGAAATCTAGAGCTACATTCAAATATGGCGCACAGCGCTTAGCACTTTTTAAACTCACAGGAGAATTGTTTTTGTTGTGTAAAAGTTAAGTTCCTGTTGCATTATCTTTATAAATAGGTACCTAAATTTTTTCTTCTGGATATTTTTTTTTTTACTTGGAACTAGGTATTGGTATGTACGCACTCTTGGCTTCACGTGGCAAGCAAATAAAGAAAAATAAGATACAAATATTTTTTTTTACTTTCTGTTGGAAAAAAATTATTGAAACCTGTATTTTTGATTACTGAGGCCGTCTCATATACTACGGTGGTCACCAAGGGGGGCAGAGAGGGTATTTTTTTACATGTTTAAATGGGTTACTTAGTATGGTAGTATGAGTACCTACGTTCCCTAACTGTTATAGGAGCCATTTTCAAAAAATATGTACATTACGTGAAAATTCTTGTCCAGCATATTAAATATTAAATTTAAAAAAAAAGTAATGTTGCATGTTTAATTTTATCAAGTTTTTTTACAAATTTGAACTTTTATCTTATGTTCTCACTGAAAATATATGGATCTGTTAAATCGATTGTATATTAAAAACTCTTTTTAATTATTTCCACCCTCCATGACCCATACAAAAATAAATGTCCTTTTTGCACCTTAGAAGCTTCAAATCATATTATTGGCTCCAACATGTTCTCTAACAAACCTAATCTATTTATATAATGTTAATAAATATATTTCCTGTTATTTATTGAGAACCAATAATAATTTAGACAATATTTCTAAGATAAAAAAATACTTTAATGTTTGTCTCAGGTTTTAAACATGTGAGTCACTCAGAGGATGTCACGGAGGATTTTTATAGTTTTCGTTGTAATTCTGCCACTTAAAGTTATTTTTTTATTACTGACAACACTATGCGGCCTACTAGTTCTCAACAATAACTCGGCCATTTGGTTTTAGTTCCATTTTTTGTGTTGACAAAAAAGACCGGCCAAAATTCCCAAAAAAAAATCATGTGAATCACGGTGGATTTACAAACGAAGTAAGGTGTGTATTATTTTCAATTATTTATATAGCATAGACCTAACAAATGCTAGTTAGATTGTGTGTTCCATTCATCTGTATTGCTAATTATTTTTACAGAATATTTTTGGAGGTTAGGTTTTGCACAGAATGTTTACCAACATGTTAGTCACATTTCGTGAATTTTCGTGACTCACATCAACTTGCAAAGTAAAGGTTTGCTTACACTAGCAAAAAAAATATACAAAATGTAATATGTAACTTTTCTGAACGGATTTTCTGTAAAACCAGATGCTTTTGTTTTATTAAATGAAACAGATTCAATTTACTTCTAAAATTATACTGTAACCTTGCATCTTACTAAACGTATTTCTGTTAAAACATGTCATGTTAGTTAATTTTTGATTGCAATAATAGTAAGTAATAATAGTAGTAAAAGTCAAATAAAACATTTTATTTTAACCGCAAACTAATTTGTAGTTTTGTTTAAAAAACTTTATGTGCACACGCCCTTACAAAAAATGTGACTCACATTTACTATAAAAGTACAGGTATATCACGAAACAGTTTAGTCACAATTTCAATCATGTTAGTCACAATGTACATATTTTTTGATAATGACCCATAGTTCAACATAGCAATTTACAAAATGTATAAGTCGTGCATGTGTTGCGCCCACTTAATTTATGACGCTTGCTCAAATGAGCGTTGACAATCTGGTGTCAAAATAAGGCACAATCGCTTAATGAATCACTGACCTCATTTCTAACATAAGTCTGTAAATCTACCCGAAAGTATGTTGGGACATTTATGTTGAGCATCTTCAGACTCTACATTGCATTCATCGCGTGCCTTTGTAGTTGCTTTATGGGCTTTTATTTATTCAACCATGCCATTACAATGCTCGGGCCTTTTATTGCTTTGAATCAAAAGAACCTGTTCTTCTCAATTCTGGCATTCTCATCTGAACACGCCGGAAGGGTGCTTAAGTACTGTGGTACCACTCTTATTTTGTTTTATCCCTCGCTTTTTGTTGCGGCGAATGCTAATATGAATCTGATTTGTAGAATTCACATCATTGGGTTGTGGGTATTCGTCAAATAATGTATTTTTCACACTATGCTCCTAAAACGCACTTTATACGACATGTATCCCTAACCGAAGGCAAGTGATTATATTATTATGCAAGTTGATTATAGCCTTGTTAGCTGAAAAAGGGGAAGGTTTTACCAAATTCAAACCAACCGAATGAGATCTACTATCAGTGCGAGTCTCCTTGGTCAACATTTCCATAAATATTTTGAGGTTCCATATCGATTGAACAATCTCCTTCCTCTCTTGGGAATAATGAAGATTAATCCCACCCAATCCCAAGAGAATATTGAGTTTGGAACATCAAAATATGTGGGAAATTTTTACTAAGGAAATCCGTAAAATGAGATCGTTTTCGAAATTCGAACCAACCTCCGTTCAAAAGGCGGAATAAAAAACTAATGCCGCAAAACCAGTTACCAAACTTTTACTTTTTACTCGCAGAAAGTGTAAAAATTAGAGTATTCTCCTCGTGGATAAAGCTATCTTCGATTTGGGTGTGTTTGAATTCCTCTCGTACTCAGGATACTAGTAATCCCTCGCTTCGCTCGTGAGTTATTCTAGAATCCTGAGTTGCGCTCGGGATTCAATGACGCCCGTAACGTAAGACACTCTATCCCCTTGTTGCTTATTATACTATTAAAGTGTAGCATTAATTATTAATAATAATTGTGAGGATTCTGTTGCGCAAACTTTTCAGTCTCACATTACATTGCTGTTGAAGAAGTTTTCTGTGCGACTCGGGGGGCTAGCGAATCCCTTGATCGATGACGACTCGTGCTATTTTCTGAACTGTTCTGCTAAAAACAATTCACGCGCTTGCCCGTTTTATAGCACGAATGTATGCCTGGATGAGAAACTCTCACAAACCAGCGTTTCCAGATTGACCTTACGCAGTCTGCGCTAGGTAATTCGGTCAATTAGAATTAACAAACCTAAACAGTCCTTTTCCTCTGAGTCACTAAGCTTGCTCCTGCTTCATCCCGACGCATGAGGTTAAAGGTCACTTTTAAACCCGGCTATAACTGCAGTGTGCCCGCTAACCGGTAACCCAGTGACTAATGTTATATGCCTTACTTAATGTATGGATCTTGTTATGTCACGTATTGTACCGCTTTGTTATCTCACGATCCTGTTGATGTATTGTGGCATGAACCTTAACTGGTGTGCATCGGTTCTATCTGGATTTTATGGTATAACATTACGTCATCATCAAAATCCAGAGCGAGCTATTTTTTCTGACTTTGACGCTTGACCAAATAAATTTCCATTTACTGTCTATTGAAAGGCATATGGTTCGGTCCCATCTTTCAACTGATACCTTCCCTTGTCAAATACAGGGTTAGGGTCAATTCACACCGAGACGCGACGCGACGCGACGATACTCAAAGAGGCCAATGATTTCGCGCTACGCCGCGCGTCGTCGCGAGACGCATCGCAACGTCGCGAGGCGCATCTTAAAATCGTAGCAGGACGACGCCTCGCTGCGCAGCGAGATGCCGCGAGGCGCAGCGGAACGTATCTACTAGCCGCGGGCGCCGCGCGGCGGTGTGATGTCTTCTTTTTAATTTTATTTTTGTAAACTTCTTCCTCTTCATCTTCTGCAAGAAGTCCGATTATAACAAGATCCCAGTCTATCATTATATTTTCAATCGAGCACTCAATCACAAACGAAGTCTGAACGGAAATAGTAGAGAAGTCGCCACAGCGGCCTCAGGCTGCGCCTCGCGGCGTCGCGCGGCACCGTGAGACGCAGCACCGCTCTTGCACGCCGCGCGTACCGGCGATGCACCGCTGCGTCACGATACGTCGCGCTACGCCGCGAGGCACCTCGAGGCGCAGTGCTGCGTGGTGCAACGTAATCTGAATTCTCACAATGTAATGTGTATCTTTTCGTGTAGTGAATAAAGTATATTCTGAGTCGCTCTATGAAAAATGTGCGCGCAGCGTCGCGCCGCGTCGCGTCTCGGTGTGAACTGACCCTTATTGGCAATTCACTGACACTGCGTAAACTGCAGGTTCTGCCCATCATCACGAAATTCTTCGTGAATTCTTAATTTTTCTTGTAAAGCACCTGATACAAAATGAAAATACAATTATATAATACAGAAAGTACAATTGATTCAGTGCACAGCCGTTTTTAAGTTTAGTTTAAAATAAAGCCTCTCTAAAGAACAATTATTGAATAGAGGTGACCTACTACCAATTTAATATTCGAAATGGCAACCACGATTACTATTTGAAATGCGCCGAGCCAGACTTCTACCCCTAAAAGTTTGCGGAACAAACAGAACTATCATTAGCGTAAAATCCGACGAGCTCGTATGATTATGCAAATAGCGTATTTTGTACCAAAACGAAACCTTCACTCAAGCTAAGGGCTCTTATGGCAGCAATCATTGACGGGGTGGCTCCAACTCGCCCGGAACCATTATCTACGGGCCAAAGTTGACTCGTTTGTTATAATAATGTAGTTCCCACTTCAGACTTGAGCCTTCTGTTATTGCTCTTATTCGTAAGCATACTGAAGTAGCTTTTATCATTTACGCGTATAACAGTAGGTCTATAATTACAGGTTTTCTTGAAAGATCGAAGAAAATTCTTGGGAGATACAATTTTCAGTAGATAATCTACCTACTTGATATCTGAATAAAATTATGCTGTTGTTTAAAAAGCAAAAGACAGTTATGCAAGTTCTTAAGTTAAACACAAATTGCTCTCTGTAGAATTTGAAGCACATAAAGCCATTGCAATGCCTCGACTTCTCGCGGAAAATTAATTCTACCAGGCATGCGCAAAGCTCTCGGAAAATCTTATTGCATTCATCATATTTTATTTTATCTCGTGTTACGCGAAGAATCTATCTGCTGCCCGTTTTTAATAATGAGACCTGAAACGATCTGTTCTTGGGCCGGCCTGAATCTTGGGTTGCTATACTTGCAATTCTGTATTCCATTTCCTTCTGTTTATTTAGTTAATACCTCCTTCCTGTGTTCCTAGCTCAACTAATCCTTCCAAATTGGACATTAACATAAACCGGTCTGTACAGGCGCCGATGGCCGCTACGCTGTCTGTCTGTGCGAAATTCATTCATGCTCCACCCACGCCCAATTTGTCCACTGTCCTCGGATTACAATATAATGAGAGAAGAACGCTGAAACTTTTCCACAGTAATTTCTTGAAATTGCTGGGCGTTTCAGGCCTTAGGAACGTTCATTCTAAATTCATGGGTCGCTTTTTAAAAAAGCTGGGACTTACGTATGGTCGCATCGCGATTATATGCCTCGCCTGATTATGCTTTTTTATAAACTCGTTAGCATACCTACTTGCACGTACATTCAAGAGGAAAAAGGTTATTTGTATTTATTATTATATTCATGAAGTTGTTGTGGTTGGTAGTTTGCAATGGAATATCTGTACCTACTTACTAATATTATAAGAGGAAAGATTTGATTGTTTGTTTGTTTGTATTGAATAGGCTCCGAAACTACTGGACCGATTTGAAAAATTCTTTCACCGTTAGGAAGCTTACTTTTCAGAGAACATAGGCTATTTTATCCCGGAATTCCCACGGGAACGGGAACTACGCGGGTAAAACCGCGAGGCGATCGTCTAGTATTTTATAATCTTATTACGCCTTACGTAAACGTTTACGTCGGTACAAATAAAAAAGTACCTAGCGAATAACATCTTTAAATGTAGGAATCAGTACGTGGTGCATTGAACTGACGGCTTCGGGTGGTAGGCGAACGGAAATCGTTCGGGGACCGCCCAACCTACACTGGCGCGCACCGGCGCAGAGCAGAACCGGATGGAACGCTCTGCTCCGAAATCTAATGGAGTTTTCGTATAAGTCGCTTCACGTACGAAAATTCAATAGTCGCCTATTTGATTATAATGAAATTGTGCATGAATCAATTCACCTGATCATTTTTACCGCCAGACTCGAAAAAACATATAATTAAAGGTCTGTTGGTTGCGGTGGAACATGCATGCTCCATTTACTTAAAAATGTTAACTATTTCATTGACGAGACTAAACAAATCAGCGTGCTATTTCTGAACAGCGAAGGTTGTTGATTAATTGTAACTGAATTAATTAAAGGCCTTAACGTCCCTATGTCGGGCCATCATGTAAGCGCCATGTTCATAATTGAGTTATAAGGAGCACGGCATTTCTCGCGTACACTTATCGGTCCATTTAAGAGATAAACTTGCTATGGGAGTTATAATGGCCTGGAGGTTGTTTAGCGCATAACACATGACCCCGTCCTCGATGGATTGTTGCTGCAGTTAGTAGTGACATCATTCAGAAGTGCTGCAGTTTAACGAGATCCCATTTTCCCGATATACGATCGGCGTATTTTATCCTACTGCGCTCAAAAGGGGTAAACTTCCCAACGACCGACGTTTATAATGCTAATGCTCCTTCGAGATTTCAGAAGTTTGTGACGGCACGTACATTTTCTTCTCTTTTAGCTCCGTTTTAGATGAGAACTTCCGTTCTCTTGTTACGTGATTGTGTGTTTGTTGACCCGTACGCTGCTAATTCTTCCAACTTATTGCAACCCCGGGGCTGCTCAAATATCGCCTAACATCCACTATCGTGTGTCGGCAAAATGCTTTCTTGTTTACACACTTTATTGGCTTCGAGCGCCTATGTAATTTTTTAGTGAAATTCAATTAAAAGACAAGTCAAAAATAAAGAATGTTGTATGCGAAACCAATACAATTCCAAATATCTAGTAGGTAGGTCAGTAAAATATTGCGTTTACAAATACCGCCGAATATATGTAGGATTGCAGGGATTTCAAAGCTGAACAGCTATATCTTTTGAAAGCATTCGAAGCAGTAAAGCTGAAAGGCGTGCAATTTTTAGACTATTTCTCAGAACTATAAATATTATCTTGTTCATATTCCAATAAACTTCCTTCGTCTTCACCTTCGGTTTACACGCGAAAAGTGAGTGAATCAACATACTAGGCCGTAGCAACGACCGTGACGTCCAAAGTTTATAGTTGTACATTGCTGTTTACTTTACAGTATTTCATTGACTAATATATTTCTGTAAGACTGTGTACCATGGTTATTAAACTTATTCTATGAAGCTTGCCCTCGTCGGTTCCAGATGGTTCGTTGATTGAATCCCTTTCAGATGTCGCAATGAAACTTTTACTGATGTTTCGCGTTTTTTGTCGCAGAAGTAAAATGCCTACTTTTTGATTGTATCGGATATTATATGAGGGATTCCTTTAAATTTGAACCATAATCAATTTAAACTGCAGCCTTATGGCCTAATTTGAGCTTATTGGCGAAAAGCTAAGCCTTATTGGCAAAAAGCTAAGCCTTATTGGCTTAGCTTTTCGAGTTCTCAAATCATCGGATTAAGACTTTATAATATTTATCTCTGCAATCGAGAGCACTCGCTAGATTACTCGTATTACTTTCGATCAGAACATTCCGACTGCCGAGCACCCGGCCTAGCGCCTGTAGGCAAATCTAATATCGGAAATTGAGTCGACGCTTTATTCACTTTGGCCTCGTCTTCGTTCCTCCCGAGGTGTAAAATTATTATCCCCCCATTTCATTGCGTTATCAAATCACGGAACTCAGTGTTTATGTCCTATTTAAAAGTCGGGAAATGAAATGCTAGTTACTCAATAAGATTCTTGTTGGTTTCTTCTGATTAAACAATCACTTATTCTTGTTGGCAGATGTTATTAGGAAAACTAATATCGGCATCAGATTCGTGACTCGGCTTATACTAAAGCAAAGGTTGATTTAGTCGAGCGTCAATAGTTCACATGTGCACAATGGCTTGTATGGGAATAACTAAGTCCATTACATTGATGTGGAAGTTGTAGGTTCATGCAATCGATGAGAGAGGATATTCATCTTCTTTAGGCGGTTCAAAGCGATACAAAGTAGACTTCTTAAGCACTGAAGGCAACTCTATTGGTAAGAAACCTAACAATGCCTCAATAACTTCCGTCAACCTCGATGTTGAATCCATCATCATAACTATAATCAACTTTGGTTGAAAAACAATACGGGCTTTGAACTTAGTTTGGATTTTGATGGCATTGAGGCCAAAGCATAGTTCACCTTACCTAATCCCCTTTGAATGGTTTGATGTTGCGGTATTGTAGCATTAGCTGACCATATTTTCAGTCTGCTACATTTGTTACAGTTTAGAAACTTGCAGCCATCTCAGTTCTTACGCTCCCGGGAACTGTTTTACGGCAAACATAGCCATAAAAAGAGCATTAAACCAAATTACTATGTGACACCGAAGTTACAATAACATTTAATTAATGAACGAGATTTATTACACAGATTTTAAGTATTAACTGCTTTAATGAAGCTCATAGCGAATAAAAACGTTCATTCGTTTTCAAAGAATCATTTGTTCATTTGAACAAATAAACGAATTGCGGTTCGAATCGAACAAGAAATAAATTCTACGTCTACGGCGTTGTTTATTATACTTAGATGTAATGATTATTACTCTAACCGCAAGTACCTACGTTGCAGATTATTATCTACGCAAGAAATTCCCTTTGATTTGATTAAACCTCTTGTCTGGAAACTTTTCGGTCCGCCACTGTGCCCTCTGCTCTGTATTTCATTTTGCAAAGAAGCCCCCGAAACCTCTAATGCCGTGGGAACCAGGTAATCTCAATAAATTCGCCTGCAGAGGTTTACAATAAGTTCTGAAGGTTTACGAGCACACGTTGGCAACTATTCCGTTGATCGCGTCATTGTGTTGCCAACCAGTATTGAACATTTACCTTATTTTGTGGAAGACTCCAGACTGGGTTATTTCTGATATCGTGCGGCCACGGCATTTTAGCTAACAATAGTACCAACCTACACTGCTGTTGTAACGTCACAGTTTAGATTTTAAACAGAAAAAATCGGATTTAAAATCGGAACTATACCCGAACAATTAATTAGATTCATTCTTTGACACTTCGTAGGCAAAAGTGGCACTTTTTGGTGAAACATCAATAGTGATTTGACATAATCAAGAGCCATCAATCAGCATGTGCAATCTATCAAATATTTATTATTCACAAATATTGCTGGACACACAAAAATATTAATTACTGATTGTACTTTGCCGTAAAATGATCCTCGAATCTTCTTCAAAGCGATTGGCCACAGGAGTAAGTAATTTGTATCAATGCAATGCATCTGCAAGACTTCTTCACAACTTTAGCAATTTTTTATTGAGAGATGGAATATTTCATTTAATTTGGTGTAGAAATGTTTGCAGACAACGCGTATAAAATTTGTGACAATTATGGGATTTATTACAAAATTTACCTATCTCTATTGACGTGATTGGTTGATTGGCGTGTCTTCCGTCCACGGTTAATATCGTCATGCAAGTATTAGTAGTCTGCATGTAGCAACATTGTTTGGGGTTTTAACGTTAGCTTACGTCATGTGTCGAAAATGATTGAATAATTATAGCACCAATATAGAGGAAATGTCATTTATTTGGTTTAAACAACAATTTCGCCAAACCACTGCCACGACCGCTACGCTCCGATTGGCCGACTCAAGATCAAGCATCACACTCGAGTTGAGCAAGCAAATATTTTTATAGTCAAAAATTAAACAAAATTATGAGCAAAGCGAAAATTATTTACTTCAACGATAATGAATTTATGATTTTTTAAAAGCAAATAAATCAAATACGTTACTATGTACTAGTGTGCCATTATTATATTAGATTGGAATTTGATTACAAATTTCTGTATTGTGTCTCTATGTGAAAATCGAATTATTTATACTAAAAACTTGTATACGCTTTGTATACGTTATTGACTTGTAAATCGCCTTTATGAATAAATTGCAATTGCGGTACCAAAAAGCGACGTCGATTTTTCATCGTATAAAAACAGTTTTCTGTGAAATGTTAGGAGCAGCAAGAGCGGGTTGACATTTATAAGTGACAAAACACTGATCAGGTTCGGAATTCGAAAGACCATATTTCCTCTTATTGGATATGTGCCCGATGGCGAGTATAGTCGAACATCTCTATCACTTATAATCGCGATAAAGGTACCTTATATAAGTAGTATACGTATCGGGATTAGTATGTCGCGTTAGGTTGGCGTTGGCGTATCCCTCAGGGACCGAAAGGGTGAAATATTCAATTACTTTGTCCAACAAAAGTTTGCCACTCCGTGTAGCGTAATTCAAAAAGTTTCTTGAATGATATCGTCTGATCTAAATGCAAATAACTCGAATATGATCTTTTGCCCTTGTTTATTGAGTTTCTGTAGGGTTTTTCTCAGGGGTGAAATGTAATCTTACCTATAGTAAATTTGCTACCTATCTATCGGATGAAAATCTTGTTACATCTTTCTATTAAGGTAGAGGTGTTATTATTAAATAGCCTAGTTTTCCTCAAGCGGGATACTTCTACCAACAGCCTAGTTAACATTCGCGACCTCATCGAGTCGTCTCGTCAGCAATATTTATGCGGCCACTTCAGCTCGCTCCCCGACTCGGAACGCCTCATTATAAGCTTTCAGCGTAGTTTTAAAATTACCACTCGCTTGAGATATAGCCGCTCGAGATTTATTGCATCATCCTTTCAACGTTGAAGCCGTCAGCGGAATAACCGCAGGCCTCTTCTGAAAAACTCGATCTGATAAAGCCGCTGTACCACTGTCTGTCTACCGTGGATTACTTATATATCTTTTGTTCTCTGTTACATAACACAAATACTTACAGACTAGGAAACTGGAAAGAGCTAGGGAGGTTCCTACGCAAGGATGGAAGTGGGCGTTTTCTTTTTAAGCGGAATTATTTTTGACGATTTATTTCGATGAAAAGATGCACCTAAAAAATATGTGCGTGCGTATTGTTTAAAAATCTTTTGTAAGGGACGATTTTGAAAATAATTAATGTTGGTGGGGCAGTATGCGAGACACATTAGGTAACCAACGACGGGGAGTGAGCGAGAAGGCAGGACGGCGCGCGCCGGCTCTGCTATCGATCGAGGGATGACGCCCGGGGTGACCCAAATAGAGGCTCCGTGTCCCCCCACCACCCCTCGCCCCTTGCCGGCCGCTCGACGACGAATTTTCATATCAGCCGGTCCTTCACGGCAAGGAATGGCCCGCCGCCAGCCACGACTTAAATACTAATGCCTTTACATAATACATCGTGAACACCCCTGATAAATTATCATCGTTTAAAATCTTCTTGACCGACCTTTTACCTTTTCATTTCAATGCTCGAGCATATTTGGCAAAAAACATTATACATTCATGTTCCTATGAGGAATGTTTTTCATGTGGCTTTATTGAAAGTTAAGATGTGTACACCAGCAGAAATTAATTTTAACTGCCTCTTGAAATTATTTGAACGTGTGCCTGAACGGAAAAACTTTTCGTAAAGCTTATCTAAGCTTAATCTGATCATAACTTCATGGGTTCCAAGATCTCATGTAAAATCGTTTAATGATTGTCATGAACTGATTTCCCTAATGAGTATATCATATAATGCAGTGGGTAAGCGCGTGGTAACTGACCTATGCCCGGGACACGACGGGGGTTGCTAGGCCGCGGTGCATCCGTACCGTACTATAAACTTTGCCTTTGTAATCGCTGACATATTGAAATCCTACTGATCTGGCGATATTACCTGGCATTACCGAATCAACCTTTTTGACAATAACCAGAACTTTTAAATATTAACCAAACACTGACTTATGAACAAAGCCGGCCTGAATTGGTTCCGTAGTTGCGATATACGCGGTTGAAATGAGTACAATCTGAACTAGAACAATGAGGAGAAAATCCTTTTGTTTAACGTTCCCGTCCAGGCTGGTAAAATGAAAAATAAACCCAGGCCACGCCACGACGGACGTTGAAATTGAAAAGTGCAACTTTGCGTTTTATTGTGCCTACCAGGCAGGGAGCTGCAAATAAAACGTAGGCACTATTGTAACCAGATTTTACGGCCGACTTTAAATCCTATACGTTAGACTTTATGTTCTACAATCGTTAAATTTCCAGCTAGCAAGTATACTAAACCAATCTATTTGAAATTTACTACGCGCTTGAATATCTTGTTCGACGTTCGCTAGTGATTAAGTTCGTCAATATCATGAGTGTAATATATTTGCTGACGTGTAATTACGCAGCGGGTGGCGTCAAGTAGCGGAAATTAATATCTGACAGGTTTCGTTGCTGGCTCTCGCCCTATGCTCTCGCCGGAAATCTGACATGTAGGTAGCTGCCTAGTTGGCTGGTACCTACTCCAACCCCTTGTAAGCTTGGTGCAAAAGCGCTATTTCCTATCTCAATACGACAATACAAGTTTTATTTATGTCATAGTCATTTGACATTTAAATAGTCTTCGAGTTAAATCCTAATTCGACGAAAAAATACCAATAAAGGAATAAAAATAAAATCTTTCTCAAACTTGTGTACTTTTCACAATATAACTTCGATTGATTTACTCAGTGGTTTAATTCAAACTATCTAACTAAAGCTCTGGGCTCGAATACTTCGAGATCGATAAATAATTGTATTGTATTAGGTTTAACCTGTAATGATAGATGTTATGTTTTGAATAAATACAAATACAAATACAAAAAAAATTAAAAGATGTAAAGAGATTACATAAACTCCCTATTGTTGCTCAGGGTGGTATTTTATTATTTTTCTATATTCGATGCACGATCCAGGAATCTTTTTTACACCGGAAAATCTAGACTTCGCATTTTCTATTCTCCTGTCTCTCGCTGCTGACGCGGGCTGTCACACTCCTTTTTTGGAACTCTATTTATCAAAGCAGGGTCTCTAACGGACGTAAGTAACAACTACTTGGTGTTTGCTACAAAGAGAAAAATATACCTAGTTAATGAATATTAAATACAAGCCCAGACGTCACAAAGCCTCTGCGTCAGCATGGGTTAGGAGAGAGCTACCAGCCAACGATGGTCTTCCGTCAGAAGTTTGTTGCCAACGACTACCTCCGTGGCATGACCGGCGAAGTCCACCTGCGACGCATGAGGTTGCGGGTTCGATTCCCGCTGTAAGATCTACAGATATTTGTTCATGATGATTTGTTCATGATGATATTTGTTCTGGATGTTTTCTATGTATAATAAAAAATATCTATCTATGTGTATTGTATTAAGTATATCAGTTATCTAGTACCCATAACACAAGCTCTGCTTGGCTTGGGGCTAGATAATGTCGTGTGTCCAACATTATTATTATTATTATAATTTACTTTATCGACCAAACTAAAAAGAAGGCGGACACTCCGACCCTCGTAGCAACATTCACCTACTTCGTACCCACCAGCTGTCAAAGTCTCAGGTCTGTTACCGACACGTGCAAAGCTTTTTGGTGCCCCTAAAACTTTCCCAATCCTCAAAAGCCGTTAAGTCAACACTACCGCAATTTCCAAGTCTCAAGGACGTGTCACGCAATTTTCTGCTTCTTTTCTTACAAAGGATTTAATGACCTCGAATAATGCGTCTGAAACCCCTTTAGGTTGGAATATAATTCGACCTCAGGTAAGGTAATAATTATTTTACCAGAGACCTTGTGGATTTAGTTGGGCGCGGGGCGGTTTCCTATCTCGTAGATCCCCGTCGTCAATTTATTAAATATTGTACGTCTACAATTTATTCGCCTTCGAATGGCGGCTATGTCATAATCATAATGCAATTAATAGCCTTATAAAATACGCACGCGATAAAATTGTTATCCCACATTTTGGCTTCAAAATATTAACATCGATCATGTGGGGAAATAGCGCAAATTTCCCGCAGTGTTGTCGAGTAAGCCTAAATTGATGATCATCGCTTTTCTGGTGAAAGGTCGTCCTTTAGATAAAACGTTTTCTATACTCGATAAAACATTAGGGCTGGGCGCGCTCAGCGAGACATCCTTCCGTCCGCTTTCCTTACCCGATCTACCACCGGTTAAGTGCCTAGTAAAAATTTATTAACGCCGTTAGAGCCACAGCTTTTATGTTCTAGTCTAGATATTCGAAGATATCTTCAACGTGGTTAAATTGGGTGTAAAGAAAGGATAATCGCTTGGGGTTAGATATCTCATGAGATTGGCGAGTGTTAGATGCGATTCGTGCATGGGGAGGATGTCGATAAGCAGGGCCTGTCTCCGTACGGGTTGCGGAAGGTTACGAGCGGCGGCAGCGGCGGCGGTGGCGGTGGCGGTGGCGCGGCTCGGGGTCCGGGGCGGCGGCGGCGTGCGCAGCGGGGTGCGCGCGTCGCTGGCGGCCGCGGCGCTGGCGTCGTGACGCAGTGTGACGTCAGTGCGCCGTCGGCTCGATACGCGCCGGCCCCACCGTCAGTCGCCGCCCGAACCAGGCCGCCGAACGACGCGCCCAAGCGCCTCCGCCCCGCGCACTCTCTCATACCGGGTTTTAGTTTCATACCACGATGACATAGCCCCCAGTGCCGCTCGAAGAGGCTACGTGAAGCGCACACATTTTTAAGTTTTTTCGTTGGAACGCGGAAGCCGTAAAGGTCCCCGTTGTTGCAGAACTAGCGACAACCCACCCCACACCGTAGAGGGAAAGAGGCGAAACCGAGAGGCGGCTTGTTCCTTTCTATCCGCCTTTACATAAAGACTAAAGAAAATGGGCGAGGTGAGTGCGGTGCTTTCTGTAGTGCTTGCCTTAGCCTTTACAGTAGCCCGTCATCGTGATGAAGTGCATTCGTGAAGGTGCAAGTGCATGCCGATGCCGCTATCAGTGAGTGCAGCAAGGTAACAGCCTCCTCGGCTGGTAGCAGTGCTCGTCGGCTTCTTTAGTGCTTGCGACCAGAGAATCCTATCATTTTTCAGCCAACGTCCATCAGCAATTTCGCCTTTGTTCCGTCAAATTCCAAACCCATGCACGATTTTTTTTTTAATTTTCATTTATTCATTCGTTAGCACTCCATATCGTCGCACAGTAGATGTTAAATGTAAGGAAAGAAGAAGCAGTCTTGGTTGGATGGAGACAGCGCCGCCGGCCGGGTTGCGTAACTCGGCGTATCGATCTGTGCGGCGGCGAGCGGGACACCGCACCGGTGTCTCATGCCACCGCTGAATTACTTCCTTCTTCATCCACACGGTCAAAACCGAGACAAAATCGAGATTTTTACTTAAATTTGGTAGATTTTGAACCTTGACTAGGTTAAATCTTATCTAGGTTAAACCTTACCTGCAATTTTTCAAATCAATCACCTTCAACAATATTCTAAAGCACTTATTTAATTCTTTCAAATTTCTAAATAAGATCCAGAGTTGTTACTGGCGAGGAAAATTTTCTAGAATTTCCCTAAACCCATCATCCATTACCCATATTCTCATTTCCTAAAATAACTAAATTTAACACAAACATGATTCAAAATATAATAAATCAAACAGAAGTATGACGAACGGTTTACGTAAGTAAATCCATCGAAATATCTTCTAGGAATTCTGAAACTTTTACTCGAATAAAAATGTTAAAGCTTTAGATATTTTATCTAAGTGAGGAATGTAGAGTCATGTCACCGAATAAAAAAAAAAACACTCTAAAACTTAGCTGCGTGACAGCGGCTTTTTTCGATAAAAAGTAAATCTATATGAAAAAAAACTAATACACTTTTAACCGACTGCTCTTTTAAATCAATCCTTTTTGCGTCTTGAACCAAGCAACCAATCTTAGTTTGAAAGTTGCGATCGGCTAAAATAGAAGATAAATAAATTGTTTTGAAAAAACTAAAAACTTCAAGTATAGTATTAGGTATTAAGGTACCTATTTACTCTATTTTTTAAGATTTGCGAGAGAAATACCAATCCATCGGGAAAAAAAATTATGAGACCACCTCATCAAATTTTCAAAATAGGTCCATAATTGACGGAGAAATCGACGAACATACATGAAAAAAAGTTTAAAAAACATACATACAGCCGAACATCAAACCTCCTCCTTTTTTTGAAGTCGTTAAAAAAATCATTATTACTACATAAAGCACACCGTCCTAAAAACCTAACATTGTAAAAGTCCCTATACAGAAGTAATAAGACTCCAACCAGACCGCCTAGTGTCGTGAGCCGTGACACATTAGCCGTACAAAGATTCCACTCCTCTCTAGGTGTTCTGAAGGAAGTACCTAACAGCTTGCCGGGACTGCTTCGGCCACAACTATAAGAGCTCCGAAGGTTTATTAGAAAATTGCCTCGTCATTATGTCATTTAAATCGCATAGAGTACCGTCGCTCCATTGGAGTATTTCCTTTATCCTTTCATGACGACAGCACGCATCAATTAGGATACTAGACGTGATCCTTGGCTGTTTCCTAAGTAACATGATCTTAGGGTATAGAGACAACTATAGACTCAACAGAGGCTGGTTCCAGGGAGCGATACAAATATCTAAGTCACCTGCAACTGCCCTAGAGTTCGTAAACTAGATACCTAATGTTAAACCCGATAATGAAACACTTAAAAGAACCAAATCCAATAAATAAATTAATATCCTATTTATGGAGTACATTTTTTGGTCTTGTCCGGTTTTTAGGGGTTCGTACCCGAAGGGTGCAAACGAAACCCTATTACTAAGCCTCTGCTGTCTGTCCGTCTGTCAGAGGCTCTATCTCATGAACCGTAAGAGCTAGACAGTTGAAACTTTCACAGAATGTGTATTTCTCTTGCTATAAAAACATGTACTAAAAATAGATTAAACATTACAATTAAAAGGGGCTCCCATACAAAAAACACGATGTTTTGGCAATTTTTGCTTCAAGCTTGTCGAGGCTGTATCTCTTGAACCATAATAGGTAGACTCATGAAACTTTAATACCAACAAATGCTAAAAATAAAATAAAGTGGAAAATTTAAGGGAGTCTTCAAACAGTTATTAGGTATTTTTAGAGTTTCGTTTGATAAATAGGTTTGAACGATGGGACGAAACCCTCCATTTGCGAGTATACTCCCTCTTGGACAGTTTATTTATTCAGTACTTATTTACCTACAACAGTCGATAATTAGTTAGCTATTAGGTAGCATCCCTAAATATGAACCGACAAGAAGAAAACAATATGAAAACATAAATGAAACTATATTTATGTATTATTACTATATTATAAAATCAAATATCACTCAAAGTTTATGAACTACTCCTAACAAGAATACTTTCTACTTCACCAAAAAAATCGTTTACAATTTATTGTTGTAAAATCCTCTAACTCCTAGTCGTGGCCGACTCGCTGACAAGGCCATGCATTATTTGGTCCATCCATTCCCTGCCCACATGATGTATTCACGGGCGACCTTTGCCTTGAGTTTAAACTGTCTCACAAATATTCCGTTATTTACAATGGTTGACCAATAAGGCTATGTCGGACTGTTCTGGCAATAGGAGTTTCGTGTAGGGTAAAGCGATACCAAGCCCCACTGCAAAAAATCCTTACTTCTGAAAATCACTACAGGCTAAGTAAGAAAATCATAGGCTAAATCTATTAAAACTTAATTGCGCTTTTCAAAAGTTCGGTCTTTGGGTAGTGGGGCACGTATCCCTTCTGGGGCGTCATACTTGACTTGACAGTACCTACACTACCAAAGTTTTAAACTAACGAGCAGCTTGCTTTTGCTGTACACGATGATTTAAAAGTCATTTCGTTGGTGAGATCGAAATCCATTCCTTATTCGAGGAATTATTACAAACGTGTACCTCACCTAGTCTAAAAACATATTATCCATTTCATATTGCTCCTTGATGACATTTTAATAGTCCTCACCTTTCTGGCACCTTGTTTTGTACAACGAAAACTACAATTAAGCCCTGCTAAAAGTCAGGTAATCACCGAAGCTATCAGAGTTACCGATCTGTACACGGCTATACCAGCCCTGACTCAGGCTCAATCTAGGTCATCATCGATTTCGAGCGTCCTAGTTCCGCGGATAGCAGGGATTATGGTTACAGAGCAATACCATTTATATCAAATTACATTATTCATCTCCTTGCTATGTGCTCGAGACATTTCATAGATAGACAGATAGATAACTCTTTAATGTAACACACAAACACAAAATACAATACAGAAGGAAGATCTGAGAATCAAGGAAGTACAAAGGACGGCCTTATCGCTTTAAGCGATCTCTTCCAGGCAACCTTTGGATGGACTGAACATAAGAATTCGAATTGGAAATTGACTCGATTGGAATTGAACCGGAATTCGTGATAAGCAGTTTTAAGTAGATAGATACTTTAGCTCCTCATAAATTCTAGATTCACTGTCTCTGCAAGACAATGCACTGTATTTATGTCATAATAATATTTATAAATTGCACAATCTACATAAAACCTGGGAGGTCGTCCGGTCGTCCTGTTTCATCTAGAGTTCAATAATTCTAAATATATACAAAAGATTACCTTATTAAAATTAGTATGTTTATTACTCAATAATGGTTAAAAATAATTATAATAATTAATGTGCTTGGACACATTGAACTTTGTAGGGATATAACTGACTCATACAACATCTCTTTCATTTCAGCAACATAAGTACTTTACGTTCAATCATAATCATCACGATGAATGAATGCCTCTCGAAAGTATATTTTAATCAAACTTTTTCGATAGCGATTCAAATAATAAATCTTACAAAACACTCGATACCGAAGCATTGAGATACTCAATCCGATTTTTAAATTGCCAATAAGTTTCGATTGTTCAAGTACTTATTAGTTTTCTTTTCACTGTTCATAGCCTTCGTTGTACAATTAATATAGAATAGGAACTTACTTCATGGTTTTCCACTTTTTACTTATCATTCTTGATACAGAATTACCAATACTCATGGGTTGGCTGAAAAAAAGTAAGCCCTGCAGTGGGACAATAAGGGCTGAAAATAAATAAATTCATTACCAAGGGGGTGGCATATCTCAGCCGTTCTCAAACTCACATAATTTGTTCCATCCAAAGGTTGCCTGGAAGAGATCGCTTCTAAGCGATAAGGCCGCCCATTGTACTTGTATCTTATGTAAGGTTTCGTGTTTTGTATTTTTGTTGGTGTACAATAAAGTATTTTTGTATTGTATTGTATTGTATATGTCAAGCCGTGGACTACTATAGGCTGATGGTGATTTACCAATGCTCGGTGGCATTTTTGCTTAGAATCTTCCTCCAGCATGCATCAAAGCGTGTTGTCATGAGTGCAAGTGTGAACTTCGGCTTGGGAAAGTAGGATTCCTCAGGATAATAATAGTGTTTTGGCACGAGCATCGGCTACCGTCACCGCGAACCCATGCTCCGGTCCACGTCACACCAGTCTCGACTCATTACTGTTAAAAATAATTGTCTCATTCACGCACACGTCACGAATCTACTACGATAGTAACCACAAATTTTCGGTATAAAGCAGTTTTGTGACCGTGGCAATGAATCTCCGGTCGATGACTTTTTGACATTTGTTTAGCATTGATTCATAAGTCACTGTGTCACATTCTCGCTATCTGTGTTTTGCTTCAGCTTTTTTATTGTTTTATTTGCAAACGCGTGTGGTTTGTGCCGATACGACTGTCGAAAAGTCATGTAAAAACTCAAACTGTTTTGCTCGACTTTATTCAACACGCTTTCGAATCTGTTAAACGTCCCAAGCAGTAAATTTTATTCACCCTAATTCCCTAGAACGAATGACACAAAAAAATATTATGACGAACAATCCTTGCCCTTCGGTTACCTCAAAGGACATTGTGTATCTTGGATTATTCATCTCGGGCCATCTGGTCTTCCAGTTCTGCGGCAGGAATCACGTATAGTGTTGTGAGAAGTGCTTATCATCACCCTCTGAGACGTGATCGTTTCATGTCAGACAACTGGTTTCGATTCTCCATCGGATATTCCGGTTTAACCTTTATAGAGATTATAAATGCGGTCGCTGAGGCTCGGGGGTGGCAACCTTGTCTTTTAGCTATTTATGTCGAGGATAGCGAGCGGGGGTTGGTCCGCACTGCGCATGTCTGTTTTGCGCGCCTCTTATGTAACCCCCGTCCGCCGCTGCCGCAAGCTGTTCGGATATATCGTCATGTTCCATCTTTACTTCCACCCAATGAATATTTCATCGAGCTCGTAGATCCCGCTTCTACGATGCTGATGAATCCCTAATTCGATTCCTCGAAGCCATTGTCTATAGAATCCTGAATAGAGTGGCCTACGTAAAACATAATTTAGCGCGATGGAACCATCCATCATGTTTCGGATCCGTAGATTCGGTAAGCGCTTTTCTCGGCTTGTTAGCGATTTTCAGCGCTCTCAGTAACCTTCGCTTGAATCCAGGGCGCGGTTTAATGAGGCCTGGTATGAAAACGTTCATCAATTATCGACGGCTACGTCTGACTTGTTTACGGCACCGCGGACGCATTTAGATTATGTGACATTACTCCCCAACTGCACACAATGCGAACTAGATGTACGTAATAGACCGTTTCCGGTTAGTACCTGTACTATTCTGGAACTTTTATCGCTGGACAGGGTTCGTCGAATGATCTAGGCGCACGTCATATAGTCCATCCGCAACGCCCACGAAGATTATGTTTCGACCTTAATCCTCTTCGACATTGACTGAATGGTAAATCCCTGTATAATATGGGTCCGTTGATGCATGGTTGTGCGGCGTCCTTTCATTTGCGCGGAGTTTCGCACGCGCAACTAGTTCAGATCAATTGAGCGCCATTGAGCCGCTGTCGGTCCCTCGTCCTATAGAATACATTGGACAAGGTTATGCTGCGTACTCTCGGTGTCACCGTATGTGTATCAATTCCGTACGCTTTGCAATTGAATGCTTTAAAATGTTTCGCATACAATCATCGTTGTTTGCATTATTATACTTCCGTGATTTTGTTATTTAGCCTGCACATTTTTAGTCATTATTGTCTATTTCTAGCAAATCAATCTTGTACATCATGTCAATCATGATGTACTAGATTGATTTGCTAGAAATGTACCTTTTAATTTTATCAGATTGTTTCCCATTTCTTGTTTTACATTTGAGTAACGATATTGCATGTCCTACATTCATAATAAATCTATATGTTTTTGTTCTTGTTACGTTAATAGAGAAGTCCATGCAAAATCATTGCTCGCAGTTACCCATTTCACCCATGTTTGCATGGCCCTTAGGGCCGGCTAGTAGAATGTGTCTAGCCCCTAGTTGTGTTTGCAGCATGGCCGCACCGATTCCTACCGTGTCGCCACCATCGGGCCCATTAAGGACGATAATAGAACAGCTGACGGACAGTACAAGGTTTTTATTCATATTATCATCTTTCATTTTATCCATAACTACTTTGGTGGCAATCGTCACTCGAGTTGATCTTGTTCTAAGGCACGTTGAAATGCATTTTGTCATACATAAGGCTTACATTGCTCCTGTTGCGAGGTGAGTTCAAGCTTAACTGTGGTTTTATTAGCTATTTCAAACTATATTTGGATTAAATGGGTTCGATACCCTTGACATTCCTGGACCTGGAATTTGTGTCCTATTGCAAAATATGATACACATCTTGTAAGAGAAGCTATAATCAACGGTGTTGGGAAATTTGACAAAATCAATGTAATTAACTGTTATTATTATTAACGTATCACTTTTTGCGATTCACAGACACGCCGAAAACCTCCTGCGAAGAAGCGGAAAACGGGAGACTTAGATGACCTAAAACAGGAGTTGGATATTGATTTCCATAAAGTAACACCCGAAGAGCTGTACCAAAGATTTCAGACCCACCCAGAAAATGTAAGAATGTGAAATATCAAATACGTAGTGATTTTGTAGGGAAGATTTTACTGATCGTTTTCTTATACCTGCTGTTCCATTTCAGGGCCTTAGTCACGCAAAAGCAAAAGAGAACCTGGAACGAGACGGACCCAACGCACTCACGCCTCCTAAACAAACGCCAGAATGGGTGAAGTTTTGTAAAAATCTGTTCGGTGGCTTCGCGTTACTACTGTGGATTGGTGCTATCCTTTGCTTTATTGCCTACGGAATCCAGGTTAGTGGACACTACAAATGATCACGACAATTTCACAATCATAACACATTTAGGTGTTGACATTGGGTTATTATATTTTCGTATGATTCGTGTGTTGAATTGTTTGATTTCTTTTAGGCGAGTACCGTGGAGGAGCCTGCCGACGACAACTTGTACCTTGGAATCGTATTATCAGCTGTGGTTATCGTGACGGGCATCTTCTCATACTACCAGGAAAGCAAGTCGTCCAAGATTATGGAATCCTTCAAGAACATGGTGCCTCAATTCGCTACCGTCATCCGTGAGGGAGAGAAACTGACGCTCCGCGCTGAGGATTTGGTGCTTGGTGACATTGTTGAGGTAACTTACACAATCAAAATGGATCCTCAGTCTTATGAAACACAATTTTCCTCACACGTGCTTGACCAAACCAGATGTTCTGTTATATCAAAAAAACACTTGTCATTTTATACATTCTATTCATGATATGATTCAGCAGCTCAAAAGCTCTTGCCAGATTCCGATGATGGATGGACTACAAGTTTGACTGGTTGCCAAATGACTTCATTGATAGGAAAACATCTCCCATCTTTAGGCAATGACTGGATTATCCAAGAAGTGTTATGAAGTAACTTGGGGCTCAAGACCAGCTGTGTTGTTTTAGGTGAAATTCGGCGACCGCATCCCAGCTGATATCCGTATTATCGAGGCGCGAGGCTTCAAAGTGGACAACTCGAGTTTGACTGGCGAATCCGAACCCCAATCCCGCTCCTCCGATTTCACCAACGAGAACCCCCTGGAAACCAAGAACTTGGGCTTTTTCTCCACCAACGCTGTTGAGGGTACCGCTAAGGGGATTGTCATCTGCTGTGGCGATAACACTGTAAGTAACAGACACGCGACTTGATAAGGCTTAAGAAATATTTTAGAATACAATGGATGCAAACTATGAATTTTTTAGGTAATGGGACGTATCGCTGGTTTGGCTTCTGGATTGGACACGGGAGAGACGCCCATCGCTAAGGAAATCCACCATTTCATCCATTTGATCACGGGCGTGGCTGTATTCCTTGGAGTTACCTTCTTCGTCATTGCCTTCATTCTCGGATACCATTGGCTCGACGCTGTCATTTTCTTGATTGGTAAGTTTTACACACAAACTTAATACTCCTAATACATCCCAAAATACCAAATTACCATTTTATATCTACGATTTAATTAAACGGTTAATAATAAAGTTTGACACCTGAAGCGTGCCGCAGTGTTACCTCATTATTTACACATAATTAATTAGACAAAATGGAACTCACTAGTAAAATATCTAACCCCAAATGTCTTCTAATAGGTATCATCGTGGCCAACGTACCTGAAGGTCTTCTCGCCACCGTAACCGTGTGTCTGACGCTGACTGCCAAGCGAATGGCCTCAAAGAACTGCCTGGTGAAGAATCTGGAAGCTGTCGAGACCCTCGGATCTACTTCCACCATCTGCTCCGACAAGACCGGAACCCTCACGCAGAACCGGATGACCGTCGCCCACATGTGGTTCGATAACCAGATCATCGAGGCCGACACTACTGAGGACCAGTCTGGAGTACAATACGGTACGGTTACTCTTATACATCCATTCGATTCCTTTACATTATCTTGATTTTGATGAATGACTTTGATCGATGCGTCTTTTGTTACAGACCGCACCAGCCCCGGATTCAAGGCTCTCGCCAAGATCGCGACTCTCTGCAACCGTGCCGAGTTCAAAGGAGGCCAAGACGGTGTCCCCATCTTGAAGAAGGAGGTAGCCGGTGACGCATCAGAGGCTGCCCTGCTCAAATGCATGGAACTGGCTCTAGGAGATGTCTTATCTATCCGCAAACGCAACAAGAAGGCGTGCGAGATTCCCTTCAACTCGACCAACAAGTACCAGGTCTCGATTCACGAGAGCGACGACCCCAACGACCCTCGCCACCTGCTTGTAATGAAGGGAGCTCCCGAGAGGATCTTGGAACGTTGCAGCACTATCTTCATCGGAGGAAAGGAAAAGGTTCGTACACATAAACCCAGCTCACTGTTCATACTTTCAGTCTATTCTTAGATATGTTATAACATTCTGGGGAACTCTTACTCTTATGATTCGCTCACTAGTCATACTTGCAGTTTATCCTTGAATATGGTATAACATTCTGGGGTACCACAGGTTCTGGACGAGGAGATGAAAGAGGCTTTCAACAACGCATACCTGGAGCTCGGCGGTTTGGGAGAGCGTGTGCTCGGATTCTGCGATCTGCAGCTTCCCTCTGACAAATACCCGATTGGCTACAAGTTCAACACAGACGACCCTAACTTCCCATTGGACAACCTCCGCTTCGTCGGCCTGATGAGTATGATTGACCCGCCGCGCGCTGCCGTGCCCGACGCCGTCGCTAAGTGCCGATCTGCCGGTATCAAGGTAAAAAAAGATTATTGACTGTCGAAACTATACAAAACATTTGTGTGTGTGTCTGTAATAAACTATTCAGGAGTTTTCATGTCGTTAGCAGTTAATGTCGAATAGATTGATGGCCGACGACCGTTCTGTAGTTGACTTGTAATTGGAAATATATCAACTCGATCGGTAGATATAAATCTATAAATCTATCATTGGTATGACATCTACGAAGGATGATTTAGGTAGTGTTAGCTTGGTTTGGAGTCAGCTGAGCACTTATATGTGTAGCTGAAAATACGTATTCGGGAGCGGCACGTACGTATCATTTTGTACAAACAAAGGTACCGTAACCGTCTCATCAATTACATTTACCTTGCACAGCCTATATTGGTCCGCTGCTGGACGCAGGCCTCCCCCTGATAAGTGCATTACTAGCTTTTTTCTCATGGGGGGTAATGCTCATGGTCCCGACGCTGAGCATACGGGTTGAAGATCGCAGCTCGTTGGTAGAATTGTTCTGTAGGAGGCGCTGCTGCCCACCTCCCGGTGGATATATCCATCTACGTATGTATTTTCCTGGCGACAAAACTCAGTAACATAAAAATTATCCAGGTAATCATGGTGACCGGCGACCACCCCATCACTGCCAAAGCTATCGCCAAGTCCGTGGGTATCATCTCGGAGGGCAATGAGACCGTGGAGGACATTGCGGCCCGTCTGAACATTCCTGTGTCCGAGGTGAACCCTCGCGAGGCCAAAGCGGCCGTGGTGCACGGTTCGGAGCTGAGGGATATCGGATCAGACCATCTTGATGAGATTCTCAAGTAAGTAACACAACATTTTTCATCATCATCATCAACCTATATAAGTTGCTGGACATAGGCCTCTCGTAGTAAGCGCTATAGCGCCCAGACTGTCTGTTCTTGTCAATTTAATGTTTTTACAGAAACGAAATATGTACCATAAATTTTATATGGGGCCACCTCTTGGTTATCGATTTCGACCAAATCGATGGTGTAAGTTACGAAAAGGGGAAGTAAATAAAAAAACAAAAAACGGCTGCAGCGAGCTGCTTGCAGCTCGCCCACATCTAAAAAACTAGTTTTCTAAATAAAATTAAAAGAATCGTCAAAGTCGGTTAAAAATCAAAATGGATCAGTTGAGCTACCTCTAGATCGTTTGTAACAGTCTGCAGTTGCCACAACAAAAAACTCAAAATAATTGGATTTTAATAGCATATAGCTCGTGGCTTCGCTTATGAACCTGGATAAAATATAGCATAAGACACTCGGGGAAAAGGACCATTAGATCTAGAGAAATACCCCCTACACAAACAAACAAATTCTACCTCTTTGCTCACTTATAATAAAACTAATTATAATTGTAGATAGGAAGTTAGGAAAATAGCTGACAGAATGTACAATAGGATTGTGTCGTTCATGAACGAACGGCTCATATGATCCGGATCACGGGCCGCTCGTGATTGTTCCGAACAGTCTCGACGAAAAGACCCGTTCATTTCTACGTTCGGTTCATTGTGAACGACTGAGACGCGCGCCGCGACATAACGCAAAGATCCGCTGCGTCTTGCTCTCGCGAGGCCGTAAATGGTGCGTGCGAGTAGGATAGGACACATTCTGTGGCTTGTATCATCTACTCACAGCCTGATTAAAAGTAGATACCTTAAGGTAACGTAATAGAGTCTGTTGTCGCAGTATGGTACTTAGGTATTCATTCCTTTATTCCTTACCAAACATAACGTAGGTATAACACGCAGAAGTTAACTAGGCACCTCGTGCCTAGAAGTTTACTTGGCACCAGGTGCCAAGTTGATTTCTGCGTGTTGTACACAACTGTTTTCTTCCTATAATAGTAAAAATATTACTACTGATACTTGATAACTTTTGTTCCAATTTACTTGAAACCTTAAAGACCTTCCTTACAAATAAATGTTTTAACTATTTACCAAAATACCTATTTACATTCCATACGAAAACCAGTTAGCAACCAAATCGATTTTATACTGACAGACGAATAATAATCATAATCGATTTACCCGATAGCCCGAGAGAGGAGGCTATTATTTTTCGAGTAGATAGGTACATGTAAGTACTTGGGCATCTAAGTAGGTATGTAGGTAGGTACCTACTGTACGTACCTACTACCTAGGTAGGTTAGGTAAGTAGGTACCTCTATGTAAATTATTTACCAACAAGGAAACCCGCTTGCACAAGTTCATAAAAATATCAAGCATAGGTAGGTAGGTATTAAATCAAAGTGAAATGAAAGCTGATTGAAATGGTCTAGCAATAGTCGGATAAGCTTTGTAAAGTTTTGGTAAGTACCTACCTAGGTAGGTAGGTAGTCCTTAGGTATTATTTCTAAAGTAGCTTTCCTCAAAGTCGTCGCATCAATCAATCCATTTTTTAGTAGCCTTGGGATCCTTTAGGAAGATAAAATTTATAAGAAAAGCATCAGACGAACGAAGGTGTTATTGTAGGTACCTAGGTAGGTAACTAGGTATTAGCATTCGACACAGACAAACCTCACCTCAAATTAATAAGCTTAGCTACTACCTATTCAATTGCCTAAATTAAATTCTCATTCAATTCAATAGGTAGTAGCCGTGGTAGTAGGTAGGTACCCAGGTACCTAATTGAGTAGGTACCTACCTAAGGAGTTATATATTTTTCTGTCGGACAACATTACCTACTTGCTTGAGTTTTTTTATAGCTCAGTATCTAGTACCTACCTACCTAGTAGGTATCTCGCAATTTGACCATTTTAGACGCACCTACCTAGGTATAATAAAACGACGGTTGTTGGAGGCACGCAAGATAGGTAGGTAAGTATTTACACATCTTTCTACCTCCTGTGAGGAAGATATACTAACGAAGATATAGGTACCTGCCTACTAGAAGAATCTAACTTGAGACGTTATAAGTAGGTAAGTACCTATCTCAATTCAGGTCAATAAATATCTACCTACCCAGCAGCGAGTTTTTACTCTATGTACCTACCATAATTTAATGATAATTGGATCATGAATGATATACCTAGACCGAGAATTCGAAAAGATCCACCACAGAACCAAATCAGTCAGTAATGAAACGACGCGACGACACGCAACGAAACAAACCGATCTCGCACAGGCTCAGATCAGTCAGTCACAAAATCGAAAAGATCCGCCGGCAAAACAATCATTCATATGAACGGATCATATGAACCGGATCATTTTCTTAACGGGTCGTGACTGATATGGATCTTTGTGAATGAACGAACGACACACGCCTAATGTACAATGTTTTTAGTTATTATTTACTATACAATATCATATGTGTCCTTCCCTCAGTACGGGGATGTGATAACCAACTACACCACGAAGTCAAGTGACGTGGGAGTCGAAAATCTTTGCGACTTTCTACGGACTCAAGCGCCGTTCACATCCCCGTACTGAGGGGAGGACGCGGGTTCAAGTCCCGTCGAAGTCGAAAATTTTTGCGATATTATTCGATTTCTTAGAAATTAGAAATTATCCAGAGTGCGAGGCTTACGCACTATAATAACAAAAACGTTAATATCATATGTCTTTAGTTTTCATTTTAATATTTGCCTTTACAATTTAATGTCCAACATAAAACTAAAACGTGATCCATGTACAGGAAGCATACGAAACGTGAGATTCGCGCTGAGAAATAACAATTTTCATTTATTATGTGTTTTATTTCTGAAATGATATGATTAATGGAACAACTTTGCAGTGATAAAACTATTCCCATTCATCACAAGATAGTTTCATAACTAGCGAAAACTTTTTCTGCGGAAATTTGCCAGCGCTTTGAGATAAGTTTCTAGCAAACTGATACATCATAAAAGAAATGACTAAATAATTGAATCACGAATATTCCGATACGAATTTTTTGAACTTGCAAATTCGAATAAGAAAATAAAGACTATCTTTATTTTCTTAGTAGTCTATTGTTGCTAGATAACACTTCTGGGAGAGATCACTCTTGAGCGATCAGACCGCCAATTGCTGCTTATTCCATAATTATTCACTTGTAAATTATTTCTAAGTTAAATGTCCAATAAATTATCTATCTACTGTACTTTTTTTTATCTAGAGGATAAAAAAGCTTGGGACTTGTTTTGCTCCAAATCGAAAAAAAAAACAACTAATGGCTAAAGGTATCTTCGTCGCTTTTTACTTTAGTCTACATCGAAGCGACAGAAATCAAAAATACCTATCTCTCTCTTTCCATGTCTAGTATGATTTTGAGAATTTCACTATTTATAAATATTTTATCTACAGAATTAAGGAACTTTGACTATTTCAAGACAATCCTAACAGTTCTAAGTTGTACAGCTGCAAACCATCCTCAGGTACCACACAGAAATCGTGTTCGCCCGCACCTCGCCCCAACAGAAGCTGATCATCGTGGAGGGTTGCCAGCGCCTCGGCGCCATCGTGGCCGTCACCGGCGACGGCGTCAACGACTCCCCCGCGCTCAAGAAGGCCGATATCGGTGTTGCCATGGGCATCGCTGGCTCCGACGTCTCGAAACAGGTTAGTTTCAGTTACTTTACATTTCCTGACATACTACGAACTAGTTTTACAAATATTTATGAGATAAAATCCAAAAATAGTACCTACATGATTATTACCACAGCCTACCTATATGCATACAGTCACTCGACGAAGGCATTTTGACGTGGTTTTGACAGGGCAATCGTGCGGGAGGCAAGGGCCTTCGCTGAACGACTGTATGCATGTCACAATAGTTGGTTCAGGTGGCAATAGTCCCGCAATATCCAGCGTCTATGGCCTGTATTATGAAAGCTCGCTCAGTCGTCGATCTGCGCTTGACTGACGTTTCTGACATAGAAAAGCGTTACTCAAGGATAGCTCTATGACTGAACAAGCTTTCATAATAGGGGCCCATTGTTGATGAGAGACTAGAGTCTGTTATCGAATTATCGCACGAGACAACTCTGGACATGAAACACGCAATCCTATTCCGCTGAATAGTGTTAAAAGAGTCCTTGCTAATTTTAATTGGAAGCATTGAGATATATCATCAACTTCTTTAATCTAAAATTAAGTATATCAGTAATCTATTACCCATAACACAAGCTCTGCTTAGGGTGGAGTTAGATAATGCTGTGTGGATTGTCCAGCATTATTTATTTAATTTTATTTATTGAGAAATACATATGTTCGCATTAAATTAAATAGTTTGATCGATAGGAAAACCCATGCAATTAAGAAACCAGGTAATTGAGAGAAATATTTCAGTATTTTATCTTGTTGTCAAAATTTACTAATTGCGTATAAAATAATTTTCTAAAATTAACATCTGCGCATATTTTTTGTATTCGTTTCCTGTTTATAATGATAACGAAAAGGATACAAAATGAGAGCGGATACCGAATTGCAGAATCATTATTTCTGTTCCAAAAATATATTTTAGATACAAAAAAGCTTCTGAGTTTTGTGAAGTTCCGAATGGGTTTATACCGCCTAAACAATATGTGACGATCAAAGTCAAAATGTTACTTTCAATGTCGATTTGTGACGGTCAAAGTCAATTCGTTTACTTTATGAAAGTCTTATGATAGCAAGCGGTGCCATATAAATAAGAAGTTGAAGTCTTGTGATGTAAAATGCCACGCGACGAAAAGCAACTGATAGCTATCGACTCAATCAATCACTTTATTATGAATGTAATATTCCATGCGGTGAACAGTTAAGTGTACAAAAAGCGAAAAACCTTTCTTGGCGACCAATTATAATACTAGTCCAGTCTAAAATTATTTGGTTTGCCATATCCAACAATGGCAAACTTGGCTCTATGGAGATTAGGAAATCAATTAGGAAAGCTGACCATAAGTGCCCTCTGGTGGCTTGCAGTCAAATTACCACTACGTCGTTCCGGGGTAAAACACACATTTTCGAGATCTGTGGCATACTTAACAAAATTTTGAAAAATATTTTAATTGCGTCGTTATTGCATCGGATGAGCGATATGGGATAACTAGTTTGGAAGAGAGATATTGCGTATTTATGGCTTGCTAAGCCAAACTAGTCAGTTCAAGAGTATTGTGTGTCCCAAGAGGCTGCTCTAAGTGAAACTAGCGCCATCTCCTATGAACAGAATTCAGAACTGAACTTGTAAATCAAATTACATTATTTCCTTAATCGTACAAGATATTCGGACAAATTAAATCCTTACCTAAATAACAAAATATTAAGTATCAATCCCGCGCGACACCTCCAGAAAATTCATATTTCTGTGATAAGATCCAACATTCTAATATTTTGCATTATATTCCCGCAAAGTAACGCCTGAATATACATATTTAACACTAGTTTCCGCCGTCGGCTTCCGTTGTTTCTATGAAAACGTTTAAAGGTTATTACTATCCCATGGGAACTGTTTGTGGGATAAAAAGTAGCGTATGTGTGATTCCAGGCTTAGAGCTACATCTATGTAAAATCTTTCGATTCAGTCGTTTTGGCGTGAAGAGGTCACATCAACCATCCATCCATACATCTAAACATCCAAACTTTTGAATTTATAATATTAGTGTGACTAGGAAATAAAGTGAACTTCCAAATAGCTAAAACCGTACAACCTTGTAGGCCGCCGACATGATTCTGCTCGACGACAACTTCGCGTCCATCGTCACCGGGGTCGAGGAAGGCCGGTTGATCTTCGACAATCTGAAGAAGTCCATTGCCTATACCCTCACCTCCAACATTCCCGAGATCTCGCCTTTCCTCGCGTTCATCCTTTGCGATATCCCTCTGCCCTTAGGTACCGTTACTATCCTTTGCATCGATCTTGGAACTGACATGGTAAGTTTGATCTTCTGCTTTTACGATTATGGTTGATTTTTGTGTGTTGTTTGAGAGGTTTCTTTGAAAACTTTTTACAGCTATTGCAGAAAATGACACCTTAGGTAAAAATATTTTAGGAAAATGAGTCCCATAGGAAGCGGAATTTTTGATAAATTATAACGTATTATATGTTTTATGTATGAAAAATAAGAATTCTACGCAATGGTAGAATTATTTTAAGGTTCCGAATACATATTCCACTGTAACATATACATGTTGTTAATTTTTTTTGGGTCAACTTAGTCAGACAGTACTTGTCTTAACCCAGTTGGAATCAGTGATCTAGTATCGAAAATTAAAGAACACGACAAAGAAACTTCTCTTACAACGTCACCTGAAAAATATTAAAAATCTGAACGTTGTAATAAAATAACTGTATTGTCTAAACATCTGTTCCCCCCTTTCAATTGAGCGGTATCCTTTTTACAATAATATTCAGAGGTAATGAATTTTAGACAGAAAATTGTAAAGGGAGAGCAAATGTCTAAAATAATAATTTGTCTTTCTTAGAATTTTCAGCTTAATCAAAGATAAAATTGGCAATATTTATGAATGTGAAATTAATGTTAGGTACCAGCGATCGCACTCGCGTACGAGTCGGCCGAGGCAGACATTATGAAACGCCCTCCTAGGAATCCGTTTTGCGACAAGCTAGTCAACGAGAGGTCTCTATACCGCATTAGCATTCGTGTGTCGCCAATAACTGCCCGCCAATAACGTCGATGTTGTAAACCCCTTTGCGTTTGTCGTAAATGTTATCTATTGGTTTTAATAACAGATGGTTCTGTAAATATATTTGGCGTGGAGTTGAGCATGACACTAAAGAGTTGTAGCCGAATTAACAAAATCAAACTACTGTGATATTTGATGTTATATGTTTTGTCTTACTAATCGAAATTACAGAGATTCCTGATGACAAGGGAAAAGCTTAATGTCTATAACAATAGCTGAAATAGTAGTCCCAAATGAAACAGACACAACACACTTATGTCATCGTCATTTCATACCATCACCATTTTATCAATTGAACCATCAACTTCGACAAATCGGGAATCAAAATCACATCCATACAACATCCGATCAGAGTTTTTAATTTCTCGACATCCCAACAAGAATCAATTCGGTCGACAGATGTCATCTCACGATTAATATGATTTCTGTTTTATGATTTTTGTTTGTGTATAGTTTTAAGCGTTACGAGTTCTTGCAAGCATACGCTACTGTGGAGTACTAACCATCCCATTTGTGTTGCTGGGTACGGTCCATTTCAAGCGCAGAGCGAAAATGCCACACATTTAAAAGCACAACAACCAACGTACTTTGGCTAAAAAACAGCCCATAATATTTGAGATTTAATTTATTTACCAAAAGGTAATACAACATAAGAGTTAATTATAAATCAGTCTAATAAAAGAATTAATAATAGATATTTTTTTATTACATCAATAAAACAGTGAAAGAACAAGGGTCCATTTAAAGGTCAGCATTTCGTTGTGCGTTTGTAACGTGTACCATACTGCCGCGTGGTGTATGTTTGCAAGTCTCTGTGTGTGTTCGATGTTGTACACATGTGAGGATGATGCACCGCTTCCGAGCGGCCCGTGAGCGGTCCGCCGTTCGCCCGCCGCTCACGTCGCTAGTGTTTGTGTAGGTGCCCGCCATTTCCCTGGCTTACGAGGAAGCTGAGTCTGACATTATGAAGCGACAGCCGCGTAACCCTTTCACTGATAAACTCGTTAACGAGAGGTAACATACCCACGAGCGACGTCCACTCGTTCGATGATATTATTCTATCCGCTACTTGCTTGCTACCACGTGTCTAGTTTCGATATTGAGGTTTGGTTGTTGCCTGCTGTGTGGACGACGACCGTCCTGTCACAACTCCGCTCTATGGATTTTGAAGGCGATGAAAGCACCGCTCCTTACCTCTCTAGCCTTGCGTGTCTTTTCTTACGTCTTTCCTTCTTCCTTAACGTACATGTAGCTTGAAGTCTCAATGGAAGGACGTGTTTCGTTACCTAAGACTCTCACACCAAACGCGTCATTTCATCTATTTGCTTAACTTTTTAATGTTTCTTATTGTGGTGTGTTCGTGTTTGAAGGTAAGAGCTTGATGTCTCCCTGTCTCTGTCATGCATGACTAACATCTTATTTAATGTTTTTATTATATTATTAAAGTATTGTATTTTTTAAATTTCTTATTTCTTATCTGTCATATTATCTCCATGCACAACATGAAACACTATTTATTTCTCAGAGAACATCTATATCATTCCGACTGTATTCACGTTCGCTACAGGCTTCATAACACGACATGTCTCATATTGCGTCACACTCGGCCACAGTTCAGGGCTTCTCTCATACCTTCTCCTGTCAGGGACAGCTACACTTGATGTATATTGTATTGACATTATCAAAGACGCTACTAAGGCTTGTTTTACAACTTCTTTCACCATATCTTAGTACTTCAGACAGTCTCTTTGAAGGGTAGGTAACAGCTATTTTACATTTTGATCACGCCAATTTTCCACTTTTATTCCTAGCCAAGTTTGCGTTATATTTTAAGTATATCTTAGTATGTAATACTGGTTACTATTACGAGATATCGCTAGAGGTAGTGATTAGGTGTCGGAGTGGCGTAGTCCAGGTTGTTTGTACGTATATTTATTATGTATATGTATGATATAAGATCCTATGTTGGGAGCATTCCTCCCCGTTAGCTGGTTTTGTGCTGATGTGTTGGTGTTACCGAAGGTGCCTGCTATATCATTGGCGTACGAGGCGCCCGAGTCCGATATCATGAAGCGCCAGCCTCGGGACCCATACCGCGACAACCTCGTCAACAGAAGGTTGGCCCCGCACATCCCGCGCCGCGCACTGCGCGCGCGCATAGCTTACTAGTTCCTCATTTGGGTGTTAACACATGCCTAGCCCACTGAATTAATTTTGCATTCGATTATTACATTGGTTCCATTAACGGTTATCATTTTATCGGTGCGGCTACTTGTGGTTGAACAGTACCAAGTGACACTGGATGTGGAAGAGTGATTATACCGTCCGAATACCCCGCCCACCCGCTGCCCGTTTCTGGCAAACGACCAACTAGTATCGATCCTCGAATGCGATTCCTACCTCTACAAGCAGATACACAATAAATATACAAGTTCTTTATAGAATTTCTTCCAACACTATTAAAGCCTTTTTCCGTTAACAGTTCATAGATTTCTACAGAATTTTTAAAAGTCTATTTACAATAGTTTTTTAGAGAATCTAGTCCTTTATTTCTATTTCTCTCCGATCTTCACTCTTCCATATTTTAAAATTAGAGATTGACTAAAAATTAGCAATGCAGTCTAAGAATGCACGTTTAGTGAATAAATTAGAGAACTGTTTAGAGTTTAGTTTTCCCTAGAAAGAGCACTAGTGAATAATTTGTGTGCGTCGTGTTTAATCCGTAGTGATTAGATTTATTCGAATGATACATCGTCATTCTAATGACGTGTTTTGTTTGAAGGAATGTTCTAGGCGACATGGAGTATTTCGTAATTTTTTTTTTAAATATAAATAGCATATTTATCTTTTATACGTAGATAGTATTTAGAAACATGTATTATATTTATACTCTATCAAAGCACTAAGCTAAAATCAAAGCCACTGCGCGAAAGCTTACAAGCTCTAAATTCACTCACAACATCTCTGTAAATATTGAGCTACTTGTTTATGATTTTTTCTTCTTTTATTTTCTTTTTTGCTTGATAGGTTTCAACTTTTTTTAATACATTACACTGCCCCAACGCTTTTGCCTTCTTCGCCGACTTTAACAATGCATGAACTCGTGATATCCTAAAGACAACTCGATCTTAGAACAAGAGATATTTGAATATTGAACCTTATATTATATTTCTCTTTTATAAATATAGATAATTGAATGTTATTCAATTATACATTACAACTTGATTGCGTCGTCTATAGGCCCCTTCCAAGCTTTTCCTAACCTGAATGACTAGTTGTAAATGTTCATTGTTCAAGAAAAATCAACTCACAAAGCTGATTTTTCTACTGACTCCAGTTGATATGATTCAAGTTAATTTAAAATCAATTTTAATGTTATTAGTACTATTTAACAGACATTTATCGCGTTTATTTCGCAATTTTCCCGACGTTTCAACAAAAATAAAAAAAGTAAAACAAATAATAAATAATGGCTTAAATAGTACTAATAATAACGTGTTTAGATCGCGTACTTTTAAAAATATTCAGTTTTAATTGGCAATTTAAAAGTTACTATCATATCAACGCCATAACTAATAAACAATAACTACAACGCTTAAAATCCCTCTAAAACCACAAATATCAAACTCAACGTGCAGGGGGCACGTTACAAATTGCTTATCATAAAACCCCTTAGGCCCAAAGTTCAGTTCTTACTATCAGCGTGTGCGCAGGTTGATTTCGATGGCGTACGGCCAGATCGGAATGATCCAGGCCGCGGCTGGGTTCTTCGTGTACTTCGTGATCATGGCTGAGAACGGATTCCTGCCTAAGACGCTCTTCGGAATCAGGAAGCACTGGGACTCGAAGGCCATCAACGATCTCACGGACTCGTATGGACAGGAATGGGTAAGTATTTTCACATAGATTTTAACTAATATACTGCCCGTTTTGATAGATAGATCTATTCATTTTAAGTATAATTATCGCCAGATTTCTTGACAAAGATGCGCAGAACGTAATTCTTAGGCTAAATTGATGGACCTTCTCGTCGTGTCGATTCTTCAGAGTGAGTTTTTGTTTGAAACAATGAAAGAACGAGACAGAGCTATCTATATTATTTCTTTCGCCTGCTGCGTTGTCGGCGGCATATGAAATTATATGCATGAGTGCCAATTTCCCGCCAAGTTGTTTGGCGGCAACTATACGTTACATAACTTGGTTATCAATCAGTGTCTTAAAGACTATGTTAGGTTTGTCTACGCATTTGGTTTTCACCTATTTTACTTAAAATGTTGTATAATATTATGATAAAACAATATTTAGTAACAATTCCGCGCAAAACCTTATCTGATAAGATCCTACAAAATGTAATCCGTGTGTACCGCCCGCCCTCCCACAAATTGATCCTACTTAAAATTAGAGAAGGTAATCAATAGACTTATGTAATATAAAATAACGTAATTAAATTACCTACCTACCTCCTTAAATTGATCCTACTTAGAATTTAGAGAATGTGAACAACAGACTTATGTAATATTTTGTTTTATCATAATATTATACAATGGATTTCCGCAAAGTAACGCCTGAATCTATTATTTAAAATGTTGTATACTGTAGTTAACATATAATCCTACAACAAAACAAGCAATCCTGCGTATTCCCTTATTTTTAAATGTCTTCGATAAAAAAAGGGGTTCTATGTTCCGCTATGTGTATGTCACCGATTTCTTCGTCAATTGCGAGCCGATTTAGTTGATTCTTTTGGTTTTGTATAGAGAAAGAGCTCGGGTGGTTCCATATAAACTTTATTCCTGATGGATCACTATTTGTGCCGCATAACTTAAAAAAAACAGTATAAAATAGGAATTCGAAATCGGTTTTTTGGTTTTGTAAACACATCAAATTTTAATAAGAAAGAAAATATGAAAGAAAATACAAAATTAATTAGCAAGATGTAATCGTCATTTATTTCTAAAACAAGGAAAAATGAAAAAGTTCCTAAAACACAATTCTATATTGAGATTTCTGCTAAGAAAAGTTTGTAACATTATTTAAGTTGCCTTAACTCAACAATTCGCTTTTATAATTAGTTAAATGAAGAAACGACTTCTTAATTTATTTGCTTTCATTTCAACATCGGAAAGTTTTTAATGTGATTTCGAAACAGGCAGCTCGAATATAAGTTATTTCTTTGGGACTCTTTACGTTTCCATCTATTGTTTTGTTCCTATGACGTTTTTTCTTTGGGTTTTTACAAGAAATACACAAGAATTGAATCTTATGACATCTCTTACCGAATTTACAATGTGAATTCATAACTCGAATTCAGCTGCTTTACCCAAAAATAAGTTTTATATGAATTTATTCTTATTTCTCTTAGTTCCTATGGCTTTCTTTAGTAACGTGATTCCAAGAAGTACTTGTATTTCAGTAAGTAGTTTTGTATACCTACAGTATTACAATAACTAGTACTAAGGGCTGTGGATTTTGTTATACCAATAAATAAATAAAGAAGAACACAAGGCCGAACTCTACAGGATTATAAACCAAGAATGTAGCAGCCCTAAAATTATTTTGTTTCTATTTAGTTCTTTTGTTTCTATGTAGTTAGTTCGATAGATAGATAGAGAAACCAAAACAGAATCAAATACTAGGAGTAGACGAACTGCGTACAAAGACGGCCTTATCGCTATGAGCGATCTCTTCCAGGCAACCTTGGTATAGTTTTCTTCTTTAGTTTCTATTTAGTTCTTCTGGTTCAATTTCCCTTTATTGAAGTACATGTTCTTTAGTTCCTATTTAGTTCCTTCGTTTGTTCAGTTTCCATTTATTCATTTTTCAGACCTACCGCGACCGCAAAGCCCTCGAGTTCACCTGCCACACCGCTTTCTTCGTGTCCATCGTGGTGGTCCAATGGGCCGACTTGATCATCTGCAAGACGCGCCGCAACTCCATCGTGCACCAGGGCATGCGCAACTGGGCCCTTAACTTTGGCATCATCTTCGAGACCGCCCTCGCCGCCTTCCTGTCTTACACCCCGGGAATGGACAAGGGTCTCAGAATGTACCCTCTAAAGTGAGTATTTTTTCTCCTGTCTGTTTTAGGGAAGGTCATGTTAAAATATTTATTATTAGTATTACTTAACGGGTGTTTGTGACCACGACAGTGTGTAAACCTGTTGAAACGTCGGAAAAAATAGGTAACGCGATAAATACCCGTTAAAAAAATATTAATAATAACGTGTTCAGATCGCGTAAGTTTAAATATAAAATAGTCATGTCAAACGTTAAAATAGCCCAGAATTTGGTGTCTGGACAGTATCGAGACGTTGACATTTTTGTTTGGGATTCGCGTAGTTTCATGTTCGCTCGGTAGAGGCGCTGTAATACACGAAAACGGAACGTCTAGAATCTCGATGCTATCGAGAATCCAAACTTTGGATTCTGTTGGTGATGATGAAGCGTGCTAATTTCATCAGCAATTCATCACTCCTTCCAAACCTTCCCTCAATAGTTTATATATTTCCTAGATTACAATACTGGTTCCCAGGTCAGTTTTGGAGGACTATACTCAGGGACCTTTCCTTGGGTTAATATGACAATATGTCCTCTTGTCTATGAAAATAGTGTCCTAAAAAATTCTTATAAGTCCGCCAGTTAGATTATCAGAAGATATTGGACACGTATTTTTTCATATTGTCTTAAAATAAAATAATGTTTTTTTACCCAGGACACTACCGTATTGTCTTGTCCTTTGGTCGAAACTAAATCCCTAAGTATCTTCTCATTCGTAGCGTTCTTGGCAGAACGGTCGTGGTAGTCATGACGAGTCTTTTGTTGTATGGGCTGATATCGCTCGCCTCACGATATATCGCCATCTCTCCCTGTTGGTGGTCATTCTGGAACATTCATGCAGGGGGACACCTACGGCTGATTTTATCTGATCGGTCCATCTCATAGGCGATCTACCCCTCGGTCTTTTACCCTCCACCTTTCCCTGCACGACTAGCCTTTCAATGGAGTCATTGTCTCGCCTCGATACATGCCCGAAAAACTTCAATATTCGAGATTGTACGTTTGTCGACAAACGCTCTTTCACACCGAGTATAGGTAATAGTATAGTAAGTATAGGTATGTGAAATGATACCTAAATCCATGTTAATATGAGTGTTGTTTCCCCCAGGTTCGTGTGGTGGCTGCCGGCCATTCCGTTCATGCTGTCGATCTTCATCTACGACGAGATCCGGCGCTTCTACCTGCGCCGCTACCCCGGCGGCTGGCTGGAACAAGAGACTTACTACTAGACACCACCGACCACTGTCCGCGCATCACTCGCCGCGTACATTACCGTTCGTTTGTGTTCTATACAGACTGACAGAGAGCGGGCTGCGCTGTCGCTGTCGTGTTCGCTTCTCACCGCTTGGTACCGCGTCTCAGCCTCTCCACCACACCACAACACTGTCTATGTATGCGCAGCGTGGCCGAGCACGGCTGCGACGCCGCCAGACCGAACTTACCTATCATTGTTTTACATATATGTATATATGCACACTGGTTTATGGAGTCGGTATTTGTGATTATGAAAAAAATGTTAACAATTATTATTTTGAAAGTAAATCATGTTATTTTTGTATTTGGATCGTTATAACGTTTGTCTTGTGATTCGTGAATCTCTGTGGGTGTTCCGTTTGGTCAGCTCCTCGCTGCGCCGGAGTGAGGCTGCATGTTACCGTGGTCGCCCTCAACACTAATGCAAATAAGTTAGAGAGTAATTAATGTAATACCGATAATTGTTTTTCACATACTTATATAATAAGTAATAAATGATCGTTTAGCGTAGTAGATCGTTCGTGCATCGAGTGCGCCGCGCCGCGCACCAGCTCGGTGGCCAACGAAAAGCATTTCTTATAAAATTACCGGTTAAGAGCCATTATTATATTATAATTTAAGTTAAATTAGATTTAAGTTAAATGTTTTCGAGTGAATAAAGTTTAGTTGTGGATTGGATCGGGATCGGGTGAGTGGCGCGTGTGAGCGCGAGTGCCTGCGTCTGTTGTAGAGTACTGCTGCTTACTGTTAGGTAGGTAGTTTACATTTTGATGCCGTATTTTGAATCGTAAAGTAGATAAATAAAGCAAACGCGCGGCTTGCGGCGGCGCGGCCGGCGCGTCCACTACCACACGACGCTTTTCTTTTATCCAATAATCGGATTATTAGCGATTTTTATCAAATTTAATTAAAATAGTCTGCTCATGGTAATTACGTAAGATTTTATTTCTTAATTAAAGGATAATAACAACGTAGGGATGCGTAATTAGAGATTTTTAAAATTATACAGTTATGATAGTCGTCTTGTTTTGGTCGCCGGTCGGTGCTCTTACGGTGCGGAGGCGCCGGGGGGCGCAGTGTTTACTCCTGCGTCGCCGAGGGGCGCAGCGTGAGCTCCTGCGACGCGGAGTCGCCGGAGGGGGGGGGGGGTGGACTGTGTGCTCCTGCGACGCAGAGTCGCCGGGGGAGGGGGGAGTGTGTGCTCCTGCGACGCAGAGTCGCCGGGGGGAGGGGGCGGAGTGTGTGCTCCTGCGACGCGGAGTCGCCGGGGGGCGGGTGTGTGCATGCGTGCCGTGTAGGAGGACCGACTGGACTGACCCCTTTCAATTTTTCGTAACGAATACATATAACATTATAATAATGGTTACAAAAGTAAAATAAAATATAACATTATAGCGTCTAATAAAATCTAAATTATATGAAATGTTTATAGATTTAATGATCGTTTCTTTAGGGTGTCCTTCTGTGCTTGTTGAGAACGATTGCATCAGACAATAGTCGTTGATGATATTATTGATGATCTTTGTGAGCGTTTGTTTATGTACACGTAGAGTTAACATTGTTTTGCGTTTGACAGTTCTTTACACCGATTAATTTTTTTATAGTATTACTCTGTTGGCTAGGAGCGCTGTAAAAATGTAAGTGTTAATAAAAAAAACATTTTCAAAATACATATTATCATGGCGTTTCATTGTAACCGGTAATATTTTATTTGATACCCATTTATTTGTTACTTGTGTCCAATAGATATATATTTAATTTATATTAGATTGTAATAATAAAGCCTTTAGTAAAACAAAAGTATCTGTTATTAATTTATGGTAGCTACTCCTTTGAATTCAGCTGGCAACATAAAGAATCAAAATGACAAAGTACAAGATAGGTAGAGTACCTAGGTAGGTAGAAGGTCAGTTACATAAGCTTCGGTCAAACCTGCGCGTCAAACACGCGGGACGCGAAGCGGGAGCGTCAACGACGCGAGACTTTTCCGCTAAAAAGCTCGCGCGTCTCGGTTGCGTAGGAGTAACACAAACACAACAAACGCAACACTCCATTGCAGCGTCCGCCGTGTGGCTGACCGTCTCGCGTCCCGCGTCTTTGACGCGCAGGTTTGAACTAAAAGGAAAGCTATAGGTGATTGTAAATAGAAGTCAAGACTATTGCCAGCATAGTAGATAAATTATATAATATATAATAGTTAATAATAGTTACCTATGTGAAAGAATTAGGTGGGCTTTTCAACACAGAAAAGGTACCTAACAATTTCTATTACAGTGCACACGTCTGAATAGGAGCTTGAAAGTTTGCTTATTTTTTCCTAGTTGGCATTACATAAGAGACATTTATACAGGTGTCCCATCCACCAACGAACCTGTATCACCATTTAGGTGGATTAGGTACCTACCTTTGAAAATGGTCATTAATTGGGGCCAAATCTGCTCTAACTTCACATGCGACCCATGCATTGCATGTCCACTCGATGCAGATTGGAACTCTCTAACATCCCACTTCGTTTGATCGTCTATGAATTTAGCAACCTGTATCTTAGGTAGTGAAGATTCTGAAGATAACTTTATTGCAAATATCATAATAGGTATATTCTAAGTTTCTGATTCAGACCTAGATCTATGTACGAGCTGTATGAGCATCAATTCTGCCAGACAGCGTCTGACCAGAAGTTACTTTAACAGTGACGTAGGTAGGTACTTAGGTTTACATAAATTTTATGCATAGTTCTACATAGTTCTTTTTATTCCACGTCGTTTGAGCTGTTGTCGAGTCTATTTATGTTCACATGCCATTAATTAATTTGTCACTATACGTGAAAATCTTTACTTGGCTCTCTGATGTAAATACGTAATTTGATCAAGTTAGTTTAAACCACAGATATTATAATACTATACTAGTTTAAACCATTGATTTTCCAATAAATTAAATATAAAATAAGTTAGAATGTAGGCAGGTTCACATTTGCAGTAAATTTAAAATTTCTAACTTATGGCTATCGGGCAAAAGTTTCAATGCCAGGGGGGTCATGCCATTGCCAAAAAACTCTTGTTACCTTTTCATTTTATTGCAGCTATAAAATCAAAAATAATCTGTTAACCCAGTGTCCGCTGGGTAGGTAGTCAGGACGATACTCGGTCAAGTGAACTGAAATGGAAATGAAAGGTAAACAGCTGAAGAATTACCTACCTGCCTAGGGAATTATACACGTTGTTTGTTTATAGAATAACATCCATCACTGACAGGTCGTGTGCGAGTTCCGAGGCCGCATGAACGTGGGATTCCGGGAATTCCAGTTGGGTAAGTATTCGGTAATATTACAAATGCGAAAGTTTGTTTTGTGTGGATGAATGTTTGTTACTTCTTTGCGCCAAAACTGTTCAAGAATCAATGTTCATCATAGGTAACAGGTAGGTTACGGTCTTCGATAAATAATTCTATCGAAGTTTACGTTAAATATACTACGGTCTGGAATTTCAAAATGTCACGTTACTTGCTGATCAATTTAGTAGGTATTTTTTTTTCCGACCACAAGATGCAGCTTTTCTGCTGGCAAAATAAATTTTTCGCCTGAAAAAACCTTTTTAATTTGCTGACCGTTTAAATGATACTTACCCTATTTTGACTGAGCATATGTGAAGTTAGCCGATGGAGCTGCTGAATGTCCGATTATGTTTTAACTTTCAGAGAACTCCACTCCTAATAAACTGGGAGATATTTTACTTATTCCGGTTTATTCTTAATCAAACGGTCGGTGGTGGATTATTCCGAGGATTGCACTTTAGTGATCCTTTGGTTCACACAGAAACAGAATAAATATGTATGTAGGTAGGTACTAATTAACATTAGTAACTCTATAAGTAAAAATATATGTTTAGATGGCGTAAGTTAGAGGTCAGTTAGGTACCCCACTATAAAAGCTTTCTCAGTCATTGATCTATGTTTGATCGACGCGTTTCTATCCTGTCGTCTGTTGTCTATGGAATAAACGTCACTTAACGCATTCACTGCCCAGCCTCGGTAGTGCGACCCGCAGGGGTGCGCCGCCACCGTCGTCGCTACACGGGGGAGAAGACTTATCTGCGTCTTGGGTGGGCCATGATAGTGTTAGTTTAGTTTAAGTACTACCTATAGATCTATGAGCAAGCTTTCTTATTACGGGCCTTAGTTTAGTATATTTTAGCTTAACGGTGTTCATCCAGATGTCACTTAAACTAAACTAATTTGATACCACTAAAACTATATTATTTAAGTAAACATGGCGTCCCACGTCCATGCCACATGGAGGGAAAGGGTCTTAAATATTGTAGATAGAACATTTTACCGAAAGAAGACTTCATTTTGATTTTAAATACAAATTAAACTGCATTCTAAGTTTTTTGATTAATCGCCTGTCTGAACCGGGAATCGAACCCGAAAAATTAAAAAAAAACCGTAATTTTACCATACCGATCAAAGGCTCAATCATAAGGATTATTTTTTCCTAAATAATACAGCATCTCAAATAAAAGGAAGATTACAATAATTTAACTTGGCAAATGCTCAAAATGTTTAAAATCAAAATGAAGACTTCTTTCCGTAAAATGTTTCCACAATATTTAAGATACTTTCCCTCCACGTGGCAAAGCCGTGGGACGCCCTGTAGATATGCGCTCATGTTGTGACAGTGGAAAACCCATAGGTAAGTATTAAGATTTATTTTGTTTCGAATTTGAAAACTTTTAGTGATGACTCAGGAGCGCGATTAGGTACCTACGGTTCTCTATAAGGGCGTTTCCCCACGAGGCACGACACGACACGACAAAATGCGGTGACGAATCCGGGCGTCATACGTTTCTATGAACCGTTTACTTACGCAACGACACCGCACAGCACGACACACGTTTTTCAAACGACAATTCGCTATGTCGTTAGATGCTGCTATGTTGTTACGTTTTTTTGCGTTGACGATATGATAATTATACTTAGCCATTGTCCTGAACCTGTATGTACATACCTATTTATGGACTTGAACACGGCGCGGCGCGACGGACCGCACGACACGACAGTTCACGTTTGTTTTGATTGAAAAGTGGTGTGTGTTTCCAACAAAATGGAAAAGCTTATGTCGCTCGTGGAAAACGTCCAAACGACAGGCACGGTAATATTATTAAAGGATAATATTACCGTGTGACAGGTCCGGTCGTGTGCCGTCCGTCGTGTATTTCCTTAATCGTGTGACAAAATCGGTGCTTATTTTATGGGTGTTCTGGTCGTTTCTATGTTAAATTAAAAAATATCTATCTATGTAATGTATTGTATTAAGTATATCAGTTATCTAGTACCCATAACACAAGCTCTGCTTAGCTTGGGGTGGCTTGGGGCTAGATGATGCTGTGTCCAGCATTATTTATTTATTTATCGTGCTTAACGATCCTTATTGACAATCGAAAGCGCGCACTTCTTCCCTTACAGGGTAATAAAGGGTGGTTGGTTACTAAATACCTTCTTCATGAAATGTACATACAGAAGTTCCTAGCTAGTAAGTTGGCATATTTCCCTGATAAGAACACAAGTCTAGGTATGACCGTAATTTCGTTTCGGGATGTTTGTTTTGGCAACTTCTTACCTTCACGGCGTAAGTCCATACCTACCTCTAAGTAGCCAGGCACATATGCACGCATTTACAGCCGCATTCGTAACGGCGTGTTCGTATCGCATCGCTTTACGTTTCCAGGGGCACTTGGCACCAGTCCAGCGCCCTAATTGGATGGCAGCTTAATCCGGCTGCGTATTTTCATTTTATGCGCTTTGTTTTTCTCGTTTTTGTAAAATATTGGCATGAAATGGGCTGGGGACAATAATTGTAACGAACATTAATGCACCGCGTTGTTTATTTCATAAAAAAATATTAAGTTTATTTAAAATCATTAAATTGCCACCAGTTAGTTCTTTTTTACCGAGTTCGAAAATAGGAGGAGGTTCTTTGTTCGGCTTATTTTTTTATGCATGAATATTCACGGGTTGGTCCCATATACATTTTATTCCCGAGGGATTACAGGTATTCAGTATTCAATATTTTATTGCTCAATAACAAAAATATTACAGTTTTTGTATTAATGCTAATTATCTATGTCGGATAGGGTACCTACCTAGGTATGGGATAAAAACTTAACAATGTATTTTTACAAGAATACAGAGATATTTCCCTTTGTCACCGATTTGTGCCGCAAAACATAAAAAACAGTTCAACAAATCTGATAGGATTTCGATGTCAGTTTTAGTTTTTCTGAACACAAATTTTAGTTACCTATCTTTGATTAGCCTAGCTTTTGTCCTTCTCCAGGATAGATACAATTTATCACCATGCTATCATCTTGCCAAATATTATTAAAGAACCGTTCACCGTTTAGTGCGGAGAAACTCGGTCGGAAATTATGATGACCAAATAATTGTCTTTTGATGGGGCGGGGAGGTGGGAACGGTTACGAAACTTCTAGAACTTTCCTAAATCATGCGCTCGGTAGGTACCTAACCTACATAACAATTTGCATCGCTAATCGATCGCTTTATTCACCGCGCTCCATCGAATCGAATCACGTTGCTCTGGACCGAAGGCCGCAGGGCTCCTACGTGCCGCCTCGCTCGTCTCCGGCCTTGAAGACCCTACAAACCTAGCTATGCTCTCACACCTGTAAGGCCCTTCGAGCTTCGTCCTATAGTCGAGCGGAGCGGCTCACACACCCCTTCCTGCCTCCCACCATCTGCGCATGTGCCGAGTCGTACTGACAGCCCGACCGTGCCAACACGTCCCAATAACTTCCCTTGCATTGTTTTATCTGAAAAATAACTGTGAACGTCTATAATGCGCATCGATGGTGTCCAGTGAGGCAGGATGGTGGCCAACATTGGCTTCATCAACTCAAATGGTGAGAACTTGCAACTAGTTGTTGGTAAGATCGAAGGAGTATCATACCTACATCGGTTTTGTGTTGTACCTAGTGGAGGCGACTGCGTACATAAGCGCAGTAGCTGCGTTCGCTGCGATTGTTCTGGTGGTCCTACTGTTCCTCGGGAGACGGTGGTGCCATTCCACCTCGTTCAATCGCAAGTGCCGCGATGGCATCCTCCCCGTGAACCCTCGAGTCGCCGTCGAGCCGTGCTCGCATCACAACAATGTTCCGTTTGGTAAGCTCTTTCTCTCTCAATTCTTTGTGTTTTTTACCTATAGTTCAAGATAAATCAAACTTAGTGTGTACCTTAGTAATCCAGATAGTGACGGCTAGATTATAAAGTCACAATACAATAGTCCTGGTATCGATTTGATTAATTATTAACGGCATCGTTTGTGCCATGAAAGCGTTAGCGTGTAGAATAGATAAACTCATTATTTTTGTAGTAATGTAGTTCCAAGGCCATTTGGTGCGTCATTGGACTCCCTCGTGGATTACCTACTTAGGGGTTAGATTTCTTTGTCTTTTTTGCTAACACCTATAGGGTGAATTAGATTAGTGACTTAAGCACCATGGATCTTGGCCCACGTGAAGTTAGCTGTAAGATGCAACAGATTCATCGTTCTATTCTTTATCGTCTAGGTAACATGCCTAGACCAGTCTAGTAGATTTGAGACTAGACGGCAAACTGAACTTTGCTCACACAAATCCCTTGGGAATCTTTCAGAACTCCTATTCGATTATTTTTTTCTGCAAAGTCTGTAAGCTCTTGCATTTTATTTCAGTATTACTCTTTTTCCTTCCACCAAGATCTATGGCGCATATTGCGTATACCTATATAAATTGGTAGAAAAGTCTAGGCTAGTTCCGAATCTTTATTGACGTTGTCCGTAAATCTGTGTTGTTATAGATGCTTTGTCGAAACCGAACCATTTCCCCGAACGAATATACGCGTACGAGGCGTCCGATTCCGACGACGAGCTGCGTTTGCGCATACAGGTGAGATTGTCGACGTTAATGGATCGTATTTGTACCACTTTAGATGTTTCACGTCAGAGAGCTGTGGGTTTCATAAAAGATGGTAACTACCTAACCGTTTTGTCCTGATGAAATATTAAGAACGCGATGCTTGATGGTTTTTCGAAAGAATTATTCCTCTCCATCTTTAAATATCACTTGAATATATTTTTAAGTACGTTGTTCTGAAAACACTTTAGTAAGAAGCATGTCAGATTTTGTTTTACGTAGAATTATTTTTCACCATACAAATTCGATGTATAGTGTTCCAGTACATTATCAAACGAAGTGCAGGGGTGGAAGTAATCAACTCGCATCCCATTGTCATAAAAAAAAATGCTAGTTGATGACTACCAAACTCTCATTTCATTTGATTGTGTTTACTTAGAGCACCCTATACCTATCCCAGTTATGACAGTAATTATTATGATTCACGCATGTTCAGTCCATTTAGAAATTCAACATAATTTTACTAGATAAGGCATCTAGATTTGAAAAGTTAATTAAATAGGTATAATCTCTTCATAAATAACCACAAACCAACTTACACCAACTTACTCGTTAGGAAAAGGAAGAAGTCGAATGCCACTATGAAGAGAAGAATGAGAACGTTTGTCCGTCAACCAAGCTCGACGTGGAACTGGTCGAAACCGCCCTTCGTGAAACCAGTTTACGAGAGACTTCCCTTCGTGAAAACGGTTTACGAGAGACCTCACTTCGCGAAACCGGTTTACGAGAGACTTCGCTTCGCGAAACCGGTCTTAGGGAGTCGAGTATAAGGGAGACCAAGATAGACCAAGTGGTGTGCCAGCGCGCAGACTATATCCACACCTTGGAGGCGCAGAGCAGTGTGGATAGCGATGGTCTGGCACATAACGTAAGTGAACTTCACTTTTCTAGCACACGGCGATTCCTTTTATGACGTGACATTAAAATCACTTTTTGGGTTCAGATCAAAGTCAAGTTGACACACGTACACATCTGCAGATACACATCTGCAATTTATTTGCCATTAGGCCTAACAAACACATCACTTAAATTTAATTTCAGAATGCTCTGATCGGAGTTCTTGGGTGGTGTTTTCTAAAAGAAAATGGGACTATTTTTTTTATATAATTTTGTATAATTTTTTTTAAATTTGAATTTATATTTATCATCATACATTTCACCGACGACGTCAAGGTCACGAAGACGCAACCTTTGCTGTCGGTTGTCGCAGGCCTCGAGTCCATTAGCCAGGATTTATTTTCGTCTGACATCTGCCCCCTATCTTATTGCAATTTTCTTCCAACATTGCATAATTTTTCGATTTTTTTCGAAAAATGATGCAAAGATTGGAAGAAATTATATCATACTTTAACATTGATGGGATTGATTGAACCTGCCCCTTCTCACTCTGTCCATCTGATGTAGGTAGGTACCTTACTCCAATGTTAACTTTATATTGTAAACGGGAACTCTATTTTCCTACTAGGCATATTATTACCCCCACACAAAACTGCACTTAGTAGCAAAAAATGCTCTATCATGACTATAAAAGTTTCTAAGAACATACCTAGCGATCTATGAGAATGAACTATTAATGAATGGAAGATAAAACTCCAGCGCTCATGCAGAAATGTTTTCACGAAATTAAAGAATTCTAGATTTTAACCCAATTTTATACGTTCATAATCAACGAACAAACTGTTGTTTCTAGCTAATTTAAAATGTTTATATTAAAATGTTTTATACAAAATTTCAACACTAAATATTTCATTTCATACTAGGATACGTCACTGCTCTGCGCTGACAGCGGGAGCCAGGACCTCGGCTCCGTAGAGCTGACTCTGCTGTACGACGCGCCCGTGCGGTGCATGACCGTGCACGTGCTGCAAGCGCGTGCTCTGCAGCAGAAGAACCCGCAGATGCTGCAGAGCCAGGTAGGTAGTGCTATTAAAGTGCAAAACCCTCACTCATTCAGGGTAATTTCTAAGAAACTACATAATCCATTATGAATGTAAACGCGTTAAACACCTAGTTTGTGTTGGAAGAACACCAACGTGGACTTCATCAGGATGAGTTTTTGGGACATTTAATTTGTAACCCACATCTATAGTCATGACCTCGACTAACTATTACCACTCGAAATTTTCTCGAGATCAGCTGAAAATGTAAAATCCACACTAGGAACAGAGCCCCCTTATTTGTGCGCACAATACAAACAAATACCTAACTTGACTAAGCGCATGGATGAAAGTGGAAAAAGGCATAATTCAAATAAAAAAACCTCTGGCAGAAGGCTTCACACGAGTCATTGAACACTGCTCTTGTATGCCTGAAGTTATCAGATGGAACTTAATTATGCGTTGGCTGTAGATTTAAATTACGTCTTCAAAAAGACCCTAACGTTAGCTTCATAACTTTTATCAGGTGCGAATCGTTCTTCTTCCTTTGAAGAAACAGAAGCTCAAAACGAAGATTCGAAATGGAGAAAATCCTCAGTACATGGAGAGCTTCGTTCTTCACAAGATCAACCCAGGTAAGCTACTACCCTAAGCTACCCTCAATGTCGGTAAAAATTTGCGCCCCACATCGTATTTCCAAAAACAATTAACAAGCCCACCCAAAAACAGTTAAGTAACCTGCTTAAAAATTTCCCATCAAGAGGTCCGTAATCAAAATTACTGAAAAACAAAATTTTAAGAGCTTTTTTTAAAAGAAAGTGCCTGGTGCTATCATCAATATAGATTTAGGATTTTTTAGATTTAAGGTAAATAAATGCGATAAACCCTTTAAATACTACTATAATAATTTGTTCAGATCGCGTAAGTTTCAAAACATTTAATTTAGATTAATACTAATCGAAATAACCGTCTCTCTGCATTTGTAGTAGGTTACGTAAATTAAAATTAGTATTTGTGGTATCTCACATAGGTTTTTGCCTGTCTTTTGTGTATAGGTTAAGAATAAAAACAAAAGAAAATTAACCCATAAGTGGCAAAAATAGCACTTAGGTTACTCACTAATTCACTTAGGTTACTCACTAATTCACTTAGGTTACTCACTAATTCACTTAGGTTACTCACTAATTCACTTAGGTTACTCACTAATTCACTTAGGTTACTCACTAATTCACTTAGGTTACTCACTAATTCATCTAAATTTACCAGCAGCTGTTCTTTGCCGAAAATGTCTTTTTGTTAAGCTACTTATCTATACATTGCGGTTATTAAACGTTATTGTATGCAACAGAGGATGTCCACGGCTTAGGCCTCCGCGTCCGTATATACGGCTGCGAGCGCATGCGCCGCCACCGCTTGCTGGGCGAGGCTTCCGTCAGCTTCGCGACTCTGAACTTGGAGCTGGAGAACAGCCTGTGGCTGCAGCTGTCGCCGAGGCAGCATCATCAGCCGGGAGTACAGGTATAAAGAATAGACACACATGCTTACTTTTACTTACACAAACGCTTTTTCTCACATACCGTTACAATCACTCACTCGAGCCACAGATATTATATACGACCGTTTTATAATCATTAATAAATAGACCCTATAACACTTTCGCTGCCCAGCGTCAAACATGTCACATGTTAGAACACGCGTGGGTAGCTATCGACACAAAAGGCATATAAAGGCATGGATAGAGTCAAATAAAAACAAAAAAGGTGAGACGGGTCTCGCCTCTTTTGCTTTGTTTTTATAAATAGACGATACCGTTACGATACGCTTTTTCCCCGTGATTTGCCCTTCGTAGGCACGGTCGCAAGTTTTGTATGAAAGCTTGTTGATACACCGGTTTTTTCGCCGTAAAAGTCCACGGGTAAATCGCCGTGCCGTCAACAAGCTTTTCACGGCAAAAAAAAACGTGTGCGAACAAAAGCCTTTATAGTGCATTGTTTTATAGGACGTCGCGGACACTAATTTCACAACCATAACCTAACTTTCAGCTACCAAAACTGGAACTAGCCAACCCAATGTCCGGGGTCCTAGCCAGCCCCTCCATCTCCACAGTGGTGACCCCCATCGGGGGCGAGTCTTGCAGCCTCGCGCGCTCCGACTCAGCCTCGTCCTGCTGCAGCGCCCGGTCTGCTCCGGAGCTGCTGCTGGGCCTCCAGTACAATGCCAGCACTGGACACCTTACTGTAGAGGTAACATGTGACTATAGCCATCGACCGATGCGGGGTAGCTTGCAGCCTCGAGCTCCGACTCACCCTCGTCCTGTAATATAAAAAGTAGCCCATGTTTGATTCCAGGTTTAGAGCTACATCTATGCAAATTTCATCTCAATCTTTTCAGTAGTTTTGCGTGCAGAAGTTACAAACATCTATCCATTGAAACTCTCGCATTTGTATTATTATAATAACACACACTAATTATTTAGTGTGATGTGAAAAAGAAAAAACCACATAAACCAGGTACTGTAGGTACATTTACTTCGTTGGTACATTTTAAATAAATACTTGCAGGTGATAAAAGGCACGCACTTCCGCAAGCTGTCCCCCAACAAGTCCCCCGACACGTACGTGAAGCTGTGCCTCCTCAGCTCGCTCGGCATGGAGATGGGCCGCGTCAAGACCACCACGCGCCGCGCGCAGTCCAACCCGCTCTACAAGGAAATCTTTATATTCCAGGTAACCGGGGCTCATGGACACAGTAACACACATATTACCTGTAGTGCACAAGTGTGTGCCCAAACACAGTGCGCTCTCTAATCCCTCACTTTTATAGTCCGATGGGACGGTAGACTGACATGACCGGGGAGATGTCAAACGCAGGATCAACGGCTTAACGTGCTTTCCGAGGCATGGGGATGTAACATCGCCAACTTCCTGACTCCGGCTGCTACTGTGAATAAGAATAAAGAATAAAATAGATTTATTTGTGCAATCAGACTTATAACCATTCTACGGTTTAAAACAAAATAAAAATACTTATAAATGTAAGCCCGAAGGCACAAAATGGCTTCTGCCTCAGCATGGGTTGGTTGCTAGCAAGCTAGCAACCAACGCTGGTCTCTTCTATGAATTTTTCTTACTACAAAAACCCCAATAACACATATTGTCCCGACCCGGGATTTGAACCCAGGACCTCATAATCAGCGGTTGAACAAGCTGACCGCTAGACCAACGAGGCAGTCCAAATTTGCATAACGCCCTGAGAAGGCTTCATTACTTTAACCGAAGCGATTTTTTAAGACCTTACAAATTGTAACAGAGATAAATACTTTTGAACACTATCATCGTCATCCTATCAATCCATATGTATGTATAAGTCTTGTGCATGATGTAGAAGACAACGCGACACGCTGTATGAGGGTGTGCTGGCACATCATGTATAATCAATGATGAAAACACAGCGCGGCTCGCTTCGCTCGACGCGTTGTGTAAGGGTGGGCAATGTTAATAAACAGGTGCTGCAAAATTTATCGTTTCATGCACTGTGTTGATTACTCAGCAATACATTGATCGACTAGAGAGAATTGGCCGCGTTTGACAGAGCCCACCATCAGGTATGCCACTGCGGCCAGCCAAGCGAGCCGCGCTGATTGCTGCTTTCTAGCACGCACAAGGTGTTTTACGTACTACACTGCAGCTGCGTCCCATATACAAACAGTCTACCCGATTTTTTCTTCCCACCAGGTGGCGCTCTTCCAACTGACCGAAGTGACGCTGACCGTCTCAGTCTGTTTTCGCCGCAGCGTGAAGCGAAACGAGATAGTGGGCTGGTTCTCTCTCGGACACAGCAACTCGGGCCGCGACGAGCAACGCCACTGGGAGGATCTGTGCGAGCGGCACCATCAGGTACTAACCATTTAATATAGAACTCTTTTCCACTAATGGTAGGTGGCTCAGAGGCGTTATGTGGCATCATGCCTCATAACGCCTTTGTTATGAGGCATGATGCCACATAACGCCTCTCCTAATGAGTGCCATAGCGTCTTCTAAATTTTACAACATAGTCGCACTATGTTGTAAAGCTTACACTACTTTTCCTAACGCGGTAGGCGTTAGGAAAAGATTTGGGGAGAAAAAAAAAATTTGGGGGAGAGCAAGGTTTCTTCAGTTGTGCTCGCTCCGCGTCATAGCCGAGCGGCCATTGTTTTGTTTACGCGTAGAGACATGCTAGATGGTAATGTTATAAATAAGTGAACTTACTATAATAGTTCTTTACTCACGCTGTCTATAACGCCACTAAATTATGTTTTTGTATCCCAGGTGCAACGCTGGCACGTCTTGAAGGACTCCTGACATTCGGACACGTAGCGCGCCGAGAGCGCGCTCTGAGCACGTCCCGCCCCGCCCAGCGCGGTGTCCTGTCCCCGGCGACACGGATTGTGTACCTCACGGTACTTTTAAGGCCCAAAGAGGTCTTTATATGGCCAAAAGCACTTTTTAAAGTCCATGACTTTCTTTTGGGCCATTATCTTTTTGATCGACCAGTTCTAACCTGGGAGTTGCACGAATCTTTTTAAGGTCCTCGAAACCTTTTTGGGATCTTCGGATCCCCGGTGTTTAATCACTGATTGCTTTTGTTGTGAGCACGAGCGATTTGCATTTTGAAATGTTGATAGGCACGGATTTTGACTGACGTTTCGGTTATTGGTGAATTTGAACCGAATGGAGTGCACTGGAATTGTAACAGATTTTATAAATTGTTGAGGTCTGCGTTAATTGTTTCGAAATGTAACAGGTTTGTAGTCATAATGATGAGAATTGGAGCGCACAACACATGTGAGATAGAATAGTTATAGATGGATATTTATTATCATATACTATTACAAAAGTAGTTTCTAGTAATCTTATTGGAAGTAGCAATTGCAATATTTATGGGGTTTATGATACCAAAAGCATTTGATATTGATAAGTTTATTTCGAATTCGTTTGCATTTTGGTTGGAACCGTGTTTAAAACCGGGAATCGTGAAGTGAATGTTAAATGTGTAGTTAATTAGATATTTATTGAGACATTTTGTCGTTTCTTTATTAAAATAGAATCTATTTATAAAATACATTTTATATTTTTCCAAGTCTTCAAATAGACCCCTTATTATTGATAAGTATCTTAATCGCTTGAGTTTACTTCTTATATAGGTATATATATATATATTTGCTAGAAAAATAATGTGATTAGTTATAAATTCATCAACTACTTACTAATTACTGTATACTTTCTTGCATAATTTTATAAGCTCTGTAAAATAGTTTCTGGTTCCCGATATTACATTTTTACCCTCTTTAAATATTTTTAGGTAAGTACCTAGTAGTGTGCCATTTAACAGGTTTTATAAATAGATTTTTATAATAATGCATTAGCTTTCATATCTATTTGTATTGCTAAAATGACCAAATGTTTAATATAAAATTATTAAACATGCTATATTTAGAATTAGTTTATCCTTAAAGAAGCAGGTTCTAATTAATCGTTATCACAAAATAGTTATTCAATAATATTTATTAGACACTAGACGATCGCCTCGCGGTTTCACCCGCGTAGTTCCCGTTCCCGTGGGAATTCCGGGATAAAATATAGCCTATGTCACTCCCTGAAAAGTAAGCTTCCTAACGGTGAAAGAATTTTTCAAATCGGTCCAGTAGTTTCGGAGCCTATTCAATTCATACAAACAAACAAACAAACAAAAAATCAAACCTTTCCTCTTTATAATATTAGTATAGATGAATTATTCGTACACAAAACACGTACTTAAAAATATTGATTCCTATAAGAACCCTGTACCTTTTGGAAAGACCTAATACTTTGTAAAAGCCAAATTAAGTACCTGCGAAAATATTTTTATTTACATATGTTTAAAACAATCTGTTGTTTAATAATGTTAATATAATATATCCCAACCTAAATCAATTCTACTTCATAATTTCTTCAATAGAAAAGTTAGATACATTTTATCATACATAGACATAAGTTTATCGTAGGACAAGTTTCCAATGTGTATGCAAAGCTTGATTTCGTTAAAACAACAATGTAAACATTTTTCAGGAATTAATACAGGAGTTATTCAAGAATTACAGGATTTATCTTTAAATGGTGGCATAGCAATGGCCGAAAATTAATCATTAGCTACTTAAAATCACTTTAATTCTATAGGATAATCAAATTATATAGAAAGTAATACGATGAATATTTAACATTAGACACATCTAGACTTATGTGCCTATTTTACCCGATGCAGGAAAATAATGTTAAGAAGTTACGTACTCGTCCGATAGCGTTGGCTTTCTCAAGTTTTTAACGCGCTTACTTATAAAACTTACTAATAAAACTCTATCAACTTTAATACTTGGAGTGCCCACGACACACAGCTGAAGTAGAGCTAAGCCTGGGGTCGCACCGGGCAGCCTGGGCCATCAGAACCAAGTTACGGCGAAGCAGTGTGTTGTTTTATTCTGTGTCAAAGGAAAATAAACTACTCTTAGCTATTTGTTAAAGTTGAGACAGGTTTATAAGAAAGAGTGCGTGTTTTAAGATTTAAGATATAGTAATAAATAAATAAATCATTTATTTCTGACATCTTAAAACAGTTGGAGATCTTATTTTACTTATTCTACGGTCCATAGTAATATATACCTTAAAATATATAATATAGATATGCTTACATATTAGGTACTTAAATTCATGCGCATGATGCACCTATAAATTGTGTTGTTTCTTTATCTCAACACAACTATAATACGAACAACAATTTAAACAAAGTGTAATAATATTATAGAAATAACTAAGTATAAGTATTTAAGCATATTTTGTTGAAGTTGGTAATATATTGCAGGTGGTAGGGTGTAGCTAAGGGCCCGTCTGGGGTGGTACCACCGTTCTGTCTTCTACCGTTCAACGAATAGACCAATTTTTACCCATGTGTCATGAATACCTATTATAATCATTTTACCATGGCTCTATGCAGAAAAGTCATTGTAGTTTTGGTTGGAATTGACTAGCCATAGTCCGAAAAAAAAGTTCGTTGATTTAAGCTTGAGGCTTGATTTATCCTCCTGGATAGAAGCGACAGAAATCAAAAAATATCACTTTATTTCCGTGTCAGTGTTTAGTTTTTTATTTTGACCTTTTCTAAGTGTACATTTATTGTATTTATGGAAATAAAGAGTCTTTGATTTTGATTTTTTTGATTTTGATAGTTGATTCGATAGACTGTCATGCATGACTCAAACAATATGTATATGTTAGAAATGTTTCCAATGTTAAGTAAATTTTTGCCCCATTTATAAGCTTTAATATGAATAAATTAGAAACGATGTCATGAACCTTTAAATATGGATGAAATTGGTGTCCTCGTAGCTATGGTCAGAAAGACAGGATTGCCAGTCATGCTACTGGAGCGTAAGACATAACATCTAAGGTCGTTTTGTTTAGATTAAGGTTTGTTTCATTAATCACGTATTCTATGTAAGCATGTAATTTTTCTTTACTATATTGATACCTAAACGTTAGTTTGTCCATAATATTGCGATCCCAAATCTCAATTTAGGTATGTACCTACATTGCTTTTCGCCGGTTTCTCAAGCGAAGATATTATCGCCGGTTTCGATTCAATGGTGAGGCCTCTTGTCGAGTACTTGTTGGGTTTATGTCATGTTGATTAATCGGTCAAATCCATCACAATCTTTAACCAATCGCTCAATATGCGTTTTTCATTGGCCAAACACTTTTCATGGTGGCACTTACATCGCTATGCGTGTTAGCGTATTCGTCGGTAAGAGTGAGAGCTTTTTGGTATTTGCAAAGATCCTATGACTACGTTCTTTTGGGTATTTGATATTCGAAAGAAAGAGAAGAGAGACGAATACGCGGACAGGAATAGCAACACGAAGTGCCAACATTAAATTATTAGTCAACTAATCAGCGTTTAGTAGAAACCATCTGTTTGTTTAAACATGCAAAACTAAAATGATTATCAAGTTAGAAGTTTAAAAATGTAGGCAATGAAAGCGTTTTTTTCAGCCACGAGTCCAGTAAAATTTAGTGTAGCATATTTCGGTAAGCTTTCCCATAAAGGTACCAATGTATCAACTTGTTACCATCCTCTCATTTGTCATGAAAATTTCAATAAACTTTATACATTTCCTAAATCTTGTTTTACTTACCTTCCCACTTTAATATAAAATTAAAAAATTATTAAAAAATACGGGGTCATCGTCCATACATTGTATTGTAATAAACTAGCTTCTGCTCGCGGCTTCACATTTTATTTAAGTTTACCCGAGGCAATAAGTGGCCCCATATGTTTATAAATAAATAATAAATAAATAAAATAAATAATGCTGGACAATTCACACAGCATTATCTAGCCCCAAGGTAAGCAGAGCTTGTGTTATGGGTACTAGATAACTGATATACTTAATACAATACACTACATAGATAGATATTTTTTATTATACATAGAAAACATCCAGAACGCCCTGGACAAATGTCTGCAGATCGTACAAACATTTGTCCCGAGGCGGGAATCGAACCCGCAACCTCCTGCGTCGCAGGCAGACCTTCGCCCGCTGCGCCACCGGGGTCGCCATTTATCCGTTTATCCAGGTATAGAACTTTATACGAGCTAAATTTCACCTCGATAACCGGTACTAAGATCTCCGAAACTAAGTACTTAACGGTTTAAGTACTTAGTGTCGGAGATCTTAGGTACCTAACAAATATGTTTACACCGTCACAAACTTTCACCTTTATAATATCAGTAGGATTGGCTTCAACTGATATCGTGTGTATTCTGTCGTGACAGATATTAATTAAAATAAACGAATTCAAGGGCATTAATTTGTTGTAGATGAATGAAAGATAATGAAACCACTCGAAATATCCCACGCCTAGGTACCATCAAAGATCACTGGATCAATAGGTACTTAGCGTCCGCGCAATCGGTACCTAGTGTCGTGGGTTGACTTTTCCTTTTTACCTAATAGCCTAAAATGAAGGGGAATTTCCAAACTTTATTACGGAAGTTTTGTCTAGAAAGCACTGTCCTAGGTCTGAAATATTTCTACCTGTATCCTGATCGCTTGTCAAGGTTAGTTTTATTTATAAATGCTGTGTATATTAGCTTTGGCTGAGTCGTAGAGGTACTACGCTGTAGCTGTGCCACGGCTGAGTCGTAGAGGAGCTACGCTGTAGCTGGGCTACGTACGGCTGAGTCGTAGAGGAGCTACGCTGTAGCTGGGCTACGGCTGAGTCGTAGAGGAGCTACGCTGTAGCTGGACTACGGCTGAGACGTAGAGGAGCTACGCTGTAGCTGTAGAGGAGCTACGCTGTAGCTGCGCTACGGCTGTTTCGTAGAGGAGCTACGCTGTAGCTGGGCTACGGTACGGCTGAATCGTAGAGGAGCTACGCTGTAGCTGCACTACGGCTGAGTCGTAGAGGAGCTACGCTGTAGCTGGGCTACGGCTGAGTTGTAGAGATAGCTAGAGGTAGCTGTGCTACGTCGTAGAGGAGCTATGTTGTAGCTTTGCAACGACGCTGTATGCGCTGATGCGGCTAACAGATAAGAACACCATGTGCGTCGTATAAACTTTACCACCTATTGCCATCGGGCACTACTTTTTGTACCAAATAATGGTCTTCTTCTATCTTAATATTCTTCTAGATGTTTCTGGTCCGTGAACATGGCGGCGGTAGTTATGCTCTCGTTCTCCCTGACCTGCCGCCTGTACAACCGGTTTGCGGAGATGCCCACTCAGATCACGATCGAGAACCAGTACGAGCTGACCAGCGACCTGCCTTACCCCTCCATCACCATTTGCTCCCCGAATCAGATCACTATCAGTGCGCTTGACGAACTTTTTCGGCAGTTGGAGTAAGTGTACATTTTTATTTATTTCGTTTCCTAATTTTTGTCAGCTGCGTACTTTTATCGATGGCAAGCTGTTCATATGTTTTTTTGGAAAAAATGCTCTAGCGAGCTTATAAAGCTCAACTATAGCAATGCATATGGTTGTAAGTCTCTTTAAATACATTTATTAGGCCCAATTCACACCGGAATGGCAGCGGCTGGCAGCGACGCCTTTATAATATGTGGTTTTAAAATCATATACCGATATATTTTTTAGAGAAAGTAATTACAAAAACGATGAAATATTCGATCGATCGAAAGTATTTTGTGACGTGATAGCCGTTTTATTTTTTAACAGAAATGGAACATCTGAGTTGGGTTTGCAAAGTACAATTCATAGCCTTCTCGGCTTTTATGAAATAATTCATCCTGAAGGCTGGACGAGCGAGGCGGACCTCAAGAATATGCAAACTGAGTTTGACCTTGTGAACATTACTGTAAGTAATGACACTTATGCGCCTTCCTATCTTCCGAGGACATCCGTGAGGGCTGGTGCGGCGGCAGATTTGGCCACAGACATATAAAGGGAAGGCGCAGCGCTTTGCTCGATTAATGTCCAAAATACAAAATATCCAACATCATTCCATTCCAAAACGAATTTTGCCCAATATGAAAATTATCCAACATAAAATACATTTTATTTTCTACGTTTCGTTTCATGAATATAATGGAGTCCATGTTTTAACTTGTTCCTACTTGAGTTGAGGAGTTAACCCGACCTGTAGATTAATAAAAAAATGTCCAAACTTCTCCTATTGTAAATTCTAGTTCTATTTTCGTTTCTATTACTCGATTGTCGTTTCGTTTCTATTACTCGACAAGGTCTTTGTTAATAAAGTATCTGTCAAATAAGAACAACGGTGGTTTGACCTTTGGTTGATAGATGGTGCTTGTAACGTAGATATTCTTTATTTATTTATTTATTTTTAAGGAAGGCCTAGCTTATGAAATTACAAAATAAGTTACAAGAATCTATCAACAAAAAAGCTAATGAATGGCGTTTACGGCTAAATGACAGTGTGGATATCAAATACCTACGCTATGCAATCATACAATTTAGATAAACAAGTAAGTTAAGTAAACAATGGTCGAAATTAATTATGGAAACAAAATATAAATTTAACGATAAAACAATGTAGGCACCTAATTTACAAATAAAAAAAAACTTTAATGAAAGACTTTAATTAAATGATCTTTCATTCAGACCTCCTAGATCCCGAAAAAAAACTTCATAAAAATCTTCTTAGTCTTAGAGCTACGAAAGAGTCAGACAGATTGCAGGCCATAGACTGCGGTAACCGTTTTCCATCTGGTGGACGCATACTTGACTGCCTGTATAAAACTGCATAAAAAATATATTTGTGGTATATAGACACGGACGCCTATGACCATTATTCCTTAAATTCCCCGGAGGGTGTATAATTTTTTTTTATATAACTTTAACTCATTTTGTGTCTTCAGATTCCGCACTTGTTGGGAAGCCTGGCTCAAAGCTGCGACAGCTTCTTGGAACTGTGCTACTTTGATATGATCCCTTATCCCAAATGCAGGGGGCTGTTATTCCCGATTCTCACCACGCATGGACTGTGCTGCACATTTAACAACCAGTACTCATTCAATGGGCATATGTAAGTCAAGTCAATTTATTGATGTAGAGTTGTTCTTCCAATCTTATCTATACTCCAGACAAATTCAACGCAAACCTATGCAAACCAACCACTCTATAGATAGGTGGTTCTTTGTTGATTTGAGATCTTTCCTTCAATAAACAAATTATATCTGAAACTCGACCCTAAGGTCGTGAGTTTTATATCTTTTATTGTGGTTTGTTTACAAACATTTCACATCGAATTTGGATGGAGTATAGACGTTCCTCAAAACTTTTCGACTTCGACTCGAGCTACCGTGTTGTCAAACTAGGCCTAGATCTCAGTAGATAGATAGATAGATAGATAGATAATACTTTATTGTACCACACAAAGACAGATAACAATACAGAAATAAATGCTAAGAGTAGACGAAGTACAAAGGCGGCCTTATCGCTATGAGCGATCTCTTCCAGGCAACCTTGGGATGGACTGGACATGTAAGAACAAAATAGACGGTGGCACGCGAAAAAAAAAAAAAAATAATACTTACACTAGTAGGTGGTACTTACACAGTAGGTACCTACTCACGGGATCCCCGTGGTAAAAAAACTCGAATTACCTAATTAAAATTCTATTTTTTTTTCTTTGGATCCATACATGTGAAAACACAAAAATACGATAAAAGAAATCATGAAAGTGTACTGTTTCGCACATAATTTGGTCGAGATCTCAGGAACCCTGCGGTCTACTGAAATGACTTATCCTTTCATTCGTAGGTTTAGGTACTAACTATTCGGTTCCTTGAACCAGTATCTTCATAAGTTTTCTTTTACATAAGAAAGAACATGATTTTTGCACTTACGCCGCTCCAAAAACGTATGCTTTGTCCCGCTCGTATGAACTCCTGAAATCCTGTGCATCCTTTTAGAAATATATATATAAACGTTTATTTGGAACTCAAACACAGACATACAATTTAGAATAAAATAACATAGACAATTTTTTAGAGTTACCGATCCCTGTTTCAGCATGAGCTGGTTGTATTTGCGTACAACCAACGCTGGTCCTCCGACTGAGCCGTTTCGTGACCTCACGGAGTATAAACAAATGTACAAACAAAGACAAAAATGTCGAGTAAAAAAAATTCATTGACATGGTGCTGATATTATACATGCAAAACAATGAAATAAAAAGAAACTAAAAAGAGTGGGACTTTTCACAAGATAGCGCACAATGCGCCCTCTTAAGTCAACCTTTATAGATCCCAATATTCTTTGGCTGCGTCTCCGGTGAAAGTTCCATTAAGAATTGTATTGTTATATAGGAACCAATACAACCCTGAAGTGGAGACCAGAACCGTGCAGAGCACAGGCGAGAGCCGCGGGCTTTTGGTCGTCGGAGACTTCAACCCTGATGACGGTGTCGATGGCTCCATACTCAGTGGTGGGGCTGTAAAGGTACCTGGTACAGTGTCGTTCATCGATCGTTGACCCCCCCTGCTGCCCGGATAGGCTACGCAGATGTGTCTTCGCTTTGCAAGAAGATGTATGTAATAACGTCCACTGTAGCCCACGAAGACGCTACGTACGAATACTCACAGCACAGCGTGCGCCGCGTTCGGCTTTACGAAGTATCTGCTGCAGTATCATAATTTGTGTACTAAAAAAATCTATATAGTACGTCAGTTACATATTAGAAGATGACATGGACACGTTTCATTTGTCGATTAAACAAAAAATGGTGAAGATATAGCCCGTTAAAGTTCCGCGTGACGTCACACCTTGCGACACTTTTAGCAAGGTGTGACATCACCAGCCACTCCCAAACTTTGACGCTCTTTATTTTTGTCCTTTTTTGTTTAGTTGACAAGAGAAAAAATATGTGTACAATAAAATAAAATAAATAATACTTAATTATACACAATGAAATAAAATAAAATATGTCTCTTGATAATCTAACTGGCGGACTAAATAGAATAATATTTTTTTCACCCAGAACACTACCCTATTCCGACCTGAAGCTGTGTCTAAATGTTCCTTATCGTCCGAGCGATAACAAACTTCAGCAAAGCAAGTGCTTTGGTGAAGTTTGTTATCGGTTGTCATCTTCCTTCGACCCAAGTTTCGTTGGACAAAAGATCTCATTCTGCGACTAAGTGCAATGACCTTATATTCTCATCGTTAGATATATCTTCATCGAAATCCTTTCAAACATAGCTGGTATAGTATAGGCATAACGAATGGAAAGTGTCAAATCCAATTTCAGGTGATGATCGTAGATGCAAGTGAGTTCCCCTCCAGCCGTGAGATGACGCTTGTGGAAACGAATACTGAATCATTTCACATCCTCAATGCTGCCTTCACGTACTGCTCCGAAGACGTTACGACCTTGCTACCTAGAGAGTAAGTTAAACTACCACGCAGCGGTTGCGGGGTCGATTCCCGTCTCGGGACAAACAAAGATTGGAGTGACAAGATTCGAATAGCACTGCCCCGCCCTGATCACTAGCATAGCATAGAAATGCTAGTGCCTTTAATAAGGGCTTATGCGTAGTGGTTATTATGTTAGTTTGAACTGAAGACCGTTGCAAACAATCTAGGAGGTAGGTCAACTGATTCATGTTAATACCAGTCAGAATCGTTCCCAAGACGCTGGCTGCATTGCCCCGCTGTATGGCAATAACATAGCACACAGATTCTCTCACCACCCACCAGCTCTCGGGTCACGCGTTGCTTCGACCATACGCTCTGATATATTTTACAAAACCCGGCGACCCTGGTACCCCACGGACCTAGGGTGTCGACTCCAAGGGGAGCAAATGCGTAGGCTCTGTCGAGACCAGCATTTTTGCGCCTCTTGAGATCCCTAGCCAAATCACCCGCCGGACTATGTTACAATTTACTATTATTCCAGTCGTAGATGCTACCTAGACTACGAGTTTGATCTCCCGTACTTCGAGGCATACAGCAAATCCGACTGCGACCTGATGTGCATAGTACAGACAATAGAGGAGGAGTGTGCCTGCGTTATGTTCTACGTTGCCAACGTGACCACTCATCGGGTCTGTAACGTCACGCACACACCCTGCATTATGCAAGTTAAGTGTAAGTAGACCAGAAGATCGGTGTGGCGGTCACGGCGTGAGAATAGACCACTCCAAATCAGCCGGTGGATGTCGTAAATAGCGACTAAGAAAACTCATCGGCGGTTGGGCAGTTGCGCCCCTTGATCCACAACCCGCAGGCCCAGTTTGGGGACTATGCCACCACCCCTTTATTATTAAAGACATTAGGGCGCCTATGCAGGGATGCCTAATTCTAACTCTAAGTGGGGGACTGGGATCTGCACTGACATCTCGCACAGGAGTGTATTGTGCATTGTCCCCTTGCCTACCAGCCCTGCTCCTTGGAGTATCGGAGTAGGAATGGTGCTCAGAATCTCGCTCTTCAAAACCTCGAGTGTAAAAACAGCGCGCTAGTTTACGCCGCGCGAGTGTAAAGTGAGCGAGCGACATTTTTTGTAGTATGAAGCGCCGTTCAAATTTAAAAAGCAAATTTATCACGTTGCGGATGGTGCAATCTAGGCGCTATTTATTTTATTAGAACGTCCCGTTTAATAAGAACCTATAATATTACCCTACTTACCTTTGTACACCTAACTTTATGGTCATAAATCAGTTTTAATTATAATAAAATACACGTTTCTAGAGTAAATTACAAGTATAATTTTGTAGTATAAGAATAAGAAACATTTATTGTTCAAACTGTGTACTTTTAAATTGGTCAACAGTTTGTCCTTTCGTACATACAATAATAAAATTATTGACATTAGTTACTAAACTATAGTTATAAATCTATATAAATAAAAATGAAACCCGTTTTCCTTGGTCACGGCATCACGCGTGAACGGCTGGACCGATTTCGCTAATTCTTTCTTTGTTGTTTTTGTTATTGTCAGGAGAAGGTTCTTATGAACGAAAAAATTAAGAAAGTTGGAAATATAAATTTCCACGGGGGCGAAGCCGCGGGGCGCAGCTAGTATTAAATAAAATTATAGGAATTGCACATTTTCTTTTACTTAATTAAGGTTAACAATAGGAGGTAAATAACCTATTGATTACTATCTCAATTTTTTTGAATGTCAGAATATTCTTTGATATTATAATGTGTTTTTGATACCAGATACTTCTTTAATTTTAATTTATTATCTTCTTTTTCTAACGGTAAATTGTTGTATATTTTAATGGCAGAAATATATGGATTTTGTACAATGGAAAATCAATAAACATAACAAAAAAAGGAACACTTGGTACTTATCAAAATCAGTCTCATAAAATCAACACAGCAAAAACCGGTCTCATACCTTGTAAAAAAATATATAAAAATCACTCTCATAATAAAAAAAATGGTCTCATACCCTGTAAAAAAATATAAAAATCAGTCTCAAACAATAAATAACAAAGTGTAAATATTCTTGAAATCAACAACAAAAATGGACTCATACCTTGTAAAAATATATAAAAATCAGGCGCATAATCAACAATTTTCAAAATTCATAAAATCAATAAAAAATGGTCATAAATTGTAAAAAAATATAAAATCAGTCTCGTCACAGCCAAAATTTGTAAAGCGTCATATCAACAATTATCATCATCATCATCCTATGTTAGTCCACTGCTGGACATAGGCTCATCAACAACGTAAAGTACCTCACGGATTCCAGGGTCTCACGGCCCTTTGGCGAAACAAAACCCAAAATCCTCTCTTCTTGACCATCGTCGATTAGCAAGAAGTCAGTCCGTACAGACTCCACGACCTCGATATCTTGCATCGTCTAGGCTTTCCGGACATTGTGAAATTTGTTGCGACTCGCGTATAGCTGGTGTTTTATTTGTGAAAATGGAGGAACGTCATCAACAAATTCCCCAGTCTTTAGCCTTTTCGTTTCACTCTCATAAATGCTAGAAATCGGCGAGGAATCTGTACGGACGCGCTTTCGGCAAGTGTCAAGCGCGAGTTGAAACTGCTCACCTCGAACATCCGGTAAACAAACGTCCGCGTGTGCCGATTCGCGAATCACGCGACTGCATTCCGGATCTAGTGTAAGCGACGCTTTACAAATCCTGGCTGTGCAGATCCAAATACTGGTCTTATTAAGATTTACTCTATTTCTACGGTACCTGTACCCATTTCTCAGCAATATTTTTCCGCCCTTGCTGCTCTCCACAAAGCTCACTGATTGCAGTGTGCTACTGCAACCTGCCCTACTAGAACCTGCAGCGTCATCATTAGTAGAACCAGAGTTCTGCAGGGTCAGTGGATCATCGGAGTTTGGAGCGCTGGACTGCATTGTGGTTGGTGGCACCGAAGGAGACATAGAAGTGGGTTGCATTCCAGCTGCTACCGCCACATCAGCTGTGGTCTCACCGAGTGTTGTTATCAACGTATGTAGATCCACTGAAAGTAAACTTTAAGACATTACACGCCCAATAGGGCAGAATACATTGTGACATGCCATTACATTATAATAAGAACTTTTATAACATGTATTTCATGCAATAAATAAATTTGATTTGATTTGATTTAGACAATCAACTTGCTCTGATATTTTTTAGGCGTTAAATAATAATTTGTTTTTCTACCATTTTAATAGTATGTAGTTTGAAATTAGATGAAATGTTGATTATATGAAATGTGTTTATATTGTACTTTCTGTATAATTATGTATTTTAAAATTATTTGTTATGAATATTAGATCGAAATAAAGTTATGTAGGTACTTAAAGTAAAATTATATTAAGTGTATATTAGTTGTTATAAAATTAGTTTCTGTGAGATTAGGTGTTGTGTATGTAAAATCAAATAAAAATTATATCAAATGAAATTATACGAAATGAAATTCGATCAACTACAATACGTTTATTTGGCATTCGACCAAACGTCAAGATGTAGGTAAAAAAGGGAACACTTACTTTCAATTTTTGAACCTTTTGTTTACGTAATTAGTAACTCGACTCGTGTTGTAGGTGACTGATGTAGATAGCAGGTAACGGATGAGGTTAAAATAACTTTGCACCTATGTAAGTTATGTACCTCCGGAACATCCAGTAACACCTGTGAATAAAAAACATAACAAACGTCACGAATCATTCATGAAAAAGTAGAAACGGGGCATCTACAGTGTAAATGGATAGTAGATTATAAACTCGGCGTCACAAAAATCGCACCTCTCCGAAATTTTGTTTGAAGCTTCTCCAGCAGCTAGCGCATACATTTTATTTAACAAATATTAATATTATTTGAAAGTTTCAAATAAACCCTTAAATAAATAAGCATTTTAATTTAATACACTAAGGAGATTGCTTTGCTACAGAATGTTGAAAAAATTGTTCGGATTTGACTTGTTGAAGTAGTCATTAGTTGCATTGCACTATCTCAAAGGAGTATAAGGGCCGATCCAGGTAGGTAAAATGTCAGATGAATATCAGACGGTTAGTCACTGCCCAGACTTCAAAGTGAACACAAGCAAGAAAAATACACTTCAAGATGGATACTACCGCTCAAGAAGCCGCTCAAGTGATAGCACTGTTGCAATCAGGGATGCGGCAGTGTGATGTTGCTTGGCAACTAAACTTGAGCCATTTTTCCTTTCTCCAAGTGAACGACGGTTCCAAGAAACTGGTAGCTGTATCCGAAGACGTGGATCTGGGAGAAAACGCTGCACATCCGATAGAGACGATCGGTTCCTTGTAAGCAAGTCTTTACGCAATCGGTTTTCACGTGAATAGAAATCATGTTTTTTCTTGCCAAACTTTGATTTTTTTAATTTACACAGACTTTGATTTTCTTTTTCACATTTAAAAAAATATCTTAATTTTTTTATGTTATCTGAGAGAGACATAAATTACCTCTTTGATGGTACCCATAATCTATTCCTGGTAATAACCAAATATTATTAAAAGTATTTTTTGTGATGCCGAGTGTATTTAGAAAATTCTTTATTGCCCAAACAATTTCAAAAACATTTGCTTGTAATGGTTTGGAAAATTAGCATTTGTTATAAAACGGTTTTGAGAGTGAATCTGTATCAGTTTGTTAAAAACAAGATTTTATAATTACCTACCATGGGTACTTTTAAACCAAAGCAAAGTAATAGGCATAGGTACTTACCACGTCTATTGACTGCTTGGCTGCGACTGAACAGTGTTGTATACTGCACTTCAAAACTTGTTATTCTATTCAATAGATAAAATAACATATAGCATCTTATCCATGCATCTTGTTATGTGGAGCTGCTACGACGCGTGAGTCACCCCTAAATACTTTGGGTGTCACGCGGCGTGACACCCAAAGTATTTAGGTATAACTAGGTAGTAGTAGATAATATATATTGTATCTGAACCTTCTTATTATATTCGCTTATAATTAAAATTTATAACCTACCAGCAGCAACCTATCTATCTGCTTTTTTATTTATTACTAGACGATCGGCTCGCGGTTTCACCCGCGTAGTTCCCGTTCCCGTGGGAATTCCGGCATAAAATATAGCCTATGTCACTCCCTGAAAAGTAAGCTTCCTAACGGTGAAAGAATTTTTCAAATCGGTCCTGTAGTTTCGGAGCCTATTCAATATAATCTCAATATTAGTATAGACTTACTCTTATTGTAAGATAAGGTAAATATAAATTAAGAAGGAAGGCCTTAGATTTTTAGAAACTTAGATTTTTGGTTACCGAGTAGGCCCCAAGAGGCGGCCAGCAGCTTTCTTCTGTGTATTTTAACATGTTTACTGCGATCACCAATCCACCTCCCAAGCGTGGTTATCATGGCAAAACCATTCAGCAGTGAATGTGCAAGTGCTGATAGATACACAATACATTATAAATAAATAGGGCGTAGATTGCACCATCCGCAACGCATCTAACTACAAAAAATGTCGCTCAGTGTCGCAGCAACTGCAGGCGCTTTCAACTGGCGCGACGTTCTCAGAGTCGACTTCAAATAGCGCACCGTTTCAATCCTCACTTCGGTGAGCATGCGGTTTTGTCGAGATTCTGAGCACCATCCGGACTTTTGGTGATTGACAGCTTTGTTTTAGCTTTTTTCTAACTTCGGATTTGATGTCTCTACTCTTCTTCCCGTCTTTTGTCTGGCCTCCTCTGTAGCCGTGAAGAGCCCGGGGAGGCCTATTTCCAGCAGTGGACTAGGCTGTAGGTGTAGAGTTCTAGATTTGAAGGCATTTGTTTTATGACCATTGCTATTTTTTAATGAACTCTTTTTTTCAAGATTCAAGCAAGGCGATGTACAACTGCGGCTGCCTGCCCGACTGTGTGTATCGGCAATATACATCGGATGTTATCATTGGAAACTTCAACGCTATGCCATACATGATCCAGAATCGTTAGTGAGTACCACCCGTATCACCGAAATAACGTAGTCGTTTTACCATAAAAACTATCGTAGTTTAGTTTATCGAATTCAGAATGTATTTGATGGCTTGTGCATGTACTTTCCTATTGAATTACTGAACAGAAAATGAACTACAGCACTCACACTGATGACGCCCAAGGGATGAAACGTTGGGTTTCTTACAACACACCCAAGCTAGTCGTTGCCCATATAACAAGCTTTTGCCCGCGGCGTGCCACTTGGTAGCATAGAGCTTGATGCTTTTTAGGTAAACTCGTACTCTAGCTGACGGTCATCATCATTGGATGGATCAACAGTAACCCTGGCAACATTAGACTGGGCTAAAATCACCAGAAAATAAGTTTAATTTCACTAGTAAACTAAGTAATTGTGTTGGTAGGTACTTCAAGATTTTAACACTGGTTTTAGTTATACCTCGACAGACATTCGACCACTGCTATACGCAGGACTCCACCTGATAAGTGCCTTATTGGCTTATACATGGGGGATACTGCCCATAATCCCCACGCTGGGCATGCGGGTTTAGGATCGCAGTTCGGTGGTAGAATTTTTCTGTAGAAAGCGCTGCTGCCAGCCTCACGGTGGATATCCCATAGTCGCCTCTTGCGATACCCGTAGGAAGAGTTGGGATGGTGCAAATTCTAAGCCGACACCACACGGCAAACTTAGTTACACCTACACACCTAACTTTAGGTAGGTAAGGGTACCTCTAAGCTCCTAGCAGATACCTTAAGATTTTTTTGTTACAGTGATGGGATCAAATTCAAGAAGAGCACGTTCATCATGAACTTTTTCTTCTCCAACGCCATGTACGTGAAGAAGAAACAGGAGACTGTAATGTCTCTTACCATAATGGCTTGTGAGTACCGAACAGACTTTGATACCTATTTGACAACAAAGCACAAAGAAGACATGTGGTAGGTAATAACAACAGACAATATAGGTACCTAATCTCGAAGGTACCTATTCGAGATTATATTGTCGTGATGGCGATGTGATGTGAGGGTATTATGACGCCATGCTTTTGATTATGTCCGATCCGCTCCGCTTGAGTGGACACTCCAGAGGGTATATACCTACCTACTTAAAGCTGGAAGATCCAGGTCCTCTCACTCAAAGTGGCAGGAGTCTAGACAAGATAATTTTCCCGTAAACGCGGGCCTAGTGCTTGACACTTGTTTAACATCATTTTGCTCGGGTAGTTAACCGAAAAAGTAACAAAAATTTCGGCGGCTCGCTCCGCTCGCCGTTACATTTTTTTCCATGTCTTTTTTGTATTTCCAATTTTTTGTTGATGCCCTTGCTCCGCTCGCCCCTATTTATATTCATAGCTTCATATCTACTACCGCAAGTCTCTAAGATTTTCGGGGCTTGCTACGCTTGCTATCATTTATTTTTTTATAGATACCTATCAACAACAAAATAAATGATGCGGGCGAGAGTAAGCAAGTGGATCTACTCTTGCTTACTTTTGCCCAAACTTCAGAAAACATCTCAAAAATTTCGATTTCGAGGCTCGCTTCGCTCGCTATAACTTATACCTACTATTGTTGGGAGTTGAGTATAAATTTTCCGCGGCTCGCTCCGCTCGCCGATAAAGTTTAGTGGTTTTCAGTGGGGTCTGCAACCGCCTACAAGTACATTTGGTGCTACGGCCCGCACCAAGTGCGACCCCCCCCCAAAGTCTTGGGCTGCGACCGCGCCTGGCCCATGACCAGAGACAGACAGTGTAAAGTTGCCGGCAAGTTGAGCGAACTGCGACAATTTTTGGTTTTTGTTAGATTTTGCGCAACTTTGTAGAAAATTTGGCAAAGTGACCTAAAGCGGGCCGGGTTTTGAGCTTTGGATCATAGTCAGAAGGAACAAATTAATGTTATCAGCGACCAGACCAAAACGCGAAAATTTTGTGAAAAAACGCGAGTTGCCAAAATTTTGGCAACTCTGCCTACGCTCAGTATTTCATTAATTTTGCAGTAGAATTGTTCGCCGGGTGAAGATACCATGGAGATTTATGTATATTTTGTAACGCAAAGACCAGGTAAGGAGAAATCATTACAGAAAATGGCAATACTGACAGCAGGCAAAGTTGCCAAGGAGTTTTGAAAATTTCCATACAAATACTTCCTAATGCATAGGGTTGTCAAAAACAAACACGGAAACGAGAATCATCAGGTATATTTATGTAAGTAACAATCAAAAATATTTTCTCGCCTATCCTTAATTTTAAAAAGACACATACTACGTACTCTAAAAATGGTATGGATTCATTACAAGTCTTAGAAAAACATAAAAAATTATGTGTCAACCATGCATAAGAAGAAGAACACATTCTTGGTGGAATTCTGATATTTGTAACAATAATGCACAGATTTGTATAAAGAGTATTCCTCTTTTATCCTTAATTTAATAAAATCTGCACATAAATTTTTACCTACTTCATAAGTAGGTATTCAAGTTCTTTTTATTGTGTGTATTTAGTGGTCATAAATAAAAAAATATACATACGCGTCGACTTGAGAACCTCCTTTGTTTTTCGTCGGTTGAAAATAAGAGGTTCCATAGTGGCGAATTTTGGGAGGCCTATATGCTGTAGACTTCATCAAGATAAAACATGATGATGATGATGATGAAGTTTTAGTATCTAAATTTTTGACAACCCTAGCGTGTTTGGGGTTTTGGGGAAGTTGCCATCGGACACACTCTATTTTCATTACTTTGCGGATAATTCAATAAAATGAAGAAATAGCAATACCTGGCATCTACAGACATGGTCCTAGATATTTTCTGCGTAAACTATCAAAATTGCACTAACCTGAGACCTGCAGATTCTGCTCTGCGACCACAATTTGGCAAGAAATTTTTATGCACGTGCTTTAACCACTTCGCTTAGAATCGCGATATTGGAATAACTATAAATGTTACCAGTGTGAAAAATATAACAAATGCTACCGAAAACTACAAAAAATATTCTCCCACAAAAACCAAACTTGCATAAGGATAGAATTTTGAATTATTTAAAATTTATTAGATTTTTTTACTGTATGGCATAGTTGCCAAAGCTAGGCGAAGTTGCCTCATTTTACGGTACCTACTCGTGTATTTAATCCTAAATTTAGGTATATCCTAGGTATTGCAGAAGCAGAACCGTATGACGAACCTACCTACACTCCATCCAAATTCGGTTAGTTTACAAAAATGTCACACCGAATTTGGCTGGAGTAGGTATACGTAGGTGCTTACATACTACATAGATACGTATTTCCTGATCGATCAGTTTAGTTAGGTTCTAGGTACCAATGATATTACCTATATTTGGGTTCTATATAGGTACCTAAGTATTTCTTGAGATATACGTAGGTAGGCCTTGTAGAGAAACTTGAAGAAAAAAACGCGATAGCAAACTAAACATTCACTTAGATTTTTTTTAAATACTTACACTTGCACTTCCCAAAATGTAAGTAGGTACCAAGGTACCTATGTAGGTATGAAACGCAAATAGTACCTATGCCTAAAGAAATAGGTAGGCAAATTTAGTAGTCTAGTATCTAACCTACCTGCCGCTTTCGATAGCAGAGGTGTGTATACCTACTCACGCACACGCACAAGCACGGCACTATGGATGGTTGTGTTCACGTATGTAGTACACCTACCGCGTCCCGCGCGCGCCTGCATCAACTAAACAGAGATAGCGATATTCGGGGCGATTTTTGCACGCGCCTCGAATTGAAGTTGCGATCGAGGTTCGGAGCTTTCATCTATTATCTATTCTATGCTATTTTATTTATTCTATGCTATTTTAATAAGATTTGACATTTTGTAATTATTTGACATTATTATTATTGATTACCGATTTTTCTTTATTACTATTTTATTTGACATTATGTTATTTGAATCTATTAAGTGAATAATTATTATATTGTTGTAAAATAATTTGACATGGTATATTGACGAATTTTATATATTATTGTGTAATTTATGTTTTTTCAGTTCATGTAATTTTAATTTTTTTATTTTAATTTATATACTTAGACTTTTTACACTATTGCATTAGGGGCCCCTGTAAAAATAGTGTAAGTGTTTTTAATAAACAAATAATAAACAAATAAATAAATTATGTAACAATTCGGAGCCTGTTCGGAGTTTGGTCAAGGTAATAGTGGTTTGGTTTCTCGGTCGGTAGAATCGAAACGTAGGTAGGTACATACCTACTTTAAGTTGCGTTTGTACGGGATTTGCGTTGCTCCATATCCGCACGCTAGAGGTGCAGTACCAAATCCCGTACAAAATGGAATATTCCGATACCTACCTACCTGTAAAGAAACAAAACTCGGGCTTCTGTCTGATGGAAGCCAGAACTAATCAACATACCTACAATACGAACTCCTATTTACCTATGCGATGAAATGTGTCAAACACACCCGAGCCAAATGAGCGGCCTTTTAGTTTATCTAGCCTTTTAATTTTATTTTCTAGGCGAGTCATGTTGTGTAAGTAGTTCCTTCGGTGTCAAAGTTTTCAAATAAAAATTTAATAAGAATTCTATATCTAGCATAGGTGTCCTAGACGGATCCTAGACTTTACACATTGGAGAACTCTGTAATGTTAGGTCTGGTTTCATTAAAAAAATTACGAGTATGTTTTATTTTTGTAGCGAATCTCGGCGGCATATTCGGTCTATGTATCGGCTGCAGCTGCACCAGCGTGCTCGAGATCCTGTTCTACCTGTACATGGTCGTCAAGAACTACTTCAGGAGGAGCTGGCAGCGCTCCTTCGTACGTGTTATCGAATTCAGGAATTGAGTGTGTTCCATACGTTTTTATTGTTAATGTGATTTTGAATCTAAAATTTTATCTGCTAGATTCTGTTATTAAAACGTAGGTAGGAATTTTTTTCACATTAATCTTAAAGTTGGTTACAATTGTTATTTACTTTGTAACTTTGACGTGACAAATTTTACTCCGTAATATGAATATGTTTCGTGGTATGGATAGGTTCTTTCTACGTCTACTATGTGGTACCCGTGTAGACTATAGGTCCATGGTAACCAGGGCACCCTGTGACGTGCACTGATCCTCTTTACTAATGGAATAAGTAACTTATCAATCTAAAAATAAAAAGCACAGATTCAGGTGTATGTAAACAAATTTATATTTTCCGATTCACAGTTAAATATCTTAATCTGCTTACAAATTCAAATAGTATCAAATATATTGCTTTGCTATAACTTCATGAAAAAATACAAAATGTACACTACGTTGATTTATAAAATGTTATAGAAAAAGTTACATTTTATAATCTACTCTTATTATGCGTCATAGTTATAAAAAATCCGTGCTTCTGCACGATTATATTTACTGGATAGTGATGATTTGAACATACATTATCTTTAAATAAATACTCCGCTAACCCAGCGCAGGCCGTAATACTTGAAGGGAAGTAGCTAAAACTAAAACTTAACATAAAATCAATATTTGGCTTAGATTTTACATTAAAACTACAATAAAGCATATAAAATAATATTTTGGTCTAAGTTATGCGTTACAATTAATTTTAGTGCTCTTAATCTACTTATTGCCTTATTCTAATAATTTAATTCCAGTGGTTTATTTAATTGAGTCAGCTCATGCCATAGTAACATGATTTATATCTTTAAAACAATCCTAAACCAGTAGGTAACTATTTGAGACACCTATATATTCTCAATAATGTATTGTTTAATAATTTAATAAAATAAATTACTCTAATATAACGTACAATGGCATGAGCCCACACGACAATACAAATCCCAGATCGGGACACAGTATAATTTTACTGGACGTATCACAAAAGGCTTACATATAATTTCCAAACTACCAATACCTAAATCAATGGAACGGTACACTCGTTACATCAACATTGAGCTAACTTACATCGAATATTTTAATTATATTAAGTATTTAATATATATATTGCTGTTAATGGTTAACTATAATTATTGTATCCCTGAGAGTAGACGTAGTAGATGGCACTAGGTTTATTATGACAAGATATTTCGAGAATCGCGCGATAACTTGTGCCGTAAAGTTCTAGAGAAGAATCGTAAGATATTACAATAAAACTACACTTATCGTAACGCACCTATGGCTCTAGCCACGCTAGAGTAAAGCACAACACGAAAATAAATCCCTGAAATGCTTCAAATAAAACTCTGTTTTATTTTAGATCACAATTATTATTCCGCCGAAATACACATTTATTTTTATAAAAAATATTCTCAATTGACTTCCGTAGGCAACGCTAGGCCATAAAAGACTACGTTAAAAGCAGTGAGCAAATTCACTCAATAAATAGAAAGATAGAATAAGAATAGAATAGAAGTAGACCGAATACAGTTCATAGGTATGATAGAACTTGAGTCTATCATGTATCTCATACACCACAACGTATGAGTGTTGCCACTTCAGATGCTCTGCAGCTGTTCAAAGAGCGTGTAAGTGGCGTCAAGCTCATCTCAGAGGGAGACGAGGCTGTTGTGTGAGTCGGGGGAGGGTATCTCCGGGGGTGCGCGGGTCTGGTGTGCGCAGGGGTGCGGGTGGGGGTGCACGGGGGTGAGCCCGGTGCCCCCCTCCATGAGGCTGTCGAAGTTGAAGGGGATGCCGTTGGAGGGGGTGCTGATCTCGATGCCGGCGATCTTGTTGTTGCCGAGGGCTTTGTTGCTGTGCATCTGGAAAGAAAGAAATACAATATAAGAATCATTGCTAAGATACACACAGTAAGTATAAATAAATAAAACAATGCTGGATGACTAACACCCAGACCCGAAAGACATATCTGCAAACCATCATCCTCATTCTCTTGCCTTTTCCCACGTAGGTTGGGTCGGCACAACAGGTTTTCTTCTTCCATTAGCTTCTATCAGTCGTCACCTCAGCACTCGCTCCTTTCTTACTCATGTCATCTTCCACCCCGTCCATCCATCTTTCTTAGTCCTACCTCTACTCCTATTGCGACGTGGTCCTATTGACATTTGGTATCCGTTGGTGGATGGATACCAAATGTCTGCAAATATCTGCAGTTTAATTTCGAATTCATCCAATCTGTTGTTGTAATTTTCACTGTGTCGATATTTAATCCATAGTAGGATATCCAAAATTACTTTTTGGTGGAGTCTTAAGCATCCCCTAGACTTATCATCATCAATGCTAGTCTACTGCTGGATATAGTTCTTCCGTAATGAGCGCTAAGCACCCTGTCTTCAGCTTGCCGCATCCAGCTCCGCCAGCCAGCAGGCTTTCACTCCCATCTGGCCGGAGATCGTCCTACACTACGTTTGCAGAGTTGCGGTCTGACCACATTACTAATAGTAGTGGTACATACCTGTGCTGGGTTCAGCGTGAGCGGCACCTGTAGAGAGTTAGGCCTGTTGGGGCGTGACATGGAGAGCTGGACCGGGGGGGTGTCCAGTGTGAGGGGGGAGGTGCTCGTGACCACGGCCAGGTTCGCCGCCGACAACATTATCCTGAAAGGGGAAATATAGGTCAGTTTCCATATGAATGAAAACAACAATATAAAGTGGGATTTGTCGCCGATAACCTTTTTCTGTAGGCTAAGGGATCAGGAACATAGACAAGACTATACCGCTCGCAAAGCACAAAAATAAGCATTCAAATATGAGCCTGAACTCGTAATATTTTGATAAATTTTACAGTAACGGCATAAAATAGCAGCGCGCGTGCCGCTCGCTTGAAGCTAGCAGTAAGCAAGTATGTCAGTGTAAAATGCATCTAAAGATTAAGAGTTTATTTATGCCCATATTTGCATGCTTATTTTTTTGCGGTAACGGTGATGTACAGCATTTGTAACTATCATGCTAAATAACGTTAAAATAACAAAAATGTAAATGTCCTGATATAAATAGTATTGGGGAAAACCCAACCTAACTCTTAGTTTCCTTATCCGAATGATAAAGCCAGTCATTATAGTAGAAGGGAAAATAAATAAAAACTGTTTTAATTATGATGTTACTAATATTAAGAACACTAAAAACTCGTTATAAATGATTTGGGGATAGTGTTTCCCTGTGCCTAATTGAAACAAGAGTACAATGGGGGGGAAAAGTGATGCGGAATAATTGTGTTGCTGGGCACAATCTAAAATATTTTTAGCGACATCGCATCTAAAAGTGATGTTTGGAGGAAACTTTGGATTGATAGGCAAAAGGGACTATGAGGTAAAATCTTTTTATAGACACCATACGTAAAGCGAATTTTTCCAACCTCTTTTAGGTTACAATTTGTTAATCACACTAATATTATAAATACGAAAGTTTGGATGAATGGATGTTTAGATGGATGTTTGTTACCTCTTCACGCCAAAAGTACTGAACGGATCGGGCTGAAATTTTGCACACAGGTAATTATAATCCTGGAATCAAACATAGGCTACTTTTTATCCCATAAATCAGTTCCCATGGGATAGAAATCACCATTAAACGTTTCTATAGAAACAACGCGTGCGAAGCCGCGGGCATGAACTAGTTATTATTAATATGACAATCCACACTGCATCATCTAGCCCCAAGCTGAGCAGAGCTTATGTTATGGGTACTAGATCACTGATATACTTAGTAATACATTATGTTACAGAGATAGATATTTTTTATTATACATAGAAAACACCCAGAACATACATATATCTGCAGATCGTACAAACATTTGTCCCGAGGCGGGTATCGAACCCGCAAACCTTCTTGTGTATTGACACATGTATAGATGAGGTGCCCAGATCCATACGCCAGCGGAGGAAATAATAGCACTAAAAAAAAATCACATAAGCCAAAGTAAAGTCTTACCTTTTATTGTTAGCCGGAGATGTGAACATATTATCCATGTGCCCCATGACCGGGTCAGCGGTTTGCTCCACATCCTCCACCTTCACCCTCACTCCATCATCAGCCATGGGATAGGGATACGGGATAGAATCCTGGAAAGGTTTCACATCGGGCGGGCTCGCCGGACGCTTATGCAGACGACACGAAATCATATGAGCTTCGAGAACCGAATGTAGTTGCTCCCGTTCAGAGTTAAGCTTTCGGATTTCTTCTTTTAAATTCTGTTTCTTTTCCTCTAGCTTATCCGTTTCGTCTTGCAGCTCATTAGTGTGATCGAGCCTGCGTTTGCGGCACCTAGCGGCGGCCATTTTGTTTCGCTCTCGGCGGACTTGTCTTCGTTCCTCTTCTTCTGGGGAGATGTCTTGGGGGGCCTTGGTGGGTCGTCGGCCGCCCATGTTGCGCCGCTTGGGCATGGGCAGGCCGGGACTGCTGCTGAGGCTGTCGCCGCTGGCGGAGAGCGGGCCCGGCGACACGTGCAGCGCTGTCGTCGGGCCGGACTCACAGTACCCTACTGAGTTCAGCATACCTGGAATGGGAGAGGTTGGTTGGTTAGTTTGTGTTTTGTGCGTTGTATCAGTTACATTAATATTATAAATTTATTCTATTCTAGTCTAAGTTAATTCTCTAGTTCGTCACCTTTCCAACGGTACTAAATTTGTGTACAAAAAGATTGATATACGAAAGAATGGATAGATAGAGGTTACTTCTTCACGCAAAAACTTAAAGTAAGGCTTAAATTTGCAGAAATGCTGGTCTTAGGGGTTTACCTGGAATAACACATAAGAAACTTTTTATCAGTTCTTATATAGGGATAGAAACAACCAT